>CM050662.1:2572500-3872366 GCA_027574665.1 Rhynochetos jubatus
AGCGGGGCGCTGGTGGTGAGCTCGCGGCTGGACCGGGAGGAGCTGTGCGGGAAGAGCGCGCCGTGCGCCCTGCGCCTGGAGGTGCTGGTGGAGCGGCCGCTGCGCGTCTTCCACGTGGAGCTGGAGGTCACCGACATCAACGACAACGCGCCGCTCTTCCCCGCCGCCCGCAAAAACCTCAGCATCGCGGAATTCACAACGCTGCCGGGGTCGCGGTTCCCGCTGGAGGGCGCGTCGGATGCGGATATCGGAGCCAACGCGCAGCTCTCCTACACACTCAGCCCCAGCGAGCACTTCGGTTTAGATTTACAGCGCAGTGAAGGATACCGCGAGTCCTTATTCCTGGTGCTCACGAAACCGCTGGACCGCGAGACGATGCCTTTGCACCAGTTGGTGCTGACGGCGAGTGACGGTGGCCGGCCGTCGCTGACGGGGACGATGGAGCTGGTGATCTCGGTGCTGGATGCGAACGACAACGCGCCCCAGTTCAACCAGTCGGTGTATAAAGTGCAGCTGCTGGAGAGCGCGGCGGAGGGGACGCTGGTGGCGCTGGTGAATGCCACGGATCCAGACGAAGGAAGTAATCGCGAAATGACGTTCACGGCGAGCAGTATTTTTCCTCCAAAGGGATTGGAATTGTTCATTTTAAATCCAAAAACAGGCGAGATCCGACTCACGGGCTCCCTGGACTTCGAAGATGTCCGTTCTTACGAGATACAAATGGAAGCGACAGATAAGGGAATGCCACCGCTGTCAGGTCACTGCAAGGTGGTGGTGGAGGTGCTGGACGTGAACGACAACGCGCCGGAGGTGTGGGTGACGTCGCTGTCGGTGCCGGTGCCCGAGGACGCGGCGGTGGGGACGGTGGTGGCGCTGCTGAGCGTGTCGGACCGGGACTCGGGGGCGAACGGGCGGGTGCGGTGCGCGGTGTGGCCGGCGGCGCCGTTCGGGCTGGTGGCGACGTTCGCGGGCTCGTACTCGCTGGTGCTGCGGGAGGCGCTGGACCGGGAGCGGGTGTCGGAGTACGAGGTGGAGGTGCGGGCGGAGGACGGCGGGGCGCCGCCGCTGCGCGCCAGCCGCGGGGTGCGCGTGCCGGTGTCGGACGTGAACGACAACGCGCCGGCGTTCGCGCAGGCCGTGTACACGGTGCTGGCGCGGGAGAACAACGCGGCGGGCGCGGAGCTGGCGCGGCTGTGGGCGCGGGACCCGGACGAGGCGGGCAACGGGCGCGTGAGCTACTCGTTGGCGGAGGGCGGCGTGGGGGGCGCGGGGTCGGGCGGCGGGTGGCGTCCGGCGTCGAGCTACGTGTCGTTGGAGGCGGAGAGCGGGCGGCTGTGGGCGCTGCAGCCCTTGGACTACGAGGAGCTGCAGGTGCTGCAGTTCGAGGTGCGTGCAGTGGACGCGGGGGAGCCGCCGCTGTGCGGCAACGCCACGGTGCAGCTCTTCGTGGTGGACGAGAACGACAACGCGCCGGCGCTGCTCCCGCCGGCCGGCGGCGGGCCGGGACCCGGGACCGTGGGCGGAGTGGAGGCGGGCCCGGTGTCGGGGCCGGCCTCGGGGGTGTTGTGGGCGTGGGCGGCGTGGGGGGCGCCGGCGGGGCAGGTGGTGGCGAAGATCCGCGCGGTGGACGCGGACTCGGGCTACAACGCGTGGCTGCGCTACGAGCTGTGGGAGCCGCGGGGGAAGGGCGCGTTCCGCGTGGGGCTGTACAGCGGCGAGGTGAGCACGGCGCGGGCGCTGGAGGAGGCGGACGGCCCGCGGCAGCGGCTGGTGATCGTGGTGCGGGACCACGGGGAGCCGGCGCGCTCGGCCACGGCCACGCTGAGCGTGTCGCTGGTGGAGGGCGCCGAGGCGGCGCTGGCGGCCGCGGGCTCATCGTCATCGTCGTCGGGGCCGGGGCTGCGTCCGGCGGCGGGTGCGGAGGGCGGTGCTGCCGCGGCGGCCGCGACGAACGTGTGGCTGGTGGTGGCCATCTGCGCGGTGTCGAGCCTGTTCGTGCTGGCGGTGGTGCTGTACGTGGCGTCGCGGTGGGCGCCGCGGGCGGCCGTGCTGTCGGGGCCCGGGCCGGCGACGCTGGTGTGCGCCAGCGAAGTGGGGAGCTGGTCGTACTCGCAGCGCCAGAGCCGGAGCCTGTGCGTGGCGGACGGCGCGGGCAAGAGCGACCTGATGGTTTTCAGCCCCAACGTCCCGCCGCCGCCCGGCCCCGCGGCGAAGGAGACGCAGCCGGAGCCGCCCGCTCTGCTGGACACGGTCAGTGGCCCTCCCCGTCTCGCCTCTCGCCCCTTCCCCCGCCACCCCTTCCCCCGCCTCCCCGTCCTTGTTTGGTCCCCGGCCAGGCGCTCTTGGCAGCCGGGCTCGGTGGATCCTGGGCGGGTGCTGAATGATTCGAAAAGAACCTTTGCCTCTGCCAGCATGTCCTTGCCGGAGCCCCTCGGCTCTTGCAGGGTGGGAGAAAGAAAGAAAGGTATTGCCCCACCGAGCAGCGGTTAGCATCTGCAGCTGAGCTTTGGTCTTCTGGTTGTGAGTTGTTCTCCCGTCGGATGACAGCACTGCTGATTGCGATGAGAGGTGCCACGACATCAGCTTCACAGCAGTTCTTCCTACCTGATGTGTAGCATTTCCACCCGAACTTGCTGAAGGGATGCCAGACACGCAGGCTGTGGGTGCTGACAACCCTCCGGGCAATGTTTACTCTCTTATTACCTTTGCTGACTGTGCTGACGGTGCTGATGTTTGTTGTGGTTTCTTGTGGAAAATTGTGTCCTCCTCCTCTTTGATTCTCTCTGTAAGAGGTGTGATGGAAGGTGATAGTTGGGCCTTCCCAGTTTCCTCTTTGGGTTGAGGGATGCATTCTCGGTTTTGTTTCTTCCACCGGACACATTTAGAAATAGGGAAAGGCGTCACAGACTTTTCCAATGTTCCTTTCCATGTATGTTGTTTCTCACCTTGGTAGCATAAAGTGTTCAGGGAGAGGAGTGTGAGCCAAGGTACTTGTCAGGAATGTGAATTTTCGTTTTAATTTCCTGTTCCCCCTGTGTCCCCGGTTGTGGATTTGCATTCCTGACCAGAGAAGAGACGTGAAATACACTGGCTTGTTTTGATGTTCTTTCAGAATTTGTATCAACAGCCACACCATCTCAAAAGCTCTGGCAATCTTTTGCTGGAAAGAAAAACCACGCAAGGAAGCAAACAAACTAAACAAAGGACCGCCCTTCCCCATGAAAACCCAACCCAAATACTCCTACGTAGCTGACGTCATCTGTGATGCTGGTGTGCTCGTCAACCTTTTGTTTTTTCTCTCAGAGCATGAAATCAATGCCATTGCCATTAGCCCTGTCCTCACATCACCTTTAGTAAGACTCTTGTTCCCAGGTCTGCCACGTTTCCAATCTGAGATAGCTGAAGCGTTGCCAAACATGACGTGTCAGCATCAGAGAGTCTGCCCACATGGTGTGCAAGATACCTCTGTGTGTTTTTTATGGTGCTGTCCCTGAGGGGAAGGGTAAGCAAAAGTCAGAGTGAGCCTTGAGATGAGAAAGGAAACTGGCATGTCACCGAGGTGAACATGTCCGTGGCACTGAGCGGTCGGGAGTAATTTCTTCATTTGTATTGGCTCATTATGAAAGTCGGGAAGGCAGTAGGGACCTTTCACATGTTCCTTTTCCAAGTATGTTGTTGCTATATTTCGCAGTGTAAAGTGTTCAGGCAGAGGAGTGCTACCCAGGCAGGTGTTAGAACTGGGAATTTTCCCTTCCTACTCCCCATTCCCCCCAGGTTCTGAACTGCATTCTTGGCCATTGAAGTGTCATGTCATACACTGGCCTGTTTTGGTGTTCTTCTTTGGATCAGCAGCGGCAGCTGTAAAGCATGCGTGTAAACCTTATTTTTCACTCAAAAACCCATCCCCAAATTGTCCTACAGATTAGATGTCATCCATTACAGTGTTGTACTTGTGAGCTTTTAGGTTACTCTTTCAATGTGTGAAATGAACGCTCGTTGCCATTTGAGCTGTCCTGACATCATGGGTTTACAAAAGCGGGTCCTGTTTGAGGACGCTGATCTTGTTCTATGACAAGATGACCTGAAGAGTGTTTGACGGAAAGGCTGTGTACGCGTTTACCTGGACTTCAGTAAAGCCTCTGACATCATTTCTCGCAGCATTCTTCTGGAGAAACTGGCTGCTCGTGGCGTGTATTTTCCCTTTGTGGAGTATAAATCTGGCTTGTTGGCCAGGCCCAAGGAGTGGTGGTGAATGGATTTCAATCCGTGGGCATCCGGTCAGAAGTGGTGTTCCCCATGGGTCAGTATTGGGGCCAGTTCTGTTTAAAATTTTTATTGGTGACCTGGACGGGGGGATAGAGTGCACCCTCAGTAAGTTTGGAGATGACATCAAGTTGGGTGGGCATATTGATCTGCCTGAGGGTAGGAAGGCTGTTCAGAGAAATCTGGACAGGCTGGATTGATGGGCTGAGGCCGATTGTGTGAGGTTCAACAAGGCCAAATCCCAGGTGCTGCGTTTCAGCCATGAGAACCCCAGGCTTAGGCAAGAGTGGCTGGAAATCTGCCCATGGAAAAAGACCCCTGGGGTTTGGTCAGCGGCTGGGTGAACAGGAGCCAACAGTGTGGCCAGATGGCCAAGAAGGGAAGTGGCATCCTGACTTGTACCAGAAATAGTGTGGCCAGCAGGACTAGGGAAGTGATTGTCCCGCTGTACTGGGCACTGGTGAAACTGCACTTCAAATCCTGTGTTCTGTTTTGGGCTCCTCTCTACAAGAAAGGCATTGAGGTGCTGGAGTGTGTCCAGGGAAGGCCAATGAAGCTGGTGAAGGGTCTAGAGAACAAGCCTTATGAAGAGTAGCTGAGGGAGCTGGACTTGTTTGGTGTGGAGGAGACTGAGGGGAGACCCTATCGCTCTCTGCAACTACCTGAAAGGAGGTTGTGGAGAGGTGGGTGTCAGTCTCTTTACCCAAGTAACAAGTGATTGGATGAGAGGAAATGGGCTCAAGTTGTGCCAGGGATGATTTAAATTGGATGTTAGGAAACATGTCTTCACTTGAAAGGGTTGTCAAGCATTGGAAGGGGCTTCCCGGGGAAGTGGTGGAGTCACCATCCTTGGAGGTACTTGCAACACGTGTAAACTTGACAACTTAGGGGGATGTTTTTGTGGTGGACTTGGCAGCGGTAGGTTAATGGTTGGACTTGGTGGTCTAAAGGGTCTTTTCCCACATGAACGATTGATCATAGATGACTCTATGATCATCTTTGGAAAGAGTATTCCTCCCAGGTGTATAACATTTCTACCTGAGATTACTGAAGCATTGCAAAACGTGATGGGTAAGCTGCGGGGAGTCTGTTGGACACTGTGTATGTGATCCCATCAGTACATTTTCCTATGGTGCTCTCATTGATGGAAGGGTCTGCAAAAGCTGGAGTGAACCCTGAGCTGGGAAAGGAAATTGCCATGTCACAGAGGTGAATGTGGCAGTAGCACTGTGTAGGGCCTGGGCATGTCCTGATGTGAAGAGTGATGTTGAGCAGTGGGAAGACTTATTTGAGGGAGCTGGAAACCTTTTTGAAGACCATGGGCCATGTTGTAAGGGAAGAATGGAAAATGATCTGCTTGTCTGGAGATCACATGTCCCAGAGTAGGGAGTGGAGGATGCCTAGAAGTAAGCATGAGGCAGGATGGGCACGGAGTGCTCCTGCTGAGGCCTCTTTCCCAGCCTCCAGTGGTGTTTAGTGGAGGCCTTCATGATCCTGAGATGGTGTGTGGTATTGCAATGCCCGCAATGTTGTTTGCGTGTATGAAGATCTCCCATGAGAAACAGTCCCTTGTGCTGCTGCCTGCCTGACGTAGGAGGAGATGCGAGACAGACTGCTGGATACTGTCTGGTGAACCTTTTCACTCTTGTTTTGGGAAGGTTGTTGTGGGGGGGCAGTGGTTCAATCTGGTGTCCTTGTGCAGTGGAGGGCATCTGTAGCAGCCTCCACAGTGACTGATGTTGCCATGATGGTTCCGTGAGGAATCCTCAGGTGACATTTGAAATGTGGACGTGGTGTTTGTGATGAGGAGTTGGGTGTGATCTTTGTGTCCTTGATTTCCCGTACTTGTGCACCTGGCCAGTTGACCTCAGTAGAGGCCACCGGTAGAGGTGCCGTGTCCCCTTGTCATGCTTACCTCAGCTATGTGCATGAACAGGCCAAACCCTCGAGAGCAGCCCAGCTCTGGTTTTCTGTGGTACAAATTGTCCTACCCAGTTGATATTGTGAGTGCACTTGCACTTCAGCATTTGGTGTGGACCTCTCAAAGAATAAAATCCGTGTGGCCTGGGATCAGAGCTGTCACAGCTCGCTTCACAGAATCCTTAACAAGTCTAACGTGCAGCTCTGTGCTGTTTCCATCTGAGATTGCTGAAAAGGCACACAGTATTCAGGGGGGGAAGGTCATGCAACTGGGAAGAGCCTGCCAGACCCTGTGTGGCTTTGCATCCCTCCAAAAAATCTTTTGGTAGATCGTGAGGGAAGCTTGAATGTGCAAAGGCCTGCATCACCTGCAGAGCAGGGTTTAGAGCGGGGCATTTTTTTTGTGTTAAGTCTTTGTACTTTGGCAGTAACCCTGCAAGTGGTACCGTGTAGGGCCTGGGCTTGTGTCCTGGGGAGAGTGACTTCGAGCAAGAAAGTGTCTTCCCTGAGGACAGTTGAGATGCTGTGTAGAACACAGATCTTGTCACTGGGGGTGGAGTGGAGAATGTCTGTTTAGCTGTGGCGGTGCCATTTCCCAGGGCTTGGGATAGAGGATGCCAGTAAAAAACCCTTGAGAGGAGCCCTGGTGCCATGCCTACTGGCCTGGCATCCTCTCAGGACCTCCAGCAGTTCTGCGTATTGTTGTGCCCTGTTGTTCTCTGTTCTCTGTGGCATTACTGCTTGTGAGGATAAGTGCCATTCGTGCCTTTAATCCCTTGGTTTTGGTACGGAATTGTTGTTGATCAAACAGAAGCTTTTTGAAATTTGGGCCATGCTGCCAGCCTTCTCTGAAGGTCTCTGTGGCTACCTCTCTGGTCTTAGTCTTGCTGGGGAGGGGAGGAACTGCTCTCTGTGTTGCGGATGTTGGCAAACGTTGCGTTTCAGGACAGTGGAATGGGATCCTTTGGTTTCTTTCTCTCCTCTTCCCGAAACTGCCCACCCTTTCCTTCTTTCACACTGGCAATGTGTTGTACAGTGGATGAGATGCAGACTGCTGAATTTTGGCATCTGTCAGGTTGCAGATTTTCTGAGGGTTTTGCGTGAGTCTGTTGGAAGGTTTTTCCAGTGCCTGAGCTGTGGTTGACGTTGAGAGAATGTCCTTAGCTTTCAGGTGCCCATCCTTCCCCTTTGATGGGAGTGCATAAAGGGAGCTCTGCGCACTGACCTGCGTTTTCAAGGCTTTTGCAGAACATGAGTGATTTTTTTCTCTCTGGCATGCCCAGAGACCTCTGACAACGTTACGGAAAATGTCCTGTAGAACCAGTTTCTCTCCCCTGATTTTTATGTTGGTTTTTTTTGTTTGTTTGTTTGTTTGTTTATTTTCCCCCTGAAGAAGCAACCTGTGATGCTACAGGTAAGTCATTCTTGGCTCAAGAGGCTGTGTTTTGAGAGCCAGATGTACATTTGTTCCTTCTTCAGTCACGGCATCGTTATGTTGGATCAACCCAATGACGCCTGGATTGTAATGACAGTAGGTCTGCACCCGCAAAGCACCACTGCCTGCTTCCTTTCCTTTCTGGCTGCTTCCAGGTGCAGCATGAGCAGGTGAGAGCAAATGCAGATGGAGGAGGGATGGCAGTGCATTTCTCTGAGTGGACATTTTTGAGAACTGGGGGGGGTGTTCTCAGGGAAAATTCCGTGCTGTTTGCTTCATGTCTTTTGTTTGTGTGACAGGTGCGTCGTGCTTAGGAGTGAGAGGTATTCTGTGGGGACTAATGGCCTTGTGTTGTTCTGGCAGTAGGTGCCTCCCTGAAAGGGAAAGCAAGGGTTTGTTATTCAGTGTTGTCGTGGTTTAAGCCCAGCCAGCGACTAAGCACCACACAGCCAGGGCTCCATCACGCGTAACAGTCACTTGAGAAAATGAATGCCATCACCACTCTGAATGCCTCACCCCTTCCTTCTTCTCCCCCCCAGCTGTATATGCTGAGCATACAAATCACATCATATGGAGTAAACCCTTGGTCAGCTGGGGTCAGCTGTCCCAGCTGAATCCCTTCCCAGCTTCTCATGCATCCCCAGCCTACTTGCTGCTGGGGTGATGTGTGGCGCTGAAAAGGCTTTGACTCTGTGGAAGCACTGCGCTGCAGCAGCTAAAACATCCCTGTGCTATCAACACTCTTCAGCATAAATCCAGCTCATAGCCTGTTACTAGCTGCTACGATGGTAATTAACTCTGTCCCAGCCAAACCCAGGAGAATGTGCAGGAGGGAAAGAAGGCCAGAAGAATAGTTCTTTGTCGGGGTACATGGAGAGTGCTCAGGAGCTGTGGTGGCCCCGTGCTCTGTCATCCTTCTTGGAGGATTGGTGTGCTGGGCTTTTCGAGGTGTGATTTCCCAAATGAGACACTCCCCTGTGCTGTTTGGACTCACTGAAGCCAGTTGCATGGACATCCAAGTACCTGGGACCGGGGTCTGTGTTTGAGAGGGTGGTGCATTCTGTTCTGATGTAGCAAAGCTGTTCTTTGCCATCTGCTTGCCCTTCTCTGTTATTTGCTGGGTCCTGGCGTGCACTGGAGGCTGAAGAGTGTGGCCTTCTTCCAGAAGGGAAGGGGAGGTGCAGGGGCAGTGTGTCTGTCTGGCATACACTGGAGGACAGCAGGAATGTTGTTTCCTGTCCAAAGGGGTGGATGACGGTAATGAGAGCTCTCGCCAAAGGTCACGTCCGTGTTTCATGTCAAGCATGTTGTAGACGTGTAAAAATACATGGTCAAAGATGAAAAAGAAAAGGAAAAAAACACATAAGGAAACCAAAGAAAAGGAGAAGCAAGGGTAGGGCAGGGTGGGGCATAAAAGAAAAAGATGGAAAAGAAGGATGAAAGCAAAAATGAAAATAAGAGAAAGAAAGAAAGAAAGAGAGAAAGAAAGAAAGAAAGAAAGAAAGAAAGAAAGAAAGAAAGAAAGAAAGAAAGAAAGAAAGAAAGAAAGAAAGAGAGAAAGAAAGAAAGAAAAAGAAGAAGAAAGAAAGAGAAAGAAAGAAAAAGAAAGAAAGAAAGAGAAAGAAAAACAAAGAGAAAGAAAAAGAAAGAAAGAAAGAAAGAAAAAGAAAGAAAAAGAAAGAAAGAAAGAGAAAGAAAAACAAAGAGAAAGAAAAAGAAAGAAAGAAAGAAAGAAAGAAAAAGAAAGAAAAAGAAAGAAAGAAAGAGAAAGAAAGAGAAAGAAAGGAAAGAAAGAAAGAAAGAAAGAAAGAAAAAGAAAGAGAAAGAAAGAAAAAGAAAGAGAAAGAAAGAAAGAAAAAGAAAAAGAAAGAGAAAGAAAGAGAAAGAGAAAGAAAAAGAAAGAAAGAAAGAGAAAGAAAGAAAGAAAGAAGAAAGAAAGAGAGAAAGAAAAGAAAGAGAGAAAAAAGAGAGAAAGAAAGAAAGAAAGAGACAGAAAGAAAGAGAAAGAAAGAAAGAAAGAAAGAAAGAAAGAAAGAAAGAAAAAGAAAGATAGAAAGAAAGAAAGAAAGAGAGAGAGAGAAAGAAAGAAAGAAAGAAAGAAAGAAAGAAAGAAAGAAAGAAAGAAAGAAAGAAAGAAAGAAAGAAAGAAAGAAAGAAAGAAAGAAAGAAAGAAAGAAAGAAAGAGAAAAGAAAGAAAAAGAAAGAAAGAAAAGGAAGAAAGGAAGGAAGGAAGGCAAAAGCAAGCAAGGAAGCAAGAAAGGAGGGGGAGGGAGGGATGAATGATAGAGGATATTAGCAGCGTCAGTGACAGTATGGTTACATGCAGAATGGAGTGGAGGATCTCGGCCTCCTCAGCAGTCTGGGCCACTGTGATGGAACGTGGTGAGGTGTGCTGGCCTCAGTCAGGACAGAGCTAGTTTTCCTCACAGTAGCTGGTGTGTTTTGGCTGTGCAGAGAAGAATACTGATAGCATAGTGATGGTTTTGGTTGTTACTAAGGAATGTTTATGTCAACGTTCCTTTTCGGTTTCTGATACTTCAGTTGTGCTCTCTGCCAGCGTGTAAGCTGGGGATGCAGGAGAATTTGGGAGGGGTCACAGCCTGGGCAGCTGACCCAAACTGACCAAAGGGATATTTCATGCCATAAAACGTTATGCTTGGTATGGAAGTTGGGGGTTGGGCCAGGCGGGAGGCTCTCTTTCTGGCTCTGGCTCTAGGTTTGGCTCTGGGGCTCTCTCCAGCTCTGGCTCTTGCCAGGGACTGGCTGGGCGTCGGTCTGTGGGTGGTGAGCAGTTGTATCATTTGTTTTCTTTTCCATTATTTTCATTACATATTATTGTGCTAATATTAGTATTGTTAGCGTTATTGGTACCATTATTTTATTTCATTTAATTTCAATTATTAAATAGTTCTGATGTCAAGTCGTGAGTTTCCTTGTCTTTTCCTCGGATTCCCTTCCCCATCCCACTGGGGAGGAGGGAGGTGAGCGAGCGACTGTGTGATACTTGGTTGCTGGCTGGGGCTAAACCTCAACATGAGGAAGAGGAAAGAGCTCTTGCCATGTCCGTGCTCCATGGCGAGAGTGATGTAGTGACATAGAAAACACGTTGTTAAGGGAGACAACGAAGAGGGAAAGAGGGAAGAAGAGAAGGAAAAGAGAAAGATGAGGAAGGAATCTGTGGAAGTAAAAAGCAAGCAAAGAAGAAAGAAAGAATAGAAAGGATGGAAGAAGAATGAATAAAAACGAAGGAAGGAAGAGGCAATAAAAAGTAAAGAAGAAAAAAACAGAAGGACGAATAGGAAGGAAGAAATGGAAGAAAGAAAGAATAGAAAGGGTGGACGGGATTACCAGGACGCAGACCTCTGGATGCTTAACGGAGGTGGTTCCTAACTGCCCTAGCTCTTTGTCGGATTCCCGCACTCCGGCGCTGATGCCCCGTAATTAGCGCTGATGGCTCCGTGTTTGATGGTGGCCGCCGCGACGCCGTAGGCGACCGGTGAGTTGGCAGCGGGATACAGAAGAAAGAAGGATGGGAAGCGAAAGGGAAGGGGAGTAAAGAATCGGGAGCGGCAGTGCAGGAACGGAACGGATGAAAAGGAGAAGAAGGAGACGGAAACAAAGAAAGAAGGAAGAAAAAGAGGCAAGATAAATGAGGAAAGAAAAAGCTAAAACCGGAGGAAGACGGAGAGGACGGGAAAAGAAAAGAATCTCTGGGTGAATAGAGCGAGCAAGAAAGGAAGAAAGAAATAAGGAGGAGGGGAATGAGGGAAAGATAATGGGAAGAGAAGCGGGACATGGGGAGGAAGAGAGGACGGAGGCGATGAGCAGGAGAGGTCCGGGGCGCGGGCGGTCGCGGGGAGCGTGCGAGGCGGCGGAGCAGCACACGGTGTCGCTGCAGGCTCAGAAACGGCGGCGGAGCGGCGAGGCGGCTCCGCCCCGGTGCGGCGGAGAGCCCGGCTGTGAGCACGGCGGGGGAGGGGGTGGGGGCGGTCGGGAGAGAGAGCCGGTGCGTGCGGGCGGCGGCGGGGAGCCGTGCGGGGCCCGAGCGGGCCCGGTGGCGGCGGCCGCGGTGGTGGCGATGGCGATGGGCGTGTGCTGGGGGCCCGTGGTGCGGGTGCTGGTGCTGCAGGCGGCCTGGGCGCTGGGCAGCGGGCCGGTGCGCTACTCGGTGCCGGAGGAAGCCAAGGCCGGGACGGTGGTGGGCCGTCTGGCGCAGGACCTGGGCCTGGAGGCGGGCGAGCCGGAGGCGCGGCGGCTGCGGCTGGTGGCGCAGGGCCGGCGGGCGAGCGTGGAGGTGAGCGGGGCGAGCGGGGCGCTGGTGGTGAGCTCGCGGCTGGACCGGGAGGAGCTGTGCGGGAAGAGCGCGCCGTGCGCCCTGCGCCTGGAGGTGCTGGTGGAGCGGCCGCTGCGCGTCTTCCACGTGGAGCTGGAGGTCACCGACATCAACGACAACGCGCCGCTCTTCCCCGCCGCCCGCAAAAACCTCAGCATCGCGGAATTAAACACGGTGCCGGGGTCGCGGTTCCCGCTGGAGGGCGCGTCGGATGCGGATATCGGAGCCAACGCGCAGCTCTCCTACACACTCAGCCCCAGCGAGCACTTCTCTCTGGATTTGGAAAAATCGAATGCGCGAAATACTGTACCGGATCTTGTTTTAACGAAACCGCTGGACCGCGAGACGATGCCTGTGCACCAGTTGGTGCTGACGGCGAGTGACGGTGGCCGGCCGTCGCTGACGGGGACGATGGAGCTGGTGATCTCGGTGCTGGATGCGAACGACAATGCGCCCCAGTTCAGCCAGTCGGTGTATAAAGTGCAGCTGCCAGAGAGCGCGGCGGAGGGGACGCTGGTGGGGCGTGTGAACGCCACGGATCCAGACGAGGGAGTGAACAGTGAGGTGACCTACACGGCGACCAGCTTCATTCCGCTGAGTGGGAAGGATTTGATTAGCGTCCATCCGAAGACGGGCGAGATCCGACTCACGGGCTCCCTGGACTTCGAAGAGGTTGCTGTATTTGATTTCCGAATCGAAGCGAGAGACAAAGGGACTCCGCCGCTGTCGGGTCACTGCAGCGTGGAGCTGGAGGTGCTGGACGTGAACGACAACGCGCCGGAGGTGTGGGTGACGTCGCTGTCGGTGCCGGTGCCCGAGGACGCGGCGGTGGGGACGGTGGTGGCGCTGCTGAGCGTGTCGGACCGGGACTCGGGGGCGAACGGGCGGGTGCGGTGCGCGGTGTGGCCGGCGGCGCCGTTCGGGCTGGTGGCGACGTTCGCGGGCTCGTACTCGCTGGTGCTGCGGGAGGCGCTGGACCGGGAGCGGGTGTCGGAGTACGAGGTGGAGGTGCGGGCGGAGGACGGCGGGGCGCCGCCGCTGCGCGCCAGCCGCGGGGTGCGCGTGCCGGTGTCGGACGTGAACGACAACGCGCCGGCGTTCGCGCAGGCCGTGTACACGGTGCTGGCGCGGGAGAACAACGCGGCGGGCGCGGAGCTGGCGCGGCTGTGGGCGCGGGACCCGGACGAGGCGGGCAACGGGCGCGTGAGCTACTCGTTGGCGGAGGGCGGCGTGGGGGGCGCGGGGTCGGGCGGCGGGTGGCGTCCGGCGTCGAGCTACGTGTCGTTGGAGGCGGAGAGCGGGCGGCTGTGGGCGCTGCAGCCCTTGGACTACGAGGAGCTGCAGGTGCTGCAGTTCGAGGTGCGTGCGGTGGACGCGGGGGAGCCGCCGCTGTGCGGCAACGCCACGGTGCAGCTCTTCGTGGTGGACGAGAACGACAACGCGCCGGCGCTGCTCCCGCCGGCCGGCGGCGGGCCGGGGCCCGGGGCCGCGGGCGGAGTGGAGGCGGGCCCGGTGTCGGGGCCGGCCTCGGGGGTGTTGTGGGCGTGGGCGGCGTGGGGGGCGCCGGCGGGGCAGGTGGTGGCGAAGATCCGCGCGGTGGACGCGGACTCGGGCTACAACGCGTGGCTGCGCTACGAGCTGTGGGAGCCGCGGGGGAAGGGCGCGTTCCGCGTGGGGCTGTACAGCGGCGAGGTGAGCACGGCGCGGGCGCTGGAGGAGGCGGACGGCCCGCGGCAGCGGCTGGTGATCGTGGTGCGGGACCACGGGGAGCCGGCGCGCTCGGCCACGGCCACGCTGAGCGTGTCGCTGGTGGAGGGCGCCGAGGCGGCGCTGGCGGCCGCGGGCTCATCGTCATCGTCGTCGGGGCCGGGGCTGCGTCCGGCGGCGGGTGCGGAGGGCGGTGCTGCCGCGGCGGCCGCGACGAACGTGTGGCTGGTGGTGGCCATCTGCGCGGTGTCGAGCCTGTTCGTGCTGGCGGTGGTGCTGTACGTGGCGTCGCGGTGGGCGCCGCGGGCGGCCGTGCTGTCGGGGCCCGGGCCGGCGACGCTGGTGTGCGCCAGCGAAGTGGGGAGCTGGTCGTACTCGCAGCGCCAGAGCCGGAGCCTGTGCGTGGCGGACGGCGCGGGCAAGAGCGACCTGATGGTTTTCAGCCCCAACGTCCCGCCGCCGCCCGGCCCCGCGGCGAAGGAGACGCAGCCGGAGCCGCCCGCTCTGCTGGACACGGTCAGTGGCCCTCCCCGTCTCGCCTCTCGCCCCTTCCCCCGCCACCCCTTCCCCCGCCTCCCCGTCCTTGTTTGGTCCCCGGCCAGGCGCTCTTGGCAGCCGGGCTCGGTCCCTGAGCCTGGGGGCGGTGCTGGGCGGGTGCCGAAGGATTCGAAAAGAACCTTTGCCTCTGCCAGCATGTCCTTGCCGGAGCCCCTCGGCTCTTGCAGGGTGGGAGAAAGAAAGAAAGGTATTGCCCCACCGAGCAGCGGTTAGCGTCTGCAGCTGAGCTTTGGTCTTCTGGTTGTGAGTTGTTCTCCCATCGGATGACAGCACTGCTGATTGCGATGAGAGGTGCCACGACATCAGCTTCACAGCAGTTCTTCCTACCTGATGCGTAGCATTTCCACCCGAACTTGCTGAAGGGATGCCAGACACGCAGGCTGTGGTTGCTGACAACCCTCCGGGCAATGTTTACTCTCTTATTACCTTTGCTGACTGTGCTGATGGTGCTGATGTTTGTTGTGGTTTCTTGTGGAAAATTGTGTCCTCCTCCTCTTTGATTCTCTCTGTAAGAGGTGTGATGGAAGGTGATAGTTGGGCCTTCCCAGTTTCCTCTTTGGGTTGAGGGAAGCATTCTCGGTTTTGTTTCTTCCACCGGACACATTTAGAAATAGGGAAAGGTGTCACAGACTTTTCCAATGTTCCTTTCCATGTATGTTGTTTCTCACCTTGGTAGCATAAAGTGTTCAGGGAGAGGAGTGTGAGCCAAGGTACTTGTCAGGAATGTGAATTTTCTTTTTTGTTTCCTGTTCCCCCTGTGCCCCCGGTTGTGGATTTGCATTCCTGACCAGAGAAGAGACGTGAAATACACTGGCTTGTTTTGATGTTCTTTCCGAATTTGTATCAACAGCCACACCATCTCAAAAGCTCTGGCAATCTTTTGCTGGAAAGAAAAACCACGCAAGGAAGCAAACAAACTAAACAAGGGACCGCCCTTCCCCATGAAAACCCAACCCAAATACTCCTACGTAGCTGACGTCATCTGTGATGCTGGTGTGCTCGTCAACCTTTTTTTTTTTCTCTCAGAGCATGAAATCAATGCCATTGCCATTAGCCCTGTCCCCACATCACCTTTAGTAAGACTCTTGCTGCCAGGTCTGCCACGTTTCCAATCTGAGATAGCTGAAGCGTTGCCAAACATGACGTGTCAGCATCAGAGAGTCTGCCCACATGGTGTGCAAGATACCTCTGTGTGTTTTTTATGGTGCTGTCCCTGAGGGGAAGGGTAAGCAAAAGTCAGAGTGAGCCTTGAGATGAGAAAGGAAACTGGCATGTCACCGAGGTGAACATGTCCATGGCACTGAGCGGTCGGGAGTAATTTCTTCATTTGTATTGGCTCATTATGAAAGTCGGGAAGGCAGTAGGGACCTTTCACATGTTCCTTTTCCAAGTATGTTGTTGCTATATTTCGCAGTGTAAAGTGTTCAGGCAGAGGAGTGCTACCCAGGCAGGTGTTAGAACTGGGAATTTTCCCTTCCTACTCCCCATTCCCCCCAGGTTCTGAACTGCATTCTTGGCCATTGAAGTGTCATGTCACACGCTGGCCTGTTTCGATGTTCTTCTTTGGATCAGCAGCAACAACTGTAAAGCATGCGTGTAAACCTTATTTTTCACTCAAAAACCCATCCCCAAATTGTCCTACAGATTAGATGTCATCCATTACAGTGCTGTACTTGTGAGCTTTTAGGTTACTCTTTCAATGTGTGAAATGAACGCTCGTTGCCATTTGAGCTGTCCTGACATCATGGGTTTACAAAAGCGGGTCCTGTTTGAGGACGCTGATCTTGTTCTATGACAAGATGACCTGAAGAGTGGTTGATGGAAAGGCTGTGTACGCGTTTACCTGGACTTCAGTAAAGCCTCTGACATCATTTCTCGCAGCATTCTTCTGGAGAAACTGGCTGCTCGTGGCGTGTATTTTCCCTTTGTGGAGTATAAATCTGGCTTGTTGGCCAGGCCCAAGGAGTGGTGGTGAATGGATTTCAATCCGTGGGCATCCGGTCAGAAGTGGTGTTCCCCATGGGTCAGTATTGGGGCCAGTTCTGTTTAAAATTTTTATCGGTGACCTGGATGGGGGATAGAGTGCACCCTCAGTAAGTTTGGAGATGACATCAAGTTGGGTGGGCATATTGATCTGCCTGAGGGTAGGAAGGCTGTTCAGAGAAATCTGGACAGGCTGGATTGATGGGCTGAGGCCGATTGTGTGAGGTTCAACAAGGCCAAATCCCAGGTGCTGCGTTTCAGCCATGAGAACCCCAGGCTTAGGCAAGAGTGGCTGGAAATCTGCCCATGGAAAAAGACCCCTGGGGTTTGGTCAGCGGCTGGGTGAACAGGAGCCAACAGTGTGGCCAGATGGCCAAGAAGGGAAGTGGCATCCTGACTTGTACCAGAAATAGTGTGGCCAGCAGGACTAGGGAAGTGATTGTCCCGCTGTACTGGGCACTGGTGAAACTGCACTTCAAATCCTGTGTTCTGTTTTGGGCTCCTCTCTACAAGAAAGGCATTGAGGTGCTGGAGTGTGTCCAGGGAAGGCCAATAAAGCTGGTGAAGGGTCTAGAGAACAAGCCTTATGAAGAGTAGCTGAGGGAGCTGGACTTGTTTGGTGTGGAGGAGACTGAGGGGAGACCCTATCGCTCTCTGCAACTACCTGAAAGGAGGTTGTGGAGAGGTGGGTGTCAGTCTCTTTACCCAAGTAACAAGTGATTGGATGAGAGGAAATGGGCTCAAGTTGTGCCAGGGATGATTTAAATTGGATGTTAGGAAACATGTCTTCACTTGAAAGGGTTGTCAAGCATTGGAAGGGACTTCCCAGGGAAGTGGTGGAGTCATCATCCTTGGAGGTACTTACAACACGTGTAAACTTGACAACTTAGGGGGATGTTTTTGTGGTGGACTTGGCAGCGGTAGGTTAATGGTTGGACTTGGTGGTCTAAAGGGTCTTTTCCCACATGAACGATTGATCATAGATGACTCTATGATCATCTTTGGAAAGAGTATTCCTCCCAGGTGTATAACATTTCTACCTGAGATTACTGAAGCATTGCAAAACGTGATGGGTAAGCTGCGGGGAGTCTGTTGGACACTGTGTATGTGATCCCATCAGTACATTTTCCTATGGTGCTCTCATTGATGGAAGGGTCTGCAAAAGCTGGAGTGAACCCTGAGCTGGGAAAGGAAATTGCCATGTCACAGAGGTGAATGTGGCAGTAGCACTGTGTAGGGCCTGGGCATGTCCTGATGTGAAGAGTGATGTTGAGCAGTGGGAAGACTTATTTGAGGGAGCTGGAAACCTTTTTGAAGACCATGGGCCATGTTGTAAGGGAAGAATGGAAAATGATCTGCTTGTCTGGAGATCACATGTCCCAGAGTAGGGAGTGGAGGATGCCTAGAAGTAAGCATGAGGCAGGATGGGCACGGAGTGCTCCTGCTGAGGCCTCTTTCCCAGCCTCCAGTGGTGTTTAGTGGAGGCCTTCATGATCCTGAGATGGTGTGTGGTATTGCAATGCCCGCAATGTTGTTTGCGTGTATGAAGATCTCCCATGAGAAACAGTCCCTTGTGCTGCTGCCTGCCTGACGTAGGAGGAGATGCGAGACAGACTGCTGGATACTGTCTGGTGAACCTTTTCACTCTTGTTTTGGGAAGGTTGTTGTGGGGGGGCAGTGGTTCAATCTGGTGTCCTTGTGCAGTGGAGGGCATCTGTAGCAGCCTCCACAGTGACTGATGTTGCCATGATGGTTCCTTGAGGAATCCTCAGGTGACATTTGAAATGTGGACGTGGTGTTTGTGATGAGGAGTTGGGTGTGATCTTTGTGTCCTTGATTTCCCGTACTTGTGCACCTGGCCAGTTGGCCTCAGTAGAGGCCACCGGTAGAGGTGCCGTGTCCCCTTGTCATGCTTACCTCAGCTATGTGCATGAACAGGCCAAACCCTCGAGAGCAGCCCAGCTCTGGTTTTCTGTGGTACAAATTGTCCTACCCAGTTGATATTGTGAGTGCACTTGCACTTCAGCATTTGGTGTGGACCTCTCAAAGAATAAAATCCGTGTGGCCTGGGATCAGAGCTGTCACAGCTCGCTTCACAGAATCCTTAACAAGTCTAACGTGCAGCTCTGTGCTGTTTCCATCTGAGATTGCTGAAAAGGCACACAGTATTCAGGGGGGAAGGTCATGCAACTGGGAAGAGCCTGCCAGACCCTGTGTGGCTTTGCATCCCTCCATAAAATCTTTTGGTAGATCATGAGAGAAGCTTGAATGTGCAAAGGCCTGCATCACCTGCAGAGCAGGGTTTAGAGCGGGGCTTTTTTTTTGTGTTGAGTAAAGTCTTTGTACTTTGGCAGTAATCCTGCAAGTGGTACCGTGTAGGGCCTGGGCTTGTGTCCTGGGGAGAGTGACTTTGAGCAAGAAAGTGTCTTCCCTGAGGACAGTTGAGATGCTGTGTAGAACACAGATCTTGTCACTGGGGGTGGAGTGGAGAATGTCTGTTTAGCTGTGGCGGTGCCATTTCCCAGGGCTTGGGATAGAGGATGCCAGTAAAAAACCCTTGAGAGGAGCCCTGGTGCCATGCTTACTGGCCTGGCATCCTCTCAGGACCTCCAGCAGTTCTGCATATTGTTGTGCCCTGTTGTTCTCTGTTCTCTGTGGCATTACTGCTTGTGAGGATAAGTGCCTTTCGTGCCTTTAATCCCTTGGTTTTGGTACGGAATTGTTGTTGATCAAACAGAAGCTTTTTGAAATTTGGGCCATGCTGCCAGCCTTCTCTGAAGGTCTCTGTGGCTACCTCTCTGGTCTTAGTCTTGCTGGGGAGGGGAAGAACTGCTCTCTGTGTTGCGGATGTTGGCAAACGTTGCGTTTCAGGACAGTGGAATGGGATCCTTTGGTTTCTTTCTCTCCTCTTCCCGAAACTGCCCACCCTTTCCTTCTTTCACACTGGCAATGTGTTGTACAGTGGATGAGATGCAGACTGCTGAATTTTGGCATCTGTCAGGTTGCAG
This sequence comes from Rhynochetos jubatus, assembly GCA_027574665.1. Taxonomy (NCBI): domain Eukaryota; kingdom Metazoa; phylum Chordata; class Aves; order Eurypygiformes; family Rhynochetidae; genus Rhynochetos; species Rhynochetos jubatus. Next base: position 2,591,708 of record CM050662.1, read on the forward strand.
ATTTTCTGAGGGTTTTGCGTGAGTCTGTTGGAAGGTTTTTCCAGTGCCTGAGCTGTGGTTGACATGGAGAGAATGTCCTTAGCTTTCAGGTGCCCATCCTCCCCCTTTGATGGGAGTGCATAAAGGGAGCTCTGCGCACTGACCTGCGTTTTCAAGGCTTTTGCAGAACATGAGTGATTTTTTTCTCTCTGGCATGCCCAGAGACCTCTGACAACGTTACGGAAAATGTCCTGTAGAACCAGTTTCTCTCCCCTGATTTTTATGTTTTTGGTTTTTTTTTTTGTTTGTTTTTGTTTTTTTTTTTTGGTTGTTGTTTTTTTTTTCCCCCTGAAGAAGCAACCTGTGATGCTACAGGTAAGTCATTCTTGGCTCAAGAGGCTGTGTTTTGAGAGCCAGATGTACATTTGTTCCTTCTTCAGTCACGGCATCGTTATGTTGGATCAACCCAATGACGCCTGGATTGTAATGACAGTAGGTCTGCACCCGCAAAGCACCACTGCCTGCTTCCTTTCCTTTCTGGCTGCTTCCAGGTGCAGCATGAGCAGGTGAGAGCAAATGCAGATGGAGGAGGGATGGCAGTGCATTTCTCTGAGTGGACATTTTTGAGAACTGGGGGGGGTATTCTCAGGGAAAATTCTGTGCTGTTTGCTTCATGGCTTTTGTTTGTGTGACAGATGCGTCGTGCTTAGGTGTGAGAGGTGTTCTGTGGGGACTAATGGCCTTGTGTTGTTCTGGCAGTAGGTGCCTCCCTGAAAGGGAAAGCAAGGGTTTGTTATTCAGTGTTGTCGTGGTTTAAGCCCAGCCAGCGACTAAGCACCACACAGCCAGGGCTCCATCACGCGTAACAGTCACTTGAGAAAATGAATGCCATCACCACTCTGAATGCCCCACCCCTTCCTTCTTCTCCCCCCCAGCTGTATATGCTGAGCATACAAATCACATCATATGGAGTAAACCCTTGGTCAGCTGGGGTCAGCTGTCCCAGCTGAATCCCTTCCCAGCTTCTCATGCATCCCCAGCCTACTTGCTGCTGGGGTGATATGTGGCGCTGAAAAGGCTTTGACTCTGTGGAAGCACTGCGCTGCAGCAGCTAAAACATCCCTGTGCTATCAACACTCTTCAGCATAAATCCAGCTCATAGCCTGTTACTAGCTGCTACGATGGTAATTAACTCTGTCCCAGCCAAACCCAGGAGAATGTGCAGGAGGGAAAGAAGGCCAGAAGAATAGTTCTTTGTCGGGGTACATGGAGAGTGCTCAGGAGCTGTGGTGGCCCCATGCTCTGTCATCCTTCTTGGAGGATTGGTGTGCTGGGCTTTTCGAGGTGTGATTTCCCAAATGAGACACTCCCCTGTGCTGTTTGGACTCACTGGAGCCAGTTGCATGGACATCCAAGTACCTGGGACCGGGGTCTGTGTTTGAGAGGGTGGTGCATTCTGTTCTGATGTAGCAAAGCTGTTCTTTGCCATCTGCTTGCCCTTCTCTGTTATTTGCTGGGTCCTGGCGTGCACTGGAGGCTGAAGAGTGTGGCCTTCTTCCAGAAGGGAAGGGGAGGTGCAGGGGCAGTGTGTCTGTCTGGCATACACTGGAGGACAGCAGGAATGTTGTTTCCTGTCCAAAGGGGTGGATGACGGTAATGAGAGCTCTCGCCAAAGGTCACGTCCGTGTTTCATGTCAAGCATGTTGTAGACGTGTAAAAATATATTGTCAAAGATGAAAAAGAAAAGGAAAAAAACACATAAGGAAACCAAAGAAAAGGAGAAGCAAGGGTAGGGCAGGGTGGGGCATAAAAGAAAAAGATGGAAAAGAAGGATGAAAGCAAAAATGAAAATAAGAGAAAGAAAGGAAAGAAAGAGAAAGAAAGAAAGAAAGAAAGAAAGAAAGAAAGAAAGAAAGAAAGAAAGAAAGAAAGAAAGAAAGAAAGAAGAAAGAGAAAGAAAGAAAAAGAAAAAAAGAAAGAACGAGAAAGAGAAAGAAAGAAAGAGAAAGAAAAAGAAAGAGAAAGAAAGAAAGAAAGAAAAAGAAAGAAAGAAAGAGAAAGAAAGAGAAAGAGAGAAAGAAAAAGAAAGAGAAAGAAAGAGAAAGAAAGAGAAAGAAAAAGAAAGAAAGAAAGAAAAAGAAAGAGAAAGAGAAAGAAAGAAAAGAAAGAAAGAGAAAGAAAAAGAAAAGAAAGAAAGAGAAAGAAAGAGAAAAAAGAAAGAAAGAAAGAAAGAAGAAAGAGAAAGAAAGAAAAAGAAAAAAGAAAGAAAGAGAAAGAGAAAGAAAAAGAAAGAGAAAGAAAGAAAGAAAAAGAAAAAGAAAGAGAAAGAAAGAGAAAGAGAAAGAAAAAGAAAGAAAGAAAAAGAAAGAAAGAAAGAGAAAGAAAGAGAAAGAGAAAGAAAAAGAAAGAAAGAAAAAGAAAGAAAGAAAGAGAAAGAAAGAGAAAGAGAGAAAGAAAAAGAAAGAAAGAAAAAGAAAGAGAAAGAGAGAGAAAGAAAAGAAAGAAAGAGAAAGAAAGAAAGAGAAAGAAAGAGAAAAAAGAAAGAAAGAAAGAAAGAAAGAAAGAGAACGAAAGAAAGAAAGAAAAGAAAGAAAGAGAAAGAAAGAAAAGGAAGAAAGGAAGGAGGGAAGGAAGGAAGGGAAAAGCAAGCAAGGAAGCAAGAAAGGAGGGGGAGGGAGGGATGAATGATAGAGGATATTAGCAGCGTCAGTGACAGTATGGTTACATGCAGAATGGAGTGGAGGATCTCGGCCTCCTCAGCAGTCTGGGCCACTGTGATGAAACGTGGTGAGGTGTGCTGGCCTCAGTCAGGACAGAGCTAGTTTTCCTCACAGTAGCTGGTGTGTTTTGGCTGTGCAGAGAAGAATACTGATAGCATAGTGATGGTTTTGGTTGTTACTAAGGAATGTTTATGTCAACGTTCCTTTTTGGTTTCTGATACTTCAGTTGTGCTCTCTGCCAGCGTGTAAGCTGGGGATGCAGGAGAATTTGGGAGGGGTCACAGCCTGGGCAGCTGACCCAAACTGACCAAAGGGATATTTCATGCCATAAAACGTTATGCTTGGTATGGAAGTTGGGGGTTGGGCCAGGCAGGAGGCTCTCTTTCTGGCTCTGGCTCTAGGTTTGGCTCTGGGGCTCTCTCCAGCTCTGGCTCTTGCCAGGGACTGGCTGGGCGTCGGTCTGTGGGTGGTGAGCAGTTGTATCATTTGTTTTCTTTTCCATTATTTTCATTACATATTATTGTGCTAATATTAGTATTGTTAGCATTATTGGTACTATTATTTTATTTCATTTAATTTCAATTATTAAATAGTTCTGATGTCAAGTCGTGAGTTTCCTTGTCTTTTCCTCGGATTCCCTTCCCCATCCCACTGGGGAGGAGGGAGGTGAGCGAGCGACTGTGTGATACTTGGTTGCTGGCTGGGGCTAAACCTCAACATGAGGAAGGGGAAAGAGCTCTTGCCATGTCCGTGCTCCATGGCAAGAGTGATGTAGTGACATAGAAAACACGTTGTTAAGGGAGACAACGAAGAGGGAAAGAGGGAAGAAGAGAAGGAAAAGAGAAAGATAAGGAAGGAATCTATGGAAGTAAAAAGCAAGCAAAGAAGAAAGAAAGAATAGAAAGGATGGAAGAAGAATGAATAAAAACGAAGGAAGGAAGAGGCAATAAAAAGTAAAGAAGAAAGAACCAGAAGGACGAATAGGAAGGAAGAAAGGGAAGAAAGAAAGAATAGAAAGAGTGGACGGGATTACCAGGACGCAGACCTCTGGATGCTTAACGGAGGTGGTTCCTAACTGCCCTAGCTCTTTGTCGGATTCCCGCACTCCGGCGCTGATGCCCCGTAATTAGCGCTGATGGCTCCGTGTTTGATGGTGGCCGCCGCGACGCCGTAGGCGACCGGTGAGTTGGCAGCGGGATACAGAAGAAAGAAGGATGGGAAGCGAAAGGGAAGGGGAGTAAAGAATCGGGAGCGGCAGTGGAAGAACGGAAAGGATGAAAAGGAGAAGAAGAAGACGGAAACGAAGAAAGAAGAGATGGAAGAAAAAGAGGCAAGATAAATGAGGAAAGAAAAAGCTAAAACCGGAGGAAGACGGAGAGGACGGGAAAAGAAAAGAATCTCTGGGTGAATAGAGCGAGCAAGAAAGGAAAAAAGAAATGAGGAGGGGAATGAGGGAAAGATAATGGGAAGAGAAGCGGGACATGGGGAGGAAGAGAGGACGGAGGCGATGAGCAGGAGAGGTCCGGGGCGCGGGCGGTCGCGGGGAGCGTGCGAGGCGGCGGAGCAGCACACGGTGTCGCTGCAGGCTCAGAAACGGCGGCGGAGCGGCGAGGCGGCTCCGCCCCGGTGCGGCGGAGAGCCCGGCTGTGAGCACGGCGGGGGAGGGGGTGGGGGCGGTCGGGAGAGAGAGCCGGTGCGTTCGTGCGGCGGCGGGGAGCCGTGCGGGGCCCGAGCGGGCCCGGTGGCGGCGGCGGCGATGGGCGTGTGCTGGGGGCCCGTGGTGCGGGTGCTGGTGCTGCAGGCGGCCTGGGCGCTGGGCAGCGGGCCGGTGCGCTACTCGGTGCCGGAGGAAGCCAAGGCCGGGACGGTGGTGGGCCGTCTGGCGCAGGACCTGGGCCTGGAGGCGGGCGAGCCGGAGGCGCGGCGGCTGCGGCTGGTGGCGCAGGGCCGGCGGGCGAGCGTGGAGGTGAGCGGGGCGAGCGGGGCGCTGGTGGTGAGCTCGCGGCTGGACCGGGAGGAGCTGTGCGGGAAGAGCGCGCCGTGCGCCCTGCGCCTGGAGGTGCTGGTGGAGCGGCCGCTGCGCGTCTTCCACGTGGAGCTGGAGGTCACCGACATCAACGACAACGCGCCGCTCTTCCCCGCCGCCCGCAAAAACCTCAGCATCGCGGAATTCACAACGCTGCCGGGGTCGCGGTTCCCGCTGGAGGGCGCGTCGGATGCGGATATCGGAGCCAACGCGCAGCTCTCCTACACACTTAGCCCCAGCGAGCACTTCATGCTCGATGTTAAATCCTCTGATGAAAATCGGAAATCTCTATTCCTGGTGCTCACGAAACCACTGGACCGCGAGACAATGCCTTTGCACCGGTTGGTGCTGATGGCGAGTGACGGTGGCCGGCCGTCGCTGACGGGGACGATGGAGCTGGTGATCTCGGTGCTGGATGCGAACGACAACGCGCCCCAGTTCAACCAGTCGGTGTATAAAGTGCAGCTGCTGGAGAGCGCGGCGGAGGGGACGTTGGTGAGGTGCTTAAGTGCCACGGATCCAGACGAGGGTCTCAATAAGGAGTTTTCTTACAGCATCATCAGCTCTGTTCCTGCGGGTAACAGAGATCTGTTCACCATTGATCCAAGATCGGGCGAGATCCGGCTCACGGGCGCTCTGGACTTTGAAGAGGTCCGCCTGCACGAGTTGCAAATCGAAGCGAGAGACAAAGGGACGCCGCCGCTGTCGGGTCACTGCAGCGTGGAGCTGGAGGTGCTGGACGTGAACGACAATGCGCCGGAGGTGTGGGTGACGTCGCTGTCGGTGCCGGTGCCCGAGGACGCGGCGGTGGGGACGGTGGTGGCGCTGCTGAGCGTGTCGGACCGGGACTCGGGGGCGAACGGGCGGGTGCGGTGCGCGGTGTGGCCGGCGGCGCCGTTCGGGCTGGTGGCGACGTTCGCGGGCTCGTACTCGCTGGTGCTGCGGGAGGCGCTGGACCGGGAGCGGGTGTCGGAGTACGAGGTGGAGGTGCGGGCGGAGGACGGCGGGGCGCCGCCGCTGCGCGCCAGCCGCGGGGTGCGCGTGCCGGTGTCGGACGTGAACGACAACGCGCCGGCGTTCGCGCAGGCCGTGTACACGGTGCTGGCGCGGGAGAACAACGCGGCGGGCGCGGAGCTGGCGCGGCTGTGGGCGCGGGACCCGGACGAGGCGGGCAACGGGCGCGTGAGCTACTCGTTGGCGGAGGGCGGCGTGGGGGGCGCGGGGTCGGGCGGCGGGTGGCGTCCGGCGTCGAGCTACGTGTCGTTGGAGGCGGAGAGCGGGCGGCTGTGGGCGCTGCAGCCCTTGGACTACGAGGAGCTGCAGGTGCTGCAGTTCGAGGTGCGTGCGGTGGACGCGGGGGAGCCGCCGCTGTGCGGCAACGCCACGGTGCAGCTCTTCGTGGTGGACGAGAACGACAACGCGCCGGCGCTGCTCCCGCCGGCCGGCGGCGGGCCGGGGCCCGGGGCCGCGGGCGGAGTGGAGGCGGGCCCGGTGTCGGGGCCGGCCTCGGGGGTGTTGTGGGCGTGGGCGGCGTGGGGGGCGCCGGCGGGGCAGGTGGTGGCGAAGATCCGCGCGGTGGACGCGGACTCGGGCTACAACGCGTGGCTGCGCTACGAGCTGTGGGAGCCGCGGGGGAAGGGCGCGTTCCGCGTGGGGCTGTACAGCGGCGAGGTGAGCACGGCGCGGGCGCTGGAGGAGGCGGACGGCCCGCGGCAGCGGCTGGTGATCGTGGTGCGGGACCACGGGGAGCCGGCGCGCTCGGCCACGGCCACGCTGAGCGTGTCGCTGGTGGAGGGCGCCGAGGCGGCGCTGGCGGCCGCGGGCTCATCGTCATCGTCGTCGGGGCCGGGGCTGCGTCCGGCGGCGGGTGCGGAGGGCGGTGCTGCCGCGGCGGCCGCGACGAACGTGTGGCTGGTGGTGGCCATCTGCGCGGTGTCGAGCCTGTTCGTGCTGGCGGTGGTGCTGTACGTGGCGTCGCGGTGGGCGCCGCGGGCGGCCGTGCTGTCGGGGCCCGGGCCGGCGACGCTGGTGTGCGCCAGCGAAGTGGGGAGCTGGTCGTACTCGCAGCGCCAGAGCCGGAGCCTGTGCGTGGCGGACGGCGCGGGCAAGAGCGACCTGATGGTTTTCAGCCCCAACGTCCCGCCGCCGCCCGGCCCCGCGGCGAAGGAGACGCAGCCGGAGCCGCCCGCTCTGCTGGACACGGTCAGTGGCCCTCCCCGTCTCGCCTCTCGCCCCTTCCCCCGACACCCCTTCCCCCGCCTCTCCGTCCTTGTTTGGTCCCCGGCCAGGCGCTCTTGGCAGCCGGGCTCGGTGGCTCCTGGGCGGGTGCCGAAGGATTCGAAAAGAACCTTTGCCTCTGCCAGCGTGTCCTTGCCGGAACCCCTCGGCTCTTGCAGGGTGGGAGAAAGAAAGAAAGGTATTGCCCCACCGAGCAGCGGTTAGCGTCTGCAGCTGAGCTTTGGTCTTCTGGTTGTGAGTTGTTCTCCCGTCGCATGACAGCACTGCTGACTGCCATGAGAGTTGCCAGGACTTCATATTGCTGCTGTGTATCTTCTCCACCCAAGCTTGCTACAGGAGTGCAAGGCATACTGGGTTTTTTGCAGTTATGAGAATCCCCTGAGGCACATTTCCTGCCTCATTACCATTGCTGACTGCTGGTCTTGCTGGTTTCTTGTGGAAAACTCTGTCCTCCTCCTCTGCTTCTCCTTTGAAAGATTATGTAGTTGGGACTTCAGGTTTTTCTCTCTCCTTGGTGTAATTTATGTGCTCTGATTCTGACACCAGAGTCATTGTGAAAGTAGGGAAGACATGGTCGACTTTTTCCATATTCTTTCTCAGGGTATGTTTAACCACTGTTGTCAGTTTAAAGTGTTCAGGCAGAAGAGTGTCACCCAATAAGGTGGGTGTTAGAAATGGGAATTTTCCTTTTTTTTTCTGCTGTGCCCCAGATTTTGGTCTCTGGGTCCTGGCTGGCCTGTTTTGACGTTCTTCTAATATTTGAATAAGCAACCACATGCTTACCGAAGCCCTGGACATACTATTTTTTATAAAAAAGAACTAACGAAGCAAAAGAAAAGTGAAGAAAACCCGCACCAAAACAATATCCAAAGCAAATTCTACTACACAGTCGATATCATCTGTTAAAGCGGAGTGCTCATCAGTGGTTGGGTTGTCACCTCAGGGCATGAAATCAATGACATTGACATTTTGATCTGTCCTGACCTCACCTTTAGAAAGAGTATTGCTCTGGTGTTTGGAACAGTTCCTTCTGAGATATCTGCGGCATTGTAAAACGCAAAGGGTCAGCTGCAGAGGCTCTGCTAGACACTGTGTATAACCATATACATACCATCTGCATGTGCTTTTTTATGGTGGTGTCATTGCTAGGAGAAAAGCTGGCATTAGCCCTGAGCTGGGAATTGAAACTGTAGCATGTTCCTTGAGGTGAATGTGGCAGTGGCGGTGAGTAGGCCCTGATGTGAAGGTTGACCTTGAACAGCGGGCAGACTTGTCTGAGTGAACTGGAAATTATTGGGAAGACCATGGGCCATGCATAAGAAGACATTAATGGGAGATGATCTGTTTGTTTTGACAATAGGCTGCAGAGCTAGAGTCACAAAAAGGCATGATTTGCATTGGAGGGATGTGTCATGGGAAGGGTGATCTTGATTGGGGGACAGTCTTGCCTGAGTAAGTGGAGGTGCAAGGTAAAATGTTGACTGTGACATTGGGAAGCACTGGAGAATGTCTTCTTAGTGTGAGATTCCATTTCCCAGGGCATGGGAAAGAGGTTGCCAGTAGAAAATGGGATTCTGTTGAAGTTATGAATATATGTCACCAGACACAGACCCTCGTGCTGCTGCCAGAGTGACGTAGGCGATGTGTTGGTAAGAAGGGCTGAGAGGCAGACTGCTGGATATTGTCTGATGAAGCTTTTAACTCCTGTTTTAGGAAAGATTTTGTGGGAGCGTAGTGATTCAATCTGGTGTCCTTGTATAGTGGTGGGCATATGTAGCAGCTTCCATAGCCATTCATGTTGTTAAAAAGCCAGCATGGCTTATTTGAAAGCGCTTTAAAGTAGATTTGAAGAGTAAAAGGATAAAACCAGCCTTGCTAGTGATCAGCCATGTCAGCGTTTGATGGACAGTGTGAGTACCCTGGAAAACATTTGCAATGTACCTATAGTAATGCATGGAGCATCAGGAAGAACCAAGAGGAGCTGGAAGCTTTGGCCCAGTCCCAGAGCTAGAACAGCATTGGCATATGTGAAACCTGGTGGGATGAGTCCTTTGACTGGTGTGCCATGGTGGACGGTTACAGGCCCTTGTGGAGGGGTAGGCAGGGCAGGTGAGGTGGGTGGGTTGTATGGTGCTTTCAGTTGGTAACAGCACACTTGAGAGCCTCTGGGTAAGGATTAAGGGAAAAGCAAATAAAGCATGTGTTGTTGTAGGAGTCTACTATTGACCACACAGACAGGACGACCACACTGATGGATTATTTTACAAGGAATCAAGAGATATCTCTAAATCAGCTGCTCTTGTCCTTACGGGTGATTTTAACCACCCAGATATCAACGGGGAATATCATGCAGCAGATACAAACAGGACAAGGAAATTTCTGGAGCCTGTTGATGATAACTTCTTGGTGCAGTTCCTAGAATCTGACTAGAATGGAGGCCTCCTGGTTTTGTTGTTTGCAAACAGAGAGGTACTCCTGGGCAAAATGGTGGTTGGTGGCTGTCTTGGTCACAGTGAGCATGATGTAGTTGAGTTTCAAATCATTGTTGATAGGACAACAACTGCCAGCAAAACTCTGACCCTGGTTATCGGGAGAGCAGACGTGGGGCTGCTGATGAAGCTGGTTAGTAAGTTCTCCTGGGCATTTGTTTTTGAAGGTATTGGGGTTCATGAATGCAGGTCACTTTTTAAGAGCCCTCTGTTAAGAGTGCAAAAGTAGGCAATTCTAGAGTTTCAGAAGTCAAGCAAGTGGGGCTGAAGGGTGGCTTGGCTGAGCACGGGTCATGTAGAACTCAGGCAGAAAAGGAAAGTGTACAGACATTGGAAGTGAGGACAGGTGACACGGAAGGATTACAGAGATGGTGCTTGCCACTGTAGGGACAAAATTCATTTGGCCTCAGGTGACAGTTCCCCAGGCATTATTTACTGACTTATTATTGTTGCTGACTGCAGACCATGCTGGTATTTAGTGTGGTATGTTGTGGAAGTCTCTGTCCTCTTCCTCTTTGATTGTCCATTGGAGGAGATGTGATTCAAGGTGATAATTTGTTTCAATATTCGTATCAACAGCCACACTGTTTCAAAAGCCCTGGAAATCTTCTTTTCTTCAAAGAAAAAACAAACATACAAACCCCAGAAACACTAGAAACACATACCTGCCCCTCCTTGAGAAAACCCAAACCCAGTTCTCCTATACAGTGGATGTCATCCGTCATGGTGGTGTGCCTGTCAGCCTTTTGGTGTTTCTCTCAGTGCATGAAATCAATGCCATTGCCATCAGAGCTGTCCTGATATCACCTTTAGAAAGACTCTTGCTGCCAGGTCTGCTACGTTTCCATCCGAGATAGCTGAAGCTTTGCCAAACATGAGGGGTCAGCAGCTGAGAGTGTGCTTCCTCTAAACAAGGTCATGGTTCATGGTGACCATTGGACTTCAGGGTTTTCTGTCCCCGTGGTGCAATTTCTTAATTTTGATTCTTCCTCCAGGGTCATTGTGACAGTGGAGAGGTGGTGTGGGCTTTTTCCTGTGTTCTTTTTTGAGTATGTTATTACTCTGTTTAGTAGTATGAAGCATTCAGGGCGAGGGATGTGAGCCAAAGTAGGTTTCAGAAATGAGAATTTTGTTTTTCTTCTCCTGTCCCCACCCAAACCATGTTACATACTTCTGTTCCTGGCTAGAGAAGTGGCATGATATGATGTACACTGTTTTTTTTGATGGTCTTTCAATATTTCTACCAGCATTGACAGCCGTGTGGAAGACCCGTAAACCTCCTTTTAAAAACAACAAACCCAAATTGTCCTACCCATCTGCCCTGCATCTGATGTCATCCGTTCCGGTGCCGTGCTCGTCAGCACTTGTATTCTTCTCTCACAGAAGGGAGCCCATGCCTACAGCCATTAGAGTGCTCCTAACACTATTTCTTTGAAGAGATGTGTAGCATTTCAGCTGTGTAACAGTTCCATTTGTGAAAGCTGAAACTTTTCTCGAAACACGAAGGCTCAGCTACAGAGACGCTGCTGAACACAGTGTGTACGATGTCATTTGTATGGTTTTTCTGCTGCTGTCATAATGGGAACGGTTGCAGACTTGCATTCGTGGCCTGAGAAGTGGCATGACTTAAGCTGGCTTGATATGATGTTCTTTCAATATTTGCATCAGCAGCCACACCCTTACGAAAGCGCCACAAACCTTCCCTTGAAGAAAAAAAATCCCAACCAATAAACAAACAAACGAAAAAGCCCTGATAATGAAACCCTAACCCCCAGTTCTCCCACAGAATCACAGACTGGTTTGGGTTGGAAGGGACCTTAAAGACCATCTAGTTCCAACCCCCTTGCCATGGGCAGGGGCACCCTCCAGTAGACCAGGTTGCTCCAAGCCTCATCCAGCCTGGCCTTGAACACTTCCAGGGATGGGGCACCCACAGCTTCTCTGGGCAACCTGTCCCAGTGCCTCCCCACCCTCTCCGGGAAGAATTTCTTCCTGATGTCCAACCTAAATCTACCCCCTTCCAATTTAAAACCATTACCTTTTGTCCTGTCGCTACAGGCCCTTGTAAAATGTCCCCTCCAGGATTCCTGTAGTCCTCTTCAGGTATTGGAAAGCTGCTGCAGGGTCTCCCTGGAGGCTTCTCTTCTCCACACTGAGAAAACCCAACTCTCTCAGCCTTTCTTCATTGGAGAGGTGCTCCAGCCCCCTGATCATCTTCACGGCCTCCTCTGGACTCACTCCAACCGTTCAATATCTTTCTTATGCTGGGGACCTCTGAGCTGGATGTAGAACTCCGGGTTGGGTCTCATGAGAGCTGAGTAGCTGGGAATCAATGTCATGTGTTACATCAGGGTTCTTGTCAACATTTGGGTGGTTATCTCACAGCATGAAATCACTGCCATTGCCATTTAGAGCTGTCCTGACATCGACTTTAGATAGTCTGCTGGAAACTGTCTGTACGGTACCATCTGTATGGGGTTTTGTTCTGGTGCTCTCATTGCTGTGAAGGGTCTGCAAAGAGTGAGGCCTGCGGTGGTACATGAAAGTGTGATGTCACAGACGTGAATGTGACAGTGGCACTGAGTAGGGCCTGGGCATCTCCTGATGTCACGGGTGATGTTGAGCAGTGGGAATACCTGTCTGAGGGAACTGGGAATCCTTGGGAAGGCCAGGGACCATGTCCTAAGAAGACAGGAATGGGAGGTGATGTGCTTGTCTTGAGAAGGCATGTCCCAGACTGGGGAATGGAGGATTCCTAAAGGAAAGCATGAGGGAGGATGTGCATGGAGTGTTCTTGCTCAGCATCCTCTCTCAGGTTCCCAAGAATCTGGACTTTGAGGCCTTCTGGATCTTGAGATAGGTCCATGGTATTCAAATGCATACAGTGTCCTTTGAGTTTATGAATACCTCCCACTAGAGACAGTTCCTTGTGCTGCTGCCTGCCTGCCGTAGGAAATGTGTTGGTAAGAGGGAGTGACGTGCAGGCTGCTGCATGCTGTCTGATGAGTATTTTAGCTGCTGTTTTGAGACAGATGTTGTGGGAGAGTAGCTCTTCAGTCTGCTGTCCTTGTGTAGTGGTGGGCATCTGTAGTAGGTTCTGTGCCACTGATCTTGATGTGATGGTTCCTCACTCCTCAGGCAGGATTTAGAAGGGCATATTGTGAGGTGGGTGTAACCTTTGTGCTCTTCACTTCCGCTACTTGTGCACTCTCAAATTCAGCTGTGGTAGAGATGGCAAGTCCTGTTCTTCTGTGTTGCTCATTCTCCTGGCTGGGATATACACATCTCCAGAGCAGCCCAGCTCTTCTTTTCCATGGTACAAATTGTCCCACCTAGCTTAGATCGTGAGTGCACTTGTGCTTCAGCCCTTGGTGTGCTTCTCTCAAAGACAAAAAAAAGGTGTGGCCTGGGATCAGAGCTGTGACAGCTCTCATCACAGAATCTTTAACAACTCTAACATGCAGCTGTATGGTGTTCCCATCTGAGATTGCAGAAAAGGCACAAAGCAATCGGGGTGAAGTTCACGTGGCTGAGAAGAGCCTGCCAGACACTGTGTGGCTTTGCGTCCCTCCCTGTATTCTCTGTGCTGATTGTCAGTGAAGGTGGGTATGTGCAAAGGCCTGGATCACCTGCAGAGTGGGGTTTAGAGCTGGGCATGTTGTTGGGGTCGAGCAAAGTGAGTCCTTTGACAGTGATCCTGGAAGTGGTACCGTGTAGGGCCTGGGCATGTGTCAAAGGTAGCAGGACTTTGAGCAGGTAAGTGTCTTCCCTGAGGGCAATGGAGATGCTGTGTCGAACATGAGCTGTGTCACTGATGAAGGAGTGGAGGATGTCTGCTTAGCTGTGGAGATGCCATTTCCCAGGGCTTGGGACAGAGGATGCCAGGACAAAACCTTGGGAAGAGCCCCAGTGCACAGGGCTGCTTGCCTGGGATCCTCTCAGGACCTGCAGGAGTTCCGCATGTTTTTGCACCCTGGTATTCTCTGTGTCATTACTGCATGTGCAGATAAGTGCCATATGTGCCTTCAATCTGTTGGGTTTTTTGTGTGGGATTGTTTGTCAAACAGAAGCTATTTGAACTTTGGATGATACTGCCAGCCTTCTCTGAACCACTCCTTTGCTAGCCCTCTACTCTTAGTCTTGATGGGGAGTGGGAGAGGTGCTCTCCATCTTCAAGAGGTTGGCAGACCTTGCCTTTCAATACAGTGGAATGGGATTCTTTGTTTGTCTTCTCCTACCAAGTCTTCCACCTTTTGTTTTTTCTCCTCTCTCTGTGACAATGTGTTGGTATCAGTGAGTGACATGCAGGTTGTGAATTTTGGCAGCTGTCAGGTTGCAGTTTTGGGAAGTTAGCCACCAGTGTGGGGGGTGTCTTTTCCAGTCTCCTGAGCTGAGGTTGGCATGGAGAGAATGTCCTTAGCCTTCAGGTGTCCGTCCTGCTTCTCCTGTGACAGAGTGCATAAGGGAGCACTGCACACTGTCCAGTGGTTGGAAGGCTTTTGCAGAATGTGGGTCATTTTTCCTGTCAATCTTCACCAGATATCTCTGATAACATTAAGGGAAAATGTCCCTTAGAACCAATTCCCTCCGCTGAAAATGTGTCTGTCTTTGAAGAAGCAACCCCTGGTGCTACAGGTAAGTTGCTCGCACTGGAGAAGGTTGAATGGGAGAGACAGGTGTACTTTTCTTCCTGTTTAGTTGTGGTATCTTCATCTTGGATTGACCAAATGTGTCCTGGATTGGGAGTTTGACTCAATGATCCTTATGGGTCCCTTCCAACCTGACATATTCTATGAATCTATTATTGGACCAGCAAAGCACCAGTGTTTCCTCTCATTCCTTTCTTGCTGCTTCCAGGCACAGCCTGAGCAGGAGGCAGCAAGAGAGGGATGGAGGAGGGACCCTAATGTGTTTCTCTGAGTGGATGTGCTGGGAGTGGAGGGGATGCTCTCAGTGAAAAGGCCATGGTGGTTCCTTCGTGGGTTTTGATGGGTGGATGATGCTAATGAGTGAGAGGTATTTTTTGGGGAGAAATTCCCCTGGGTACAGGGTCCCTGCAGTGTTGTTCTGACTGTGCAGGCCTGCCTGAAAGGCAAATCCACAAGTCTCCTTTCATCATGCAGATGGAAAATGAGACTGGAGGAATGGCTTGTCATTGATGTACATGAAGAGTGGTCAGGATCTGCAGTTGTCATGTGCTTTTTCTGCCTTCTCGGGGGATTGTCATGCTGGGCTGTGGGGAGTTTGAGTTCCCAAAGGAAAGACTGCCGTGGGTTGCCTGGGCTCTGTGGACCTTTTTGCACTGATGTCCAAGTACCTTGGGCTTGTGTTTGAGAGGGTGGTGGATTCTGTTCTGGTGTAGAAGAACTGTTCTTTGCCATCTGGTTGCCTTTCTCTGTTAACTGATGTGTGCTTGGGAGGACTGGAGGCTGAAGAGTGTGGCCTTCTTCCTGATGGGAGGGGAAGAAGCCTCAGGTGCATGGATCAGATGAAAGCAGGAAGGTTGTTCTCTGTCCAAAGGGATTGAAAGTGATAGGGAAGAGGAATGACAGCTCTTTCCAAATGCCACTGTTTCTTTTCTGAATAAGCGTCCAGTGATGGTACAGGTAAGTTACTCATACCTAAAGAAGATATGTTTTGTGAGACAGATGAAGGTTTGTTCCTGTTGGGTCATGGTATCTTTATGTTGGATCAAGACAATGATGCCTGTATTATAATGCCAGTAAGTTTGAACCACCAAAGCACCACGGCCGGCTCTCATTCCTTTCTTGCTGCCTGTGGACATTGTGTGATCAGGTGGAGCAAGCGTGGATGGAGGAGGGACCCCAGTGCGTTTCTCGTAGTGGATGTGCTGGATGTCAAGGGGATGTTCTCAGTGAAAATGCTGTGCCGTTAACCTTCCTGGCTTTTGTTTGGCTGTGTGATGTGTGGCTCATGCTGGTCAAGGAAGGGTGTCCTATGGGGACTAGAAGGAGGTTGTAGTGAGGTGGATGTTCGTCCTCCAAATAACAAGTGAGAGGACAAGAGGAAACAGCCTCATATTGTGCCAGGGGAGGTATAGATTGGATATTCGGATTGAATATTAAGAAAAATTTCTTCACTGAAAGGGTTGTCAACAATTGGAATGGCCTTCCCAGAAAAGTGGTTGAGTCACCATCCCTGGAGGTATTTAAAAGAGGTTTAGATGTGGTGCTTAGGGACATGATTTAGTGATGGAGTTGGTGGTGTTAGGCTAAGGGTTGGACTGGATGATCCTAAAGATCTTTTCCAGCCTAAACGATTCTATGATTCTCTGACTAATACCCCTGGATAGGGAGGTTCTTGGTGTGGTGTTGTGGCAGCTCATACCTGTCTGAAAGGAAAACCAAGAGCTTGACGCTCATTGTGCAGGTGGAAAATGAAGCCAGAATAATCAAAGTGCATGAAGAGTGCTTGAAAGCTGTGGTTGCCCCATGCATTTTCTGCCTTTGTGGAGGATTGTCATGCTGGGCTGTGATGGGTTTGAGTTCCCAAATGAAAGACTCCCTTGCAGTCATCGTTTAGACTCATTAGAGCCTGCTTGCGCAGATGTCCAAGTACCTGGGGCTTGGGCTTGTGTCTGAGATGGTTGTAGATTCTGTTCTGATGTAGCAGAGCTGTTCTTCGCCATCTGATTGCCTTTCTCTGTTATTTGTTGGGTCCTGGAGTGCACTAGAGACTGAAGAGTGTGGCCTTCTTCCAGAAGGGAAGGGGAGGTGCAGAGGCAGACTGTTTGTCTTGCACAGACCAAAGGAAAGCCGGAAGGCCGTTGCTATCCAGAAGCATGGAAGCCTAAATGAAGGGGAATGAGAACTCTTGCCAAAGGGCGTGTCTGTGATTGATGTTGACTGTACTGTAGCATATGGAACATAGTTTGGTAAAGGGGAAAAAGAAAAGAAGAGACAAAAATGGAAGGAGAAGAGAATTGGAGGCAAGATTAGGGCAGGACACACCAGGGAAGAAAAAAGAAGAGAAAGAAAAGAAGAAGGAAAAAGGAGAGATAAAAGCAAGGGGAAGGAAGAGAGACAACAGAAGAGAAAGGAAGAAGTAAAGAACGAGGAAGGAAGCAGGAAAGGAAGGAATCTGTGCAAGCAAAATGAAGCAAGGGAGAATATGAAAAGTACGAGAGCAAGCACTGGAGAGAAAGAAGATAGAGAAAGGAAGAAATGATCGACGAGTGCACTAGCATGCACCGACACTATCACTGTAGACAGGAAAGAGGGCAGGAGAGAGAGAGGGAAAGAAATAAGAAGGAAGAAGAAAGAAAATGGGGGAAAAAAACCCCAAACCAAAAAACAGACCACAACCAAGAAAGGAAGGACTGCAGCAAGAAAGTCATAAAGAAAGGAGGATGGGGATGAAGAGAAAGAAAGGAAGGTGGAAAAGGAGACTACCAGGGTGCATGACGCTTTCTCTAGTCACTGGACGGAGTTGGTTCCTAACAGCCTCCCTCTTGGTCAGAGTGCCGCGCTCGGAGCGGTTGTCCTTTATTAGCGCTGATGCCCCGTATTAGCGCTCACGGCTCTGTCTTTGATGGTCGCCGCCAAGGCCCCCGAGTGAGACTGGTGAGCAGGCAGCGGGGTACGGAAGAGAGAAGGATGGAAAGGGAAAGGAAAGGGGTGTAAAGAATCCTGAACAGCAGGACATGAAGAAAGGGAGAAGAAAAAGAAGAAGGAGATGGAAGAGAAGAAAGAAGAAAGAGGAGGAAGAAAGTGAAGAAATTAGACAAGAAATAATGTGGGAAAGAGAAAGGAAGAAAAAGAAACGATGAAAAAGGAAGGATTGAAGGAAGCAAAACACAAGAAATACAAGGAATAAGGGAAGAAATGGATGTATGCAAGCGAGGAGCAAGCAATAAGGAAAAAGTAAGAAGAGAAAGAAGGAGGAGAACGGGAGGAAGAGAGGACGGAGGCGATGTGCGAGGCGGCAGAGTAGCACACGGTGTCGCTGCAGGCTCAGAAACGGCGGCGGAGCGGCGAGGCGGCTCCGCCCCGGTACGGCGGAGAGCCCGGCTGTGAGCACGGCGGGGGAGGGGGTGGGGGCGGTCGGGAGAGAGAGCCGGTGCGTGCGGGCGGCGGCGGGGAGCCGTGCGGGGCCCGAGCGGGCCCGGTGGCGGCGGCCGCGGTGGTGGCGATGGCGATGGGCGTGTGCTGGGGGCCCGTGGTGCGGGTGCTGGTGCTGCAGGCGGCCTGGGCGCTGGGCAGCGGGCCGGTGCGCTACTCGGTGCCGGAGGAAGCCAAGGCCGGGACGGTGGTGGGCCGTCTGGCGCAGGACCTGGGCCTGGAGGCGGGCGAGCCGGAGGCGCGGCGGCTGCGGCTGGTGGCGCAGGGCCGGCGGGCGAGCGTGGAGGTGAGCGGGGCGAGCGGGGCGCTGGTGGTGAGCTCGCGGCTGGACCGGGAGGAGCTGTGCGGGAAGAGCGCGCCGTGCGCCCTGCGCCTGGAGGTGCTGGTGGAGCGGCCGCTGCGCGTCTTCCACGTGGAGCTGGAGGTCACCGACATCAACGACAACGCGCCGCTCTTCCCCGCCGCCCGCAAAAACCTCAGCATCGCGGAATTCACAACGCTGCCGGGGTCCCGGTTCCCGCTGGAGGGCGCGTCGGATGCGGATATCGGAGCCAACGCGCAGCTCTCCTACACACTCAGCCCCAGCGAGCACTTCGTTTTGGAAGTGAAATCCAAACACGAAAACAAAATGTCACCAGCTCTCGTGTTAAAGAAACCACTGGACCGCGAGACGATGCCTGTGCACCGGTTGGTGCTGACGGCGAGTGACGGTGGCCGGCCGTCGCTGACGGGGACGATGGAGCTGGTGATCTCGGTGCTGGACGTGAACGACAACGCGCCCCAGTTCAACCAGTCGGTGTATAAAGTGCAGCTGCTGGAGAGCGCTGCACCGGGAACTCTGTTTTTTCAGCTAACCGCGACAGACGAAGATGAGGGAATTAATCGAGAGATATATTATTCCTTTAGTGATATGATTTCTGCTGAAGTTCAGGAATTGTTCGTAATTGACAGAAAATCCGGAAAGATACGGACAGCCGGTGAGCTGGATTTCGAAAACGTTCGGTCGTATGACTTGGAGATCGAAGCGAGAGACAAAGGGACTCCGCCGCTGTCGGGTCACTGCAGCGTGGAGCTGGAGGTGCTGGACGTGAACGACAACGCGCCGGAGGTGTGGGTGACGTCGCTGTCGGTGCCGGTGCCCGAGGACGCGGCGGTGGGGACGGTGGTGGCGCTGCTGAGCGTGTCGGACCGGGACTCGGGGGCGAACGGGCGGGTGCGGTGCGCGGTGTGGCCGGCGGCGCCGTTCGGGCTGGTGGCGACGTTCGCGGGCTCGTACTCGCTGGTGCTGCGGGAGGCGCTGGACCGGGAGCGGGTGTCGGAGTACGAGGTGGAGGTGCGGGCGGAGGACGGCGGGGCGCCGCCGCTGCGCGCCAGCCGCGGGGTGCGCGTGCCGGTGTCGGACGTGAACGACAACGCGCCGGCGTTCGCGCAGGCCGTGTACACGGTGCTGGCGCGGGAGAACAACGCGGCGGGCGCGGAGCTGGCGCGGCTGTGGGCGCGGGACCCGGACGAGGCGGGCAACGGGCGCGTGAGCTACTCGTTGGCGGAGGGCGGCGTGGGGGGCGCGGGGTCGGGCGGCGGGTGGCGTCCGGCGTCGAGCTACGTGTCGTTGGAGGCGGAGAGCGGGCGGCTGTGGGCGCTGCAGCCCTTGGACTACGAGGAGCTGCAGGTGCTGCAGTTCGAGGTGCGTGCGGTGGACGCGGGGGAGCCGCCGCTGTGCGGCAACGCCACGGTGCAGCTCTTCGTGGTGGACGAGAACGACAACGCGCCGGCGCTGCTCCCGCCGGCCGGCGGCGGGCCGGGGCCCGGGGCCGCGGGCGGAGTGGAGGCGGGCCCGGTGTCGGGGCCGGCCTCGGGGGTGTTGTGGGCGTGGGCGGCGTGGGGGGCGCCGGCGGGGCAGGTGGTGGCGAAGATCCGCGCGGTGGACGCGGACTCGGGCTACAACGCGTGGCTGCGCTACGAGCTGTGGGAGCCGCGGGGGAAGGGCGCGTTCCGCGTGGGGCTGTACAGCGGCGAGGTGAGCACGGCGCGGGCGCTGGAGGAGGCGGACGGCCCGCGGCAGCGGCTGGTGATCGTGGTGCGGGACCACGGGGAGCCGGCGCGCTCGGCCACGGCCACGCTGAGCGTGTCGCTGGTGGAGGGCGCCGAGGCGGCGCTGGCGGCCGCGGGCTCATCGTCATCGTCGTCGGGGCCGGGGCTGCGTCCGGCGGCGGGTGCGGAGGGCGGTGCTGCCGCGGCGGCCGCGACGAACGTGTGGCTGGTGGTGGCCATCTGCGCGGTGTCGAGCCTGTTCGTGCTGGCGGTGGTGCTGTACGTGGCGTCGCGGTGGGCGCCGCGGGCGGCCGTGCTGTCGGGGCCCGGGCCGGCGACGCTGGTGTGCGCCAGCGAAGTGGGGAGCTGGTCGTACTCGCAGCGCCAGAGCCGGAGCCTGTGCGTGGCGGACGGCGCGGGCAAGAGCGACCTGATGGTTTTCAGCCCCAACGTCCCGCCGCCGCCCGGCCCCGCGGCGAAGGAGACGCAGCCGGAGCCGCCCGCTCTGCTGGACACGGTCAGTGGCCCTCCCCGTCTCGCCTCTCGCCCCTTCCCCCGACACCCCTTCCCCCGCCTCCCCCTCCTTGTTTGGTCCCCGGCCAGGCGCTCTTGGCAGCCGGGCTCGGTCCCTGAGCCTGGGGGCGGTGCTGGGTGGGTGCTGAAGGATTCGAAAAGAACCTTTGCCTCTGCCAGCATGTCCTTGCCGGAGCCCCTCGGCTCTTGCAGGGTGGGAGAAAGAAAGAAAGGTATTGCTCCACCGAGCAGCGGTTAGCGTCTGCAGCTGAGCTTTGGTCTTCTGGTTGTGAGTTGTTCTCCCGTCGGATGACAGCACTGCTGATTGCGATGAGAGGTGCCACGACATCAGCTTCACAGCAGTTCTTCCTACCTGATGTGTAGCATTTCCACCCGAACTTGCTGAAGGGATGCCAGACACGCAGGCTGTGGGTGCTGACAACCCTCCGGGCAATGTTTACTCTCTTACTACCTTTGCTGACTGTGCTGACGGTGCTGATGTTTGTTGTGGTTTCTTGTGGAAAATTGTGTCCTCCTCCTCTTTGATTCTCTCTGTAAGAGGTGTGATGGAAGGTGATAGTTGGGCCTTCCCAGTTTCCTCTTTGGGTTGAGGGAAGCATTCTCGGTTTTGTTTCTTCCACCGGACACATTTAGAAATAGGGAAAGGTGTCACAGACTTTTCCAATGTTCCTTTCCATGTATGTTGTTTCTCACCTTGGTAGCATAAAGTGTTCAGGGAGAAGAGTGTGAGCCAAGGTACTTGTCAGGAACATGAATTTTCTTTTTAATTTCCTGTTCCCCCTGTGTCCCTGGTTGTGGATTTGCATTCCTGACCAGAGAAGAGACGTGAAATACACTGGCTTGTTTTGATGTTCTTTCAGAATTTGTATCAACAGCCACACCATCTCAAAAGCTCTGGCAATCTTTTGCTGGAAAGAAAAACCACGCAAGGAAGCAAACAAACTAAAAAAAACTAAACAAAGGACCGCCCTTCCCCATGAAAACCCAACCCAAATACTCCTACGTAGCTGACGTCATCTGTGATGCTGGTGTGCTCGTCAACCTTTTGCTTTTTCTCTCAGAGCTTGGAATCAATGCCATTGCCGTTAGCCCTGTCCCCACATCACCTTTAGTAAGACTCTTGCTGCCAGGTCTGCCACGTTTCCAATCTGAGATAGCTGAAGCGTTGCCAAACATGACGTGTCAGCATCAGAGAGTCTGCCCACATGGTGTGCAAGATACCTCTGTGTGTTTTTTATGGTGCTGTCCCTGAGGGGAAGGGTAAGCAAAAGTCAGAGTGAACCTTGAGATGAGAAAGGAAACTGGCATGTCACCGAGGTGAACATGTCCGTGGCACTGAGCGGTCGGGAGTAATTTCTTCATTTGTATTGGCTCATTATGAAAGAGTCATTATGAAAGTCGGGAAGGCAGTAGGGACCTTTCACATGTTCTTTTCCCAAGTATGTTGTTGCTATATTTCGCAGTGTAAAGTGTTCAGGCAGAGGAGTGCTACCCAGGGAGGTGTTAGAACTGAGAATTTTCCTTTCCTACTCCCCATTCCCCCCAGGTTCTGAACTGCATTCCTGGCCATTGAAGTGTCATGTCACACGCTGGCCTGTTTCGATGTTCTTTGGATCAGCAGCGGCAGCTGTAAAGCATGAGTGTAAACCTTATTTTTAACCAAAAAACCCATCCCCAAATTGTCCTACAGATTAGATGTCATCCATTACAGTGCTGTACTTGTGAGCTTTTAGGTTACTCTTTCAATGTGTGAAATGAACGCTCGTTGCCATTTGAGCTGTCCTGACATCATGGGTTTACAAAAGGCGGGTCCTGTTTGAGGACGCTGATCTTGTTCTATGACAAGATGACCTGAAGAGTGGTTGATGGAAAGGCTGTGTACGCGTTTACCTGGACTTCAGTAAAGCCTCTGACATCATTTCTCGCAGCATTCTTCTGGAGAAACTGGCTGCTCATGGCGTGTATTTTCCGTTCATGGAGTATAAATCTGGCTTGTTGGCCAGGCCCAAGGAGTGGTGGTGAATGGATTTCAATCCGTGGGCATCCGGTCAGAAGTGGTGTTCCCCATGGGTCAGTATTGGGGCCAGTTCTGATTAAAATTTTTATCGGTCACCTGGACGGGCAGATAGAGTGCACCCTCAGTAAGTTTGGAGATGACATCAAGTTGGGTGGGCATATTGATCTGCCTGAGGGTAGGAAGGCTGTTCAGAGAAATCTGGACAGGCTGGATTGATGGGCTGAGGCCGATTGTGTGAGGTTCAACAAGGCCAAATCCCAGGTGCTGCGTTTCAGCCATGAGAACCCCAGGCTTAGGCAAGAGTGGCTGGAAATCTGCCCATGGAAAAAGACCCCTGGGGTTTGGTCAGCGGCTGGGTGAACAGGAGCCAACAGTGTGGCCAGATGGCCAAGAAGGGAAGTGGCATCCTGACTTGTACCAGAAATAGTGTGGCCAGCAGGACTAGGGAAGTGATTGTCCCGCTGTACTGGGCACTGGTGAAACTGCACTTCAAATCCTGTGTTCTGTTTTGGGCTCCTCTCTACAAGAAAGGCATTGAGGTGCTGGAGTGTGTCCAGGGAAGGCCAATGAAGCTGGTGAAGGGTCTAGAGAACAAGCCTTATGAAGAGTAGCTGAGGGAGCTGGACTTGTTTGGTGTGGAGGAGACTGAGGGGAGACCCTATCGCTCTCTGCAACTACCTGAAAGGAGGTTGTGGAGAGGTGGGTGTCAGTCTCTTTACCCAAGTAACAAGTGATTGGATGAGAGGAAATGGGCTCAAGTTGTGCCAGGGGTGATTTAAATTGGATGTTAGGAAACATGTCTTCACTTGAAAGGGTTGTCAAGCATTGGAAGGGGCTTCCCAGGGAAGTGGTGGAGTCACCATCCTTGGAGGTACTTACAACACGTGTAAACTTGACAACTTAGGGGGATGTTTTTGTGGTGGACTTGGCAGCGGTAGGTTAATGGTTGGACTTGGTGGTCTAAAGGGTCTTTTCCCACATGAACGATTGATCATAGATGACTCTATGATCATCTTTGGAAAGAGTATTCCTCCCAGGTGTATAACATTTCTACCTGAGATTACTGAAGCATTGCAAAACGTGATGGGTAAGCTGCGGGGAGTCTGTTGGACACTGTGTATGTGATCCCATCAGTACATTTTCCTATGGTGCTCTCATTGATGGAAGGGTCTGCAAAAGCTGGAGTGAACCCTGAGCTGGGAAAGGAAATTGCCATGTCACAGAGGTGAATGTGGCAGTAGCACTGTGTAGGGCCTGGGCATGTCCTGATGTGAAGAGTGATGTTGAGCAGTGGGAAGACTTATTTGAGGGAGCTGGAAACCTTTTTGAAGACCATGGGCCATGTTGTAAGGGAAGAATGGAAAATGATCTGCTTGTCTGGAGATCACATGTCCCAGAGTAGGGAGTGGAGGATGCCTAGAAGTAAGCATGAGGCAGGATGGGCACGGAGTGCTCCTGCTGAGGCCTCTTTCCCAGCCTCCAGTGGTGTTTAGTGGAGGCCTTCATGATCCTGAGATGGTGTGTGGTATTGCAATGCCCACAATGTTGTTTGCGTGTATGAAGATCTCCCATGAGAAACAGTCCCTTGTGCTGCTGCCTGCCTGACGTAGGAGGAGATGCGAGACAGACTGCTGGATACTGTCTGGTGAACCTTTACACTCTTGTTTTGGGAAGGTTGTTGTGGGGGGGCAGTGGTTCAATCTGGTGTCCTTGTGCAGTGGAGGACATCTGTAGCAGCCTCCACAGTGACTGATGTTGCCATGATGGTTCCTTGAGGAATCCTCAGGTGACATTTGAAATGTGGACGTGGTGTTTGTGATGAGGAGTTGGGTGTGATCTTTGTGTCCTTGATTTCCCGTACTTGTGCACCTGGCCAGTTGGCCTCAGTAGAGGCCACCGGTAGAGGTGCCATGTCCCCTTGTCATGCTTACCTCAGCTATGTGCATGAACAGGCCAAACCCTCGAGAGCAGCCCAGCTCTGGTTTTCTGTGGTACAAATTGTCCTACCCAGTTGATATTGTGAGTGCACTTGCACTTCAGCATTTGGTGTGGACCTCTCAAAGAATAAAATCCGTGTGGCCTGGGATCAGAGCTGTCACAGCTCGCTTCACAGAATCCTTAACAAGTCTAACGTGCAGCTCTGTGCTGTTTCCATCTGAGATTGCTGAAAAGGCACACAGTATTCAGGGGGGAAGGTCATGCAACTGGGAAGAGCCTGCCAGACCCTGTGTGGCTTTGCATCCCTCCAAAAAATCTTTTGGTAGATCGTGAGGGAAGCTTGAATTTACCCTGGCCTGCATCACCTGCAGAGCAGGGTTTAGAGCGGGGCATTTTTTTTGTGTTGAGTAAAGTCTTTGTACTTTGGCAGTAATCCTGCAAGTGGTACCATGTAGGGCCTGGGCTTGTGTCCTGGGGAGAGTGACTTTGAGCAAGAAAGTGTCTTCCCTGAGGACAGTTGAGATGCTGTGTAGAACACAGATCTTGTCACTGGGGGTGGAGTGGAGAATGTCTGTTTAGCTGTGGCGGTGCCATTTCCCAGGGCTTGGGATAGAGGATGCCAGTAAAAAACCCTTGAGAGGAGCCCTGGTGCCATGCCTACTGGCCTGGCATCCTCTCAGGACCTCCAGCAGTTCTGCGTATTGTTGTGCCCTGTTGTTCTCTGTTCTCTGTGGCATTACTGCTTGTGAGGATAAGTGCCTTTCGTGCCTTTAATCCCTTGGTTTTGGTACGGAATTGTTGTTGATCAAACAGAAGCTTTTTGAAATTTGGGCCATGCTGCCAGCCTTCTCTGAAGGTCTCTGTGGCTACCTCTCTGGTCTTAGTCTTGCTGGGGAGGGGAAGAACTGCTCTCTGTGTTGCAGATGTTGGCAAACGTTGCGTTTCAGGACAGTGGAATGGGATCCTTTGGTTTCTTTCTCTCCTCTTCCCGAAACTGCCCACCCTTTCCTTCTTTCACACTGGCAATGTGTTGTACAGTGGATGAGATGCAGACTGCTGAATTTTGGCATCTGTCAGGTTGCAGATTTTCTGAGGGTTTTGCGCGAGTCTGTTGGAAGGTTTTTCCAGTGCCTGAGCTGTGGTTGACATGGAGAGAATGTCCTTAGCTTTCAGGTGCCCATCCTCCCCCTTTGATGGGAGTGCATAAAGGGAGCTCTGCGCACTGACCTGCGTTTTCAAGGCTTTTGCAGAACATGAGTGATTTTTTTCTCTCTGGCATGCCCAGAGACCTCTGACAACGTTACGGAAAATGTCCTGTAGAACCAGTTTCTCTCCCCTGATTTTTATGTTGGTTTTTTTTTTTTTTTTCCCCCTGAAGAAGCAACCTGTGATGCTACAGGTAAGTCATTCTTGGCTCAAGAGGCTGTGTTTTGAGAGCCAGATGTACATTTGTTCCTTCTTCAGTCACGGCATCGTTATGTTGGATCAACCCAATGACGCCTGGATTGTAATGACAGTAGGTCTGCACCCGCAAAGCACCACTGCCTGCTTCCTTTCCTTTCTGGCTGCTTCCAGGTGCAGCATGAGCAGGTGAGAGCAAATGCAGATGGAGGAGGGATGGCAGTGCATTTCTCTGAGTGGACATTTTTGAGAACTGGGGGGGGTGTTCTCAGGGAAAATTCCGTGCTGTTTGCTTCATGTCTTTTGTTTGTGTGACAGGTGCGTCGTGCTTAGGAGTGAGAGGTATTCTGTGGGGACTAATGGCCTTGTGTTGTTCTGGCAGTAGGTGCCTCCCTGAAAGGGAAAGCAAGGGTTTGTTATTCAGTGTTGCCATGGTTAAGCCCAGCCAGCAACTAAGCACCACACAGCCAGGGCTCCATCACGCGTAACAGTCACTTGAGAAAATGAATGCCATCACCACTCTGAATGCCCCACCCCTTCCTTCTTCTCCCCCCCAGCTGTATATGCTGAGCATACAAATCACATCATATGGAGTAAACCCTTGGTCAGCTGGGGTCAGCTGTCCCAGCTGAATCCCTTCCCAGCTTCTCATGCATCCCCAGCCTACTTGCTGCTGGGGTGATGTGTGGCGCTGAAAAGGCTTTGACTCTGTGGAAGCAGTGCGCTGCAGCAGCTAAAACATCCCTGTGCTATCAACACTCTTCAGCATAAATCCAGCTCATAGCCTGTTACTAGCTGCTACGATGGTAATTAACTCTGTCCCAGCCAAACCCAGGAGAATGTGCAGGAGGGAAAGAAGGCCAGAAGAATAGTTCTTTGTCGGGGTACATGGAGAGTGCTCAGGAGCTGTGGTGGCCCCGTGCTCTGTCATCCTTCTTGGAGGATTGGTGTGCTGGGCTTTTCGAGGTGTGATTTCCCAAATGAGACACTCCCCTGTGCTGTTTGGACTCACTGGAGCCAGTTGCATGGACATCCAAGTACCTGGGACCGGGGTCTGTGTTTGAGAGGGTGGTGCATTCTGTTCTGATGTAGCAAAGCTGTTCTTTGCCATCTGCTTGCCCTTCTCTGTTATTTGCTGGGTCCTGGCGTGCACTGGAGGCTGAAGAGTGTGGCCTTCTTCCAGAAGGGAAGGGGAGGTGCAGGGGCAGTGTGTCTGTCTGGCATACACTGGAGGACAGCAGGAATGTTGTTTCCTGTCCAAAGGGGTGGATGGCAGTAAAGAAGAGTAATGAGAGCTCTCGCCAAAGGTCACGTCCGTGTTTCATGTCAAACATGTTGTAGACGTGTAAAAATATATTGTCAAAGATGAAAAAGAAAAGGAAAAAAACACATAAGGAAACCAAAGAAAAGGAGAAGCAAGGGTAGGGCAGGGTGGGGCATAAAAGAAAAAGATGGAAAAGAAGGATGAAAGCAAAAATGAAAATAAGAGAAAGAAAGGAAAGAAAGAGAAAGAAAGAAAGAAAGAAAGAAAGAAAGAAAGAAAGAAAGAAAGAAAGAAAGAAAGAAAGAAAGAAAGAAAAGGAAGGAAGGAAGGAAGGAAGGAAGGAAGGAAGGAAGGAAGGAAGGAAGGAAGGAAGGAAGGAAGGAAGGAAGGAAGGAAGGAAGGAAGGAAGGAAGGAAGGAAGGAAGGAAGGAAGGAAGGAAGGAAGGAAGGAAGGAAGGAAGGAAGGAAGGAAGGAAGGAAGGAAGGAAGGAAGGAAGGAAGGAAGGGAAAAGCAAGCAAGGAAGCAAGAAAGGAGGGGGAGGGAGGGATGAATGATAAAGGATATTAGCAGCGTCAGTGACAGTATGGTTACATGCAGAATGGAGTGGAGGATCTCGGCCTCCTCAGCAGTCTGGGCCACTGTGATGGAACGTGGTGAGGTGTGCTGGCCTCAGTCAGGACAGAGCTAGTTTTCCTCACAGTAGCTGGTGTGTTTTGGCTGTGCAGAGAAGAATACTGATAGCATAGTGATGGTTTTGGTTGTTACTAAGGAATGTTTATGTCAACGTTCCTTTTTGGTTTCTGATACTTCAGTTGTGCTCTCTGCCAGCGTGTAAGCTGGGGATGCAGGAGAATTTGGGAGGGGTCACAGCCTGGGCAGCTGACCCAAACTGACCAAAGGGATATTTCATGCCATAAAACGTTATGCTTGGTATGGAAGTTGGGGGTTGGGCCAGGCGGGAGGCTCTCTTTCTGGCTCTGGCTCTAGCTTTGGCTCTGGGGCTCTCTCCAGCTCTGGCTCTTGCCAGATACTGGTTGGGCGTTGGTCTGTGGGTGGTGAGCAGTTGTATCATTTGTTTTCTTTTCCATTATTTTCATTACATATTATTGTGCTAATATTAGTATTGTTAGTATTATTGGTACCATTATTTTATTTCATTTAATTTCAATTATTAAATAGTTCTGATGTCAAGTCGTGAGTTTCCTTGTCTTTTCCTCGGATTCCCTTCCCCATCCCACTGGGGAGGAGGGAGGTGAGCGAGCGACTGTGTGATACTTGGTTGCTGGCTGGGGCTAAACCTCAACATGAGGAAGGGGAAAGAGCTCTTGCCATGTCCGT
Source organism: Rhynochetos jubatus (assembly GCA_027574665.1). Classification (NCBI taxonomy): domain Eukaryota; kingdom Metazoa; phylum Chordata; class Aves; order Eurypygiformes; family Rhynochetidae; genus Rhynochetos; species Rhynochetos jubatus. Next base: position 2,619,765 of record CM050662.1, read on the forward strand.
GCTCCATGGCGAGAGTGATGTAGTGACATAGAAAACACGTTGTTAAGGGAGACAACGAAGAGGGAAAGAGGGAAGAAGAGAAGGAAAAGAGAAAGATGAGGAAGGAATCTGTGGAAGTAAAAAGCAAGCAAAGAAGAAAGAAAGAATAGAAAGGATGGAAGAAGAATGAATAAAAACGAAGGAAGGAAGAGGCAATAAAAAGTAAAGAAGAAAAAACCAGAAGGACGAATAGGAAGGAAGAAAGGGAAGAAAGAAAGAGTAGAAAGGGTGGACGGGATTACCAGGACGCAGACCTCTGGATGCTTAACGGAGGTGGTTCCTAACTGCCCTAGCTCTTTGTCGGATTCCCGCACTCCGGCGCTGATGCCCCGTAATTAGCGCTGATGGCTCCGTGTTTGATGGTGGCCGCCGCGACGCCGTAGGCGACCGGTGAGTTGGCAGCGGGATACAGAAGAAAGAAGGATGGGAAGCGAAAGGGGAGTAAAGAATCGGGAGCGGCAGTGGAAGAACGGAAAGGATGAAAAGGAGAAGAAGGAGACGGCAATGAAGAAAGAAGAGAAGGAAGAAAAAGAGGATACTAGAAGGAGAAGAAAAAGAGGCAAGATAAATGAGGAAAGAAAAAGCTAAAACCGGAGGAAGACGGAGAGGACGGGAAAAGAAAAGAATCTCTGGGTGAATAGAGCGAGCAAGAAAGGAAGAAAGAAATAAGGAGGAGGGGAATGAGGGAAAGATAATGGGAAGAGAAGCGGGACATGGGGAGGAAGAGAGGACGGAGGCGATGAGCAGGAGAGGTCCGGGGCGCGGGCGGTCGCGGGGAGCGTGCGAGGCGGCGGAGCAGCACACGGTGTCGCTGCAGGCTCAGAAACGGCGGCGGAGCGGCGAGGCGGCTCCGCCCGGGTGCGGCGGAGAGCCCGGCTGTGAGCACGGCGGGGGAGGGGGTGGGGGCGGTCGGGAGAGAGAGCCGGTGCGTGCGTGCGGCGGCGGGGAGCCGTGCGGGGCCCGAGCGGGCCCGGTGGCGGCGGCGGCGATGGGCGTGTGCTGGGGGCCCGTGGTGCGGGTGCTGGTGCTGCAGGCGGCCTGGGCGCTGGGCAGCGGGCCGGTGCGCTACTCGGTGCCGGAGGAAGCCAAGGCCGGGACGGTGGTGGGCCGTCTGGCGCAGGACCTGGGCCTGGAGGCGGGCGAGCCGGAGGCGCGGCGGCTGCGGCTGGTGGCGCAGGGCCGGCGGGCGAGCGTGGAGGTGAGCGGGGCGAGCGGGGCGCTGGTGGTGAGCTCGCGGCTGGACCGGGAGGAGCTGTGCGGGAAGAGCGCGCCGTGCGCCCTGCGCCTGGAGGTGCTGGTGGAGCGGCCGCTGCGCGTCTTCCACGTGGAGCTGGAGGTCACCGACATCAACGACAACGCGCCGCTCTTCCCCGCCGCCCGCAAAAACCTCAGCATCGCGGAATTCACAACGCTGCCGGGGTCGCGGTTCCCGCTGGAGGGCGCGTCGGATGCGGATATCGGAGCCAACGCGCAGCTCTCCTACACACTCAGCCCCAGCGAGCACTTCTCTCTGGATTTGGAAAAATCGAATGTGCGAAATACTGTACCGGATCTTGTTTTAACGAAACCGCTGGACCGCGAGACGATGCCTGTGCACCGGTTGGTGCTGACGGCGAGTGACGGTGGCCGGCCGTCGCTGACGGGGACGATGGAGCTGGTGATCTCTGTGGTGGACGTGAACGACAACGCGCCCCAGTTCAACCAGTCGGTGTATAAAGTGCAGCTGCTGGAGAGCGCGGCGGAGGGGACGCTGGTGGGGCGTGTGAACGCCACGGATCCAGACGAGGGAGTGAACAGTGAGGTGACCTACACGGCGACCAGCTTCATTCCGCTGAGTGGGAAGGATTTGATTAGCGTCCATCCGAAGACGGGCGAGATCCGACTCACGGGCTCCCTGGACTTCGAAGAGGTTGCTGTATTTGATTTCCGAATCGAAGCGAGAGACAAAGGGACTCCGCCGCTGTCGGGTCACTGCAGCGTGGAGCTGGAGGTGCTGGACGTGAACGACAACGCGCCGGAGGTGTGGGTGACGTCGCTGTCGGTGCCGGTGCCCGAGGACGCGGCGGTGGGGACGGTGGTGGCGCTGCTGAGCGTGTCGGACCGGGACTCGGGGGCGAACGGGCGGGTGCGGTGCGCGGTGTGGCCGGCGGCGCCGTTCGGGCTGGTGGCGACGTTCGCGGGCTCGTACTCGCTGGTGCTGCGGGAGGCGCTGGACCGGGAGCGGGTGTCGGAGTACGAGGTGGAGGTGCGGGCGGAGGACGGCGGGGCGCCGCCGCTGCGCGCCAGCCGCGGGGTGCGCGTGCCGGTGTCGGACGTGAACGACAACGCGCCGGCGTTCGCGCAGGCCGTGTACACGGTGCTGGCGCGGGAGAACAACGCGGCGGGCGCGGAGCTGGCGCGGCTGTGGGCGCGGGACCCGGACGAGGCGGGCAACGGGCGCGTGAGCTACTCGTTGGCGGAGGGCGGCGTGGGGGGCGCGGGGTCGGGCGGCGGGTGGCGTCCGGCGTCGAGCTACGTGTCGTTGGAGGCGGAGAGCGGGCGGCTGTGGGCGCTGCAGCCCTTGGACTACGAGGAGCTGCAGGTGCTGCAGTTCGAGGTGCGTGCGGTGGACGCGGGGGAGCCGCCGCTGTGCGGCAACGCCACGGTGCAGCTCTTCGTGGTGGACGAGAACGACAACGCGCCGGCGCTGCTCCCGCCGGCCGGCGGCGGGCCGGGGCCCGGGGCCGCGGGCGGAGTGGAGGCGGGCCCGGTGTCGGGGCCGGCCTCGGGGGTGTTGTGGGCGTGGGCGGCGTGGGGGGCGCCGGCGGGGCAGGTGGTGGCGAAGATCCGCGCGGTGGACGCGGACTCGGGCTACAACGCGTGGCTGCGCTACGAGCTGTGGGAGCCGCGGGGGAAGGGCGCGTTCCGCGTGGGGCTGTACAGCGGCGAGGTGAGCACGGCGCGGGCGCTGGAGGAGGCGGACGGCCCGCGGCAGCGGCTGGTGATCGTGGTGCGGGACCACGGGGAGCCGGCGCGCTCGGCCACGGCCACGCTGAGCGTGTCGCTGGTGGAGGGCGCCGAGGCGGCGCTGGCGGCCGCGGGCTCATCGTCATCGTCGTCGGGGCCGGGGCTGCGTCCGGCGGCGGGTGCGGAGGGCGGTGCTGCCGCGGCGGCCGCGACGAACGTGTGGCTGGTGGTGGCCATCTGCGCGGTGTCGAGCCTGTTCGTGCTGGCGGTGGTGCTGTACGTGGCGTCGCGGTGGGCGCCGCGGGCGGCCGTGCTGTCGGGGCTCGGGCCGGCGACGCTGGTGTGCGCCAGCGAAGTGGGGAGCTGGTCGTACTCGCAGCGCCAGAGCCGGAGCCTGTGCGTGGCGGACGGCGCGGGCAAGAGCGACCTGATGGTTTTCAGCCCCAACGTCCCGCCGCCGCCCGGCCCCGCGGCGAAGGAGACGCAGCCGGAGCCGCCCGCTCTGCTGGACACGGTCAGTGGCCCTCCCCGTCTCGCCTCTCGCCCCTTCCCCCGACACCCCTTCCCCCGCCTCCCCCTCCTTGTTTGGTCCCCGGCCAGGCGCTCTTGGCAGCCGGGCTCGGTCCCTGAGCCTGGGGGCGGTGCTGGGTGGGTGCTGAAGGATTCGAAAAGAACCTTTGCCTCTGCCAGCGTGTCCTTGCCGGAACCCCTCGGCTCTTGCAGGGTGGGAGAAAGAAAGAAAGGTATTGCCCCACCGAGCAGCGGTTAGCGTCTGCAGCTGAGCTTTGGTCTTCTGGTTGTGAGTTGTTCTCCCGTCGGATGACAGCCCTGCTGACTGCGGTGAGAGTTGCCAGGACTTCATATTGCTGCTGTGTATCTTCTCCACCCAAGCTTGCTACAGGAGTGCAAGGCATACTGGGTTTTTTGCAGTTATGAGAATCCCCTGAGGCACATTTCCTGCCTCATTACCATTGCTGACTGCTGGTCTTGCTGGTTTCTAGTGGAAAACTCTGTCCTCCTCCTCTGCTTCTCCTTTGAAAGATTATGTAGTTGGGACTTCAGGTTTTTCTCTCTCCTTGGTGTAATTTATGTGCTCTGATTCTGACACCAGAGTAATTGTGAAAGTAGGGAAGACATGGTCGACTTTTTCCATATTCTTTCTCAGGGTATGTTTAACCACTGTTGTCAGTTTAAAGTGTTCAGGCAGAAGAGTGTCACCCAATAAGGTGGGTGTTAGAAATGGGAATTTTCCTTTTTTTTTCTGCTGTGCCCCAGATTTTGGTCTCTGGGTCCTGGCTGGCCTGTTTTGACGTTCTTCTAATATTTGAATAAGCAACCACATGCTTACCGAAGCCCTGGACATACTATTTTTTATAAAAAAGAACTAACGAAGCAAAAGAAAAGTGAAGAAAACCCGCACCAAAACAATATCCAAAGCAAATTCTACTACACAGTCGATATCATCTGTTAAAGCGGAGTGCTCATCAGTGGTTGGGTTGTCACCTCAGGGCATGAAATCAATGACATTGACATTTTGATCTGTCCTGACCTCACCTTTAGAAAGAGTATTGCTCTGGTGTTTGGAACAGTTCCTTCTGAGATATCTGCGGCATTGTAAAACGCAAAGGGTCAGCTGCAGAGGCTCTGCTAGACACTGTGTATAACCATATACATACCATCTGCATGTGCTTTTTTATGGTGGTGTCATTGCTAGGAGAAAAGCTGGCATTAGCCCTGAGCTGGGAATTGAAACTGTAGCATGTTCCTTGAGGTGAATGTGGCAGTGGCGGTGAGTAGGCCCTGATGTGAAGGTTGACCTTGAACAGCGGGCAGACTTGTCTGAGTGAACTGGAAATTATTGGGAAGACCATGGGCCATGCATAAGAAGACATTAATGGGAGATGATCTGTTTGTTTTGACAATAGGCTGCAGAGCTAGAGTCACAAAAAGGCATGATTTGCATTGGAGGGATGTGTCATGGGAAGGGTGATCTTGATTGGGGGACAGTCTTGCCTGAGTAAGTGGAGGTGCAAGGTAAAATGTTGACTGTGACATTGGGAAGCACTGGAGAATGTCTTCTTAGTGTGAGATTCCATTTCCCAGGGCATGGGAAAGAGGTTGCCAGTAGAAAATGGGATTCTGTTGAAGTTATGAATATATGTCACCAGACACAGACCCTCGTGCTGCTGCCAGAGTGACGTAGGCGATGTGTTGGTAAGAAGGGCTGAGAGGCAGACTGCTGGATATTGTCTGATGAAGCTTTTAACTCCTGTTTTAGGAAAGATTTTGTGGGAGCGTAGTGATTCAATCTGGTGTCCTTGTATAGTGGTGGGCATATGTAGCAGCTTCCATAGCCATTCATGTTGTTAAAAAGCCAGCATGGCTTATTTGAAAGCGCTTTAAAGTAGATTTGAAGAGTAAAAGGATAAAACCAGCCTTGCTAGTGATCAGCCATGTCAGCGTTTGATGGACAGTGTGAGTACCCTGGAAAACATTTGCAATGTACCTATAGTAATGCATGGAGCATCAGGAAGAACCAAGAGGAGCTGGAAGCTTTGGCCCAGTCCCAGAGCTAGAACAGCATTGGCATATGTGAAACCTGGTGGGATGAGTCCTTTGACTGGTGTGCCATGGTGGACGGTTACAGGCCCTTGTGGAGGGGTAGGCAGGGCAGGTGAGGTGGGTGGGTTGTATGGTGCTTTCAGTTGGTAACAGCACACTTGAGAGCCTCTGGGTAAGGATTAAGGGAAAAGCAAATAAAGCATGTGTTGTTGTAGGAGTCTACTATTGACCACACAGACAGGACGACCACACTGATGGATTATTTTACAAGGAATCAAGAGATATCTCTAAATCAGCTGCTCTTGTCCTTACGGGTGATTTTAACCACCCAGATATCAACGGGGAATATCATGCAGCAGATACAAACAGGACAAGGAAATTTCTGGAGCCTGTTGATGATAACTTCTTGGTGCAGTTCCTAGAATCTGACTAGAATGGAGGCCTCCTGGTTTTGTTGTTTGCAAACAGAGAGGTACTCCTGGGCAAAATGGTGGTTGGTGGCTGTCTTGGTCACAGTGAGCATGATGTAGTTGAGTTTCAAATCATTGTTGATAGGACAACAACTGCCAGCAAAACTCTGACCCTGGTTATCGGGAGAGCAGACGTGGGGCTGCTGATGAAGCTGGTTAGTAAGTTCTCCTGGGCATTTGTTTTTGAAGGTATTGGGGTTCATGAATGCAGGTCACTTTTTAAGAGCCCTCTGTTAAGAGTGCAAAAGTAGGCAATTCTAGAGTTTCAGAAGTCAAGCAAGTGGGGCTGAAGGGTGGCTTGGCTGAGCACGGGTCATGTAGAACTCAGGCAGAAAAGGAAAGTGTACAGACATTGGAAGTGAGGACAGGTGACACGGAAGGATTACAGAGATGGTGCTTGCCACTGTAGGGACAAAATTCATTTGGCCTCAGGTGACAGTTCCCCAGGCATTATTTACTGACTTATTATTGTTGCTGACTGCAGACCATGCTGGTATTTAGTGTGGTATGTTGTGGAAGTCTCTGTCCTCTTCCTCTTTGATTGTCCATTGGAGGAGATGTGATTCAAGGTGATAATTTGTTTCAATATTCGTATCAACAGCCACACTGTTTCAAAAGCCCTGGAAATCTTCTTTTCTTCAAAGAAAAAACAAACATACAAACCCCAGAAACACTAGAAACACATACCTGCCCCTCCTTGAGAAAACCCAAACCCAGTTCTCCTATACAGTGGATGTCATCCGTCATGGTGGTGTGCCTGTCAGCCTTTTGGTGTTTCTCTCAGTGCATGAAATCAATGCCATTGCCATCAGAGCTGTCCTGATATCACCTTTAGAAAGACTCTTGCTGCCAGGTCTGCTACGTTTCCATCCGAGATAGCTGAAGCTTTGCCAAACATGAGGGGTCAGCAGCTGAGAGTGTGCTTCCTCTAAACAAGGTCATGGTTCATGGTGACCATTGGACTTCAGGGTTTTCTGTCCCCGTGGTGCAATTTCTTAATTTTGATTCTTCCTCCAGGGTCATTGTGACAGTGGAGAGGTGGTGTGGGCTTTTTCCTGTGTTCTTTTTTGAGTATGTTATTACTCTGTTTAGTAGTATGAAGCATTCAGGGCGAGGGATGTGAGCCAAAGTAGGTTTCAGAAATGAGAATTTTGTTTTTCTTCTCCTGTCCCCACCCAAACCATGTTACATACTTCTGTTCCTGGCTAGAGAAGTGGCATGATATGATGTACACTGTTTTTTTTGATGGTCTTTCAATATTTCTACCAGCATTGACAGCCGTGTGGAAGACCCGTAAACCTCCTTTTAAAAACAACAAACCCAAATTGTCCTACCCATCTGCCCTGCATCTGATGTCATCCGTTCCGGTGCCGTGCTCGTCAGCACTTGTATTCTTCTCTCACAGAAGGGAGCCCATGCCTACAGCCATTAGAGTGCTCCTAACACTATTTCTTTGAAGAGATGTGTAGCATTTCAGCTGTGTAACAGTTCCATTTGTGAAAGCTGAAACTTTTCTCGAAACACGAAGGCTCAGCTACAGAGACGCTGCTGAACACAGTGTGTACGATGTCATTTGTATGGTTTTTCTGCTGCTGTCATAATGGGAACGGTTGCAGACTTGCATTCGTGGCCTGAGAAGTGGCATGACTTAAGCTGGCTTGATATGATGTTCTTTCAATATTTGCATCAGCAGCCACACCCTTACGAAAGCGCCACAAACCTTCCCTTGAAGAAAAAAAATCCCAACCAATAAACAAACAAACGAAAAAGCCCTGATAATGAAACCCTAACCCCCAGTTCTCCCACAGAATCACAGACTGGTTTGGGTTGGAAGGGACCTTAAAGACCATCTAGTTCCAACCCCCTTGCCATGGGCAGGGGCACCCTCCAGTAGACCAGGTTGCTCCAAGCCTCATCCAGCCTGGCCTTGAACACTTCCAGGGATGGGGCACCCACAGCTTCTCTGGGCAACCTGTCCCAGTGCCTCCCCACCCTCTCCGGGAAGAATTTCTTCCTGATGTCCAACCTAAATCTACCCCCTTCCAATTTAAAACCATTACCTTTTGTCCTGTCGCTACAGGCCCTTGTAAAATGTCCCCTCCAGGATTCCTGTAGTCCTCTTCAGGTATTGGAAAGCTGCTGCAGGGTCTCCCTGGAGGCTTCTCTTCTCCACACTGAGAAAACCCAACTCTCTCAGCCTTTCTTCATTGGAGAGGTGCTCCAGCCCCCTGATCATCTTCACGGCCTCCTCTGGACTCACTCCAACCGTTCAATATCTTTCTTATGCTGGGGACCTCTGAGCTGGATGTAGAACTCCGGGTTGGGTCTCATGAGAGCTGAGTAGCTGGGAATCAATGTCATGTGTTACATCAGGGTTCTTGTCAACATTTGGGTGGTTATCTCACAGCATGAAATCACTGCCATTGCCATTTAGAGCTGTCCTGACATCGACTTTAGATAGTCTGCTGGAAACTGTCTGTACGGTACCATCTGTATGGGGTTTTGTTCTGGTGCTCTCATTGCTGTGAAGGGTCTGCAAAGAGTGAGGCCTGCGGTGGTACATGAAAGTGTGATGTCACAGACGTGAATGTGACAGTGGCACTGAGTAGGGCCTGGGCATCTCCTGATGTCACGGGTGATGTTGAGCAGTGGGAATACCTGTCTGAGGGAACTGGGAATCCTTGGGAAGGCCAGGGACCATGTCCTAAGAAGACAGGAATGGGAGGTGATGTGCTTGTCTTGAGAAGGCATGTCCCAGACTGGGGAATGGAGGATTCCTAAAGGAAAGCATGAGGGAGGATGTGCATGGAGTGTTCTTGCTCAGCATCCTCTCTCAGGTTCCCAAGAATCTGGACTTTGAGGCCTTCTGGATCTTGAGATAGGTCCATGGTATTCAAATGCATACAGTGTCCTTTGAGTTTATGAATACCTCCCACTAGAGACAGTTCCTTGTGCTGCTGCCTGCCTGCCGTAGGAAATGTGTTGGTAAGAGGGAGTGACGTGCAGGCTGCTGCATGCTGTCTGATGAGTATTTTAGCTGCTGTTTTGAGACAGATGTTGTGGGAGAGTAGCTCTTCAGTCTGCTGTCCTTGTGTAGTGGTGGGCATCTGTAGTAGGTTCTGTGCCACTGATCTTGATGTGATGGTTCCTCACTCCTCAGGCAGGATTTAGAAGGGCATATTGTGAGGTGGGTGTAACCTTTGTGCTCTTCACTTCCGCTACTTGTGCACTCTCAAATTCAGCTGTGGTAGAGATGGCAAGTCCTGTTCTTCTGTGTTGCTCATTCTCCTGGCTGGGATATACACATCTCCAGAGCAGCCCAGCTCTTCTTTTCCATGGTACAAATTGTCCCACCTAGCTTAGATCGTGAGTGCACTTGTGCTTCAGCCCTTGGTGTGCTTCTCTCAAAGACAAAAAAAAGGTGTGGCCTGGGATCAGAGCTGTGACAGCTCTCATCACAGAATCTTTAACAACTCTAACATGCAGCTGTATGGTGTTCCCATCTGAGATTGCAGAAAAGGCACAAAGCAATCGGGGTGAAGTTCACGTGGCTGAGAAGAGCCTGCCAGACACTGTGTGGCTTTGCGTCCCTCCCTGTATTCTCTGTGCTGATTGTCAGTGAAGGTGGGTATGTGCAAAGGCCTGGATCACCTGCAGAGTGGGGTTTAGAGCTGGGCATGTTGTTGGGGTCGAGCAAAGTGAGTCCTTTGACAGTGATCCTGGAAGTGGTACCGTGTAGGGCCTGGGCATGTGTCAAAGGTAGCAGGACTTTGAGCAGGTAAGTGTCTTCCCTGAGGGCAATGGAGATGCTGTGTCGAACATGAGCTGTGTCACTGATGAAGGAGTGGAGGATGTCTGCTTAGCTGTGGAGATGCCATTTCCCAGGGCTTGGGACAGAGGATGCCAGGACAAAACCTTGGGAAGAGCCCCAGTGCACAGGGCTGCTTGCCTGGGATCCTCTCAGGACCTGCAGGAGTTCCGCATGTTTTTGCACCCTGGTATTCTCTGTGTCATTACTGCATGTGCAGATAAGTGCCATATGTGCCTTCAATCTGTTGGGTTTTTTGTGTGGGATTGTTTGTCAAACAGAAGCTATTTGAACTTTGGATGATACTGCCAGCCTTCTCTGAACCACTCCTTTGCTAGCCCTCTACTCTTAGTCTTGATGGGGAGTGGGAGAGGTGCTCTCCATCTTCAAGAGGTTGGCAGACCTTGCCTTTCAATACAGTGGAATGGGATTCTTTGTTTGTCTTCTCCTACCAAGTCTTCCACCTTTTGTTTTTTCTCCTCTCTCTGTGACAATGTGTTGGTATCAGTGAGTGACATGCAGGTTGTGAATTTTGGCAGCTGTCAGGTTGCAGTTTTGGGAAGTTAGCCACCAGTGTGGGGGGTGTCTTTTCCAGTCTCCTGAGCTGAGGTTGGCATGGAGAGAATGTCCTTAGCCTTCAGGTGTCCGTCCTGCTTCTCCTGTGACAGAGTGCATAAGGGAGCACTGCACACTGTCCAGTGGTTGGAAGGCTTTTGCAGAATGTGGGTCATTTTTCCTGTCAATCTTCACCAGATATCTCTGATAACATTAAGGGAAAATGTCCCTTAGAACCAATTCCCTCCACTGAAAATGTGTCTGTCTTTGAAGAAGCAACCCCTGGTGCTACAGGTAAGTTGCTCGCACTGGAGAAGGTTGAATGGGAGAGACAGGTGTACTTTTCTTCCTGTTTAGTTGTGGTATCTTCATCTTGGATTGACCAAATGTGTCCTGGATTGGGAGTTTGACTCAATGATCCTTATGGGTCCCTTCCAACCTGACATATTCTATGAATCTATTATTGGACCAGCAAAGCACCAGTGTTTCCTCTCATTCCTTTCTTGCTGCTTCCAGGCACAGCCTGAGCAGGAGGCAGCAAGAGAGGGATGGAGGAGGGACCCTAATGTGTTTCTCCGAGTGGGTGTGCTGGGAGTGGAGGGGATGCTCTCAGTGAAAAGGCCATGGTGGTTCCTTCGTGGGTTTTGATGGGTGGATGATGCTAGTGAGTGAGAGGTATTTTTTGGGGAGAAATTCCCCTGGGTGCAGGGTCCCTGCAGTGTTGTTCTGACTGTGCAGGCCTGCCTGAAAGGCAAATCCACAAGTCTCCTTTCATCATGCAGATGGAAAATGAGACTGGAGGAATGGCTTGTCATTGATGTACATGAAGAGTGGTCAGGATCTGCAGTTGTCATGTGCTTTTTCTGCCTTCTGGGGGGATTGTCATGCTGGGCTGTGGGGAGTTTGAGTTCCCAAAGGAAAGACTGCCGTGGGTTGCCTGGGCTCTGTGGACCTTTTTGCACTGATGTCCAAGTACCTTGGGCTTGTGTTTGAGAGTGTGGTGGATTCTGTTCTGGTGTAGAAGAACTGTTCTTTGCCATCTGGTTGCCTTTCTCTGTTAACTGATGTGTGCTTGGGAGGACTGGAGGCTGAAGAGTGTGGCCTTCTTCCCGATGGGAGGGGAAGAAGCCTCAGGTGCATGGATCAGATGAAAGCAGGAAGGTTGTTCTCTGTCCAAAGGGATTGAAAGTGATAGGGAAGAGGAATGACAGCTCTTTCCAAATGCCACTGTTTCTTTTCTGAAGAAGCATCCAGTGATGGTACAGGTAAGTTACTCATACCTAAAGAAGATATGTTTTGTGAGACAGATGAAGGTTTGTTCCTGTTGGGTCATGGTATCTTTATGTTGGATCAAGACAATGATGCCTGTATTATAATGCCAGTAAGTTTGAACCACCAAAGCACCACGGCCGGCTCTCATTCCTTTCTTGCTGCCTGTGGACATTGTGTGATCAGGTGGAGCAAGCGTGGATGGAGGAGGGACCCCAGTGCGTTTCTCGTAGTGGATGTGCTGGATGTCAAGGGGATGTTCTCAGTGAAAATGCTGTGCCGTTAACCTTCCTGGCTTTTGTTTGGCTGTGTGATGTGTGGCTCATGCTGGTCAAGGAAGGGTGTCCTATGGGGACTAGAAGGAGGTTGTAGTGAGGTGGATGTTCATCCTCCAAATAACAAGTGAGAGGACAAGAGGAAACAGCCTCATATTGTGCCAGGGGAGGTATAGATTGGATATTAGGATTGAATATTAAGAAAAATTTCTTCACTGAAAGGGTTGTCAACAATTGGAATGGCCTTCCCAGGAAAGTGGTTGAGTCACCATCCCTGGAGGTATTTAAAAGAGGTTTAGATGTGGTGCTTAGGGACATGATTTAGTGATGGAGTTGGTGGTGTTAGGCTAAGGGTTGGACTGGATGATCCTAAAGATCTTTTCCAGCCTAAACGATTCTATGATTCTCTGACTAATACCCCTGGATAGGGAGGTTCTTGGTGTGGTGTTGTGGCAGCTCATACCTGTCTGAAAGGAAAAGCAAGAGCTTGACACTCATTGTGCAGGTGGAAAATGAAGCCAGAATAATCAAAGTGCATGAAGAGTGCTTGAAAGCTGTGGTTGCCCCATGCATTTTCAGCCTTTGTGGAGGATTGTCACGCTGGGCTGTGATGGGTTTGAGTTCCCAAATGAAAGACTCCCTTGCAGTCATCGTTTAGACTCATTAGAGCCTGCTTGCGCAGATGTCCAAGTACCTGGGGCTTGGGCTTGTGTCTGAGATGGTTGTAGATTCTGTTCTGATGTAGCAGAGCTGTTCTTCGCCATCTGATTGCCTTTCTCTGTTATTTGTTGGGTCCTGGAGTGCACTAGAGACTGAAGAGTGTGGCCTTCTTCCAGAAGGGAAGGGGAGGTGCAGAGGCAGACTGTTTGTCTTGCACAGACCAAAGGAAAGCCGGAAGGCCGTTGCTATCCAGAAGCATGGAAGCCTAAATGAAGGGGAATGAGAACTCTTGCCAAAGGGCGTGTCTGTGATTGATGTTGACTGTACTGTAGCATATGGAACATAGTTTGGTAAAGGGGAAAAAGAAAAGAAGAGACAAAAATGGAAGGAGAAGAGAATTGGAGGCAAGATTAGGGCAGGACACACCAGGGAAGAAAAAAGAAGAGAAAGAAAAGAAGAAGGAAAAAGGAGAGATAAAAGCAAGGGGAAGGAAGAGAGACAACAGAAGAGAAAGGAAGAAGTAAAGAACGAGGAAGGAAGCAGGAAAGGAAGGAATCTGTGCAAGCAAAATGAAGCAAGGGAGAATATGAAAAGTACGAGAGCAAGCACTGGAGAGAAAGAAGATAGAGAAAGGAAGAAATGATCGACGAGTGCACTAGCATGCACCGACACTATCACTGTAGACAGGAAAGAGGGCAGGAGAGAGAGAGGGAAAGAAATAAGAAGGAAGAAGAAAGAAAATGGGGGAAAAAAACCCCAAACCAAAAAACAGACCACAACCAAGAAAGGAAGGACTGCAGCAAGAAAGTCATAAAGAAAGGAGGATGGGGATGAAGAGAAAGAAAGGAAGGTGGAAAAGGAGACTACCAGGGTGCATGACGCTTTCTCTAGTCACTGGACGGAGTTGGTTCCTAACAGCCTCCCTCTTGGTCAGAGTGCCGCGCTCGGAGCGGTTGTCCTTTATTAGCGCTGATGCCCCGTATTAGCGCTCACGGCTCTGTCTTTGATGGTCGCCGCCAAGGCCCCCGAGTGAGACTGGTGAGCAGGCAGCGGGATACGGAAGAGAGAAGGATGGAAAGGGAAAGGAAAGGGGTGTAAAGAATCCTGAACAGCAGGACATGAAGAAAGGGAGAAGAAAAAGAAGAAGGAGATGGAAGAGAAGAAAGAAGAAAGAGGAGGAAGAAAGCGAAGAAATTAGACAAGAAATAATGTGGGAAAGAGAAAGGAAGAAAAAGAAACGATGAAAAAGGAAGGATTGAAGGAAGCAAAACACAAGAAATACAAGGAATAAGGGAAGAAATGGATGTATGCAAGCGAGGAGCAAGCAATAAGGAAAAAGTAAGAAGAGAAAGAAGGAGGAGACGGGAGGAAGAGAGGACGGAGGCGATGTGCGAGGCGGCAGAGTAGCACACGGTGTCGCTGCAGGCTCAGAAACGGCGGCGGAGCGGCGAGGCGGCTCCGCCCCGGTACGGCGGAGAGCCCGGCTGTGAGCACGGCGGGGGAGGGGGTGGGGGCGGTCGGGAGAGAGAGCCGGTGCGTGCGGGCGGCGGCGGGGAGCCGTGCGGGGCCCGAGCGGGCCCGGTGGCGGCGGCCGCGGTGGTGGCGATGGCCGTGTGCTGGGGGCCCGTGGTGCGGGTGCTGCTGTTGCAGGCGGCCTGGGCGCTGGGCAGCGGGCCGGTGCGCTACTCGGTGCCGGAGGAAGCCAAGGCCGGGACGGTGGTGGGCCGTCTGGCGCAGGACCTGGGCCTGGAGGCGGGCGAGCCGGAGGCGCGGCGGCTGCGGCTGGTGGCGCAGGGCCGGCGGGCGAGCGTGGAGGTGAGCGGGGCGAGCGGGGCGCTGGTGGTGAGCTCGCGGCTGGACCGGGAGGAGCTGTGCGGGAAGAGCGCGCCGTGCGCCCTGCGCCTGGAGGTGCTGGTGGAGCGGCCGCTGCGCGTCTTCCACGTGGAGCTGGAGGTCACCGACATCAACGACAACGCGCCGCTCTTCCCCGCCGCCCGCAAAAACCTCAGCATCGCGGAATTAAACACGGTGCCGGGGTCGCGGTTCCCGCTGGAGGGCGCGTCGGATGCGGATATCGGAGCCAACGCGCAGCTCTCCTACACACTCAGCCCCAGCGAGCACTTCGGTTTAGATTTACAGCGCAGTGAAGGATACCGCGAGTCCTTATTCCTGGTGCTCACGAAGCCGCTGGACCGCGAGACGATGCCTTTGCACCAGTTGGTGCTGACGGCGAGTGACGGTGGCCGGCCGTCGCTGACGGGGACGATGGAGCTGGTGATCTCGGTGCTGGATGCGAACGACAACGCGCCCCAGTTCAACCAGTCGGTGTATAAAGTGCAGCTGCTGGAGAGCGCGGCGGAGGGGACGCTGGTGGCGCTGGTGAATGCCACGGATCCAGACGAAGGAAGTAATCGCGAAATGACGTTCACGGCGAGCAGTATTTTTCCTCCAAAGGGATTGGAATTGTTCATTTTAAATCCAAAAACAGGCGAGATCCGACTCACGGGCTCCCTGGACTTCGAAGATGTCCGTTCTTACGAGATACAAATGGAAGCGACAGATAAGGGAATGCCACCGCTGTCAGGTCACTGCAAGGTGGTGGTGGAGGTGCTGGACGTGAACGACAACGCGCCGGAGGTGTGGGTGACGTCGCTGTCGGTGCCGGTGCCCGAGGACGCGGCGGTGGGGACGGTGGTGGCGCTGCTGAGCGTGTCGGACCGGGACTCGGGAGCGAACGGGCGGGTGCGGTGCGCGGTGTGGCCGGCGGCGCCGTTCGGGCTGGTGGCGACGTTCGCGGGCTCGTACTCGCTGGTGCTGCGGGAGGCGCTGGACCGGGAGCGGGTGTCGGAGTACGAGGTGGAGGTGCGGGCGGAGGACGGCGGGGCGCCGCCGCTGCGCGCCAGCCGCGGGGTGCGCGTGCCGGTGTCGGACGTGAACGACAACGCGCCGGCGTTCGCGCAGGCCGTGTACACGGTGCTGGCGCGGGAGAACAACGCGGCGGGCGCGGAGCTGGCGCGGCTGTGGGCGCGGGACCCGGACGAGGCGGGCAACGGGCGCGTGAGCTACTCGTTGGCGGAGGGCGGCGTGGGGGGCGCGGGGTCGGGCGGCGGGTGGCGTCCGGCGTCGAGCTACGTGTCGTTGGAGGCGGAGAGCGGGCGGCTGTGGGCGCTGCAGCCCTTGGACTACGAGGAGCTGCAGGTGCTGCAGTTCGAGGTGCGTGCGGTGGACGCGGGGGAGCCGCCGCTGTGCGGCAACGCCACGGTGCAGCTCTTCGTGGTGGACGAGAACGACAACGCGCCGGCGCTGCTCCCGCCGGCCGGCGGCGGGCCGGGGCCCGGGGCCGCGGGCGGAGTGGAGGCGGGCCCGGTGTCGGGGCCGGCCTCGGGGGTGTTGTGGGCGTGGGCGGCGTGGGGGGCGCCGGCGGGGCAGGTGGTGGCGAAGATCCGCGCGGTGGACGCGGACTCGGGCTACAACGCGTGGCTGCGCTACAAGCTGTGGGAGCCGCGGGGGAAGGGCGCGTTCCGCGTGGGGCTGTACAGCGGCGAGGTGAGCACGGCGCGGGCGCTGGAGGAGGCGGACGGCCCGCGGCAGCGGCTGGTGATCGTGGTGCGGGACCACGGGGAGCCGGCGCGCTCGGCCACGGCCACGCTGAGCGTGTCGCTGGTGGAGGGCGCCGAGGCGGCGCTGGCGGCCGCGGGCTCATCGTCATCGTCGTCGGGGCCGGGGCTGCGTCCGGCGGCGGGTGCGGAGGGCGGTGCTGCCGCGGCGGCCGCGACGAACGTGTGGCTGGTGGTGGCCATCTGCGCGGTGTCGAGCCTGTTCGTGCTGGCGGTGGTGCTGTACGTGGCGTCGCGGTGGGCGCCGCGGGCGGCCGTGCTGTCGGGGCCCGGGCCGGCGACGCTGGTGTGCGCCAGCGAAGTGGGGAGCTGGTCGTACTCGCAGCGCCAGAGCCGGAGCCTGTGCGTGGCGGACGGCGCGGGCAAGAGCGACCTGATGGTTTTCAGCCCCAACGTCCCGCCGCCGCTCGGCCCCGCGGCGAAGGAGACGCAGCCGGAGCCGCCCGCTCTGCTGGACACGGTCAGTGGCCCTCCCCGTCTCGCCTCTCGCCCCTTCCCCCGACACCCCTTCCCCCGCCTCCCCCTCCTTGTTTGGTCCCCGGCCAGGCGCTCTTGGCAGCCGGGCTCGGTCCCTGAGCCTGGGGGCGGTGCTGGGCGGGTGCTGAAGGATTCGAAAAGAACCTTTGCCTCTGCCAGCATGTCCTTGCCGGAGCCCCTCGGCTCTTGCAGGGTGGGAGAAAGAAAGAAAGGTATTGCCCCACCGAGCAGCGGTTAGCGTCTGCAGCTGAGCTTTGGTCTTCTGGTTGTGAGTTGTTCTCCCGTCGGATGACAGCACTGCTGATTGCGATGAGAGGTGCCACGACATCAGCTTCACAGCAGTTCTTCCTACCTGATGCGTAGCATTTCCACCCGAACTTGCTGAAGGGATGCCAGACACGCAGGCTGTGGTTGCTGACAACCCTCCGGGCAATGTTTACTCTCTTATTACCTTTGCTGATTGTGCTGACGATGCTGATGTTTGTTGTGGTTTCTTGTGGAAAATTGTGTCCTCCTCCTCTTTGATTCTCTCTGTAAGAGGTGTGATGGAAGGTGATAGTTGGGCCTTCCCAGTTTCCTCTTCGGGTTGAGGGAAGCATTCTCGGTTTTGTTTCTTCCACCGGACACATTTAGAAATAGGGAAAGGTGTCACAGACTTTTCCAATGTTCCTTTCCATGTATGTTGTTTCTCACCTTGGTAGCATAAAGTGTTCAGGGAGAGGAGTGTGAGCCAAGGTACTTGTCAGGAATGTGAATTTTCTTTTTAATTTCCTGTTCCCCCTGTGTCCCTGGTTGTGGATTTGCATTCCTGACCAGAGAAGAGACGTGAAATACACTGGCTTGTTTTGATGTTCTTTCCGAATTTGTATCAACAGCCACACCATCTCAAAAGCTTTGGTAATCTTTTGCCTGAAAGAAAAACCACGCAAGGAAGCAAACAAACTAAAAAAACTAAACAAAGGACTGCCCTTCCCCATGAAAACCCAACCCAAATACTCCTACGTAGCTGACGTCATCTGTGATGCTTGTGTGCTCGTCAACCTTTTGCTTTTTCTCTCAGAGCATGAAATCAATGCCATTGCCATTAGCCCTGTCCTCACATCACCTTTAGTAAGACTCTTGTTCCCAGGTCTGCCACGTTTCCAATCTGAGATAGCTGAAGCGTTGCCAAACATGACGTGTCAGCATCAGAGAGTCTGCCCACATGGTGTGCAAGATACCTCTGTGTGTTTTTTATGGTGCTGTCCCTGAGGGGAAGGGTAAGCAAAAGTCAGAGTGAGCCTTGAGATGAGAAAGGAAACTGGCATGTCACCGAGGTGAACATGTCCGTGGCACTGAGCGGTCGGGAGTAATTTCTTCATTTGTATTGGCTCATTATGAAAGAGTCATTATGAAAGTCGGGAAGGCAGTAGGGACCTTTCACATGTTCTTTTCCCAAGTATGTTGTTGCTATATTTCACAGTGTAAAGTGTTCAGGCAGAGGAGTGCTACCCAGGGAGGTGTTAGAACTGAGAATTTTCCCTTCCTACTCCCCATTCCCCCCAGGTTCTGAACTGCATTCCTGGCCATTGAAGTGTCATGTCACACGCTGGCCTGTTTCGATGTTCTTCTTTGGATCAGCAGCAACAACTGTAAAGCATGAGTGTAAACCTTATTTTTAACCAAAAAACCCATCCCCAAATTGTCCTACAGAATAGATGTCATCCATTACAGTGCTGTACTTGTGAGCTTTTAGGTTACTCTTTCAATGTGTGAAATGAACGCTCGTTGCCATTTGAGCTGTCCTGACATCATGGGTTTACAAAAAGCGGGTCCTGTTTGAGGACGCTGATCTTGTTCTATGACAAGATGACCTGAAGAGTGTTTGACGGAAAGGCTGTGTACGCGTTTACCTGGACTTCAGTAAAGCCTCTGACATCATTTCTCGCAGCATTCTTCTGGAGAAACTGGCTGCTCGTGGCGTGTATTTTCCCTTTGTGGAGTATAAATCTGGCTTGTTGGCCAGGCCCAAGGAGTGGTGGTGAATGGATTTCAATCCGTGGGCATCCGGTCAGAAGTGGTGTTCCCCATGGGTCAGTATTGGGGCCAGTTCTGTTTAAAATTTTTATTGGTGACCTGGACGGGGGGATAGAGTGCACCCTCAGTAAGTTTGGAGATGACATCAAGTTGGGTGGGCATATTGATCTGCCTGAGGGTAGGAAGGCTGTTCAGAGAAATCTGGACAGGCTGGATTGATGGGCTGAGGCCGATTGTGTGAGGTTCAACAAGGCCAAATCCCAGGTGCTGCGTTTCAGCCATGAGAACCCCAGGCTTAGGCAAGAGTGGCTGGAAATCTGCCCATGGAAAAAGACCCCTGGGGTTTGGTCAGCGGCTGGGTGAACAGGAGCCAACAGTGTGGCCAGATGTCCAAGAAGGGAAGTGGCATCCTGACTTGTACCAGAAATAGTGTGGCCAGCAGGACTAGGGAAGTGATTGTCCCGCTGTACTGGGCACTGGTGAAATTGCACTTCAAATCCTGTGTTCTGTTTTGGGCTCCTCTCTACAAGAAAGGCATTGAGGTGCTGGAGTGTGTCCAGGGAAGGCCAATGAAGCTGGTGAAGGGTCTAGAGAACAAGCCTTATGAAGAGTAGCTGAGGGAGCTGGACTTGTTTGGTGTGGAGGAGACTGAGGGGAGACCCTATCGCTCTCTGCAACTACCTGAAAGGAGGTTGTGGAGAGGTGGGTGTCAGTCTCTTTACCCAAGTAACAAGTGATTGGATGAGAGGAAATGGGCTCAAGTTGTGCCAGGGGTGATTTAAATTGGATGTTAGGAAACATGTCTTCACTTGAAAGGGTTGTCAAGCATTGGAAGGGGCTTCCCAGGGAAGTGGTGGAGTCACCATCCTTGGAGGTACTTACAACACGTGTAAACTTGACAACTTAGGGGGATGTTTTTGTGGTGGACTTGGCAGCGGTAGGTTAATGGTTGGACTTGGTGGTCTAAAGGGTCTTTTCCCACATGAACGATTGATCATAGATGACTCTATGATCATCTTTGGAAAGAGTATTCCTCCCAGGTGTATAACATTTCTACCTGAGATTACTGAAGCATTGCAAAACGTGATGGGTAAGCTGCGGGGAGTCTGTTGGACACTGTGTATGTGATCCCATCAGTACATTTTCCTATGGTGCTCTCATTGATGGAAGGGTCTGCAAAAGCTGGAGTGAACCCTGAGCTGGGAAAGGAAATTGCCATGTCACAGAGGTGAATGTGGCAGTAGCACTGTGTAGGGCCTGGGCATGTCCTGATGTGAAGAGTGATGTTGAGCAGTGGGAAGACTTATTTGAGGGAGCTGGAAACCTTTTTGAAGACCATGGGCCATGTTGTAAGGGAAGAATGGAAAATGATCTGCTTGTCTGGAGATCACATGTCCCAGAGTAGGGAGTGGAGGATGCCTAGAAGTAAGCATGAGGCAGGATGGGCACGGAGTGCTCCTGCTGAGGCCTCTTTCCCAGCCTCCAGTGGTGTTTAGTGGAGGCCTTCATGATCCTGAGATGGTGTGTGGTATTGCAATGCCCGCAATGTTGTTTGCGTGTATGAAGATCTCCCATGAGAAACAGTCCCTTGTGCTGCTGCCTGCCTGACGTAGGAGGAGATGCGAGACAGACTGCTGGATACTGTCTGGTGAACCTTTTCACTCTTGTTTTGGGAAGGTTGTTGTGGGGGGGCAGTGGTTCAATCTGGTGTCCTTGTGCAGTGGAGGGCATCTGTAGCAGCCTCCACAGTGACTGATGTTGCCATGATGGTTCCTTGAGGAATCCTCAGGTGACATTTGAAATGTGGACGTGGTGTTTGTGATGAGGAGTTGGGTGTGATCTTTGTGTCCTTGATTTCCCGTACTTGTGCACCTGGCCAGTTGGCCTCAGTAGAGGCCACCGGTAGAGGTGCCGTGTCCCCTTGTCATGCTTACCTCAGCTATGTGCATGAACAGGCCAAACCCTCAAGAGCAGCCCAGCTCTGGTTTTCTGTGGTACAAATTGTCCTACCCAGTTGATATTGTGAGTGCACTTGCACTTCAGCATTTGGTGTGGACCTCTCAAAGAATAAAATCCGTGTGGCCTGGGATCAGAGCTGTCACAGCTCGCTTCACAGAATCCTTAACAAGTCTAACGTGCAGCTCTGTGCTGTTTCCATCTGAGATTGCTGAAAAGGCACACAGTATTCAGGGGGGAAGGTCATGCAACTGGGAAGAGCCTGCCAGACCCTGTGTGGCTTTGCATCCCTCCATAAAATCGTTTGGTAGATCGTGAGGGAAGCTTGAATGTGCAAAGGCCTGCATCACCTGCAGAGCAGGGTTTAGAGCGGGGCTTTTTTTTTGTGTTGAGTAAAGTCTTTGTACTTTGGCAGTAACCCTGCAAGTGGTACCATGTAGGGCCTGGGCTTGTGTCCTGGGGAGAGTGACTTTGAGCAAGAAAGTGTCTTCCCTGAGGACAGTTGAGATGCTGTGTAGAATACAGATCTTGTCACTGGGGGTGGAGTGGAGAATGTCTGTTTAGCTGTGGCGGTGCCATTTCCCAGGGCTTGGGATAGAGGATGCCAGTAAAAAACCCTTGAGAGGAGCCCTGGTGCCATGCCTACTGGCCTGGCATCTTCTCAGGACCTCCAGCAGTTCTGCATATTGTTGTGCCCTGTTGTTCTCTGTTCTCTGTGGCATTACTGCTTGTGAGGATAAGTGCCATTCGTGCCTTTAATCCCTTGGTTTTGGTACGGAATTGTTGTTGATCAAACAGAAGCTTTTTGAAATTTGGGCCATGCTGCCAGCCTTCTCTGAAGGTCTCTGTGGCTACCTCTCTGGTCTTAGTCTTGCTGGGGAGGGGAGGAACTGCTCTCTGTGTTGCGGATGTTGGCAAACGTTGCGTTTCAGGACAGTGGAATGGGATCCTTTGGTTTCTTTCTCTCCTCTTCCCGAAACTGCCCACCCTTTCCTTCTTTCACACTGGCAATGTGTTGTACAGTGGATGAGATGCAGACTGCTGAATTTTGGCATCTGTCAGGTTGCAGATTTTCTGAGGGTTTTGCGTGAGTCTGTTGGAAGGTTTTTCCAGTGCCTGAGCTGTGGTTGACATGGAGAGAATGTCCTTAGCTTTCAGGTGCCCATCCTTCCCCTTTGATGGGAGTGCATAAAGGGAGCTCTGCGCACTGACCTGCGTTTTCAAGGCTTTTGCAGAACATGAGTGATTTTTTTCTCTCTGGCATGCCCAGAGACCTCTGATAACGTTACGGAAAATGTCCTGTAGAACCAGTTTCTCTCCCCTGATTTTTATGTTGGGTTTTTTTTTTTTTTTTTTTCCCCCTGAAGAAGCAACCTGTGATGCTACAGGTAAGTCATTCTTGGCTCAAGAGGCTGTGTTTTGAGAGCCAGATGTACATTTGTTCCTTCTTCAGTCACGGCATTGTTATGTTGGATCAACCCAATGACGCCTGGATTGTAATGACAGTAGGTCTGCACCCGCAAAGCACCACTGCCTGCTTCCTTTCCTTTCTGGCTGCTTCCAGGTGCAGCATGAGCAGGTGAGAGCAAATGCAGATGGAGGAGGGATGGCAGTGCATTTCTCTGAGTGGACATTTTTGAGAACTGGGGGGGGTGTTCTCAGGGAAAATTCCGTGCTGTTTGCTTCATGTCTTTTGTTTGTGTGACAGGTGCGTCGTGCTTAGGAGTGAGAGGTATTCTGTGGGGACTAATGGCCTTGTGTTGTTCTGGCAGTAGGTGCCTCCCTGAAAGGGAAAGCAAGGGTTTGTAATTCAGTGTTGTCATGGTTTAAGCCCAGCCAGCAACTAAGCACCACACAGCCAGGGCTCCATCACGCGTAACAGTCACTTGAGAAAATGAATGCCATCACCACTCTGAATGCCCCACCCCTTCCTTCTTCTCCCCCCCAGCTGTATATGCTGAGCATACAAATCACATCATATGGAGTAAACCCTTGGTCAGCTGGGGTCAGCTGTCCCAGCTGAATCCCTTCCCAGCTTCTCATGCATCCCCAGCCTACTTGCTGCTGGGGTGATATGTGGCGCTGAAAAGGCTTTGACTCTGTGGAAGCAGTGCGCTGCAGCAGCTAAAACATCCCTGTGCTATCAACACTCTTCAGCATAAATCCAGCTCATAGCCTGTTACTAGCTGCTACGATGGTAATTAACTCTGTCCCAGCCAAACCCAGGAGAATGTGCAGGAGGGAAAGAAGGCCAGAAGAATAGTTCTTTGTCGGGGTACGTGGAGAGTGCTCAGGAGCTGTGGTGGCCCCGTGCTCTGTCATCCTTCTTGGAGGATTGATGTGCTGGGCTTTTTGAGGTGTGATTTCCCAAATGAGACACTCCCCTGTGCTGTTTGGACTCACTGGAGCCAGTTGCATGGACATCCAAGTACCTGGGACCGGGGTCTGTGTTTGAGAGGGTGGTGCATTCTGTTCTGATGTAGCAAAGCTGTTCTTTGCCATCTGCTTGCCCTTCTCTGTTATTTGCTGGGTCCTGGCGTGCACTGGAGGCTGAAGAGTGTGGCCTTCTTCCAGAAGGGAAGGGGAGGTGCAGGGGCAGTGTGTCTGTCTGGCATACACTGGAGGACAGCAGGAATGTTGTTTCCTGTCCAAAGGGGTGGATGACGGTAATGAGAGCTCTCGCCAAAGGTCACGTCCGTGTTTCATGTCAAGCATGTTGTAGACGTGTAAAAATATATTGTCAAAGATGAAAAAGAAAAGGAAAAAAACACATAAGGAAACCAAAGAAAAGGAGAAGCAAGGGTAGGGCAGGGTGGGGCATAAAAGAAAAAGATGGAAAAGAAGGATGAAAGCAAAAATGAAAATAAGAGAAAGAAAGAAAAGAAAGAAAGAGAAAGAAAGAAAGAAAGAAAGAAAGAAAGAAAGAAAGAAAGAAAGAAAGAAAAGAAAGAAAAGAGAAAGAAAAAAGAAAGAAAGAGAAAGAAAGAAAGAAAGACAAGAAAGAAAGAAAAGAGAGAAAGAAAAGAAAGAAAGAAAGAAAGAAAGAAAGAAAGAAAGAAAGAAAGAAAGAAAGAAAGAAAAGAAAGAAAAGAGAAAGAAAAAAGAAAGAAAGAGAAAGAAAGAAAGAAAGACAAGAAAGAAAGAAAAGAGAAAGAAAAGAAAGAAAGAAAGAAGGAAAGAAAGAAAGAAGAAAGAAAGAAAAAGAAAGAAAGAAAAAGAAAGGAAGAGAAAGACAGAGAAAGAAAAAGAAAGAAAAAGAAAGAAAAGAAAGAAAGATAGAAAGAAAGAGAAAGAAAGAAAGAGAAAGAAAGAGAAAGAAAGGAAAGAAAGAAAGAAAGAAAGAAAGAAAGAAAGAAAGAAAGAAAGAAAGAAAGAAAGAAAGAAAGAAAGAAAGAAAGAAAGAAAGAAAGAAAGAAAAAGAAAGAGAAAGATGAGAAAGGAAGGGAAAAGCAAGCAAGGAAGCAAGAAAGGAGAGGGAGGGATGAATGATAGAGGATATTAGCAACGTCAGTGACAGTATGGTTACATGCAGAATGGAGTGGAGGATCTCGGCCTCCTCAGCAGTCTGGGCCACTGTGATGAAACGTGGTGAGGTGTGCTGGCCTCAGTCAGGACAGAGCTAGTTTTCCTCACAGTAGCTGGTGTGTTTTGGCTGTGCAGAGAAGAATACTGATAGCATAGTGATGGTTTTGGTTGTTACTAAGGAATGTTTATGTCAACGTTCCTTTTCGGTTTCTGATACTTCAGTTGTGCTCTCTGCCAGCGTGTAAGCTGGGGATGCAGGAGAATTTGGGAGGGGTCACAGCCTGGGCAGCTGACCCAAACTGACCAAAGGGATATTTCATGCCATAAAACGTTATGCTTGGTATGGAAGTTGGGGGTTGGGCCAGGCGGGAGGCTCTCTTTCTGGCTCTGGCTCTAGCTTTGGCTCTGGGGCTCTCTCCAGCTCTGGCTCTTGCCAGATACTGGTTGGGCGTTGGTCTGTGGGTGGTGAGCAGTTGTATCATTTGTTTTCTTTTCCATTATTTTCATTACATATTATTGTGCTAATATTAGTATTGTTAGTATTATTGGTACCATTATTTTATTTCATTTAATTTCAATTATTAAATAGTTCTGATGTCAAGTCGTGAGTTTCCTTGTCTTTTCCTCGGATTCCCTTCCCCATCCCACTGGGGAGGAGGGAGGTGAGCGAGCGACTGTGTGATACTTGGTTGCTGGCTGGGGCTAAACCTCAACATGAGGAAGGGGAAAGAGCTCTTGCCATGTCCGTGCTCCATGGCAAGAGTGATGTAGTGACATAGAAAACACGTTGTTAAGGGAGACAACGAAGAGGGAAAGAGGGAAGAAGAGAAGGAAAAGAGAAAGATAAGGAAGGAATCTATGGAAGTAAAAAGCAAGCAAAGAAGAAAGAAAGAATAGAAAGGATGGAAGAAGAATGAATAAAAACGAAGGAAGGAAGAGGCAATAAAAAGTAAAGAAGAAAGAACCAGAAGGACGAATAGGAAGGAAAAAAGGGAAGAAAGAAAGAATAGAAAGAGTGGACGGGATTACCAGGACGCAGACCTCTAGATGCTTAACGGAGGTGGTTCCTAACTGCCCTAGCTCTTTGTCGGATTCCCGCACTCCGGCGCTGATGCCCCGTAATTAGCGCTGATGGCTCCGTGTTTGATGGTGGCCGCCGCGACGCCGTAGGCGACCGGTGAGTTGGCAGCGGGATACAGAAGAAAGAAGGATGGGAAGCGAAAGGGGAGTAGAGAATCGGGAGCGGCAGTGGAAGAACGGAAAGGATGAAAAGGAGAAGAAGGAGACGGAAACAAAGAAAGAAGGAAGAAAAAGAGGCAAGATAAATGAGGAAAGAAAAAGCTAAAACCGGAGGAAGACGGAGAGGACGGGAAAAGAAAAGAATCTCTGGGTGAATAGAGCGAGCAAGAAAGGAAGAAAGAAATAAGGAGGAGGGGAATGAGGGAAAGATAATGGGAAGAGAAGCGGGACATGGGGAGGAAGAGAGGACGGAGGCGATGAGCAGGAGAGGTCCGGGGCGCGGGCGGTCGCGGGGAGCGTGCGAGGCGGCGGAGCAGCACACGGTGTCGCTGCAGGCTCAGAAACGGCGGCGGAGCGGCGGGGCGGCTCCGCCCCGGTGCGGCGGAGAGCCCGGCTGTGAGCACGGCGGGGGAGGGGGTGGGGGCGGTCGGGAGAGAGAGCCGGTGCGTGCGGGCGGCGGCGGGGAGCCGTGCGGGGCCCGAGCGGGCCCGGTGGCGGCGGCCGCGGTGGTGGCGATGGCGATGGGCGTGTGCTGGGGGCCCGTGGTGCGGGTGCTGGTGCTGCAGGCGGCCTGGGCGCTGGGCAGCGGGCCGGTGCGCTACTCGGTGCCGGAGGAAGCCAAGGCCGGGACGGTGGTGGGCCGTCTGGCGCAGGACCTGGGCCTGGAGGCGGGCGAGCCGGAGGCGCGGCGGCTGCGGCTGGTGGCGCAGGGCCGGCGGGCGAGCGTGGAGGTGAGCGGGGCGAGCGGGGCGCTGGTGGTGAGCTCGCGGCTGGACCGGGAGGAGCTGTGCGGGAAGAGCGCGCCGTGCGCCCTGCGCCTGGAGGTGCTGATGGAGCGGCCGCTGCGCGTCTTCCACGTGGAGCTGGAGGTCACCGACATCAACGACAACGCGCCGCTCTTCCCTGCCGCCCGCAAAAACCTCAGCATCGCGGAGTCGTCGCTGCCGGGGTCCCGGTTCCCGCTGGAGGGCGCGTCGGATGCGGATATCGGAGCCAACGCGCAGCTCTCCTACACACTCAGCCCCAGCGAGCACTTCTCTCTGGATTTGGAAAAATCGAATGCGCGAAATACTGTACCGGATCTTGTTTTAACGAAACCGCTGGACCGCGAGACGATGCCTGTGCACCGGTTGGTGCTGACGGCGAGTGACGGTGGCCGGCCGTCGCTGACGGGGACGATGGAGCTGGTGATCTCGGTGCTGGATGCGAACGACAACGCGCCCCAGTTCAACCAGTCGGTGTATAAAGTGCAGCTGCTGGAGAGCGCGGCGGAGGGGACGCTGGTGGGGCGTGTGAACGCCACGGATCCAGACGAGGGAGTGAACAGTGAGGTGACCTACACGGCGACCAGCTTCATTCCGCTGAGTGGGAAGGATTTGATTAGCGTCCATCCGAAGACGGGCGAGATCCGACTCACGGGCTCCCTGGACTTCGAAGAGGTTGCTATATTTGATTTCCGAATCGAAGCGAGAGACAAAGGGACTCCGCCGCTGTCGGGTCACTGCAGCGTGGAGCTGGAGGTGCTGGACGTGAACGACAACGCGCCGGAGGTGTGGGTGACGTCGCTGTCGGTGCCGGTGCCCGAGGACGCGGCGGTGGGGACGGTGGTGGCGCTGCTGAGCGTGTCGGACCGGGACTCGGGAGCGAACGGGCGGGTGCGGTGCGCGGTGTGGCCGGCGGCGCCGTTCGGGCTGGTGGCGACGTTCGCGGGCTCGTACTCGCTGGTGCTGCGGGAGGCGCTGGACCGGGAGCGGGTGTCGGAGTACGAGGTGGAGGTGCGGGCGGAGGACGGCGGGGCGCCGCCGCTGCGCGCCAGCCGCGGGGTGCGCGTGCCGGTGTCGGACGTGAACGACAACGCGCCGGCGTTCGCGCAGGCCGTGTACACGGTGCTGGCGCGGGAGAACAACGCGGCGGGCGCGGAGCTGGCGCGGCTGTGGGCGCGGGACCCGGACGAGGCGGGCAACGGGCGCGTGAGCTACTCGTTGGCGGAGGGCGGCGTGGGGGGCGCGGGGTCGGGCGGCGGGTGGCGTCCGGCGTCGAGCTACGTGTCGTTGGAGGCGGAGAGCGGGCGGCTGTGGGCGCTGCAGCCCTTGGACTACGAGGAGCTGCAGGTGCTGAAGTTCGAGGTGCGTGCGGTGGACGCGGGGGAGCCGCCGCTGTGCGGCAACGCCACGGTGCAGCTCTTCGTGGTGGACGAGAACGACAACGCGCCGGCGCTGCTCCCGCCGGCCGGCGGCGGGCCGGGGCCCGGGGCCGCGGGCGGAGTGGAGGCGGGCCCGGTGTCGGGGCCGGCCTCGGGGGTGTTGTGGGCGTGGGCGGCGTGGGGGGCGCCGGCGGGGCAGGTGGTGGCGAAGATCCGCGCGGTGGACGCGGACTCGGGCTACAACGCGTGGCTGCGCTACGAGCTGTGGGAGCCGCGGGGGAAGGGCGCGTTCCGCGTGGGGCTGTACAGCGGCGAGGTGAGCACGGCGCGGGCGCTGGAGGAGGCGGACGGCCCGCGGCAGCGGCTGGTGATCGTGGTGCGGGACCACGGGGAGCCGGCGCGCTCGGCCACGGCCACGCTGAGCGTGTCGCTGGTGGAGGGCGCCGAGGCGGCGCTGGCGGCCGCGGGCTCATCGTCATCGTCGTCGGGGCCGGGGCTGCGTCCGGCGGCGGGTGCGGAGGGCGGTGCTGCCGCGGCGGCCGCGACGAACGTGTGGCTGGTGGTGGCCATCTGCGCGGTGTCGAGCCTGTTCGTGCTGGCGGTGGTGCTGTACGTGGCGTCGCGGTGGGCGCCGCGGGCGGCCGTGCTGTCGGGGCCCGGGCCGGCGACGCTGGTGTGCGCCAGCGAAGTGGGGAGCTGGTCGTACTCGCAGCGCCAGAGCCGGAGCCTGTGCGTGGCGGACGGCGCGGGCAAGAGCGACCTGATGGTTTTCAGCCCCAACGTCCCGCCGCCGCTCGGCCCCGCGGCGAAGGAGACGCAGCCGGAGCCGCCCGCTCTGCTGGACACGGTCAGTGGCCCTCCCCGTCTCGCCTCTCGCCCCTTCCCCCGACACCCCTTCCCCCGCCTCTCCGTCCTTGTTTGGTCCCCGGCCAGGCGCTCTTGGCAGCCGGGCTCGGTGGCTCCTGGGCGGGTGCCGAAGGATTCGAAAAGAACCTTTGCCTCTGCCAGCGTGTCCTTCCCGAACCCCTCGGCTCTTGCAGGGTGGGAGAAAGAAGGAAAGGTATTGCCCCACCGAGCAGCGGTTAGCGTCTGCAGCTGAGCTTTGGTCTTCTGGTTGTGAGTTGTTCTCCCGTCGCATGACAGCACTGCTGACTGCGGTGAGAGTTGCCAGGACTTCATATTGCTGCTGTGTATCTTCTCCACCCAAGCTTGCTACAGGAGTGCAAGGCATACTGGGTTTTTTGCAGTTATGAGAATCCCCTGAGGCACATTTCCTGCCTCATTACCATTGCTGACTGCTGGTCTTGCTGGTTTCTTGTGGAAAACTCTGTCCTCCTCCTCTGCTTCTCCTTTGAAAGATTATGTAGTTGGGACTTCAGGTTTTTCTCTCTCCTTGGTGTAATTTATGTGCTCTGATTCTGACACCAGAGTCATTGTGAAAGTAGGGAAGACATGGTCGACTTTTTCCATATTCTTTCTCAGGGTATGTTTAACCACTGTTGTCAGTTTAAAGTGTTCAGGCAGAAGAGTGTCACCCAATAAGGTGGGTGTTAGAAATGGGAATTTTCCTTTTTTTTTCTGCTGTGCCCCAGATTTTGGTCTCTGGGTCCTGGCTGGCCTGTTTTGACGTTCTTCTAATATTTGAATAAGCAACCACATGCTTACCGAAGCCCTGGACATACTATTTTTTATAAAAAAGAACTAACGAAGCAAAAGAAAAGTGAAGAAAACCCGCACCAAAACAATATCCAAAGCAAATTCTACTACACAGTCGATATCATCTGTTAAAGCGGAGTGCTCATCAGTGGTTGGGTTGTCACCTCAGGGCATGAAATCAATGACATTGGCATTTTGATCTGTCCTGACCTCACCTTTAGAAAGAGTATTGCTCTGGTGTTTGGAACAGTTCCTTCTGAGATATCTGCGGCATTGTAAAACGCAAAGGGTCAGCTGCAGAGGCTCTGCTAGACACTGTGTATAACCATATACATACCATCTGCATGTGCTTTTTTATGGTGGTGTCATTGCTAGGAGAAAAGCTGGCATTAGCCCTGAGCTGGGAATTGAAACTGTAGCATGTTCCTTGAGGTGAATGTGGCAGTGGCGGTGAGTAGGCCCTGATGTGAAGGTTGACCTTGAACAGCGGGCAGACTTGTCTGAGTGAACTGGAAATTATTGGGAAGACCATGGGCCATGCATAAGAAGACATTAATGGGAGATGATCTGTTTGTTTTGACAATAGGCTGCAGAGCTAGAGTCACAAAAAGGCATGATTTGCATTGGAGGGATGTGTCATGGGAAGGGTGATCTTGATTGGGGGACAGTCTTGCCTGAGTAAGTGGAGGTGCAAGGTAAAATGTTGACTGTGACATTGGGAAGCACTGGAGAATGTCTTCTTAGTGTGAGATTCCATTTCCCAGGGCATGGGAAAGAGGTTGCCAGTAGAAAATGGGATTCTGTTGAAGTTATGAATATATGTCACCAGACACAGACCCTCGTGCTGCTGCCAGAGTGACGTAGGCGATGTGTTGGTAAGAAGGGCTGAGAGGCAGACTGCTGGATATTGTCTGATGAAGCTTTTAACTCCTGTTTTAGGAAAGATTTTGTGGGAGCGTAGTGATTCAATCTGGTGTCCTTGTATAGTGGTGGGCATATGTAGCAGCTTCCATAGCCATTCATGTTGTTAAAAAGCCAGCATGGCTTATTTGAAAGCGCTTTAAAGTAGATTTGAAGAGTAAAAGGATAAAACCAGCCTTGCTAGTGATCAGCCATGTCAGCGTTTGATGGACAGTGTGAGTACCCTGGAAAACATTTGCAATGTACCTATAGTAATGCATGGAGCATCAGGAAGAACCAAGAGGAGCTGGAAGCTTTGGCCCAGTCCCAGAGCTAGAACAGCATTGGCATATGTGAAACCTGGTGGGATGAGTCCTTTGACTGGTGTGCCATGGTGGACGGTTACAGGCCCTTGTGGAGGGGTAGGCAGGGCAGGTGAGGTGGGTGGGTTGTATGGTGCTTTCAGTTG
The DNA here is from genome assembly GCA_027574665.1 of Rhynochetos jubatus. Lineage (NCBI taxonomy): Eukaryota > Metazoa > Chordata > Aves > Eurypygiformes > Rhynochetidae > Rhynochetos > Rhynochetos jubatus. The sequence goes on from CM050662.1 coordinate 2,650,347, forward strand.
GTAACAGCACACTTGAGAGCCTCTGGGTAAGGATTAAGGGAAAAGCAAATAAAGCATGTGTTGTTGTAGGAGTCTACTATTGACCACACAGACAGGACGACCACACTGATGGATTATTTTACAAGGAATCAAGAGATATCTCTAAATCAGCTGCCCTTGTCCTTACGGGTGATTTTAACCACCCAGATATCAACGGGGAATATCATGCAGCAGATACAAACAGGACAAGGAAATTTCTGGAGCCTGTTGATGATAACTTCTTGGTGCAGTTCCTAGAATCTGACTAGAATGGAGGCCTCCTGGTTTTGTTGTTTGCAAACAGAGAGGTACTCCTGGGCAAAATGGTGGTTGGTGGCTGTCTTGGTCACAGTGAGCATGATGTAGTTGAGTTTCAAATCATTGTTGATAGGACAACAACTGCCAGCAAAACTCTGACCCTGGTTATCGGGAGAGCAGACGTGGGGCTGCTGATGAAGCTGGTTAGTAAGTTCTCCTGGGCATTTGTTTTTGAAGGTATTGGGGTTCATGAATGCAGGTCACTTTTTAAGAGCCCTCTGTTAAGAGTGCAAAAGTAGGCAATTCTAGAGTTTCAGAAGTCAAGCAAGTGGGGCTGAAGGGTGGCTTGGCTGAGCACGGGTCATGTAGAACTCAGGCAGAAAAGGAAAGTGTACAGACATTGGAAGTGAGGACAGGTGACACGGAAGGATTACAGAGATGGTGCTTGCCACTGTAGGGACAAAATTCATTTGGCCTCAGGTGACAGTTCCCCAGGCATTATTCACTGACTTATTATTGTTGCTGACTGCAGACCATGCTGGTATTTAGTGTGGTATGTTGTGGAAGTCTCTGTCCTCTTCCTCTTTGATTGTCCATTGGAGGAGATGTGATTCAAGGTGATAATTTGTTTCAATATTCGTATCAACAGCCACACTGTTTCAAAAGCCCTGGAAATCTTCTTTTCTTCAAAGAAAAAACAAACATACAAACCCCAGAAACACTAGAAACACATACCTGCCCCTCCTTGAGAAAACCCAAACCCAGTTCTCCTATACAGTGGATGTCATCCGTCATGGTGGTGTGCCTGTCAGCCTTTTGGTGTTTCTCTCAGTGCATGAAATCAATGCCATTGCCATCAGAGCTGTCCTGATATCACCTTTAGAAAGACTCTTGCTGCCAGGTCTGCTACGTTTCCATCCGAGATAGCTGAAGCTTTGCCAAACATGAGGGGTCAGCAGCTGAGAGTGTGCTTCCTCTAAACAAGGTCATGGTTCATGGTGACCATTGGACTTCAGGGTTTTCTGTCCCCGTGGTGCAATTTCTTAATTTTGATTCTTCCTCCAGGGTCATTGTGACAGTGGAGAGGTGGTGTGGGCTTTTTCCTGTGTTCTTTTTTGAGTATGTTATTACTCTGTTTAGTAGTATGAAGCATTCAGGGCGAGGGATGTGAGCCAAAGTAGGTTTCAGAAATGAGAATTTTGTTTTTCTTCTCCTGTCCCCACCCAAACCATGTTACATACTTCTGTTCCTGGCTAGAGAAGTGGCATGATATGATGTACACTGTTTTTTTTGATGGTCTTTCAATATTTCTACCAGCACTGACAGCCGTGTGGAAGACCCGTAAACCTCCTTTTAAAAACAACAAACCCAAATTGTCCTACCCATCTGCCCTGCATCTGATGTCATCCGTTCCGGTGCCGTGCTCGTCAGCACTTGTATTCTTCTCTCACAGAAGGGAGCCCATGCCTACAGCCATTAGAGTGCTCCTGACACTATTTCTTTGAAGAGATGTGTAGCATTTCAGCTGTGTAACAGTTCCATTTGTGAAAGCTGAAACTTTTCTCGAAACACGAAGGCTCAGCTACAGAGACGCTGCTGAACACAGTGTGTACGATGTCATTTGTATGGTTTTTCTGCTGCTCTCATAATGGGAACGGTTGCAGACTTGCATTCGTGGCCTGAGAAGTGGCATGACTTAAGCTGGCTTGATATGATGTTCTTTCAATATTTGCATCAGCAGCCACACCCTTACGAAAGCGCCACAAACCTTCCCTTGAAGAAAAAAAATCCCAACCAATAAACAAACAAACGAAAAAGCCCTGATAATGAAACCCTAACCCCCAGTTCTCCCACAGAATCACAGACTGGTTTGGGTTGGAAGGGACCTTAAAGACCATCTAGTTCCAACCCCCTTGCCATGGGCAGGGGCACCCTCCAGTAGACCAGGTTGCTCCAAGCCTCATCCAGCCTGGCCTTGAACACTTCCAGGGATGGGGCACCCACAGCTTCTCTGGGCAACCTGTCCCAGTGCCTCCCCACCCTCTCCGGGAAGAATTTCTTCCTGATGTCCAACCTAAATCTACCCCCTTCCAATTTAAAACCATTACCTTTTGTCCTGTCGCTACAGGCCCTTGTAAAATGTCCCCTCCAGGATTCCTGTAGTCCTCTTCAGGTATTGGAAAGCTGCTGCAGGGTCTCCCTGGAGGCTTCTCTTCTCCACACTGAGAAAACCCAACTCTCTCAGCCTTTCTTCATTGGAGAGGTGCTCCAGCCCCCTGATCATCTTCACGGCCTCCTCTGGACTCACTCCAACCGTTCAATATCTTTCTTATGCTGGGGACCTCTGAGCTGGATGTAGAACTCCGGGTTGGGTCTCATGAGAGCTGAGTAGCTGGGAATCAATGTCATGTGTTACATCAGGGTTCTTGTCAACATTTGGGTGGTTATCTCACAGCATGAAATCACTGCCATTGCCATTTAGAGCTGTCCTGACATCGACTTTAGATAGTCTGCTGGAAACTGTCTGTACGGTACCATCTGTATGGGGTTTTGTTCTGGTGCTCTCATTGCTGTGAAGGGTCTGCAAAGAGTGAGGCCTGCGGTGGTACATGAAAGTGTGATGTCACAGACGTGAATGTGACAGTGGCACTGAGTAGGGCCTGGGCATCTCCTGATGTCACGGGTGATGTTGAGCAGTGGGAATACCTGTCTGAGGGAACTGGGAATCCTTGGGAAGGCCAGGGACCATGTCCTAAGAAGACAGGAATGGGAGGTGATGTGCTTGTCTTGAGAAGGCATGTCCCAGACTGGGGAATGGAGGATTCCTAAAGGAAAGCATGAGGGAGGATGTGCATGGAGTGTTCTTGCTCAGCATCCTCTCTCAGGTTCCCAAGAATCTGGACTTTGAGGCCTTCTGGATCTTGAGATAGGTCCATGGTATTCAAATGCATACAGTGTCCTTTGAGTTTATGAATACCTCCCACTAGAGACAGTTCCTTGTGCTGCTGCCTGCCTGCCGTAGGAAATGTGTTGGTAAGAGGGAGTGACGTGCAGGCTGCTGCATGCTGTCTGATGAGTATTTTAGCTGCTGTTTTGAGACAGATGTTGTGGGAGAGTAGCTCTTCAGTCTGCTGTCCTTGTGTAGTGGTGGGCATCTGTAGTAGGTTCTGTGCCACTGATCTTGATGTGATGGTTCCTCACTCCTCAGGCAGGATTTAGAAGGGCATATTGTGAGGTGGGTGTAACCTTTGTGCTCTTCACTTCCGCTACTTGTGCACTCTCAAATTCAGCTGTGGTAGAGATGGCAAGTCCTGTTCTTCTGTGTTGCTCATTCTCCTGGCTGGGATATACACATCTCCAGAGCAGCCCAGCTCTTCTTTTCCATGGTACAAATTGTCCCACCTAGCTTAGATCGTGAGTGCACTTGTGCTTCAGCCCTTGGTGTGCTTCTCTCAAAGACAAAAAAAAGGTGTGGCCTGGGATCAGAGCTGTGACAGCTCTCATCACAGAATCTTTAACAACTCTAACATGCAGCTGTATGGTGTTCCCATCTGAGATTGCAGAAAAGGCACAAAGCAATCGGGGTGAAGTTCACGTGGCTGAGAAGAGCCTGCCAGACACTGTGTGGCTTTGCGTCCCTCCCTGTATTCTCTGTGCTGATTGTCAGTGAAGGTGGGTATGTGCAAAGGCCTGGATCACCTGCAGAGTGGGGTTTAGAGCTGGGCATGTTGTTGGGGTCGAGCAAAGTGAGTCCTTTGACAGTGATCCTGGAAGTGGTACCGTGTAGGGCCTGGGCATGTGTCAAAGGTAGCAGGACTTTGAGCAGGTAAGTGTCTTCCCTGAGGGCAATGGAGATGCTGTGTCGAACATGAGCTGTGTCACTGATGAAGGAGTGGAGGATGTCTGCTTAGCTGTGGAGATGCCATTTCCCAGGGCTTGGGACAGAGGATGCCAGGACAAAACCTTGGGAAGAGCCCCAGTGCACAGGGCTGCTTGCCTGGGATCCTCTCAGGACCTGCAGGAGTTCCGCATGTTTTTGCACCCTGGTATTCTCTGTGTCATTACTGCATGTGCAGATAAGTGCCATATGTGCCTTCAATCTGTTGGGTTTTTTGTGTGGGATTGTTTGTCAAACAGAAGCTATTTGAACTTTGGATGATACTGCCAGCCTTCTCTGAACCACTCCTTTGCTAGCCCTCTACTCTTAGTCTTGATGGGGAGTGGGAGAGGTGCTCTCCATCTTCAAGAGGTTGGCAGACCTTGCCTTTCAATACAGTGGAATGGGATTCTTTGTTTGTCTTCTCCTACCAAGTCTTCCACCTTTTGTTTTTTCTCCTCTCTCTGTGACAATGTGTTGGTATCAGTGAGTGACATGCAGGTTGTGAATTTTGGCAGCTGTCAGGTTGCAGTTTTGGGAAGTTAGCCACCAGTGTGGGGGGTGTCTTTTCCAGTCTCCTGAGCTGAGGTTGGCATGGAGAGAATGTCCTTAGCCTTCAGGTGTCCGTCCTGCTTCTCCTGTGACAGAGTGCATAAGGGAGCACTGCACACTGTCCAGTGGTTGGAAGGCTTTTGCAGAATGTGGGTCATTTTTCCTGTCAATCTTCACCAGATATCTCTGATAACATTAAGGGAAAATGTCCCTTAGAACCAATTCCCTCCGCTGAAAATGTGTCTGTCTTTGAAGAAGCAACCCCTGGTGCTACAGGTAAGTTGCTCGCACTGGAGAAGGTTGAATGGGAGAGACAGGTGTACTTTTCTTCCTGTTTAGTTGTGGTATCTTCATCTTGGATTGACCAAATGTGTCCTGGATTGGGAGTTTGACTCAATGATCCTTATGGGTCCCTTCCAACCTGACATATTCTATGAATCTATTATTGGACCAGCAAAGCACCAGTGTTTCCTCTCATTCCTTTCTTGCTGCTTCCAGGCACAGCCTGAGCAGGAGGCAGCAAGAGAGGGATGGAGGAGGGACCCTAATGTGTTTCTCTGAGTGGATGTGCTGGGAGTGGAGGGGATGCTCTCAGTGAAAAGGCCATGGTGGTTCCTTCGTGGGTTTTGATGGGTGGATGATGCTAATGAGTGAGAGGTATTTTTTGGGGAGAAATTCCCCTGGGTACAGGGTCCCTGCAGTGTTGTTCTGACTGTGCAGGCCTGCCTGAAAGGCAAATCCACAAGTCTCCTTTCATCATGCAGATGGAAAATGAGACTGGAGGAATGGCTTGTCATTGATGTACATGAAGAGTGGTCAGGATCTGCAGTTGTCATGTGCTTTTTCTGCCTTCTCGGGGGATTGTCATGCTGGGCTGTGGGGAGTTTGAGTTCCCAAAGGAAAGACTGCCGTGGGTTGCCTGGGCTCTGTGGACCTTTTTGCACTGATGTCCAAGTACCTTGGGCTTGTGTTTGAGAGGGTGGTGGATTCTGTTCTGGTGTAGAAGAACTGTTCTTTGCCATCTGGTTGCCTTTCTCTGTTAACTGATGTGTGCTTGGGAGGACTGGAGGCTGAAGAGTGTGGCCTTCTTCCTGATGGGAGGGGAAGAAGCCTCAGGTGCATGGATCAGATGAAAGCAGGAAGGTTGTTCTCTGTCCAAAGGGATTGAAAGTGATAGGGAAGAGGAATGACAGCTCTTTCCAAATGCCACTGTTTCTTTTCTGAATAAGCGTCCAGTGATGGTACAGGTAAGTTACTCATACCTAAAGAAGATATGTTTTGTGAGACAGATGAAGGTTTGTTCCTGTTGGGTCATGGTATCTTTATGTTGGATCAAGACAATGATGCCTGTATTATAATGCCAGTAAGTTTGAACCACCAAAGCACCACGGCCGGCTCTCATTCCTTTCTTGCTGCCTGTGGACATTGTGTGATCAGGTGGAGCAAGCGTGGATGGAGGAGGGACCCCAGTGCGTTTCTCGTAGTGGATGTGCTGGATGTCAAGGGGATGTTCTCAGTGAAAATGCTGTGCCGTTAACCTTCCTGGCTTTTGTTTGGCTGTGTGATGTGTGGCTCATGCTGGTCAAGGAAGGGTGTCCTATGGGGACTAGAAGGAGGTTGTAGTGAGGTGGATGTTCGTCCTCCAAATAACAAGTGAGAGGACAAGAGGAAACAGCCTCATATTGTGCCAGGGGAGGTATAGATTGGATATTCGGATTGAATATTAAGAAAAATTTCTTCACTGAAAGGGTTGTCAACAATTGGAATGGCCTTCCCAGAAAAGTGGTTGAGTCACCATCCCTGGAGGTATTTAAAAGAGGTTTAGATGTGGTGCTTGGGGACATGATTTAGTGATGGAGTTGGTGGTGTTAGGCTAAGGGTTGGACTGGATGATCCTAAAGATCTTTTCCAGCCTAAACGATTCTATGATTCTCTGACTAATACCCCTGGATAGGGAGGTTCTTGGTGTGGTGTTGTGGCAGCTCATACCTGTCTGAAAGGAAAAGCAAGAGCTTGACACTCATTGTGCAGGTGGAAAATGAAGCCAGAATAATCAAAGTGCATGAAGAGTGCTTGAAAGCTGTGGTTGCCCCATGCATTTTCTGCCTTTGTGGAGGATTGTCACGCTGGGCTGTGATGGGTTTGAGTTCCCAAATGAAAGACTCCCTTGCAGTCATCGTTTAGACTCATTAGAGCCTGCTTGCGCAGATGTCCAAGTACCTGGGGCTTGGGCTTGTGTCTGAGATGGTTGTAGATTCTGTTCTGATGTAGCAGAGCTGTTCTTCGCCATCTGATTGCCTTTCTCTGTTATTTGTTGGGTCCTGGAGTGCACTAGAGACTGAAGAGTGTGGCCTTCTTCCAGAAGGGAAGGGGAGGTGCAGAGGCAGACTGTTTGTCTTGCACAGACCAAAGGAAAGCCGGAAGGCCGTTGCTATCCAGAAGCATGGAAGCCTAAATGAAGGGGAATGAGAACTCTTGCCAAAGGGCGTGTCTGTGATTGATGTTGACTGTACTGTAGCATATGGAACATAGTTTGGTAAAGGGGAAAAAGAAAAGAAGAGACAAAAATGGAAGGAGAAGAGAATTGGAGGCAAGATTAGGGCAGGACACACCAGGGAAGAAAAAAGAAGAGAAAGAAAAGAAGAAGGAAAAAGGAGAGATAAAAGCAAGGGGAAGGAAGAGAGACAACAGAAGAGAAAGGAAGAAGTAAAGAACGAGGAAGGAAGCAGGAAAGGAAGGAATCTGTGCAAGCAAAATGAAGCAAGGGAGAATATGAAAAGTACGAGAGCAAGCACTGGAGAGAAAGAAGATAGAGAAAGGAAGAAATGATCGACGAGTGCACTAGCATGCACCGACACTATCACTGTAGACAGGAAAGAGGGCAGGAGAGAGAGAGGGAAAGAAATAAGAAGGAAGAAGAAAGAAAATGGGGGAAAAAAACCCCAAACCAAAAAACAGACCACAACCAAGAAAGGAAGGACTGCAGCAAGAAAGTCATAAAGAAAGGAGGATGGGGATGAAGAGAAAGAAAGGAAGGTGGAAAAGGAGACTACCAGGGTGCATGACGCTTTCTCTAGTCACTGGACGGAGTTGGTTCCTAACAGCCTCCCTCTTGGTCAGGGTGCCGCGCTCGGAGCGGTTGTCCTTTATTAGCGCTGATGCCCCGTATTAGCGCTCACGGCTCTGTCTTTGATGGTCGCCGCCAAGGCCCCCGAGTGAGACTGGTGAGCAGGCAGCGGGGTACGGAAGAGAGAAGGATGGAAAGGGAAAGGAAAGGGGTGTAAAGAATCCTGAACAGCAGGACATGAAGAAAGGGAGAAGAAAAAGAAGAAGGAGATGGAAGAGAAGAAAGAAGAAAGAGGAGGAAGAAAGTGAAGAAATTAGACAAGAAATAATGTGGGAAAGAGAAAGGAAGAAAAAGAAACGATGAAAAAGGAAGGATTGAAGGAAGCAAAACACAAGAAATACAAGGAATAAGGGAAGAAATGGATGTATGCAAGCGAGGAGCAAGCAATAAGGAAAAAGTAAGAAGAGAAAGGAGGAGGAGAACGGGAGGAAGAGAGGACGGAGGCGATGTGCGAGGCGGCAGAGTAGCACACGGTGTCGCTGCAGGCTCAGAAACGGCGGCGGAGCGGCGGGGCGGCTCCGCCCCGGTACGGCGGAGAGCCCGGCTGTGAGCACGGCGGGGGAGGGGGTGGGGGCGGTCGGGAGAGAGAGCTGGTGCGTGCGGGCGGCGGCGGGGAGCCGTGCGGGGCCCGAGCGGGCCCGGTGGCGGCGGCCGCGGTGGTGGCGATGGCGATGGGCGTGTGCTGGGGGCCCGTGGTGCGGGTGCTGGTGCTGCAGGCGGCCTGGGCGCTGGGCAGCGGGCCGGTGCGCTACTCGGTGCCGGAGGAAGCCAAGGCCGGGACGGTGGTGGGCCGTCTGGCGCAGGACCTGGGCCTGGAGGCGGGCGAGCCGGAGGCGCGGCGGCTGCGGCTGGTGGCGCAGGGCCGGCGGGCGAGCGTGGAGGTGAGCGGGGCGAGCGGGGCGCTGGTGGTGAGCTCGCGGCTGGACCGGGAGGAGCTGTGCGGGAAGAGCGCGCCGTGCGCCCTGCGCCTGGAGGTGCTGGTGGAGCGGCCGCTGCGCGTCTTCCACGTGGAGCTGGAGGTCACCGACATCAACGACAACGCGCCGCTCTTCCCCGCCGCCCGCAAAAACCTCAGCATCGCGGAATTAAACACGGTGCCGGGGTCCCGGTTCCCGCTGGAGGGCGCGTCGGATGCGGATATCGGAGCCAACGCGCAGCTCTCCTACACACTCAGCCCCAGCGAGCACTTTAGATTAGAGGAGGAAAACAGTAACTCGCGGAGTAGATCCCTCTTTCTGGTGCTCACGAAGCCGCTGGACCGCGAGACGATGCCTTTGCACCAGTTGGTGCTGACGGCGAGTGACGGTGGCCGGCCGTCGCTGACGGGGACGATGGAGCTGGTGATCTCGGTGCTGGATGCGAACGACAACGCGCCCCAATTTAACCAGTCGCTGTTCAACGTATTTTTACCTGAAGATACCTGCGTGGAGACCGTGGTGGCGTGGCTGAATGCCACGGATCCAGACGAAGGAAGTAATCGGGAGGTTACTTACGAAATTGATACTGTTGTTCCTCCCTCGGCCTCAGATGTATTCAGCATCGATGCGAAGAAGGGGGAGATCAGACTGACGGGCGCCCTGGACTTTGAGACTGTCACTTTCTACGACCTACACGTTAAGGCGACAGATAAGGGGACGCCGCCACTGTCAGGTCACTGCAAGGTGGTGGTGGAGGTGCTGGACGTGAACGACAACGCGCCGGAGGTGTGGGTGACGTCGCTGTCGGTGCCGGTGCCCGAGGACGCGGCGGTGGGGACGGTGGTGGCGCTGCTGAGCGTGTCGGACCGGGACTCGGGGGCGAACGGGCGGGTGCGGTGCGCGGTGTGGCCGGCGGCGCCGTTCGGGCTGGTGGCGACGTTCGCGGGCTCGTACTCGCTGGTGCTGCGGGAGGCGCTGGACCGGGAGCGGGTGTCGGAGTACGAGGTGGAGGTGCGGGCGGAGGACGGCGGGGCGCCGCCGCTGCGCGCCAGCCGCGGGGTGCGCGTGCCGGTGTCGGACGTGAACGACAACGCGCCGGCGTTCGCGCAGGCCGTGTACACGGTGCTGGCGCGGGAGAACAACGCGGCGGGCGCGGAGCTGGCGCGGCTGTGGGCGCGGGACCCGGACGAGGCGGGCAACGGGCGCGTGAGCTACTCGTTGGCGGAGGGCGGCGTGGGGGGCGCGGGGTCGGGCGGCGGGTGGCGTCCGGCGTCGAGCTACGTGTCGTTGGAGGCGGAGAGCGGGCGGCTGTGGGCGCTGCAGCCCTTGGACTACGAGGAGCTGCAGGTGCTGCAGTTCGAGGTGCGTGCGGTGGACGCGGGGGAGCCGCCGCTGTGCGGCAACGCCACGGTGCAGCTCTTCGTGGTGGACGAGAACGACAACGCGCCGGCGCTGCTCCCGCCGGCCGGCGGCGGGCCGGGGCCCGGGGCCGCGGGCGGAGTGGAGGCGGGCCCGGTGTCGGGGCCGGCCTCGGGGGTGTTGTGGGCGTGGGCGGCGTGGGGGGCGCCGGCGGGGCAGGTGGTGGCGAAGATCCGCGCGGTGGACGCGGACTCGGGCTACAACGCGTGGCTGCGCTACGAGCTGTGGGAGCCGCGGGGGAAGGGCGCGTTCCGCGTGGGGCTGTACAGCGGCGAGGTGAGCACGGCGCGGGCGCTGGAGGAGGCGGACGGCCCGCGGCAGCGGCTGGTGATCGTGGTGCGGGACCACGGGGAGCCGGCGCGCTCGGCCACGGCCACGCTGAGCGTGTCGCTGGTGGAGGGCGCCGAGGCGGCGCTGGCGGCCGCGGGCTCATCGTCATCGTCGTCGGGGCCGGGGCTGCGTCCGGCGGCGGGTGCGGAGGGCGGTGCTGCCGCGGCGGCCGCGACGAACGTGTGGCTGGTGGTGGCCATCTGCGCGGTGTCGAGCCTGTTCGTGCTGGCGGTGGTGCTGTACGTGGCGTCGCGGTGGGCGCCGCGGGCGGCCGTGCTGTCGGGGCCCGGGCCGGCGACGCTGGTGTGCGCCAGCGAAGTGGGGAGCTGGTCGTACTCGCAGCGCCAGAGCCGGAGCCTGTGCGTGGCGGACGGCGCGGGCAAGAGCGACCTGATGGTTTTCAGCCCCAACGTCCCGCCGCCGCCCGGCCCCGCGGCGAAGGAGACGCAGCCGGAGCCGCCCGCTCTGCTGGACACGGTCAGTGGCCCTCCACGTCTCGCCTCTTCACCCTTTCTTAGCCTCTCCCTTCTCCCTTGCTTCCTTGGCAGGCATTGCCACCAGCCTAGCTTGTCCCCCGGGACCTCGGGGCGGTGGGTGCTGGTCAGGTACTGAAGGATTCAAGTGGGACTTTACATCTGCCAGCATGTCCTTGCCGGAGCCCCTCGGCTCTTGCAGGGTGGGAGAAAGAAAGGTATTGCCCCACCGAGCAGCAGTTAATGTCTGCAGCTGAGCTTTGCTCTTCTGGCCGTGAATTTTTCTCCTGTCAAATCACTGACGAGTGCAATGAGAGGTGCCAGGACTTCATCTTGCTGGTGTGTACCATTTCCACCAAGCTGGCTGAAGGAGTGTAAGACACGCAGGTTGTCGTGCTGACAATCCGCCGAGGCGCATATACTGCATTATTACCATTGCTGACTGCTGGCTTAGCTGGTTTCTTGTGGAAAACTCTTTGGTCTTCCTCCCTTAGTCTCATTTGCAAGATTGTGATTCAGGGTGACTGTTGGACTTCAGGGGTTTCTCTCTTGTTGTAGTTTTTCCTTTTTTATATGACCGACATTAAATAGGAAAGGCATTTTGGACTTTTCCTACATTCTTTTTCCAAGTACTGTGTAACCGTAGTAAGGAGTATGAAGTGTTAAGGGAGAGGGGTGTGAACCAAGGTAGGTGTTCAAGACTGCAGTTTTCTCTTTCTGTCCACTCCGCATCCTTTCCCCATTTTGTGAACTGTATTCTTCACCAGTGAAGTGTCAAGAAATACACTGTTATGTTTTGATTTTATTTTAATATTTGTATCAAGAGCCACACCATTTCAAAAGTCCTGGAAATCTTTACCTTCAAAGAAAAAAACAATAAACAAAACCAACCAAACAAAAAAACCAAACAAAAAATCCCCTAAATGACCCCTGCTGGTCAATGCTCAGACCAAATACTCCTACACAGTTGAGGACATCTGTTGCATTGGTGTCCTTGTTAAACTTTTGCATTTTCTCTCAGACCATGAAATCACTGCCTTTGCCACTACAGCTCTGCTGACATCATGTTTAGAAGGAGTCTTGCACAGTGATCTACCACATTTCCATCAGATATAGCTAAATCACTGCCAAACATGACATGTCAACAGCAGAGAGTCTGATGACCCTGTGTATGTGGTAGCTCTGTGTGTGTTTTATGGTGCTGTTCTTGATGGTGTCGTGGTTTAACTCCGGCTAGCAAAATACCACAAAGCCACTCTCAAAGATTCCCCTTCCCCTCCTCCAGAGGAGAGGAAGAATTGGAGGAAAAAGACAAGGAAGCTTGTAAAATTGAGATAAGAACTATTTACTAATTTAATCTAAATTTGTATATATAGATACTGCTAATAAGAAATAATTACAATAATAGAACATAAAACATACGATGCAATATGATTCAGTTTCTCACCAGCCACCAAATTATACACAACCAGGTCCTGACAAGTGGGAGTCAGAGCCAGAGAGCCTGAGACCCAGAGCCTGAGAGCTATCACAGGAGATTCTGTGCAAACCCTATCAACACTAGCGCGCCCGGGAAAACTAACAGAGCCATCAACTCACAATCGAGCCAGCAAAGGAGTTAGCAAAGCAGCTAACAAATGAGTTAGAGAGTGTTAGCAATTTTAAGGAAGTAAAAGAGAAAGTGTAATGGTTCCTGGATCCCCTTCCCGCCTGTGCACCCAGCATGACGTACTATGGAATGAAATAGCCCTTCGGTCAGTTTGGGTCGGCTGTCTGAACTGTGTGTATCCCCCGCACTGCCTGTAGCAAGTTGGGAATGCAGCTGCAGTATCGGAAGCTGAGAGAGAGAGACCTTGAATTTGCTGCAGGCATTCCACAGTGCCAGCTGAGACCTTATCAGTACTTTTCTCAGCATAAATCCAGGAACACAGCTTCATACCAGCCTCTGTAGAGAGAGTTAACTCTTTCCTGACTAAACCCAGCACAGTTGGAAAGGGTAAGCAAAAGTCAGATTGAATGCTGGGAAAGGAAACTGTGGCATGTTGCAGAGGTGAATGTGACATTGGCACTGAGTAGGGACTGAACATGTCCAAGTGTGAAAGATGCTGTTGAGCAGTGGGAAGACTTGTCTGAGGGAACTGGAAATTCATGGGAAGGCCATAGACTATGTCGTAAGAAGACTGGAATGGGAGGTGATGTGTTTGTCTTGAGAACATGTGTCCCGAGTGGGGAATGGAGGATTCCTAGAGGAAAGTACGAGGGAGAATGAGACAGAGTGTTTTTAGCCAACATCCTTTCTCAGACTCCTGAGGATGTGGTCTTGAAGGCCTTCTGGATTTTGCAACAGTTGCATTGTATTGAAATGCCCTCAATGTCCTTTGAGGTTATGAATGTCTCCCACCTGAGACAGTTCCTTGTGCTGCTGCCTTCTTGATGCAGGAAATGTGTTGGTAAGAGGGGGTGACTTGCAGACTGGTGAATACTGTGTGATGAATATTTTAGCTGCTGTTTTGGGAGAGGTGTTGTGGGAGGGTAGTGCTTCAATCTGCTGTCCTTGTGCAGTGGAAGGCATCTATAGTAGCTTCCACAGCCTTTGATCTTGCCATGATTGTTCGTTCTTCTTCCTCAGGCAGGATTTTTAAGGGGATGTGAGGAGGTGGTGGTAATCTTTCTGCACTCAACTTCTGCTATCTGTGCACTTGCAAATTCAGCCTTGGTGGAGTTGAGATGTCCTGTTTTCATTCATGACGTGTTCTGAGGTCTGGGACGTACATACCAAACCCTCCAGAGCAGCCCAGCTCTGGTTTTTCCATTGTACAAATTCTCCCACCCAACTGCTATTGTGTGTCTGCTTGCCCTTCAGCATTTGTTGTGGTTCTCTCAAAGAAAGAAAAAAAAGTGTGGCCTGGGATCAGGACTGTTACAGCTCTAATCAGAGAGTCTTCAACAACTGTAACGTGCAGCTCTGTGCTGTTTCCATCTGAGATTGCTGAAAAGTCAGAAAACATTCAAGGTGAAGTTCACACAGATGGGAAAAGCCTGCCAGACACTCTGTGGCTTTGCATCCCTCCATATATCCTTTGTGCTATTCATGAGGGAAGATAAGGATATGCGAAGGCCTGGGCCATTCTCAGAGTAATTTTTATTGCTGAAGCATGCAGTTATAGTGGAGAAATGTCTGGGTAGTGTGGCAGTGATCCTCGGAGTGGCGTGGAGTAGGGCTTGCGGTATGCTGTGTAGAACATGGGCTGTGACATTGATGAAGGAGTGGAGGATGCCTGCTTAGCTGTGGAGATGCCATTTCCCAGGACTTGGGATAGAGGATGCCAGTACAAAACCTTGAGAAGAGGCCTAGCACACAGGGTTGCTTACCTGGGATCCTCTCAGGAACTCCAGCAGTTCTGCATATCGTCAAGCCCTGATATTCTCTGTGGTATTACTGCTTGTGCAGATAAGTCTATTTATGTGGAATTGTTGTTTGTCAGACAGAAGCTTTCTGAGTTTTGGATGATGCTGCCAGCCTTCTCTAAACCTGTCCTTGGCTACCTCTCTGCACTTAGTCTTGCTAGTGGAAGAACTGGTCTCCATCTTCAAGAGGTTGGCAAACCTTGCGTTTTAATACAGTGGAATGGGATCCCTTAATTTCCTTCTTTCCTCTTACCAAGAACTTCCATCTCTTTTTTTTCGCCCCACCTCTGTCTTTGGCTGTGTGTTGGTACCAGTGGATGAATGTTGACTACTGACCTTTCGCAGCTGTAAGATGGCAGAGTTTCAGGCAGTTGACCATTAGTGTGGGGGGTGTCTTTTCCAGTCTCCTGAGCTGAGGCTGACATGGAGAGAATGACCTTAGCTTTCAGATGTTCATCCTGCTTTCCCTGTGACAGACTGCATAAGGGAGCACTGCACACTGTCCGGTGGTTTCAAGGCTTTTGCAGAATGTGGGTCATTTTTGCTCTCCATGTTCCCCAGAAATATCTAATAACATTAAGAGAAAATGTCCCTTGGAACCAATTCCCTCCTCTGAAATTTCTTTTCTGAGGGTGCAACCAGTGATGTACAGGTAAGTTGCTCACACCTGAGGGGGTTGAATGTGAGGGACAGGTGTACTTTTCTTCCTGTTTAGTTCTGGTCACTTCATGTTGGATCAACCAAATGTGACCTGGTTTAGGAATTTGATTCAGTGATCCTCATGGATCACTTACAACTTGTGATTGGACCAGCAAAGCACCAGTGTTTCCTCTCATTCCTTTCTTGCTGCTTCCAGGCACAGCCTGAGCAGGAGGCAGCAAGAGAGGGATGGAGGAGGGACCCTAATGTGTTTCTCCGAGTGGATGTGCTGGGAGTGGAGGGGATGCTCTCAGTGAAAAGGCCATGGTGGTTCCTTCGTGGGTTTTGATGGGTGGATGATGCTAGTGAGTGAGAGGTATTTTTTGGGGAGAAATTCCCCTGGGTACAGGGTCCCTGCAGTGTTGTTCTGACTGTGCAGGCCTGCCTGAAAGGAGAACCAAGATCTCCCCATGAACCATGAAAACAGAAAACGAGACCGGAGGAATGGCTTGTCATTGATGTACATGAAGAGTGGTCAGGATCTGCAGTTGTCACGTGCTTTTTCTGCCTTCTCGGGGGATTGTCATGCTGGGCTGTGGAGGGGTTGAGTTCCCAATGGAAAGACTGCCTTGGGTTGCCTGGGCTCTGTGGACCTTTTTCCACTGATGTCCAAGTACCTTGGGCTTGTGTTTGAGAGGGTGGTGGATTCTGTTCTGGTGTAGAAGAACTGTTCTTTGCCATCTGGTTGCCTTTCTCTGTTAACTGATGTGTGCTTGGGAGGACTGGAGGCTGAAGAGTGTGGCCTTCTTCCTGATGGGAAGGGAAGAAGCCTCAGGTGCATGGATCAGATGAAAGCAGGAAGGTTGTTCTCTGTCCAAAGGGATTGAAAGTGATAGGGAAGAGGAATGACAGCTCTTTCCAAATGCCACTGTTTCTTTTCTGAATAAGCGTCCAGTGATGGTACAGGTAAGTTACTCATACCTAAAGAAGATATGTTTTGTGAGACAGATGAAGGTTTGTTCCTGTTGAGTCATGGTATCTTTATGTTGGATCAAGACAATGATGCCTGTATTATAATGCCAGTAAGTTTGAACCACCAAAGCACCACGGCCGGCTCTCATTCCTTTCTTGCTGCCTGTGGACATTGTGTGATCAGGTGGAGCAAGCGTGGATGGAGGAGGGACCCCAGTGCGTTTCTCGTAGTGGATGTGCTGGATGTCAAGGGGATGTTCTCAGTGAAAATGCTGTGCCGTTAACCTTCCTGGCTTTTGTTTGGCTGTGTGACGTGTGGCTCATGCTGGTCAAGGAAGGGTGTCCTATGGGGACTAGAAGGAGGTTGTAGTGAGGTGGATGTTCATCCTCCAAATAACAAGTGAGAGGACAAGAGGAAACAGCCTCATATTGTGCCAGGGGAGGTATAGATTGGATATTCGGATTGAATATTAAGAAAAATTTCTTCACTGAAAGGGTTGTCAACAATTGGAATGGCCTTCCCAGAAAAGTGGTTGAGTCACCATCCCTGGAGGTATTTAAAAGAGGTTTAGATATGGTGCTTGGGGACATGATTTAGTGATGGAGTTGGTGGTGTTAGGCTAAGGGTTGGACTGGATGATCCTAAAGATCTTTTCCAGCCTAAACGATTCTATGATTCTCTGACTAATACCCCTGGATAGGGAGGTTCTTGGTGTGGTGTTGTGGCAGCTCATACCTGTCTGAAAGGAAAAGCAAGAGCTTGACACTCATTGTGCAGGTGGAAAATGAAGCCAGAATAATCAAAGTGCATGAAGAGTGCTTGAAAGCTGGGGTTGCCCCATGCATTTTCTGCCTTTGTGGAGGATTGTCACGCTGGGCTGTGATGGGTTTGAGTTCCCAAATGAAAGACTCCCTTGCAGTCATCGTTTAGACTCATTAGAGCCTGCTTGCGCAGATGTCCAAGTACCTGGGACTTGGGCTTGTGTCTGAGATGGTCGTAGATTCTGTTCTGATGTAGCAGAGCTGTTCTTCGCCATCTGATTGCCTTTCTCTGTTATTTGTTGGGTCCTGGAGTGCACTAGAGACTGAAGAGTGTGGCCTTCTTCCAGAAGGGAAGGGGAGGTGCAGAGGCAGACTGTTTGTCTTGCACAGACCAAAGGAAAGCCGGAAGGCTGTTGCTATCCAGAAGCATGGAAGCCTAAATGAAGGGGAATGAGAACTCTTGCCAAAGGGCATGTCTGTGATTGATGTTGACTGTACTGTAGCATATGGAACATAGTTTGGTAAAGAGGAAAAAGAAAAGAAGAGACAAAAATGGAAGGAGAAGAGATTTGGAGGCAAGATTAGGGCAGGACACACCAGGGAAGAAAAAAGAAGAGAAAGAAAAGAAGGAAAAAGAAGAGAAAGAAAAGAAGGAAAAAGGAGAGATAAAAGCAAGGGGAAGGAAGAGAGACAACAGAAGAGAAAGGAAGAAGTAAAGAACGAGGAAGGAAGCAGGAAAGGAAGGAATCTGTGCAAGCAAAATGAAGCAAGGGAGAATATGAAAAGTACGAGAGCAAGCACTGGAGAGAAAGAAGATAGAGAAAGGAAGAAATGATCGACGAGTGCACTAGCATGCACCGACACTATCACTGTAGACAGGAAAGAGGGCAGGAGAGAGAGAGGGAAAGAAATAAGAAGGAAGAAGAAAGAAAATGGGGGAAAAAAAACCCAAACCGAAAAACAGACCACAACCAAGAAAGGAAGGACTGCAGCAAGAAAGTCATAAAGAAAGGAGGATGGGGATGAAGAGAAAGAAAGGAAGGTGGAAAAGGAGACTACCAGGGTGCATGACGCTTTCTCTAGTCACTGGACGGAGTTGGTTCCTAACAGCCTCCCTCTTGGTCAGGGTGCCGCGCTCGGAGCGGTTGTCCTTTATTAGCGCTGATGCCCCGTAAGAAGCGCTCATGGCTCTGTCTTTGATGGTCGCCGCCAAGGCCCCCGAGTGAGACTGGTGAGCAGGCAGCGGGATACGGAAGAGAGAAGGATGGAAAGGGAGAGGAAAGGGGTGTAAAGAATCCAGAACAGCAGGACATGAAGAAAGGGAGAAGAAAAAGAAGAAGGAGATGGAAGAGAAGAAAGAAGAAAGAGGAGGAAGAAAACGAAGAAATTAGACAAGAAATAATGTGGGAAAGAGAAAGGAAGAAGAAGAAACGATGAAAAAGGAAGGATTGAAGGAAGCAAAACACAAGAAATACAAGGAATAAGGAAAGAAATGGATGTATGCAAGCGAGGAGCAAGCAATAAGGAAAAAGTAAGAAGAGAAAGAAGGAGGAGACGGGAGGAAGAGAGGACGGAGGCGATGTGCGAGGCAGCGGAGAAGCACACGGTGTCGCTGCAGGCTCAGAAACGGCGGCGGAGCGGCGAGGCGGCTCCGCCCCGGTGCGGCGGAGAGCCCGGCTGTGAGCACGGCGGGGGAGGGGGTGGGGGCGGTCGGGAGAGAGAGCCGGTGCGTTCGTGCGGCGGCGGGGAGCCGTGCGGGGCCCGAGCGGGCCCGGTGGCGGCGGCCGCGGTGGTGGCGATGGCGATGGGCGTGTGCTGGGGGCCCGTGGTGCGGGTGCTGGTGCTGCAGGCGGCCTGGGCGCTGGGCAGCGGGCCGGTGCGCTACTCGGTGCCGGAGGAAGCCAAGGCCGGGACGGTGGTGGGCCGTCTGGCGCAGGACCTGGGCCTGGAGGCGGGCGAGCCGGAGGCGCGGCGGCTGCGGCTGGTGGCGCAGGGCCGGCGGGCGAGCGTGGAGGTGAGCGGGGCGAGCGGGGCGCTGGTGGTGAGCTCGCGGCTGGACCGGGAGGAGCTGTGCGGGAAGAGCGCGCCGTGCGCCCTGCGCCTGGAGGTGCTGGTGGAGCGGCCGCTGCGCGTCTTCCACGTGGAGCTGGAGGTCACCGACATCAACGACAACGCGCCGCTCTTCCCCGCCGCCCACAAAAACCTCAGCATCGCGGAATTAAACACGGTGCCGGGGTCGCGGTTCCCGCTGGAGGGCGCGTCGGATGCGGATATCGGAGCCAACGCGCAGCTCTCCTACACACTCAGCCCCAGCGAGCACTTCATTCTGGATTTGCACAAAGCCGAAGAGGACGGCGAGGCCTTATTCCTGGTGCTCACGAAACCGCTGGACCGCGAGACGATGCCTTTGCACCAGTTGGTGCTGACGGCGAGTGACGGTGGCCGGCCGTCGCTGACGGGGACGATGGAGCTGGTGATCTCGGTGCTGGATGCAAACGACAACGCGCCCCAGTTCAACCAGTCGGTGTATAAAGTGCAGCTGCCGGAAAATACCGAACGAGGCACTTTGGTGATCGGAGTAAAAGCGACGGATTTGGACGAGGGGACGAACAGGAATATCTCGTATTCTCTCCAGGATAGAAGTGACAGTTTCACGATTGACAGAAACAGCGGAGAGATTAGTCTCAGAGGGGACTTAGACTTTGAGGATGTTGATGTCTATCGTCTGCAAGTGGACGCAGAGGATCAGGGAAATCCACCACTGTCGGGTCACTGCAAGGTGGTGGTGGAGGTGCTGGACGTGAACGACAACGCGCCGGAGGTGTGGGTGACGTCGCTGTCGGTGCCGGTGCCCGAGGACGCGGCGGTGGGGACGGTGGTGGCGCTGCTGAGCGTGTCGGACCGGGACTCGGGGGCGAACGGGCGGGTGCGGTGCGCGGTGTGGCCGGCGGCGCCGTTCGGGCTGGTGGCGACGTTCGCGGGCTCGTACTCGCTGGTGCTGCGGGAGGCGCTGGACCGGGAGCGGGTGTCGGAGTACGAGGTGGAGGTGCGGGCGGAGGACGGCGGGGCGCCGCCGCTGCGCGCCAGCCGCGGGGTGCGCGTGCCGGTGTCGGACGTGAACGACAACGCGCCGGCGTTCGCGCAGGCCGTGTACACGGTGCTGGCGCGGGAGAACAACGCGGCGGGCGCGGAGCTGGCGCGGCTGTGGGCGCGGGACCCGGACGAGGCGGGCAACGGGCGCGTGAGCTACTCGTTGGCGGAGGGCGGCGTGGGGGGCGCGGGGTCGGGCGGCGGGTGGCGTCCGGCGTCGAGCTACGTGTCGTTGGAGGCGGAGAGCGGGCGGCTGTGGGCGCTGCAGCCCTTGGACTACGAGGAGCTGCAGGTGCTGCAGTTCGAGGTGCGTGCGGTGGACGCGGGGGAGCCGCCGCTGTGCGGCAACGCCACGGTGCAGCTCTTCGTGGTGGACGAGAACGACAACGCGCCGGCGCTGCTCCCGCCGGCCGGCGGCGGGCCGGGGCCCGGGGCCGCGGGCGGAGTGGAGGCGGGCCCGGTGTCGGGGCCGGCCTCGGGGGTGTTGTGGGCGTGGGCGGCGTGGGGGGCGCCGGCGGGGCAGGTGGTGGCGAAGATCCGCGCGGTGGACGCGGACTCGGGCTACAACGCGTGGCTGCGCTACGAGCTGTGGGAGCCGCGGGGGAAGGGCGCGTTCCGCGTGGGGCTGTACAGCGGCGAGGTGAGCACGGCGCGGGCGCTGGAGGAGGCGGACGGCCCGCGGCAGCGGCTGGTGATCGTGGTGCGGGACCACGGGGAGCCGGCGCGCTCGGCCACGGCCACGCTGAGCGTGTCGCTGGTGGAGGGCGCCGAGGCGGCGCTGGCGGCCGCGGGCTCATCGTCATCGTCGTCGGGGCCGGGGCTGCGTCCGGCGGCGGGTGCGGAGGGCGGTGCTGCCGCGGCGGCCGCGACGAACGTGTGGCTGGTGGTGGCCATCTGCGCGGTGTCGAGCCTGTTCGTGCTGGCGGTGGTGCTGTACGTGGCGTCGCGGTGGGCGCCGCGGGCGGCCGTGCTGTCGGGGCCCGGGCCGGCGACGCTGGTGTGCGCCAGCGAAGTGGGGAGCTGGTCGTACGCGCAGCGCCAGAGCCGGAGCCTGTGCGTGGCGGACGGCGCGGGCAAGAGCGACCTGATGGTTTTCAGCCCCAACGTCCCGCCGCCGCTCGGCCCCGCGGCGAAGGAGACGCAGCCGGAGCCGCCCGCTCTGCTGGACACGGTCAGTGGCCCTCCCCGTCTCGCCTCTCGCCCCTTCCCCACGCCCTCTTCTCTCCCCGTCCCGGTCAGGCACTGCGGGCAGCAGTGTTTTCTCCCATATCTTTGGACGGTGGCTCCTGGGCGGGTGCTTACTCTGCAAACTGTTTCAGGGCTCCTGTTTTTTTACGCTCCTTTTTTGTCTTTCTTGGTTTTGGATTTGTTTGAAACCGTTTTATAGCCTTTTTCCTTATTGTCATGATTTCAGTGCTAATATCTTCGTCGTGACTTTTCCGTCTGTATTTCGGAGGTGTCATAGTTTAGGCTGCTGTTTCCTTTAGCACCTCGTATCTTTTTGTAGAGAAGCTTGACATGAATGGGGAGGACACAAGCATAAACTTTGGCTGAAAGAGTCTATGCAAATATCCAGTCCAAAACGGTTGTGAAAGTCTGACATTTTGGATTGGTTTTCTCACGGTGTTGTGTATTCTAGTTTTTCATGTCTTTGCTCCTCATCATTCTTCGTGGTACTTCTGCTTTGAAAACCTCTCTCGTATCCCTTTTCAGTCTTTTATTTTTTAAACGGAAGAAATGTTCCTCAAACAGAAGTTGTTGCATATCTTTGGTTATCCTGCTGTCTGCCTTGGAAACTCTTCCTGTTCTCCTCCTTTCTTCTTACAGTGCTAAGAAGGGAAGGACCTCCACAAAATATTCAAGTGTTAGTGCACCTTATATGTCCCCAATGATTGATGAAACAGTTTTCTTCTGTGGTCTCGTAAGTCTTACCTTTTTGATTGGCAATGGAGCTGAAATATCCATGTCACTGTCCCTGTGCCAAAGATGTGATGTCATTGCAGAACCTTAAACGGTTGGTTCAGAGGCAATCACAGTCTCTGAGGAAGACAAATTTTTTTTTCTCATGTCCTCAATTTTGTTGTGTCCCACATGGAAAATATTTTGTCTTTTTCCCACTTAGGTGTTCATGGTCACCAACTCTTTCGGTAGTTCTTCTCAGCAGACCTGTATTTCAGCTCTGCTCTGGACTGTAACCTTTGTTACATTACTCTCCATGACTTTTTGAGATTCCTTGATGAGCTTTTTAATGGCACAGTTCCCAACTGAGATCTCTGCCCGACTGCAGTATTGACCTGTTTATCTTGCTGAAGTCACCAGGTTCGGTTTTCCTGCCTTCTGTGTAGTTAATCACAACCCTAATTGCTTCTTTCAGCCTTCTTTCATTTTGTATAGAGTCTCTTCATTTGAGTACGTTTTTCTGTCTTGCAGGTAGGACAGTTTTAATGATCTTTCGCTTTTGGCTGCTGCAAAGTGCTGGTTTCCTGTCTTGTTTTAATCAGAAGTCTGTCCCCTGTTTGATTCTCTGAAACAGAGATCATGCAAGGTGACTGCAGTTGGTACTCCAGGTTCTTCTTTGTTTACCTGTTGTGGCATACATTACTTTGTGAAGTACTGCAGAATTATTCTGAACATTGAAAAGACAGTAGAAGCTTTTCAAGTTGCCCCTTCCCAAGTAGGATGTAAATGTACTTTCTAGTACAAAATACTTTATGGCAGAAGAGCACAAACCAAGGTAGGTGTGAAAAACGTGCAGTTATAGTGCTACATGAGACAAGATGTATTGCTAGAGGACTTGGTTTTGGTGGGCAAATGTATTTGTAGAAGCACTTCAGCTATGGTTCCTGACTCTGCTGGTTCCATGTACCCTGCAGTGGTAGGCTTTGTATTTCCTTTCCTTTTTGTTGGTTGGTTGGTTGGGTTTTGGTCTTTTTTTTTTCCCCTTCTTGAGAACACTTTTAAAAATAAACTGCTCTTTTGTGTCTCATCATGTGTGTGCCTTATGATGACCATGTTAATATGAACTGGGATTACACCTGAAAATCCCGATTCCCCCATAGACAGAATGGCTTAGCTTTCCATTCTTAGGAGATGTGTCATTGATTGTGAGGAAGAGCTGTGCTGCCAAATAATATTTACTGCTTGATTTCAGAATTTGCACCCCTTGCATTCACTGTGTTTCACTGTCTTGTAGTGTCTTAAGGTGATGTTTACGTCAAGAGAATTCCATAAGACTTCAGGTTTAATTTCTGTTTCCATCTTCATAGAAGGGGATACAGAAACGCTGGCAGTACAGCAGGGATTTGAGAGACTGGACAAAACTTGTTTGCTCTTCCAGCCCTGCTTCCCTGAAATTGTGAACAGTGATCCCTGAAGTTGGCCCTGACAATGGAGATTGGAAATAAATCAAGAAAACTGTTACGATACCAACGGATGTAATTAAAGATGACCTATCGACACCTATCTGGGACTTTTTTAGCATTTGTTATCTTAATTTTGGTTTGACCTGGTGTTGCATCAATGTGGGAACAAGCAGATTACTATTGCATGAAACTGTCCATTTTGTATTTCTGCTTGGCCTGCATGGCGGGGCAGCAGTGAGTGTCCCTAGTTGTGTATAGAGAAGAGCCCCGACGTGTTTATGTCAGTGGACGAGAGGGGAGCCTGGGTCAATGTCAGACGAACTGTACCTTGCCGGAGCAGTGGTGCAAGCCTTTTGTGTTCTCTTTGGTTATGGGATGTGTCGATGATTGCCCTGCATCCTGCAGTGTCTCATCTCCTTCAGTAATGGGCACATTGTTATGCTGTTCCTGCCTAAAAAGGTAAGAACGAGCTTGTCATTCATTGTGCAGCTACAAGTGGGCGACAACACTTACAGGAAATACTTTACTGAGACGCTTAAAGATTCCCTGAGCTATTTCACCCTTCAGAGAGGATTTGTACTATGTGGATTATGTTTACAATGACATACAGTTAGGGGGTCACTGATGGAGTTGAACGTCTCTGGAATTTGCATTGCTGGTTTCTTAGGTTGGATCTGTACTTCAAAAGGTAAACCCACCCTGTGATGGAAATACACAGATATTCTTTGTGATGTGATGTCCTCACTTTATTATTTACTGTACAAAAACCAAGGAGAGTGCATGGGATTGCTCAACTACGTCATTGCCAAAAAGCCATGAAAAAGTAAGCAGTTTCTGCTTGGGTTTAGTGTTACAGCACTAGGAACAAATAAATTCCATGTCTTTTGCAGACCTGAGTACTTTCCACAGATGGAATATCAGAAATATGGTCTTTTTCCATAAAGGAAACAGTGTAACTATCTTTGCAAATAAAAAACAAATGAGGAAACTGAGTTATGTCTCCTCAGCAAAATGTAGGGAAGACAAATGCAGGAGATCAGAAGTGGGGTAGGGTCTTTACAGTCAAAACCATCATAGGTGTGATTCCTGCATCAGTGTATTTAGGAAATATCCTGGCAAGTATGTATCAATTGAAGTGCCTTTACAGAAGAGAAGAGGAGAGGAGAGGAGAGGAGAGGAGAGGAGAGGAGAGGAGAGGAGAGAAAAGAGAAGAGAAGAGAAGAGAAGAGAAGAGAAGAGAAGAGAAGAGAAGAGAAGAGAAGAGAAAAGAGGAAGAACCACCTATTATCGTTATTGACGAAGGGGAACCTTCGGAAGGAAAACCGCGTAACGTGTCGGCCAAGCGGGAGGAACCTCGGCCCGTCTTTCCCCGAACTGAGGGCCGCTGCTGACAGTGGGAGGAAGGCAGGATGAGGCTGCTCGCAGAATGAGCCGATGTCGGACACCAGGTGCCGCTGTTGGCCGCGAAGGCGCTGTGAAGACGGAGAAGGTCGGCAGCTCCGCCCCGAGCCGCTGTCACGGCTACCGTCAGCGGGCGGGCGGGCGGGCGGACGGCTGCTGGAAGCAGGATGCGGCAGGCTGGGCCGGGCGGGGCGGCGGAGCGCAGAGCCCCGCGCTTAACGTGGAGCCGTTAACAGGAGCGTCGAAGTGGCAGCGGGGGATCGGGCGGGGCCGTGCACGAGCCAACGGCGATGGTCGTGTGCTGGGGGCCCGTGGTGCGGGTGCTGCTGTTGCAGGCGGCCTGGGCGCTGGGCAGCGGGCCGGTGCGCTACTCGGTGCCGGAGGAAGCCAAGGCCGGGACGGTGGTGGGCCGTCTGGCGCAGGACCTGGGCCTGGAGGCGGGCGAGCCGGAGGCGCGGCGGCTGCGGCTGGTGGCGCAGGGCCGGCGGGCGAGCGTGGAGGTGAGCGGGGCGAGCGGGGCGAGCGGGGCGCTGGTGGTGAGCTCGCGGCTGGACCGGGAGGAGCTGTGCGGGAAGAGCGCGCCGTGCGCCCTGCGCCTGGAGGTGCTGGTGGAGCGGCCGCTGCGCGTCTTCCACGTGGAGCTGGAGGTCACCGACATCAACGACAACGCGCCGCTTTTCGTCGTAAACGAAGAAGCCTTTACAATCGCGGAGTCGTCGCTGCCGGGGTCCCGGTTCCCGCTGGAGGGCGCGTCGGATGCGGATATCGGAGCCAACGCGCAGCTGTCCTACACACTCAGCCCCACGGAGTATTTCCGTCTTGATCATCAGGGGAATAATGACCAGAGCGCGTCTTTGGCACTTGTTCTAACGAAACCACTGGACCGCGAGACGATGCCTGTGCACCGTTTGGTGCTGACGGCGAGTGACGGTGGCCGGCCGTCGCTGACGGGGACGATGGAGCTGGTGATCTCGGTGCTGGATGCCAATGACAATGCGCCCCAGTTCAACCAGTCGGTGTATAATGTGAAAGTCTTAGAGGGTTCAGACCTAGGGACTCTGTTGATCAAGCTCAGTGCCACGGATCTGGACGAAGGAATCAATAGTGATATTATATATTTATTTAGTAGGCATATTGTTGGTAAAGTCAAAGAAATGTTTGCTATCGACGAAACCAAAGGAGAAATCAGACTTCAAGGGAAATTAGACTACGAAGAAATGAATAGTTACGAAATCACAATAGAAGGAAGAGACAAAGGTTCTCCTCCTTTGTCGGGTCACTGCAAGGTGGTGGTGGAGGTGCTGGACGTGAACGACAACGCGCCGGAGGTGTGGGTGACGTCGCTGTCGGTGCCGGTGCCCGAGGACGCGGCGGTGGGGACGGTGGTGGCGCTGCTGAGCGTGTCGGACCGGGACTCGGGGGCGAACGGGCGGGTGCGGTGCGCGGTGTGGCCGGCGGCGCCGTTCGGGCTGGTGGCGACGTTCGCGGGCTCGTACTCGCTGGTGCTGCGGGAGGCGCTGGACCGGGAGCGGGTGTCGGAGTACGAGGTGGAGGTGCGGGCGGAGGACGGCGGGGCGCCGCCGCTGCGCGCCAGCCGCGGGGTGCGCGTGCCGGTGTCGGACGTGAACGACAACGCGCCGGCGTTCGCGCAGGCCGTGTACACGGTGCTGGCGCGGGAGAACAACGCGGCGGGCGCGGAGCTGGCGCGGCTGTGGGCGCGGGACCCGGACGAGGCGGGCAACGGGCGCGTGAGCTACTCGTTGGCGGAGGGCGGCGTGGGGGGCGCGGGGTCGGGCGGCGGGTGGCGTCCGGCGTCGAGCTACGTGTCGTTGGAGGCGGAGAGCGGGCGGCTGTGGGCGCTGCAGCCCTTGGACTACGAGGAGCTGCAGGTGCTGCAGTTCGAGGTGCGTGCGGTGGACGCGGGGGAGCCGCCGCTGTGCGGCAACGCCACGGTGCAGCTCTTCGTGGTGGACGAGAACGACAACGCGCCGGCGCTGCTCCCGCCGGCCGGCGGCGGGCCGGGGCCCGGGGCCGCGGGCGGAGTGGAGGCGGGCCCGGTGTCGGGGCCGGCCTCGGGGGTGTTGTGGGCGTGGGCGGCGTGGGGGGCGCCGGCGGGGCAGGTGGTGGCGAAGATCCGCGCGGTGGACGCGGACTCGGGCTACAACGCGTGGCTGCGCTACGAGCTGTGGGAGCCGCGGGGGAAGGGCGCGTTCCGCGTGGGGCTGTACAGCGGCGAGGTGAGCACGGCGCGGGCGCTGGAGGAGGCGGACGGCCCGCGGCAGCGGCTGGTGATCGTGGTGCGGGACCACGGGGAGCCGGCGCGCTCGGCCACGGCCACGCTGAGCGTGTCGCTGGTGGAGGGCGCCGAGGCGGCGCTGGCGGCCGCGGGCTCATCGTCATCGTCGTCGGGGCCGGGGCTGCGTCCGGCGGCGGGTGCGGAGGGCGGTGCTGCCGCGGCGGCCGCGACGAACGTGTGGCTGGTGGTGGCCATC
This sequence comes from Rhynochetos jubatus, assembly GCA_027574665.1. Taxonomy (NCBI): domain Eukaryota; kingdom Metazoa; phylum Chordata; class Aves; order Eurypygiformes; family Rhynochetidae; genus Rhynochetos; species Rhynochetos jubatus. The sequence continues at coordinate 2,677,444 of CM050662.1, forward strand.
TGCGCGGTGTCGAGCCTGTTCGTGCTGGCGGTGGTGCTGTACGTGGCGTCGCGGTGGGCGCCGCGGGCGGCCGTGCTGTCGGGGCCCGGGCCGGCGACGCTGGTGTGCGCCAGCGAAGTGGGGAGCTGGTCGTACTCGCAGCGCCAGAGCCGGAGCCTGTGCGTGGCGGACGGCGCGGGCAAGAGCGACCTGATGGTTTTCAGCCCCAACGTCCCGCCGCCGCCCGGCCCTGCGGCCGAAAACCGTTCTGTTGCGAACGGGCTGTCTCTTTTCCCAGGCGTGGTGAGTGTATTCACATTGTTTTTCCTTCTTTGGTAGCTGTATTTACCTTTCACTTTTCTTGGGTCATCTGTGTACAGCGTAAGAAGCGGGAAAATATAGATTCAACTAGAAAGTTTTCGATGCTTACTTCCACGTTGATTTCCCTCTATGGAAAGTGATTACTTAATTGCCTGATTCTTTCAACACCGTTAACAAAGCAGCTGATCCTTGCCATGCACTAATGGTACTGATTCAACTCTGTTCTCACCGAAATCAGCTCCAAAGTACTATTTGAGAGGATATATTAGGATCATCTTTTTTGTTCCGTGTTCGATGTTAGAAACTTAATACAATTTTTATGTGGAAAAGCGAAGATATCCTAGATCTGATTTTTATGTTGTAAAAACGAAGTCTGTAGGTCTGCTGGGTAGTAAAAACAAGCAGTACTTTTATACTGTTCTTTTTCGTTTTACGTGTTCGGTTCACCAAAGGCACATATTTGGATAACTACCATAGTTTTGTGGCAAAGTGATATACGTAATGCAGTATATTTATTTTGAGAACTTACATTTTGTTGGGTTTTAGAAATCTTGGGTATTAGAAATATTTGACTTGAAGGTCTTCGAGTAAAAAAAAATAAATTGCAGATCGTTGCTTCCAAATTGACAAGAATGGTGCTTATGTGTGTACTGAAATACAGTAAAGCAAGTTGAAAACCTCGTGTTGGTGTTGGGGGGGAAAAAACCCACCCAACAACCAAACCCCAAACAAAACCACGTACGAAGTTTATTTTCTGCTGATACATAGAAAAATGTGGGCGTTTCCTGCGAATTTCTGCTTCCTTCCTGTTTCTGCTTTAGATCAATTAGTAGTGCTTGACGTTGGAGTTCTTTGTGTATTTGCTGGGGATTGTGTTCCCAGTCTCCTGTGTCCGATACCTGATGTGCTTAAAGGGTGTGGGTCATTATGCGTTAACTACCGTCGCTGCTCAGTAGCAAGGCTTATCCCGCGCTGTAGAGCTGTCCCTTTCTTTCCTTAAGTCACATGGAAGTGATAGAAGGCAGGAATAGCAAACGGCGATCTTCTAAAGGAGAATCTTCTTGTAAACTTTATAAGAAGGTTTAAGTAATTCTGTAGAAGAGGATGGAAAAACTCAATACTTGCGCAGAGGTGTGGGAAGCAACTTGTTTCCTTGGGCTATGATTATGTGCGATGTGGACTCTCTTGAAGCCGATCGTTGTGGGGCAGGGGAGGATTTGACTTCCGTAAGCTTGCTTTTGTTTCTGTGACTGCAGTAATGGATTGAATATCTGAACGGGATTTATTATAGGCGCACTCTATGAGGAAATATTTCAGTACTTCTTTTAGAAACAGAAAGCAATCAACTTCAGTAACAGAGCGCATGGATGCTTTTACTACGTCGTAGTCTGGGCAGGAGTCATTAACAGAAGACGCTAGAATATCCAGTCGGCGGCTTCAATAAAAGAGAACCATGTCGCGCAGGGCTGTGGTCGCTGCAAATTCCGGCTCTCATTCCCCACTCATACTGATTTTGGAGAACGGCGCTGACGAACGGGGCTGTCAGCAGGCGGGGTAGCAGCGGGCGGGCGCGCTGTAGAGCGGCTTCTGGGAGTGGCAGAGGCGGTTGCAGCGCCCTCATCCCCGTGGTGACCGGAGGCTGTTTTGCAGCCTGAGAACTTGCAATTTTACAGGCAGGGAAATGCCCGGCATAGCTGCCGGAGGAGTTGAGAGAGACGTCGGGTTCTCGGCTCGGCGCCGCTCTGCCGCATGGGCGGGACCGGTCCCCCGTACGTGCTGTCGCTGTGTCCCTCCCTGGTATCTTGCGCTAAGCCCGCTGATATGTGATGTGACGGGGGGCAAAGAGACCGTTCGAGATGGGGTTCTTGCCGACGGCATAGCATGTTGTGAGTCCGAATTTCTGCGGTTTGATGTGGGTAACGAGAATTTTCGTGGGATTCGCTGAAATCTAGAAATCCTCTGCATACGACATTGTTCTCCCGGGCTCCATGTAATCACCTCTGCTCCCGCTGTCTCCACATAGCAGCTGGGAACTCCCGTGGCTTGTTGAAGGGCATTTTAATAACGCTGCCCACTCAGCCAGTGGGCACAGCCTGCCTCCGCGGAGGGGAGGTAGGGTCTGCGGGAACAACAGGGGATCAGCGCGGCGCTGCGGCCGGCAGCAGAGCCGCTCTGCCGACCCTCTCCACCGGGGGAGGCGCGGGGCTGAGAGCCCACGGGAGGAGCAGCTCCCACGGGGGACAACGCGGGCTGCCTGCCACGCCGAGTCCCGAGCGGGAGGAGCTCGGTGTTTCGGATCGCTGAGGATATTGCCGTCCTTTCGCTCATCTCTGCCCGAAGCAGCCCACACGCGAAAGGCGCTAGTGGTGTCTGCACCTCCGTGGGCGGCTCCGCGCTGGCGGTTTAGACTCGGTCCGAGGAGAAGCTCCTGCTTCTGGCTCTGGTGTTCCTCAGTCCGCTGGCAGACACAATTTGCTGTCAGGCTGCCGTCAGTGTACAAGGTTTTCATGTGGTCCTTTCCGGGTGGAGATGAGGGCTGGGGCTGCCGGTCACTCCGGGAACTGCTGCCGCCGCAGACAGCTCATCGGTTCCCCTCAGAGCAGAAACCGCAGGGACGTCGCTCCGCTTGCTCCCTCGGACGGTTTCCACCCCTTCTGTTGTCTTCCGCTGAAGCGCCGTGTCCTGATTTAGCACCAATGGGGCCCCTCAGTTCTGGTGGGCGCCTCTGGGATTTTCCCAAGCCTTGGTAAGGAGCAGAACGTATCCTGCAAACCTCCCCCGAAGCACCGCTCCGCGTCTGCGCGATCTCTCTGATGCGTTGCCCGCAGAAACGGCGCCTTAAAATCGTTGCTAACGTAGATGATGATGATGATGATCAAACACGAGTGGCCCTTCGTGTGGTGCAGCCATGCGCTCCACAGCCTCGAGGTCATCCGGTTTTACTATTCACCTTCGTATTTTTTCCCTTTGCTCGCTTAATAATTTCTTGTTGCCGCAACCATTGTTTACAGCACAGCATGCACGGGTGGATTAATGACATCTTACTGTCAGAAAAGACCATGGTTGGCTGAAAATATAAGACGGGGAGGGAGAAAGAGTACATAAGGGCTGCTCGGGGCTTTGAGGGGGTGTAAATGCAGCACCACAAAAGCTTGTTCAGTGGAGGGACATGGAAGAAGCGCTCTGTGAGCACGTTGGGGAATGGGAGGTGTTGAGAGGAGGTGTGTACTGGTGAGTGGGTCTGCGGAGGTCCTAGACCATGCTCTTGGCATCGCAAGAAGTTCCATGCCTCGGTGCGTCGGGTCAAACCAGCTTTAAGAATGGAGTCAACCGAAGGAAAAGAATAGGAAACAGTTCAGAGGTGGCAGATTGAAGGCAAATGTGGTTTGAAATGTTGGTTAATATTATCCACTGTAATACCAAGGGAAGTGTCTGCATTAATGGCGTTTAATACAATTGACATGCAAATAACATGATTAGGGTAAGCGACTTGAATTGGAGAGAAGACTTTTGAGATTGGAGATCCTGAAAAGAAGGGTTAGGTGGAAGGATGGCCAAACGAGTGAGAGTGGAGATGGCACTCTTGAGACCCCCGGGGGGGGGGGGGGGACGGGACGACTGGATGGGGAGGTAGAGCATGAAGAGGTAGGGAGGAACAGGCCTGGGACTGCTGAGCAGAGCAGTGGCTTCACACACAGGGCAAGGCTGGTTTCTACCCACACGCCATAACGATGCTAGTCCCTTCATGGCAGGAGAGGCTGTGGTGTATCTGGTCCTGGATATTTATTATTACCAAATACTGCATTTTGGCCATGACCCAGAGCTGTCTGCCTGAGCGGTGTGTGAATCAGGCGCTCATCCAGGCTGGGTGTCATAGTTTGATGACAAGCCTTCTCTACCACCCCGGCCCGCCCCCCCCCCCCCCCCCCCCCCCCCGGTGAGGAAGGGTCGGAGGAACAAACCAAGAAAAGCCCGTAGGAGTTGAGATAAGAACTATTTAATTATATAAATGAAACTTAGGGAGTTACTAACAATGCTAGTAAGGAATGGAGGAAGAGGATAGAACAAATGATACAGGATCCCACCCCAAGAAGGGAAAAAAGGAAAGAAAACCCCACCCGAAGGGAGCAAACCCCCCACGAAACCGCCCAGGGGCCGAGAAAGTAAGAGAGGGGAAAAAAAACTTTCAAACCCCGACTCCCAGACCGATCTGCCCGGCAAGACGCTGGCTCTGCCCGGAGCACCAACCACTTGCCACGAGGTCCCACCACAAACAAACCCCCAGCCCCCTCGGCCGGAAGCCCCCTCAGACCCTTCCCCTTCCCAGGGTCGTGTCCAACCACAAGCCTTTCCACTCACATCCCCACCCCCTCCACGCCGGTCCTGCCGTGCCGCAGGTCCTGGGCTGACACTACCTATGCAGCTTGATGTGCTATGGGGTGAAGCAAAACACAGACTAGCTGGTGCAAAGCTAAGACACTGAGAAAGCAGTGTGATAGGAGCTGGATGTTGAGATGGTGCTGGCAACACGTGTGTGTTATGGTGAGTGAAGCTGCCTGACTGCTGGGGACATCACTGTCTGCAGCAGAAAGTGGAAAAGGACAATTGGACAAGGGATGCTAAAATCCTGAAGCAGGATTGTATGGTTGAAAAGTGTTGTTGAAAAGAAAGATAATTGAAGATAATTCCCTTAGAGCCCTGCAAACGAACATTAGGCACTGTTAGAAAATTAAAGAGATGTAACAGAAAACTGAAGAAGTTATTTCAAGTAGTAAGTGAGTGAATTAAAGGCAAAATCGGCATAGGCTGCCAGGTACTTCTCAAAAGGTGACTACATCTTGGAAAGAAGCAAATGTACAATTATTTCAACTGATTTTGTCCATTGCTCATTAATCAGTTTCTTTAGCACTGTTGGTATTTCAGGCACTGGTGTGCATAACCACAACTGGTTATACCAATATTAAGATTTAAAGAAAATCTGCCTTTGAGTGGGTTTGTCTCTTCAGCAGGAGGACTTTGGGCCCCAGTTCTTGGGCTTTTTCACTACAAACCCAGTCACAGACAGCTGAGTAAAGTCTGTATGTGGACACCTGAGAGCAACACCCATCTGCCCTAGTCTTCCTAGGCAAATGGCTTTATTTTTGCCACAGGTCAGCGTTAAGGCAAATTTATCAGTCTTTCCTGTGACCTTAATAGGTGTTATTGCACTGGTTCAGGGTATTTATAATGACTTTCAATCACTACAAAGCAGTAAATCCATCACCTTTTTCATAAGTCGTTGTATATGAAATGTATGTATGTAGTTGACATCATATCTTGTCAAAAGAGGATTCTAGGCAAATTTGGGGGGTGGGAGCCTGGATGACAATTTTATGGTGATTAGGTGGAAATGGGGGCTTTCTGCAGTTAGCAATCAAGGCAAAAAAAAGCTCAAAGGTAAACGGTGTACCATGAATACTTACTTTGTATACTGTGTGCAATGGTCCATTGAACAAATTTACCTAGTGTGTGACTTAAGGTGGGTACACACCAGTACCACAGCTCCTGTGCTCAGCCCCCTCCCCCCCCCCCCACCCCCTCCCCCGCGGCTCTAACGGGTGCTGAAGCGTTAACGCAGTAGAAGTAAAATGCAATATTCAGGTACCTGGAGTTAAAAAAGTCATAATATCTGCAGATACTGGTACTGACCAAGGTTTGCGACACTGCCGACAGGATGGGAACCGCACTGGGAGGTTTTGCTGAGTTGTGAGGATACAAACTGATGTATCGATTTTGTATTTATTTATTTATTTAATGTATAATTTTTGGCTGTGCTTCCAATTTTCCCCTGTTTTGAAAGGTCCCTGATACTATGTGTAATTGAAATGTTCTTTTTCACTTGTCTGGAAATTCTCGTCTGTGTAAACACAGTGAACATAGGAAGGGTTAAGATCTGTCCTTGTCACAGATTTATAGCCTCTTGCTTTTGATCGATCAGGATCTCATGATAATAAGCTCTCACAGAAGGAAGCTGGAAACGGAGGAGACCGGAGGGGTTGGCAGGGCTTGAGGCCCATCTGTGTAAATTGCTGCCGAAGGTCATTCCATTTTGAAATGCTTTCTGCCCTCTGCAACCTGCTTCGGGGGTAGTTGCTAACCGTGTCCTCGGTGCAGAAAGTCGGAGGAGCAGAGCGCTTTGGGGTTTTCTTGTGCCCTCCCCCCCGCCCCGTCATCTGCTGTCTCTGTGTGATAGCAGCTCGTCTCTTTCCACAGTTCCTGGGCATGTCCTAAAGGCAAGATCTCTCTCTGGCGCTGGTATTTACTTCTCTCCAAATAATTCGACTGCTGCAGGCTCCCTTTTTCCCCCGGCCGCCCGAGCCATCCCCATCCTGCTTTGGGGCTGGATGGGAGCTTGTCTGTGGCTGCGGGTGATCCGACTGGGGACTGTCAGCGGAGGAATCCTTCTCTCCAAACAGTCTGTGTGAATTTACCTTGTCCAAAAGGAGAAGGAAAGCCTCTCCCCTCCGACAACCTCCCTCCCTTTTCCTTACCTTTTTTTTTTTCCTCACCTTTTTTTTTTCCTCCTCTTTGAAGTTTAACAGGGGCAGAGTCGACTGTCACTTTAATTGTGCTTTTAAACCCCCTCTGGGAAATGTTGTGCTCAACCGGAGCCTGCCTGGACTGTGCTGATCCACGTTTAGCCGATGCCTGTCACTTCTCATGCGCCTTTCTCTTCCACCGCGCTACTCTGACAGCGCGCGGCAGCGCATCCCCTCGCTGCCCCTCCCGCAAGGAGCAGAGGGAGCGGTGGAGCAGAGCTCTGCATCTCTCCCTCACGGAAGCGCATCCATGCCGCGGACTGGGGGGCCCGGAGCCCGCCACGGATCTCCGTCGGGACGTGGAAAAAAACCCCAATGGGGGGAGGGGGTGGGTGAAGCAGCCGGCGGGGCGGCGGCGGCAGGGGGAGCGCAGCCCCCTCCCCGGCGGTGCAGGTGGCGCCGCGGCCTCTGGGTGGCGCCGCCGCGTCTAAGAGACGTGCGGGACCGCCGCGCCGGTCACAGCGGGCGGCGGCGGGAGCGGAGCTGCCGCCTCTCCTCGCACGGCAGCCAGCGGCGCGGGGCCGGGGCCGGTGGGGGGACCCGCCGCGGAGCTGGGGTGACTCCCGCGCCTGCAGCGAACTTCTCGCCTTGCCACCGGTGCTCCCTGGTGCCCGTTGCCTTCGCGCTGGGAACTTTGCGGGGTTCGCTGCAATTCTGGATTATGTTCCTGCTGAGCCGGTCTGCGGGGAGCTGAGCCAGGGGAGGAAGAATGCGGGTCCATTTAATGGTCTTCTGCCTTATTTGCTGCACCGTGAACGGGCAAGTAGTGTATTCCATCACGGAGGAAACGGAGCGCGGAGCGTCTGTTGGGAACATAGCGAAGGATTTAGGAATAGATGCAGCTACACTTTCAGCTCGGAAATTTCGCATGCTCACCAGTTCAAGTAAGCAATATTTTAATATAAATGGAAGCACGGGGGCTTTGTCTGTTAACGAGCCCATAGACAGAGAGCAACTTTGTGAATTAAAGTCTACCTGTCTTCTGAATTATGAACTTGTGTTAGAAAACCCTTTAGAGCTTTATAGGATGGAATTTAAAGTCTTGGACATAAATGACAACTCCCCCAGCTTTCCCTTAAGTGAATATCATATAAAGGTGCCTGAGTTCCTGTCACCTGGGGCACGGTTTACACTCCCCAACGCCCAAGATCTTGATGAAGGTACCAACGGTGTTCAGAACTATACTCTGAGCCCTGATGAACATTTTCATTTGGAAATGCAGACACGTGGAGATGGGAGTAAATATCCTGAATTGGTGCTTAAGAAAGCCTTAGACAGGGAGCAGCAAGCCACTCACAGACTTGTCCTTACAGCCAAAGATGGTGGGGATCCTCCAAAGTCTGGTAACGTCCCAGTCATTGTGACTGTGCTGGATACCAATGACAATGCACCAGAATTTGAGCACTCAGTCTACAGGGCGAGTATCTTGGAAAACTCCCCCAGTGGCACTTTGGTAGTTCAAGTGCATGCCACGGACTTGGATGAAGGTCCAAATGGAGAGATCAGGTATTTATTTAGCAATACTACATCTGCTGATCTACAGCGAATGTTCTTAATTCACCCGCACACTGGGGAGGTGACAGTCAATGGCGTTTTAGCTGTTCAGAGACCTCTCCTCGAGATGCTTATTGAGGCAAGGGATAACGGGGCATTTGGCATGTCCAGCACAGCTAAGTTGCTGGTGGAAATTACTGACGTGAACAATCATGGCCCAGAGATAACAATTACATCTCTTTCCAGTCCTGTTCCTGAGGATGCTGTTCCTGGCACAGTGATAGCTCTGCTGAGTATTATGGATAAGGACCCTGGGGAGAATGGGAAAGTAACCTGCCAGATCCTTGATAACCTTCCCTTCCAGTTAAAGCCTTCCCTTGAAAACTACTACAGCCTGGTCACCAGTGAGCTTTTGGACCGAGAGCTGATCAGTGAGTACAACATCACCATTAATGCCACAGACTTGGGCTCTCCGCCCATCACCACACAGAAGACCATTTGGGTGCAGATTTCTGACGTGAATGATAACCCCCCTGTTTTCAGTGCTGACACCTTTGATGTGTTTGTGGAGGAGAACAATCCACTTGGTGCTTTTCTCTACCAAGTCTCAGCATCTGATCCTGATATGGGGGAGAATGGACGGGTCTCTTACATTCTCAGGAATTCCACAGTTGCAGGCAGTGCCCTGGCCAACTTTTTGTCTGTGAATTTGGCCAATGGGAGCATCTATGCAACATGTGCCTTTGACTTTGAGCAGCTTAGGAGCTTCTATTTCGAAGTGGAAGCCAAGGACAATGGGTCACCAGCCTTGAGTGCTGCTGTAACTGTGAATGTTTACATCTCAGACCAGAATGACAATGCCCCAGCCATCCTGTACCCCACCAGCCAGAATGGCTCACTAGCTGTGGAAGTTGTTCCCCGCCTGGCTGATGAGGACTACCTGGTGACCAAAGTGGTGGCGGATGATAAGGACAATGCGCAAAATGCCTGGCTCTCCTATCACCTTGCCCACTCCTCCGACTCCACCCTGTTCCACTTGGCACCGCACTCTGGTGAGCTGCGCACCACACGCTCCATGCGCTCCACTGACTTCCTCAAGCACAAGGTGGTTGTGGTGGTGCAGGACCATGGGGATCCACCGCTCTCCTCTACTGTGACGGTGGGCATTCTCCTGGCTGACACCCTGCCCCAGGCACTACCGGACTTTGATGACAGTGGGGAGTCACCACCGCTGCTCAATGCTACAAACATCTACTTGATCGTTTCCCTTGCCTGTGTCTCCTGCATCTTTGCGGCGTTCCTCCTCTTTCTTGCCATTCTGAGGTTGTGCCGCTGCCGGACTTGCTGCTGCAGTGGCTGCTGCTGCCCAGCTGATGAGTATGAAAAGTATTGCTACAGCGTGCACATGCTTCCTAGCTCCCACCTCCCAGCAGACATGCTGGAGGTCACTGGTGTCGGTAAACTGACCCATACTTACTTGTACAGGGCATCTGTAGGTCTTGGGCCTAGTAACAGCAGCATCCCAAATGGTGATGCGGGGAATATTGCCAGTGGCTCAAGGTTACAAGTGCCAGGACCCTGCATCCAAGTGCAGCAGGTCCAAAGTGATCGGTTGAGTGCTGTCCTTGTGGTAAGTACTTCTTCCTTTCACTCTTTTTTTTTCCCAGGCATATGGCCTTGTGTCCACACTGGGTTGCTGTCAGTGTGGAAGAAGGTACTTGCAGGAGGGCAGGTGTCATTTCATGGCACCTGGAGGGAATTTCAGTTTCTTTTATGTCTTTCCTAAAGCCAAGATCTCTTGGCTGAAACGTGGTCATGGGTGGTTCTAATCTGTGCTCTATGTAGCCTGTGATTATTTATTTCTTTTTAAAATTATTTATCCTCCTCCTAATTCCTGAGACTATTTCATTGTGGGGTGAGTAGTTTACTGAGCCAAGATGCTGGTTTACAATGCCCAAGGAAAACCTAGGATGAAGTAGTTCGAATTCAATATCTAGCATCTCTTTAGCAAATGTAATTTGCAGTGCTTATATCTGTTTCCAAGGAATCCACAGGTTTGTGAATCTGAAATAATTCTCTTCAGAGTCTCTGACCAAGCTGGTTTCTTCTCAGTGTGATGGGTGACTTTGCAGGAGATAATATCTTACTGTGATCACAGGGTAGGGCTACGAAGTGGGATGTGTCTGCAGGTCTGGTCTGCTGGGTGGGTGTTGCTGTGTCACTTGTCCAAGAATCAGTTTTCTTATACACAAAATAACACTGGTTGTGTTTTTAATAGGTGTTGTGGGTCATCTTTATATTTTTGTGAAGTTCTGAGATGTTTTGCCTGCAGACTGTCAAAATTTCCTTGGTGTGCGTAATAGTAAATAACCACTGTTGGCTCTGTCCAGGCCAGTATTCTAGGGTAAGAGCCAGTCCAGATGTTTCTAAGGCAAATGTAAGAACCCATGTTGGACAGACAGGGTATAATCTGCTGCCTGCAGTTGTTTTTATCCTAATTTCCAATTATTAGAGGTTGTCCTAAGCCTGTAACCATTATATTTACTTTAATTTCTGAAATCACTATTATAACTTTATACACATGGAATTGGCCAGCTCCTCATTGGACCTTGATGTAAGGGTAGCTTCAGCAACTTCTCTGGATAATCAAATACCTTTTCAGCCATACAATAAATGAAAAAGCGCTTCCTTTCATAGCTCTTGAATTTCCAAGGACTGATTTTTAGTAAGTTTTCCCTTGTTCTAGAAAAGATTCCTGATTTGCTTCTAAGTATGCAATTAGTTTATTACGCCTTCTTTTATTTATCTATTGGCAAGATGAAATAGGTCTGTGGGTTGTGGGTTTTTTCCTCTCTCACTCTTTTCTGAACACCTTTTCCACAGAAATCCTATTGACAAGGAAAGATCTTTGCTCCAATATTTGTTATTTGATTTACTCATGATAGCTTACATAGTATTTCATCAAAGTCACAATAATTTTTAAGTTCTGTTCTCTGTAGTGACGGAGAAAATGTGGCAGTTGCAGATATCAGGCATCTCATTATGCAAAGTGGAGGGTGTGGAATAAATCTTGCAAAAGCAGAAGCATCAGTGTCTTTCAGTAAGAAATTGTAGAGTCCAGGAAAGTAGCACTTGGCAGTATGTAAAAAAAAATAATTGTGCTTAATGCACTGGAGTATTTTGGGAATATAATTTATTATTTTGAGGATCTGAATAAGAAGCCAAGTTAGAACCTTTGTAATGGGGAGTTAAAACTTTCTTGGCAATCTGTTAGCTCAGAAGGTGTCTGCAAGAACCTTGATTGTGGCTTGGGGACACATCCTTGGCTGCAGAGTATTTCATAATTGCAAAACTTCTATAACAAAGGTGATACAAAAAAAATCCTTGGCACAACTAATTTCAATGTTCCTATTAAGCAAATAGGAAACTCAGGTCACCAACACATTAATGGACTGAATAATACTAAAAATGTAAAAGTATCCCCAGTGTCTGTAACAAGAACAACCAAAACGTATCTCATTACATCTCACTCTATTTCAGTCATTCAGGTGAAGTTTTAAACTTGAAATATTGAGATGCCTTTTTAGAAGCTTTTGCTAGTGGGCAAAATGAATCCCAGATGTCACCTTTGGCTATTTTATTTTCTGAGCTCCTAATATGCAGAGATGGGTAACCAGAGACATGACCTATGTGTGAAGTCTGAAGGCTGTGCATTAACTGAACTGAGCAGGGGAGCAGAGGTAGAACTTAAACTACCCTTAGAAACTAAAAGATGTCAACTGTTACTAATTTGGTGCTGCTGATTCCAGTGGCTAGTATACTGGAGAATCAACTACATAGATAAACACAAATATATGTGTATATATACAGTTTATTTATTTCTTGAAACATTTGCAAGTTATTAAAATGGCATTCCTATTTAAATAATCAGGAGTGGGCAGAGGCTGCAGTGTCTCTGCTTTCATTTCTGTACATGCCTTAGATTAACCAAGACTTAAAGTATAATTATGTGGAAAATAGTTTCTGAGCTGGGAAAGAACTGTCACTTGTTCTTAAAAACTATAGTCCAAACCCCTGTGGACTTAAATATGATTTCTGTGCAGAGGGATGACAGTCACTTTATTAGTGAAGAATATTTTTACTTGGTTTATATTAAAATGAGAGGATTATAATTTTTCAGTGGTTACTAATAGAAATTTCAGCAAAAAAATTAAGTTTGAGTGTTGACTAAATTTTGTCTTGAAGTGCTTTCAGACTGGCTCATTAGGAGTTAAAAATACAAACATGAGTGACCCTTTGAACTTCTGAGGGTTCCTTGTGTTGCTCCCTAAGAATATAAGTGTGAAAAAAAAGCATTAACTATTTAAAAGGCACTGGGAGCAACTCCGTAGTTACAATCCACAGCACTGGAAATTACTCAAAAATTACAATTTTAGCAGAATTCAATTTTTTTTTTTTTTTTTTTTTTTGAGGGAGATTGCGGTTTTCAGTACATGGAAGGTAGAAAATAACTACATGTATCAAAAGTTAATTGAAATTCCAGAAATTGAATGTATTTTCAAAATTTAGGTTAACTTCCTTATTCTTTGTCATCTTTTGCTACTGAATTAAATGTTAGGCTTGAATGATTTTTACGTATGCAGATGGATGAGACCCTTTTGTGCTTTTACATGTTCTATTTAGGTTAGAGCCAAAAATAGAACTATGTATGGCCATGATAACAGTATAGTAAACTGTAATTGTGTGTTTTTTGGTATTTTGCTGTGTCTTTCTCCAACGTAGCATAAGTGACTTCTAAGAGAAAAGCATGTTACGCTGTCACTGTGCTGTAGTAGAGACAAAGGAACGAGTGGGATTACTAAAGTAAGCAGTAGTTCACTATTTCTGGGATCGTGATGTGGCCATAGATTGTTGCAGTTCTTTCGATTGCTTGTGTTGGCCTTCGTGCTACGCAAAAGGCCCATAAGAAATTTCTACATTCAGAGTGTAGTGACCTCTCTGTGGTTTGACATTCAATATTTAGGTTACATCCAAAAATAGACACAGATCTTGCAGTGAAGAATATTCCTTGCTAAACTGTAATAGGAGGAGAATAATTTTGTGCAACATGGCATGCATTTCCAGTGACAGATACGGATGCACTTATGTTAAGACAGCATGCAATCTTGGCTGAACTGCTGCAGGCTAAGCATCAGTGGCTTACTTGCACAAATAAAGACCAGCTGTGTAAGTAAGCCCTCCCTACATCTCAATCTGATGGGAGCATGCCCCATAACATAGCCACATATAAGGGTGAAGCACCTTCCAATTTTTTTTCTGTCTGTGCTGGTAACATCCTCCTTCAAACCAGAAGTTTTATGCCCACATTGTAAGAATTCAGTTGTGTAGGCAGATTTCTTGGCTACAGAAGTTACTCTTGGGGTTAGGCCAAGAAAATCCTGGAAAGAGTGATGATCAAAGAAAATTCAGCAAGGGAAACTGGTGTAGATTTCCCTCTTTCTGACCACTACAATTATCTTTTGCAAAGAAGGATGCAGCTCTAATATTCAACAAAAGAGTACTGTGTCCAGGAAAAGCTACAAATGCCTGGGGCTGAAGTGTCTTCACTGATATCTGCCTTGGAGTATTATTTTTACAGGTAGTGGAGTGACAGGAGTAGCTTGAGACAAAGTGTTTGAGGGGCTGTGAAGAGTAATGTGACTGTTTGGGGATGCATGAGGTAAAGACAATGATAGGCAGGGAAGGATGAGATTGGATGGTGACGTGGGCTGAGGCGGGGTAGATGTGAGTAGTAGTTCTTGTATGAAAGCATAGAACAAGAAAACACAGGGTGAAGTCCAGTCCTTTGCTGTATCAGCCACCATTTAATCTTAACTCTCTGAATTCAAAGATTGACATTTTAATTGTAAAAATATTCATTCGAATTTAAAATTCACTAGGTTTTGCCCATTATTCCTAGTGCAAAGTTATTACTTTAAGGCTCTGAAACCATTTTCTGATATCCTATCAACAGATATTTGCTGTGAATTTGTAGATTTTTGTTCTTAGGCCAGCAATGTCCTTTTAGTATCAGTAGTTCTTTTTCGTTTTTGGGGCTTGCTTTCTTCATAGTTCATAAAACAACCATATCTTTTCTTAGGCTTTGTTTGACTAAGCTAGACAATGTCTTTCAGCCTTTTTTTCTGCAGTCAGCTCTGCACTTTTCTGATCATGTTAACATCCCTTCTCTGCATCTGTTCTTCCTTCGTGCATATGTATTTCTTGCAAATATGTAACCAGAATTATATATAATATTTCAGACAAAGGGCCTCCTACATAGTGATAGGAATACTTCCCAGTCCAGGGGATAGGGAATACATCACCTGGTACTTCTTGGGATGGCAGTTACCTTCCCATAGTTGTAGTATGTTGATTGATCAGTCGTGTAAGTATTATTGCAGAACTACTTTGGGGTAGAGGTGGATGGGGGAGGGCTGGTTCCCAAGATGGTGGTTTTTCTGCCTAACTTCATCCATCTAAATGCTCGATGTTTGAACCTTAGATGTTAAAAAGTCATAGTCACCTGCTGAGAGCAACTCATCCTGGTCATCTTAGACTTAATGTTTTAGACATAGTCTACAAACAGTGCTGACACTAGATGTAGAACTGTTAAATAGCTGAAGCTATTTGATGTAAGTAGTACCTTATGGGAGTCTGCACCTGGGTTGTTAGATGTCATCCATTCCTGTGACAGGTATCGAGTTGTTCCTGCAGTGAATGATGTCATAGGTTGTCTTCCACAACTGTTGTTACAATAGCCCAACTTCTTGTGCCATTGTTAAACTTTTCTGTGTAGTGCTGTATTGAATGTTTTACTGAAATCAGAATAGATGGGGTGATTTTCAGTTTGTGTTTTCATTGAAGAGAACTGAAGACCAGTGTAGTAAAGAGTTGTCTTTGATAAATCTGTGGAAATTTTCCTTCCTTTTCAGGGTACCTTCATTTCTGATCTATTCCTTCCTCCAAATTATTATCCAAACAGGCAATGTAGCAGGCTTGTGTTCACATATGCTGTATTTTACCATTCTAAATTACTGGCACTGCAGTTGTTTTTCTCTAATCTGATCATTCTACTCCAGACTTCACAGGTTTATCTTAAAAAAAAAAAAGCCCAAACCCCCCTCAATCCTACACTTTTGTCAGTTCTTCTTCTGTGATGGAAATCAGGTAGTGGGTATTTGGGTATACTGAACTTCCATTGTATTAGTGATAGCAAGTTCCATTTCCTCAGAGTAATTTGTCACAGAGTCAACATCACACTCAGGATATTGAAAACAGAGGAAAATACAGATTTATTGTCATGAGATGGGATAGTGTCACAAGGGAATGATTGATCCACATGTGCCATGTTTTCGTACTATTGGCCTGTGCACTGTCTGTACCCTGTTGGAGAGAGGCTGCTGGAATTTTAGCATGTCCCAGTATAACTGTACTCATGCTATGTATTTTGGGATTACAGTTAGCTTGTTTCAGTGTATTGAAGGAAGGCTGCTAAGAGTGTGACTTGCTGAGGAGTGTTTAAAGTCACAATTAATCAAAAGAATATCAACTAAATCCAATACCAGAGCTGAAAAGAGGAGCAAGCAGGCACGTGGGAATTAATATACTCAGTTGAGGTTTGTAGGGCAAAGAAAAGGGCAGGGCAACAGCTCAAAGATTTGATGCTAATCAGAGACATTTAGAGAATAAAAGCAAATTAAATGGAAATTAAATATCAGAGAAAGAAGGTACATTAAGAAATAAAGAAAAGGTTTGTAGTATCTAGTCTTTGAGTGGCCTTTCTGAGGAAAATGAACACATTTTTGTTCTTTAGATTCTTTCTTCTTGAAAAGAATAATTTTTATATTTTGATCTGTGATTTCTTCCATTCCACCTTTGGCTTGTCCCAGTGTGATGGGTCTTGACACCTCATTTAGTGGCTTTTAATTCCTTTCTTATTTTGCAAAAGGAGTTTTTAGTAGAAAAGGGGGAATTTAAGAATAGTAATAAATGCCAGTAAAAGTACTACTCAGGGTAATTGGAGTTGAATATTCAGTGAGTGGAAGGGCGTAGATCTTGCAAAAAGAACAAGAATGCTAAAGGTGCTGAAACAGGGCTGACAATATTTTATATTGTAAACCAAATGACCCCTGCAACAATGCAGGCTGAGGTGTTTGTTTTGGTTTGTTGTTTTTTGGGGTTTGTTAAGGTTATCACATCTGTAGCCAGAATCCCATTTGCTTGCATTACACATTGTTCCTGTACCCTTCACACCCCAAGCCCCTAAAAAAGGAAAGTCTACCCAAATTTATTAAAATAATCTTAATTCTGCTCTGTATGTCCACCTACTATTTATCTTCAATAGGTTTACATCATAATAAAATTTGTAGTATTTCAGGCATTATTAAAATGTGATGTTGTAAACATATCTCCTTCTGTTGACTCAGTTTTCTTCCTTGTAGAATCCTACTCTCATGGAACATGGCCTGTATCAATTCTGCTGTCTATATATATTCCTTCAAGTGAATCCTCACTTGTTTGGGTTTTTGGTTGTAGGTTTTTTGTTTCTTTGGTTTTTGGGGTTTTGTTTTAGGGAGTGTTTTTTGGGGCAATCATATGAAAACCACAAAGGTAATCAAACTCTGAAGCTATTTGTTTTCAGTATAATATTGCTAGGAAGGAAATCTGGTGGAAAAAGAAAGTGATTTCTTTCTTCCAGTCAGAGGAGTTATAACTGCTACCTAGTCTCTCCTTTTTTGGGCTGGTGAAAGTAAAATCATCCTAGCAAATTACTTGTCTAATCTGAGTTGCCAGCTGGAATACCTTCAAAGGATTTGGGGTTGTTGGTTTAGGACTGCTATTTGCACTTTCATCTTTGTTTCAATCTTATGTGTTTGTGTAGGGGTTAGAATTAGCGACTTTCTGTCTTCTCTTTTACAACATCATGCTTCTCTACAAGGCATTCAATCTCTTTAATGCATCTCACCTTATTTGAAAAACTATAGGAAAAATTAACCTGAGCTAATGCAACACATGGAAAGATGCCAGTTTGATCATGGTCAGAACACAGCTGTAGAATACAAATCTGCGCTGAGGAAGAGTTATCATTTTGGAGCTCTTAATCTGGTGATGCCCTTTACTATTGCAATATTATGTTTAATGAAAAAGCTTTCCTTCACTCAAGTAGCTCAAAGAGCACCCAGATGTTTTTTGAATAAAATCTGAATTGAACCATCAAGCCCTGGAGCTGTAACTCGCCATTGTATGAATGAATAGTTCATCATGAGTGGTTCTCTTTCGTATTGTTTGTATTATCATGTAGGATATGGGGCCAATGCTCTTTTGTGCAGGTAATGTAGGGTTTTGGAAAACTTGGAAACCAGACAATATTGGAGTTAAACTTGATTGGAAAAATAAACAGAAAATACCTCCCCCCCCCCCCCCCCCCCCAAGTCCTTCCTCTCAAATCAAACCCAAAACAAAACCCAAAAAAGCATGGAACTTCCTTAAGCAAGTTTAGGAAGCTCTGCTTTGCCACACAAGCCTGAGATCAAAACCACACATGCCTAGCTTTGGGAGAACCTTTGGTATCTGATACCATCTTTGTACTTTTAATAGTAGTCTTGAGTTCTCTTCTGAAAGAGTCTTTTTCTGCAATAGAATAGTATTGTCTTTTTCTAGAAAGCATTTATGCTAATAATTCAGCTCCCACACGAAAACTAGATCTTACCTTTATCCTCAGCTACATATAACTGAGAAAATTTTAATTTTCTTCTCTCTCTCTCCCCCCTTACAAAATGAGAGTTCTTAGGTAAAACAGCACTATATCAAAGATGAGCCTGCTGACAGTGGAAATGGCTGTTGGTCATGTGCGCTCAGGGTTCTAGGATAACTGTCAGCTAGGAAGAAGAGAGATATTCCATGGTGTAGTATCCTGAATCGGTGTGAAGCTGTGGAAATGGCTTTACTACAGCTATTGGTTTGTCGTGTACTGTATAAAAATCTGTAGCTCATATATTACCTTTTGCAAGGAGATCCTACTCTACTCTTTCTGCTGTGAAAGTCTCAGGTTCTGTTACTCTGTTGTTCCGTTGGTAACTCTAGCACCAAGCAAAGTTGATGGAAAGGGATGATATACACAGTCACTGTAGTCTGGTTCACCGAGGAAAGCGATGATGAATGTCATCAAGAAGTTGATTAAGGGAAATGTCAGTTTTCATACATGACACATCTTGAAGAATTTAATCTACTACATATGTCCTGATTTGAAAGGATACATCGTGTTAATATTTTATACTTCTCCTGGATAACCTTTTGTGAACTGTTGAAAGCAGTGCTAAGCAGGCAGACAAATTAATGGGGTAGGGGTACCTGCCGGATTAGAAATACCAGTAAGATAAAAGAACAAAAGAGAAGTGTGGTGTTTGGGTTTTTTTCCTAGTGCACTTAGTTTAAGTATCATTCTGATTTAATGTAACATTCAGTTTACTGGAAAGAATTGTTAATAATTGCCTGCACTGTATCACTGATACCAGCTGAGAGCTTACTGTCTGTGATGGTGGTAACTGCACCAATCCTTCCAAACTGAGGTCCTGTAAGGATTTTTTAATTCCTTTCTCATTCTGCTAGATAGCAAGGAGGCTTTTGGAATAATTAATAAATATATCATTTAACATACGAAATGATAATGACATCCATAAATTTTCTTTGTAATGAACTTTTGAATTCTTACTTACCTACTTGCAATCAAGATTCTAATTAATTTTACCAGAATTTTTTAATTTGTTGTGCTTTTAACAATCTTGTGGTCAGAAGAACAAAGTATATGTGGGGGGAAGAAAGAAACATTTGAGTGCCTGAAACTGTATTTCACCTCACTTCACAGCCTTATTATCCCCTGGGAGATTACACTATTGTAAGACTCATGGAGAAGTTTAACTTTTACACTGCATCTAGTAATCAAGATTAGACAGCTTGCAGATTTTCAGGACTACCACTCTTCCATTGTAGACAGAAGATAATCATTTGTGTAATGAGACAGAACTTGCTTCTGGACTTGGAGGACTTTGGGGATTCTCAGTTTCCATCTCACAGCAGTCCAAATCATTGAAAAAGCCAAAGATACCTGTAACTATCCTTATTACCTCCTAAGCGATTCTGTAGAACAGAAGTTACGTTAGAACAGAAGTAGCAGAAGATGGGAATTACAATAGCTGTGTTTTTGCTGTGCCTTTTTTTTCCCCTGAAAACATTTCTATATATTTTCTCCTTTGCAAAAAAGAAAAAAAAAACCCCAAAACCAAACCAAACCAACAAAAAAACCCCAAAATATTGGCTCTAAATAAGCCATAGTCTTGGAATAAGCATTTTTCATGTGCACTCTGGAAAATCTCCGTAACTTGTGGTCATTTAAAACATATTAAAATTCCTGAACAAGTGTGTATTACATTATCTTATGTTTCATCTGTCTGTACCAAGGGCTTCCAGCCACCTTCACAGAGGTAGCAGAATTATCGGCCATGATGCTGTATAATTAGACTGTTCTAAGTATATGTTTGGCTGCTGCTAATGCTCAAGCCTGGTTTGCTTCCAATAAAACTGTGAGCATGGTATATATAAAAGTGTTCTGCTTGAAAGACACTTTTTAGTTTCTATTATAAGTAGTGTTGAGTCACTTAATACCACACATTTTTTATGCAATATTAATTCTTCCAAAAGGGATGTTTTTCAAACTACTTTCACAGAGAGGAACTGGACCATCAGAATTACTGTATATAGTAGCATCTTAAGTTCAAACTGAATTCACTCCTGGTAGCAAACATATATTTTTTAATGGAGATGTTTTGCTCAAACCAAAGGATGGATTAATATGCAATCTGAAGAGAACTCTCACCTCAGTTAATAGGTGGAAGCAATGTGAGCAACTTTCTAATTAATACTCTTTCATTAATGAAAGCAATCACAATTGATTATCTTGGAGCACTGGACTTCTGTATTTCCAGCTTTGTCCATTATATGAAGGTAGTGGAAAATATTATTTTTGCCTATAATAAAAATGTGTCTGATCTTTCCTTTAAAAGTCTTGTTGAAGCACATTTTGGAAAAAGGACTTGGTATTTGTTATGAAGTGTACTTTGTGTAATGTTTGATAGCCATTGAGGTCTGCTAAGGTTGGCTGCATTACAAGCTTTTGAGAAATTCTTATTCACTGTACTTGGTAGATACTTGCAAGAGCTGGAAAGCTCAGTTCCCTCAGAGTCCTGCTAGCACAGAGCCCTACTTCAGCCAGGAGCTGGCAGGACCTTCCTATAATTGCAGTCGTATGAGTGTGGTCCAGGCCTTAGCTGGGGCTGGGGCTGGAAACTGAGAACAGGAGGACTGAGGGCAAAGAAAAAAACAATGATGTCCAGTCCAGGACCAGGGCAGGGGATAGTCCCTAATTTCAGTGCAGAAGATGTAGAAATGCATTGCACAGGAGAAGACAAAGTGATCCCATGAGAAGTGAACTAGGTTCTGCGAGACAGACAGGTTTTGGCTCTAACTGTGTGGTCTTGACATGTCCTTCTGCCACTGTGAGTCATTTTCCCATTGTGAATTTATATCAGTCATGCTGACTGGTCCTTTGTGAAGTACTTTGAGATGTTCCATAGAGAAATACCAAATATAAATGTTGGTGAATATTATACATTTCAGGGAAGTCGGATGAGAACTGGCAGGAGGGAGAGAGAAAGCTGGGACGTGATTCGGAGATGCTAACAAAGAAACTGCTGAAGGGAGAAAAAGGTGTGGAACAGGTGGAAAAAAAAAAAAAAAAGACACACGAGGGTCCAAATCCAATAGCAAGTTATGTTAAGAGTTTCATCAAATCAAGAGTAGTATGTGTATTAGCTTCTTAAGGAGTGGAAGGAAGGAGGCTTTCTGAAGCTTTCATTGTCTGACTGCAGTGGTGTGAGTGGTGTGTAGAACTGGAGAAGAAGGGCCATTTATTTGGGCATCAGTGAAGAACATCATCAAGTACCACCTTGGAAACTATTATTGAAGCTAGAGATGATGATGATAAATAGAGAAATAAAGAACTGACTTTAAATTCCAGACACTTGTACTGGAGGGGAAACTATCCAGAAGGATTCATTTTTCTAAAGTAGTTCCTGACAAAAGTTCACAGCAGAAAAATTAAAAGTATGGTTTGTTCAATACAGAGATGTAAAAGATGCAGTTGCTATAGAGGAAGGCTGGCATGTATACAGGAAGGAGTACAGAGTCTGGAGGATTCAAGTGAAATGTGGAAGTGTATATGGAAGGAGAGTGTCTGCTCCTTTAAAGGTATCTGGTCAAAGGAACCATAGACAAGAACATACAGAGACAAACCTGATTGACAGATGATAAGGGTGGTGTTGATAAAAACAAATCTGGATAGTCTCTCTGATCGGTAAGGGTACATGGAGCATAAGAGTGTTTGTTTTTTCCAGTAAGATTGTCAGACTAAGGACCTTTCCATATTGAGATGGTAAGAGAGGGAGGCAAACACACCACAAAACCTGACCAGTAAGAATTACAAAGACAATAACAGACATAAACTTAGTCAGTCCTATTAACTGATGGACTATGAAGAAACTGCAGGCAAACTGGGACTTTGCAGCTGACAAGGGTGTAAACCTGAGGGTCCTACTACCAGTGGTTCGAGGGGCCATAGCCCTCTGGGTCTTGGTGGCTCTTACAGGCTTTGTACCTGGAGTGTTGGCTACTGGGTATAAGTGGACTAGGTGCCAGTTGCTGGAGTCAGAGGAGGGCTGTAGGTGTCAGCAACTGGAGTGAGTGGGGCGTCTCAGTGCCACCTAGTGGGGTGGGAATGGTGTGTGTCCCAGAAACCAGCTTACTGTGGGACTGGCGTAAGTGAGGGGTTCAGCACCAGTGGCTGGAGTGGGACAGCAGGTTACAACCCATGTTCCTGGTGCTGGCTGCTGGGGAGTAAGTGTATTTTATCTTACCCAAACGGGGGTACATGGAGTGTGGTGTATTCACTAGCAAACTTCAAGGTAGACAGTAGAGGGGGCCTTGGGTCTGGGCAAGAAGGGGCCCGTGCTGTTATCCAGAGGGATCCATGCGTGCGGGGTACATGTTGGACCAGTCTTACATGTTATTAGTTTGCAGTGAGCATGAAGCTGGACCAGTCAGAGAGTGGGGGACCTCTGGGGTGGATCAGAGGGCTGGGAACAGGTCAGGGGTGCCAGGCAGCAGAGGGGCCATGCCAGATCTTGAGGACTCTGTGAATGTACATATGCCAGAAAGCTGTGAATCCAGAATGAGTGTGTGATTTCACTAGTGACCTCCTGCCTTTGCCACCCAAAGAGGAGAAGGGGACTTGGCTGACTCTGCTTGTGTCGTATGTGAGTCCTGTATGTGGGTGCTATTGAAGGCAGAGCCTTGGCTGTGGCAGTCTGTGTGAGTGGCCGTGTTAGTGCTTTGTGTGTGTCTGCATGTGTCTCTATGATATTGGTTGAACCTGCAAACGGGAAAGCAGCAGCTGAATCTTTCAGCCCGAGCAAGAAACCCCATTTCCTGGGGCACTGGGCTGGCGTCCAGCAGCGAAGAAGAAGGTATCCTGATATCCCTTAACAAAATGAAGTAAAATTTTGTGACAGAATTAAAATAATTTATTTTATAATATAAGCGCAATTTTGTGAATGGACTGTGTCTGAGGAGGAAAACACACGGATCACAGCATGACTCAAGCTGTGCAGAAGATGTCTCTCTCACTAAGAAAAGTTGATACAGCAGTCAAGGTACTTGTAGTGGTTCTGGGGGGTTCTTGACAACATGGTACAAGGAATGACAAGTTCTGATTTTTGCCACTTATGTTCAAAAGGGACAGGCAAAAATTGTAAGAGATGTTGTGAAGGGTTGTGTGTGTGACCGAGGAAAGAAGAGTCTGTCAAATGAGAATGCAGTACATGGACTTAGGGTGTTTAGTAAGTACTGTTTTATTCTGTAGGAGAAACTCCTTTAGCTACTTATGCTAAAAGAGAGTGCTTCTCCACTACAAATGGGCATAAAAATAGCCATGAACATCTAGACTGATAAGAGAAGAAAGATTGTAATAATTAGAAAGAGCCTTCTCTAATAATTAGAAAAGGCACCACAGTCCTCTATTTGTGTCTTCCAATTATTGGATATGTGTTTTGGCTGCACAAGATCATTTTTTTTTTCATCTATCATAGAAGGAAATTCGGGGCAAAACTTTAGAGGCTTTTAAGTCTTGAGGGTCAGTTACCACATAGTGGAAATTCATCTGTAGAAAATGAGACATTACTTCTTGAACAAATAGGCCGTATGAAGCTTCATGTAAGGGACTAGTTTCACAGTATCAGTATAAAACACATTAAAGGGGTATAAGAAACTAAGAATAGAGAAGTGAACAAGTCAGAAATATCAAAGATGGGAATAAATAAACAGAGCTTAACTAAGTAATTGCATGATGCAACAGTATAGTAATTAACCAGAAGTATCACAGTGCAGGATGATAGACAAAATGTTTGATAGCGCAGAAATCTAACAGCTTCTTTCTTTTAATACTTTCACCTGGAGTGGAGATGCTTTGTTTCAGAGAGATTCTAGCAAGACTGAGACGTATAAAGGCTTTTGTATTGCGGCAGTATAAAACCCAGAAAATAGCTAAGCAGTATTAACATTTGGCAGCATCCCCATTGTGGGTGGTTTTATGTACCAGAATTGTTGAACAAAGGACTAAAAAAGAACTGGAAGTCTTTGGTGAAAATAGTGTCAAAATTACTCCAGTATATGTACAGTAGGAAGGTAGTGATGGTGTTTATGGTTGCAGGACTAAGTACCAAAAGGACAAGAATATGATTGGGTTGTACCTCGCTGTCTTTCCAAACCTCCTTGGCTCTTTCTGCTTTCATTTTGTCCTCCCCATCCCTTTTTCCTCTTTCCTTACCTTCTCCTGAGATCTAGTGCCTATTCCCAGAAATGTTTTCAGATTGTACTCCGATTAAAAAATATATAAACACCTGAGAGAGGGACCAGGCCCAGTCTCCTGCTCTTACGGTGTGCTTCCTAGGACACAGAAACAGGATGACTTTTGTGATCTCACAAACCTTGACTTTGTTGGCTGGAAACTGTCTCTGTTTCTACAGAAATACCTCCTCTGACTACTGTGGTCATAGTCTGGGAGGATATAGTCTTCTCAGAGGACTGGACTTGACAGCCTCGAAATTGTGCCTTCAACCCCTGTTTGGTATGATGAAGAAACCCAGGAGGAACACTGGTGCTTATTTTAGTTTTTTCCTAACCATGTGGCCAGTAATAGTTTGTATTCTAAATGCTCAGTCCTGAAATCTGTCTCCAAACACAACAGTTTGAAAAGAATATTAAATGAGAAGAAGCACACTGAGTTATTGCAGGACTAACTGGTTGTGGAGAACAAGGTTTTGATTAGTACAAAGAGGGGGAATTGATTTCAGTGGTACATTTGCTAGCATCATCACTTCTTACTGCTGAGTCTCGCATGTCCTGCTGTGTTTTCTCTGTTCAAGGATGGGAGAAATACACTGAAGTCAGCTGAGTTGTTAAAAGCTAGCAGTCTAGCGCCATTCGAGGTATGCTAGGGCTAATTGATATGTAAGGATGGCACGTATGACCAGCAGGAGATCTGTGTGCTTTGGGAAGGGCAGCTGAGGACTAGGCAGGGTACCTGCCCTTTTCATCACAGAATCATTGCCTGCTGTTGCAGGAACAGACACATACAATGTGGGTTTCCCTCAATACCAAAGAACGCGTTTGCCTCATGCATGATCCATGCAAAATGTATAAGGTAAATCTGCATTAATACTATAGTACTAACTAGTGCTTAACACTGGATATACTCTAGCTTTTGAGAAGAGTCTTGCATTAGGGCAGCCACTCTGATCTATTCAGGGAAAGAAATATTGAATTCTTACTAAATTGGAAATATAAATATTTCATGTCACTGAGGTTTTAAAAATTCTAAAGAGAAATTTAAAAACAAATTTGCTTAATGTATACTTTAAAAAAGTCAGTTTTCTCCCTTCAGCACCCATTACCAATAAAAAATTATGCATATATGTATGTACCTTCTTCCTTGAGAATACCCAAGTATCCTTTGCAGTAGTGCTTTAAGCCTTGCAGTGGCCATTTGGGCCCAGATATTGCTAATAGCTTGGGAACAAGTTAAGATACTTGCCAAAAATCATGAAACCCGTGATGTAACAATGAACAGAACGCAGTTCTGACTTTCTGCTTTTATGGCATGATCAGCTGCTTCTGTCACCGTATTGCTTTTGTCTTGTCCCATTTTCAAAAGCCTCAACTTAGCTCCAGGGAACTTTTTCCCCTTCTTGTTATTGCATAAGAGCCATTGCTTTTCATTCATTCCTCTGGGCTTCTGGCCAGAATCTGCCCCACCACATACATTGCATCTCCCCTTTAGTTTGCTTCCCCTTCCAAGTACTCTCAGGTGCTCCTATGTGCTGTAAGTCAGAGGTGAACCTGTTGCACTGGTGAGTCTGAACAGAGCTATCTCACCAGTGCTGAAACTGGGCATAGAGGCCCTCAACTGTGATCAGTGGCTTTCTGTCATCTTTTTAATAACTTTACCATTATTTCACCCAGAAATGAGCCTCTGAGCCTGTACAACACAGGATTTTTTTTTCATGCCATGCTGCTAAATCCCTTTTTAATAAGGTATGCAACATTAGAGTTCTGTTTTCTAAGGTCTCTTCACCACTGCCTCATTGTCTGTTGCTGTTTCCATCCAGCTACTGAGTTGAGAGATGCTGCTGACTGCTCCCATCTCATCTCCTTTCTGCTCTGTTCCTTGCAAGCCCTCCAGCTATCTGGAACTAGTCCTGTTCTCCAGCAGCAATAGCACAGTGCGTGCTAGAGGCTGTGAGGAGCTGTGAAGAAGGATGCAAGAGCTGGTGCCAATGTCTGTATGTAGGTGGAGGAGTGGATCTGGAGCAGAGTTATGTGACTCTGCCCTCTGAAGTCTCTTTGGGTTGCAAAAGTTGTTGTTCCCTGTTCTTCTCTGGGCCTTTCCACATAGTGTTGGTTGGTTTTGTTTTTTCTTGATTCCTCACAGCATCTTTAGCTATTGCTGTGTCTCATAATTTCTGACTGAACCCTTACTCTCTTGGAATCTGACCTTATGCACAGTGTGTCACAGAGAAGAATCTAGACTTGTTATGTTGGAAAGCAGTATAACAGAACTGAATACAAGATCTTGTGGAACTGATTTTCTTCTGCAAAATCTCTAAAGTTTCCCACTCTCACTCATTCTCTTACAGATTTTGCTCACTCACACTCTCATACTCAGAAGTATTAGCTCATGTGCCCAATGGTCACTGGTGACCAGGATCACTCGTGTGCAATGCAGGAGGCCAGGGACACTGGCTATCATGCCTCATAGGTTCTCATTCACTGGTGACAATAGACTGATCTGGGACTTGCCAGTGATTCCCTTTAAGAATGGGTGGTGTTTGGGATCTTTTGCATCATCATTTTGTCTCACCTCCTTAAAAGTATAAGTAAAATTCTTTTATTTCACAGTTCTCTTTTTTTCCTCATCTCTCTGTTTTAAGGCTCTAATTCTCTTCATTTTCTTGACACCATTGCCCCTTGTCCTATCACTCCCTGACCTTGTAAAAAGCACCTGCCCCCAGCTTCCTTGTAGGCCCCATTCAGGTATTGGAAGGTCTCTATAACGTCTCCCCAGAGCCTTCTCTTCTCCAGGCTGAACAAGCCCACCTTTCAGCCTTTCTTCATAGAAGAGGTGTTCCAGCCCTCTGATCATCATTGTGGCTTCCTTTGGATTTGATCCAACCAGTTGATATCCTTCTTATGCTGAGAGCCCCAGAGCTGGACGCAGTACTCCAGGTGGGGTCTCATGAGAAGAGAGTAGATGGGGAGATTCCCCTCCCTCGACTTGCTGGCCACACTTCTCCTGATACAGCCCAGGGTATGGTTGGCAATTCTTGATTAATTTGAATTATATCCCCATATAGGGCACTCTGTAGCAATTAATGCATGTTTTTCCCATTAGTCCTTTTTTTTCCCATGTTTTCTTTATGTACTTTCACATGTACACACACCTGTATTCATAATTTCTTCATACCAATCTTAAACTTCTGGGTTTTTTCAAATCTCTACATGTAAAAGGAAAGATAATGAATGGGTACAGGTAAAATACCATGGTTTACAGAAAGAAAAAACTGAGATTAGTTACAGGTAATGAACTCAAACTGTTGATACAGTATTCGCAAGAAGTGAGAAAGCAAAATTGTTGCTGTTTTTTTGCATAGAATTATTGGCAGACAATCTTTTGGCATGCTATCGGGTATTACCTGTAAGTGCATAGTTAAAATCCAATTCTCCGTGCTATCCTGATGATAACCTTATTAAAGGGAAAATACAATTGAGTTTGTAAAGGTACAGTAAAGGGCATAAAATGGCTGAAACATAGATTACAAGTGAAGAAACAGAACAGGCTTTTTTATGTCTATTTAGGAGAGAGCTGGGGGGCAAGGAGGGTGTGGCATCCCACTGTGCACCAGGACCCTGAAGAAAAACACAAGTATAAACCAAAATCATTGGCAGAGTGTAAGCCAGGGTCGAATGCTGTCCCTGGTTCTGCTGAGTAAGCAAATCAATGGGACTTGTCCTGAGGTCAGGTAACATCAGCAAAGTCTGCAGTATTAACGTTTGGCCCATCATATATATGGTTATAGGTTAAAAATAGTCCAAGCACAGTTTGGGCAGAGGTTTTTTTTTTTTTCAATAGGATTTGAGAAAAATCTTCTAAGCTCAGAAATGCCTGCTGAGAATTAGCAGACAAACCAAAATGTTTTCCTGCCCTACTTTCCCTTCTCAGCCACTCCTGTGCAGACACATGAAATACAGGAAGCTGTGGAGCAGCATACTCATAAAAAATCCTCACAGATTCAGAATGTTTTATGGGACGCTTGCTCTTATATGCTGCTGCCTCTTTTAAGGCAGCTTTCAGCTGCTTTTAAAAATAGTTGAAGGTTTTTAATTTTCTGTCAGTGTACTTGGGATCATGGTATATTTTTCAGAACTAAGCAAAGACCTGCAGCTGGAGTTGCGACTGCAAGTCTGGTAAGAGTGGAGGGTTGTTAGGTATTTGGCCATGTTGCTGAGCAAAGTCTTTCCCATTTGTGCTAAAAACTGGGCAGATTCTGTGATGGTGATTTTCCACAATCATTTGTTCTTGGGGTGAAGTTTCTTCCCTCCCATCATATAGAGAATTGTAAGTCTAAAGAATTACTAATTCTGAGAACACTGTGAAAGGCTGAAGCCAGACAGATGTTCCCTCCACACCACATCTGGCTCTTCTGTCATGGCAAGTATGCTGAATACAACCTGTACCTACCCTTTGTTTGTTGTGAATTCTGGAAGCCCAGAGCAACACCTTCATTGTTCCTTTGGTTGCTCATCCGTTCTGCAGTAAGGAACTTCCATGACATCTAGAGTGTTCTCTCTACTCTGGTTTGGAGAACATACCATAGTGGTGGCTGAGCCTTCAGCTGCAGAAAGCATAGGAATTATGTTTGAGTGCAACAGCCAGAAGTAGAGGTGATGATTTGCCTCACTTCTGTGTTTTAAAAAGTATAGCTTTAATGATTTAATTTCCTGGCAAATTTGATACTGACTTTTTCCAGCATCAAGAGAACAGCAACTAAGAAGTTAATATTAAAATACAAACTTGAAAAGGAAAGTAATCTCTACACTTTTAACTCCAATTAAGTGTATTTTGTTTTATTAATTTGAGAAATCACTGCAATTTAGGGCATCTCTGTACAACTCAGTACAGTAGCATTTTGGTTCTGATTTTTAGACTGATAAAGTCTGTCCTTCATCATTTCTGTGCTGCTTTACATATTTAGTTTCAGGAGCAAGTAGTACCTTGCTACTGTGTAAGAATATCATGGATGTTTGGAACAGACACTTGTAGCTCAGTGCTAACCTCCCACATAGCTTTGGAGTGGAGATGTGCCAAGGACGAAGAAAGGACTGAACTATGACTTTCAGGTGCTGGAAGAAATGTAGAGCAACCTGAAGACTGCTTGGTTGTAACCATGGGATGATCCATCCATCTTCACATTGTCCATCTTAGATTTCTACTCATGGCTGGGCTGTCTGGAGTAGCTGCAGGCAGTAAGCTGAATGTATATTTGAATGCATTCCTGTGTAAGGAATAAACACAAAACACTTAAATCACATTGAAGACATCACATGGGACTGAAGTTGCATGTAGGCCTGTTTTGCTGAGAAGGTGCACTTGCTATTAGCAGCCCAGTGCAGTCTGTTAATACATGCTTCAGCTGGTGTATATTTTTTGAAAACACCAGGAAGCAGAGTGGCAGAGGGTGTGAGAGGTGAGCCTGGTTTTTGGTTGTTTTCCTTTTTAATTTAGCCAGCAGAAGGTCTGCAGCGTTAT
This sequence comes from Rhynochetos jubatus, assembly GCA_027574665.1. Taxonomy (NCBI): domain Eukaryota; kingdom Metazoa; phylum Chordata; class Aves; order Eurypygiformes; family Rhynochetidae; genus Rhynochetos; species Rhynochetos jubatus. The sequence goes on from CM050662.1 coordinate 2,707,327, forward strand.
TGCAGTAACCTGCAGGTATGTTAAGGATGGATTAGGCAGGCAAATAAAAGAAAGATGCAGTGAAAGAATCTTTGTAAAACAAACACGTGAGTCAACCATTCAGTACAAATGGTAATCCTGTTAGTACCTTAAGCAGGGCAACTCTGCTGAGGAAAGGAGATCTTTACAGTGTCCTTTTGTGCACTTCTGTGGCTCTGATTTGAATATGATTTCCCAGATACAGAGCTCAATAAATGAAACACTGAAATTAAATCTTAAGATATGCTTTAATGTCTTGAATTTATCATTTTCTAACTTGATGTACTTTCATGGATTAAGAGGATTCATGGAGGTGCTATGAGGAAATGCAGCAAACCTGGAAAAGTCATTAGGTGAGCAGTAGATCACAAAAGAAAAGTGCATATAAGGAGGAGAAAGCACCAACCTTCCAAAAAGCACAATCTGATCTAGCACAAAATGTACAGATTACAGTTGACATTGACAGTCAATACTTCTAACATGCTCAAAGGCAAACTTAGGTCATCAGTAAAACAGTGATAACAACCCCCCATGATTACCAGCTCCTTTTCAGATCCAAACTAGGGAGTTCAAGATTTAAGTGGTTAACTTCTAAGAGACATTTAGGAGTAAGCAGGGACCAGAAATAAAGTTAATAAATGTAACTCAGTATATGTTTTCAGGACAGTAAATACACAGTACTTGGGTACTTGTGTAGTCTTCTATAATGCAAACCTAACCTCTTTTGCCTATTAAAGAGAGGCACTGACAGGCTTTACAGAAAATGCTGTCAGTCTTTTAGCAGTGAAGAAGGTGACTGTTCCTCATATTACTCCTTGCTGGTACTTTTGATTCTCACTATCTATTTTTATACCTAGGTCTCTGTTTCCATTGGTTCCTAGCCACTGTTTGGTGCTTAGGTTCCTACTTTACTTGAGTTGTGTAGACAAAATGAAGGGAAACGGAGACATCAGCATCCCTTATCAGTATCATTTTGGAACACAGTAAATTTCTTGTATATCCAGAAGGACAAACACAAAAGCCCTAGGACCTGGAGGGGAAATAAATATGGGAAATCAACCTAAAGAGAGGAAGTGAGTGGATGACCCATGAAAAAGGAAAAAGGTAGGAAGACTGATGGAAAATGGAGTAGAAAATAAATGAATGAATTAGAGGCAGAAGATGGAAAGGAAGGAGTCGATTATTCAATGGAAAGAGGCAAGGAGAAAGGAAAAGAAACTGAAATTAAAAAAAGGGGGAGGAATAGTATAAATGAAAGATGGAAGTTGAAGTTATGCTGTGGCTACTAATAGCAAAAGGAAAAAAACCCCACATGGAGCAAGTATTTAAGAGGGAGAATAGGCAAGAAAAGAAGGAAGGTATGGGTTTAAGAGCCAGACTGTGAACAAGAAGACAACACTGACAGATTTAGAGCTGTCAGTCCAACTAGGACAGCTCAGTAGTCACCAGCAGAGACCTGGACCATTTAAGTCTAGCAGAAAATCTTGTTTAACAGGATAATGCAATATTTGAAGTTGAAGTATATATGGCAGGTATATGCACGATGTTGGACAAGTTAGAATATCTTCCAGGAGAACTGGCTTTCAAAAGAAAAGGATGGAAAATAGTCCCTTCAGATTTGAGATCTTCTCGTGGGAGATGTGCGGAATAATTACTGGGGGTGACTTAAACTAAACTTATATCATTGTTCCCACATTAAGGAAAGGCACGGTATTGAAGAGGCTTTCAGGGTGGAGTGCCGTTGCAGCTGGTATGCAAGAAATCCACTCCATGGTGGTTCCCTGAACAATATTGCCTGCGCAGCAGCATGGAGGGTGGAGCGGAGTGAAGATTCCACGATCAGGCTCTGTGAGTCATCACAGAGATGGGAACTTAGTGGTGCTACAAACTGATAAGCCACATATTTGCCACTCTATGCCAACAGTCTGTCAGTTTTTGACAAAAAGCTGTCCTTAGTGTGAACTTTGCTCATTATAATGTCATTATAATACCAAAACACAGCTCCAACCCAAAAGCTAACCGCCTCCGAGGTGTGACCACCCCTCACTGAGCATGTGCTCTGAATTTTTCTTAATCTATACCTTTAAAAGCAAAGTGAGAAAATGTTACACCAATCAAAGGTAAAAGTATGTATGACTGGAGTCACTTGAGCTCCACCTTGAATATAAAAGATAATATAAAAATGGCTCAAGAAAAAGCAGATGCAAGGGAAGACGCCATTGTGAACAGGTCAGGGAAGATACCATCGCAGATTGCCTCTGACTCCTGGGATCAGTTGACGGGCTGAGCCTGTCTTCCCCACCCATAGGGATGCCTTGGGTGAGATTTAAACTCTCTAAGTATTTTCCTAGGAAACTTAACATCTCTATATAGAGTTATTTTCTGCTGCTATATTACTCAAGGAGTTTTATGTGACTAGATTCTGTGCGCTGTATCATTCATAGTCTCATTATTTGCACGTGCTTTTGCAGATGGTACACTATCACCGGCAATCCATAAGAATCTGTGTTTCTGTTGCTTTAATAAACTGCGCTTTTACGTAGCCAGCCACAGAGGCCTCTTATTGGGCACTGCCAACTCTTTAATGGCTGCGTGATACTGCAACTAGACGGGAGTGCAGTGTGCTATTAGTGAATTTGGAATCATGATGGTTCAGTTGCACTGAATGTGGACGGACTAATAGTGCCAAATCCGGTATCACTCAGAATGTAAACCCTGCCACCCCCCGCCCCTCTGATATCTGAGGACAAGCTGGATCGCAAGGGGGTTTATTTGGTAAAGCCAAATTGCTTTACCCTCTTTACGTGATAAGGTCTAAAGTTAACAAAATATTAATATGCCTGAACAGGAGAATAATATGTATGAAATGCTTCATGTGCAGGTATGACTGGGGCTTCTCAAAAGATAGGTCAAGGACTATGTGCAGGAGGTAACACCAAAGCTATAAAACATTAGAACTAGTTCTACTGTGAATTATATTCCAAGGTGGTTTAGTATAAAGTTAATAAAACTTTCTGGAGTGAAACCAGGTTTCTGCCATCATCTCCTCCTTTCCAAGTGTGTACCTCATGTGTTAGGATACAGGATGATACTACTTACATTGCTGTTCTCTTGGATTTAGAATGGCATAAGTTTTTGCCTTGTTTCAATAAGGATGTGGAGGGTATCCTGTGACTTACGATTAAGGCATTTTCTAGGGTGATGTGGAAAGAAGTTTGAACTCCTTTAAAGCAGAAAACAAAACAGTGTTCCGATTGTGGACAACTGCTCTGATACATTCATGTACAGTTTCAAGACAGGGACAGTTGCCTTGTATCTTATCCCAGCTCTCAGACTCTAAAGAGTGGAGTGCAACACATGTGAAGGGAAACATGGAGTGAGGCAGTAGCCAGAGGTAGGGAAACGAATTTATAATCATCTGGAAGAGATTTGTTTGACTAGAGTGTGTCTCACAACCAGTTAACTGAGCTGAAATTTAGTGGTGAAGGCTTGAGCTGAATAATTATAGCCTGCATAGAAGAGTGACAAAGACTGTGACTAGAAGTAGCACTTCCAGTCTTTGTGGTGACTTTAGAAAGGTGAAAATTATTTTGTCTATGTCCAAGTTGTTAGCATCCTTACATTTAGAATGGCACAGTATGACATTATGGTCAATAAATTACTGAAAGGATTTTGAAGTCATCAGAAAAATCGAGCAGAATACAAACAGAATGAGTCAGAGAGATATCCATCCTTAAATTTTAGATCAGAATTGAGAAATAATTTAATTTATACTGGGGACCAGGAGAAGCAAATAAATGTATTTTTTATGTATATTTGTTATTATGTGGTTTGTCTGAACTCAGGTTTACAGGGTATGGATCCCTTTCCATACCCTGACCCATCAGCCTTTTTTCGTTAAATGCTGTTTTCTAGAATAACAACAACCATGCTATGGCAAAGAAGTTGTGACCTAAATACAAAGAGGATTTTTTCTGGCTGTTTAGCAGCTTTGGTTCCCATAACAGCAACGTCTTAAATAGTCTGGCTTCAGATGTTTGTGATACTAAATAGAATTCTTACCAGTTAGATTGATACAAATGTGAAAAATGGATTTAGGGAAAGATGTGAAAGAACAGAGCCAGTCTAACTGAGTGATTTGGCACCTTACCTATCTATTTAAAACAAGGAAGAGGCAAGTTGCATGTGAAAACATGGTTTGTCAACAAGTAATTCAAGTGTGGAACATGACCATAGGTGCAAAGAAGCTGGGTGTAGAAACAAGAAGTTTATGTTGCCTCAGGGAGGCATTTTGCAATAATTTTAGGAAGAGGAAGAATCCCATGTGCCCAAAAAATCCCATCTAGAGAATGTAGATTGTATGCTCAAAGATATCTGGTTCAACTACAGGGCTCTTTTTAAGGGGTTGCTCCATGGGTCTGTTCTAACTGCAGAACCTACTCTCATATTTTGGGATCTCTGAGCTGAGATTGCTAAATAGAGACTGGTGGAGACTTGTCAGGCAGGGTGCCACTGTAGGGTATGCCTTTACATTGCCGTATCATCTCTACGTAGCATCTTTCTGATCGGTTTGTACTTGAGACATGGGAAGTCACCAGAAACAGTCCTGTACATACTCTCCTTCAGAGAAGGGGGGAGTGGGGTGTGGGGCATGACTGAAGTAAGTAGAGTGCAAAAGAATGCAGGAATCCTAAAGGAGTCAAGTGAAAGATGAGGTTGAATTGAAGTAGTGTGAACATTCCCTGAAATTATCAAGACTTTTTTTTCCACAGATCTCACAAGTACCCATGGGCTAGATGATGGTGCTACAGTCCACCATCTAACTGGAAAAAAACCTGTATATATCCACAAATTTGAGTTGTTCCCCTACAGTTTATGGGTACTGTTTTGCACTGTGGTTGATGTAATCTGGCCTGTGACTGATGGATGTGCCTTTCCTCTGGACTTGATTTAATTCAAGTAATGTAGACAAATTGTAGGCACCACATGCAAGCAGACACATAGAGAAAATCTAGTTTTTTCTAGAGAGTGACACAGCTTACCTTCTTGTTAATGGTTAAACTATGTAGATTCTCTAGACTTGTCTCTATTTTTTTGCACAGTTTTATCAGTAGGCAGAAATTGTGTGTGCATTTATGTGCTATGCAAGTAATTTCATTGTTGCTGAAAACCTACATGTTCACAAGACTACATGTAAAAATCTAGACCCCAGTTCTTGGAACTGGTGACTTCCCACCAGTTCAGAAAGGTGCTCTAGATCATGATACTGAGTTGTTGGATATCATGTTTAAGGGATGTGATTTTCTGAGGGTGAAATTACTTACAGAGAAGCAAGATCTTCTTTCAGATATCAAAATACCTTGGAATTCTTCAGTTAACATGTTGTACTTTCACATCTTCCTGTTTTCTTATATGTTTTTCTCTCTCCTTTTGTTGTGTGAGACTCAGAAATAGCCAGAGGAAGGACTCTGCATGGTGTTCTGCACTGAAACAAACTGAGCACAAATTTGTTGCTGCTCAAGCAAATTTAGGTGATTCTAGTTACAATGTTATACAAAAACATTCCTTGTACAGGTGTGATTTGAAATGGGTGAACTTTCAAGGCCCTAAATACCTGCAGAACTGTATCTGTGGATAATTGTATCAGTCCCAAGAGAAATATCTGCACAGAAGTATTTCTGTGGCACTGCATTACACTGCTACTAATTCAGGCATATCTGTGTGTAGAACTGTTTCAAGGAAGGCTTGCATAGGAATGTGAGGACTTTTCATACTAAAATAATTATATTATTAAAACCTCTAGCATAGCTATATGTCAGTGTATTAATGTCTTGATAGGCACTTAATTTTCTTCTTCAGGACTTGATAAACTCAGAGTATTCTTTGCTATACCCCTATGTTTGTACTCACATTAAAGGACTCATGACATTTAATTTAACCAAGCTAATTAAAATGTTGTAATTTTTGTATGTCAGCAAAGCCCAATAGACCTGTGTATATAGATACTATATACAAGCAGTATTCAAACGTTTCAGGTGTTATCAGGTTTATCAGCAAATAGATATTTGGGCCTGGTATGTTTTATCAGCTGGTTTTGCTGCAGGGATGGATTCTGGTGCTCTAGCTCATGTGAGTTAATCTGAACCCACTGGGTACATCTTCATTTAGTGAGCTTTGAAGGTGTTTCAAAATTTGATGCTTAGATGAAATTTCAAGAAAATACTGGAAAACAGAACTCTGGGAAAAAGAAAACTTGAAAGCTCCTAAGCTTCAATTCAATTGAAACCAAAATTATGTTTTTCTGTGTTTCAGTTTTTGCCTTTCACTAGAAAAATCAATATTACTACAGACCAGATCCTAAAGTGTTTTCTCAATGGAAGTTTTCTCTGAATAAAAAAAAAGGAGGCCTGCAGGACTGGCTCAGTATGATGGAAATAATTGAAATTATTTTGGCCATCAATGAATTTTATATAGATTTAAAGGGACTCAGGGAACATTTAATCAGAACAGAACAAATTTCAGTATGGCACTTATAACTGTGTAGTCAACATAAACTGTGTAAAGCTAACATTTTGAGAAAGACTGTTACATTTGAATAGTGCTACTGTATATAAGCCAAACTACAGTATTAATTTTAAAATTAAAATCAGAGTACCTATTTTATTGGTTTTGTAAAGCTTACAAGAAGGCAAAGAGCCAGACAATCCTAGGACTTTAAATTCTGAAATTAGGAGAAACTTTTTCTAAGAACCTGAGGTTTAGAAACATGTGTAATGAGAATGGAAATATTATGGAATATGTTCTAGAATGGCTTAGTTAAGCGTGTGGATGTTAATCTCTGTTCAGTTTTACATGCTGTGGTGTTTTGTGCAGTCTTAGCTGTCCGCAGAGAGACAAGACATGAAGAAAGATGAACCTAGGTAGCATGTAAATAGTGTGGTGGGCCAGGATTTGAGCATTTGGCAACCCTTCCTTGCTGGGGGACCCAGCTGGAATGCATTAGAGCAGGCCCTAAATATCTGTGAGAAGTAATTCACTGGGGTCTAGGGACAGTGTGAAAGATTCCTCGCTGGTATTCGAAACCCCTGGATGGGGTGTTTCATTCACACACTGTAAGTAAAATCAACTTGTGACTAGAAAAGCATTGCCTACAGAGATATGTTTCCTTTTCCCACCACTTCTTAGTATGGGCATTGTCTGTTGCCAAGACAGTCTGTACCAACATGTTCCTTAAGGTAGGGCCTTAGATGTTGCTAATGTTGCTGTGCCTTTTGGCCTTTTATTGGTGTGCTGTTAGAGGGACTTTGTAGCTGTACACATGGGAGGTGTGGGCCAGAGATGATCTGTGGATTGTTTGGATGAAACCACTGTTTGATTGTCTGGAAGACAGAGGGTGTGTCCCTTCAGGCTTCTGGTTTATACGATGACTGCAAGTTGTTTTGAAACATGGCCACATAATCTGTGCATATTAGTGCTGCTATAGCTTTTTAAATAGCTTTTAGCAGGGTGTTGGTTTTCATTGGGGTTTTTTGGTTGGGTTTTGGGGGTGTTTTTTTGGTGACACTGTTGGGGCATTTTGTTCTGAATCTGTGAATATTGTGATCTTAAAGGTGGGTAGCTAGCCAAAAACTTGAAGCTGATTTTTTTTTTTTTTTTTAAAGTGTTTGGCTCCTGTTTAGACAACTGGATGAAATGGACACATTTCCACATTTTCTAGCACTTGGCATCTCTATCTGCCCTTCTTTGTCTGCACAGACCTACAATTATCCTACTTAAAAAGATAAGCAGGCTTGGGTGGTTCCACAGCAATATTTGCAGATAGCAGGGTACTGGGCACAAAAGAATAAATATGAGGGCAATTATTTGGGCCACAAAATAGGCTAAGAAGTAAAGAACCCATCATCCAAAAGATAAATGTGGTATTCCTGCTTCTTGCTTCTTCTGATAGTGGTGGCCACTGATAAAAGCCAATAGACAGTTTCCTAGGAGAACCGAGTCAGAATTAGGGCAATTGTTCTCTGGGCTTTGTGCATCAGGTAAATTACAGTAAAAACTTTCGGGATTTATAGTGTAAGGTTGTGCCCTCAGAAGTCACCCCACATGGTGAGGGGTGCCCAGGCCCACAAAGGGCAATGAGAGAGGTTTTAGTTGAATGTTTGAGTCATCCCCTCCCCTTGATAGACCAGTCCAATCCAGAGAGGATTCATTGGACATTCCAAAAGACTTTCTGGGGTAAGCAAGATAAAAAACAACAGGGAAAGAAATACTGGCAGAGAAACTGTTTCTGTACTGGGTAGTAGGTACAACATTATTGATGTCTACAACTACCTGAAAGGAGGTTGTAGCAAGGTGGATGTTGGTCTCTTCTTGCAAGTAATAAGTGATTGGATGAGAGGAAACAGCCTCAAGTTGTGCTGGGGAGGTTTAGATGGATATTTGGAAAAATTTCTTCAGCAAAAGGTTTGTCAGTCATTGGAACAGTCTGCTTAGGGAAGTGGTGGAGTCATCATCCCTGGAGGTATTTGAAAGACATGTAGATGTGGTGCTCAGGGACATGGTTTAGTGGTGGAAGTGGCAGTGTTAGGTTAATGGTTGGACTTGATGGTCTTAAAGGTCTTTTCCAACCTGAACGATTCTAAAGTTGCACCTCTGGAGGACTATACCCTGTGGTTTGTCTCATTAAATATGTCAGCTTAGTGACTTAGGTGTTATATGAATGAATGCTTAAGTTTATTGTGTTTGCTAGGATTTGTGTCATTGCGGTTAAACTCATTGCAGCTATCGCCCCCTCACCCCTACTGCTGAGTTTGTTCAATTTCATGGCCCTGTTTTTTGTCAGTCCTCCATCACAAGGGGAGGAGGAAAAAAATAACTGGAAAACAGATTGTGTTGCACTTATCTACCTTCTCTCCAGCTGCACTTGATCACCTTGAGCCTGTCTATTGCATTGGATGAGAAACTGAAGCGCACCTTAAAATGCTCCTAACTCATGGGTGTGACTTGCAGAATTCTACCAGCCGAGCTGCTGCGGGGACACGGCGGCTGCAGAAAAGAGCTGAGCCGGAGTATGGTGTAAGCGGGGCAGGGGGGCCCGCAGGGACTGGGCAGAGGGACGATGCTGCTGCAAGGATGAATCTCCGAGGAAGCAAAGGGGCAGGTCTCCAAGAAAGAGGTCGTGAAACGTACTGCAGCAACACACAGACGGCACCAGACCTGGCCGGAGGCCCATTTTTTTCCGGAGCCCTGCGCTGATTTAACCCTCCCAAGCGGATGTACTTTAGGACTGCAGCAGCAGGTCCAGAAGTGCAAGCGGTTTGTGGCCCTCCCCCGCCCCCTTCCTCCCCGCGCCCCCGAAGCTTCAGCAGCGAAGTCGGGGCGGAGACGAGGGGAGGTGGCGGCACGGGAGCCGCACCCCTCCCGGCTCAGCGGCGAGAGCCCACGGCCACCGGGAGGGAGGGTTCCGGCTCACCGAGGGGCCGCAACACGTGGGTGAGGACGGTGCGGCGGGGCAGGCGGCGCGGGGTCCCGCAGGCAGCGCGGGGTCCCGCAGGCAGCGGGGCGTGGGGGCGGCTCCCGCCGTCGGCCGTGTCGCTGTTCCCTGCCCAGGTGCTGAACCGGAGCCAGCCTCGGCTTAGCGTCCTCCCCCGCCTCCTCCCGCGCAGCAGCTGGAGCAGGAGAAAGCGGATCCGGCGAGTCCCGGTCCCTCCTCCTTCCTCCTCCTCCTCCCCGGAGCCACCGTCTCGGGCAGCCGGTGAGCATGGACCGGACGGCGGTAGGGCCGGAGGCGGCCAACGGCTGCTGCTCGCCGCTTGCATGAGGCGGCCGGGCGGCGGCGGCGGGGAGTAAGGCCGGGCCAGGGCCGGACGAGGCGGCTCCGGGCTCCGGCTGCTCCCCGCCCCCGCCGGCCATGGCGGCGGCTGCTCGGCGGAGCCGCGGCGGGGCGGCGGTGCTGGGCCTGCTGCTGCTGGGGCTGTGCGCCGGGTCGGTGGCGGGCGGCCCGCTCCGCTACTCGGTGCGGGAGGAGCTGCCGCACGGAGCCTTCGTGGGCAGCGTGGCGAGCGACCTGGGCGTGGATCCGCGGCGACTGGCGGCAAGGGGAGCGCGGCTTACCTCGGGCAGTGGCCGGCAGTACCTGGAGCTGGAGCTGGGCCGCGGGGCACTGCTGGTGCGGGAGCGCATGGACCGCGAGGCGCTCTGCGAGCTGAGCCCCGCCTGCTTTCTCAGCCTGGAGTTGGTCATCGAGCAGCCCATCGAGGTGCACAATGTGGAGGTGGAGGTGCTGGACATCAACGATAATGCGCCACGCTTCCCCCGCCAGGATTACCGGCTGGAGATCAGTGAGTCTGCCGTGCCCGGGGCCCGCTTCCACATCGAGAGTGCCCAGGACCCTGATGTGGGCACCAACTCCGTGCAGAGCTACCAGCTCAGCCCCAGCCGCCACTTTACCCTGGACCTTAAAGGCTTTCAGAGCGGCAGCAAGCTCCTGGAGCTGGTGCTGCAGCAGCCGCTGGACCGGGAGCAGAGTGCCCTGCAGCAGCTGGTGCTCACTGCTGTGGATGGTGGGGACCCCCCCAAGTCAGGTACGGCCCAGATATCTGTGCGAGTTGTGGATACCAATGACAATCCACCTGCCTTTGACCGCTCCACCTACACTGTGAGCCTTCTGGAGAACGCCCCACCTGGCACGCTAGTGGTTAAACTCAATGCCTCAGACCCCGATGAGGGCTCCAATGGGGATGTGATCTATTCTTTTGGCAGCTACACCCCAGAGAAGGTGAGGCAGCTCTTTAGTGTGGACCCACACTCAGGGGAGGTGCGGGTTAATGGTACCTTGGACTACGAAGAGGCATCCTCCTACGAGATCTATGTGCAAGCCACCGATCAGGGCCCTGTCTCTATGGCTGGGCACTGCAAGGTGTTGGTCAACATTGTGGATGCCAATGATAATGTTCCTGAGGTGGTCCTGACCTCCCTGTACAGCCCAGTGCCAGAGGATGCAAAGGCAGGAACTGTGGTAGCCCTGATGAGTGTCACTGACCAGGACTCAGGGCTGAATAAGCAGGTGAGTCTGCGCATTCCCCCTGGCCTTCCCTTCACACTCAACTCTTTCAAGAACTCCTACACCTTGATCACCCAGGGCAAACTGGACCACGAGAAAGCAGCAGCCTACAACATCACAGTTACGGCTACTGACTCCGGGAGTCCCCCTCTCTCCTCGCAGAAGGTGATCCACGTGGAGATCTCCGACATCAATGACAATCCTCCACACTTTGAGGAACCTGTGTACTCAGTTTACATCCCTGAGAACAACCCTCTTGGAGTCTTGCTGTGCACTATCAAAGCCACTGACCCAGATGTTGCCGAAAATGCCTATGTATCCTATTCTCTACTAGATGGGGAGATTGAAGGGCTACCTGTCGCTTCCTATGTCTCTATTAAATCTGATAGTGGCAACATGTATGCTGTCAGGTCCTTTGACTATGAGACACTACGGGAGTTCCAAGTGGTTGTCCAGGCTCAGGATGCTGGGATACCACCACTGAGCAGCACTGTCACTGTCCACATCTACGTGGTGGACGAGAATGACCATGCTCCGCAGATTCTGTATCCTACCTCAACCAACACTTCAGCAGCCCTGGAGATGATCCCACGCTCAGCATATGCTGGATATTTGGTGACCAAAATTATAGCCATCGATGGGGACTCAGGGCAAAATGCCTGGTTGTTCTTCCACCTGGTACAAACCTCAGATCCAGGTTTGTTCAGGGTAGAACTCCATACTGGGGAGATTAGGACTACTCGCAAACTGGGGGAGGACAGCACACCCACTTTCAACCTGACAGTGGAGGTGAGAGACAATGGAGAGCCACCGATGTCCTCGTCAGTAACCATCACTGTTGCTGTGGTGGACAGAGTTTCCAAAATAATCCCTGATACAAGAAGGCACTTTAAAAGTCCAAGCAATTACTCAGAGATCACCCTTTATCTCATTATCGCTTTGAGCGCCATCTCCTTCGTTTTCCTTTTCACAATCATCGGGCTTACAGTTATCAAGTGCTACAGATACAGTCTGTATGGGGACTCCTGCTGTGCAGGGTTCTGTGGAGTCAGAGAACGGAGCCCTTCTGAATTGTACAAGCAGGCCAACAACAACATCGATGCTAGGTTGCCCCACGGTTTAAAAGTACAACCCCATTTCATTGAAGTGAGGGGAAATGGGTCTCTCACTAAGACCTACTGCTATAAGGCATGCCTAACTGCAGGATCAGGAAGTGACACTTTTATGTTTTACAATACCTGTGGCCCAACAGGAACTACTGGTCCCTCTGCAGTGATGACTGAGAGGCATCTGACAGGACAGAGTGGGCAGAGTGCACAAAACCTGATCATACTTAAAAATGACTCCATTACTCCTAATGAGGTGAGGCTATGTTGATAAATAGTCAGCACAGTGCTCTGAGCAAATCTATACTTACGCAGAGCTTCAAACTGGAAAACTCAGATTAAGTGTATCACCTTTTGGGCTCCCAGACAGGCAGCTACGAAATGTGGTTCTAATGAATTCTAATTGTGCAATGAATTTTGTTTCTAGGTAAATGCTGTGGCTTTCAGGGTCCACTTGGTAAGTTCAGTATATCTGTCTGTTGTTTGAGAGCCACTTCATTTTTGCAGCATATGCCATATAGAGTGTTGCCTCCTTGCCTTTTCTGACAGATCTAAGGTTGCCTGTAGCCACAGAGTGCTAGGGGAATGACACATGTGGTCTTAAATTTTTAATGCTAAAAGTAATATTGCTGGATTTATTTATTCTTTAAAGTGATCAGCCTGGAAATCGATAGATTACTTTATGGCAGTTATAGATGTTTGCTACTGCATTGATTTCATATGTAGTCAGATCTTTTGAATTTAGATGATTGCAATAATATGTTTTGCTTACTAATGTGGGCATGTTTTTATTGTCTGAAAACTGCAATCCCTCCTTTGATAATGTTCGTTCTACCCAATGCTGCATTTCATGTTTTCTGAACAGTGACAATCCAGTGATGTCTTTGTAGAGAATTACAGCAAGTTACCATCGTTGTTACAGTGTGACAACTTCTAACCTGCTGGGTTGCTATTGAAAATTGTTTAATACCTATGGTTTGACCAGCAGTGTATTAACCTTTTCAATATTTTCCCACAGTGGCGAATTAATGGTTGCTTTATGCTGGCATACAGGCAGCCTGCAGTTGGTGTGCGGTTTGCATGCTCTGCACAGTTTCCTTTCTACCCATATTGGAACTAAGCCGAGAAGCACTCACAGGAGAGATTAATTCCGGCTCACAAAAGGAAAATTTTGCAATTACTGTGTGTTGTTTGTACCCTATGATCATGACAGACATAAAATCAGTTTGTGTGTTAATCTGTGCTACATCTCCAGACATGGGAAAGCTAGGGGAGTAACTGTGGTGGGATAGAAAAGAGCTTGACTTGTGTATTCTTGCCACAGAAATATAATTTATTACTTTATACTTACTCACATAGGAAGACGTTAGCATCTTTTGTAACTGTTGGTTTTTTTTTTTACACAATGATGCACAAACCTTAAGGACTAGCAAGTCTTCCATTAAAATTCTTTTAGAGAGTAATGATGATCCATTCAAAACTAATCCATTTAAAATTAATGCAGTATTTTCCTGTGAATCACAGGGACAGGGGAGGTATTTTTTCTTTTTCTTCACAGTTTTTGAACTTTAAAATCTTTCTGAGTATAATAAAATGCTTGGAATCTGTTTGATATAGGAGGGAACATGAGACATACTGTCTGAACGTGTAAGCTGAAGAATCAGAATGTGAAATACACAACTTAAATCTGATTTTCTGTGGAAGAAAAAGAGGAGCAATAATTGAAAATGGCTTCACTTTGGATGCAAGACCAGTAGGAAATTAGTTTAACAGACAGATTCCTATTACATTTTAGGGATCACTGCATTTAATGCAGTGAATTTGCAAGTTTAGAACACCAGTGCAGGATAGGTAGTGGCAGCGAAGCCAGCCCTAACTTGGAGTACAATAGTAGAGATGTATAGAAAAAACTAATAAATGCCTGTCGGTGTGGAGTTCTGATCCAAAAGAGAAATCAATTATTCAAATAGTTCTGTATGATATAAACAGAGGTGAAATTCTGACAAATTGTACTCATCACAAGTTATTTTCTTAAGTCTCTGCTTCTTAAACTGTCCTGTGGTAGTACATGCTATGAAGATGTATCAATGTTAGGTGTACATGAGGAAATGGGTGAATATAATGGCATTCACTAATTACTAGATCCTAGCTACTTACATGCTATAAAACCCTCTCTTTCCCTTCTTTCAAGCTCAATATATACACTGAAAATGACATCCATTGCTTAGCAACACTGAATTCTACTTTACAAGTGTAACGATCTTTGTATTACTAGATGTGTTTCTCTTTTTAGTTAAAGCAAACTTTTTATCAGTCTTTAAAAGCCCAACCTGTGAAGCATAGCAACAGGTATCATTGTCCTTGCATTGATTTAGAAAGTCAATCTCTGGTGTGTGTGTTACTTTTGGATAATGTGAACAAGTTGGGTTTTGGTTTGGGTTTTTTTTTACAGTTTTTGGAAATTTACCTTCTATCAGTTGTTCAGTGGTGAGGATGGGACCAGGTGACTGGGCTTTCTATGCATGCCTGTTGTACATAGGTTTTCACAGAGACTAATGTTTTGCAGATGTTTATACAATGAGAGGAAAATATTTCAGAGTTATTTGGGATTAATCTCAGTGCACTAAGATCTTAGTCCTTTTCATGTTTATCACTAAGGTCAAAGATGCTAATGATTATTTCATACTAAGTTGTGGCTGACTTTGCTGCGTCATTAGAAGGATACAGTGGAAGGGAAAACCCAGTTTATGGTTAGGTAGGAAATTCTTTGTATCTGTTGAAGTGCTGATTACCATGTGACTATTCTGATTTGTACTGCTAGTGTTGTGATAGTGGAATGGGACCTTGTTTCTGCAAGACAGCCTGTGCTTCTGCACTCACCCTGCTTGCCTGTATTGTCCTTTATAGGTTTATAAGAGAGTATCTCAAACCAAGTGTGTTTTGTGAAAAATGAAACGTACTAACACAGCTGCACTGAAAACCTTAGCAACAGTTATTGCTGGCAGGAGTCTGGTGTTCAGGATCAGAACGTGAGGTTAGTGGGTATCACTCTCTCATCAGCTGGATAACTGCTGCAGGGTGAGCAGGCAGGCAGTATAGGCAAAATATAGGCAATGTAGGCAATACTGTGGCTTCATTGCTGGCACCATGTGAGGCTATGGGCAGCCTGGATTCCTGCGTTTCAAGAGGGGGTGCATGCAGGTGTGAGGGGGCTGTCTGAAGATGTGATTTTGTTACTGGGCACTGCTGCAGTGATGATCCATCATTTTCAGGAAAGGTTTCAGTGCTTTAGTCTGGGTCCCTTTCCTCATGTGCCTGTGATGATGCTGAATGGTAACTGCATAGTGTCTGGTCCTTGGTTTGCCTTTTCAGCTCTCCTATCTTTTTCTTATGTTCTTTGGAGTTAAGCTTGTTTGTTATGTCTTGCACCTCATGACAGTCTTTTCCCTTCAATGCAGGGAATAACAATCAAACATATATATGTTTTAACTGGAGTTAAACTGAATTTCAGTTTACTGAAGGCAGCCTGGCACATTCCTAATGATGAGTGGGCAGTCTGGATACTTGATAGAACTAGATATCAGCTCTTCTGATTATACATTTCTCTGTGGTGTTTTTTGTGTGGTGTCACATGTAGCTGACAAAATATGATGTTCCATGCGATGTTCATATGCGATGTTCATACAATGTTGCATGGTACATTGTATGCACACTTTTCAGAAAGTGAAACAAAAGCTACGTTAGTGATGGTAAGACTCAGGAGTTCATGGGAGTTTTATGGTTGGTTGCTCTGCTTCTGGTTCTTCCTCTGTATTTTGGACTTGAAAACCAGCTTGCTAAACACACAGAAAAAACCAAGACTCGAACGCATCTTGATACTGCTTTAAAATGCAAGCATATTTTGAAGTGTCTAAATCTAGTAAAACCCCAGCATTGTCTGGAGCAGTCTTCCCAGGAGATTTCTCACAGAGGCTTTAAAGGTATTAATGGTGGAATATCTTACAATCTCTGTTCAAGAACTTAAGCCTTTAAGAAATTCTCCAGCCCCACTGACATTGTAAAGGTTAACTATAAATGTTTATTCTTTTGTTTAGTGGCAGCAGCTGAACCTGTTCTGCTAAGCAGGGACAGTGTTCTGTGCTTCAGGGCAGTCAGGCTCTAGGTTTGATGCTTAGTGCTGTGCCAGCAGAAATTTGCATCCAATATTAAGCAGAGGAGTTTTCCCTCACTTGGAAATCATTAAATATACTTTACAGATGCACTTGCCTTTTCTCTTCACCTTGGTTTTCTGAGAGCTAGTAATGCAAATGAGCACTACAAAGAAGAAAATCTTTGGGCTTCTGAATTACACCCTTTTCCAGTTTCCATTCTGATTTCTTGTATGATAAACACATGCTCAGTCTACAGTTTGTTTTCCATATCAAATTAATTCTAAATATTTACAGAAGGAAATCAGGAGTAGAAGCCTCTGTTTCCTTACATCTGTCAGCATCCTGTCACTGGAAAATAAGCAGAACTGTATGCAGTCAGGAAATCTAAAAGGCCTTTTACTATTGCTTCAAAGCGTATATATTTGATAAATATGCCTTACATCATTCTGTCATGCATTTTTGTGGAAATAGGAATGGAGTGGGATGCTTTTAGCAGTCTCATCATCTGGTAACTGTTTGTAAATGTTTGATTCACACTTTTCTACCTCAAGCAGGCCCTGTTCTAACACCCACGGAAGTGGCCTTCATACTGATTTTCAGGAATAGAAGATCAGGACAACATTAAAATATTTAGAAATTCCTTCTATCCCAGGGGCAAATCCTTGCTGTGCCAAAAAAGAGGACAGAGCAAAATATTTGTAATGATGTATTTTCAACTTAATTTATTCTCCATGAACCAATGAAATGATTCTTAAATTAACCCATGCTGTGCAACTGAAAACAACTGTGTGGCATTTTGCATGAGCTTTTTTGCTACTAAGGTGACTCCATTTCATATTATATATTCAATTCGTTTATCAGACTTTCAAATAGGGTTTGTTGTGTATGGCTAGTTCCATTAATGCTTGTGGTTATGTGGTTGGTAGAATGTAACCCTGGTGCCTGGAAGAACTGGCAGGAGCAAACTTTTGGCATGAGGTGTTCCCCTGGTGCAGTGACAACAACTACTATAGGCCCCTGGACAGATTTTGACTCCTCTCACAACTGTGATGATGTGTGTTGTTACTCAATTAGTAAAAGCAGGTGATGGGAGAAAAAGGGAAATAGTTGACTACTTCTGTGCTTGATCATGTGATTTCCCTCAACGCCACTGATGAGTGTGGTAAGGACAGGACCACTGGACTTGATACATGGCCTCCAAAAATCTCTGAGGGAAATGGCAGCCTAAGATTACCTTAAGGTTAGTAGAATGTGTTGGCATGTGATAAACATGGAGTTGGGAGTTGGGGAGGTACAAAGAACAATATTATCTTCGTCAGCATTGTGTGACGTAGCGAGAGTATCAGTATATAGAACTGAGAAGCATCTGGACCACTTGAGAGTCTGTATTCCTCTTTGTGCTTCCTCTCTGTACTCGTGCTTCCTGGCCAGTTGTACCTTGTCCTGGTGGTGTTGATTTATGACACAGCTTCACTTCTTATGGCAACGCCTGTGACAGGGCTTTGCAGAGGAGCCCATTGACAGCTGCTCTGCAGACTCCAGTCCCCTGGGACTGGGCTGAAGACATTACTTTGAGATGGGTCATATTGTGTCATGACACAGTGACAGCATGTATCAATGTGGCAGTTTTCAGTGAGTGGTCTGGTAAAGGTGGACTGTTCATAAGCCAACCCAAGCATGCAGATTGTGAATGCCTGATGGCCCTATAAGCAGCAACACTGCTGCATCTGAACTGCAGAGAGATATTACTGAACAGGCTTGCTTCTTCTACTCTGCTGTCACTTCTGTTATTGGTCATGCTTTTTGCTTTTATCTCTCCTAATTGCCCAATCTCCTTTAAAGGTGTATTGAAACAATTTTTATGACCAGAGGATCTTAAAGAATTACAGTCTGTAGCAGAACAAAGGGAGAAGCCAGTTACAGTGGCAAAATTGGAATTTCACAGTTTTTCCAGTTGCAGGACATTGGCCTGTGATAACACAGGTGTGGGACAAACTTGCATCTCTTGCTGACATCTGAAAGTTCCCAGTCAAGCAGTGCTCACATGGTAAAACTGGGTGAGAATAGGTTTAGACAAAGGCAGACTTCTGCCTGACTGCTTGCTCTTCCTGTTCCTCATGTGAAGACTTCAAAAAGTAGAGAAGTCTCAGACATTGAATTTTTCACAGTTTAAAACAAAAATCAGCCCCTGACAGGTCTGAAAGTCAACTGTGGCAATGGATCTTTCCTTTTCCAGAGTATATTTTTCTGATTCTGTGCCCTCCTTCCTTCTTCTGCTTCTCTGGGAGCAGCATTACAGTCCTTCCTGAAGAGTAATAGCAAATAGAGGATTGTTTGGGAGTAGCTACAAGATGCCACCGCTTCTGGACAGTAATCTTTGAAAATACCACAATCTTTCTTAATTGCAGCTGTTTCTGTGCATGTGGAGTGAATGAATGATGAACTTCTTGTTGGTGAGTTTCTCCTGCGGTCATTACCCATTCATGATCAGGTGTCTAAAAGTTCTCACTGCAAGAAAACATAGGTTCTGTCGTCTAGCCAAGAGCTGGAAAGCTCTCAGCTGAAACCCAAAAATCTATATAGATTCATGTGAATGAATGGCTGATTTGCGCTTTTCTCACTCCTACCCAACTTGTGTCAGACTTTTCCAGCTCTCTGATGTAGCTTCACTTCATCTGTGTTTTGCCTGAGACTGTGGTAAGATTCCTTCTCCTCACACTGCCTATAAGCCTGTAGAAATTAGTAACCTGCACCTGTACCATTGCAAAACAAGAATCCCAGCCTGACAGTTCCCTTGCTATAAGAAAATCCCCATCAGATGAAAAGCCAAATTTTCTGGTGTCAGCACCCTTCATACACCAAGAAAGTCAAACTCAGGAGAGGATCTGACCAGTGTATATTATTTTCTATCCTCTTGCATTGACTGTTACTACATGGTTGACTTTAAAGTTGCATTGACATCCCTGGGACTGGGGCCAAAACAGAATGAATCAGAGAATACTGGAACCATGCATAATGCGCTCCTTGTCAAGCCACTTTCTGCTAAAGTCAGCAAAACCTGAGCATGCCAGAAAACTGAGGGCTAAATGGGAAGGAAATTGCTAGCACAGATGTTTAATGTGTGGTTGCAAATAGCAGCCCCCTCCCTTTTGTGTAACTCAGACCATAAAGAATACTAGAATGCACATCATCCAAGAGCATCTCACTCTTGAGTGATGCAGGACCTGGGAAATATGGCGATAGAGTGAGAGTGTAAGTTGTAATTGCTCCATTTTTATTTGAATAAAGTCTATTGATCCAGGAAAAAGCATACTCCAAACCTCAAGAGGAAAGACAGAGCTGGCTTTGAATAATTCAGAGCATTCAACACTTTCTTTTTCTCTTTCAAATAATGGGACAAAATTCACTTCTGATCTGCCTCCAATAAGTTGAAGAGAATTAAACCATTACTGTCATATATTATTTGTGTGTTTGGCACTGTACAAGACACCAGGAATGAGTGTAGTCCATTATGTTTCTGGACGTAAGTTCTCTCTTTGAATTCAAGTATCTGAAGTTAAGCACTGGCTGCAATATCACCTTCAGAATAATGTCTTGAGAATCTTGAGAGATAACTTTGTTATGTGCTTAGAGCTTAATTTTAAAGGACTTGAGCTTGCATTCACTGGCTGTAGTTGAAAATTATTGTGATGGTCCCCTGACAATGCAAAAGAGATTTTTCTGGAGTAATTTTTGATCATCAGAGAATTTCTTAATTATCTCCTTATTTAGCAAGCCATTGCAGCAGATCAGCATATGCTGAGGTTTGTTGGTCAAAGGGTATTGCTGGCTATTTTCCTCTTCCATCTCTTATGTCCTCTCATGAATATGGAGAAGGTAGCAGTTCGTGATATTATGGAAGAATGTGTCTGCCTCTGATAAAAGACTTGCTGCAGTCTGCAAATCTGATAAAATCAAGTGCAGCCCTCTGCATTGCACTAAACCAGCAGAAACCTCACAGCAAACAGACTACCCTGCATATCCCCTTCACAGGGGGGCTGTATTTTATACGTCCTCAGGCAGATGCTATTCAGTGCAGGAGTTCGAGTTTCGTCAGCTTATCAGGTAAACAAACAATATGTGCATTATGAATTTATGATGTGGGTTTTTTCCCTATGCCCAGAACATTGGTGAATGTAGAAATAACTGTCCACCACTTTCCAGCATTAAATGTTATTCCACAGAGACCATCTCTAGCCAAAGGCCTTGGCATGCAAACAAGTTTCTTTGTTCCAGAGACAATCTCTGTGTGTCCATTTGAAAGTTTCTTCAGATTTGTAGAAGGATTTGGCAGTTCTGAAGTTTCCCAAAAACTGAGTAGCTCCATATAGACTCTTCTGACAAAATTAGCCAGATGCATATGCTTTTCAGCACCTTGAACATACATTAACAACATTATCCTGGGCTTTTGTTTCTACAGCCAAAACACCCCAATCCTGACTGGCGCTACTCTGCATCCCTAAGGGCAGGAATGCAAAGGTAAGTATGGTGTTTCCCCACATGAAGGGGAATTCTGTCCTTGTCCTCTGTGGAAAGGACAAAGCTGGCTGGCTCTTCTGATGCCCTAGGCTGATGTTATGTGTATGCTGAGGTGGAAAGCACGTGAGTTCTGCTGCTGTCCCTTCCAATCTCCAAGTGATACAGATTCATTCTGACTGCATCTTATGCTATTATTGTACTACCATAGATCAGTGCTTTTTTTGTGTTTACCTCCTGCCTTCGTATACATTGACTGTCAAGGCTTAATTGCTCTAATTATTGAATTATTTAACTGAGATTATACACTTTATACACTTTAAAGCTCCCTGTAATCATATGTGCTGATATGTTAAATAGACGCATCAATGTGTTTTCCATCTTCTGTCTCTCATTATCATAAAGTATGCCGCTCCTGCAGTCGGTTTATTAACCACGTGGTGCAATCAAGATGATTAACACAGTTTAAAGGACATTTTGAAGATAGGAGATGGATTTTAAAAGAAGGAAAAGTGAGGCTGTGTCCAAATCTCTTTAGACATCTTTGAAAGTCCTTGCAATGAGTCTGTTATAATTTGCTATTCAGTACACCCGGAAAAGAAGAATTCTAATAAAGTTGATTTTGTAGAGGCTAAATAAAATATCTTTGCTCTCCCTTCCTGAGCAGATTAGAAAAGTCATTATACATTCAGGTGTAATTTGATATGATTACTAAGACTATGTTGCAGATTTACGTGCAATTATAAGGTTGCAGTAGTTCCTAGTGGCACTAGGAAGTGCAGGACGGTATGGTTTTCTCAAAATTGTTGCTGCAATGAGACTGCAGTCATCACCTTTTATCTGTTATCTACAAGGTTGAAGACTCTTCATAAGGCTGAAGTCCAAAACTCAGATACAGGCTGTCCTTCCCAGATGCTGTGCTTCATGGCGGTGAGGGCACAGTGTACCTCTCCAGCTGACTATGGGCTGCTGTGTGAAAAGGAACCTAAACCTCAGGGCCAGAAGGAAAGGAATAAAGAGCAAGCTTGATTCTGTGGCCTGTTGGCCAAACTGGTTTCTGTCTTTTATGTTCCTGCTGTGGTTTTGGTTTGGTTTTTTAATCACTAGCTGCTTACTGCAAAATGAATAAACAGTCTGGGGAGCAGGATCCTGAAGCAGGAATTCTCCTGCTTACCAATGCATTTTATCTACCAGTTCTGAGGGTCAGGCGTGCTCTTGTGTGTTGCCAGCATAATCCTGTGGATCCACATTCCTTTCTATACAGAGTTCAAGATCTTGCTTGAAGTTACTTGAACAAGAAATGAAAAGTCAGAGCTCATTTAAAGCAATTCATCCCACAAACACGGGAGCTAATTAAGCTTTTCTGAGAAATTGTATGTTGTCCTGTGTTTTCTCACATAAGCAGCCCATGTCCTCACCTGAAATCTCAGGGCCTGAGCTTATGAAAATTGCACAGCTGATGAATTTCATAAGATGCTGATTTTTCATAAAACCTGTAGGAAGTTGGTATCCATCCATAGAACCCTTGACATCTTCCACATTTGGTTGAAACTGCCCATTAAGTTCCACTGGGAGTGTGGAAGAGAACTGAGAGGCAGACGATCAGAGACTGGGACACAGTCACGAAATCTTGTTTCTCTAAGGAATTACACACAAATAAATGCCTAGTTTGCATGAAAAGTAGCAGATTTTTTTCTTTTCCTTCCATGTAAGGTGCTGGCTAATACCCAAATTAGTGCTTTCAAGGCCAAGAGCTCATGAACTAACTCCACCAACTTTTTATTATCTGCTTTAATGTTGGTACCTCATAATAGCAAAGAAGGTGTGTAACTTCCTTGTTAGTGACTTTAGTGTCCTAAAGGTATGTTTATTCTATAAATTATGCCACAACTGTGTTTTAGTAAATAATCAAATATAAGTTTTGCAAGTTAAAATAGCTAGTTCTTCAATGGTCCAGTAGAATTTGCTTGCATCATGCAATATTCTAGTAGTAGTTGCAGAGCGGCGAACAGTTATGACCTTTGAAAAGTAGCAAGAAAGGGGGATGTTACAAAAGCCCAGGGCAGAGGGGAACTATGTAATCTAACTGTGATATATGCTTATTCAGTGCTGTGCATATGGAGGAGGCAGGAGTCCTACGTGGAGGACCAGGAGGGCCTGAACAGCAGTGGCCAACAGTCTCCAGTGCTACTCCAGGTAAGGTTGGGTGTGAAAATCTAGAATATGTTTGAGGAATGAATGTTAACTCAAGTAGACTTCCTAATGCTTCTGTCTTAGTTTTTCTTCTGTTTCATGTTTCTGAGTGAAGTTCTTGTAAATTTATCTATGGAATCTAAATAGAATGAAATAATAAAGCATAAACCACATCTTTATTCAGTCTCAGATGAACATTGAGTCCTCCATCCCAGCTTTCACCCTACTTTGGAAGTTACTGGTTTGTGTAATGAATGGGCTTCAGTTCTGGTCTGTGTATTCAGATTCAAAAAGCTCATGCTTGGGTGTAGAGGTGATTTGCCCTCCATTTCAAAAGAAGTGGGGTAGGAGCTTATCAGGTGTCCCTTTGTTATTTATACAAACCCAGTAAGTCTCTTTGAGTGTCTCTCATTTTCTGTGGTGAAATCAGGCCTATTTTTTTACTAGCTATTTTCATTCACGCAGTGATGGAATCTGAACTATTATTTCCTTGTCAAAATAAATGACCAAAAATACGTTTTAGAATGTAGCTTCATTTCCTCACTGGCTGATGACTTCACAGCAGCCAATAATAATTGACAAAAGGTCCTCATTCAGTTAAGAAAGGAAAAAAGTGCCTGTATATTTTGCAGTGCAGGCAATAAAATATTCTCACTTTTTATGTTAGAGCAGAAATAATATAGAGATGTAGTGGAGCAGTCAGTCACTGGTGTGATCAGCATTTTCAGTCATGTCCAAACTAGGCTGTCAACTTAATGGATGGCTTGTGTAGGGTTGAGCCCTATATGACAGCTCTGTGAGCACTGTGGGTCCTCTAGAAATTCAAATGAGGAGTGACGCTCATATCACAGAGGCAAGTCAAAGACCAAGAAATGGACTCTCCAGCAGAAAAGATGAGAGAGCTGCTTTATTTAGTTACTTTTTGGTGCAAAACTTTCCCTTGGCTTAAATGGGAATTTTATCTGGATAGAGGGCTGAGGAGTAGCTTCAGGATTTGCAATCACAGTTACAACATGTCCATGAATTAGTGGTGCCCAGCAAGACCTACACTGTTGTTACAGAATGGCTGTGTGCAGAAACAGATCTGGAAATTAGTATACGATATAATGGGTCCCTAGACTATAATTACTTGGTTTTCGCATACTCTTCCTTCTGTTGCAGGTTTTGCAGAAAGACACAGCTTGTACATGACATGAAGGGTGCATAGCTGTTCAGCTTGCATTTGAAAATGTCACCACCAGTGCACACTAACCTTTACAAGGGGTTCCCTCAGGCTTTCAGCTGCACTGATCATCCCTGACTGAGCACTTAGTGTATTACCTTATACCAAGTTCAGTAGGGTTGCAAATATTCACCCAGATGTTTGCTTGCTGGTAATGCAGATTTTTAAGTACCTGAATGTAAATGCAAAAGTGGGACAGTCCTGTCTTCTGAGGAGGTCCATTGGCACTTGGGTCCCAGAGCCCTGTTCCATTATCTGGACTCCTCCCTGCTATTCTTTTTGGGTCTTATAATTTTAGACTCACTCTGGGAAGTTGAACACTTCTTTGAGGAGTGGCACTAATCCCTGGTTCTTATTGCTCTTTCCCTCCGTGACCATGCAATGAGGCCCTTGTGCAATGAATGCATCGCTGTCACACACACTGCTCTGTATGTCAGTGGTTATGTAGGGTGGAGAAAACTGTAAGGCACAGGGAGAGGAGAAGCTGGCAGGAGGCTCTGAGTGTATTCAAACAGGTTATAAGAAAGGCCTTCAGGAAGAGGAAATTTTTCTGCCATACAGGAAAATGTGACTAATTGAAATTGCATTACAGAATATACACACTAGTTACAGCTGCCTTTAAATCTGACTTTTGTGAATCAAGTCCCTCATAAATGAATATTTTTTCCTGCACAATGAATACTCATTTGTTTCTTCTTTGTCTCCTCCCAAGGATTAATGACCGTGACATTAGATGAATTAGTTATTCTTTTACTGGCTTTCAAGTAATATTATTCTCCACTCTTTGTAAGCACAAGCTATAGACATCCCTGGTCCTTAATAGAAAACATAGGGAAGTCTCAGTTAGAACTGAGGATTGTGTTAATGCTCATAGATTAAGTAAGTACATCATCATGCATCACATTTTCAGCAATTTATTACCACTGTTTTAGAATCCTATCTGCAGTTTCCCACAGATACCTCTTTCAATGCTGCTTTCTTTTTCTGGCTTAGGTTCCACACCTGTAATACTTCCATCAGGTTAACATACACAACTGATGCTTTTCAGAAGAGATTCAACTCATTATGGTCAATTGCAGTCCATTGAGTCAACAAATGCGTTTGCTTCTGACATATCATTTGCATATGAATGGAGTGCATCTGTGTCCAGATAAACTCCTAGATAAGCTATTTGTTATCTCTGCTATCGTCAACATACTGTGACAGCTGCAGGTCTCGATTTCTGATGACTAGAAACCACTTCCAAACCTGTTCTGTGCACATATTCTCCATGCAGTTGTTTTAGTCAATTGATTAATCCCAATCAGTTTGTCACTAAACCATTCATTTAATTTAACAATCCGCAAAAGCTGCAGATAAGATGCCTCACACAGATTCAGAGAGTTAATCAATGAGAGCATTCAAAGATGATGTCATAGGAATACTTTAAGAAGGTTGAGCAAGTCAAGTGTTAAATCAGTACATTCTTAATTCCTAATGCATACCTGTACTCAAATATCACATGATGATAATCAGCAAATATGTGTTGCCCAAGCAAAATCTGGTCCTCATTTGACGGACAACACTCCTATTGACTTTATCGTGTATTTCACCCGTGCAGGGGATGGTGAATCTCGATCTGTCATTTTTTATTTGTCTTTGCATTTTCTTATGCACCAGTCCAACAGTTGGTAGTTTTTTAGTCAGAATACTTCCAAGTGAGTTAGGACAAGAAGGCTCAAACTCCCACTGGGAAGAGAATAGCCTCACGTTTAGCTCTCTAGGGCTTCTCATTTGTCCCTCACGTGCTATTTAGGGAGTCCTGGAAATGCAGATAGGTTTCTGGTTTCTGCTCAATGTCTTTCAACAGATTTGGCAATAGTATCAGATTTCTGTAGGTGACCACTAATCTGAGTGAACTTTATTTTCGAGATGTCTAGCTTGGAATAACTGGAACTTGATTTGCAGAAGTGGTGGCATCTCATAACAGAAACTAAGATGAACAGAAACTTTGCTCTAAACATATAGCACTGAAGATTTCAGAATAAATTAGTGGGCATTAAGCAAATCTGTGTGTACGTCTCTGTGCTCTAGGTCCCAGTCTACAAAACAGAACTGGTAATGCAAGTGCTTCACAAAGCAGTCTAAAGATAAATTCATAACATATATAAGACTCAGGAGAAGGTTTTGTGGTGAAAAACAGCCATGAGGAATTTTAAATCCTTGATTCAATGTAGGCTTTATGTGTGTGTAGTAAATAAGGCACTGGGCCACACACCACATTTATAGAGGGAAAAAATATACTTCCATTCAGACAACTCTAAACAAAAGAGCAAAAGATCCCATGAAGAGGATTTGCATCTGAAATTTGAAAGCATGTAGGTGAAGACCATGGGTGAAATACTGGCATCTCTGAAGTCCATGGCATAAAGCCCACTGACTTCAAGGAAGCTAGGATTTCAGTGTCTGTCCTTATGAATATGACCAAGAGACTGAATTAAGGTTGCATAGGCAAATGCAATCCTAAAATACACTCATTTTATGCTTCTGATTTTGCAATGGTAACATTCTCTGAAGTATATGTGTAATTTTTGTTTCCTTTTCCCAGGTAATTAGCTGGGGCAGACAGGTGGTAGCCTTGGTTTTTAAAGCACACTTAGAAAAAAGCAATTATATTGTGTGAGAATCTACTGACCTCATCATGGGCAGTCCTCCATGCTTGACATTCATGGTGCATATGTTTATCCCTTGAACTGGCCAATAAACAGCGGTAGTCATATTGGCTGCTGTTTCTTAAGAGAAATAAGTAGGAGAGACAGGTTAGCTGTGGGTTTCATAGCCACTTGAAAAGACAGGGAATATTATAACCAAGAAGCCCAGAGATCAACTCTAGATCTGAAGAGTACTGTATGGGCTACATATCTATGTGTATATATATTTTATAAATATATGTTTGTGTATATATACACAAGAGAGGTGGGCCTCTGCCAACCTCATGAAGTTCAACAAGGCCAATTGCAAGGTCCTGCACCTGGGTTGGAGCAATCCCAAATACAAGGACAGGCTGGGTGGAGAATGGATTGAGAACAGCCTTGAGGAGAAGGACTTGGGGGTACTGGTGGATGAGAAGCTGAACATGAGCTGGCAGTGTGTGTTGGTAGCCCAGAAATCCAATCGCACCCTGGGCTGTATCAGAAGTGTGGCCAGCAGGTCGAGAGAGGGGATTCTCCCCCTCCACTCTGCTCTCATGAGACCCCACCCGGCGTACTGTGTCCCACTGTGGAGCCCTCAGCATAAGAAGGATTTCGACCAGTTGAAACGAGTCCAGAGGAGGCCATGAAGATGATCAGAGGGCTGGAGCCCCTCTGGTATGAAGAAGGGCTGAGAGAATTGGCCTTGTTCAGCCTGGAGAAGAGAAGGCTTCGGGGAGACCTTATAGCACCTTCCAGTACCTGAAGGGGACCTACAAGGAAGCTGGGGGGGGCTTTTTAGCAGGGCCTGTACTGACAGGACAAGGGGTAATGGGTTTAAACTGAAAGCAAGGAGATTTAGATTAGGTATCAGGAAGAAATTCTTCACAGAGAGGGTGGTGAGGGACTGGAACAGGTTGTCCAAAGAAGTTGTGGGTGCCCCATCCCTGGCTGGCTTCAAGGCCAGGCTGGATGAGGCTTTGAGCAACCTGGTCTAGTGGAGGGTGTCCCTGCCCATGGCTGGGGGTTTGGAACTAGATGATATTTAAGGTCCCTTCCAACCCTAACCATTCTATGATTCTGTGATTATATATATATATATAAAATCTTTTTACAAAGATTTATATAGCTCCGTGTTTCCCATCACCCCAAGCCTGACTCAACGTTTGTCCTCTGAAGTTTGTTTCTCTCACAGCTTTCCTCTCTTATTCAGTTATTCACTCTTATTCTGTACCTCCGGCCTAACTATGGCCTTTTTATGTGTGCCAAGCTAGCTAGGGATATTCCATGCCCATATACACGCAGACTGGCCTGAAAGGCTATAGACACTCTTAGCTTTTATGCTGGGAACTACAGTTGCTCTGGAATAGATTTATGTTGCTCTGGAGGATGATTCCTACTTCGATCAGCTAGAATACAGAAGAGGTCCACCGATGGGGAATGGGCTGTAGAATAAGTGTAGAATACTGAAAAATAAATGAGAAGCAACTATAAATAAGGGAAATAAGCAAAATTATCTAAAAATTAAAGTCAGTCTTCCTAGTAAGGTTTGTACTGCTTGTTTGGGGTAGAATGTTGTGAATGAAATGTCTGTAGGAAAGTTGTGAAGAAAGGGAAAGGGGATGCTTGTGTGGATTTTAATAAAAATGTCCCAGTATGCCTTGATAAGAGAAGAAAATATTATAATTATCCAGTGTATGTTGTGGTATACAGACTAATTTGTGTGTCAAGCAAGTAAATCCTACTTGAACAAGAACATTCGGTCAGAATGAGACACTTTCTTCCAACGGGACAGGATGAGAAGGGCCCAGGTGAGAGATGGAGCATTAGTGTAAGTAGGAGAGGTCTGAGCAGAGATCATGAGGGGGACACCAGTAAACATCTTGGGAGAGGAAGGTGTGCACAGAGGATCTGGTAGAAGGGAAACAATTGGAGAAGGATCCTAGAAGGTCTACAGGAGGAAGACAGCACAGGGAATGGCACAGTGTAGACTCTTAAGTGACTACTGAGCGTAGGTCACTGGAAAGGCAATTGGCATCAAGATTGGGTAATAGATTGTGATGAGAGGGACAGAAAGCCACAGTGAAGTTGGTTGTTCTTTTCATGGAATAATCATTTGATCTCTGTGCATCTTTGAGTCCATTCAACATCAGAACAGAAAGGAATGAAATATTTATTTTTTTAAGTTTGACTCTCTCACAGCACTGTTCTTAAAACAGGCATAACACTCCAGTGAAAGCTCACAGGGGACCACAAAACTGTCACAGGGCTCTTAGCTTCTGAAGTATTTTCTAAAAATTCAGTTTAAGGAGAAAGAGCCCAAGAAAGAACTGAGTGCTACAGGACCTGAGGTACAACATATTTCATATGATATAGCTTTACACTGTAGTTGAAAATGGAGAACAATTTCTTCTTAAATGTCAGTGAGTTTCTATTCACCTTCTTCAAGTGACCTTCCTTATCTACAGAAAAAGGAGCTAATTAAGACTCCTCAAGCAGTCACTGCAAAGAATGTGCAGGGGCCAAAAGTGCTGTTGCTTTGAGACTGTTAAAGGTTAATTTACAAATAATGTCGCAGAACACTGGTCTGGTTTAGCTTTAGCAGTTCATTGATTAAGCTGTAAAAGCACTAGAAAATGCAGCTGTGCACATCTGTATCCCTTATACTTATTTAAATTAACCAATTTTCTATGAAATTTCATAGTTCCAACTTTCAAAACTAGAAATACCTACGTATCAAAATACCAGCTCTAAGAACCATACCTAGGTGGACTAAGAACCACTGTGATAATATAGGCAATATATTGAAAGGAAGAAATAGAGAAAGTACAGAACAGCCAAGTTATTAATGTATGTTGTGAAAATGCAGTCTTGAAATCAGTGATATAATAAATCCCCAAAATGACGGTCATAAGCAGTTTAACTAGTTCCTATGCCTACACAGTAAAACATAATAGAGATTTGGTTCACAGCCTGTTGTAATCATGGAAAATATCCTCCCCATAAAGCATGCTAAAATCATTACTTAAAGCTGCAGTATCTCTACCATCTCAGTAGAATCTAGAGAAGGAAATCATGCCAGCTTTCTCATGTAGATCCAGAGCAATGACACTGCACTGAAATAGAAATAATCTGCTAGGACCGCAGATTTATAAGGCTAAATCCCTTTCTTTTATCTCATGATTTGACCTTGCTCATGGAATTCTGAAGTTAATTCCACCTAGTGGCTGAGACCTTCAGCATGATGCACAGTCCTCAGTTTTACCCTGACTCCCTGTATGCTTTATTCCCAGGATGCTCCCTGTATGTTCCTGCTCTTTGGCTTTCCATTTCTGTTTCCTCCATTTTCACCTCTCTCCTGCTACCTGTCTGTTTTGCCAATTATGCACCTCTCTCTTCCCTGTTTGTCTTCAAACTTGTTTGTTCCTTTCTATTCCTTTCATCTAATGACTCTGGACTCTTTCTGCTCATCTGTCCACTGTGTCTCCCTGCTGTATTAATTCCAGGAATGCTGAAATGTAGATCACTGGCTTGGCCACACATCCCCTTTTCAGTATTTCACTCTGAACTGAGAGTTTTCTGTGATAAATGTTTCTCCTTTCTGACCACCTGATGGAAGCTGGAGAGGGCTGAGAATTTCAGATGCTGCTTGAGCTGAAGAAAAGCATTTTGAAATCAGAAAGATTAAAAAAAAAAGGTCAAAAATGTAATTATTTTTATGACAGATGCAGCTTGAGATACTGCTTCTTATTTTTTAAAAATTTATTACCTTTCTGACCAGCAACTCATCTGCTTCACCACATGCAAACTGTAGCTGAACCAGCATTTTGGACTTTGAGTATTTGCATCTGGGACTAGGTAAATTAATAGGTTAATTCAGGTTTCTGTTCAGCTGTATGGACAAAGAAGGGAGGGAAGATAGCTTATATTATACAGATACTGCAGTCATGATTTGTCTACTGTTAAATTTACCTTCTGTTATTTTGTTATTTTCCTCTTAGCTCCAAAAAAACCATGACTGACCTGAAATAGCATTTGTGATCTTTATCATGAGGTCCATTATTTTTCAGTGGAGTGTACCAAGTAAATTAGATTACATGGATGAGAGGTTTAATAGTGTGATACTTTAGTCCTTCAAGACTCAGTGTAAGGGAAAAAAAAGGGGCTCGTCAGAATTTTAAAAAGGCTAATGCTGGAAACTGCAAAGTTGTGTGGTTTCCTTGTCTTGATATATTTCACTAAGATTTTGTTTTCATTTTGACTATGAAAGAGAATGGTCGTCAAAGAGTTTATGTCTTCATATACTGTGGAGAATTCTTGATTTCACCTTCTGCAAAGATTTGTGAGAGGAATTAACCTTTCTCCTTAGCCCCAGGCAATGCAGAATGTATTTGTGCATCTTGTCATTTAGTCAAGTCCCTGTACATGTGCAGCCCTTCCATTTAGATTAGGGTCACATTTGTCCCTGACTGGAGCCAGTTGTTGAATTTGAGAAAGCAGAGATAACCATGTCTGGCTACTGATCTCCAAAGGGGTTGACTGCTCCAATGTAGATTTCTTGAAGGTTCATGTAAGATTGATAGCTCCAGCTGAGATACTAATAACTCAGGAAACCTGAAAATTTCTAAAAAGCATGAAAAAATAAGAGTAACAGGAGCAAAAGGCTAGTGGTTTTCTGTGACTGAGTAATATGGAGCAGGTGTTCCTAAACTGTGGACAAAAGCTGCTGAAGCTCAAGACTTTGTCATTCTAAGGCGTGATAAAGTGAGAGATATTACATAAACAGTCTAGCTGCTTAATTCATCTTTCCCTATAATAATTGCTTTGCTTCCTCAAAATGGAAGTTACAGTTGCACCCAAAAAATGTTTCTCCTTTAATAGCTGTTACTAACTCTACTCTGCTTTAAGAGCAAACTAGCAGCTCTTGAAAAGTATCTGATTTTGATTATGGTTAACTTTGTTAGGTCTGTAGTGTTCAATAGTTTGTTAACTCTTCTGAATCAAACACCAAAGCCATCCTGATTAACGTACCTTCCAGAAGTTAGTCACACCCCAAATGATGCTGTAATTGATCAAAAAGGCAGGGTGGGAACAACAACACTTCTTACCAAACACCAGATCTGCCAGATGATGTGATTAATTCCTAGACAGCCAATAGGAAATTATGTTGTAATTAAAATAAAGTCCAATTTTCAAATTTAAGTAACTTTTTCACTTGTCCATTGGTCTAGGCATGTGCTTCTTTGTGATCTTGGTAACAATACCAAGGAGTTCATCTTGCATGCATATTTGTAATATTCTGTAGCTACACAAAAGACCTGGATTTTGATTCTCATTTATTATATCTCTATGATTTTCTCAGGGGTTTCAGTAAATAAATAGAAAAATCACTTACTTGCAGCTGTACTACCTTGGGTTGTGATCTTGTCAGAACTTATAAGCTAAATAAGTGTTCATCTGGTCAGTACTGTGGGGAATTGATGGTAATCAAATTGTTTCCACATGAGGTTACAGCTGCTTTATTTTCTCCCTGTTGTGCCTCCCTTTTCTGTGTGTGTTTTGGTCTGTCGGGTTTTTGGTTTGTTTGGTTTGGGGTTTTGTTTATGTTTTTTAAAATTTTTTATTCTTAATTTTATTATTTTTAGATTTTTTTAAAGAAAATGTTAAAATAACCTGTCATGTTCGTAATCCCAGAGGAATTTTAACTCTGGTATTATCTCTTGCAATTCACTATGTGATAGACAATGGGTGGATAAAATCAGGATGTTTCTAAGCAGTTCTAAGAAATTTTGGTCTGGAATGTATTTATATTGCAAGCAATGGAAGAAGGATAAAGGCTGAAGGAGTACAGACCGCTCTGTGATATTACATCTTCCCCTAATGGATCTCTGCCCGTGTGCAGCACTTTGCTGTACACAAGGGTCATGAATGTATTTTTCATGTGTTTATTTTTGGAAACAGGCATTGCTTCAGTGTCTGTTATTAATGTCACAGTGTGGCAGTGCCTCTCAGGTCAGGTGGCACAACACAAAGCCCATACAAATAGCAAAAGACAAGCCTTGCCTTAGGGAACTAAGCACTTACATGAGCAGGGCGGACAGAGTCTGGGAACACAAGGGAAAGGACATGGTCATTATCCTGGTTTTGAAAGAAACAAAACCAAGGTGCAGAAAAATTAAAATCATTCTTATCACAGAGTGCTCTATGGTGATGCTGAAGAAAATCAGCATCCACCTGGCCCTAATTTGTTCTCACTGCAGCAGGGTTGAGTAGAGAATCCCAGAGCTGTGAGCCTGATTTGAGGTGTCCTTCCCTGCTCTCCAGCCTGCTGAGCCATCAAAAGCCCGGTAGGTCAGGGCTTCCTGGTTGTTTCAGCCTTCATGTTTCTCTGCGATGCTTACACACCCTTTGCCTGCAATGTCAGCCCCCTCAGAGGCTCACAAGCCCAGCTTTTAAAGAGGCAAGCAGGAGCTGCTTCACATTCTCCTTGGCCATTGTTTCTCTTTTACACCCCTTGATCTCTTTGCCATATCCTTGCTTTGGTGGGACTGCCAGAATAGAACTGGGCTGCACAAAGCAGAGAAAGCCTTACTTACTGTGCCTATTTTCCAGCACATATTCTGACTATTTATGTAACATTGACCTGGAGATGCTGAATTTACTCTGAGAGCTAAACTCTGAACTCAGGCAGTCATTACTTGTGTGCACTCAGAGGATGTAATGAGAGATGTAAAACAGTAATAGCAGCATGCAAAGGCACCCTTTCATTATGGGGATTTAATTCTCAGAAAATGAAGGCTCTGGCAGTGGAGGGAATGAATCAAGTGTGGCTTCTCTGCTCTTGTCTTGTATAATTACAGTCACCCATCCCTAAAAGCATCCCCTTAACATGAACACACAGATAGCAAAATAAATGAGTTGATTAGGAAGAAAAAAACAACTCACAAACCCTTTGTGGTCTTGTAGAAATTGTTTCTGTGTTTATGCTGAGAAGAAGAGTGTACTGCTTTTACTTGCATGGGTAGATAGGACAGGTTCAGAGAAGGCAGGGGAGATTTGGTGCAGCCTAGGAGACCTTGTGCACAGCCTGCACGCCCCAGCTCAGCACGCAGCGCCAGGATCAAATACCAAAAGGCAACCAGAGCAAAACAGTTAATGGCAGCAGTTCATCCCACAACAAATGCTATCAAGGAGGCTGGAGCTAGAATAGAATTCATTGGTGGTGGTTTAAAC
Organism: Rhynochetos jubatus; assembly: GCA_027574665.1. Taxonomy (NCBI): domain Eukaryota; kingdom Metazoa; phylum Chordata; class Aves; order Eurypygiformes; family Rhynochetidae; genus Rhynochetos; species Rhynochetos jubatus. Next base: position 2,741,493 of record CM050662.1, read on the forward strand.
ATGATGAAATTAAATTGCTTTTATTTTGATCAAGTTGGCTACTAGGAACAAAGCAAGTGCTTCATTTGCTGTTGTTAGTGGCCCAGTTCTGTCTTGTGCCTGCCTCCCACAACTGTTTTTTTGACTGTTAAGAAGCTGTTGAAAAAGCAAGTACTATTTTTTGATTGGCAAGCAAACCCTGTGCTGACAGATTCACAGGCTCTCTTGGGGTGTGTGTGTGTGTGTGTGTGTGTGTGTGTGTGTGTGTGTACTATCCTGTTGCATAGAGTGGGGTGGGATTTGAGGGGCTGCAAAGGGAGTTCAGTCTCCATGTAAAGGTCAGATCTCAGGCATATAATGCCGAAGCACACACAAGACAGGCTGCTGCCTGGGCTGGGAGTGGCACTGATTAAATACTTAATTGTGCAGTTAATCTTCTTAGGCTCATTTGGACAATTAATGGCAGGAGAGGTCCTCTGCCCTTCCCTCTCTGCATTTGTGCCTGTGGTTACTAGAGATGGCCAAGGGATTTTGCCTCACGTTATACCTTCTTATCCTGTAATCACAACTACTTGGCCTGCTGCCTGGTCCTATGGATTGCTTATTCTAGCTAGGTGTTTCAAACCTTGAAGAAGGAATACCTAGTTATTTCCAAGTGGCATACTCTGGTCTTCAAGTAATTTCAGCAAGTTTTTCACATTCAGATTTTTAATAGATTGGGAGGCACTTTGAAATCAAGAAACCATAGACTGAGCTCAGAACAATCAGGGAAGTTCCAAACCTTCCTTAGTTTTCTTGATTCAATTTTCTTTTTGTTTCACATCATCACTTGAATATGGTAGCTGAGCTTAAAGGAAGAACAGAATGTTGTAAGACACAGAACAAAATCATAGGAGTTCTGAACAAAGGCAGTGAGTGAAAAATAGCAAAACCTGTATTAAAAATACTGTGATAATATTGGAAAATGCAGAACGAACAATTCCTCCCCCAGGTTTCCTTCCAGCACTGCTGGCAGACTTTAAAACATTGCTTTAAAGACACAAAATTCAGACTGGATTTTTCATTATCAAGAAACATTCGCATTAAACACATCTCGGGATCTGCAGTTGCAAATTACATTCTCCTCCCTCCTGCTCTCAGTTTTTCACTATCTCTCTTTGTATTACTTTTCCATGATCCTGTATGTTCCCAGGAGCAAGAGGCTATTAGTGGTAAATCAACTTGCATGCCTATAGTGGTGTTTAAGTGTTCATAATTAATATCTACAGTTAACTGAATACTTTGTCTCCAGTGTTCAGCATACCATTTCAAACTGCTCCCGTTGTCATCTCAGACAGTATAAGCAGATACACTGTCATGATAAGCAGTGTCCTTTCCAAATGCCTGGAGTCAAATGCATTCAGTCACACAGAGAATAAGCTGGCCCAAAGAATCAACCGGCAACTGCGGCATTCCTAGACCATCAGCAGGAGTGCGGTAAGAGGAGTGTGCCAGCACCACACCACTCATTAGGTTTCTGAAGGTTTTGTTCTCTCTAGTTATCGTGCACGGTGTCATCTCTTCATGGCAAAAATTACCTGTTCTTGGTAAATTATTATCTTTCTGCAAATTTATGCTAAGTAGATAGCAAAGTCTACCACATGTGTAGCTGGAAACAGAAGAATTAAAATAAATTAATAACATTAATGTCAGATTATCTGCCTCAGTTATTCCCAGACTTCACTGCAGTTGGGAGAAATAAAGCACCATAGTCAATATCACCTTTTGCTTTTAAATGGTATTATTTCCTGTGGAGCAAGGAAGGTTATAGAGTTTCACAAGGACCATGCATGCTGTGGTCCACTCTGGATCCCTGCCTTTACCTCTCTGAAGACTGCAGGTGCTGTTCTGTAGTAAAACTGTTTACTGTAGTGAAGCTTGGAGACAGAAGAAAGCACGTTTCTGTTGTTCTGCACTGTAAATCAGTATATCCATCTCAATGTACAGACTTAGCGACTGCTGCTAAACCTATCTAGAAGACCCATTAATGGGAAAGAGAACTACTTACTTCTAGGGTGACAGGCAAAATAATTTGCTGATCCTAATCCAGTTCCCCGCTGGCAATTTGCCACATCAGAGAAAATGCAATCACAACTGAAACTAATTGGCAGCCCTAGCAGGGAGGCCAGTGGGTTGTGCAGACTAAATCCATGCAAGTCAACGATCTTTTCTGAGGCATGTTGTCTAGATGGCATGATGGGAGGCTGAGAGCATTTCTGCCAGCTTTGTAGCTGTTCTCAGTGAAAAATATATTCCCAGCTGTGAATACTGATGCTGTGATTGTTTATTTCTTGATACATTTTTATGAAACTTCCAATTACATGTAACATATAATTTTAAAAGCTTAATCTTCATCAAGGTTTACAATTAACCTCCTTATTTTTCCCTGGTATTTCATTTTTTGTTATTCCCAGATGGCAAATGTTTGTAAGACATTGTAGAAAATGCATCTGGGTCCTTCATAGCTATGATGTGAGGTCAGCCCTGGCTGGAAATTGTTGATGATAACTTGACTTTAATCTGCAGGTTCTCCTTTCTGTTTGTTCATTTCCCCTGGTTAATTTGAATTAAATACTAGTTTAAGAACTCCTCACCGTTCCCTCTTGTGGAGTGAAAAATCATCAGAGGGTGGAATGCAGGTAAAAGTAGAAATAGATGTTTCTTGCCACTTCATACTAATCTTCCAGGCAGCTTTAGAGTGCACTCCACTTGTGTGTTACAGTAGAGAAAGAGGCAGTTAAGGTAACTCTTGGAGAAGAGCTGCAACAACCCTATGTTAACTAGTGCTCAGTACAAACTCAGTGCCAAGTTGGCCTGCAGAGTTGCTAGGAAACCAAAATAAAAATTCCTACTATGTAAAGTACAGCAATGTCATGAGCATGACATGATTTTTGCTGCTATTCTTCTTTTTCTTTCTTTTTTTTCTTTTTTTTTTTTTGTGTGTGATGGTGAACTAAGGTTGTGGAGGATGGAGTGAGGAGAGAGGCTGCACAAGAGGGTTTGGAGGAAGCACTAGGAAGCTCATCTCTATCCTGATGTCTGTAGTCCTGCCTGTGTTGCAGGCTTACAGTAAATAATTCTCAATTAAAAAAAAGACTTCTTTTTCAACTTTAGGACAATGGGATACTTCCCTGCTCTTACCCAGCTTTTATTCCAAGAAACATGGAGGCAGCTGGCAGAGAAGATAGTGAAGCTTGTAGCAGAGAGAGCTTGCCTGCATTTCAGGGAGGCTGTGTGGACTAAATGGATGGGTTTTGTGTAGTTCTGTATCAGCTTATACCAGTCTAAGTCTAGGATTTGGGGTTCTGCTTTTTCTTCTTGCATACATTCCAGCTCTCTCTCAAAACTGTTGTTTCTTTTCTGACTATAGGGTTAGCTAATCTGCCTGAAAAGGCTTGTGTGGGCTTAATTTTCAACTCAGCTGTTGCTGAGAACTAATACTGGCACGAAAAGGGGTAGGGCTACCACAGACTAAATGCATAGCACTGCATCTTCAGAACACAGAACTGTTGTGCTTGTAGAGAACTGACCTTGTGAAAACAAGGTGTCAAGGAAACAAAGAACTTGCTGTGGACTTCATTGTAACAGATAGTGAAGAGAAAAGGAAGATAAGGATTTTAATTGTCTGAATGGGAAGAACATAAACAATGAAAGCAATATTCTGTCCAGGAATAATGAAGCATTTCATAAGGGGTTGAGGAGTACAGTAATCCCCTGACAGAACAAATTCTTGTATGTTTTATATATACTTATATTTACTTTAAAAAAGTGTATTTCTGAAGTAGAATATTGAGTAGATATCTCCATAAAGAACATAGAATTCCAGCACTGAAGACACTGATTTCTGAAATTAGAGATGAGATACAGGTGGGTTACAGCTATGCTGTAACAACAATTTAGACTATGCCTGGCATGCATGTCTCCTCCATATTGCCGTGAACTTGCAAAAATACTGAACATTTCTCCCATTTTTGCTCCCTGGTACGCTTATGCAGAGCCTCAGGTGTGGATAAGCATTGCAACAATCAGTGAATATGTATTTCAGGCCACTAAAAAAAAAAAAATCAGGAAAAACCCCAGACACATCAGAGAAATACTCAGGTCTCCAGGAGATGGATTGACATTTCACTGCTGTGAACACAAGACAAGCGTACCAGGTCAACATGTAAGAAACTAAGGATCTGAAAAAAAGCAGAGGGTGGGTTGTTAGTTAAACTTTTTAGTTAAACTTTAGTTGCCTGTGGTATGAATGAGAGCATCCCAGTTGAACACACACTGGTGAGCTCAAGTAAATTCTAGTGGAGAGAAATTACATGTTACATTTAGTTTGTCTCTTCCTAGGGCAGGCAGCTAAAACAGATGAGCTGAATTATGTTCACCAAGTTCCTTTTTCACTGTTATTCAAGTAGCCTATCATGACCACTGGAAATGCTGACATCTGTGTTGTAGACAGAGGCCAAAATACAGACCAATGTCCTTAGATAAGACTATAACCTTTGCCCTGTGCTTGGAAGGACAAGCCGTGGCACTGGCTATGGAAAGAGATTTATTCTTAAGTCTGGATACTGCAGCCATCCAGCCTAAGAAAAACTAGGTACAGGAATTCATCTGGTAATATGGAAACTTAAAATGAAGATGAGGCCTATGGTATGATTTTAGCAGACCCAGACATTCTCAGGAGATACACTAGTCAGAAACAGCTTCCAGGCAGTCAGCTGCCATATGTACAGCCAGTCTATTTGATCAATGACCAATTTCATTTCAGATGGATTGTGCTGCCAGCTGCAGTATAATCAACAATACTGATAAGCAGCAGTATTGGATTGGAGAATGTGACCAACTGCTTGTGTTATATTAACAGAACTATTTAATGGCTAGTGGGCAATTGCAGGCTGTTGAAAAGAGACATACTTTCCCTGAGACACTATTACTGAGAATTCATCGTAGCAGACAGAATAAGCCTTGAACATGGTTGCAGTGTTGCATGATCATATTTACAAGACGAGAGGAAGGAGAACTTGTCGTAGATTCTTCCTCCTACCCTTCTTACACCCTCTAAGGATATGTTTCTAAGAGGAAGCTGAGTCAAAACAGAACCTGCTGTGAAGTCCAGGAAACTGCTGAAATGCAGATGGCCATCAGCTGTAGTAATACCACTGTAGAAGGAACAGAGTCTGTGAAGAAAAAAGAAGTTATATCCACTAAATTTAGAAAAGCAGATCCACGACCAAATAATTATTTAAAAACTTACAAGTAAACTGAGAATCAGCATTGACAACTCACTGAAAAAAATACCACCATCTGAGGACAAACTGATATGCCCAAGACAGTCTTTCTTGATTCTGGTGCAAGGGTTGTGTGCTGCCAGACAGAATGAGAGGACTCATCAGACTAGCCAATGTCTTTGTCTCGGCTTTTGCTAGGTGTTTCTGGGAGTAAATGCTTAAGAGCATCAGGGCTTGAAATATTTTTTAATATTGATATATGCAGACAATAAAGGAACTCCAAGACATCTGAATGGCATCCATTTAGAGAAATGGCACTAAGAAATTAACCATTTTAGTGGAAAAGAAAGAAAGCCTGAAGAAAAATCTGTGACTCATACCCTAGAAATTCCTCTTTCTGCTGAGTGCAGGAAGGATGTAGCAAACTGTCTCTCTTTCATTGCAGACTCAGCTTTATAGCATATCTAAGTGAGATGAAACCTGCCCTAAGACAGAAAAATTTGACCAGGCAGACAAGCTGAAGAAGAATAAGGCAGAAGAAATCTGAATAATGCTAACTTGTAAAACTTGCATTAGTCCACAGGAGACTGAGAACCTGCATGGACAAGCCCAGACAAAAGGACTGGAAGGGACTAAGCAGTTTATAGTATTATCAACTGCCTTTTGAAATTCTGTATTTTCCTGCCAGTATCCAGGAAGCCCTTCAAACTGTTGACTTGCAGTAATGCAACAAGATCAGATTCTTGAAATATAAAAAACACCATCATTCAGAGTTCTTGCCTCTATCCATGGTCCTTCCTACACTATTAACCATGTTACCTACAGGTTTTCTGATGATTTCTCAGTATGGAGGAGGTCCTTGTGCATTGGTCCTTCACTTCCAGTGAATTCTCCACTTACATGGCCATAAAATGTTTTCTGTAATCCACATATGTGTAATACCTTGCTCTAGTTTTCTCTCTCTTTCATCCATTCTGTTGGAGTAACAGTGCTATTTTCATGCATTTGTATCTCCATTTTAGATAATCACCATTATTTTCATGCACTGAGCTACTGCTTTTAGCATACTTACCCTTCACTTGAAAGAGAGGACAGAAAATCTGAGTGGGGAGCAGAAAATATGGTATTTATATTTTGTTCTCTTTGAACCACAGCTTGTGCTCCTTGTCCTTCCCAAGCCATAGTTGCCTTGTTGTCCTTGGTGATTCTTTTTCAAGGACAGACACTTTCATTCCCCCTGGAGAGATGAATTGCTATGGTGATGGCCAGGAGACTCAGCCTTGTATTGACATTCTCTTCCCCATGGCATCTTCGAACCATTGTGGTTCATGCCACATGTAGACTATCACTGCATCTCATGCTCTAGGGGCAGTCATTAACTAAGACTAGTGACACTTGGACTTCCGTGAAATTTCCTTGGTGTCTGTTTCTACTGAAATGAACAGATTTTCCAGTTACTGTTGTGGGAGAGCCCCAGGTTTTCTTCTGAATCCTGGAAATGAGTGCACATTTAGCCCATGGTTAGGCTCTGTAAGGCTTCTATGCTACTCAAGAAAGTGACTGTTGTCTCCTTACCTGGGCTGGCAGTCATCTTCTTACCTGTACCTGCTCCTGTTGAAGAACTAAAATGCTGAGGTTGTGGTGAGTGGTTTTTTGATACTCCTCATTACCTCTATCTTTGTTTATTTTATTTTTAGCTCATGTGTATTGCCCAGTCTAGTTTACACCTTCCCTTAATGATACATGATGCCTGGAAGGCTAAAGTATATTTTCCCAAACATTTCAACGCTCTTGGATACTACTGCCTGGGATTTGGGTAATATGCTGAGGGAGTCTGGAAAAAGTGGACAAAATTACATTGGACTGATCATGCATCTACTTTTGAGGTACAGGCTGGGAATTGGAGAAACAGAAATTAAATATTTGCTCTACCATTTGAGCTTCACAGCAGTAATCTTTCCTTTGAGCTGTGCAGAACACTGTACTTGAGAGGTTACTTGAAAGCTAATTATTACCAGTCCCATGTACAGAGCTCAGTAGTCAAACATCCAAAGATCATGTGTTTTTAAAAAGTTAAACTACTTGTTTTGTTTTTCTACATCAGCAGACTGATGATTCTTTTCTTCATTCTTCTCCCCTCCCTCTCCCCGGCTTTTCCTAAAGCCATAGGGATTATAGATTTGACTTTGTCAAATTCTGAGATTACATAGTGCTGGAGCAGTATTTGAGCCATCAAAAAATCTAGCAGCCATTATGTGGAATGCACAAAATAATGAGAGAACTGGCCATTTTGCACTTCAGAGTAATTACGGGTAAAAAGTGGAGCTGTATAAATTCCGTGGTATTAATTTTTGTGAACATATAAATACAGCATATTATACGTTATAACATCTTATATATTACAACATTTATGTATATATATATATACAACATATACATTTTCTACAGCAGTTTTGGCACACTATTCAGTATACAGTGCTGCTGCTGGACTGCGAATTTTTATATATCCTCGGTCCTAACTTTTGGATGAACAACTGCTCACTTTGTATGTTGGGTTAATAGTTAAGGTCAGCTCAGATGCTGAGAGTATTACTCTTGAAACCTGTGAATAGGTATTCCTGTAGACTGCTCTGCTGGATACCATGTTTGTGGCCTTCTAGGCTAGGTACAAATTCCTTTTACTTTCACAAAGGAATTGAGGAGACAAGACACGACTGTGTTTTGAATGGCCTTTATTCACTCTGAAAAGAGGCAACTCTTGCAGGTATTTTTTACACAGAACATGGTCTGAGACTGCAATTCTGATGGTAAATATGAAAAATACATAACATGGATTAAGGTAATGGGAATATTTGGTTGCTGAGATAAATTTGTGAAAGGGAGCAAATGGTTTCACCCAGAAGTGAGATCTTTGCACTGCAGAGAGGTGCTGGGTGGAAATTTCTACTTTCTTTGCAGACCTGCTTGTGTTTCATCTTTGACCTGGAAAAATCAAGGCTAGTAGCCACTGGCTATTTCTTATTTATGTGTTAGTCATCCTCTTATTTCTCTGCTGAGGTTGGCAGTTAGGGGTAAGGGATAATTGTTATTTGCAGTGTGGAGGTTTGTCCTTCCCACCACTTGACAGAGACCCATCAGTTCATAACACATAGGCTGGGAGGTGGGTTGGGATGTGTAAATTAGAGTAGATTGTGGAATTTGGAGGTGAAAGCTTCCAAATCATCCTAATCCTTAAAGTTTTTGAGGTACAGACACTACATCCTAGTAAACATTCAGCTGGGTTTTCAGAATAACTCGGGTACACCTTTATGCCGAGACAACAGTTTGAATGTACAAACAGAGTTTCCAGATGAGAATGTCACTGCCTAATCAGGAGAAACATATTCAGGTCAAGTGCCAGATACAGTTATGCAGGATAACAGTGTTGGTCCACAGCCTTTTGGGAAGTGGCATAATACTGGAATGCTGAAAAAGAATCCAGAAAACAATGCACAGCTTTGAAAGAAGCCATCAGAAGATGTATTTCTGTCTTGCAGACCATGATTATTGATTACCTTGTTCTGTGATTCTCAGACGTGAGCTCTTCATTGACTGGAGTTAGATTGATGAAGGCAGTTGCTTTCTCTGCAGCAGCAGCGTATACATGGCATGTTCTGTTTGTCACAGGTGCCTGGGTAAGGGAGGGCACCTGTTATTAAGTGTGTGATAAGTGTAGAGAATAGGATAGATAAACTGACCATGATATTGCATTGGGTCAGCGCTATGCTGCCAACCCTGAACACTCAAAACTTAAGCCTCATGTACAGAAAATCACGTTACCAGGAGTCAGTGTTCACAAAGGAGACAGAGGAGTCCTGTAAAAAAATAATAATAAAACTTTATTTGAATAAAGGGAGAGTCCACGGGACATATTCCTGTGGAGTCTCTCAATGTACAGGGGGACGCAGCCCCCTTTTATCCTACTTTCCTGACCGCAAGAGATCCTCCTCATTTCCCCATTGGCTGAGGTACTCTGAGTGTACAGACTTCCCGATCCACCTAAGGTATTCAAGACAAGTTCATTTGACACATTCAAGATATTCCTGTAATTTAGGTATTCCAGATATTCAGGTGATTTAACATATTCAAGGGATCATGTAGTTTCTATAGTCTCTTATCTTAAGTCTGAGTTCACACAGGCTTCTTTTGTTCCTTGTCTTGAGCGTGGGTGTGCACAGGCTTCTTTTGTAAAGACACAAAACTGGTGTTCCTATCACTCAGGTAGAGATTGTTTTAAAAATCATGATTTTTTAATTTTCTAAAACAAAGAATGAGTTCCCTTTATTTGCTTTCTGGTGCATTAGGAGGCAAAAGTAACTTTTTATAATTTATTTTTCTCTGTGAAACCTGAGATTCTCACACAATCACACCACTACTGATGTTTAAGCAAAGTGACAAATATTCTTAGAACTGGTAGGCTGAATGAGCATGACATGATCCCAGAGTGCAAAGACTGGAGACACAGAAATCCCACATGGGTAGAAAAAGCTGCAGGAGAAAATTCAGGCTGCAGTTTATGCTCTTTCATTATTTAATAGTGATTAAAATACACCAACCACAGGAGTATAAGCTTGATTCAGTTCTCTGTGTGTTAGGCTATGGCAGTGCCACCTGCTCAGCATTTTTTTCTGTATTAATGCAGCGTTTTCACTGAGCCCAAAGCAGAATTACCTGGAGGAGCAGCAGAAAATCTGCAGATGATAGGCTTGTGATAGTTGAGGATTAGGAGGCAAGGAAATTGGTGGTTGACTTTGGCTTCTGAAGACAAGCACTAAAACAAAGCTGCAGGCAGGAGCAGGAAGGATATTTGGGAGGAGTATGAACTGATTCCTCAGTTACTTATAGAGGGGAAAAATAGTAGAGTTTGCCTTTAAAACTCTGCAGGTTTGGGTGCAGTTGCAGACATAGTTGTCCAAATGGGTGACTTTGGTTCCTAGTGTGGCCTTGGATTAATGAATTTCTCTCAGCTTCTTCAATCACGGGGAAAATCATCCCACCCAACACCATATAGTATACTTTGGTGGATGTCTGAGGCCCTGAAAAGAGCAGCTGAGCAATTCACAGATTGTTTTCAGTGTTTATAAACAGTTCCTTTGTTGGTATTTTGTTGGCTTCCCCTCTCACTGTTTTGTCTTTTGGTTTTTGGTTTTGTTTTTTTTTGTGTCTGTGTCTCTAAAAAATATTTATGTGCTGAAGGAAAAGTTCTAGCTGCTGCAACAAAAGAGTAAAGCCATCATAATTCATTCCTGCTATTTGTATCTCTCAGATACTACAGGCAGGGCTCTACAGCTCATGTCAATATTTGCTATTGAGCCTAAATATTTGTAGTCTCTCCAGGTGTTGTCCCCTCTGGAAGGCTGACACATCAGCTCTAAGCAACCTGCACATTGCTCATCCACAGAGATACAAATCTGTTTGCCTGTTCACTGAGTTGTTTCACTGGAGATGCAAATTGGATAATTGCTGATGTAAAAATTGTCAATAGCAGCCTGTCGAAGGAAGATCTGCATGCATGATTATACTGTTTTTACAGGAAGAGGTTTTAACTATTAGTGCTAGTTTCAGTAAATATGCACACATTTTTTAATATAAAATTCAGAATTGTGTGCCTCTCTGGTAAGTAGAATGAACTAGATCAAGCACAGCATTTTAAAGCATCCTTTTGCTGTCTTTTCTCCTCCGTACATATGTGCTTTAACTGCACTTTCTCCAGTCTCTGAGCCACTGCAGAAATCCCAGCCACCGAGCAGCTGCGTGTATGCTTGAATGAAGTGTGTGCTATTCCATGTGTCAGCAGGAAGAGATAAAAATAGAGCTTTTTTTCTCCTTGTTGTCATGAACTGTTTCTGCTGGCTACCCCAAACCATTTATTCTTCAAGTCTGGTGTACAGGGAACACATTTAAGTTAGGTTCGGTGCTGCAGTCGTGGATCATTGGAGAGTGTGCAGCATGGTTGCAGCCATTTACACCGAGTGCTTAGTGGGACAGAACATATCAAGAGTAACGAATGGCTGTTCTGGCTGCTGTCCAGGCAATTGGCCTTTTTTTTTTTTTTTTTTTTAATTTTTCCGGTAAAGAGATATATTGAAATAGCTGACAAAAACAACCCTTTATGAAAGAGGGGATGAAGCTCCTTTGGCTTTGTGCTCCCCTGCTGACACATGCTATTCTCACACCTTTGCAATGAACTGCTCCTGTTGCCAACTCATACCCCAAATGCAGTCAGCTGAGACAGCTGGAGAGCTGGTGGGTGAGTTGGTTTGCCTGGCACCTGGTCCTCCCGTGTGGAAGAACAGTGTTCCCTGGTATAGCAGGAATAAACATTTATCATCATGTGATCTGTGTAAGCTACACCGCACATCAGGACCCTGTGAATTTGAGTGGTCCGTGGGGATTAAATGGACCAGAACATGATACCCATTAACCCACTATTCCAGACCCAGAATTGATAATGTAACAAGTCCTTTCCTCCCTGACCTGACCTGGTAGCTGTGTGACTGAGGAAAGTAGAATCTGAAATGGACTGTTCTTTGAGGTGGGAGAGGGCTTGGTCCATCCTGGGAAATACCGAGTGGTTCAGAAGGCCCGGGTTACATATGGCTTTGATGGAATTCCAAATAATTACCTCAATTTCCAATTCAAAATAAATCTTTAAAGTGTTCCTGAAGTGTAAACATTTGATCTGGCCTACGGTTTTTGAAAGAAACATTGTCTTTACATTATGTACGTCCACCTGTGTGCAAGGACTACTATTAGCAGGCCACAATTTATGCAAAGAACATACCTATGCACGCACCTCCGTCACCAGTTTCCTTTCTGCTAAAGAAGTGCCTTGCGCAGCCCCCATCTGCTGCAGTTCAGAGAAGTGTCCATATTACAGATTGAGGCTGACACTTTGCAGTGGTCCCTGTTGCTGTCAGGAGTTTCTCTCTGCATCCTTATGAGTGCACTTACATGTAGAGCATATATGTAATAATTAAGAAGTCAGTCACCTTCTCAACAAGCACAGAAGTTCAAAACAAATGAACCAGTTGTATATTAATATGCGTGTGTATACACACAGTTGCAATGGGAACCCAGAAGTTTAAAATTTAATTCAGAATATTTAAAATATTCTGCATATAGATCCCACCAGATGGTAATTTAAAATTCCTTTTGAAGTGAAGGATTCAAGAAGCAATAACATCACCCTTTAGCCTTTATAAACAATAATGTCTCTATTCTTTGACAGCTTGTCCTAGTTATCTGGGCTTATGGCATGTTTCTTGGAAGGAAAATAACTGTGCTATCAATCCAGATGCAGTTTGTCGTCTGTTTTCTTCCTGCCTTTTCATTTAAAGGAATCACAGCTATAAGAAATGTGAATTTTCTAAAATTTAATCAGGATAGGATTTTTTTCTAAGTCAGCCTCCATTAAGCAATGAAATAGAAATGGAGTTAGTTTTCCTTACTTTGCTTTCAGACATCCATTTTACATCCATTACTCTTTATGTGTAATAATTCATTTCCTGGTTTTGATCTTCCTGTTAATTTCAACCCACTTCTTCCATTTTTAATATATCCTTCAGAGAGATGAAATGGCGGGCATATTATATAAATAACTTTCTGATATGTTACTACAACTATCTGAGCAATGCCTTTCTTGGAAGAGGGTTCATTAGCAAATGAGCAGTTCCTGAGTATAACGTTACACATCGTTTTAGTTGGAAGGACAAACCTGAGCCATTTCTCCTATTGTTTCATTGAGGGAACAATTCTTGGCTTAAAGCATGATTGGGGCTGTAAAATTAAAATCAAATTAATTGAAATATAAAGTTGATCATTTACTAACTCTTAAACTGGGATTATGAGGACTGTATTCAAAAAGGTTACAGTCATCACAAATTAACAGAGATGGCTCTACCCACTTTTTGTACGTGTTAAGCCGCTAAGACTTAATACTTACCATCTGATGAATATTTAAGAAAGTGTAGTCCTAGAGACAAGACACAAAAGGCATCTGCAACTTCATTAAAATGGCTCTTGCAATGTGGTGCCATATATTTCAAGCAATTGCCAGCTTCGAGCTCATCTTTACTTAACCATACCTTAATATTCCATAACTGTTATTCCCCCCTCAATTAACTCTTTGTACATTTATATTGTTTCGCCATTACATGGCCTTTTCAGCACGTCACCCAGCAGTTTTTGATTCCAGTTTATGTGACCAAGTAGTATAAAACACCAAACAAGTTAGGACGTTCACAAACAGATTTAAATTAGCTTTTAACAGCCAGATAGAGCAGGACTGCATGCAGATCTGTTATTTTCAGCAGGACTACGTTCAGACACACATCGGTTGAAAACCTAATGAAAGCTTTTCATCATGTGGTTCACGTAGGTACTGTCCTCTCACGTAAGAGAAGAGGAAACACTTTTTCGCTGTGAGGGTGACAGAGCACTGGGACAGGCTGCCCAGAGAGGTGGTGGAGTCTTCTTCCCTGGAGACTTTCCAAAGCCACCTGGACTTGTTCCTGCGTGATCTGCTCTAGGTGATCCTGCTCTGGCAGGGAGGTTGGACTAGATGATCTCTAGAGGTCCCTTCCAACCCCTACCACTCTGTGAATCTGTGAAACTGTGACACCTTTAGCTGCAGGGAAGGACAAACAGGTTGAAGGCTTGCAGCCATGGTACAGTAGGTCCAGACTTCCAGGGTAGTCAGTCTAGTTCATTTCATCAGTACCAAAATAATCTACTTTAAAAGGTTGAAGACCCAGATGAGGCTAAATTATCATAATATCTGGATTTACCCTACAACCTTGAAAAATTCCTCCAAGTGCAGACCTGACAAGTGCTAGAAAGAGCAAAGTTATTTCTGCAGCAGGAGGTGGATTTGGGGAGTATTTGCAAAGTTACCTCCATTTTCTCCTTGGAAAATGTCTAAAGAATTCCAAAAAATAGGTAGCGTGCTTATCCAGGAGGCTTATCATATTGTATTAGCAGTTACTCATCACATTTAATTAAGGTTCCTTTTTAACTGATGTGAAATACTAGTGGCTCCATTCATCCCATATCAGTAAAAAGGAATAATAATGGGATGTGACCCTAACAGGAGATGAGAGGAAGCTGCTAATGTGACATATATATTGTAGAAGGGAGAGAGGGTTGTGACTGCCAGAGTCTGTTTTGAAGCCTGTGATGTTTTTAGTTTCACAGTCCTGTCCTGTGGAAGGTATTGAAGTAGCACACCCCTTTTAGGGCAGGTTGCTGGCTAACAGCCATATCGATGAGAATCAAAATGGACATTGATTAATATTTAGTTAATTGGCCTTTGGGGGAAGAGTTTGCAGAGGTTTAGTGATAAACTAGTCTAAGTAGGTCAGCTAAAGGATTTTGTAGGTCTAAATTAATTTTATGTAACCATGTGGTATAGTTTACTTTTAAAATGAAGAAATCCCTTGAAGATAACAAAACCAAACTAAACAGTAATAGTACCCATTCTTCCCCTTTATGGACCAGGTAGAGGAGAGACCAGTTTCAGCATTCATTTACAAACTACCAGTAAAATTATCCCTTTATTTGTGATCAGAGCCAGAGGGAGCCAGGGAACAGGTTCCAGTTTGGAGGTTCAGAGCACAGAGCCACCTTCAGCCCCTGAAGACAAGGAAGATACAAGCAGAAAGCTTCACACTGTAGTAGCTCGCCTGGAGATTACAATGGTTTGGGCTGCTGGGGTGGTTGCTATATACGAGAGGAATGGTTGAAGTGTGTAAGCTAAACATAGATGATGAAGCAAGAACAAAAAAGTTACCTTTTAAGACTATTTCTTAGGTGTCCATGATCCATTACTATGCTGTCTTTTCTAAGTGGTGAAGCGCATACATTCATTTATGTTTAAAATAGATGATGCTAAAAGCACTGAAACAAATGTGTCCCTTTTTCTTTCACTATCACTTCAAGCATCCAATTAGCTGGTTAAAATTAGGTTCTGCTTCGGAAGGCTAAAATTAATGCTTCAAGTTTCCATAGTTACTGTCTTCCTATTCATTGTGCTCAGTTAAAAAGTGGGGATTCTCTTTTGCCTACCAGCGCTGGGTTTTGGCAGCCGTGCTGGGCTCTTTCCTTTTTATGCACCAACAGTAATATGGACAGCACTAAGGTACATTTACCTGCAAACAGTTTGCATAGCTGTAGAGACTGGTACTTGCTAAACAGTTGTGTTAAGGGTAAGCAGAAGGGACTAAATTCAACTGAATTCTCTTAGGAGGGTTCACTCCAGGGTGGACACCAATGAACACAAGCTAGTCCTGACCAGGAGATCCAATGCTAGGAGAATATCTAATCCTGCCTTCTCTCTTCCCTTCAGATAACCTGAAATCCCCAACCTGAAATTTTCAGTCTTTGGGGAATCAGTCACAGCCAGCCATGGAGAAGGGTCCTGAGGCAGAAGGTGGCTGTAGTGGCAGTAGACAGGAGGCCAAGTTGCTGATCCTGTGATCACCCCATAGAAGCAGAGTGGCCTCCAGTGGCAGGAGATGAGGGGATGGATAGTGCGTCTGTACTCTTGGCCTCAGTTCAATAGCTCATCTAGCAAAGAGCGGGAGGGGGGAAGGGTTGGCTGTCTGCAGAACACTGTTACAGGCTGTAGCAGCAGCCAGGAAATGCTTCCTCCTTTTCACCTTCACAGCAGGATTTATGGTGGTCTGTGAGCCTGTTGTCTTTCACATAAAAGTGCTTGTATGTAAGAATTAAATTAATTTTTATTTTTACAGAACACAGCAACCAGAATTGGCTTTCCGTAATACATACTAAGCAGTGCACAGATCTGTTCCTGTCTTCCTGACGTTCAGAGCTTTGTCTGCTGCAATGACTTTTACTCTCTTCACAGTATGTCATGTCGTTATGTAATAGAGGCAGCACCTACATGCAGCTGAAAGCAGTTAGAATGTCACCTCCATCCTGGAAACATCCAGGAGGAGATTTCAGCCACAAATACCAGATTTTAAAGATTTGTCTCAAAGTCCACATTTTTTGGGATGTGTCACCTAGCAACCCTAAAATCAGCCCTCAGCAGAGGCCTGGGTAGCTGTTTGCTGTTGAGTCTAGAGCATTTAAGGAGGCTGCATAGCACCTGTTTTGACATGAAGGCACAGGTCCTGAGGAGCAGCTGTCCCCAGCCACTTTCCATGCCACCTCTCCCTACCCAGCTACTGAGGGGCACAGTGCACCAGTTTTCCTGCACTATTTACTGCCCTTTATCTTACTGTTTGTATTTAAAAAAAGGGCAGAATGGCTGGTGCTCTGACTGCCCACACTGTATGTACAACACATTTATGAGATGAAAATCACCTGGGGTATTTTTTGGGGCTGCTTTCAACTATGAACTCTTAAAAATGGTCCCTGGGGGCCTGCAGACATGGTGAAATGACCAAATGAAAACCCATCTACCTTATATGGATTAATATATATAACCTCTGCATGTGACACGAACATTCATATGCTGAATCCCCCAGAGGCCAGCATCTGATTAGAGCTGGAAAGGTGATATGGAGCATCCTGGATGTGCATGCATGCTGTCTCAGTGATGCAGCAGGTGAGTCCTCAGTTTGGTGAGGAAAAGGTTAAAGCTTCTGCTGAGCAAGCACTGACAGGTGTTTTGCATGATAAATCCTGATGGTGGGAGCAGGACTGGGCACAAGTACAGCATTAGAAGGATGTTACCTGAGAAGGTTGATGTTTTTGTGGGAGAAAAAGTTTCTTTTAGTGAATAGAGAGTAAGAGGAACTTGGGGCTGCAGACTCTGGGCTCTGTTTGCTTCTTCAGCAGCTGTGAGAAAACATTTAGCCTGAGGTGGTGTGCTCTGGCCACAGCAGGCTGTGGTAGCAAGCAAATCAATTTTTGCTTTCACATATTTAAAAGATGTAGATGTGGTGCTTAGGGCCATGGTTTAGTGGTGAACTTGGCAGTGCTGGGTTAACGGTTGGACTCGATGGTCTTAAAGGTCTTTTCCAACCTAAACAATTCTATAATTCTATGTCTTAGAACATGCTGGCAGAGCTATTTGATAGCTGAGACAGTTGTTTTAATGTGCAGCCATGTAAGATTGCTTTCTTATAATGAGATAACTAATCTCTTTTAAAATTAAATTTAAATGTCAGCACGAACAATAACCTGAGATGAGCTGGAAGTGACCTCCGTGCCCACCTGCTGCTTTGTATCTGGATATTGGAGTAGTGGGGGTTATGTATCTCCCACAACATATGTGCTATAATTACCCCGTTTAATGTTACTGA
Organism: Rhynochetos jubatus; assembly: GCA_027574665.1. NCBI lineage: Eukaryota > Metazoa > Chordata > Aves > Eurypygiformes > Rhynochetidae > Rhynochetos > Rhynochetos jubatus. The sequence goes on from CM050662.1 coordinate 2,759,047, forward strand.
CTTTAAATCCAAGCCATGGGTTAAAGCTGCAGGCTCCTTGGTGGGGAGAATTTTTCATTTTGTTCATTCCTCCTGTCTCTGAATCATTAGGGCAGAACAGGTCAAACAGATGGAAGGGCAGAGGGTGAGATTTCTTTTTTTTCTTTAAGACTCCAAATTGACATAGTCCTTAGAGATGGTTGGGATTGTTTGGAAAATTGTTAGTTAAAACGGTTTGACTTTGTTCCAACTGAATCATTTCTCTGCCTTTCAATTCAGTATCTGTCATTTTATCATGTTGCTGATGGTTTTCTATTTGCTTTCTTTGTTGTGTTGTTGGTTGTGGGTTTTGTTGGGTGGTTTTGCTTGGTTGGTTGGTTGTTTTTTGGGGGTTCAAAAAAGAAAAAAAAGATTAAATGGGCATCTTAATCCCAAAAAGGCTTAGAGATGATCAGTGAAGGCAGAATGTCCTCAGAGGTCCTCCAAATGACACAGAGAGGGTTTTTCAGTGCACGCTGTTTGCATTTCATGTGATGTTTCAGAATTAGTGCAGAATGTCAGACTCTTTATAACAGTGAATATTTGTTAAGCCTGCCAGAGGCAGAAGCTGCAGTCAGTACAGCATCAGTAGAGGAGACAGGGAGGAGAGAAATAAGGTTAATGACTAGCTTTCTCTGCAATTTGCTTCCTGCTTATTGCCTCATCTCAGTTTTAAATAAATTCATTTAATTAATGTGTTTTGCTGCTCTGACCTGCAGACAGAAGGGTCTGTGATTGATGATGGGGTACTCCTAGTCTCACAGTGGCTTTAGTCAGCATGTTCTGGTGTCAAAAAAAACCCAAAACCTGGAAAAAGATTTCACTTAAACTTAATAATAATAGATGGTTTGATTGAAAGCTTTTATCTAAATGATCTCCTGAGTCCATCAGCCACCGAATTTTTAAAGACAGGGACAAAATGGTGAGTGGGGAAGAGTGGAACAGAGTGAAAGCAAGCTCCTGTCTTGGCTAAGCATGTCATACTGTCAAAAATGTCTCTGCAGGGAAACAGAGTTGCACAGAAATGCTTTCCTCTTCTCCCCCTTAAGCAGAGGCACATCTGTTCTAACACAAGTTAGCCTTCTTCTGACAAAGGTGCTTTAAGAAAGCAGCAGAGGCACAGGAGGTAGAGACAATGTACATGACACTCAGGATATATGGCCAGCTTGCATTATGGGAAGTGAGCACCACCTGTTCCTAGTAAACACCAGATTGGAGCTGTGGGGCTACACAGGGACAGGAAAAAAACATGTGGTCTCCCCAAAAGAGAGAAAAATTTCAGTGAGATAGAAACTGCTCTCCTAGCCCAGACCTGATGGGATATCAATTTGTGGGATGAGTGATGATGTGTTCTGAGAGCAGGCATTTTTGCCCCAGATTTAGAAGATCTCAATTTCAGACTGTTTGTACCCATCAGTCAGATTTTTGACTTTGTTCCACCTACATATCAGGTTGGATGGTTTTACAAGCTGATGAAAGCCAACTCTTCAATTGAGTGAATTCGCAAATGCCACATCTGAAAAGACAGCACTGTAAATCTCAGTGACAGACCTGTATTTTGAAGTTTTGTGGCAGCGTATCACTCAAGACCTAAACGGTACTGGTGTTATTGCTGTCATAACTAAAATGTGGCCTTTTAAGTGGTGGGAATGGTGCAACCTTAACAATATGGCTGAGCTTTCTCAGGTGTTTCTGAACAGAAAATGCCAATTCCTGCCTAAATGAAAATCCCATGAAGGGATTAGGGCTGAGAAAGTGGCCTCATATGGCAGATAGTTGCCCAGGATTTTGTGGCTGTCATTGTTAAAGAGATTAGTTTCAAACTTCAATTTTTTTTAAATACTCTGACATGGTTATTACTACAACATCCCCCAAGCCATGATGCAGCTTAGCTTGTTCCTGAGGGTGGATGGAATTCAGCTCCCTTTGCACTAGCCACCCAAAAGTTAAGTGTCTGGTTTAAATTGTCTGACTGGGCTTCATCTGTAGCTAAGGAAGCAAAGGTAATACAACTCCAGCAGTGAGAGGAGAGGAATAAAGGAAATTCAGTGCATCTAACAATAGGCTTTTAAGCTAGGAGTGTTCAACTGCTTTCTGAGGGTGCCTGTCTCTTTATAGACTGTAGCAAGAGCTAAATTAGACAGTTTAGGTTGGATGCCTGCTTTTGGTGGCTGAATTTAGAAAAGGGATGCCCTTACTCTGTGGATGATGTCAGAAAAAAAAAAAAAATTAGGTGCCTACAGCTACTACAGGCTAAATTTTAGGGACCTTATTCCTTGTAGTAGGTACCTGGGCTCCCTGCACAGAGCACGTGGACAGTTAGGTGCCTCTGAAAAACCTGCCTATTGAGATCAGGACTGCTTGGAGCATGCGAGCAAGAAGCTCTGTGCTCGGGGCATAGCTCCCCTGCAACCTGCTCTGTTTTGGAGCCTATGACATCTACATGACACTTTCTGTCTGACAATGTGTAGGATATCAGGTGCTTTCAGAGCAATTAGGTCTTGTTGAACAAGTACCCACTGACTGAGATTGGTACAGTTTTCTAGTCCTGTGAGAGAGAGAGAGAGAGAGAAGGCTGCAGCATATGACCCATAAATGCCTCTGGAAGAGAAAAAGGTAGCTGGGCACCACACCCTCTTGCTTCAAGCTTTCAAATGGGAGATTTTAGGATGGGGGGGGGTGTGTGTGTGTGTGTGTCTGTGTGTGTTGCATGTAATTTTGCCTGTGTATTTCAGACGATAGTCACTGGATAGGAAAGGAAGTATTTTGAAAGGCAGCCTTTCCTCCCAACTAAATATATGATCTACTCGACTGCAGAGTCTCTGTTGCTCGAGGTTCCATTTAAAGTCTACTGAGACAGTTGTATTTTGGTGAGAGGAGGAGGGAATGGAAGGCGTGAAAAGTTTATCTCCCATTTTAGCATGCAGACACACAGGCAAAGAAGCCTCAGGAGCTGCAGGTGAAGCCTACATTTTGGGTTCTGCTACAGGCATGCATTTTAAAAATAAATCTTTTGGTCATTGAACATGAAAAATGCCATATTCCTTGAGAATGAAGTGAAGGAGCGGTCTCCAAAGTAATCCTTTGAGGTGCATCAGGAAATGGCCAGACTGTGCTTTTATGTAGGAACTCTGGCAAACCCTCCCTGGGTAGCTGTAGAAAGAAGTGTATTATTTTAAATTAAGTGGTATAAATATAGCTGGTCGATTTATATTTTCATTTAAGTTTAATAAATAACTTTTCAGTAACACCCAGAAAACTTGCAAGAGAAGTACAACTAATCCTGTTAAATGTAAAATAGCATCTAAGTGGAAAGTTTTTGTTGTTAAATTCCTGCTGATAAGAAAGATGTTTAAGCAAGCTTAGGAAGCCAGGTGGTAAGTGACATTTATCCTTGATCTGAAATGCCTAAACATATGCCATTGTTAGTACAGCTGAACTGTGACCTTCCAGCCTGCCAATACAGATAAATACACGTTATCACGTGAATCATGCAGAAGGGAAATTCACAGGAAATGATGGCTATTAACTCATTAAGTTCTGCCTGTCTCTGTCTTGTGGTATGTATGCTGTCCCCACAGCTGTAAGGATAATTAGTTTCCTTTGGCTTAGTGAGTATTAAGGAGTATTAAAATGCTTGGTTTGCACAGACAACAAACATATTCAGGGGCTTGGAAAAAAACACAGACAAATGCAAGAAAACCCCCTTCGTCTTTAGCTTGACTGAATCCTGATTCCAGGCTATATGTGATGGTTTGTTGTGTTTGGATATAGTAGGTCAGGTGGCTTTGTGATAAATGTTCCTGACTTCATCTGATGAGTGGATTTGTCTAGGCAGAACCAGATTAAAGGGTCAGTATCCTGTTCTGAATTAGATTTCAATAATGCAGATGTGTATGTGCACCCTGTTAGACTGGCAAGTGTTTTCATGCAAGGAGAAGAGATACTGTACCTTAAGAATACCCTCTGTTCTTGCCCATTACTGTATTTGTGTGGTAGAATAGATAATACAAAATCACTGTCATCATTGTTTCATGTCCCGTTTTCAGCCTCATATGCTCACATCACAATGGCATGACCACACACTGTGTTATTTCAGCTATGCTGTGGTGGCACTGCGATCATGGAGTCTTGTAACCCTGTACACTTCAAAGTAGTTTTTACACTATTCACTGCTACAGGACTCTCCCCAATCAGAGCAAAGATTATTTTAAAATGATCTGAGGTCACCTTTAGCTGTTTCTGTCCCAGCCAGGAACAGGAAAAGAGCACTGGGTCTTGGTCAGTGTTGTTTGGAATGAGTGTTACACGGGCTTGTTGGGAAGGAGAAAGGATTTATTTGTCAAGTAGGGCTTAATTTAATGTGTGCAATATGAAAGCACACATTTTTGGATTGCTTAAGAAAAACAATTGATTAGTAATCTGGAAAAAGGCCAACACACAATGTTCACCTTTGTAATTTATCATTTCAAAGAAAAGCGATATGAAAGGTACCTGACCAAAATACTTTATTAAGCAGAAGTGAAAGCTATTCATAGCCTTTAGTATGACAGGGCTTGCTAGGACATTGCTATTGCCAAAACAAGCATGTAAAAAATCTGAAGTTGATAATGAAGACGGTAGGAAATTTGCAGAAAAGCTACAACTGGTAAAATAGAGGAACTTCCAGATTAATAACAACTTCAAAAAAATAAAATAAATTTCAGACTAGATAGGTAAAGGTCACTATAACAACTTCAGCAGTTCCTGGAAAGAACATAAAGTCAAATCTTCTTCATCATTAAATACAGTCTTAGGGGAAAAATAAGTATACAGGCTCTTCTAATTCTTGATTAAACATCAGACTGTAAAAGCAGTCATATATCTTCCTTTACAAAGATCTCATGTGCCAAACTTATTAGACAGATGATCTCAGAGACAGTTGTGATCTGCCATGCATACACATTTCATTGGCTCTGTAACATGGATGTACTGCATAAGTATGGAAAAGCTTAAAAAGGAATTATGCATTCCAGTGGTGTTTATTTTGCTGCCAGGAAAAAAAAAAAAATTGTCAAGCAGCAGAATTTGTTCTTTAGCTTTTGAACCAGGAGAGCCTTATGTCTGTATCCATGACATACATTTTATTTCATAAAACAGAAAATTGTACGAACAACATTACAGAAGATGAAGAATCATAAAAGAATAACAAATACAGGAGATGCTGTTCACTTCATGAAATGACTGCTGGAGTAAATTCAGTATTCTTCATTACTACTACAGGGGTACAGAGCAGTCCGTAGCTGAGGTTTGCAGAATAGCATCTTCTGGATGCTATTAGAGATCTCCCTTTGGATTGTCTGCTTTGTTTACTCTTCCTGCCCTCTTTCACCAGCAAGTGGCCTAGGACTTCTCTGTTTTTTCTCCTCCTTTCTGTGCCCTCACCTGCTCTTCCAGGGGATATGGAGTCCATCTCAGCTGATTTCCAACCCTTCCTTGTAACAATGCACATCCCACCTCCTTCTTTACCCCAAACATTTTCACCTGTTCAGCTGGACAGCTTTGATGCAGAATACACGATGCTAAGACTTAGTACGATCAGTGGTATTGACACTGTTTGTACAGTTGCAAGAATTTGTGTGTGGCTAGGAGTGTTACAAGTGTGACAGGTCCTACGGTAGTGCTACTGCTCTTTTAGAGTGTAGATAAGAACATTTTCATCACATTTCAGGGCTTTAGCATTAGTGCATAAGCATTGTGCTTTCCCCTGATCACAATCCTTTGAACACTTAAAATGATACACTAAAATGGATATGCAGTTCCTATTCAGAATTGGGAGTTATGTAAATTACAGTTTTCAAAGTTTAGGAAGAAAGGAAGCAGGCCGGTTTTAAGACTTTCTCTTGAAGAACCTAGTTTGTGTTGCATCTCATTATGCTAGAAAATTGTCCTTGTCAGAGCAACATACATCAATCTGATTAGCTCAGTCTTGTCAGAATCGTGCAAATAAAACTTGCTTCATCCTGCAAGCCTAAATCTGGGGACAGAACTTCACTTTATAGGTGCCTGCATAAAATATTGTAATCTACCATTCTCCCATATCAATTCAATGAACCAAGAGTTAGTCACCAGCCTGGTGTTTTTCAGCATTTATGTTGTGATATTACAATAAGAAAACAGAAAGATAATAGTGAGGACTTTCCTGGTTTGAGAACTCACGGCGATATTATTTATTTATGAACCATTCTTGACAACTTACCACAAATTTGGCATCAGCCCTTTCTGAGTTCCCATTTTGTTTATATGTTCATAGTTCTGAAAAACTTTACAACTCTCATACAAGAGTCACCCCCTTTCCTGGCAAAAGGAAACAAGTTGTTAGAACCCCGCCTTAAAGAAAACTACGAATATTTCTGAGACTAGATTCTGCACACTGATTGAGGGTGTCCTGGTGTATCTCTACCCAGGGAGTTCACTTCTCTTTTTGCTCTAGGGCCGTGTCTGCTGATGAGCCACATTGTATACATATGTACATACAGACATACTTGCTAGTTGGCTCTCAGGTCCTCTCTGGGATGCACCAACTCATGTCCTCCACGAGGAATCCTGGATGCAGCTGACAGGATGGTTTGTGAAGATACCCAATGTGGATGTGCACACTGCCAAGGCTGATTCCCTCTGCCCTGGATACTCCTCTAACTCTGTCCCAAAAAACTTGAGACCCTCAAACATACCCTTGTGCCATGCAATACACATGCTTGTGTTTCATGCTAAAACACTACAGGGGGCTGCATTACAGTGATCCCTTATTCCATGCACTTCAAATTCAAAAGAAAAATTGAGAACAGTTGTATTCAAGGCACATGGGAGCCAGAGCACCCAGTATGTGGGCGGAGTCAGTGCATACTAGCGTTGAGCAGCCTGGGCAGGAACCAGTCGATAACACTCAGTTGAGCAGCCAGACAATCAAGAGTCAATGTAGAGCCAGGCCAAAGCCATAGCTTTCAAATAGGAAGATGATACTCACTGAGTGTTTGTATTTGACGATGCTTTAAGCTTTTCTTGCTGTTGTGACTTTTTCAGAACCCGAGGCGGGAGAGGTGTCCCCCCCAGTGGGAGCTGGTGTGAACAGCAACAGCTGGACCTTTAAATTTGGACCGGGCAATCCCAAACAAGGTGGTCCTGGTGAGTTGCCAGACAAATTCATTATCCCAGGATCTCCTGCAATCATCTCCATCCGGCAGGAGCCACCAAACAGCCAAATTGACAAAAGTGACTTCATAACCTTTGGCAAGAAGGAAGAGACCAAGAAAAAGAAGAAAAAGAAGAAGGGAAACAAGACTCAGGAGAAAAAAGAAAAGGGCAACAGCACCACTGAGAACAGTGACCAGTGAGGGGTTTATACTGAAAGAACCCACTTAGCCAGTTTTTGTAATAATGGCAGATATCTCCTATGTAGCAACTCCCAACTTCTTCCTACTGTTAACAAATCTCCTGTATGTACAGACTTGAGAAAATCAGCAGGAAATTCACAGTGTCTGTCTAAATTGCTTAACAGGTTTTGTCTTAAAAGCTTTATTAAGTCTGGTGTTAACTCTTTTTCTCCACTCTGGCTTGTTTTCAGAATCTAAAAAGCAGACACAAGTTTCCTTTCTCCTACGCCGAAAAGGAGAACCTTCACAGTACAGCCAGTGAGAGGTTGGACTCTGCACTGTGGTTCCTGTGCTCCTGTCTTGATGACACTTACAGGACAGGTTTAAAAGTTTTAATGTTGTGCACCCTCTATCTGATTGGAAATAGATGTCAGCTAGGTGATATGAGATTAGATTATAAAATGCAAGAAGAGCTGGTAAATATGCAGCAGAGGAAACACCTAACAAATGCAAATGTTAAAGATGTTCAGGCTGGGGAGGAAATGTCTGAAAGGAGATGACCAGACTTTTCAAATCTTGAGAAGTCCCTGTGTGGAAATACTGAGTCTTATACATGATGTCTTGTATGCACTCCTGCAAATAAAACTTCGCATTTACAGCTCTTTAAGATACTATAAATTTTATCTCTTACCAAGCAAACCATTGGGAAAATTGTCCCTTAAAGCCCCATATTACCCTGGCAAGGCTAGCCCTCAGAGTGTAAGAAGGGCTGGGCTGACATCCCAGGAATGTAACTGACTGTGATGCTCTGTGTCCCTATTTCCACTCTAACATTATTTTGCACATTATGTCTCTGAAAAGTCAGAGTTTTTCCACAACACTTATGCAAAAGAGAGAAAAAAGAAATGTTAAGTATGCTATTTGATATTTGAGAGATTTATTTATAAAGAAATATAGCTGTAAATGTTAAAGGAATATGATGCCCTTTAACCCAAACAGAAGTCAGTCTAGAGCCATTATAAAGTACAATTGCTGCTATTAAAGTGCTTTAGAAAAATTGCCTGAAACATCTGCATTATATCGGCCACTTGCCAATAACAGCTTTATTCTGTCGGGTGACTTGGGGGCTGCCTCTTGCATGTATTAATAAATACAATAATATCTTATCTTTTTTTCATTAATCTGCACTTTGAATACACCTTTGCAAACAAACTGTCCTAATATGAAAAAGCAGAAGCAAACTCCTCACACAAATGGATTTACTAACCTGCTAGCTCTGTGCAGTACCTTGGTGTTACCTCCTACACAACCTTTTCTGATTTTAGTTTTACTTTTCTATGAGATTATGAATTTCTGACCCTACTAACACTCATTATGTAAAATTCAAGTACTGTATGTATGCTGTATGCTCTTATAAGAATCCTGAAATATTTATTCTGTGCTTGTGTATGTGAATGTCAATGCAACTATTATTAGAGTGGACTTTAAGCTTTACCGTTGAATGTAAATTCATTATTTCTTTTTTGTACACTTGTGGAAAAGTGGAGTAGTGTTAATTTTTTAAGCCACTGTTGATTATCAGTTTTTTGTGTATGGAACACAAGTAAAATATCTTTCTTAAATCAAGCCATGCATGCATTTTGAGATTTATTGGCAAGAATCTGTGAAGCTAAAGCTTTGTGAATTACTAAACCTAAGGGTACAAATGGAGTGCTGAATGTGGTCGAGGATGTTGCTATAAAACCAATACATGTATTTTTAAATAGAATATAGCTGATGAGGGAATTCCAAGGAGTTTTCTACATTATTGTACATTCACAGAATAAAGTTCAAGTGTCGTATTAATTGGAACTGTGTAAGAAACTGCATAGCTCTAAAATATCTAACAGGCCCTTTAATCTAGGATGAAAGAGAACAACTGGATTTCTTGAGAGATGTCCTGGATGTTTTAAGTTTCCAAACTGCTGACAGTTCGGAATAGGACAACTTCTACTCATTTTTAGTAACCTGCAGCAAGTCTTAAAACATCACAGAAGGTAAAGCTTTAATAAAGGAACTCATATCTCAAAGCATGAACCACCAATGGCCTCATGTGGTCTATTTAGAGTTTTCTTTTGCTACCAGTCTTGTTTTACTGGCAATGAAAAAGATGCTACTTGAGAGAGAGAATCCTTGATGCAGTTTTAAAGGCTAGCCAAGAGAAAAAAACCTTGAGATTTGGGGAGGGAGCTGTTCTTTTACGCAAGCGTGCTATGCAAGTACGTTTAGGCTTATTTTTTTATTTGTTGAGTAATCTGACAGTTTCCAAAATACTCATAAACTGGAGTTACAGTGGTAACTTGAACGCACAGAAGGATGCTGTTGTTTTGTACTCATCATAAAGTAGTTCTTGTCAATGCCTCTGGCAAAAATCCAGCACAAAGATTTTACAGAAATCTTTAACATTTGATTATTTTTAGATTTTTAAGTGGGTATGGGTTGGGTTTTTTTCTTTGCTTGTTTGGGTTTTTTTGCTTTTGAGTACTCATATTTTCTCTATACAGGACAATCTGATTCATCCATTTTTCATCAGTGCTCATACACAGCTGGTTTTCCAAGGCTTTTGTCTGTCAGAATGAACCCAGAGCTGCAGCATGTCTCTGATTTGCCTGTTTTAACACCAAATTACATTTGCCAATGCTGGATTTGTTGCAGGTGCTTACTGCCAGAGGACTGTATTCTTGCATGACTTGGGTAGACAAAAGCAGAATATCTGAAGATAAGCATTCCAGTATGGGTGTCTGATAACAGAGGAAAAAACTCCCAGAGAAGAGGAGATGCTTTTGCTGAAATTGTTTAAAAAGAGGCTGGATTGCCTGAGTAGAATGTGCATTACACAGTTCACTGTTTTTTCAGAAGACTGAATCAGACACCTCACAGATTTTTAAAAGATTTTTCCATATTTGACCCCCTAGTATAACTGGAATGCTGAGATGTCTTATGTGAAATTTGGCTAATTCAGAACTAGTATACAATTTGTACCATTGACATCCTTGATTTTGGATGTCCAGGAGGAAAAATCCTTGGAGTAAGTATTCCAGGAGGACTGAAGGGGTGGAGCAAATTTGCACATTCTGCCACAGTTTTGGGAGTTACTGTTTACATACCACGCAACAGTGAGAATTGAGAATCAGCAATGGCCAAGACCAACAAGAATCAAAAGACAAAAGTTTCTTTTATCCTTTTGCTGACAAAGAAATGAGCCAGACAAAATACATTGCAGAGTTTGTTAGCAAGGAAATTACAATTTTGGGACTTTCACCACTTGTACAATTTTATTTCTCTCAGAATCCATATATTTTCTGTGAGCATATTGCTTTGGAAGTCTGGTTTTTTGCATACAAGATCAGTGGCCAAAGCTAATGGGCTTTTATAACAATTAAGCCTATGTTGTATATTAATTGCAGTCTGTAATTTAAAAGGTATCTCATTTTACATTACGCTTCTAAGACTTAGCCTTGTGCATTTTCTTTCTGCCTAGTATTTGGGTCATTGTATGCCGCAGAAGGGGATCCAGTTAACAATTTCCAATGATCTTATGTAAGGGGAAGAACACAGATCCCAAAATCTATTCCCCAAATTTCATATATGAAAATCCATTATGGAATACATTGCAGCTAGCTTCGTTATCTTTTAGGATTTTTCATTTCCCCTTCTTCTTCACTCATGTGATGTGTTTCAAGAACTGCTTCCATTTTTGGAAAAAGCTGTTACATGGTTAATTTACTTTCTACCCTGGAGAAATGTGAGTAAGCTACCTTTATAGAACAGTGCTTCTTAGTACAATTTCTGTACCATACATTGTTCATGTTGGATGGTCAAAAACTTTGACCTGCCCATTCTGGGCCTTAACAATCTCACATATTTAGGTATGAAATGAGTCCATGATTATTCCTGCTTCATTCCTCCAGTGACTTCAGTTAGAGCCTTCTGTGTTTCTAAAATCACCTGTTGTCAAACTGCAATTAGATTCTTAAACTGTAAAGGCAGTTACTGCCTTTCTTTTACACAATTGGCCTCACTTATTTTAATCCAGGATGTAGCCAAGCTTGTGTCAACAACTGGGTAAAATAAACCATGTACATTCTTCCTTCCTTATCCTATTCTCCCCTAGCAGCAGTTTTATGGATCCCATTTAAGACATGCAGGCAGGATGGGACTGAGCCATTATCCTAATTTGAGTCCTAAAGAATGAGTCAGTTTCTCAGTTTTGCTGTTATTTAATTGTTTGTAAACTACTGGCTGTTCCTTGACACAGACACTTTTTTAAGACTGTGGCATGTTCTCCTAAGGCTCCTGTAAATACGCAGAAGTATCACTTTGATCACAAGTTTGGCTTTGATGACTAAGTGTACACAGAAGTCCTTTGGTTTCTTCTTTCACATGTCTCTGAAGGAGAAGTGAGTGAACAGCTGAACAACTTTTTGCTCTCATCACACACAGTTTAATCTACATGAAGCAAATGTATGTCCTGGAAAGTATAGGACAGGCTGAGGACTCCAAGCAATGTAATAATATATTTTGGATATGAAGGGCTTGATATGGTGGCTGGTTTATATTAGGCCTGGTATGATGCTCACACGTGCCTGAGTGGCTGGCTTTGCACAGCGCCCACACAATTGGACATAGCATGAGTGCATAGAAAGCTGTAACGAAATAAATGCTTTATCACATTTTAATGAGCTTGTGCAGCTTAAAGCAACATACTAGAAAATCAATATTGCTAGCACATAAATTAACTTCCCATTAGGTCTTGGTATGCTGCACTCTGTTCTCCCAAGTTCTTTCTCCTCTCTATGGCCTACATAGACTACACTAAGGGATCCAGTCACACTGCTCTGCATTCGCAGATAGGGGCGTGTGTGTATATATATATATATATATATATATAAGCTCAAGCATTTATATAGATTTATATAAAAATCTGGGATCTGATTATGTTGTTATACAGAATACTGCAACACCTACTGTCAGTGGTAATACTGCTGAGGTAAAGCCAATCATCCAAATCTATCTGATTGTTCAAGGTCATGTTATTATGGTGACATTATGCACCTACTTCTGGAGTATGTGTTTGTTCAGGTGCCTTTGGCTGGCTTAGAGAACTAATGGAGCGAATCCTTCCACATGATGTACTACAGAATTGCATCTGTCACATGGTGAGAAGAGCGTATCCTACACTGCACTGTGGATTCCCTTTCATATCCCAGGACTGACTCCATGCAATCACTCTGACACAGGTTTTAACATGAAAAGATGACAGAGATGTAGTGAAGTAAACATCTCTCAGAAGCCATACAGCTTGGCAAATATTAAAAATGTTTATCTGCCAGTGGTGCCCAGAGCTATGTAACTGTTGTCTAAATAAAGACAGCAAGTAATTCATCCACATTTAAGAACTGATATCTGGGGCATATAACAGAACAGGCATACTAGACTTGAAAACCACATTTCAAAACCAAGACCCTGACGAAGAGTTGGAAGTATTAAGCTGGCCTTCATATGGAGTAGAGCAGCCGTAAGTCTGTTATGACTCCAACCACTCAACTCACTTGTCCCTCAACATAATGAGCTCCAGTGTGGGGGGCAGGGAGAGTGAGGCATGTCACGAAGACAACCTCATGTATGCTATCAGGTGGGAAATGTTATGCTATAGCCATAGCATTGCAATAAGGCACAGAGAATGGATGTTGGGCACACCTATGGGGCTTTGTGTTAGGTGAAGGGTGAAAGCCCATGTCACCAATGTGCCTTTCCAGCTGGAATGATATATGAATCCCCTAGCAATTGTGAGACCCTGAAGGGCTATGGGCTCAGCAGTGGGTATTGCATTAGTGTGGGGCATCACGCAGGATTTCAGGCTTCACCACTGAGATGGAATAACATTACAGTTGGCACTGGCAGCTCTGTTCCAGCTCCTGGATATATTTTATGTATGCTTCAAGTGTCTTGGCACCATTTGAGCACTGAGGAGAATTAGAAAGTCCTTGCCTATTAATTACAGGAATGGTGCTGCACAAGAAGCCTGACAAGATGTAGTAATTGCTAAAAACACATCAATCACAGCCACCCTAGACTTTTAATCCTGCAATAGTTTTCCTGTTAGATAAATCCTTCAGCTTTTCTGGGACTCAGATTCTACTCAGTGCAGCTTCAGTGTGTGATTCTGAGGGAAGCTGGACTGAAAATGTGTGTATATGTAATCCTGTGCTAAATCCCCAGTGTAACGTAGCCCTCCCTTAGGAAGACATGAAGAAACTTGAAGAACTTCCTTCTGGCGGTGTTTAAAGAATCCTACCTGAAGTTCCTCTACATGTGAAATGGTGTGCTAAGAATCAAATCAATTCTGTACACTATGACTTAAGGATTTTCAGACATAACCACTCCTACCCCCAGATTATCTACACTGTCAAAGCCATTACTGACTGGTGTCTACCTTCCCCTTCATCACCTATGGTGCAAACAGCCTTTAGGCTCAGTGGGGAACCAAGACCTCAGTCCCATGGGCTGGCTCAGGAGGCTCAGGCCCTCACTAGAGCAACTATGCCAATGTGGCCCTTCCCAGACACTGTGAAGCCCAGATGTGGGCAGCTTCATCTTGTACCAGGGCTGTGTGGTGACAGGATGAAGGAGCTTCACTTTGCCGAACTTGCTCTGAATCCTTACCTTAAAGTGTAGAAATTACCTGGGATGCATGTTAGGTAAGGGACAAGCCTAAAACCATGAAATTCTATCTTCTTAGATGCCCAAAAGCATATTGTGCAACATTTAGGTACTGACATTTGAGAAAGTGATCCACAAAGCTCCTGATGGGTGTTCACCTGATAAAGAGGAGATGCTTAACCCTAAGGGTGTGTAAATTGTGTTATACCTGTAGACTCAAAGCTCTCTGTAGGATTGAATTTAAGCTGCAATTGCAATATAAATGGAGTCCTGGAAATAAGCTGCATCTGAAGCTGAAGGGTGACTGCACTGAGAACTGGCAAGTACCTCCCTCTGTTCTCAGGGAGTAAATGGCACAAAAAGATGAACCCAGTTTAATCTTATCCTCAGGGTCCCTTCACTCACACAAGAGGAGGTTTCACCTGACCACATAGGGTCAGATTCTGGCCAGTAGCACAAGCAAGGATGCATTTATTAGCCAGAAAGTGGTGGTTGTATTATGTGGGTGAATTCTCCCACAATGTTAGAAAATATCAGAGAACCACAGTATGACAGGTCAACCCATGGCACTAAATGCACTTAACTTTTGGTCAGAGGGAGGGGCTATTCTGCTTATACATCTTGCTGATGGACCCCTGGGTCAAGAAAGCTTTCACAAGTGGACAGCCCTTATCATCTGCAAAGCTGTCAGATGTGTTGTTTGGCTAATGTCAGGAACTGCTGACCTATGAGTTATATTGCTCCAATTGTTTGTACCTAAAGAAAAATTAAAGTTCCTACCAAGTATCTTTGCTTAGGCCCTTACTGTGCACTGCTGGGCTCCCCTGTGAACCTGCCAAGCCATGTAGGTGCTGGCATTCATTAGTATGTGCACACAGGCTAATGCAAAGCAACCTGGAAGTAACAGGATATTGCAGTACTCTAATGCCAAAGCCTTCTCAACCTTATCAATATTGATAATGCAGTTAGTTTTGCATCGATTAACTTACAAAATGAAACCCCTCCAGCAAGTGAGTTTTGTGGTGAAGCACTTGCTGCTGCAGTGTCCACCAGAATCATGTGTCTGTATAAAATAATAAATAGCTTGCAGGCAAACTGTAGGCATAAAGATGTGCAGCCCAAATTGTACACTGTGCAATGAACACTTACAAAATGGTTGCACACCTTCCAGGGTAGATGCTGGAAAAATGTTACCTCAAGTCTTGTCCCTCACCAACATAGAGGCACTTATCCATCCTTCCTGACCTTACACTGCAAGGTCATGTGGTTCCTCCATCATACATATCTATATTGTTGATTGTAGGTGCCAGTGAGCTTTAGGCTGCTGATACCTACGCTGTGTAAAGGCATAGAGCTACCTACAAAATCCATATGGTCCCATCAGTGGTGGGATTATTGTGGTAAATGGGCCAGATGCCTGGATGATTACCCACCCACATGGCAAATAATGATTTGCTTGAGCCCGTCCTGAAATCTTCCAAGATCTCTTCATGTCTGTGCAACTGGGTGAGGTCAGGACTGTCATTCCTCTCCTCTGATAAGGTAGCTCAACCAGAATTCCTGTGTTCTCTTTTAAATGCACAGGGTAGGCTACATCTTTCTGTATTTTCTATACACTGTCAAGACATACAAAAGAATTTGATGGTGAAATTCATCGCTACCTCCTTCTGCCCTAGTCCAGCTGCCCTATCCTCCCCCAAAAAAAGTTATTTAAAATGCAGCACTAGGCAAGTTCAGTAAGACTGGATTTATGCTCATGTCCACACACACCTTCAAAATAAAGAGACTGTCCAAACACTTCCTGCCTAAGCCTATCATTAGCTATCAGCCCTGCTTCTGTTCTGCTCTCCTACCCACCCACCTACCCAGGGTCTGTTTCAGAAAACTGCTTAAAATATTTTGAAAAGCCATGCAACTTCCTCCCTGGCAACTGATGGCTCAAAGATTTTTAGCTGTTTGTAAAGTTGAGTGGCCAAGGGCTGACACAGACCAAAACAAACATCCCCAACCTCTATCGACCAGTGTCCCAGTATTTCCCTGGCATGCATGGCCAGCACTTATATACCCAGGGACAATCCTAGCTGCCATACAGAGCATAAGTTCCCAGTGGGACTGATTCGCTGACTAATCCAAAGCCCGTTTCAATACACGGCTGTTATGGATATGATTCCTGTAATCAGACACATGACCTACATTCTTGATTGTATAAGACAATGACTTCAAACGTGGCAAAATATCTGTGTGTTTGTTCCTCTCCACCTTCGAAATCAGTTCAGGTTAGTCTGTATAATGCACCTGTGTGTTTCATTTTCTATTCTATGTGCCATCTGCATGTTTTTCCTTTAATGATTTCATATCCTGCTCCACACATAATTACTTTAGCAGCATTTGGTGAAGAAATCCCCTGGAAATGCACAGAAGTCCTCAGAGAAGGATTTACACTTACTTGCTGTACCCTATATGTTCTAAAACATTTAGTAGCCAATTTACAGCTTAATTATATACGGTCACTGTTGTGTAAAACTGAAGCACAGAAATTGCTTGCGGTTTTGTTAGCATAGTTTTCTCTGTAAATCAGGCCAATGATCCATTAAAAAATTGTATTGCATTTATTTGACAAGACCCATTTTTCATAAAACCATAGTTCTATTCTTTACTGTCTGCATACCATACCAGTCTTTCCTTAATTTTTCCTGGCACAAATTTCAGGCGCTTTGCCCTCTAATTTTCTATCTTTCGCCATTTGGCCTCTTTCACTGATCTCCAGACTTCCAAGAGGTGTCAAAATAATGTCACTGAAGGGACCTAAGGCAATTCTTGTGTCGTTCTTGAACGAAGATATCTATCATCTCACCTGCCATCAATGCCAGGTTCACTTACACATGTGAAAATATGAACAGGTAAACAGATCCTTGCTTGTTGCACTTTGTAGTATTCTTTCTGTTTTGACTGTCATCACAGCAGAGGTTTATTTTATACTTATTGTAGTAGAACAACAATTTCAGGTGAAGTTTCTGGGCCAATACTTTAATAAAATTACAATAGCTAGTGAAAATCCATGCACACCAGAAACTTGTCTAGAGATGTTCTCATTTCTTACAGTCATTTTTGGCAGACGCTTATCTAGCAGTTTCTCATCCCCTTCAAGGCTCTGTAGAATGAAGCGCTCACAGCTTTTCAGGGCTTGTTTCTTATAGATAGTTTCCCTTATATTGACAGTGGGCTGTGCTGAAGTTAGTTAGGATTTTAATGAAATGTTTCACTCGGTCCACAATGAAGTGTGATATTCAATATGATGCCTCTGCCAAATGCAGTTTAGTAAGGTGAAACAAATCTAGTTGTCAAGGCCATGTACATGCTGCTGCAAATTGAGTCCTAAATCCTGCTTTCAAGTATCTTATTCCTCAGTCCCTGGTGCAAAAGGCTAGAAATTTTGCAGTGGTTTCATTTTCAATTTCTCATATAATCAGTACAATTCTTCTGAACTGCTTGCTTTAATATTAAATTACAGTCATGACACACTTTCAATTTTTTTCTCAAGAGCCCTGGTTGTCCCAGCTCAGAAAATAGTCTCATACCAAAT
This sequence comes from Rhynochetos jubatus, assembly GCA_027574665.1. NCBI lineage: Eukaryota > Metazoa > Chordata > Aves > Eurypygiformes > Rhynochetidae > Rhynochetos > Rhynochetos jubatus. The sequence continues at coordinate 2,776,702 of CM050662.1, forward strand.
CTCAAAAACTATTAGAGAAGAATTGGAGCTTTGGACACATTAAAAGATGTGTGAGGGAGTTGCAGATACAGGAGCTTTTCTGTAAACCTGAAGAGAAATTAAAGAGTTAAAGAAGATACTGATTTTTGAACCAGAAATGTTTCATTTCACCATTTTCAGCTCTTTGAGATGTGACAGTTCAAGTTTCTCTGCTTGACTGGTGACTTAGGACAACCTCTTCAAAATGTAGACACACTGTCAAGATGGTCTTCTGTCTGACAAGGACAAGCATGAAATAACAAAAATAAAATAGGAATTTGATCATGCAGTGGGCAAATGGCTTCTTTCATCAGCCTCTAGCTTTTAACAGTAATGAAATATAACATGGCACAATAAAAGCTGGGGGCAAGTTTTCCTTCACTGGCATGTTTTGAAAACAGTGCATTATTACATACACTGATTTCCTCAGTAGGTATGAGACATTTTCTGCTACAGTCACAAACATGGGCTTCTTCCAAAATGTGCCCAACAAGGTCACTGTGATCATATCACCGTTTTTTTCCCCTGCTAATACAATTTCATCGTGACTCACTATGAATATCACTAAGAAAAGGCACACATAGACTCAAGGCAGTAACAGGTACTATCTCTTTTCCACACGAACAACGTTACAAGCAAAACGTCTGTTCTTTGTACGTTTCTGCTGTGGGCAATGACCACACCAGATCCTACAAAGAAATGAGTGCATGAGTGGCTGCATGGGCATACTGCTGGTAGAGAAATATTCCAGAATTGGCAATTGAGGTATTTGCCTGCTTAAGAAGTCCAACACTGTTGGAGAATATCTGGGAGTCCCACTGAGCATACACTGCCAGGGTGTATTTTGTGGGAAGTCTCATCCTGAACAATGAAACCCAGTTTTGTACACATTTAATGATTTTTTTTTTTTTTTGTCCAAAACAGCTGATCTGGATATCAAATACCATTGGGAACAACAACAACAACAAAAATTGATCACCTAAGGTTATTGTTTTGATTGAGGTTAGAAATCTCATGTATTTTACCAAAGAAGTAGTTTCTTCATTTTTTACCTTTAAAATTTTGATCCTTTAATGCTTTAGCTAATATGCTTCTCACTCATGGAATTTTTTAAAAGACAACACAGTATCTTACAAAATATTTTGGTATTTAAAGGGCAGCTGAGCTTCTTTTAATCCACAGCTTAATAGATTTCAGACTAGGGAAGAAGTTTGTTCCATGACAAAACCCTGAGAATAGAGGAGGTGGGGAAAAATGCTTTTAACAGAAATGTAAAGGAATAATTTGATTACAAAAAAAGAGAGAAGAAAACACCTACTGAATAGCATTTGAAGGTTCCACATGTTAAGTAATTAATAGCTTTATTGTTATTTCTGGGTAGGATAGCAATATTTTTGGCTATGTTGTTGAAATTTCTTTGTTAGACTTTTGAATCCAGGGAGAATGATTTTTCAAACTTGTGAAGGTCTACTTTAACACTGAAAAGCTGAAATATTTGTGAACACATCTTTCTCATCCTCTAAGGAGAAAGACTGCCTTGGGCCACAAAATACCTATTTGTATTACTACAAGTGGAAGTTTGATCTTGAAACATCAATAACCTCCAAAATAGGCAAGGATAGCAAAGATTTGCTCATGATACTTTCACCTCTGTAATGTAGAATATTTTTTGCAATTTTATTTGCAATTCTAAAGCCTTTCCTTTATATCCCTTCAGTCTCCACCAGACTTTAGGACAATGCTTTCACCCGAAGTACTCCAGCCCTCAGGGCCTTGCACTATCGAACTGTTAAATACCTCGTAAATCTGATCTGTGAGAGTCATGGTGGGACACTAATGGGTTAATTGTCTTTCCTTTTCCATCTCCTGCTTTGTAGCTTTAACCTAAAACTGCTAGGGACCACATTGCTCAGTAGATAACAATAGGAAGCAGAGGAGCATTTAAACAACTAATAAACATCACCCAAGGATAGGCAGCACAAAGCCTAAGGGGCAATTAGCGCTGAAGTATTTGCACCTCATCAAAGCCTGTTCCAATTAACACTATTAGCCTAAACACTGACAAAGGGGAGACTGAGCCGGGCCTGATGAAACCATATTGTTATAGTTGGGAAAGTATTTGGGATTTCCGTGTTGCATTGGAGGAGATGTTCTTTCAGTTGCTAAGAGAGCTTTCCTTTTCTTTCTGTCTTATTTTTTTAATTAACTTTTGCCCAGTAGTGACTTTTTCTGTTAGAGCTGATGTGTGCTGTCGGCTGTGGATCCTTTAAGTAAACCTGTGTGCACATAAGCCCGCCTCCTATTTGCTGTGCTAGAGGCTAAACTGCTTATTTATTGTTAAGTATTGGGGGTGGGGGTGGTGTAACTCCTAATGTATTGTTAAGTGGGGTGAGGGGGGTTGCTTGCTGTAGTATTAAATAGTAAGAGGATGCTTAAATATCTTCCATCCTCTTCCCCCCTTTTTCTAGTAAAAAAATGAGTCTCATTAATTTGTTTGCTTCTCTTATAAGACATGTGTTTGTAATTATTTGGGTTCTGAAATCCCTGGAAGACAGAAGGAAGAAAATAAAATGTATCCCAAGATATTCAACTCCCTAGTTATCATTCCAGACTGCTAGTGTCAGAGAAGAGCAGGATGGTTTATCAGGAAGGTTTCAAACTGAATTGGAGCATTAGCAACTCTCAGACTTCACCTTACGATCTCAGACATAAACAGGTTGCACATTCCATGCTGAGAGCACATGAGTAAGCTGGAGGTGTATCTCCACCTTTGATCTTGCTTTTTTTGGCAAGTAGCAGCTCATAACCACATGGAAGAAGAAGTGTTTTTGCATTGGTAGTGTATATTTTGTCTAGGGGGGAAAGACAGAATTTAAAAGAAGAAAGTGCTTTCACCTAAACTTAATCTTAGCATTAAAGAAAATGAATCGCTTATTTTGCTTCTTCTCCTTAAGACTGGTAACAATATTGCAGAGAAAACATATCCCATGAAAGCACGAGGGCTGGGAGGATAATTGCAATTACAGCAGGATAAACAGCTGAGCAATATCTGCTTTGAATCGATATCAATTGGTTAACATGTTTCACTTGGGCTAAGAATCATCTGGTTTGATTCAGCCTAAAAAGCATATAGAATTTCTTGTTTCCTTCCCTAAATTGCATGAAGGAGTGTGAGGTGAAAGAGGAAATAAGAGAAACTTCAGTTTTAAGAATAATAAAGCCATCAAACTGTCTGTGGTTTTCCTGGGTAATGGTTCTTTTGGAAAAGAGGAGGGAATTTTGTTTCTGTGTACTCTCAAACTGATTGTTACTTCAAAATCTGGTAGTACTTCTGCCTCAAAAAGAGACTAGATATTAGGCAGGTGTGGTAAAAACAATATGGTAGTTTTTATAGCTAAAATAACAGTAGATGTAAGAATTTGTGAAAGCCTGAATTTCTTCTTTCCAGTGGAATAAAGATTCCACATCTTAAAGTGGAATAGTTATCCAAAGTTTACTCTTTGTTTACTCAATGCCACAAGTTGACTCAAAGCCACTAGACCGTCTGTCTCTACAGTCAACGAAGAACAGCATTCCTGGAGGGCAAATCTTCTGAGCGCTTTTCGAAGGAAAAAACCAATCACTTTTATCACTTGCAGATGATCATTCTACTCTTTTAAAAGATCAAAGCCCTTTTTCTTTTCCCTTTTCAGAAGGGGTGGGGTGGTGTACTTTAGATCAAGTAACCAACTTCTTAACTGGTTAAAGTGAAGAAACGAGCATCTCAAGCGATTCCTAAAATTCTGCCTGAGATGCGGTGGTTGCAAAGAAGACTGTGCTGATTACCAATGCTCTGACAAATTTACTGAGGAGACCAAAAAGAGAAGAGAGACACAGGACAAAGGCTTTTCAGATAGCCTTGATGGTCCTCAGTTCCAAGATGGTAATAATAAGTTTTGAATTTAACAAAATACATTTTAAAAGGCCAGATTTGAGATGTGCTGAAGAATTATGTGAAATCACAAGGTGAAGTAGATAATTCAGTCTTACATTAGAACAAGGAAATGGTTACAGAGGCACCAGCTCCATACTCCAGAAAGAAGTTTCTAGTAGTAGGTGGTGTTGTTATTGAAAAATAATGAAGAAAACCCTCTAAACCAAACAATAGTTCGGGAAGCCAACATCGGTTTATTGCGGCACTGGGTGCATGCATATCTCTACCCAGTGTGCACACCAGAGTTCTTTATGCTGTATTTATACACAAAACTTTTAGGATCAATAATTTTCCAATCCACCAACTTTACAATGATTGGTTATACCATTATATTGCTGACATGTTGCTCCCACTATTACACATGCTTAGGGGAAGGGTCTTTACCTGGGCAGGGGTCTTCTTGACCTACAGATGTGATTTTGAGTATTATATGTTATAATACTTTAATGAGCAAAGTTCACAAAAAGGATTAAATTCTTTAAACATCCACTAATCTACAAAACCACTTAGCTTACAAGGACACTGCTGAGGTACTAATGAGCATATACCCTCTTGCTTTTGATAAGGAAAGGGCCCACCTCTTGTTATCAAACCTTTTTCAGCAATGTACATTGAGAAAACACACTGAAAAACAGGGTATCATAAAACTAGTGAGAGACAGAGTATCATCAAAGCATCTTACCATATAAAACATCATTAAAATTAGAGCCGTGTCCAAAACAGCTTAACATAGTGTAAAACAGAATAAACTCAAAACAGCTAATCCTGACAAAATATCATTAAAATAGAACATAGTACAAAACAGAATATTATCAAAACTAGCACACAGTGAAAACCAGAATGTTGTAAACAACACAGAAGACATCTCAACTGCTACATTATTCTGAAAATTAATCTTTAACATCACTGCCAGCCTAACACAGAGCAAGAACATCTCAGTTGCTACATTATTGTAAGGATTAACCTTTGACACTTTGACTTGTCAGCCTAACACAAAGAAATAAGAACATTGGGCCTGTAACAGTGTCCTCATAATGCAGAAGTTATTTCATTCGAGAAACCAGTTGTTTTCTCTCACTGTGAGTAATTTTAGGAGGGCCTTCCTAAGATGGCACATTACATAGTTGGACATTGATCTAGAGCCCAAATACTGCCTTTCGAGCTCTTCTTTCTGACCACCACTAGGGAATAAATCTTGGCTATTTCTGAATACTCATTCTCAGTGTAAAATCCTTTGTTTTCAAATATGGGAAATACTATACTTGCTTACTCAGCCCCCACTGATGCAATTTGTTTTAAATCATTTTACTGTAAATCCTATGAAACAATGCTGTTGAAGACTGCTATATTCACAGTTAGCTCTTCTCAGACTTTCCAGATTAGTTTCCTTCTTCTTGTCTGTAATAGTTTGGTTTTTTTAATCTAATGTTTAAATATTTAATACCATATCTAGTATTTAGATATTTCATGTTACATAGGACTAATGGAAAGTGTGTGGGCAAGATTTAGAAAAGCTAGTGGGACTCATCTGACCTAATCTGAGAAGTCTGCAGCATAAATATCTGCATCTGATCTAATCTTCGAGTCTCCTTTCATATTCAGTGGAGGGAAATAAACCCTTCTGAAATTCTAGTCATTTGTCCTATCTTCAAGTGAGATGAGGTGACCCTTGAAAGGCCTATTTCTGTCTCTTTGCAAAGAGAGACCAGGCAGTGAGCTTCAAGGTGACAGTCTGCACCACGAACATCTCCATTTTGATAAGGGAATCTCACCCTTTGGCTGTTGGAGATGTCTGCTCCTGGAAGCTGGTCTAGCCAGAAGTTTCTCTTCTGTGTCTTTGCAGTGGAAGCTACCAAAATCTTGTTTCAGACAGAGTAAAAAAGCCCAGCAAGATTACTCTTGTTTGCTATTCTTAATCTTCTCCAAGTGATCTACTTTTTAGACCCAAGTAGATATTGATTAGTTATGAATAAGTCCAGAGCAAAGGTGTTATCCTTTTTTTTTTTTTTTTTCTGATTAAATAGGTGTTCTCAGGCTCCCTCCTCCTTAAGCAATCCCTCCTCCCATTTGGATCCCATAAGAGTATTATTTGGGTGCAGGAGGAATGTAGTTTTCTATGTGATGAAAACTTAATACGTGACTATTCTAGCGAACAAGGTATGGTAGCAATGCAATTTATACTGGGTAAAGAGAGAGCATGATTAATGGAATGAAATTCAGGCTCTTCCAGAGGTCATTAGGTCATCATGTAGGACAAATAGACACAGAAAGTGATAGAGAAGTGGTTGTAGGGGTAATTATCTACACTATAAGGAGAGGCAGGAAACTACAACACATTCAGGGAGCAGTGAGAAAGTCAGAAATGAGGCAGTGCGATTCCTGAGTCACAGTCATTTCCTTTTCTCATGACTGAAAAGCAATTACTGACCGAACAGGCTGGAGCTCAAGAGATGTAGCCAGCAAGGAAATCTATAATAGGTCTGTTCCCTAGCACAGGTCCTTGTGGCACTCCTTCCCCAGGATATTTGTGCTGCTGTGAGTCCAGTACCACCTTAAATTCTACTAAGCTGCCATGGCCAATCATTTATGCCACAGGGGTTGATTTGGGAAGCAGTGGGGAAAAGGAACACTGCAACAGGCTGTGGATTAACAAAAAATACATTAAAGAGAAAAATATTTGCCACCAGTTTCTAGCCTGTTGAAAGAAGATAATACACATACGTAGGAGTACCTGTCATGCTGGCTGCTCTTAGGAGCCTTGCTCAGACTACATGTACTTGCATTTGCACTAAAATAGCTTCCGGACAAGGGAAAAATAAATTTAAAGTGGCAGCTGCAAGAATTCAAGGACTAGGAAAGACTCTAGCAATGTATTGTTCTACAGATTGCAGACAGATTAAAGGAATAAACACAAATGGCACTGCTGACAAAAAAAAAAAAAAAAAGTTATGCTCCTTTTGCATATATTCCAGCCCCATCGCATCTCTCTGACTGGTTATACAGCTTGGGAACATGATGCAAGATGCTTTCTTTGGCTTAAAATCTAAATTATAGTAAATATCACATTAAGGTACAGCTAATGAAAGTCTACAAATATTGCCAGAACATTTTCTGCCCCTTTGTCTTCCCCTCTTTGTCACCAGCCTAGCAGTGTGCCTTTGGATTCTCTGAACAATTCCAGCTCCTGAAGCCTAGTGTCTCAGTCTGCCCTTCCCAAAGCTCATGAGGTAGATCCATTGCAGACTGTGCAGACCTTAGTGTGTACTTCTGATCCTGTCGTACAAATATGGTGGACCACAGTCCTATTATTATGGAAGAAAGTAAAGAACACACATCCCAACCTGTGCTATTGTTATTCCTGAGCTGCTGCTGTTTTTTCTCTGAAAAAATAACTTCATTACTAGGTGAAACCTGAAAATTTTGGATTGGAACAAAGTAGTTGTTCCTTGATATAATAATGGGACTGGTAGTCAGTTAACTGGCTAGTTCAGCATTTAAAAGGAATCCTTTCCTGTCTAGACGCAGAGCAAAGCACAGGCACTCCTAAAACTCTTTAAACAGCTTGTACTTGCTGGTGGTATTTGTGATGTCAGGGGTTTTTGTTGTTACAGTGGTAGGGGAAAAAACACTTTATTTACTTTGCTTCTACTAGGTATCTGAGACCTTTAAGATCACCTGCTGGCATACACTTCTTTTCACAAGCTTAAAACAATGGAGTTCAATATATAAACTTTTGAGGTCATTAATTACTGCAGCAAATGAGCTGGCTTATGTTTGGGCTAGCCTGTTATTCTGGGATGTGTTATGCACTTCTGTTCAGACTACTTCACTTTGTAATTCTTAGGATTTGGGGAGTGGGTGGGGCGGGGTTTGACAAATCTGATAAGTAGCTATCTAATTAAGTCTGCATAGACAATCTTTTCTTGCATCTCTATCCTATTGTAATAATATTTGGTAGACGCTAGTTCTTGTCCATTACCTCCCAAGTTTTGTCTTGTGTTTGCAAGTGCATGTGTTGGAAGCAGTTCTCTCACCTTGCTGTTTGTAACACTGGTTGCTTGTTAAAATGCAGGACCTGCAATGAACAAAAGTGGGGTTTTGAAAGGAGTTGTTGAAGCAGTTTGGGAAAGAAAGCATGTAATTATATTTTAAACATTCTAACACCTCTGCTACTGGCATCACACAGAAGTCCCACAAATGGGGAAGTGAAAGATTATGTTCATAAAGATTAAATATGACAAAGTCATACCACAGCTCAGTATAAGCAGATTATTTATCTGTTTATTTAAATTTAAGTTACTCAAAGCACTTGCCTTGGACTACTAGACACTTTCATAAATTTTTTGAAACATAAAACTTGAGCAAACTTAGTGTCCTTAAAAATCTGCAAAATTCCTTATTCCTTTGAGAAGTTGAAAGCTTCTAAGATCAGTGGAATAAAACCCACCAACCATATTACACATCTAGAGACTAACATTACATTTTGTCATATCTAGAAAGGAGGTGATTTCAACATGCAGGTCACCAAAAGAAGGTATATCAGCCTAACAGTTTCCATGCATTTGAAAGGTGGTTATATATCAAAACAGCTCAGTATCTAAGAATTCATTGTGTCACATGTGAAGAAAGAGGATTTCCAAGGTAAATAAGACACAAATATTTTATAGATAAAAATCAGTAGGTTAAAATTCAGAAATGTGAAAACATTGCACTTCAGAATATAGGCACTATGTACACTTTGGGTAGTATTTCACACACAAGAATTTTGGAAATTAGAAAATTCCAGTGTCAAAAATACTGTAGCAGCCTGTTGACAAAGACATAGATTGCTCTAGCAGGACCTGGCCTGAAATGATTTGCATTCATATTCTTTTCTGGTTTGTAATGAAACAGTCATCAAATAGTACTAACAATCCTTGTCAGTATGTGTATAGATAACCACTTACATCAAAGGTGGCTGGAACACACTCAGTGATACCATTTACCAAACCCTTTAGAAAGCCTCTCAAGAATTCCTGCTAGTTCTGCAGTGAAGATGCTCATCAGTGTGAGGTCAGATGTACAGCCGGGTGCAGAATCAGTGGTAAAATTACAACAAAGATGCAAGAGATGACCAAATGATCTTTTACCTCACTTGAAACAGTGAGGTAGCTGCAATAGCTGCAGCTCCTATCCCTGACATATCAGCCGAAATTGTTCTTAAAATTTCTTATTGAAGGGATCCTACTACCTCTCCAGATAGCCTGTTCCAGAGCTTAACTATCCTTATAGTAGCAAGTTTTTTCTTGTGCGTAACCTAAATCCTCTTTGCTGCAAATCAAGCAGATATTACTTCTTGCCCTCCTCCAGAGAACACCAAGAACAACTGATCACTGTCTTTGTTGCAATAACCTTCGGTAAACTGGAAGCCTCTTCTCCTCTTCCTTCAACCTCTTCTTTTTATCATCTAAACAGTTCCTTAAAGATTGTGTTTTGAAAAACCTTTTTTTTTCTTTCTCTCTGTTGGATATTCTCTACGTCCATGCTTCTTTAAATTCTGTGCCCAAAGCAGTAACCAAGCTCTCACTAGTAACAAGTAGAGCAGAAAAATTACCTCCCTTGTCTTGCATACAAGACTTCTGATAATATACTCCAGAATGAGATTTTTCCATTTTTTGAAAGTGGCGTCTCATAGTCTGAACTGCTATAACCCCAGATATTTTCTGCAGTACTCTTCACTCATTTATTTCCCTATTTTGCTCTGTTAAATTTGCTCTGATTTTCCTGACTGTACCTTTTTGAATGTGTCATTATGAAATTCTGTCCTATTTCAGACTCTCCAAATTTTCATGAGTCTTTTTTTAATTCCAAAATGCTTCCCTTCTTCCTTGTCCCATTTTGACATCAGCTGAGATGGTGTGCATTACAGTAGCATACGAGGTGCTAGGGAAAGAGTTTTGTACAGTTGAATGCAGGACAGACAGATGCATGACAGGTAAGAGTATACATAAAATGTCATCACAGATTGACAGTAAACTAGTTTAAACAATGGATTTCCAGAGGCAATTACTTATGATCCTTACGGTGATTTAAGCTAAACCTTTTCTAGGGTGTAACCAGGCTGCTTTTTGAAGTTTATCTGCAAACTCACGTACATAGAAGTTAAGTGTCAGGTTAAAAGTTGAGGAAGGGAGAAGAAAAAGGTCAGAGCTGGAGTTGGTCATTAAAAGGTGACTGTTGATCTACATGACATCAGGAAAAGAAAGCATATTGGAGAAAAATATGATGAGGCCAGGCACAAAAATTCGTAAAGATTTTCTAGAGGAACAGAGGAATATTAGCAGTTAGCAGAGACATACAGTAGTTTGGGAAGTAAATGTGAAAAGAGATGCAGTTTTCTTTAGTCAGGAATGGTCCAGAATTAAAGAACAAAATGAATTTGGAAAGCAGAAAGATCATGTTACCAAAAGACTTCTTGCTCAACTTTGTGAGCAAAACCAGTAAAAGTGTGTTTGGAAAATAGACTCCAACTCTTGCTTATGGAAACAACTTTGGACAAAAGGGCAAAACATATAAGGTGAACAGAGAAAACAAGCCAAAAATCTCAATGCTATGACAGAGAGATTTGTAATAGGAGATTAAAAGTGTGGGTGACAGATAAAGGGAAAGAGCTGTAAGATAATAGATCCTTGTTTATCTTCTCCCAAAAAGATGTCACTAACCATAGCAAACATGGGAATAGAGATGGATTATGCACAGTGTAAACTTAAACTCACATGGACATTTTCAAAGTTGGCTTCCTAAACCGGAGAGATTTTAAGACTTTCAACACTTGAAGAAACTGCATTAGATTTCCCATTTTGTCTACTAGCTGTCAATGTCAAGACCCCAGTCAGGGTCATTGGCAGCAGAAGATGTATTAGGGGTTGTACTTCTATGCAAAGAACAGTTCTTGGGTAACCACTTTTCATGAAGCAAGTCCCTACTTTATGTGCCATCTTTCTGTGTCAGAGCAGTCCAAGGTTTCCCTGTACATTATCTGTCATTTAAGTTCCCTGTGAACAAAGGTGACAGCCTAGTGGGGTAAGCCAAGCCTACTGATGCCCATGTAATCAGATGCTCCTGTGCACAATAAGCACCTTTTACTGCACTGTTCAGTGTCTCTTGTGTGAATCATTCTGTTCTGCTCATGCTTCCTTCAGTCTGCATTGTTTTGTTGCTAAAGGGCATTTTGTTCTTACTTAAAGAAGCCTATGTTTTCCTTCCTTTTTAATCTTCACTAGTTTGTTTATGTTTAAGAGCTAAAAAAGTTGAATCTTAATTTAAACTTACTGAAGCCTACCTTTAGGTTGTCTTTATCTGCTTTCTAGGACACCAGTCAGCACAAACCCAGTTTCCATGTGTGATAAGTGACTAGCTGGAGTAAGAAAGGTCAGTGCTTTTCGGTCACATGCACAGAGACACCCAGGTTTCTCTAAGTAAAGAAAAATAAGGAGGTGGCTTATAAATGTCCTAGGTGTCCAACCGAGACATCAAGACATTTTGGTCAAGTGGAAAGTTTTTCCTGCTATTATTCTGGGCACAAATTGCTGTAGAGATCAGGATGAAGGGTGTCAGGTTGACAAGACTTGAGGAAAAAGTGTCTATTCAAGGAAAGATGTTATGGTCAGAGACCAAAACATGCTTTTCCACATCTGCATTTTGACTCCGTGGCATACGCCACAATGCAGATGTCGTGAAGAGCAGTAATGAGGAGGACCCAGAAATGATGAGGTACTGTAAAGTGGTAAACTTCTGAGTAGAGAACAAATGGCATAACTTTGAGGTGGGGAAGTGCTGACTCATTTGACACTCCTGAAGATAAGCCTGAGGTAGGTTCCCAGCCTGACTCGGCAAAACTATTCCAGTGTTAACTGGGCTGAGTCCATGCTCCAGGAAGTTCTAGAACAACATATACTACAGTGAGCTCCTGAGTGGGGCAGATTTACACAACTTTTACAGTGCTCAGAGATGCTGATACACCAGCAGAACTAAGAGGTACTACAATATTGAGATAAGACATGAAGCTTTCTTTAGGGATTAGGCTTGGGAAAAAAAAATAATCTAGTTGCTTTATACTCACAGTGTATGTAAAATACATCCCCCTCCCCCAACCCCAAGTTCCGTTCAGAGCTCAGGACTCAGGTTTGTTGAGGCAGTGCAACTAGAAAGTTGTGACTGACTGGTTCCCCAGATGAATTGGGTAATATGATCCATGGTACCCATAAAGGAGAATATGTCCAGTTTGGTATCTTCAGCACTAATCGCTTGTGGGATTTGCTTTTTGACTTTTACTCAGTGCTGCATGATCCCCTCTTCAGGTCTGTTGAGCAATAGCTATACTTCCATACACATGAGTAGTCAAGGACTAATCATCAGCTGGAGGTATATGTGGTGTAGAAGTGCACCACAGCACTGTGACACAAAAGCACTACTCCTCTGGCTTCCTCTCCCCATTCATAAACCACTCCATAAAGGGGATTTATTAATCTCATTCCTTGAGGGAAAATACTGGCACAGGGTTATAAGATGCAGCTATGTGATGCAACGCAGCTTTCACACATGCCCTATGAAATACATAATTAAATGCCACACTAGTATGTGGGGATTTAAAATGTGTTGTGATGTATGTGTGTGCTGATTTCAAGCAGGAATGAGCTGCTTTACTTCACAGTGCTGTTGGCTGGCCCTGAGCAGCCGAGAGTTTCTTTCCGTGGTACGTCAGGCTCAGGACAAGTGCACAGTTCTGAAGCAGGGAAGTGGTCTGGGGGCATCATTAAGACTTGGGCTGGCTTGATAGCTGTGCCATTAGCTCTCCTGTTAGCTCTTGGCATGGTGCGGTTGTTAACAGTGGGGCTGGTTCATTTTATTAGTGGGTTGGGGGATCAGCTGGTTTTCTCCCTGCTCTGGGGCTCTCAGGTTGGGACTCTGCTGCTCAGGACCTGATTGTTTGTTGGGTGGTGAACAATTGTATCATATGTTCTATTTTATATTATTTTAATTACTTAGTAGTATTGTTAGTATTGGTATCACTGTAATTTTCATTTATATTATTATAATAGTTATCTCAACTTTATGAGCTTTCTTTGTCTTTTCCTCAAGTCCACTGCACTGGGGGGTTGGGGAAGAGGTGAGTGAGCAACTGTGTGGTACGTAATTGCTAAATAAGTTTAAACCACAACAATGTGAAACTACAGAACTAAACTCTCCAAGCATTACTTAATGTATGTACATTTTTCTTATACTTTCTTAGTAAGGAACCTGATATCTTCCTTTTTGTCTACAAAATGACCAGAACATCAGCCTGACAGAGATGAATGTGTTTCTTTCTTGATGCCAAACTGAGAGCTCTGAGGGTCTGGAAAATAAACTGAGAATGTTATTACAGTGAATCAATATGTGTGGCCCCAGCTCTGATCTTCAGAACAGATAACTGTCAAAGCCTGCATTTAATTTCCTTCCAAATATTAGGCTATTTTACAATGAGCTTTGTAACAGATTAGATTGCTGTAAACATTATTGTTGGTAAAATAAATGAGTAATTCTTTAACATTCTTTGTTATTTAGTTGATATGATCTAGAGTGACTGCCTTGAGCCTTAACAAACTTTTATCTAGAAACATTTTGGACTCACACAGATAACTTCAGTCTTAACTAAAGTACAGTTTTGGAACCAAAGTCACCAAAATTTTTTCACTCTTACGCCAAGTAGGGAGACAAGTTTTACAGCTGAGGAACATCTATGAAGGATGTTTTTCAACAAGCAATGACCTGGAGTTTCTCTAGAACCACTTTCTGGGTAGTACATCAACCTCACCTGATATAATCCACCAGAAGGTTGTATGAGAAAATTAACAGGATTTTAGGTTATAATTAAGTCCTTGCATTCATCTGAACATAGACTGGGGTCCCTCCTGGTATGTCCTGGCATATTAACCATCCTAAAAAATAAATGGAAGATGCTGACTAATTTTCTCTCTGTGCCACACAGCAGCACCACAAAGATGGTTCACCCCAATGTGTAGAAAATCAAAGGAAGGTGGCAGAAATCCTGTGTGGATGATCAAGGAGCTCCTGGTACAACCGAAAGATAAAAAGGAAGCATAAAAAAGGCAAAAGTATGGACAAGTGACCCCACAGGAATATAGAGAAGTTGCCCAAGACACATGCAAGGATGGAATAGGAAAGCCAAAACCCATCTGGAGTTCAGTGTGATGAGGGATGGGAAAGGCAACAGGCTTTTAGAGGTATATCAGCAGCAAAAGGAAGCCTAGTAAAACATGGGTCCACTGCTGAATGAAAAAATGCAGCTGGTGACAAATGATAAGGAGGCAGTAGATGCCTTTTTTGCCTTGGTCTTTATGAGTAAGATTTGCCTTCAGGAATCCCAGGTCTCTGACTGCAGTTGGAAACTCTGGAACAATAAAGACTTTTGGAGGAGGATCAGGCTAGAGAATCATAGAATGGTTTAGGTTGGAAGGGACCTTAAAGATCATCTAGTTCCAACACCCCTGCCATGGGGAGGGACACCTTCCACTAGATCAGGTTGCTTCAAGCCCCATCCAACCTGGCCTTGAACACTTCCAGGTATGGGGCATCAACAACCCCTCTAGACAACCTGTTCCAGTGCCTCCCCACACTCTCCAGAAAGAATTTCTTCCTGATGTCTAATCTAAATCCACCCACTTCTAGTTTAAACCCATTATCCTTGTCACTACCTGCCCTTGTAAAAAGTCCCCCTTCAGCATGGTTGTTAGCCCCTTTCAGGAACTGGAACATGCTATAACATCTCCTTGGAGCCTTCTCTTCTCCAGGCTGAACAAGCCCAACTCTCTCAGCCTGTCCCCATATCAGAGGTGCTCCAGACCTCTGATCATCTTCGTGGCCTCCTCTGGACTCTCTCCAACTAGTTGATATCCATCTGATGTTGAGGGCTCCAGAGTCGGATGCAGTACTCCAGGTGGGGTCTCACTGTGAGAGGAGTAGAGGGGGAGAATCACCTCCTTCGACCTGCTGGTCACACTTCTCTCGCTACAGCCCAGGGTATGGTTGGCTTTCTAGGCTGACAGCACACACTGCCAGCTCATGTCCAGCTTTTCTCCTCAGGGCTGTTCTCGATCCATTTCCCACCCAGTCTGTACTTGTGCTTGGGATTGCCCTGAGCCATGTGCAAACTCCATATAATGAAGACCATGGCACCCGATGGGATGCAGCTGGCTGATGTCACTTCAAGGCCACTCAATCTTTGAAAAGTCATGATGTTTGAGGTAGGTTTCTGAGAATTGGAAGAAGGCAAATATCACTAGTATCTTCAATACTGGCAAGAATGAGGATCTACAGAACTACAGCCCATCAGATTCACCTCAGTCCCTGGAAAGATGGTGAGCAAAGAATCCTGGAAAACATTTTGAAACATATGAAGGACTAGGTGATTTGGAGTAGTAAGCATGGATTTGTGAAGGGGAAATCATGTTTGATCAACCTGTTATCTTTCTACAATCTAATTACTAGATCACTGTATAAGGGAAGAGCTGTGGATGGTGTTTACCTTGACTTTAATATGGCTTTCAGTGCTGTCTCTTGTGACATTCCTACACACAAACTGATAAAATATGGCCTAGATAAGTGGACACTGAAGTGGAGTGAAAACCTGCTAAACTGCTAGGCTCAAAGGATTATGACTGGAGGTAAGACGTTCAGCTGGGGACCAGTTAGCGTTATGAGGAGATGCTGAAAATGGATTTTATCAATCTAATACCAGATCAGAGGGAGTAAAGCAGACAGTGTGTCTGACAGGACAATAGGTAATGGACAGAAATGGAAATACATGAAATTCAGTTTCATAAGGAAAAAACTTTGGTACTGTAACAGTAGTTGACCACTGGAACAGGTCACCCATAGAGGTTGCAGAATCTCCATTCCTGGAGATATTCAAAACCCAACTGGCCAAGACTTGAGCAACCTGCTTTAGCTTACCCAGCTTTGGGAGCAGGGGTTGACCTAGATGATCTCCAGAGGGTACCTTCTAACCTCAACTGTTAGAGGGCTCGGTGAATGATGAAAAATCTGGTTCCTAATAAAGCAGCTTGACAGTGAGGTCCCAGGAAGAAAAGACCAGAATCAAAGAAAGAATTGGTCACATTTAGATAATGTATAATTGTCATAGTTTAACTCTGGCTAGCAAAATACCACAGTCACTCTCACAGATCCCCCCTTCTCTCCTCCAGCAGAGGGGAAGAATCAGAGGAAAAGGGTAAGGAAGCTCATAAAATTGAGATAAGAACTATTTACTAATTAAATCTAAATTAATATATACAAATAGTCCTGATAATAAGTAATTAAAGTAATAAAAAATAAAACATATGATACAATATTATGCAATTGCTCACCACCCACCCACCAATACACAACCAGGTCCCAAGAAGTGAGAGTCAGAGCCAGAGACCCTGAGAGCCTGAAAGCTGGAGCCCAAGAGCTATCGCAGCAGATTCTGAGCGAACCCCATCAGTGGTAGCACAACTGGGAAAACTAGCAGAGCCACCAATTCACTTATGAACGAGCCAGCAAAGGAGTTAGCAAAGCAGCTAACGCAGAAGTCAGGGAGAGTGTTAGCAAGAGTAAGAAAGTAAAAGAGTAAGAAAGAGCAATGGCTCCTGGACCCCCACCTTGCCTGTGCCCCAAGCATGACATACTATGGAATGAAATACCCCTTCGGTCAGTTTGGGTTGGCTGTCTGAACTGTGTGTCCCCTGCACTGCCTGTAGCGAGAGAGTTGGGAATGCAGCTGCAGTATCAGAAGTGGAGAAAGACCTTGAATTTGTTGCAGGCATTCCCCAGCACCAGCTAAGACCTTATCAGTATTTTTCTCAGTGTAAATCCAGGAACACAGCTTCACACCAGCCTCTGAAGGAGTTAGCTCTTTCCTGACTAAACCCAGCACAACAATTTGTGCACTTCTAGGTAGAAGATGAGGCAGCATAACAAGGGAATTCATGGTTTACTGAAAGTGGTGTATTACACCTCTACAGTTAGTTGACCAAAAGATATTAGGAATAGACAGATACATTTAAATTGAAGATGAGTACACTGAAACTTGGTCTACACTTTATCTTTTGTTTTCATATATTTAACTTCAAAGACAGCTTTTTCCTTTTGCAAGATTTTCATGCTGTATATGATCTAATCAGGAACTTTTTAATTTAACAAAATGCAGTACAATGTCAAATCACTTTTAAGTCCACAGTTTCCCTCTGTGATATTTGTTACCACTGTAAAAAATTCTGTCAGATTTAATAGGAATATTCTCCCATGTGTGAATCCCACTGAGTCAGACTCTCCTTAATTAAATCATAACAGTCCAGCTGGCTTGCTCCATCTCAGCTTAACAGTGTCCTCTGTTACCCTTCCTGCATTTTTTTAATTCTTGTATTTTCCTTGGTATAAAAGACAGGTATTACTCTTGAATCTTTCTAAACATTTCCTTGCTTCCAGAAGCATACTGAATACATATGCTAATATTGGCCCAGTTCTTCTGGTACTTGCCTCAGGACTTTGCGATGGTGGCTTTCTCATTTTGCACACTAGCTTAATATTCAAATGCTCTAATTTTCGCTTTTATTCTCTTTCCTTTTCTTGCTTTCCTTTTAAGTACCAGATCTGGCAAAATTCCAGTTTCCTTCACTGTGTTTTGTTTTCTAAAATAATAGCATCTATTCCCAGGAAAAGTGGCTTGCTTTAATTATTATATAGTTTTTCAGTTGTTCCCATGGGTACCCTTGGTTCTCATGTAGCTGAAATAAAACTACATGTAAATACATGTAGATATCATACATACATGTATAAATATCATCCAGTTTACATCTTCCCCTAAGACATTTTTTTCACATGCTTAGTTTTGTACCCATGCATCTGCCAGTTCTTGCTTCATTGTTGACACACTTTTGATTCTTCTAGAGTTCTCTCTCTCTCACCGCCTCATCTTTTTGTCCCTAAGCTATATATTTTTAACTCTCTTTCTTCACATTTAATTTCCTTCAAGCTCTTTATCAGTTGATAATATTTGTTTGGATTGGCTAAGTTTATGAATATGTTGCATTTGAACTATCCTGTGTGATGCAGCTGTCTGTTTTTTATAAAACGGATATTATAGAAACAGAGAGAATATAAATCAGTCAGAATTACACATGGACCTAGGAACTGCATTTAATTAAAAACATTAAAAAAGCTTCAAGTCTGCTGTTTAGAAAATAGGAAGCTTAATGGATGTTCATTGTACTTAACAGAGTACAGAGATGCAGAGGTATCTTTGAACTTCTTGTCTTTTTAATTCACAGTGAATCGTATAAATAAATATATGAACAAAGGAGCAAGAAATTATGTAGGAAACTGCCAAAATACATAATGGACTTGTACGGTACATTGTCTTCTACTTTAGATTACACCAGCTAAAACCGAGGTAACAGGCCAGATGATATGCTACTCTTCAGGGTATCTCAGAAATTCTTCACACAATCAAAATTTACAGAGCTGGCAAGATAAATAAGGGTGGTGTATAAACTACAAATAACAATTATATGAATTTTATATTACAATGAAAGAATGGTTCATGAATTTGTATTTCCTTTGAACTGGACAAAATAGTAAATAGTAGTAGTAACTGTGTTACAGTAGAAAAATCTAAGCAGAAAGCCTGTTCTGGGGCTAATGCCATATAGACCTAGGTGGGTATAAATGCTGTCCTTGAGAATACCCAGGTAATAAAATATGTCAGCTTGCATGGGTAACGTTAAAACTTCCTTCCTATTTCCTTTTAATAGTATTTATACATTTGTGATTGTATAGCCCTTCAAAGTAGCAAACATTAATCTGTTTCATTACCACTCTACATCCATGTTTTACCCACATTCTGATCACGTTCCCTAGAAATTCCTCCCAGCTTCCTACTGCAAAGGACCTGGGACAGACCATTGGTTTTCAAGGCCAACCTTCTCAAAACACAAGAAGGTGCCATTCCAATGCACAGGAAGACAAGTAGGCGTGGCAGAAGTCAACATGAATAAGCACCAAACTCCTGACTGAGCTCAAATACAAAAAAGAGTTACACAGAGTGAAAGTGGAGACAGACTGCTTGGAAGGAATATAGACACCTGAGCTGACCATGCTGAGGTCAAGGTAGTGAAGATTAAGCTGAGCTGGAGTGGAAACCAGTGAACAATACCAGGTCAACAAGAAAGCTCCTAGGAATATACAGGTGACTAAAAGAAAGCTAAGGAAAATGGGGCCCCACTGCTCAAGGAGGCAGGTAGTGTAGTGACAAAGGACATGTCAAAGGCTTTCCTATTCCAGTTACAGCAGCTTAAACTCATATTTCACTTTAAAGAGCAATGATGGAAATGCAAGCTTTAAGAATCCCATGTTGACTGACTGAACACAGATCAAACGTTCCTAATATAAGTAAGTTTTCTATTGCCAGGAAGCACCATTTCCAGCTAAAGTAAGACTGCACTGTCTGGTGGATAGGTGCAATAGGAAAGATAATATATAACACATCACATTGATATTTATCTTCTGAAAGATCGTAATTTCAGAATATACATTGGCAGACAGGGAAGTAGCTGGCTACAGCCATTACTAAGGCCAGCATCTGGCCCTGCAGATGCATCTTCGTTAACACTTCTGTTGATATTTGTGATACTTAACAGACAAAGCAGAGCTGGCTCTACAGATCTCAAAGGGGAAAAAAAAAAAAAAAAAAAGCCACACCACCAAATATAGCTACGGGATTGTCAAGATACCCACTCTTCAGAAGACAACTGGAATTGAAAAGCAGTGTTTCCAAAATGACAAAATAAATTATAAAAAACCCACACCAACTTATTCTGTTTAATATATATGTATGCAGTCCCTGAGGGATAGCAGGATAGCACAGAGATCAGTCTATAATTTGAAAGAATCCTGTGGGAAATGGAGTCACAGGAATAAACCCCTGATGCTCACATATGTCTTGGCAAGGAGAAACTTGTATTTGTTTCCAAAGGTATGAAATCTGAACCTTGTTTTATCTTTGTCATTTCAGTAACTTCTGTGAAAATCCTTAGTTCTCTTTCTCTCTACTAGGGGCATAAAGCGGAGTAAAAGCTGAATTTGTTTCATTGTATTGTTTCAAAATATAATTCCTGGGGAATCTGGGTGTTAAGTAAAAGATGATTTTGAAAGCTAGTAGTTGCCTGGTATTTGGGAATCAAATGTGGAGATGCTGAACACAGAATGCACAATATATGACCTGGAACATGTTAGACACCAATGGACATTTTTGAGACACAAGATGAATTTTGTGATTAGCTAATCTGATCTGTGTATGGTGTACACCACTTATTTGTACCCACTGCTCACTGCAACAAGACCACTGACTTGGTGGTCTTACACCAAGTAAGATAGTAAGACCACTTACAAACTATCTTTAGTAAGACCACACTTACTGACTTGAAAGTATCAAATGAGAGCTAACACACCATAGGCCTTGGCCATGTCCTCTCGGTGTCATAAATTATTCTTTAATCCCTGTTTTCAGTTCTTTAAACTTCTGGATTGTAACAAGGACATTTCAGATGTCCTTGCTGGAGCCATCTAACAGATATTTGTTCATCAGAGTCTGCTGAAACCACCTCACTATGGTAAATTGGAGACTAGAATTCTCTCAGTCTCTGTGTCCTGTTCTCTAGACAAGTTATCTGTGAACTACCAACAGTTTTGAAGTGCACACATGGAGGTTGTGTTACAGTGGTTTCTCTCAAAGAAATGCTGGATTTCTATTCAGTGTTCTTTGTAGTAATCCAATGTATTGTGTGAGCCTTCCCTGTGGTGTTCAAGAGATTGCCTACAGAAATCTTCCGCCTATCCAGAGTCAATGGTTTCAGGAGCACTGTCCACAGACAGGTCTCCACATATGATTCTTGGTTCCTGCTGGAATGACATTGTGTTTTATTGCATTAAAAATGCCTTGGTGTTCCATATCAAGCATCCCACAGCTCTATGAATAGCTCATTGCCTTTCTTGTTTATCACCATCCTAATATCTATACAATCTGAAAACTTTCCAAGAACAAATGTATGTTTACACTATCATTGTATCTCCGTATCATTGCTAAAGAAGATAACTATAGAAGAGCACAAGAGAAAGTCTTTGTAGGATGGTACTAGTCTAATTGCCATTATTTGGTGTATCCACATTAATTAAAGTGAGGCTATTAACTTGACAAATTTAATTCAATTCAGTATGTGCCTTTCTCATTTTCCATGGTGCTCTTGGTTTTAGGTTTTTATCTGTTAGAGGCATAATGCCGGAAGTTTTACAAAAGTCTGATTATATTGTATCAGCAGTACAGCCTCTTTTATCGTTCATTTTTGAACTCTTGTCAGATATCAAATCTCTTTGACATAATCTGCTTTCCATTAAGCTGCACTCTCCTCATTAGACTTGTGATGAGAGTTTAAGCTGTTGCCACACAATGAGAAGATTATCTAGAAGAAAGTAGTAAATAAGATATAATACTGTAGGAACTGGGATACTGACTTGTCCACCTCTTCTGCTTCTCAGTGGCTGAAAACACTTCTTTCCCCTTGCTAGTTACTTTTGCTACGTTTACCCTTGTGTCCAAGTCCAGTAATGGTGTTTTAGAAACCACAGGTCAGACTCCTTTACCTGCTGGTTGGCAGCTGGTACCATATGCAATAGTAACTGGGATATCCACAGAGAACTGGAAGATGTAACACAGGCTCTGTTGGAGACCCATGTCCTTCTGGCACTGCAGACAAGGCCAAGCATCCTATATGCTGTGTGTACATACACTAGGTACATCGTGCTGTATTTCACCTTGACTAGCACTAAGCACCTCTATCTGAGCACTGAATGTCACTCAGCATGCTCACTCTGTCCTGTAAATGTTACCCAGCAGTACCCTCAAGATCCAGATCACTGTCTTGGCACGCCTAAGCTGGCATGTTGGAGGTGCCATTTCAGAGGTGACCAGACCTCACAGCTTCCTACAGTCTCCTCCTGCCCTTCAGATGACCTGGCAGCACCCATGTGGAATGGACACTGACATGGGACCCTCTAAGAAGAGTGATAAGGGCCACACCAGCCTAGCCTCTTGACATGCTTTCTATGCAGGACCCCCTTTCGAAATCTGATTTTGATGGTGCAATCCCATAATACTTATAACAGAGGACCTTCCAGCACTGGAAGAAAGGCAGGAGCAGAGCAATGGTAGATTTGTTGCTGATTAGGGTTATGGGGATTCATGACAAGTGCCAAGAAATGCCTAAGGCACTGACAGGACAAAAGCAGTAGAGGCAAGGTCAGGGTGGTCCTCGCATTGACACAGCCAGCACGAAAATATTTGAAAATTATAGATAAATATTTCATGGAGCAGCAAGTGAAGGAACCCACAATGTTTTTGCTATGAAATAGGCAGTCTTTGCCAGCATAATTGTCATCACTTTCATGCATATTTTACCAAAGATTGATGAACATTTTTGGCCTAACCACCAAAATATCAAGTTTAAATTAGCATGTACTTCTGTAACAAGTTTTTAAATAGTGGATCACATGATTATGGTTGAATATCTGCAAAATTTAGCTTTTGGTGATGTTCAGCTACTTAATTTACAAAGTTAAGAGTCAAATTATAGTCTATTATCTAATTTGGATAAATATTTGGTTAAATGCCTTGTCCCTCAACAGCCATTGTAACTCTTATGAAGAACTCACAGTGGAATCATCTGTCCTGGCAGAGGAATATTTTTAGAGACCTTGTTCAGAATAACACTCACTCTAACACAAATCTGAGTTTCTGGTGGAGTAATCTATAGGTAAGGTGTAGAGAGTGACATTGAAATGTACAGTGGTTTCCCTTAATTTTCTTTCAGGGGTTCTCCTGTATTCTGTCTTCCCTATTCATTCAGATAACAGAAGTACCAAGAAAGAAGCGAACAAAAGATAGAGAAATAAATTCCTAAGAAGCTAAAGGTTCCTATGAATTTAGGAAATTTTAAAAATGCCATTTCCAGTTTCCTTGTAAAAGTACATAAGAAAAGTCCTATGAATACATCTTCTGCTCTGGTTATGGCATATGTAGATCAGTACATTTAGGGAAGCTTACAATGTTAATTCTGAAAGCTTCAGAATAATCTTAGGATTTTATTCCCATGGGCCATGAAACCAGTACCTACAGTCCTCTGAAATGTCCTCAGGGTCTTTCACTGTTTCATTAACTGACAGAAGAATCACTTTCCAAGCTTGATATTATTCTTAAGTGTGTATAATCTCACACACTTTTATTTCAGATGCAAGTGCAAAAGCCTGCCCAATAGGAAGAGTTTGTTTGCAGGTGGTTTTCCCTGTAATTTGATGTGAAAATTCAAATGATACATGAAGAGCTTTTGTTAGAACAGTACTTTGGCTTTCTAAAGAAATTCATTTCACCACTCATATCAAGTCTTTTTAATTTGAATGAGTAGATTGGCTGTTACAACAGTTTAGGTGGTTTGGTTTGGGGTTTTTTTTGGGAGGGAGAATTTTTTTGGGGAGAAAAGGCTTTCTGATTTCACCACTTGCTGTCAGCTCATCACAGTTTATTCCCAGGAGAAGCTTTAGGGGATTGTTTGTCAGAACTGTGTTATCACAGCTGAATCAATCTCTTACATTTCCTTCTTATTTCTCTTGAGGACCCATTGCTTGTTATCTGTGTGGTGTTTATAAGTGTCTTCTCTTTGCTGGACGATATCTCATTATACCTCTCAATCATCATTGTATCCCAAAGCAAAACTCTGTTTAGAGCTTTAGAAATATCCTACAGAATATTTCTACAGAAATACAGATATATTTCTATGGGATAGAAACCATTCTTAGGATGATTTCTGTGTAACAGCAGAAAGCAGTAGTATGTTTCAGAACCTAATATCTTTTTCCTAAAATACTTATCTGTGCTTAAAGACAGTGTATAAGTCAGAAGTTGTCTAACAGAGGCTGTCAGTGTTAATAGATTTATATGCGGGTGGTTTTGTGCCTCAGAATTTCTTACTTTTACCCTCAACTACAAACAAGATTTTTTTAATTGTTTTGAAATATAATAAATTACTTTCCTGGTTTTATCACATAGCTGCTGCTTTAATCCAGCTTTTATTATTGGTACTAGGCCTCACTGGTTTTCTCCTTTGCAACACCCTGGAACACACTGGATATTCCCTTGTGGAAGTTCTATTTTCAGTCAGCTTTCTCTCACTGTTCTGAATTTGGAGAGCATTTAAGCCACCAATGAGGTAATGAGGAGAGCGAGCAAGTTAAAAATCTCAGATTCTCAGAGGCAATATCAATTGACTTGTCTGGATGCTATGTAAATTGAAAGACTTGTATTTCCTTTTTGCTGTAGTTCACCTTTAGGCAACACTGCCTTGGATATAATTCTTGCTGCATCCTAGTGATGCTGGAAGTCAATTATCTGTGTAGTTCAACATCTGTCTTGATTTTTCTGATGCTTTGTTCATGAGACATGCGTAAATAAGTGAAGCTTATGTACAAAGCAAGAATCACAGCACAGATTTATTCTGTTCAGTTTAAAGGTTTTGTCAAATAGTTCCTCTGATATCTTTTTGTTATGTGCATTTAGTGGGAAGTGTCAGTAAACAAAGAGACTGGATAGCTAGGAATCTCTTGGTTTAGCATTTTTATGTAGAAGTAACTCACACTCCATCTATTGAAAAACAATGTAATGAACAATTATCTGTTCCTGCCATTGTATCCAATACCCTGGTTTTGCCCTCAGAATGGCAAATGATTGTGAATTGGGCACAGAGCTTTTTTTTCCTTATGTTCAAAAGGATATACATTTAAACTTGCATTCGGAAATAAAAGTTCAATTTAAAGGACAAGCTGCTTATTCACATAGGCAGCCTGTACTAATTCTTAACCTCTCTGAGTCACCTATGACTTTGTAACAGGGTTTGGGCAGGGGGGTAGGAGGTGGGGTTGAATATCAAGAAGCAGAATGAGGTAGATGAAAGAAATAAAATGAGGAATCAAATCAATACCAATTTAGTTGTTAACTAACACCTGCTAATGAATGTATTTTTTGGGAGAAGGCCAAGAATCACTCCAGTACCATGCCAAAGTTCCTATCATCTGCTAGGTGAGTTTGAACCCTTTCAAGCAGACTTTAACATTGAAACCTTGAACATAGGATGGTATTAGAGAAAAAGAGGATCATACAATATTCTCCATTTTAGAATTGTAAAAGAAAGCACAGTATTTTGCATAAAAGCATTGCATTTTACATAGACTCTGCACAAAGTCTGCCCTTTAAATGCCAAGTGAACAAAATCCCTTCTAGAAGACATGGGACACCATGAAGGGAAAAACATGTTGAAGGGAAAAAACAAGTTACTTGGTAATATAAGACACATCTGCACATTCCAAAGCAGAATATTGTGGATTTACAGAACTCTATAATCAAGGAGCTAATGCTCTTCTGCAGTCTATCTTGAAGGTCAGGAGACATGGAGCAGGACTTTCACGATTACACTTTAAGAAATTTATACTTAATTTCCAGTTATGACATCTTTTAAGCAGTCTCTCACTATTTGGGCCAGCCCGAACCACAAACACAATGATTGGTGAACATACATATTTTCTATACATGTAATTTTCTTCAACAGTGGAAATACTATGTACCTAATTTGAAGTAGGTAGGTACAAATTCATTTTTCTCTAGCACCATACAGAACACACTGCCCATTTACATTTCAAATGTCTTTGCCTAACTACACCTGCATTTGCAAGTCTAGGAAACTAAAACTGTACAGCCCAAGTAAAATTAAACAATAAACTTCAGCAGAAATTAAGTATATACTACTGTGAACTGCAGGCTTTCTCTATTTATTTGTTTTGCACAATGTATTTTTAAAAGTAAAAAAAAAAAAAAGAGAGAGACAAAAACTACTTTGCTTGTACCTTAAGGATCTAAATGGGAGATTTACAGTAGTACATGAAATGTTTGCTACTTGAAAATCAGTTTTGCTTACTCTTCCTTGGCTGAAACTTCTTGATATTGAATGCTTCCACATCACTAATCTTATTTTTAAATCTTGTCTTAAACATTTTAAGGTATATTTTCTTTAAGTTATTTTAAATTAATACATCAGTCACAGACAAACCTGTGAATTTCACTTTAAATTGAGGTGTGTGGTTAGGAATATTATACATGAATTCCTGAGCTAAATAGATGTTTGTATCCCCTTTCTCTGTCTTCTGTAAAGATTAAAACAGAAAACAAGCACGTAGTAATGAATGTGGACACAATTATTTAAGCATATTTAAAATAGTATCAATATTTTCTGTATTAGAGACACTGTAGCCTGACAGGGAATGAAGTTAAGAGATTATTCAGCCCTGGTGTCTCATACAACAATCCCTGATTCCCAGGGTTTAAGCTGGCTCTGTCCTCACTTGCCCTGTAGTCCCGGTGCTGGGGGGGAACCAGCACTCTGCTCAATACTCTACAAGCTCATTTTTGATCTGCGCTGAGGACAGAAAGCCAGCGTTAGGGACCCCAAGGGCTAAAACGATCCCTATGGCTGCTCCATGACCTATATCCCCTCCCACACCCAGTTCAGTCTGGAGTGCTGGGTCCCCTCTCACAATCTTACTGCTTCATTACTCCCTTTTCTCTCCAGCCTCCTGCTTTGAGCCAAAAACTCTCTCGATATGAGCTTGTTTCCCTGGATCTGAGTGTGCGCTCCTTTTCCCGGTGCACCGAGCAGCACAACAGGAGCCAGCCAGCTCCTATGGACAAGGAGATAGGTAGACAGACAAGGTATGTAGGGAAACAGATTGGTAGAGATGGATGGATGGATGGATGGATGGATGGATGGATGGATGGATGGATGGATGGATGGATGGATGGACGGACGGACAGAGAAAATAGAGACCTGCCTCTCTCCGGGGGACTCCCCTTGAGCTAGTCGAGCCCGGGGAGCTGCCGAGCACGGTTGTTTCCAAGCCGTTTTCCGCTCTTCCGTGACTTGCAAAGTCGGCTCTGGGTTTTTCCTGGGCGGCGGCTGCCCTCCGCCGGCGCGGAGCGGAAATGGCAGCACCAGGTTCCCCGTCTGCCGAGCCAGGGACGGGGCAGCCGGGTCCGACCCCACGGTCTCTGCTCCTCCCGGGTAGAGTTCCGGGCAGGGGCCGGCTTGCTGGTGGACAATAAACTGCATTGAAGTCATCCCAAGAGATGCCCAAACCTCAGCACCTTTTTGGGTTAGCTCAAGTAAATAATATTTTTATATATGACGGTGCTCACAGAGTACAGGCTGGTTTTGATTAGCCCTCCCCATCACTGATGAAATCCACTTATCTTTAATATAAAGTTAGATTACTTCCCCCTCCCCCCACCTTGTCCCCCCCAGGTACATTAACCCACCAGAAGAAGAATCTTGGCATCAGAGGTGTGCTGGTCCTATCTAGGTATAAACTCTGAAAAGCAAATTAGTTGTCATGCATCTTCAGCAGTACTTGCTAACTGCATTGCTTTCACATGTTGGCTTTATAACTATTCACTAGGAACTCTGTGTGTGTGCATTTATCTTGGTGTTGCTATTCAGTTTTCATTGCCAGTGTGTCCACTCCATTAGTAAATGTGATATTGATGTAAGTACATGTCTGTTGCCTAAACTGCGAATAAACCATTTCTGGATTTCTCCCCACAGGATGGATGTTTTCTCTTCTGTAAGTCTCCTTTCTTTCAGAATATCTACATATCGTTGGTCAGCAGTGACAAGTATGTTAAAACATTGTCCATCAGAAAGACGGCTTTTCCCAGCCCAGCTTTAACAAGATACAACAAGTATAAAACAAAATAGTCAGGATTCAAGACTATGTTAGGATAGTGAGAGCTAAACTTCTCTGCTTTGGTAAAGAGGTGCCAGGAAGTTCACTGCTCATCCTGTATTTCTGGGAATGGTTCAGTTGTGTCAGAGACACAAGGGTCATCCTGTGATCATGGAGGGTGCCTGATCTACAGTTGCTGCTGGAACCATCATGGGAGAGGAAGGGACTGAGAGATGAGGGCAGAGGATGTTGAACAGGGAGTGTTTGTTTTCCCAGACCTCTGTTTTCCCAGACATACTTCCAAAACAGGAAGTTTCTGCTGCTTCTGTGAAGCATAGGCCAGAGTTGTCTTATGCTGGGGTTATACTGCCCTTATCATTTAGCTGGATTTGGTTTACAAATAGTTGGCCACTTAGTGAACCACTGTGCTGGTCACTGTAACTTCAGAAGTGTTAAACATGAACTGGGGCATGGTCCCCTCATGTTGACCTGTCCCTTTGTTCACCTGTGACATGAGTAAACATGATGACTCCCTTGATCTCTCTGTTTCCTTTGAAAACCTCAGTTCAGAAGCTCTGTTTTCCTTCCAGGCAATGACCATGCTGTCTTTGAGGATGTTTATTCCATCCAAAGTTACAGGACTGGGAACTTGGCTTGGAGATGGGCCAAGTCTGGCATCAGGAGACAGAAAGTTGGGCACTGATGCTTGCTTTCTCTGGGCACTTCATCCTGTTAAACTCGCTGAGATACTAGGGTTCCCTTTGGTTTGCTGTTGTTACCTTCTGATAATTTTCTTGTTCCCCATAGAGACACTACGAGGGAGAAAGATGGAAAAGAAGATATCTACACCCTGAGCCAGACACTGAGAATGGTGGAAAAGACAAACACAGACTTAAAGGACTGTATTTCAGCCTTTCTTCCTCCTATTTTCCTCTCCTGGCTGTTTTGTTTCTTGCTTCTCCCCGGACCTCTCCCCGGACCTCTCCCCAGACCCTTTCCTTCCTGGCAGCAAACATGTCATTTCTGTGCCCAGAACAACATACAATATGACTATTTCTCACTTTCTTACCAGATCATTCAACTGTTTTCCTTCAATAACTTCAGATAGTCAATTGTAGAAACATTTCTTCACCAGCTGGAAACTTCTTGCCTTTGTTCATTAAATGCCTGTGGCACTTCTGTTCCTGAAGTCTCTTTTTTAAGACTATCTAAATGCCACTGAGAAAATCATCTTATTCTGCTCTGTTCCTTCATGAAAAGCACATGGAAAGACAAGATTATTCACACAGTGAACGTGAACTGCCTGACAACCTTGTGCTTCTTGACTGTTCATGATGTGATTTTTCCATGTGTATCTATTTTCTCCTAGTCAATCAAAACAGCCACTTCAGAAAACTGTGGAAGAAGTCATACAGGAATTACACAAAAGAAGGTGAAAAAAATTCTCAATAGATGACATTTCCCCCCACAAAATACATCAACATAGATATCAAAATATTATTTGTGGACCTCAGGATGAAAGAAAACACATGGCTCTAGGGTTTTATGAAGAAAATTGCTGTCTATTTGGCCTAAGAGTAAGGTTGAGAAAGAAAAAATTGGATCTCACTAAGCACAATGTTTACAAAGACAAGAATAGTTGGTTGGCTTTAAGAGCATTTGTAGTAACAAAGCATTAAAACTGAGAGGATTTATTGTCAAATTATAAGTATTGAGGTTGTCATGGCTTAACAGAAGAGAGCAAGAATTTGTTGCCTTCAAAAATATAGGATGGAAAAGGTTTGGACAGACATCTGATGTGTCTTCTGTCTAGCATTATCTTTGGAGAGTGCAGAATGTCTTTGAGAAAGTATATGAACACAGATTTTTGAAGCAGGGATTTTTACCTTATTCTTCAAAGTTGGAAGGTATATATGGCAGATTTTAGAGCAGACGGTCTGAAAAACAGATGTTAGTAGAAAGAAAATACTGTTACCTGGGAAGAACTGTGGCCCCCGTTGTGTCCAAGGAGAACAAGCAGCATTTCTACCTCATTCAAAACACCGGAATCCTAACAATAAAGGAGTCTCTGGACCAAGATGTGATCTGAGATCTGTCTGCAGAGTGATACCTGTGCTCTCTTTTTTAAAATATTTTTTGAAAATCCATTGCAGCTGATCAAAGGGGCGGTGGACTTTCATGCTGCTGTTAACACTGAATTGGTTCTTGATTTCAGATTACTTTAGAAGAAGACATACTAACAGTTGGAGACTTCCTTGTGAAACAGAAAATATTCAAAAATAGTAGCCTCCTGCAACCAGCCTGTGCTTGAAACACCTCTATTTTCCATCTGACTTCTGGAAGATGTAGTGCACATCACATGAGCAATGCTTGCTACGTTTGCCCATAGCTTGCATATTTGACAGAAGGCTTGTGTAGGACATCATCTGTACAGATGACATCATCTACCTGGATTTGTGCAAAGCCTTCGATACCATCCCACATGACATCCTTGTCTCTAAACTGGAGAGGCATGGATTTGAGGGATGGACTGCTTGATGGATAAAGAACGGGCTGGATGGTCACACTCAGACAGTTGTGGTGAATGGCTCAGTGTCTGAGTGGAGACCAATAACGAGCAGTGTTCCACAGGGTTCAGTGTTGGGACCAGTACTGTTTAACATCTTCATCAGTGACATGGACAATGGTATCGAGTGCACCCTCAGCAAGTTTGCTGACAACAGCAAGCTGTGTGGTGTGGTCAACATGCTGGAGGGAAGGGATGCCATCCAGAGGGATCTTGACAGGCTGGAGAGGTGGGACTGTGCCAAACCCACGGAGTTCAAGGTCCTGCACCTGGGTTGGGGCAATCCCAACTACAGGAACAGGCTGGGTGGAGAATGGATTGAGAGCAGCCTTGAGGAGAAGGACTTGGGGGTACTGGTGGATGAGAAGCTGAACATGAGCTGGCAGTGTGAGCTGGCAGCCCAGAAATCCTGGGCTGTATCAGGAGAAGTGTGGCCAGCAGGTCAAGGGAGGGGATTCTCCACCTCTACTCTGCTCTCATGAGACCCCACCTGGAGTGCTGCATCCAGCTGTGGAGCCCTCAGCATAAGAAGGGTATTGACCAGTTGGAACAAGTCTAGAGGAGGCCACGAAGATACGCAGAGGGCTGGAGCACCTATCCTATGAAAAAAAGGCTGAGAGAAATGGGCTTCTTCAGCCTGGAGAAGAGAAGGCTTCGGGGAGACCTTATAGCACCTTCCAGTACCTGAAAGGGGCCTACAAGGAAGATGGAGGGGACTTTTTACAAGGGCCTGTACTGACAGGACAAGGCGTAATGAGTTTAAACTGAAAGCAAGGAGATTTAGATTAGGTATCAGGAAGAAGTTCTTCACAGAGAGGGTGGGGAGCACTGGCACAGGTTGCCCAAAGAACTTGTGGGTGCCCCATCCCTGGCTGGCTTCAAGGCCAGGCTGGATGAGGCTTTGAGCAACCTGGTGTAGTGGAAGGTGTCCCTGCCCACAGCAGAGGGTTGGAACTAGATGATCTTTAAGGTCCCTTCCAACCCAAACCATTCTATGATTCTATGACACCTAGACATTTCATACTTGCCTCGATTATTAGTGCCAAATCAAATGTCTCAATAAGTACTAAGAAAGTGCATTTATTTGCCAAAGACTTCAGATGGGAAATACATTTCATAAGTTGCACTAGCCATAGTCAGAACCTGATGGAGGAGATGCGTGCTGAGACTCGAGGCGGGAGGGGGAGGGGAACGGACGTCCTCGTGCAGTTCCTGTGTTGGACACCCGGTGTCGCTGTTGGCCCGCGCTGTGCGTGTATCGCTGCTGCTGGGCGGGGAGCTCCCAGGCCGGGAGAGACCAGAGGACACCAGTCAGATTCTGCATGGCTGACAGCAGCTGAGAGCTCAGCCGAAATGTCCCATCTTGCACTGGAATCCTCCCTAGTTCAAGGCTCTCCCAAGAGATGTGCTGAAAATTGCCGCATCGAGAACCGTCTGGAAATGTCAAGAGAACAAGGCAAAACCGGGAATGTGAACGAGGCGATCTCCCGGGTCCATCCCTGGGGGATTTGGGAGGATTTCGCCGCAGGTCTGGGGTGACTGAGGCAGAGCCTGTTGGTTGGTAAGTACCGATTTAATACCGCGAGAAAGAAATATTTACGTTTAACAGAGTAGAGGGGAAAGCATTAACTGGACTGAATGCAGACATAGAGAGGAGGTCGGTTTATCTCTCGAAAAATTAACCACAAATAGGGTATGTACCAGTGGATTTGCAGCATAACAGAGAGCCAGAAGGTTGGGAACGATTGTCAGGGCTGCAGTTCTGTGGGAGAGCTGGGAATTCAGACGCTGTCTGAATGCTAGAGACGAGAGAAGAAATCAGTCCTGAGAGCTGGCTGGGGATGAGAGGACGGATTGATTTCCTTTGCATAGAAACCAACGTGACTCGGGGTAGCGTCTGTGCTTTTGATGTGCAGGAAACTGCTCCTCCCAGCCACGCTATCCTCAGGGTGTGCTGGAGATGGATGGGGCAGTGGCTCCAGTGATGGCGGGGAAGCCTTTATCTGTGGGGGAACAAAACCCGGCAAGGAGCCTCGGAGATTTCACTCGGCGGATCGCAATTCCCAGCTGGAAGACTAAGAAGGGGATTTTGGAAACTGAAATTGCTCAGGCTGTAGAAGTGCGGGGGGAATTCTCTTTTAGGAGCGCTGTGTTCTGAAATACGGAGACACACCAGGAACTTAGCCGAATATGTTGCTTGTAGCTCTTTTCTGGCAATGACGTAAATCTCAGCATAAGGAGCAAACCAGTTTTTCATCACTTTTGCGCTACCTTTGTAGGATACAGACGCCATCACTAAGCCAAAAAACGAGGAAGCCTGCAACATGACTACGAGCTCAAGGAGATAAGTGAATTCTTTGACACATTCATATGAATTACATTCTAATTATGGCTATGGATCCTTAGTCTGTTCTAAAACACAGTGTGTCTTAGTCTGGCAGTATACATACTTCTTTTTTACGTTCATACACATCCATTTTATTATGACTCAACGGAAAACACCAGCATTAGCTATTCAATGGTGCATGGTAATGACAGTTTTTATTTCGCATTTCGCTAAAATCTGAGAGAATATGAGCTTCACCCTAAGAGCAGCATCTTCTGATGTGCAAAGATGCTGTTATAGCCAAAAGTTCCATTAAGGATCACTCTCCTCCTTACACTCCACTACACCTGAAGCTGAAGAACACCATTTCCCTTATGAAATGTAGGGAGTAACAATTTCCGGGGTTTCTGCAGTCAGGGTGGGAAGTGTCTGTGGAAGCTCTTCTCAGCTTGTGTCTGTTCCCTGTTGCCTAGTGGTGCCAAAGATTAGGTTACAGAGAAGAAAATACACCTTCTTCTCTCGGAGGTGTCAAGAGCTGAGCAGGAGCGCTAGCAAGGGCACAAAGCAAATGGATTCCAGGTGTCGCCTATTTTTACATGGCACGAATGAGGAGAGAAGTCACATTCCCAATATATCTACTGCTGTACTTGGCCTATGGCTGGCTTTACATAAAGTTGCTGTGATGGTGACAATGACAGAAACTCAAGAGATGGTCACGTCCCTAGAAGGAAAGAAAGGAAGAAAGAGCTGACCTGGCCTTTGATTTAAATAAGCCTTTCAGATTCTATCAGGTTTCCAAATCAAAGGGGGACAAGGGAAAATCAACAAAAAAAGCTGCATACGTGCAAAGTCATCTAATAGCTGAAAATCTGGGGAATCAACCCTGGTTGTTACTTTCTCCTACTGACACAGTCACAGAGTTTTTATTTAAAACATATGAAGACATCAGTGACTTTCTAGGACTTCACCTGGTGAGTATTGTTTGACAGAGTCAGCCGTTTTAGCAAATAAAAATAAGGGGGAAACATCGAGGAAATTAAAGGAAAGGTGTCAAAACCAAGGAGGTTAAGACACTTCTTAACATAAAAAATTAGCGTGCTTCCTTTTATAGTAAAGCTGAATTAAAATTGCTTGTACCAGAAAAACGTAGTGCAAGGTGTATTTTGTTTTATCCTCTTTTTTTTTCTTTTTTTTTTTTTTTTTTTTTTAATTCTGTAAGAGGAAGACTGTCTCGCAGATAGGTGTGCGCGTCTCCGGTACGTGCCCTGTGCGTTGGCCGGAGCTGGCCGCTGGGCTCGCATGGCGTGTGACTCAATCCTCAGGGCCAGCGATGAGTGTCTGAGGCTGGGGATTTTATCAGGTCTCCGGCACGTATCCTGCCTCGCACTACCAAGCCCTGCTCAGGACACGTCGCTCTCCCCGCCACCTCCCTTTCGCCTCAGTTATTCCTACAAGGTCCATTCTTGACTTCTCCTATTGCCGAATTTGATCCTGCCTCTAATTATCCCATAATGAGCTTTGCATATTACTAGACACCACACCCACACACACCCCCGCCCGACATCTCAGAATCGGTTTGCTCTTTCCTAGGAGACCCTTTCTGATAATCCACTGCATTATCTTCCCCTCCCTTAACCTTTCTCCTTGAACCTCTTGGACTTTCCACTTGAATGGTTCCTTTAATGGCCCATCGACCTGTGCTATTTTGCCTGTTACGTTAAATAGCTGTTGGCCGCATATCCTTACACAGGCACAGGAGTTCAGATTTGACCTCTGAGTACAGGGACCGTTAAAGTATTTCTAAGCCTGTGTGGTAGCATCAGAGGAGAAAGGCCTGTATACCTGCAAAACATGAAAAGAGGTTGCAGCATTTCGCTGTTTGTGTACGGCTGGGGACCTTTTCCACGAATGTGTTTCTGGAATGCAGTGACACACCTTATCAGGGGTGCAAGGGAGGGATACCTCTGTCAGTTCAGGAGAAAGCCGCCTTTGACACAGAAAGGCGTTAAAATTGTGTGTCCCTCGGGCGAAGCGTGATACATAGTGTGAAGAAAACGGCATTAGGATGATGTGTCCCCATAAGATCATTATTCGTGTGGTGGTGAAGCTTTCGGGATCGTTCCCTGGCACCAGCTCTCACATTCAGTAGCGGTGCTTCTCTGGGGCGTCCCACTTGCTGCCTGTCCTGTGCTGATTTACAAGAGGAGAAGAGAAGGCAAATCCCGCAATGCATCCGGGGCAGGGGCAGATCGTGCGATAGCTACGCAACAGAGAGGGAGACCAAAAGCTTTGTCGGAAGAGTCCGCGGGTGCGAGCTGGGAAGCGATACCCAGAGCAGGGCTCTGTGTGCGGGGAGGGAGCCTGCTTCCAAGCGAGGAGCGCATTTACGCCGCGCTTTTTGGCTTCGCTTTGGCACGGAGAGTGCCAAACTCTCAAGCAGCAAACTCCAAACCAGCAGCGCTGGCCCGGCTGGGAAGGCAGAGGAAATATTCCCCCTCGCGACGCTGGGTGGGGATGTTGGCCACGGACCGGCAGGTTCGTCTGCGCGCACCGGGTTTACAGGCACAGGGAGCCAGAAACAGCCGTGCGAGCTGCTCGGGAGGGGCGGCAGGGCACGGAGTCGGGGTGGTCGGGGCGGCTTTCAGACGCTCTTGCCCCGGGATTCCTAACAAACACGGCTCTGGCTCGGACGCTGCTTAAAACCGCTGGGAATGACAGAGGACGGTGGATGGCTTGGCTGGAGGGTAATGGCGTGTGGGAGACGGAGCGGAGGCAGCAAGAGGCAAGTGATCTTGTTTATTCTCTGCGTTTGCGTGTGTCAGAGCGGGGCCGAAACCCTCCGCTATTCTCTGGCGGAGGAAATGGAGAGGGACTCCTTTGTCGCTAATATTGCAAGGGACTTGGGGTTTTCCCCGAGCCAGCTCGCAGCTCGCAAAGCCCGCGTTGTGTCCGAGGGGAACGAGCAGCTCTTCCGCCTCAGTCAAAACACCGGAGTCCTGACGGTAACGGAGTCGCTGGACCGAGAGGCGATCTGTCCGCAGAGCGATACCTGCACCCTCTTCTTTAAGATATTCTTTGAAAATCCCCTACAGCTGATCCGAGGGGAGGTGGAGGTTCGTGACGTGAACGACAACCCTCCCGTGTTCCCGGAGAAGGAGATGGTTTTAGAGATTCTGGAAACGACGTCTCCCGGGTCCCGTTTCCCCCTGGAAAGCGCCCAGGACAAGGACGTGGGCAGTAATGGCTTGCAGAACTACAGCCTCGGGTCCAACTCGCATTTCTCCCTTGCTCTCGGAACCGGGAAAGATGGAGTAAAATACGCGGAGCTTGTGCTACAGCGGCAGCTGGATCGCGAAGAACAGCGAGAGCTGAATTTACTCCTCACGGCCACCGACGGGGGCTCGCCACCCAGGTCGGGCACGGCTCAGGTCCGGATTGTGGTACTGGATGCCAACGACAACACCCCAGTCTTCAGGCGGGAGGTCTACGAGGTGCGCCTGGCCGAGAACAGCCCCCCGGAGCAGTCGGTGCTCAGGGTCACGGCCGCGGATCCCGACGAAGGGTCCTACGGGAAAGTGCGGTACGCCTTCACCCAGACCTCGGAGCGGTCGCGGCAGCTCTTCAAGCTGAACCCCGCCACCGGGGAGATACGCATCTCGGGCAACCTGGACTTCGAGGAAGCGAAAAATCACGAGATGGTGGTGAGAGCCACCGACGGCGGGGGGCTGTCTGCGCATTGCAAAGTGCAGGTGGAGGTCCTGGACGTGAACGACAACGCCCCGGAGATAGCGCTCACCTCCCTCACCACCTCCATTCCCGAGGACGCCCCGCTCCGGACGGTGGTCGCCCTGTTCAGTGTGCGGGACCGCGACTCCGGGGACAACGGCCGGACAGAGTGCTCGATTGACCGCAACTCGCCCTTCAGCCTCACCCCCACTTTTGATAATTACTACGAGCTGAGGACAAACGCGGCGCTGGACAGGGAGAGGACGGCGCAGTATAACATCACCATCACAGCCGTGGACAGGGGTACGACGCGGCTGAGCTCTCGGGAAAGTGTTTTCGTGAAGATATCGGACGTGAACGACAATTCCCCGCAGTTCACGCAGGAGGTTTACATCATGTCGGTGACGGAGAACAACAGCCCCATGCTCCGGATCGGCAGCGTGAACGCCACGGACGCCGACGCAGGAACTAACGCCCGCGTAAGCTACGCGCTGGTGCGGCAGGAGGGTAAAAAGCAGCCCGACGTGTCGGTCAGCTCTGAAACCGGGGATGTTTATATCCTCCGCCCGCTGGACTACGAGAAGGTGCATGCTTTCGAGGTGGCGGTGCGCGCTACCGACGGTGGCTCGCCGGCGCTGAGCACGCAGGCGGTGCTGCGCTTGGTGGTGCGGGACGAGAACGACAACGCGCCCGTCGTGCTGCACCCGTCCCCCGACAGCAGCGCGGCGGCAGGCGAGCTGGTTCCGCGCTGGGCGCGGGCGGGCTACCTGGTGGCCAAGGTGGTGGCGGTGGACGCGGACGCGGGGCAGAACGCGTGGCTGTCGTACGAGCTGGCCAAGGCGACGGAGCCGGGGCTGTTCCGCGTGGGGCTGCACAGCGGCGAGGTGCGCACGGCGCGGGCTGTGGCAGAGAGGGACGCGCCGCGGCAGAGGCTCGTCGTGCTGGTGCGAGACCGGGGGCAGCCGCCGCGCTCGGCCACCACCACCCTCGGCATCGCGCTGGTGGACGGCTTCTCCGACGCCCATTTGCAAGTGAGCGAGGAAGCGCCGGCCGCCGAGCCCGACGGGCCGCTGACCCTATACCTCATCGCCTGCCTGGCCGGCGTGTCGGCGCTGTTCATGGCCACCGCCGTGGCTGCCGTGGTGCTGAAGGTGCGGCGCGCCAGGCGGGGCGAGGCGGAGACCTTGCCCACGTTCCCGATGGCTGCCACGGACAGCAACGCGGGCTCCCTGTCCCGCAGCTACGTGTACGATGTCTGCTTCACCACCGGGACCGTCAATAGCGAGTTTCGGTTCCTCAGGCCTCTCCTCCCCTGCTTCCCCGCCGGGCTGCCCCCCGGCCCGGGCGAACAGCGGAGCTCGATGCGCTCGCAAGAGGCGGCCAACCTCGGGGAAGGAGGCGACTGGGCTGCACAGGTGAGGGACCTGGCAGGGCCGAGGGGATGGAGGGAGAAGGAGGGACCAGTGCGCGGCGTGGGGGTGGCCCCAATGGGTGTAAGCACTATCGATGTTGCGGAGCTGCAGGTTGAGGAGCCACCGGGGCAGAAGGAGGGAGGGGGAGGATCTCAGAGCTGCTGTCGGGGGCCTCCCGGGAGGAACCGGCACGGCTCAGCTTCTTCCCGAGTGCTGACTAACCTGCGCTTCTCTGCATCCACCTCTATGCCGTGACTATTCGCGTTAGATCAAGTCTGTGGAGACACCACAAAGGGGGGCAGCTGGGCCATGAGAAAATGAGAAGTAGAGTTGTGTGAGCCACACAGTGGGGACTGTCCACGCACTGTGTAGAGCCCGTGGGGACCCAGCGCAGGAACGACACCACTTCTAGGGACATGTGCTCCCAGAGCCTGGCAGCACCAGGAATGCAGTTGTCCTGTCCAGCCCAGGGACTGGACGACAATGGTACAAAGGCTGCCACATCACTGGCGGTGTCCCCTGCGCTGCTATTAGGAGCTGGTGCTCAACTCTGCCAAGGGCTGTTCACCAGGGTGGTGGTAGTGCTGAACCCGAACTGTCTTAGGAGCCTCTGGAGGCCACAGAGGCGGGGACTTCTGCCATTAAATGCTCTTTGATTTTTGTGGCTTGCATGGACAGTATTGTCCAAAACGTAGTTATTGGGACTTTACAGCGCACCCTTCCAGTCCTTTCCTGATCCAGCCGTGTGCTCCCAGGTAGTAGCAGCACCTCTACTCTCAATGCTGCTGGGAACTTAAAGCGAGTCATGTCTGAAGAGCCCGTTAACCTCTGGCTGTTCAAAGAGCATGGAGGAGGCTCGAGGCTGTCCTTGAAACAGCTCCTTCTCACTTTCCCACTGAACCCAAGTCCCCTCTAAACATGGGGTTACTAGTTTCTGGGGACCCATCTCGCTCTTCACAGGAGTCTGAAGGATGAACGTTTATGCGGCTGAGGACCCACAAACACCATCTTACAGTCAACCCTTCTCATTTCCGTATTTCATAATCACTGGTGACCTGGACTCACTTCACTGCAGGTTCTCAGAATTGCAGTCACAGTAGCCTTGGGGGAGACAAGGACCCATTTTGATACATCAACATTCAACCACATTTACTCTTCTGTGAGAAAATGGTTTTATTTTCAGCCTTTACCACCCTAAATTGCTTCCTCTGGCTCATAAAAGATTTGCAGTAGTGCCTTTGTGGTGTCCACAGTGGAGGATGGTTTCTGGCTATAGATTTTCCCTGTTCAGGTTAGAGGCAACCACCAGGTCCAAGCTCCTCTTTGTCTCTGGGTAGAGAATAGAGGTATCACACACGGAGTGGTGTCAGATGGGCCCTCTAAGCTTCGTGCCGATACCTGCTTACCTTCAACACCCAAATGACAACCTCCTGTCTCTGTTCTTTGCAGGGTAGTGCTCCCCTCTCTGAAGACACGGGTCCCAGACCTGCGGAAGCAGCTTGCACTGCAAACGGGGGGATGGAGCTAAATGTCAGTTCTCATCAAAACCCTTGGCTCACCCATGAGGAAGGGAAAAGACAAGCATGTCTGCCCTCACCGGTAGCGTCCTCACAGGGGAAAGAGGATGAAGAGGCCAACCAACCACCAAAAAAGTACCAGAGAGGTACAAGGCTTCTCTGTGAGAGAGCTAAACCACTCTCCTCTTGAGCAGTACTTGATTCATGTAGGTATTTTGCAGTTGTGATGTGGATGGTGGAGGACTGTGTTGCATGTTGATTACAGCAAGACTTGATGTATGATAGTGAGACTGCTACTCCTTTCAAATGTTATACTGAAAACGGGAAGCAGCTCTTCAAGATGACTTTCTCCTACATCACCTTTTCGGTGGGTTTGGGATTTTTGTTTGGTCGGTTGGTTTATTTGTGAGCGGTTTCTTTTTTCTTTATGTAGAGGGCTTGCTCTGTAATAATGTCTGAATTTTCAGCAGTCCGTTCAGGCCAAACCAGATACCAGGCCAAACAGATATGATGCAAACTGAAGTGGTGCTTGCAAAGCAATCCCTTAAAATAAACAGAAGCTGATTACATTAGAAGCTGCTGACATTGGCACACTTTGCATATTTAAGCAGGAGTTTACAGGTTCTCCATACTGTAAAGAGTGAGCTTTGAGCAAGGTATCGTATTTTTTTCATAACATAAAGTTGAAATTAACATTTTAGAATTTTTGAAGTTAAATTAGTAGAGAATTAAAAGTACTGTTTGTGGTTTTACAGTAAAATAGACTACGCCATTTACAATACCCTTGAGGCGTTATAAAATAGAGGTCATCAAGAAGCTTTCCGTTTTCTTTTCCTTTCATTAATCCGTATTGATCTATAAGTAATGTGATATTTCCTGTCGCTCACACATTTTTAAGAGTCAAATGCCTGATGAGAGAAAACAATAAAACCCGCTTGAAACTCCCCCGGGTGCGCTTGCTGCCTGAAATACACTTGTGACAAGTCACCGCCGGGGAAGCAGCCGCCCCAGAGGGCTCCCAGTCTGGGAGGTCTTGAATGGGGGGAGTCCAGTCCAGGAACCCGCCAGCGAACACCACGGCAATTGTTGCCACGACTCATGGACCAGCTCACTCTGAATGCTGGACACCCCTAACAATACACGGCTCTCTTAGCTAAACAGCCCAAAAGTAAGTACTTCACTGTGCGTAAACCGTTCAAACTGTTGTAGAGAGGGGCGTCAGAAAAAAAGGGAAAAGCTTTAAATACATCTCATTTTCAAAGGAAAGGCAAACTTGAACGAGCGCTCATTCAAGTGGTGGTCATACTTTGAAGAGGTTTGTATGGACAGTTAAATCGGTACGCCTTGAGCTTGGAAGAGAGAAATCGAGCGGTTTCTCTCTGTTTTGCACGCTTTGCGCTGAGAAATCTCCGCGTCCTTCTGCGTGCCCGGTGCCGTGGCTGACCGCGGACACTCCGCGCGCTTCCCAGCTCCACCAGCCCCGGGGCTCGGCCGTTTGCGGGGCTGCATCATCCCGGGCTGCACTGCTCGGGGGTCGGCAGGCTGCACCGGCAGTTCCATCCAGCTCTCAAGGGAAGGAGATGGGTTCTCTGGGAGGGAATGGAGCTGAGGAAGAGCCAGGGGCCGCCCGCTCTGGCTCTGATGCTGCTCTTCTGCGTGTCGGGGGTGAGAGCAGAAAGCGAGCGGAACTCTCTGCCCCAAGGGGCGGAGGGAGGCTCCTTTGTGGCGAACAGCGCTAAGGATTTGCGGCTGGCCGGCGAGGAATTACCGGCTCGACAGGCTCGGCTCGCTCCTGAAGGAGAAAAGCAATATTTACAGCCCTGACTGCTGCGTTTCCAGGTGCTGCTGAAGACCCCACTGCAGCCCTTCCGAGCTGAGGCAAACCTCACCGACATAAATTATTTTCCTCAAAATTCAGAGGAAAATCGCCAGACATTTTAAATAAATTTAGAGAAGGTGCAGATTCGAGTCAGAAAGCCCGTGAACAAAAAAACCCCATAGACCTACAAGATAGACGTCCAGGCCTCAGAAGGTGGGGGCCTGTTTGTGCACTGCAAGTTGGAGATGGAGGACGCGAATGACAGCGGCTCCGAGATGACCGTCACCAAAGTTATCTTGTTCCATTTTACCTCAATGTTACACAAAATAGAAGGCACAAAATTATTTTGCTACACAAGACAGAAGGCACAACAATTATTCTGCACTTGCTGGTATCAATTTCACCCGACACATGAAAAATGGAGATGATAGTGTGAAACACCCGGAAGCGATATTGGTGAAATCTTTGGATTTGGAAGAGCTGGCTGCTCATAATTTGATCCTGAGAGGCACAGGCAGCGGGAGCCTGTGACATCGGGGTCGACAACAGCCCAGCTCGTACTGGCAGAGGGAAAGGACAATGCTCGGGAACTTCGCGCGTTCAGAGGGTGATCGTGAGAGAAGACGCGGCCCTGGGAAGGCGGGTGTTAGAGGAGACAGCGACGGAGAGAGCCAGGGGCGCTGGCGGCCAAGGTGGTGGCGGTGGACGCGGACGCGGGGCGGAACGCGTGGCTGTCGTACGAGCTGGCCAAGGCGACGGAGCCGGGGCTGTTCCGCGTGGGGCTGCACAGCGGCGAGGGGCGCACGGCGCGGGCCGTGGCTGAGAGGGACGCGCCGCGGCAGGGGCTCGTCGTGCCGGTGCGAGACCGCGGGCAGCCGCCGCGCTCGGCCACTGCCACCCTCGGCATGGCGCTGGGGTATCCGTCACCCTCATCCCGATCTGCCACGCTCCTGCGGGATGGAAGCATCAGCAGCCGCAGGCGGGAGAGCAGGACCTACCTCATCACCGCCCTGGGCTTTCTCGT
The DNA here is from genome assembly GCA_027574665.1 of Rhynochetos jubatus. Lineage (NCBI taxonomy): Eukaryota > Metazoa > Chordata > Aves > Eurypygiformes > Rhynochetidae > Rhynochetos > Rhynochetos jubatus. The sequence goes on from CM050662.1 coordinate 2,818,978, forward strand.
CGCTCTTCTGTGCGTCCTCGCCTTTTCCGCGGGAGGGCTCTGCAAGGCTCGCGAACACGAGCGTGCCTTTCGTCTCCCTCTGCTCGCCACTACGCTAGCCAAAGCGATTTCGCCGGTAGGCACGTCCGTGCCAGACCATTGCCGGGAATCGCCTCCGTTGTCCACCCTCAGGCTGAGCTTCCCGAGTGCATGCCGCGCCGTGCTGTGCTCTTTCCTGCGAGCTGCCCCTGCGGAGGCTCTTGGCCGCTTCTCCGGCCGGGGAAGGCGACTCAGGCCCTCCGGCCTCAGCCTCCACCCCACGGCGCCGTGGGAAACGCGTTGTGCTTGTCTCGCCGCCGTGTTTCGCCAAGGGGAACACGGGTTGGCCTCTGGGAGCCGAGCGCGCACGCCGGCCCGCAGGCTCTGGGCAGCGGGGGAAGACGCGGGGCACCTGCCGGCGCTGCCCGTGCGCTCGGACTGAAGCAGCGGCCCCGCGGGACTCTGGGCGCTCCTCCGCTGCGCTTCCCGCCGCGGGCCGCAGGGTGGCGCTCCCGGCCAAGACGGCGCCGAGCGGCTGCGAACGGGGAGGCGGCCGAGCCCAGCCCGGCTCAGAACAAGGACAACCCAGCATAGCACAGCCCAGCACCGCACAGCACCGCACAGCACCGCACGGCACAGCCGTGCGGCGGCAGCGGCGGCGAGCAGTGCTCCGTGAGAACCGCTGCTGGACCGCGGCGACCGGACTCGGAGAGAGACCGCCCACCCGCCGCCCCTGCTCCTCGTCCGCCCGGCGCCGCTTTCCGCGGAGGACTGCGCCAGCCGAACCGCGAGACGGAGGCTGTCCGCCGCCCCGACATGGCGATCGCAAGGCAAGTGCTTTGTCTCTGTGCTTTCCTCTCCCTGCCGCACGCTCGCTCCGAGCCCATCCGCTACTCGGTAGCCGAGGAGGCGGAGAGCGGCTCCGTGGTAGCCAACGTGGCGGAGGACGCGGGGCTGGCCCCGGCGCAGCTCTCGGCCCGCCGCGCCCGCCTGGCCTTGGAGGACGGCCGGCAGCACTTTCGCTTAGACCGCGGCACCGGCCGCCTCGTAGTGGCCGAGAGGCTGGACCGGGAGGAGCTGTGCGGGCGATCCGGGACGTGCACGCTCCCCTTGGAGCTGGTGCTGGCCAACCCCCTGCAGTTCTTTCGGGTCGAGGTGGCCGTGGAGGACATCAATGACCATTCGCCCGTTTTCCCGGAGGAACAAGTCACTCTGAAGATCCCGGAAACGAGCAATCCGGGCTCACGTTTCCCGCTGGAGGGGGCTCGGGACCTGGATGTTGGCAGCAACAGCATCCAGGCTTACAGCATCGCTCCCGAGAACGACTACTTTAGTGTCTCCTTTGGGACTCGTAGTAATGGTGACAAATACGTTGAACTGGTCTTGGGGAAGCCTCTAGACAGAGAGGAGCAGGCAGAGGTGGATTTCAGTCTCATTGCAGTGGATGGTGGCTCTCCCCCCCGGAGTGGGAGCACCCAAATCCACATTGTCATTCTGGATGCAAATGACAATGCTCCCATCTTCACACAGGACCGGTATGTTGGTCAGGTTTTGGAAAATGCCCCAGAGGGCTCTGTGGTTCTCACTGTAGTAGCTACAGATAGGGACGTGGGAGTTAATGGGGACATCTCCTATCAATTCAGTCAAGTGATGGACAAGAGCTTATCAGCATTTGTGATTGATCCCATGAGTGGTGAAATTAAAATCAGAAAGCCTCTGGACTTTGAGGCAGCAGAGAAATATGAGCTCAGTGTGAGGGCCACAGATGGTGGGGGCCTCTCGGCAATCTGCAAGGTGTTGGTGGAGGTGGTGGATGTGAATGACAATGCACCAGAGCTGGTGGTCAGTTCCTTCAGCAGCCGACTTCCTGAGAACGCATTACCTGGGACAGTGGTTGCACTCTTTGCTGCCAGGGACCGGGATGCTGGTGCCAACGGGAAGGTCTCCTGTGCTCTTGAAGACCAGCTGTCGTTCTCCCTGCGTCCCGCCTATAAGAATTACTATGAGTTGGTGACCGTGAGCATGCTGGACCGGGAGGAGACGGCACGGTATATCCTCAGTGTCACAGCAGCAGACGCGGGGTCACCTCCTCTCACGACCACACAGACCTTCACGGTGGACATCTCCGATGTCAACGACAATGCCCCTGTCTTCAACCAGACATCATACACCATGTACGTGCGTGAGAACAATGTCCCCACAGCGCTCATTGGAGCCGTCACGGCCGTGGATGCCGATGTGGGGCCCAATGCCAAGGTGACCTATTCCCTGGCACTAGCACATCCCACAGAGCAGCCTCCCTGTTCCTGCATCTCCGTGAACTCTGCGAATGGGCACGTGTTTGTGCTGCGGCCTCTGGACTATGAGAAGGTGAGGCAGATTGAGGTCTTGGTGAGAGCCTCGGACGCGGGGTCTCCTCCCCTCAGTGCCAACGTCACCGTCCGCCTTGTAGTGGTGGACGAGAATGACAATGCGCCGCTGGTGCTGCACCCAGCCCAGGACGGCAGCCCACCGTCCAGCGAGCTGGTGCCCATGTCGGCTGAGGCGGGGTACCTTGTCACCAAAGTAGTGGCTGTGGATGCCGACTCAGGGCAGAACTCGTGGCTGTCATACCACCTGTTGAGGGCCACTGACCCCGGGCTGTTTGTGGTGGGTGCCCAAAGCGGGGAGGTGCGGCTGAGGAGGGCAGTGACAGAGAGAGACGCTGTGAAGCAGAAGCTCGTTGTCCTGGTGCGCGACAATGGGCGGCCACCACTGTCAGCCACTGCGGCGCTGAGTGCTCTCCTGCTGAATGACTTGTCGGAGGTGCGCCTGCCGCACAGCAGTCTGGCCACAGAGGATGAAGGCAGCTCCCTGACAACCTATTTAATCATTTCATTGGTCTTTGTCTCACTGCTCTTCCTTGCATCTGTGTCTGCCTTCATCACTCACAAGGTGTGCAAGAGAAACAAACAGAAAGATGGTCACGTGCTATACGGCAGCAGCAACTTGCAGAGCAGCCTGGCTGATGCGGTCGGTGTGGGCACCCTGCCCCCTGGCTATTGCTACGAGGTCAGCCTCACTACGGGGTCGGGCAACAGTGAGTTCAAGTTCCTGAAGCCCATCCTCCCCAGCCTGCCACCACAGCACTGCAGCACGGGTGGGGGCACTGGCTTTGATCAGGATTTCCCCCCTGCCCCTGTCACCACTCAGGCCATGGCACCAGAGGACCCAGGGACAGTCTCTGCTGAACAGTTCAATAGTCTTTCCTTTAACTAGCTTTGAGTCAGCACAGCCAGAGGCTTCATGCCTTGCGATAGCAAGAGATCTGGGCTACCACATGTGGCGATGGTTCCTCCAGGGTAAATCTGCATTTACAATTGGTGTCACTGATTTCCCTAAAATTCTAAATCAGAACAAAGCTTGTCTCCCTTGTCAAAAAAACACCCCAAAATCTACATTAGAAACAAAAACTTGCTTCTCAGTAATATGTGTCGGCTGTGTTACAGCCATTTCTGAAATGCTTTGAGAGTGGGGTTAGGGCCAAGGCCCCCAGCTAAGTTCTTGTCTCACTTGCTGTCAGGCAACACTGTGGACCTCTGATTCTGTGCTGTAGTGCAATGACAAATTTGGGCAGACAAGTCACATGCTCGCTGAAATGCAGGTAGCCCTCCTCCTGCATCAGAAAAGAAAGGACCTTGTGAGTACTGTGTTACAATGTGATGCAAGAATGGGGCTCTTTCTTCTCTGTGTTCTGGATGTCTCTGTCTGTCATGTGTTTGCTCTGTGTCTCTGGCTTTCTGGTCACTGTGTGTGTCCATACAGCGGTTGTGTGTCTGCATGTGCTGCACAAAGGCTGTCCGGGGAAGCAGGGAGTTGCTCACACCCAGATGTTGCAATGCATGCAGCTCCAGCTCAGCAGGCAAGAAGGGTATTTTGACCCTCTGAGTACAGGAACCTCACCTTCTGTAGGGGAGAGCAGAAAAAGACAACAGGAAAATATTCCTTTGGCCATTTTGTGGGATGGTGGGCAGGCTGACTCCTTGGGATTTCCTGGGAAATACAGCATCACTAATGGTGTTGGGATAGTCTGTATCTGTAGAGAGTTGTGAAGACTTGTTCTTTGTCCTTGGATGCATTGGAAGGAACCTCCATGCTTTGCTTCAAAGGACTCAGTCTGAAGAAGAATTGAGGTGAACTCAGAAAAAGGCCATTGTGTTTGGTCTCATCTTTGTTCTTGCTGAATTCAGAGGCTTCTGTATGGGAGGGGAAACTTGTCCCGATATGATTTTCCTGCGTTTGTTACAGCATTTTCCTTCTCCTTTTTGCCCTTTCTCCTTTTACTCTGTGAGCTGTGTTTGAGTGTTGTCTTGTCTCACCCTCTCCACCAAAACTATCACCCTGTGTAAAATAACAGATGTTTGAATGGTGGTCGCGTGGCACGGAGTAAGTGGAAAGCCTCACGCTGTGTTACAGGCAATTACAGACGGTACCCTTGTAAACCAGTATACCCTTGTTTTTAAAAGTGGAATAAAGAGAACACTGGAATGGCTTGTGTGGAGACAAGTCTTTGTCGAGATGCTCTTTCTGGGAAAGCTCTGTGTAGGTTTTTAAAAAGACAGGATTTTTTTTTCCAATTTTTTTGATTTTTTTAATCTGAGTTGGGGTTGAGGGGGTGCATTCCTTCAGTTGGACGCGCTGCTGACAGATACCAGGAAGATGCTGGCAACAGGGAATCGTACACAGGATTATTGTGGAGATTTGCCATCCCGGTATTACAGCTAATACCTCTCTTTCTGTATCTTTTTCTGTAGCCCATTTCCTTTCTGGGCTTAGCTGTCTTTGTCCTTTCAGTATTTCAAACCCCACGTAGGGCACTGGTTTTTTTGCAATTTGGGCTTTGTCTTTTGACACCCTATATCCGCTAAACCCAAGAAAGTTTAATAGTTGTTTTTCAATTCCAAACACTCTTCTTTGGAAGTGGTAGCCATTAATATGTCATCGACACATTGCAGTACTCTTCCCTCCTTATTGTCCTTTCTCCACATTTCCAGTTCTCTGGCTAATTGGTTTCCAAAAATCGTTGGACTGTTCTTAAACCTCTGTGGTAACACCATCCAGGTGTATTGTGTTCTTCCTCCCGCTTCAGGATTCTCCCGTTCAAAAGCAAGTAGTTCCTGACTTTCAGACTCAAGCGGGATCCAGAAAAAGGCAACTTTTAGTTCTAAAACTGTAAACCACCCCTGATCATCAGAAAGAGAGGTCAACAAAGTGTATGGGTTTGCCACCATAGGTTGTCTATCCTGTACAATTTGGTTGACTGCTCTTAAATCTTGTACCATTCTATAAGACTTTCCATCTGCCTTTTTAACAGGTAGGACTGGGGTACTGAACTTGGACTCACATTTTTTTATCAGTCCGTATTGCAAAGGTTTTGTATAAGGGGGCACTAATCCTAGTTTTGCCTCCTGTTTTAAAGGACATTGTTTTCAACCTTACTGGTGGTGATCCAGGTTTAAGGGTAATTCTTACAGGCTCAGCCCTCTTTGGTTTTCCTGGCACTTCTCCTGCCCATACAATGGGTATTACTGCATCTTTGCTTTCGATGGGAATTTTCTCCAGTTTTGACACAACACCCTGTAACAACAAAGATGAGGCTTGGATGAATTTAGACTCAGGTATTAAAATTTCAACTTCTCCATTTTTAAACTTTATTTCTGCTTCCCATTTTTTCCAAGAAATCTCTTCCAATTAATGACCATGGGGAACTTGGCAAATACAAAAATTGATAGGTCACCCATTATTTTTCAATTTAAAAATTTAGAGATTTAAAGAAAGATCGCACCACAGGCTTGCCTGTGACACCAATAATTCGTAGTGTCAAACCCTAATTCGTGTGCCTTTGTATTTAAAACCGAATAGGCTGCTTCCGTATCAACTAAGCATTTGATCTCCATCTCAGTCTTCTCCCAGTTTTATTTTAACCAGAGGCTCCACTGGGATGGATTCCTCTGGTTTCCATCAGTCCCTACCTTCAACAGCGAACATGGGATTATCTGCATCACCCCTCTCGGGTCCGATCAGATAATCCCTTTTCCAGTGTCCTTCCTTTCTCCAATATGCGCACTGATTTTCTCCTGTTGTCAGCCTTGAGAACCCTCTACCTCGACCTCTCCCTCAAAATCCTCTCCTGATTTTCTCCTGTTGTCAGCCTTGAGAATCCTCTACCTCGACCTCTCCCTCAAAATCCTCTCCTTAATCCTCCTCACATTCCTCTAGAATCGAAGGTTCTTTCTACCACCACTACCAACCTTGCATTCATTCTTTCCTTCAGTTGCTCCCTATTCTGGCATACTACTCAAGCCCAATCCAGCAATTTTCCTAAATCCATACCATCTGCTCCCTGAAACTTCTGCAACTTCCTTGTAATGTCGTCAGAGGACTGTCCAATAAACAAGGATGCTAACTGACCTTAATTCCGGCAAATTCACTGCCTTAGGGATTGCAGTTTTTATACCAAATAGGACCCACTTCTGTTGCTGTGTTAATAACAACCTCTGCCCCCAGTCACTGGGGTTCCACCCGGGATCCACAGAAGGGAAATGGTGTTCTGGCTGCCCTTGTAATAATACCCCACTGGCTATTTGTGCTTGCACGTGGTTCCTAGCAGCTTTATCTCTTTCCATACTGTCAAATAAAACCTGCATAATAGCTTCAATATCCTTGCAATCTGGATCCTGAGTTCTCAACACCATTCCAAAAGTGTTCGCCACCCGATCGCGATCATCCCTGTAGTTTCCAGCAGCTATTTTCCAATTATTTAACTCCGTAACCAAAAAAGGCACTCGTATCGAAACTGGTCCAACATTCCCTACCGCTTGTCTTAGCAGAGCTTGTAACACGGCAGACCCCCATGGCAACTAAAGGTCCTTTCTGCTACTGGAGTTGCTCTGGCTATTTCTCTATCAGATTCCTTGGATCCACTGTCTAACTCATCCTATTCCCTGTGGGCCCTTGCCGCACCATATGTTGTCTCTGTCGTCTCCTTGGGGCCACTAACATTTCCAACTCCTCCTCCAGTTCTTCTTGTGTCAATTTGAGACAACTTTGCCTGATACTACAAGCCGAACAACGCCTCTTTAAGGGATTCCTTTTCTCTTTCTAATCCTTTTCCAATGCCAAAACTAAGGGATCCGTTGGGGCCAAATTTATACCACTTCTTCTGTGACCCGGGATGTTGCCTCAAAGAAAGGAACATGTCTGCATACATTACTTTGTCCCATTTTCCTTCCCTCCTTAAAACCAACATCAACTGCAACAGGGTGTTGTGATTTAAAGCACCATTTACCGGCCCCTTTTCTCTGGATTCTAATTTGTACAACAGCCACCACTGATTACAATATTTAATCAAATCAGCTCTTTTTGGTACCAGACCAGGTGGTCCGCCTATGTGTTTCACGTGACTCAAAACACATCCTAGGGGTGACTTCTTAGGTATTCCCCCTCCAGTTGATGATCCAGCCCCCATTTTCAAATACAAGGAAACATACACATACGTGAAGAGTCTTTAGAATAACAACACAAACAACCACAACAACGCATACACAAATAACAATTATCGCAATCACTCCTGGCATAGGTCACAATATTTTCATAAATTCAATGACTTTTTGCAGATGGGGGACTCAAACCTCTTTATCAAACCAGACGGGGACTCAAACCCCTTACCCTGGGTGTCTCGACCAACCCTGCATGGCTTTTGCCACGTCTTAGGAGCAGAAGATCAGAAATTATGGAAATAAGAAAGAATGCCTTAAAATCTTAGCAGTGGTCTTGGCTCGTGAGCCCAAGGGAGCAGGGACTGTAGGTCTCCCCAAGAATTCTTGGTGCCAGCTGGAGGTCCTTTGATCCTGTGCCCGTTGAGTCTCAGAAGTGAAGTCCCATCTGGCTCGCCAAAACCTGTTACTGTAAATCAGTGAAGAAGGAAAATCTCCCCAACTCAGTTTCGAGCTTTAGGAAGCAGGCAGTCTCTGCTGCAGTGCTGGGCGCGCAGGGGATCACTCCTCCAAATGTGCGTGCCGGGCGCTCCATCGGGGATTGTTACATACAGTCAAAGGTGTACATAATAATTAATTTTCCAAGAAATCATTACTGTATTCATAGGTTTTCCGGGAACTCATTAATATATGTAGACATTCTTTACACATGTGTCCTTAAGGTTCTGGGTGGTCTCTGGGGGTCTTCAGGGGTCCTCTGGTGGTCGTCAGCAGTCTTCATCACCCTTTGACTTCAGTGTCCTGTTCACGTAGCTCACACTGCTTTGTTAACCACAATAACGGTTTGTTCTAATCAGCCTTCTTTTTTATCTTCATTCAAGGACACAGTTCCCCTTAACTCGTCACTGTTACCTATATCTGGCATGGGAGTTACGCTAGCACCAAGCACAAAGCACAAAAGTTATCTTGTTCCATTTTAGCTCAATGTTACACAAAATAGAAGGCACAAAATTATTTTGCTACACAAGACAGAAGGCACAACAATTATTCTGCACTTGCTGGTATCAATTTCACCCGACACATGAAAAATGGAGATGATAGTGTGAAACACCCGGAAGCGATATTGGTGAAATCTTTGGATTTGGAAGAGCTGGCTGCTCATAATTTGATCCTGAGAGGCACAGGCAGCGGGAGCCTGTGACATCGGGGTCGACAACAGCCCAGCTCGTACTGGCAGAGGGAAAGGACAATGCTCGGGAACTTCGCGCGTTCAGAGGGTGATCGTGAGAGAAGACGCGGCCCTGGGAAGGCGGGTGTTAGAGGAGACAGCGACGGAGAGAGCCAGGGGCGCTGGCGGCCAAGGTGGTGGCGGTGGACGCGGACGCGGGGCGGAACGCGTGGCTGTCGTACGAGCTGGCCAAGGCGACGGAGCCGGGGCTGTTCCGCGTGGGGCTGCACAGCGGCGAGGGGCGCACGGCGCGGGCCGTGGCTGAGAGGGACGCGCCGCGGCAGGGGCTCGTCGTGCCGGTGCGAGACCGCGGGCAGCCGCCGCGCTCGGCCACTGCCGCGCTCGGCCACTGCCACCCTCGGCATGGCGCTGGGGTATCCGTCACCCTCATCCCGATCTGCCACGCTCCTGCGGGATGGAAGCATCAGCAGCCGCAGGCGGGAGAGCAGGACCTACCTCATCACCGCCCTGGGCTTTCTCGTCGCTCTTCTGTGCGTCCTCGCCTTTTCCGCGGGAGGGCTCTGCAAGGCTCGCGAACGCGAGCGTGCCTTTCGTCTCCCTCTGCTCGCCACTACGCTAGCCAAAGCGATTTCGCCGGTAGGCACGTCCGTGCCAGACCATTGCCGGGAATCGCCTCCGTTGTCCACCCTCAGGCTGAGCTTCCCGAGTGCATGCCGCGCCGTGCTGTGCTCTTTCCTGCGAGCTGCCCCTGCGGAGGCTCTTGGCCGCTTCTCCGGCCGGGGAAGGCGACTCAGGCCCTCCGGCCTCAGCCTCCACTCCACGGCGCCGTGGGAAACGCGTTGTGCTTGTCTCGCCGCCGTGTTTCGCCAAGGGGAACACGGGTTGGCCTCTGGGAGCCGAGCGCGCACGCCGGCCCGCAGGCTCTGGGCAGCGGGGGAAGACGCGGGGCACCTGCCGGCGCTGCCCGTGCGCTCGGACTGAAGCAGCGGCCCCGCGGGACTCTGGGCGCTCCTCCGCTGCGCTTCCCGCCGCGGGCCGCAGGGTGGCGCTCCCGGCCAAGACGGCGCCGAGCGGCTGCGAACGGGGAGGCGGCCGAGCCCAGCCCGGCACAGCAGAGAAAGGAGAGCCGACCCGCCGGCACCGCACAGTCGGGAGCGGCGAGCAGTGACGAGCAGTGAGTTCCCCTTGCCATCCGCAACAGGGCAGAGGCGTCCGCGCTCCGTGCCGACGGCCGAACTTAGCGAGAGGGAGACCGCCCGCCCGCCCGGCGCCGCTTTCCGCGGAGGACTGCGCCGGCGATCCGCGAGACGGAGGCTGTCCGCCGCCCCGACATGGCGATCGCAAGGCAAGTGCTTTGTCTCTGTGCTTTCCTCTCCCTGCCGCACGCTCGCTCCGAGCCCATCCGCTACTCGGTAGCCGAGGAGGCGGAGAGCGGCTCCGTGGTAGCCAACGTGGCAGAGGACGCGGGGCTGGCCCCGGCGCAGCTCTCGGCCCGCCGCGCCCGCCTGGCCTCGGAGGACGGCCGGCAGCACTTTCGCTTAGACCGCGGCACCGGCCGCCTCGTAGTGGCCGAGAGGCTGGACCGGGAGGAGCTGTGCGGGCGCTCCGGGACGTGCACGCTCCCCTTGGAGCTGGTGCTGGCCAACCCCCTGCAGTTCTTTCGGGTCGAGGTGGCCGTGGAGGACATCAATGACCATTCGCCCGTTTTCCCGGAGGAACAAGTCACTCTGAAGATCCCGGAAACGAGCAATCCGGGCTCACGTTTCCCGCTGGAGGGGGCTCGGGACCTGGATGTTGGTAGCAATCGCATCCAGGCTTACAGCATCGCTCCCGAGAACGACTACTTTAGTGTCTCCTTTGGGAGTCAAACTGAGGATGACAAGTATGTTGAACTGGTCTTGGGGAAGCCTCTAGACAGAGAGGAGCAGGCAGAGGTGGATTTCAGTCTCATTGCAGTGGATGGTGGCTCTCCCCCCCGGAGTGGGACCACCCAAATCCACATTGTCGTTCTGGATGTAAATGACAATGCTCCCATCTTCACGCAGAAGGTGTATGTTGCACAGGTCTTAGAAAACACACAAGAAGGCTCTGTGGTTCTCACTGTAGTAGCTACAGATAGGGATGTGGGAGTTAATGGGGACATCTCCTATCAATTCAGTCAAGTGATGGACAAGAGCTTATCAGCATTTGTGATTGATCCCATGAGTGGTGAAATTAAAATCAGAAAGCCTCTGGACTTTGAGGCAGCAGAGAAATATGAGCTCAGTGTGAGGGCCACAGATGGTGGGGGCCTCTCAGCAATCTGCAAGGTGTTGGTGGAGGTGGTGGATGTGAATGACAATGCACCAGAGCTGGTGGTCAGTTCCTTCAGCAGCCGACTTCCTGAGAACGCATTACCTGGGACAGTGGTTGCACTCTTTGCTGCCAGGGACCGGGATGCTGGTGCCAACGGGAAGGTCTCCTGTGCTCTTGAAGACCAGCTGTCATTCTCCCTGCGTCCCGCCTATAAGAATTACTATGAGTTGGTGACCGTGAGCATGCTGGACCGGGAGGAGACGGCACGGTATATCCTCAGTGTCACAGCAGCAGACGCGGGGTCACCTCCTCTCACGACCACACAGACCTTCACGGTGGACATCTCCGATGTCAACGACAATGCCCCTGTCTTCAACCAGACATCATACACCATGTACGTGCGTGAGAACAATGTCCCCACAGCGCTCATTGGAGCCGTCACGGCCGTGGATGCCGATGTGGGGCCCAATGCCAAGGTGACCTATTCCCTGGCACGAGCACATCCCACAGAGCAGCCTCCCTGTTCCTGCATCTCCGTGAACTCTGCGAATGGGCACGTGTTTGTGCTGCGGCCTCTGGACTATGAGAAGGTGAGGCAGATTGAGGTCTTGGTGAGAGCCTCGGACGCGGGGTCTCCTCCCCTCAGTGCCAACGTCACCGTCCGCCTTGTAGTGGTGGACGAGAATGACAATGCGCCGCTGGTGCTGCACCCAGCCCAGGACGGCAGCCCACCGTCCAGCGAGCTGGTGCCCATGTCGGCTGAGGTGGGGTACCTCGTCACCAAAGTAGTGGCTGTGGATGCCGACTCAGGGCAGAACTCGTGGCTGTCATACCACCTGTTGAGGGCCACTGACCCCGGGCTGTTTGTGGTGGGTGCCCAAAGCGGGGAGGTGCGGCTGAGGAGGGCAGTGACAGAGAGAGACGCTGTGAAGCAGAAGCTCGTTGTCCTGGTGCGCGACAATGGGCGGCCACCACTGTCAGCCACTGCGGCGCTGAGTGCTCTCCTGCTGAATGACTTGTCGGAGGTGCGCCTGCCGCACAGCAGTCTGGCCACAGAGGATGAAGGCAGCTCCCTGACAACCTATTTAATCATTTCATTGGTCTTTGTCTCACTGCTCTTCCTTGCATCTGTGTCTGCCTTCATCACTCACAAGGTGTGCAAGAGAAACAAACAGAAAGATGGTCACGTGCTATACGGCAGCAGCAACTTGCAGAGCAGCCTGGCTGATGCGGTCGGTGTGGGCACCCTGCCCCCTGGCTATTGCTACGAGGTCAGCCTCACTACGGGGTCGGGCAACAGTGAGTTCAAGTTCCTGAAGCCCATCCTCCCCAGCCTGCCACCACAGCACTGCAGCACGGGTGGGGGCACTGGCTATGATCAGGATTTCCCCCCTGCCCCTGTCACCACTCAGGCTATGGCACCAGAGGACCCAGGGACAGTCTCTGCTGAACAGTTCAATAGTCTTTCCTTCAACTAGCTTTGAGTCAGCACAGCCAGAGGCTTCATGCCTTGCGATAGCAAGAGATCTGGGCTACCACATGTGGCGATGGTTCCTCCAGGGTAAATCTGCATTTACAATTGGTGTCACTGATTTCCCTAAAATTCTAAATCAGAACAAAGCTTGTCTCCCTTGTCAAAAAAACACCCCAAAATCTACATTAGAAACAAAAACTTGCTTCTCAGTAATATGTGTCGGCTGTGTTACAGCCATTTCTGAAATGCTTTGAGAGTGGGGTTAGGGCCAAGGCCCCCAGCTAAGTCCTTGTCTCACTTGCTGTCAGTCAACACTGTGGATCTCTGATTCTGTGCTGTAGTGCAATGACAAATTTGGGCAGACAAGTCACATGCTCGCTGAAATGCAAGTAGCCCTCCGCCTGCATCAGAAAAGAAAGGACCTTGTGAGTACTGTGTTACAATGTGATGCAAGAATGGGGCTCTTTCTTCTCTGTGTTCTGGATGTCTCTGTCTGTCATGTGTTTGCTCTGTGTCTCTGGCTTTCTGGTCACTGTGTGTGTCCATACAGCGGTTGTGTGTCTGCATGTGCTGCACAAAGGCTGTCCGGGGAAGCAGGGAGTTGCTCACACCCAGATGTTGCAATGCATGCAGCTCCAGCTCAGCAGGCAAGAAGGGTATTTTGACCCTCTGAGTACAGGAGCCTCACCTTCTGTAGGGGAGAGCAGAAAAAGACAACAGGAAAATATTCCTTTGGCCATTTTGTGGGATGGTGGGCAGGCTGACTCCTTGGGATTTCCTGGGAAATACAGCATCACTAATGGTGTTGGGATAGTCTGTATCTGTAGAGAGTTGTGAAGACTTGTTCTTTGTCCTTGGATGCATTGGAAGGAACCTCCATGCTTTGCTTCAAAGGACTCAGTCTGAAGAAGAATTGAGGTGAACTCAGAAAAAGGCCATTGTGTTTGGTCTCATCTTTGTTCTTGCTGAATTCAGAGGCTTCTGTATGGGAGGGGAAACTTGTCCCGATATGATTTTCCTGCGTTTGTTACAGCATTTTCCTTCTCCTTTTTGCCCTTTCTCCTTTTACTCTGTGAGCTGTGTTTGAGTGTTGTCTTGTCTCACCCTCTCCACAAAAACTATCACCCTGTGTAAAATAACAGATGTTTGAATGATGGTCGCGTGGCACGGAGTAAGTGGAAAGCCTCACGCTGTGTTACAGGCAATTACAGACGGTACCCTTGTAAACCAGTATACCCTTGTTTTTAAAAGTGGAATAAAGAGAACACTGGAATGGCTTGTGTGGAGACAAGTCTTTGTCGAGATGCTCTTTCTGGGAAAGCTCTGTGTAGGTTTTTAAAAAGACAGGATTTTTTTTTCCCTTTTTTTTTTTTATCTGAGTTGGGGTTGAGGGGGTGCATTCCTTCAGTTGGACGCGCTGCTGACAGATACCAGGAAGATGCTGGCAACAGGGAATCGTACACGGGATTATTGTGGAGATTTGCCATCCCGGTATTACAGCTAATACCTCTCTTTCTGTATCTTTTTCTGTAGCCCATTTTCTTTCTGGGCTTAGCTGTCTTTGTCCTTTCAGTATTTCAAACCCCACGTAGGGCACTGGTTTTTTTGCAATTTGGGCTTTGTCTTTTGACACCCTATATCCGCTAAACCCAAGAAAGTTTAATAGTTGTTTTTCAATTCCAAACACTCTTCTTTGGAAGTGGTAGCCATTAATATGTCATCGACACATTGCAGTACTCTTCCCTTCTTATTGTCCTTTCTCCACATTTCCAGTTCTCTGGCTAATTGGTTTCCAAAAATCGTTGGACTGTTCTTAAACCTCTGTGGTAACACCATCCAGGTGTATTGTGTTCTTCCTCCCGCTTCAGGATTCTCCCGTTCAAAAGCAAGTAGTTCCTGACTTTCAGACTCAAGCGGGATCCAGAAAAAGGCAACTTTTAGTTCTAAAACTGTAAACCGCCCCTGATCATCAGAAAGAGAGGTCAACAAAGTGTATGGGTTTGCCACCATAGGTTGTCTATCCTGTACAATTTGGTTGACTGCTCTTAAATCTTGTACCATTCTATAAGACTTTCCATCTGCCTTTTTAACAGGTAGGACTGGGGTACTGAACTTGGACTCACATTTTTTAATCAGTCCGTATTGCAAAGGTTTTGTATAAGGGGGCACTAATCCTAGTTTTGCCTCCTGTTCTAAAGGACATTGTTTTCAACCTTACTGGTGGTGATCCAGGTTTAAGGGTAATTCTTACAGGCTCAGCCCTCTTTGGTTTTCCTGGCACTTCTCCTGCCCATACAATGGGTATTACTGCATCTTTGCTTTCGATGGGAATTTTCTCCAGTTTTGACACAACACCCTGTAACAACAAAGATGAGGCTTGGATGAATTTAGACTCAGGTATTAAAATTTCAACTTCTCCATTTTTAAACTTTATTTCCGCTTCCCATTTTTTCCAAGAAATCTCTTCCAATTAATGACCATGGGGAACTTGGCAAATACAAAAATTGATAGGTCACCTATTATTTTTCAATTTAAAAATTTAGGGATTTAAAGAAAGATCGCACCACAGGCTTGCCTGTGACACCAATAATTCGTAGTGTCAAACCGTAATTCGTGTGTCTTTGTATTTAAAACCGAATAGGCTGCTTCCATATCAACTAAGCATTTGATCTCCATCTCAGTCTTCTCCCAGTTTTATTTTAACCAGAGGCTCCACTGGGATGGATTCCTCTGGTTTCCATCAGTCCCTACCTTCAACAGCGAACATGGGATTATCTGCATCACCCCTCTCGGGTCCGATCAGATAATCCCTTTTCCAGTGTCCTTCCTTTCTCCAATATGCGCACTGATTTTCTCCTGTTGTCAGCCTTGAGAACCCTCTACCTCGACCTCTCCCTCAAAATCCTCTCCTTAATCCTCCTCACATTCCTCTAGAATCGAAGGTTCTTTCTACCACCACTACCAACCTTGCATTCATTCTTTCCTTCAGTTGCTCCCTATTCTGGCATACTACTCAAGCCCAATCCAGCAATTTTCCTAAATCCATACCATCTGCTCCCTGAAACTTCTGCAACTTCCTTGTAATGTCGTCAGAGGACTGTCCAATAAACAAGGATGCTAACTGACCTTAATTCCGGCAAATTCACTGCCTTAGGGATTGCAGTTTTTATACCAAATAGGACCCACTTCTGTTGCTGTGTTAATAACAACCTCTGCCCCCAGTCACTGGGGTTCCACCCGGGATCCACAGAAGGGAAATGGTGTTCTGGCTGCCCTTGTAATAATACCCCACTGGCTATTTGTGCTTGCACGTGGTTCCTAGCAGCTTTATCTCTTTCCATACTGTCAAATAAAACCTGCATAATAGCTTCAATATCCTTGCAATCTGGATCCTGAGTTCTCAACACCGTTCCAAAAGTGTTCGCCACCCGATCGCGATCATCCCTGTAGTTTCCAGCAGCTATTTTCCAATTATTTAACTCCGTAACCAAAAAAGGCACTCGTATCGAAACTGGTCCAACATTCCCTACCGCTTGTCTTAGCAGAGCTTGTAACACGGCAGAGCCCCATGGCGACTAAAGGTCCTTTCTGCTACTGGAGTTGCTCTGGCTATTTCTCTATCAGATTCCTTGGATCCACTGTCTAACTCATCCTATTCCCTGTGGGCCCTTGCCGCACCATATGTTGTCTCTGTCATCTCCTTGGGGCCACTAACATTTCCAACTCCTCCTCCGGTTCTTCTTGTGTCAATTTGAGACAACTTTGCCTGATACTACAAGCCGAACAACGCCTCTTTAAGGGATTCCTTTTCTCTTTCTAATCCTTTTCCAATGCCAAAACTAAGGGATCCGTTGGGGCCAAATTTATACCACTTCTTCTGTGACCCGGGATGTTGCCTCAAAGAAAGGAACATGTCTGCATACATTACTTTGTCCCATTTTCCTTCCCTCCTTAAAACCAACATCAACTGCAACAGGGTGTTGTGATTTAAAGCACCATTTACCGGCCCCTTTTCTCTGGATTCTAATTTGTACAACAGCCACCACTGATTACAATATTTAATCAAATCAGCTCTTTTTGGTACCAGACCAGGTGGTCCGCCTATGTGTTTCACGTGACTCAAAACACATCCTAGGGGTGACTTCTTAGGTATTCCCCCTCCAGTTGATGATCCAGCCCCCATTTTCAAATACAAGGAAACATACACATACGTGAAGAGTCTTTAGAATAACAACACAAACAACCACAACAACGCATACACAAATAACAATTATCGCAATCACTCCTGGCATAGGTCACAATATTTTCATAAATTCAATGACTTTTTGCAGATGGGGGACTCAAACCTCTTTATCAAACCAGACGGGGACTCAAACCCCTTACCCTGGGTGTCTCGACCAACCCTGCATGGCTTTTGCCACGTCTTAGGAGCAGAAGATCAGAAATTATGGAAATAAGAAAGAATGCCTTAAAATCTTAGCAGTGGTCTTGGCTCGTGAGCCCAAGGGAGCAGGGACTGTAGGTCTCCCCGAGAATTCTTGGTGCCAGCTGGAGGTCCTTTGATCCTGTGCCCGTTGAGTCTCAGAAGTGAAGTCCCATCTGGCTCGCCAAAACCTGTTACTGTAAATCAGTGAAGAAGGAAAATCTCCCCAACTCAGTTTCGAGCTTTAGGAAGCAGGCAGTCTCTGCTGCAGTGCTGGGCGCGCAGGGGATCACTCCTCCAAATGTGCGTGCCGGGCGCTCCATCGGGGATTGTTACATACAGTCAAAGGTGTACATAATAATTAATTTTCCAAGAAATCATTACTGTATTCATAGGTTTTCCGGGAACTCATTAATATATGTAGACATTCTTTACACATGTGTCCTTAAGGTTCTGGGTGGTCTCTGGGGGTCTTCAGGGGTCCTCTGGTGGTCGTCAGCAGTCTTCATCACCCTTTGACTTCAGTGTCCTGTTCACGTAGCTCACACTGCTTTGTGAACCACAATAACGGTTTGTTCTAATCAGCCTTCTTTTTTATCTTCATTCAAGGACACAGTTCCCCTTAACTCGTCACTGTTACCTATATCTGGCATGGGAGTTACGCTAGCACTAAGCACAAAGCACAAAAGTTATCTTGTTCCATTTTAGCTCAATGTTACACAAAATAGAAGGCACAAAATTATTTTGCTACACAAGACAGAAGGCACAACAATTATTCTGCACTTGCTGGTATCAATTTCACCCGACACATGAAAAATGGAGATGATAGTGTGAAACACCCGGAAGCGATATTGGTGAAATCTTTGGATTTGGAAGAGCTGGCTGCTCATAATTTGATCCTGAGAGGCACAGGCAGCGGGAGCCTGTGACATCGGGGTCGACAACAGCCCAGCTCGTACTGGCAGAGGGAAAGGACAATGCTCGGGAACTTCGCGCGTTCAGAGGGTGATCGTGAGAGAAGACGCGGCCCTGGGAAGGCGGGTGTTAGAGGAGACAGCGACGGAGAGAGCCAGGGGCGCTGGCGGCCAAGGTGGTGGCGGTGGACGCGGACGCGGGGCGGAACGCGTGGCTGTCGTACGAGCTGGCCAAGGCGACGGAGCCGGGGCTGTTCCGCGTGGGGCTGCACAGCGGCGAGGGGCGCACGGCGCGGGCCGTGGCTGAGAGGGACGCGCCGCGGCAGGGGCTCGTCGTGCCGGTGCGAGACCGCGGGCAGCCGCCGCGCTCGGCCACTGCCGCGCTCGGCCACTGCCACCCTCGGCATGGCGCTGGGGTATCCGTCACCTTCATCCCGATCTGCCACGCTCCTGCGGGATGGAAGCATCAGCAGCCGCAGGCGGGAGAGCAGGACCTACCTCATCACCGCCCTGGGCTTTCTCGTCGCTCTTCTGTGCGTCCTCGCCTTTTCCGCGGGAGGGCTCTGCAAGGCTCGCGAACGCGAGCGTGCCTTTCGTCTCCCTCTGCTCGCCACTACGCTAGCCAAAGCGATTTCGCCGGTAGGCACGTCCGTGCCAGACCATTGCCGGGAATCGCCTCCGTTGTCCACCCTCAGGCTGAGCTTCCCGAGTGCATGCCGCGCCGTGCTGTGCTCTTTCCTGCGAGCTGCCCCTGCGGAGGCTCTTGGCCGCTTCTCCGGCCGGGGAAGGCGACTCAGGCCCTCCGGCCTCAGCCTCCACCCCACGGCGCCGTGGGAAACGCGTTGTGCTTGTCTCGCCGCCGTGTTTCGCCAAGGGGAACACGGGTTGGCCTCTGGGAGCCGAGCGCGCACGCCGGCCCGCAGGCTCTGGGCAGCGGGGGAAGACGCGGGGCACCTGCCGGCGCTGCCCGTGCGCTCGGACTGAAGCAGCGGCCCCGCGGGACTCTGGGCGCTCCTCCGCTGCGCTTCCCGCCGCGGGCCGCAGGGTGGCGCTCCTGGCCAAGACGGCGCCGAGCGGCTGCGAACGGGGAGGCGGCCGAGCCCAGCCCGGCACAGCAGAGAAAGGCGAGCCGACCCGGCGGCACCGCACAGTCGGGAGCGGCGAGCAGTGACGAGCAGTGAGTTCCCCTTGCCATCCGCAACAGGGCAGAGGCGTCCGCGCTCCGTGCCGACGGCCGAACTTAGCGAGAGGGAGACCGCCCGCCCGCCCGGCGCCGCTTTCCGCGGAGGACTGCGCCGGCGATCCGCGAGACGGAGGCTGTCCGCCGCCCCGACATGGCGATCGCAAGGCAAGTGCTTTGTCTCTGTGCTTTCCTCTCCCTGCCGCACGCTCGCTCCGAGCCCATCTGCTACTCGGTAGCCGAGGAGGCGGAGAGCGGCTCCGTGGTAGCCAACGTGGCGGAGGACGCGGGGCTGGCCCCGGCGCAGCTCTCGGCCCGCCGCGCCCGCCTGGCCTCGGAGGACGGCCGGCAGCACTTTCGCTTAGACCGCGGCACCGGCCGCCTCGTAGTGGCCGAGAGGCTGGACCGGGAGGAGCTGTGCGGGCGCTCCGGGACGTGCACGCTCCCCTTGGAGCTGGTGCTGGCCAACCCCCTGCAGTTCTTTCGGGTCGAGGTGGCCGTGGAGGACATCAATGACCATTCGCCCGTTTTCCCGGAGGAACAAGTCACTCTGAAGATCCTGGAGCGGAGCGACCCGGGCTCACGTTTCCCGCTGGAGGGGGCTCGGGACCTGGATGTTGGTAGCAACAGCATCCAGGCTTACAGCATCGCTCCCGAGAACGACTACTTTAGTGTCTCCTTTGGGACTCGGGGTAAGGGAAAGAAGTATGTTGAACTGGTCTTGGGGAAGCCTCTAGACAGGGAGGAGCAGGCAGAGGTGGATTTCAGTCTCATTGCAGTGGATGGTGGCTCTCCCCCCCGGAGTGGGACCACCCAAATCCATATTGTCGTTCTGGATGTAAATGACAATGCTCCCATCTTCACGCAGGAGGTGTACAATGGGCAGGTTTTGGAAAATGCCCCAGAGGGCTCTGTGGTTCTCCACGTGGTGGCAACTGATCGGGATGTGGGAGTTAATGGGGACATCTCCTATCAATTCAGTCAAGTGATGGACAAGAGCTTATCAGCATTTGTGATTGATCCCATGAGTGGTGAAATTAAAATCAGAAAGCCTCTGGACTTTGAGGCAGCAGAGAAATATGAGCTCAGTGTGAGGGCCACAGATGGTGGGGGCCTGTCGGCAATCTGCAAGGTGTTGGTGGAGGTGGTGGATGTGAATGACAATGCACCAGAGCTGGTGGTCAGTTCCTTCAGCAGCCGACTTCCTGAGAACGCATTACCTGGGACAGTGGTTGCACTCTTTGCTGCCAGGGACCGGGATGCTGGTGCCAACGGGAAGGTCTCCTGTGCTCTTGAAGACCAGCTGTCGTTCTCCCTGCGTCCCGCCTATAAGAATTACTATGAGTTGGTGACCGTGAGCATGCTGGACCGGGAGGAGACGGCACGGTATATCCTCAGTGTCACAGCAGCAGACGCGGGGTCACCTCCTCTCACGACCACACAGACCTTCACGGTGGACATCTCCGATGTCAACGACAATGCCCCTGTCTTCAACCAGACATCATACACCATGTACGTGCGTGAGAACAATGTCCCCACAGCGCTCATTGGAGCCGTCACGGCCGTGGATGCCGATGTGGGGCCCAATGCCAAGGTGACCTATTCCCTGGCACTAGCACATCCCACAGAGCAGCCTCCCTGTTCCTGCATCTCCGTGAACTCTGCGAATGGGCACGTGTTTGTGCTGCGGCCTCTGGACTATGAGAAGGTGAGGCAGATTGAGGTCTTGGTGAGAGCCTCGGACGCGGGGTCTCCTCCCCTCAGTGCCAACATCACCGTCCGCCTTGTAGTGGTGGATGAGAATGACAATGCGCCGCTGGTGCTGCACCCAGCCCAGGACGGCAGCCCACCATCCAGCGAGCTGGTGCCCATGTCGGCTGAGGCGGGGTACCTCGTCACCAAAGTAGTGGCTGTGGATGCCGACTCAGGGCAGAACTCGTGGCTGTCATACCACCTGTTGAGGGCCACTGACCCCGGGCTGTTTGTGGTGGGTGCCCAAAGCGGGGAGGTGCGGCTGAGGAGGGCAGTGACAGAGAGAGACGCTGTGAAGCAGAAGCTCGTTGTCCTGGTGCGTGACAATGGGCGGCCACCACTGTCAGCCACTGCGGCGCTGAGTGCTCTCCTGCTGAATGACTTGTCGGAGGTGCGCCTGCCGCACAGCAGTCTGGCCACAGAGGATGAAGGCAGCTCCCTGACAACCTATTTAATCATTTCATTGGTCTTTGTCTCACTGCTCTTCCTTGCATCTGTGTCTGCCTTCATCACTCACAAGGTGTGCAAGAGAAACAAACAGAAAGATGGTCACGTGCTATACGGCAGCAGCAACTTGCAGAGCAGCCTGGCTGATGCGGTCGGTGTGGGCACCCTGCCCCCTGGCTATTGCTACGAGGTCAGCCTCACTACGGGGTCGGGCAACAGTGAGTTCAAGTTCCTGAAGCCCATCCTCCCCAGCCTGCCACCACAGCACTGCAGCACGGGTGGGGGCACTGGCTTTGATCAGGATTTCCCCCCTGCCCCTGTCACCACTCAGGCCATGGCACCAGAGGACCCAGGGACAGTCTCTGCTGAACAGTTCAATAGTCTTTCCTTCAACTAGCTTTGAGTCAGCACAGCCAGAGGCTTCATGCCTTGCGATAGCAAGAGATCTGGGCTACCACATGTGGCGATGGTTCCTCCAGGGTAAATCTGCATTTACAGTTGGTGTCACTGATTTCCCTAAAATTCTAAATCAGAACAAAGCTTGTCTCCCTTGTCAAAAAAACACCCCAAAATCTACATTAGAAACAAAAACTTGCTTCTCAGTAATATGTGTCGGCTGTGTTACAGCCATTTCTGAAATGCTTTGAGAGTGGGGTTAGGGCCAAGGCCCCCAGCTAAGTCCTTGTCTCACTTGCTGTCAGTCAACACTGTGGATCTCTGATTCTGTGCTGTAGTGCAATGACAAATTTGGGCAGACAAGTCACATGCTCGCTGAAATGCAAGTAGCCCTCCGCCTGCATCAGAAAAGAAAGGACCTTGTGAGTACTGTGTTACAATGTGATGCAAGAATGGGGCTCTTTCTTCTCTGTGTTCTGGATGTCTCTGTCTGTCATGTGTTTGCTCTGTGTCTCTGGCTTTCTGGTCACTGTGTGTGTCCATACAGCAGTTGTGTGTCTGCATGTGCTGCACAAAGGCTGTCCGGGGAAGCAGGGAGTTGCTCACACCCAGATGTTGCAATGCATGCAGCTCCAGCTCAGCAGGCAAGAAGGGTATTTTGACCCTCTGAGTACAGGAACCTCACCTTCTGTAGGGGAGAGCAGAAAAAGACAACAGGAAAATATTCCTTTGGCCATTTTGTGGGATGGTGGGCAGGCTGACTCCTTGGGATTTCCTGGGAAATACAGCATCACTAATGGTGTTGGGATAGTCTGTATCTGTAGAGAGTTGTGAAGACTTGTTCTTTGTCCTTGGATGCATTGGAAGGAACCTCCATGCTTTGCTTCAAAGCACTCAGTCTGAAGAAGAATTGAGGTGAACTCAGAAAAAGGCCATTGTGTTTGGTCTCATCTTTGTTCTTGCTGAATTCAGAGGCTTCTGTATGGGAGGGGAAACTTGTCCCGATATGATTTTCCTGCGTTTGTTACAGCATTTTCCTTCTCCTTTTTGCCCTTTCTCCTTTTACTCTGTGAGCTTGTTTGAGTGTTGTCTTGTCTCACCCTCTCCACAAAAACTATCACCCTGTGTAAAATAACAGATGTTTGAATGATGGTCGCGTGGCACGGAGTAAGTGGAAAGCCTCACGCTGTGTTACAGGCAATTACAGACGGTACCCTTGTAAACCAGTATACCCTTGTTTTTAAAAGTGGAATAAAGAGAACACTGGAATGGCTTGTGTGGAGACAAGTCTTTGTCGGGATGCTCTTTCTGGGAAAGCTCTGTGTAGGTTTTTAAAAAGACAGGAGTTTTTTTTTTCCCTTTTTTTTTTTATCTGAGTTGGGGTTGAGGGGGTGCATTCCTTCAGTTGGACGCGCTGCTGACAGATACCAGGAAGATGCTGGCAACAGGGAATCGTACACGGGATTATTGTGGAGATTTGCCATCCCGGTATTACAGCTAATACCTCTCTTTCTGTATCTTTTTCTGTAGCCCATTTTCTTTCTGGGCTTAGCTGTCTTTGTCCTTTCAGTATTTCAAACCCCACGTAGGGCACTGGTTTTTTTGCAATTTGGGCTTTGTCTTTTGACACCCTATATCCGCTAAACCCAAGAAAGTTTAATAGTTGTTTTTCAATTCCAAACACTCTTCTTTGGAAGTGGTAGCCATTAATATGTCATCGACACATTGCAGTACTCTTCCCTTCTTGTTGTCCTTTCTCCACATTTCCAGTTCTCTGGCTAATTGGTTTCCAAAAATCGTTGGACTGTTCTTAAACCTCTGTGGTAACACCATCCAGGTGTATTGTGTTCTTCCTCCCGCTTCAGGATTCTCCCGTTCAAAAGCAAGTAGTTCCTGACTTTCAGACTCAAGCGGGATCCAGAAAAAGGCAACTTGTAGTTCTAAAACTGTAAACCACCCCTGATCATCAGAAAGAGAGGTCAACAAAGTGTATGGGTTTGCCACCATAGGTTGTCTATCCTGTACAATTTGGTTGACTGCTCTTAAATCTTGTACCATTCTATAAGACTTTCCATCTGCCTTTTTAACAGGTAGGACTGGGGTACTGAACTTGGACTCACATTTTTTTATCAGTCCGTATTGCAAAGGTTTTGTATAAGGGGGCACTAATCCTAGTTTTGCCTCCTGTTCTAAAGGACATTGTTTTCAACCTTACTGGTGGTGATCCAGGTTTAAGGGTAATTCTTACAGGCTCAGCCCTCTTTGGTTTTCCTGGCACTTCTCCTGCCCATACAATGGGTATTACTGCATCTTTGCTTTCGATGGGAATTTTCTCCAGTTTTGACACAACACCCTGTAACAACAAAGATGAGGCTTGGATGAATTTAGACTCAGGTATTAAAATTTCAACTTCTCCATTTTTGAACTTTATTTCCGCTTCCCATTTTTTCCAAGAAATCTCTTCCAATTAATGACCATGGGGAACTTGGCAAATACAAAAATTGATAGGTCACCCATTATTTTTCAATTTAAAAATTTAGGGATTTAAAGAAAGATCGCACCACAGGCTTGCCTGTGACACCAATAATTCGTAGTGTCAAACCCTAATTCGTGTGCCTTTGTATTTAAAACCGAATAGGCTGCTTCCGTATCAACTAAGCATTTGATCTCCATCTCAGTCTTCTCCCAGTTTTATTTTAACCAGAGGCTCCACTGGGATGGATTCCTCTGGTTTCCATCAGTCCCTACCTTCAACAGCGAACATGGGATTATCTGCATCACCCCTCTCGGGTCCGATCAGATAATCCCTTTTCCAGTGTCCTTCCTTTCTCCAATATGCGCACTGATTTTCTCCTGTTGTCAGCCTTGAGAACCCTCTACCTCGACCTCTCCCTCAAAATCCTCTCCTGATTTTCTCCTGTTGTCAGCCTTGAGAATCCTCTACCTCGACCTCTCCCTCAAAATCCTCTCCTTAATCCTCCTCACATTCCTCTAGAATCGAAGGTTCTTTCTACCACCACTACCAACCTTGCATTCATTCTTTCCTTCAGTTGCTCCCTATTCTGGCATACTACTCAAGCCCAATCCAGCAATTTTCCTAAATCCATACCATCTGCTCCCTGAAACTTCTGCAACTTCCTTGTAATGTCGTCAGAGGACTGTCCAATAAACAAGGATGCTAACTGACCTTAATTCCGGCAAATTCACTGCCTTAGGGATTGCAGTTTTTATACCAAATAGGACCCACTTCTGTTGCTGTGTTAATAACAACCTCTGCCCCCAGTCACTGGGGTTCCACCCGGGAT
Source organism: Rhynochetos jubatus (assembly GCA_027574665.1). Classification (NCBI taxonomy): domain Eukaryota; kingdom Metazoa; phylum Chordata; class Aves; order Eurypygiformes; family Rhynochetidae; genus Rhynochetos; species Rhynochetos jubatus. The sequence continues at coordinate 2,843,846 of CM050662.1, forward strand.
CCACAGAAGGGAAATGGTGTTCTGGCTGCCCTTGTAATAATACCCCACTGGCTATTTGTGCTTGCACGTGGTTCCTAGCAGCTTTATCTCTTTCCATACTGTCAAATAAAACCTGCATAATAGCTTCAATATCCTTGCAATCTGGATCCTGAGTTCTCAACACCATTCCAAAAGTGTTCGCCACCCGATCGCGATCATCCCTGTAGTTTCCAGCAGCTATTTTCCAATTATTTAACTCCGTAACCAAAAAAGGCACTCGTATCGAAACTGGTCCAACATTTCCTACCGCTTGTCTTAGCAGAGCTTGTAACACGGCAGAGCCCCATGGCGACTAAAGGTCCTTTCTGCTACTGGAGTTGCTCTGGCTATTTCTCTATCAGATTCCTTGGATCCACTGTCTAACTCATCCTATTCCCTGTGGGCCCTTGCCGCACCATATGTTGTCTCTGTCATCTCCTTGGGGCCACTAACATTTCCAACTCCTCCTCCGGTTCTTCTTGTGTCAATTTGAGACAACTTTGCCTGATACTACAAACCGAACAACGCCTTTCTAACGGATTCCTTTTCTCTTTCTAATCCTTTTCCAATGCCAAAACTAAGGGATCCGTTGGGGCCAAATTTATACCACTTCTTCTGTGACTCGGGATGTTGCCTCAAAGAAAGGAACATGTCTGCATACATTACTTTGTCCCATTTTCCTTCCCTCCTTAAAACCAACATCAACTGCAACAGGGTGTTGTGATTTAAAGCACCATTTACCGGCCCCTTTTCTCTGGATTCTAATTTGTACAACAGCCACCACTGATTACAATATTTAATCAAATCAGCTCTTTTTGGTACCAGACCAGGTGGTCCGCCTATGTGTTTCACGTGACTCAAAACACATCCTAGGGGTGACTTCTTAGGTATTCCCCCTCCAGTTGATGATCCAGCCCCCATTTTCAAATACAAGGAAACATACACATACGTGAAGAGTCTTTAGAATAACAACACAAACAACCACAACAACGCATACACAAATAACAATTATCGCAATCACTCCTGGCATAGGTCACAATATTTTCATAAATTCAATGACTTTTTGCAGATGGGGGACTCAAACCTCTTTATCAAACCAGATGGGGACTCAGACCCCTTACCCTGGGTGTCTCGACCAACCCTGCATGGCATTTGCCACATCTTAGGAGCAGAAGATCAGAAATTATGGAAATAAGAAAGAATGCCTTAAAATCTTAGCAGTGGTCTTGGCTCGTGAGCCCAAGGGAGCAGGGACTGTAGGTCTCCCCGAGAATTCTTGGTGCCAGCTGGAGGTCCTTTGATCCTGTGCCCGTTGAGTCTCAGAAGTGAAGTCCCATCTGGCTCGCCAAAACCTGTTACTGTAAATCAGTGAAGAAGGAAAATCTCCCCAACTCAGTTTCGAGCGTTAGGAAGCAGGCAGTCTCTGCTGCAGTGCTGGGCGCACAGGGGATCACTCCTCCAAATGTGCGTGCCGGGCGCTCCATCGGGGATTGTTACATACAGTCAAAGGTGTACATAATAATTAATTTTCCAAGAAATCATTACTGTATTCATAGGTTTTCCGGGAACTCATTAATATATGTAGACATTCTTTACACATGTGTCCTTAAGGTTCTGGGTGGTCTCTGGGGGTCTTCAGGGGTCCTCTGGTGGTCGTCAGCAGTCTTCATCACCCTTTGACTTCAGTGTCCTGTTCACGTAGCTCACACTGCTTTGTGAACCACAATAACGGTTTGTTCTAATCAGCCTTCTTTTTTATCTTCATTCAAGGACACAGTTCCCCTTAACTCGTCACTGTTACCTATATCTGGCATGGGAGTTACGCTAGCACCAAGCACAAAGCACAAAAGTTATCTTGTTCCATTTTAGCTCAATGTTACGCAAAATAGAAGGCACAAAATTATTTTGCTACACAAGACAGAAGGCACAACAATTATTCTGCACTTGCTGGTATCAATTTCACCCGACACATGAAAAATGGAGATGATAGTGTGAAACACCCGGAAGCGATATTGGTGAAATCTTTGGATTTGGAAGAGCTGGCTGCTCATAATTTGATCCTGAGAGGCACAGGCAGCGGGAGCCTGTGACATCGGGGTCGACAACAGCCCAGCTCGTACTGGCAGAGGGAAAGGACAATGCTCGGGAACTTCGCGCGTTCAGAGGGTGATCGTGAGAGAAGACGCGGCCCTGGGAAGGCGGGTGTTAGAGGAGACAGCGACGGAGAGAGCCAGGGGCGCTGGCGGCCAAGGTGGTGGCGGTGGACGCGGACGCGGGGCGGAACGCGTGGCTGTCGTACGAGCTGGCCAAGGCGACGGAGCCGGGGCTGTTCCGCGTGGGGCTGCACAGCGGCGAGGGGCGCACGGCGCGGGCCGTGGCTGAGAGGGACGCGCCGCGGCAGGGGCTCGTCGTGCCGGTGCGAGACCGCGGGCAGCCGCCGCGCTCGGCCACTGCCGCGCTCGGCCACTGCCACCCTCGGCATGGCGCTGGGGTATCCGTCACCTTCATCCCGATCTGCCACGCTCCTGCGGGATGGAAGCATCAGCAGCCGCAGGCGGGAGAGCAGGACCTACCTCATCACCGCCCTGGGCTTTCTCGTCGCTCTTCTGTGCGTCCTCGCCTTTTCCGCGGGAGGGCTCTGCAAGGCTCGCGAACGCGAGCGTGCCTTTCGTCTCCCTCTGCTCGCCACTACGCTAGCCAAAGCGATTTCGCCGGTAGGCACGTCCGTGCCAGACCATTGCCGGGAATCGCCTCCGTTGTCCACCCTCAGGCTGAGCTTCCCGAGTGCATGCCGCGCCGTGCTGTGCTCTTTCCTGCGAGCTGCCCCTGCGGAGGCTCTTGGCCGCTTCTCCGGCCGGGGAAGGCGACTCAGTCCCTCCGGCCTCAGCCTCCACTCCACGGCGCCGTGGGAAACGCGTTGTGCTTGTCTCGCCGCCGTGTTTCGCCAAGGGGAACACGGGTTGGCCTCTGGGAGCCGAGCGCACACGCCGGCCCGCAGGCTCTGGGCAGCGGGGGAAGACGCGGGGCACCTGCCGGCGCTGCCCGTGCGCTCGGACTGAAGCAGCGGCCCCGCGGGACTCTGGGCGCTCCTCCGCTGCGCTTCCCGCCGCGGGCCGCAGGGTGGCGCTCCCGGCCAAGACGGCGCCGAGCGGCTGCGAACGGGGAGGCGGCCGAGCCCAGCCCGGCACAGCAGAGAAAGGCGAGCCGACCCGGCGGCACCGCACAGTCGGGAGCGGCGAGCAGTGACGAGCAGTGAGTTCCCCTTGCCATCCGCAACAGGGCAGAGGCGTCCGCGCTCCGTGCCGACGGCCGAACTTAGCGAGAGGGAGACCGCCCGCCCGCCCGGCGCCGCTTTCCGCGGAGGACTGCGCCGGCGATCCGCGAGACGGAGGCTGTCCGCCGCCCCGACATGGCGATCGCAAGGCAAGTGCTTTGTCTCTGTGCTTTCCTCTCCCTGCCGCACGCTCGCTCCGAGCCCATCCGCTACTCGGTAGCCGAGGAGGCGGAGAGCGGCTCCGTGGTAGCCAACGTGGCGGAGGACGCGGGGCTGGCCCCGGCGCAGCTCTCGGCCCGCCGCGCCCGCCTGGCCTCGGAGGACGGCCGGCAGCACTTTCGCTTAGACCGCGGCACCGGCCGCCTCGTAGTGGCCGAGAGGCTGGACCGGGAGGAGCTGTGCGGGCGCTCCGGGACGTGCACGCTCCCCTTGGAGCTGGTGCTGGCCAACCCCCTGCAGTTCTTTCGGGTCGAGGTGGCCGTGGAGGACATCAATGACCATTCGCCCGTTTTCCCGGAGGAACAAGTCACTCTGAAGATCCTGGAAACGAGCAATCCGGGCTCACGTTTCCCGCTGGAGGGGGCTCGGGACCTGGATGTTGGCAGCAACAGCATCCAGGCTTACAGCATCGCTCCCGAGAACGACTACTTTAGTGTCTCCTTTGGGACTCGGGGTAAGGGAAAGAAGTATGTTGAACTGGTCTTGGGGAAGCCTCTAGACAGAGAGGAGCAGGCAGAGGTGGATTTCAGTCTCATTGCAGTGGATGGTGGCTCTCCCCCCCGGAGTGGGACCACCCAAATCCATATTGTCGTTCTGGATGTAAATGACAATGCTCCCATCTTCACGCAGGAGGTGTACAATGGGCAGGTTTTGGAAAATGCCCCAGAGGGCTCTGTGGTTCTCCACGTGGTGGCAACTGATCGGGATGTGGGAGTTAATGGGGACATCTCCTATCAATTCAGTCAAGTGATGGACAAGAGCTTATCAGCATTTGTGATTGATCCCATGAGTGGTGAAATTAAAATCAGAAAGCCTCTGGACTTTGAGGCAGCAGAGAAATATGAGCTCAGTGTGAGGGCCACAGATGGTGGGGGCCTGTCGGCAATCTGCAAGGTGTTGGTGGAGGTGGTGGATGTGAATGACAATGCACCAGAGCTGGTGGTCAGTTCCTTCAGCAGCCGACTTCCTGAGAACGCATTACCTGGGACAGTGGTTGCACTCTTTGCTGCCAGGGACCGGGATGCTGGTGCCAACGGGAAGGTCTCCTGTGCTCTTGAAGACCAGCTGTCGTTCTCCCTGCGTCCCGCCTATAAGAATTACTATGAGTTGGTGACCGTGAGTATGCTGGACCGGGAAGAGACGGCACGGTATATCCTCAGTGTCACAGCAGCAGACGCGGGGTCACCTCCTCTCACGACCACACAGACCTTCACGGTGGACATCTCCGATGTCAACGACAATGCCCCTGTCTTCAACCAGACATCATACACCATGTACGTGCGTGAGAACAATGTCCCCACAGCGCTCATTGGAGCCGTCACGGCCGTGGATGCCGATGTGGGGCCCAATGCCAAGGTGACCTATTCCCTGGCACGAGCACATCCCACAGAGCAGCCTCCCTGTTCCTGCATCTCCGTGAACTCTGCGAATGGGCACGTGTTTGTGCTGCGGCCTCTGGACTATGAGAAGGTGAGGCAGATTGAGGTCTTGGTGAGAGCCTCGGACGCGGGGTCTCCTCCCCTCAGTGCCAACGTCACCGTCCGCCTTGTAGTGGTGGACGAGAATGACAATGCGCCGCTGGTGCTGCACCCAGCCCAGGACGGCAGCCCACCGTCCAGCGAGCTGGTGCCCATGTCGGCTGAGGCGGGGTACCTTGTCACCAAAGTAGTGGCTGTGGATGCCGACTCAGGGCAGAACTCGTGGCTGTCATACCACCTGTTGAGGGCCACTGACCCCGGGCTGTTTGTGGTGGGTGCCCAAAGCGGGGAGGTGCGGCTGAGGAGGGCAGTGACAGAGAGAGACGCTGTGAAGCAGAAGCTCGTTGTCCTGGTGCGCGACAATGGGCGGCCACCACTGTCAGCCACTGCGGCGCTGAGTGCTCTCCTGCTGAATGACTTGTCGGAGGTGCGCCTGCCGCACAGCAGTCTGGCCACAGAGGATGAAGGCAGCTCCCTGACAACCTATTTAATCATTTCATTGGTCTTTGTCTCACTGCTCTTCCTTGCATCTGTGTCTGCCTTCATCACTCACAAGGTGTGCAAGAGAAACAAACAGAAAGATGGTCACGTGCTATACGGCAGCAGCAACTTGCAGAGCAGCCTGGCTGATGCGGTCGGTGTGGGCACCCTGCCCCCTGGCTATTGCTACGAGGTCAGCCTCACTACGGGGTCGGGCAACAGTGAGTTCAAGTTCCTGAAGCCCATCCTCCCCAGCCTGCCACCACAGCACTGCAGCACGGGTGGGGGCACTGGCTTTGATCAGGATTTCCCCCCTGCCCCTGTCACCACTCAGGCCATGGCACCAGAGGACCCAGGGACAGTCTCTGCTGAACAGTTCAATAGTCTTTCCTTTAACTAGCTTTGAGTCAGCACAGCCAGAGGCTTCATGCCTTGCGATAGCAAGAGATCTGGGCTACCACATGTGGCGATGGTTCCTCCAGGGTAAATCTGCATTTACAGTTGGTGTCACTGATTTCCCTAAAATTCTAAATCAGAACAAAGCTTGTCTCCCTTGTCAAAAAAACACCCCAAAATCTACATTAGAAACAAAAACTTGCTTCTCAGTAATATGTGTCGGCTGTGTTACAGCCATTTCTGAAATGCTTTGAGAGTGGGGTTAGGGCCAAGGCCCCCAGCTAAGTTCTTGTCTCACTTGCTGTCAGGCAACACTGTGGACCTCTGATTCTGTGCTGTAGTGCAATGACAAATTTGGGCAGACAAGTCACATGCTCGCTGAAATGCAGGTAGCCCTCCTCCTGCATCAGAAAAGAAAGGACCTTGTGAGTACTGTGTTACAATGTGATGCAAGAATGGGGCTCTTTCTTCTCTGTGTTCTGGATTTCTCTGTCTGTCATGTGTTTGCTCTGTGTCTCTGGCTTTCTGGTCACTGTGTGTGTCCATACAGTGGTTGTGTGTCTGCATGTGCTGCACAAAGGCTGTCCGGGGAAGCAGGGAGTTGCTCACACCCAGATGTTGCAATGCATGCAGCTCCAGCTCAGCAGGCAAGAAGGGTATTTTGACCCTCTGAGTACAGGAACCTCACCTTCTGTAGGGGAGAGCAGAAAAAGACAACAGGAAAATATTCCTTTGGCCATTTTGTGGGATGGTGGGCAGGCTGACTCCTTGGGATTTCCTGGGAAATACAGCATCACTAATGGTGTTGGGATAGTCTGTATCTGTAGAGAGTTGTGAAGACTTGTTCTTTGTCCTTGGATGCATTGGAAGGAACCTCCATGCTTTGCTTCAAAGCACTCAGTCTGAAGAAGAATTGAGGTGAACTCAGAAAAAGGCCATTGTGTTTGGTCTCATCTTTGTTCTTGCTGAATTCAGAGGCTTCTGTATGGGAGGGGAAACTTGTCCCGATATGATTTTCCTGCGTTTGTTACAGCATTTTCCTTCTCCTTTTTGCCCTTTCTCCTTTTACTCTGTGAGCTTGTTTGAGTGTTGTCTTGTCTCACCCTCTCCACAAAAACTATCACCCTGTGTAAAATAACAGATGTTTGAATGATGGTCGCGTGGCACGGAGTAAGTGGAAAGCCTCACGCTGTGTTACAGGCAGTTACAGACGGTACCCTTGTAAACCAGTATACCCTTGTTTTTAAAAGTGGAATAAAGAGAACACTGGAATGGCTTGTGTGGAGACAAGTCTTTGTCGGGATGCTCTTTCTGGGAAAGCTCTGTGTAGGTTTTTAAAAAACCAGGAGGTTTTTTTTTCCCTTTTTTTTTTTATCTGAGTTGGGGTTGAGGGGGTGCATTCCTTCAGTTGGACGCGCTGCTGACAGATACCAGGAAGATGCTGGCAACAGGGAATCGTACACGGGATTATTGTGGAGATTTGCCATCCCGGTATTACAGCTAATACCTCTCTTTCTGTATCTTTTTCTGTAGCCCATTTCCTTTCTGGGCTTAGCTGTCTTTGTCCTTTCAGTATTTCAAACCCCACGTAGGGCACTGGTTTTTTTGCAATTTGGGCTTTGTCTTTTGACACCCTATATCCGCTAAACCCAAGAAAGTTTAATAGTTGTTTTTCAATTCCAAACACTCTTCTTTGGAAGTGGTAGCCATTAATATGTCATCGACACATTGCAGTACCCTTCCCTTCTTATTGTCCTTTCTCCACATTTCCAGTTCTCTGGCTAATTGGTTTCCAAAAATCGTTGGACTGTTCTTAAACCTCTGTGGTAACACCATCCAGGTGTATTGTGTTCTTCCTCCCGCTTCAGGATTCTCCCGTTCAAAAGCAAGTAGTTCCTGACTTTCAGACTCAAGCGGGATCCAGAAAAAGGCAACTTGTAGTTCTAAAACTGTAAACCACCCCTGATCATCAGAAAGAGAGGTCAACAAAGTGTATGGGTTTGCCACCATAGGTTGTCTATCCTGTACAATTTGGTTGACTGCTCTTAAATCTTGTACCATTCTATAAGACTTTCCATCTGCCTTTTTAACAGGTAGGACTGGGGTACTGAACTTGGACTCACATTTTTTTATCAGTCCGTATTGCAAAGGTTTTGTATAAGGGGGCACTAATCCTAGTTTTGCCTCCTGTTCTAAAGGACATTGTTTTCAACCTTACTGGTGGTGATCCAGGTTTAAGGGTAATTCTTACAGGCTCAGCCCTCTTTGGTTTTCCTGGCACTTCTCCTGCCCATACAATGGGTATTACTGCATCTTTGCTTTCGATGGGAATTTTCTCCAGTTTTGACACAACACCCTGTAACAACAAAGATGAGGCTTGGATGAATTTAGACTCAGGTATTAAAATTTCAACTTCTCCATTTTTAAACTTTATTTCCGCTTCCCATTTTTTCCAAGAAATCTCTTCCAATTAATGACCATGGGGAACTTGGCAAATACAAAAATTGATAGGTCACCCATTATTTTTCAATTTAAAAATTTAGGGATTTAAAGAAAGATCGCACCACAGGCTTGCCTGTGACACCAATAATTCGTAGTGTCAAACCCTAATTCGTGTGCCTTTGTATTTAAAACCGAATAGGCTGCTTCCGTATCAACTAAGCATTTGATCTCCATCTCAGTCTTCTCCCAGTTTTATTTTAACCAGAGGCTCCACTGGGATGGATTCCTCTGGTTTCCATCAGTCCCTACCTTCAACAGCGAACATGGGATTATCTGCATCACCCCTCTCGGGTCCGATCAGATAATCCCTTTTCCAGTGTCCTTCCTTTCTCCAATATGCGCACTGATTTTCTCCTGTTGTCAGCCTTGAGAACCCTCTACCTCGACCTCTCCCTCAAAATCCTCTCCTGATTTTCTCCTGTTGTCAGCCTTGAGAATCCTCTACCTCGACCTCTCCCTCAAAATCCTCTCCTTAATCCTCCTCACATTCCTCTAGAATCAAAGGTTCTTTCTACCACCACTACCAACCTTGCATTCATTCTTTCCTTCAGTTGCTCCCTGTTCTGGCATACTACTCAAGCCCAATCCAGCAATTTTCCTAAATCCATACCATCTGCTCCCTGAAACTTCTGCAACTTCCTTGTAATGTCGTCAGAGGACTGTCCAATAAACAAGGATGCTAACTGACCTTAATTCTGGCAAATTCACTGCCTTAGGGATTGCAGTTTTTATACCAAATAGGACCCACTTCTGTTGCTGTGTTAATAACAACCTCTGCCCCCAGTCACTGGGGTTCCACCCAGGATCCACAGAAGGGAAATGGTGTTCTGGCTGCCCTTGTAATAATACCCCACTGGCTATTTGTGCTTGCACGTGGTTCCTAGCAGCTTTATCTCTTTCCATACTGTCAAATAAAACCTGCATAATAGCTTCAATATCCTTGCAATCTGGATCCTGAGTTCTCAACACCATTCCAAAAGTGTTCGCCACCCGATCGCGATCATCCCTGTAGTTTCCAGCAGCTATTTTCCAATTATTTAACTCCGTAACCAAAAAAGGCACTCGTATCGAAACTGGTCCAACATTCCCTACCGCTTGTCTTAGCAGAGCTTGTAACACGGCAGAGCCCCATGGCGACTAAAGGTCCTTTCTGCTACTGGAGTTGCTCTGGCTATTTCTCTATCAGATTCCTTGGATCCACTGTCTAACTCATCCTATTCCCTGTGGGCCCTTGCCGCACCATATGTTGTCTCTGTCGTCTCCTTGGGGCCACTAACATTTCCAACTCCTCCTCCGGTTCTTCTTGTGTCAATTTGAGACAACTTTGCCTGATACTACAAACCGAACAACGCCTCTTTAAGGGATTCCTTTTCTCTTTCTAATCCTTTTCCAATGCCAAAACTAAGGGATCCGTTGGGGCCAAATTTATACCACTTCTTCTGTGACTCGGGATGTTGCCTCAAAGAAAGGAACATGTCTGCATACATTACTTTGTCCCATTTTCCTTCCCTCCTTAAAACCAACATCAACTGCAACAGGGTGTTGTGATTTAAAGCACCATTTACCGGCCCCTTTTCTCTGGATTCTAATTTGTACAACAGCCACCACTGATTACAATATTTAATCAAATCAGCTCTTTTTGGTACCAGACCAGGTGGTCCGCCTATGTGTTTCACGTGACTCAAAACACATCCTAGGGGTGACTTCTTAGGTATTCCCCCTCCAGTTGATGATCCAGCCCCCATTTTCAAATACAAGGAAACATACACATACGTGAAGAGTCTTTAGAATAACAACACAAACAACCACAACAACGCATACACAAATAACAATTATCGCAATCACTCCTGGCATAGGTCACAATATTTTCATAAATTCAATGACTTTTTGCAGATGGGGGACTCAAACCTCTTTATCAAACCAGACGGGGACTCAAACCCCTTACCCTGGGTGTCTCGACCAACCCTGCATGGCTTTTGCCACGTCTTAGGAGCAGAAGATCAGAAATTATGGAAATAAGAAAGAATGCCTTAAAATCTTAGCAGTGGTCTTGGCTCGTGAGCCCAAGGGAGCAGGGACTGTAGGTCTCCCCAAGAATTCTTGGTGCCAGCTGGAGGTCCTTTGATCCTGTGCCCGTTGAGTCTCAGAAGTGAAGTCCCATCTGGTTCGCCAAAACCTGTTACTGTAAATCAGTGAAGAAGGAAAATCTCCCCAACTCAGTTTCGAGCGTTAGGAAGCAGGCAGTCTCTGCTGCAGTGCTGGGCGCGCAGGGGATCACTCCTCCAAATGTGCGTGCCGGGCGCTCCATCGGGGATTGTTACATACAGTCAAAGGTGTACATAATAATTAATTTTCCAAGAAATCATTACTGTATTCATAGGTTTTCCGGGAACTCATTAATATATGTAGACATTCTTTACACATGTGTCCTTAAGGTTCTGGGTGGTCTCTGGGGGTCTTCAGGGGTCCTCTGGTGGTCGTCAGCAGTCTTCATCACCCTTTGACTTCAGTGTCCTGTTCACGTAGCTCACACTGCTTTGTTAACCACAATAACGGTTTGTTCTAATCAGCCTTCTTTTTTATCTTCATTCAAGGACACAGTTCCCCTTAACTCGTCACTGTTACCTATATCTGGCATGGGAGTTACGCTAGCACCAAGCACAAAGCACAAAAGTTATCTTGTTCCATTTTAGCTCAATGTTACGCAAAATAGAAGGCACAAAATTATTTTGCTACACAAGACAGAAGGCACAACAATTATTCTGCACTTGCTGGTATCAATTTCACCCGACACATGAAAAATGGAGATGATAGTGTGAAACACCCGGAAGCGATATTGGTGAAATCTTTGGATTTGGAAGAGCTGGCTGCTCATAATTTGATCCTGAGAGGCACAGGCAGCGGGAGCCTGTGACATCGGGGTCGACAACAGCCCAGCTCGTACTGGCAGAGGGAAAGGACAATGCTCGGGAACTTCGCGCGTTCAGAGGGTGATCGTGAGAGAAGACGCGGCCCTGGGAAGGCGGGTGTTAGAGGAGACAGCGACGGAGAGAGCCAGGGGCGCTGGCGGCCAAGGTGGTGGCGGTGGACGCGGACGCGGGGCGGAACGCGTGGCTGTCGTACGAGCTGGCCAAGGCGACGGAGCCGGGGCTGTTCCGCGTGGGGCTGCACAGCGGCGAGGGGCGCACGGCGCGGGCCGTGGCTGAGAGGGACGCGCCGCGGCAGGGGCTCGTCGTGCCGGTGCGAGACCGCGGGCAGCCGCCGCGCTCGGCCACTGCCACCCTCGGCATGGCGCTGGGGTATCCGTCACCTTCATCCCGATCTGCCACGCTCCTGCGGGATGGAAGCATCAGCAGCCGCAGGCGGGAGAGCAGGACCTACCTCATCACCGCCCTGGGCTTTCTCGTCGCTCTTCTGTGCGTCCTCGCCTTTTCCCCGGGAGGGCTCTGCAAGGCTCGCGAACGCGAGCGTGCCTTTCGTCTCCCTCTGCTCGCCACTACGCTAGCCAAAGCGATTTCGCCGGTAGGCACGTCCGTGCCAGACCATTGCCGGGAATCGCCTCCGTTGTCCACCCTCAGGCTGAGCTTCCCGAGTGCATGCCGCGCCGTGCTGTGCTCTTTCCTGCGAGCTGCCCCTGCGGAGGCTCTTGGCCGCTTCTCCGGCCGGGGAAGGCGACTCAGTCCCTCCGGCCTCAGCCTCCACCCCACGGCGCCGTGGGAAACGCGTTGTGCTTGTCTCGCCGCCGTGTTTCGCCAAGGGGAACACGGGTTGGCCTCTGGGAGCCGAGCGCGCACGCCGGCCCGCAGGCTCTGGGCAGCGGGGGAAGACGCGGGGCACCTGCCGGCGCTGCCCGTGCGCTCGGACTGAAGCAGCGGCCCCGCGGGACTCTGGGCGCTCCTCCGCTGCGCTTCCCGCCGCGGGCCGCAGGGTGGCGCTCCCGGCCAAGACGGCGCCGAGCGGCTGCGAACGGGGAGGCGGCCGAGCCCAGCCCGGCTCAGAACAAGCACAACACAGCATAGCACAGCCCAGCACCGCACAGCACCGCACGGCACAGCCGTGCGGCGGCAGCGGGGGCCAGCAGTGCTCCGTGAGAACCGCTGCTGGACCGCGGCGACCGGACTCGGAGAGAGGCCGCCCACCCGCCGCCCCTGCTCCTCGTCCGCCCGGCGCCGCTTTCCGCGGAGGACTGCGCCGGCGATCCGCGAGACGGAGGCTGTCCGCCGCCCCGACATGGCGATCGCAAGGCAAGTGCTTTGTCTCTGTGCTTTCCTCTCCCTGCCGCACGCTCGCTCCGAGCCCATCCGCTACTCGGTAGCCGAGGAGGCGGAGAGCGGCTCCGTGGTAGCCAACGTGGCGGCGGACGCGGGGCTGGCCCCGGCGCAGCTCTCGGCCCGCCGCGCCCGCCTGGCCTCGGAGGACGGCCGGCAGCACTTTCGCTTAGACCGCGGCACCGGCCGCCTCGTAGTGGCCGAGAGGCTGGACCGGGAGGAGCTGTGCGGGCGCTCCGGGACGTGCACGCTCCCCTTGGAGCTGGTGCTGGCCAACCCCCTGCAGTTCTTTCGGGTCGAGGTGGCCGTGGAGGACATCAATGACCATTCGCCCGTTTTCCCGGAGGAACAAGTCACTCTGAAGATCCTGGAGCGGAGCGACCCGGGCTCACGTTTCCCGCTGGAGGGGGCTCGGGACCTGGATGTTGGTAGCAACAGCATCCAGGCTTACAGCATTGCTCCCGAGAACGACTACTTTAGTGTCTCCTTTGGGACTCGGAGTAATGGTGACAAATATGTTGAACTGGTCTTGGGGAAGCCTCTAGACAGAGAGGAGCAGGCAAAGGTGGATTTCAGTCTCATTGCAGTGGATGGTGGCTCTCCCCCCCGGAGTGGGACCACCCAAATCCACATTGTCGTTCTGGATGTAAATGACAATGCTCCCATCTTCACACAGGACCGGTATGTTGGTCAGGTTTTGGAAAATGCCCCAGAGGGCTCTGTGGTTCTCCACGTGGTGGCAACTGATCGGGATGTGGGAGTTAATGGGGACATCTCCTATCAATTCAGTCAAGTGATGGACAAGAGCTTATCAGCATTTGTGATTGACCCTGTGAGTGGTGAAATTAAAATCAGAAAACCTCTGGACTTTGAGGCAGCAGAGAAATATGAGCTCAGTGTGAGGGCCACAGATGGTGGGGGCCTCTCAGCAATCTGCAAGGTGTTGCTGGAGGTGGTGGATGTGAATGACAATGCACCAGAGCTGGTGGTCAGTTCCTTCAGCAGCCGACTTCCTGAGAACGCATTACCTGGGACAGTGGTTGCACTCTTTGCTGTTAGGGACCGGGATGCTGGTGCCAACGGGAAGGTCTCCTGTGCTCTTGAAGACCAGCTGTCGTTCTCCCTGCGTCCCGCCTATAAGAATTACTATGAGTTGGTGACCGTGAGCATGCTGGACCGGGAGGAGACAGCACGGTATATCCTCAGTGTCACAGCAGCAGACGCGGGGTCACCTCCTCTCACGACCACACAGACCTTCACGGTGGACATCTCTGATGTCAACGACAATGCCCCTGTCTTCAACCAGACATCATACACCATGTACGTGCGTGAGAACAATGTCCCCACAGCGCTCATTGGAGCCGTCACGGCCGTGGATGCCGATGTGGGGCCCAATGCCAAGGTGACCTATTCCCTGGCACGAGCACATCCCACAGAGCAGCCTCCCTGTTCCTGCATCTCCGTGAACTCTGCGAATGGGCACGTGTTTGTGCTGCGGCCTCTGGACTATGAGAAGGTGAGGCAGATTGAGGTCTTGGTGAGAGCCTCAGACGTGGGGTCTCCTCCCCTCAGTGCCAACGTCACCGTCCGCCTTGTAGTGGTGGACGAGAATGACAATGCGCCGCTGGTGCTGCACCCAGCCCAGGACGGCAGCCCACCATCCAGCGAGCTGGTGCCCATGTCGGCTGAGGCGGGGTACCTCGTCACCAAAGTAGTGGCTGTGGATGCCGACTCAGGGCAGAACTCGTGGCTGTCATACCACCTGTTGAGGGCCACTGACCCCGGGCTGTTTGTGGTGGGTGCCCAAAGCGGGGAGGTGCGGCTGAGGAGGGCAGTGACAGAGAGAGACGCTGTGAAGCAGAAGCTCGTTGTCCTGGTGCGTGACAATGGGCGGCCACCACTGTCAGCCACTGCGGCGCTGAGTGCTCTCCTGCTGAATGACTTGTCGGAGGTGCGCCTGCCGCACAGCAGTCTGGCCACAGAGGATGAAGGCAGCTCCCTGACAACCTATTTAATCATTTCATTGGTCTTTGTCTCACTGCTCTTCCTTGCATCTGTGTCTGCCTTCATCACTCACAAGGTGTGCAAGAGAAACAAACAGAAAGATGGTCACGTGCTATACGGCAGCAGCAACTTGCAGAGCAGCCTGGCTGATGCGGTCGGTGTGGGCACCCTGCCCCCTGGCTATTGCTACGAGGTCAGCCTCACTATGGGGTCGGGCAACAGTGAGTTCAAGTTCCTGAAGCCCATCCTCCCCAGCCTGCCACCACAGCACTGCAGCACGGGTGGGGGCACTGGCTATGATCAGGATTTCCCCCCTGCCCCTGTCACCACTCAGGCCATGGCACCAGAGGACCCAGGGACAGTCTCTGCTGAACAGTTCAATAGTCTTTCCTTTAACTAGCTTTGAGTCAGCACAGCCAGAGGCTTCATGCCTTGCGATAGCAAGAGATCTGGGCTACCACATGTGGCGATGGTTCCTCCAGGGTAAATCTGCATTTACAATTGGTGTCACTGATTTCCCTCAGACTCCATGACATAGGAAAGGTTTTCTCCTCCTCCAAAGCAAAAACCCAAACAAAGAAATGAAGGCTCCCTCAGTCGGTAATATGTGTCGGCTGTGTTACAGCCGTTTCTGAAATGCTTTGAGAGTGGGGTTAGGGCCAAGGCCCCCAGCTAAGTTCTTGTCTCACTTGCTGTCAAGCAACACTGTGGACCTCTGATTCTGTGCTGTAGTGCAATGACAAATTTGGGCAGACAAGTCACATGCTCGCTGAAATGCAAGTAGCCCTCCTCCTGCATCAGAAAAACTAGGAGGTTGTGAGTACTGTGTTACAATGTGATGAAGAATGGGGCTCTTTCTTCTCTGTGTTCTGGATGTCTCTGTCATGTGTTTGCTCTGTGTCTCTGGCTTTCTGGTCACTGTGTGTGTCCATACAGTGGTTGTGTGTCTGCATGTGCTGCACAAAGGCTGTCCGGGGAAGCAGGGAGTTGCTCACACCCAGATGTTGCAATGCGTGCAGCTCCAGCTCAGCAGGCAAGAAGGGTATTTTGACCCTCTGAGTACAGGAGCCTCATCTTCTCTAGGGGAGTGCAGAAAAGCTCACAAGATCTTCCTTTGGCCAGTCAGGGGTAGGGTGGGTGGGCTCTCTTCTTGTGATTGTCTTGGAAATACAGCATCACTAACGGTGTTATTGGATAGGCTGTGACTGAGCAGATTTTTGAAGACTTGTTCATTGTCCTTGGGTGCGTTGTAAGGAACCTCCATGCTTCGCTTCAAAGCACTCAGTCTGAAGAATTGTGGTGAAGTTGGAAAAGCACCATTGTGTTTGGTCTCATCTTTGTTCTTCCTGAATTCAGAGGCTTCTGTAAGGGAGTGGAAATGAGTCCTGATATGATTTTTCTGTTTTGTGATAAAGAACTTGCATTGTCCTTTTTGCCCTTTCTCCTTCTACTCTGTGAGCTGTGTTTGAGTGTTGTCTTGCCTCACCCTCTTAACAAAAACTGTGAACCCATGTATAAAAACACATTGTTTGAATGAAAGCTGCTTGGCCCAGAGTATTTGGAAAGCCTCACACTGTGTTGTGCTGCAGTTATAGACTGTACCGTTGTAAACCAGGATACCCTTGTGTGTAAAACTGAAATAAAGAGAACACCAAAATGCCTTGAATGGAGGCAATTCTCTGTCAAGATGTTATTTTTGTGCAAGCTCTGTGAAGTTTTTCAAGAGCATTCAGGACAATTGTGGGGAGAAGGGAATCACCGGCAGGCCTCTATGTGTCTTCTGAGCGCTGAGCTTCTGGCTGCGCTGGGACCCATTTAGCTCTAAGTCAGAGGAAAGTGGCCCATACCCTTACAGGGCCTGGGTGTTCAAAGGCCTCTGCAAAGCAGTGAGGTGGGGGGAGTGACCTTTCCATCTCTCCCAACAGCTCCAGCTGTAGGTGAACACTCGAGGTGCTTGAAGTTTTGATTCTGAAGGTTTTGGGGGCATAGTTTGCCCTAAGCCAGCCTATGTCTTCGTCTGGGGAAGAATTTTGGGGGAGCACCACAAGGTGGGTTCTTTGTGGGTGAAAACTCTCCAAGGCAGAGGATTCCCTCTTGGGAAATGCAGAGGAATACAGCCGTCCCTTCCGCAAAGGCCCCGATAAAATAGAGGTCCTGAGGACAGGCTGGTGTAGTGATGCTGACCAGAACATTCGTGTACATCAGGGAGTGTATGATCCATAATCCAGTTATTCAGGGAAGGCATAGGCATGTGCTGTGCTGTGCTGTGTTGTGCTGCATAAATACCTGGATAAACAATCCCAGTTCCCTCATCCAGTCCTCACAGGACTTGTGCTGTAGACCCTTCACCAGCTTTTTTGCCCTTCTTTGGACGCACTCCAGCAACTCAGTGTCTTTCTTGTAGTAAGCCGTCCAAACAGAACACCGTATTCAAAGTACGGCCTCACCATACCCCTGTACAGGGGGACAATCACTGCCAAACTGTTCCTGATGCAGGTCAGGATGACACTGAGCTTCCTGGCTTCCTGGGCACACTGCTGGCTCATATTCAGCCACTGTCAGCCAACATAACTAGGTATTTTTCCACCAGGCAGCTTTCCAGCCACTCGTCCCCAAGCCTGTAGCATTGCATGGCGTTGTTGTGACCCAGGTGCAGGGCCTGGCACTTGGTCTTGTTGAACCCCAAACAATTGGCCTTGTCCCATCGATCCAGCCTGTACAGATGCCTTTGAAGAGCCTTCCTACCCTCAGGCAGACCAGTATTCTTTGCAGAGTTGGTCTTGTCTGCTAACTTAATGATGCTGCACTTGATCCCCTTTGTCCAGGTAATTGATAAAGGTCACCTCTCCTTTTACCGATTTTGATCCTGCCTCTAATTATCCCATAATGAGCTTTGCATATTACTAGACACCACACCCCCACACACCCCCGCCCGACATCTCAGAATCGGTTTGCTCTTTCCTAGGAGACCCTTTCTGATAATCCACTGCATTATCTTCCCCTCCCTTAACCTTTCTCCTTGAACCTCTTGGACTTTCCACTTGAATGGTTCCTTTAATGGCCCATCGACCTGTGTCGTTAGGTCCCTGGTGTTTGCTATTGTCGCCGTTAGCTCCTGCTCCTTAGCGTTTGTGTATCTGGGGGCTTAATTTAGACCTCTCCGCTTTGCTATTTTGCCTGTTACGTTAAATAGCTGTTGGCCGCATATCCTTACACAGGCACAGGAGTTCAGGTTTGACCTCTGAGTACAGGGACCGTTAAAGTATTTCTAAGCCTGTGTGGTAGCATCAGAGGAGAAAGGCCTGTATACCTGCAAAACATGAAAAGAGGTTGCAGCATTTCGCTGTTTGTGTACGGCTGGGGACCTTTTCCACGAATGTGTTTCTGGAATGCAGTGACACACCTTATCAGGGGTGCAAGGGAGGGATACCTCTGTCAGTTCAGGAGAAAGCCGCCTTTGACACAGAAAGGCGTTAAAATTGTGTGTCCCTCGGGCGAAGCGTGATACATAGTGTGAAGAAAACGGCATTAGGATGATGTGTCCCCATAAGATCATTATTCGTGTGGTGGTGAAGCTTTCGGGATCGTTCCCTGGCACCAGCTCTCACATTCAGTAGCGGTGCTTCTCTGGGGCGTCCCACTTGCTGCCTGTCCTGTGCTGATTTACAAGAGGAGAAGAGAAGGCAAATCCCGCAATGCATCCGGGGCAGGGGCAGATCGTGCGATAGCTACGCAACAGAGAGGGAGACCAAAAGCTTTGTCGGAAGAGTCCGCGGGTGCGAGCTGGGAAGCGATACCCAGAGCAGGGCTCTGTGTGCGGGGAGGGAGCCTGCTTCCAAGCGAGGAGCGCATTTACGCCGCGCTTTTTGGCTTCGCTTTGGTACGGAGAGTGCCAAACTCTCAAGCAGCAAACTCCAAACCAGCAGCGCTGGCCCGGCTGGGAAGGCAGAGGAAATATTCCCCCTCGCGACGCTGGGTGGGGATGTTGGCCACGGACCGGCAGGTTCGTCTGCGCGCACCGGGTTTACAGGCACAGGGAGCCAGAAACAGCCGTGCGAGCTGCTCGGGAGGGGCGGCGGGGCACGGAGTCGGGGTGGTCGGGGCGGCTTTCAGACGCTCTTGCCCCGGGATTCCTAACAAACACGGCTCTGGCTCGGACGCTGCTTAAAACCGCTGGGAATGACAGAGGACGGTGGATGGCTTGGCTGGAGGGTAATGGCGTGTGGGAGACGGAGCGGAGGCAGCAAGAGGCAAGTGATCTTGTTTATTCTCTGCGTTTGCGTGTGTCAGAGCGGGGCCGAAACCCTCCGCTATTCTCTGGCGGAGGAAATGGAGAGGGACTCCTTTGTCGCTAATATTGCAAGGGACTTGGGGTTTTCCCCGAGCCAGCTCGCAGCTCGCAAAGCCCGCGTTGTGTCCGAGGGGAACGAGCAGCTCTTCCGCCTCAGTCAAAACACCGGAGTCCTGACGGTAACGGAGTCGCTGGACCGAGAGGCGATCTGTCCGCAGAGCGATACCTGCACCCTCTTCTTTAAGATATTCTTTGAAAATCCCCTACAGCTGATCCGAGGGGAGGTGGAGGTTCGTGACGTGAACGACAACCCTCCCGTGTTCCCGGAGAAGGAGATGGTTTTAGAGATTCTGGAAACGACGTCTCCCGGGTCCCGTTTCCCCCTGGAAAGCGCCCAGGACAAGGACGTGGGCAGTAATGGCTTGCAGAACTACAGCCTCGGGTCCAACTCGCATTTCTCCCTTGCTCTTGGAACCGGGAAAGATGGAGTAAAATACGCGGAGCTTGTGCTACAGCGGCAGCTGGATCGCGAAGAACAGCGAGAGCTGAATTTACTCCTCACGGCCACCGACGGGGGCTCGCCACCCAGGTCGGGCACGGCTCAGGTCCGGATTGTGGTACTGGATGCCAACGACAACACCCCAGTCTTCAGTCGGGAGGTCTACGAGGTGCGCCTGGCCGAGAACAGCCCCCCGGAGCAGTCGGTGCTCAGGGTCACGGCCGCGGATCCCGACGAAGGGTCCTACGGGAAAGTGCGGTACGCCTTCACCCAGACCTCGGAGCGGTCGCGGCAGCTCTTCAAGCTGAACCCCGCCACCGGGGAGATACGCATCTCGGGCAACCTGGACTTCGAGGAAGCGAAAAATCACGAGATGGTGGTGAGAGCCACCGACGGCGGGGGGCTGTCTGCGCATTGCAAAGTGCAGGTGGAGGTCCTGGACGTGAACGACAACGCCCCGGAGATAGCGCTCACCTCCCTCACCACCTCCATTCCCGAGGACGCCCCGCTCCGGACGGTGGTCGCCCTGTTCAGTGTGCGGGACCGCGACTCCGGGGACAACGGCCGGACAGAGTGCTCGATTGACCGCAATTTGCCCTTCAGCCTCACCCCCACTTTTGATAATTACTACGAGCTGAGGACAAACGCGGCGCTGGACAGGGAGAGGACGGCGCAGTATAACATCACCATCACAGCCGTGGACAGGGGTACGACGCGGCTGAGCTCTCGGGAAAGTGTCTTCGTGAAGATATCGGACGTGAACGACAATTCCCCGCAGTTCACGCAGGAGGTTTACATCATGTCGGTGACGGAGAACAACAGCCCCATGCTCCGGATCGGCAGCGTGAACGCCACGGACGCCGACGCAGGAACTAACGCCCGCGTAAGCTACGCGCTGGTGCGGCAGGAGGGTAAAAAGCAGCCCGACGTGTCGGTCAGCTCTGAAACCGGGGATGTTTATATCCTCCGCTCGCTGGACTACGAGAAGGTGCATGCTTTCGAGGTGGCGGTGCGCGCTACCGACGGTGGCTCGCCGGCGCTGAGCACGCAGGCGGTGCTGCGCTTGGTGGTGCGGGACGAGAACGACAACGCGCCCGTCGTGCTGCACCCGTCCCCCGACAGCAGCGCGGCGGCAGGCGAGCTGGTTCCGCGCTGGGCGCGGGCGGGCTACCTGGTGGCCAAGGTGGTGGCGGTGGACGCGGACGCGGGGCAGAACGCGTGGCTGTCGTACGAGCTGGCCAAGGCGACGGAGCCGGGGCTGTTCCGCGTGGGGCTGCACAGCGGCGAGGTGCGCACGGCGCGGGCTGTGGCAGAGAGGGACGCGCCGCGGCAGAGGCTCGTCGTGCTGGTGCGAGACCGGGGGCAGCCGCCGCGCTCGGCCACCACCACCCTCGGCATCGCACTGGTGGACGGCTTCTCCGACGCCCATTTGCAAGTGAGCGAGGAAGCGCCGGCCGCCGAGCCCGACGGGCCGCTGACCCTATACCTCATCGCCTGCCTGGCCGGCGTGTCGGCGCTGTTCCTGGCCACCGCCGTGGCTGCCGTGGTGCTGAAGGTGCGGCGCGCCAGGCGGGGCGAGGCGGAGACCTTGCCCACGTTCCCGACGGCTGCCACGGACAGCAACGCGGGCTCCCTGTCCCGCAGCTACGTGTACGACGTCTGCTTCACCACCGGGACCGTCAATAGCGAGTTTCGGTTCCTCAGGCCTCTCCTCCCCTGCTTCCCCGCCGGGCTGCCCCCCGGCCCGGGCGAACAGTGGAGCTCGATGCGCTCGCAAGAGGCGGCCAACCTCGGGGAAGGAGGCGACTGGGCTGCACAGGTGAGGGACCTGGCAGGGCCGAGGGGATGGGGGGAGAAGGAGGGACCAGTGCGCGGCGTGGGGGTGGCCCCAATGGGTGTAAGCACTATCGATGTTGCGGAGCTGCAGGTTGAGGAGCCACCGGGGCAGAAGGAGGGAGGGGGAGGATCTCAGAGCTGCTGTCGGGGGCCTCCCGGGAGGAACCGGCACGGCTCAGCTTCTTCCCGAGTGCTGACTAACCTGCGCTTCTCTGCATCCACCTCTATGCCGTGACTATTCGCGTTAGATCAAGTCTGTGGAGACACCACAAAGGGGGGCAGCTGGGCCATGAGAAAATGAGAAGTAGAGTTGTGTGAGCCACACAGTGGGGACTGTCCACGCACTGTGTAGAGCCCGTGGGGACCCAGCGCAGGAACGACACCACTTCTAGGGACATGTGCTCCCAGAGCCTGGCAGCACCAGGAATGCAGTTGTCCTGTCCAGCCCAGGGACTGGACGACAACGGTACAAAGGCTGTCACATCACTGGCGGTGTCCCCTGCGCTGCTATTAGGAGCTGGTGCTCAACTCTGCCAAGGGCTGTTCACCAGGGTGGTGGTAGTGCTGAACCCGAACTGTCTTAGGAGCCTCTGGAGGCCACAGAGGCGGGGACTTCTGCCATTAAATGCTCTTTGATTTTTGTGGCTTGCATGGACAGTATTGTCCAAAACGTAGTTATTGGGACTTTACAGCGCACCCTTCCAGTCCTTTCCTGATCCAGCCGTGTGCTCCCAGGTAGTAGCAGCACCTCTACTCTCAATGCTGCTGGGAACTTAAAGCGAGTCATGTCTGAAGAGCCCGTTAACCTCTGGCTGTTCAAAGAGCATGGAGGAGGCTCGAGGCTGTCCTTGAAACAGCTCCTTCTCACTTTCCCACTGAACCCAAGTCCCCTCTAAACATGGGGTTACTAGTTTCTGGGGACCCATCTCGCTCTTCACAGGAGTCTGAAGGATGAACGTTTATGCGGCTGAGGACCCACAAACACCATCTTACAGTCAACCCTTCTCATTTCCGTATTTCATAATCACTGGTGACCTGGACTCACTTTACTGCAGGTTCTCAGAACTGCAGTCACAGTAGCCTTCGGGGAGACAAGGACCCATTTTGATACATCAACATTCAACCACATTTACTCTTCTGTGAGAAAATGGTTTTATTTTCGGCCTTTACCACCCTAAATTGCTTCCTCTGGCTCGTAAAAGATTTGCAGTAGTGCCTTTGTGGTGTCCACAGTGGAGGATGGTTTCTGGCTATAGATTTTCCCTGTTCAGGTTAGAGGCAACCACCAGGTCCAAGCTCCTCTTTGTCTCTGGGTAGAGAACAGAGGTATCACACACGGAGTGGTGTCAGATGGGCCCTCTAAGCTTCGTGCCGATACCTGCTTACCTTCAACACCCAAATGACAACCTCCTGTCTCTGTTCTTTGCAGGGTAGTGCTCCCCTCTCTGAAGACACGGGTCCCAGACCTGCGGAAGCAGCTTGCACTGCAAACGGGGGGATGGAGCTAAATGTCAGTTCTCATCAAAACCCTTGGCTCACCCATGAGGAAGGGAAAAGACAAGCATGTCTGCCCTCACCGGTAGCATCCTCACAGGGGAAAGAGGATGAAGAGGCCAACCAACCACCAAAAAAGTACCAGAGAGGTACAAGGCTTCTCTGTGAGAGAGCTAAACCACTCTCCTCTTGAGCAGTACTTGATTCATGTAGGTATTTTGCAGTTGTGATGTGGATGGTGGAGGACTGTGTTGCATGTTGATTACAGCAAGACTTGATGTATGATAGTGAGACTGCTACTCCTTTCAAATGTTATACTGAAAACAGGAAGCAGCTCTTCAAGATAACTTTCTCCTACATCACTTTTTTGGTGGGTTTGGGATTTTTGTTTGGTCGGTTGGTTTATTTGTGAGCAGTTTCTTTTTTCTTTATGTAGAGGGCTTGCTCTGTAATAATGTCTGAATTTTCAGCAGTCCGTTCAGGCCAAACCAGATACCAGGCCAAACAGATATGATGCAAACTGAAGTGGTGCTTGCAAAGCAATCCCTTAAAATAAACAGAAGCTGATTACATTAGAAGCTGCTGACATTGGCACACTTTGCATATTTGAGCAGGAGTTTACAGGTTCTCCATACTGTAAAGAGTGAGCTTTGAGCAAGGTATCGTATTTTTTTCATAACATAAAGTTGAAATTAACATTTTAGAATTTTTGAAGTTAAATTAGTAGAGAATTAAAAGTACTGTTTGTGGTTTTACAGTAAAATAGACTACGCCATTTACAATACCCTTGAGGCGTTATAAAATAGAGGTCATCAAGAAGCTTTCCGTTTTCTTTTCCTTTCATTAATCCGTATTGATCTATAAGTAATGTGATATTTCCTGTCGCTCACACATTTTTAAGAGTCAAATGCCTGATGAGAGAAAACAATAAAACCCGCTTGAAACTCCCCCGGGTGCGCTTGCTGCCTGAAATACACTTGTGACAAGTCACCGCCGGGGAAGCAGCCGCCCCAGAGGGCTCCCAGTCTGGGAGGTCTTGAATGGGGGGAGTCCAGTCCAGGAACCCGCCAGCGAACACCACGGCGATTGTTGCCACGACTCATGGACCAGCTCACTCTGAATGCTGGACACCCCTAACAATACACGGCTCTCTTAGCTAAACAGCCCAAAAGTAAGTACTTCACTGTGCGTAAACCGTTCAAACTGTTGTAGAGAGGGGCGTCAGAAAAAAAGGGAAAAGCTTTAAATACATCTCATTTTCAAAGGAAAGGCAAACTTGAACGAGCGCTCATTCAAGTGGTGGTCATACTTTGAAGAGGTTTGTATGGACAGTTAAATCGGTACGCCTTGAGCTTGGAAGAGAGAAATCGAGCGGTTTCTCTCTGTTTTGCACGCTTTGCGCTGAGAAATCTCCGCGTCCTTCTGCGTGCCCGGTGCCGTGGCTGACCGCGGACACTCCGCGCGCTTCCCAGCTCCACCAGCCCCGGGGCTCGGCCGTTTGCGGGGCTGCATCATCCCGGGCTGCACTGCTCGGGGGTCGGCAGGCTGCACCGGCAGTTCCATCCAGCTCTCAAGGGAAGGAGATGGGTTCTCTGGGAGGGAATGGAGCTGAGGAAGAGCCAGGGGCCGCCCGCTCTGGCTCTGATGCTGCTCTTCTGCGTGTCGGGGGTGAGAGCAGAAAGCGAGCGGAACTCTCTGCCCCAAGGGGCGGAGGGAGGCTCCTTTGTGGCGAACAGCGCTAAGGATTTGCGACTGGCCGGCGAGGAATTACCGGCTCGACAGGCTCGGCTCGCTCCTGAAGGAGAAAAGCAATATTTACAGCCCTGACTGCTGCGTTTCCAGGTGCTGCTGAAGACCCCACTGCAGCCCTTCCGAGCTGAGGCAAACCTCACCGACATAAATTATTTTCCTCAAAATTCAGAGGAAAATCGCCAGACATTTTAAATAAATTTAGAGAAGGTGCAGATTCGAGTCAGAAAGCCCGTGAACAAAAAAACCCATAGACCTACAAGATAGACGTCCAGGTCTCAGAAGGTGGGGGCCTGTTCGTGCACTGCAAGTTGGAGATGGAGGACGCGAATGACAGCGGCTCCGAGGTGACCGTCACCAGCACCATCTCAGAAGCCGCCCGGCCGAACACCGTGGTGGCCCTCTTCTTCGTGCGGGAACGAGACTCCGAGAACAACGGCAGGATGAGCTGCGAGCTGCCGGCTGAGCAGCCCTTCATCATCACTTCGCTGACGAGCAACGGGTACGCACTAGTGACATAGGTGGCGCTAGACCGGGACCAGGTGGCGGAGTGCCAGACCATTGCCGGGAATCGCCTCCGTTGTCCACCCTCAGGCTGAGCTTCCCGAGTGCATGCCGCGCCGTGCTGTGCTCTTTCCTGCGAGCTGCCCCTGCGGAGGCTCTTGGCCGCTTCTCCGGCCGGGGAAGGCGACTCAGTCCCTCCGGCCTCAGCCTCCACCCCACGGCGCCGTGGGAAACGCGTTGTGCTTGTCTCGCCGCCGTGTTTCGCCAAGGGGAACACGGGTTGGCCTCTGGGAGCCGAGCGCGCACGCCGGCCCGCAGGCTCTGGGCAGCGGGGGAAGACGCGGGGCACCTGCCGGCGCTGCCCGTGCGCTCGGACTGAAGCAGCGGCCCCGCGGGACTCTGGGCGCTCCTCCGCTGCGCTTCCCGCCGCGGGCCGCAGGGTGGCGCTCCCGGCCAAGACGGCGCCGAGCGGCTGCGAACGGGGAGGCGGCCGAGCCCAGCCCGGCACAGCAGGGAAAGGCGAGCCGACCCGGCGGCACCGCACAGTCGGGAGCGGCGAGCAGTGACGAGCAGTGAGTTCCCCTTGCCATCCGCAACAGGGCAGAGGCGTCCGCGCTCCGTGCCGACGGCCGAACTTAGCGAGAGGGAGACCGCCCGCCCGCCCGGCGCCGCTTTCCGCGGAGGACTGCGCCGGCGATCCGCGAGACGGAGGCTGTCCGCCGCCCCGACATGGCGATCGCAAGGCAAGTGCTTTGTCTCTGTGCTTTCCTCTCCCTGCCGCACGCTCGCTCCGAGCCCATCCGCTACTCGGTAGCCGAGGAGGCGGAGAGCGGCTCCGTGGTAGCCAACGTGGCGGAGGACGCGGGGCTGGCCCCGGCGCAGCTCTCGGCCCGCCGCGCCCGCCTGGCCTCGGAGGACGGCCGGCAGCACTTTCGCTTAGACCGCGGCACCGGCCGCCTCGTAGTGGCCGAGAGGCTGGACCGGGAGGAGCTGTGCGGGCGCTCCGGGACGTGCACGCTCCCCTTGGAGCTGGTGCTGGCCAACCCCCTGCAGTTCTTTCGGGTCGAGGTGGCCGTGGAGGACATCAATGACCATTCGCCCGTTTTCCCGGAGGAACAAGTCACTCTGAAGATCCCGGAGCGGAGCGACCCGGGCTCACGTTTCCCGCTGGAGGGGGCTCGGGACCTGGATGTTGGCAGCAACAGCATCCAGGCTTACAGCATCGCTCCCGAGAACGACTACTTTAGTGTCTCTTTGGGGAATCAGACTGAGGATGACAAGTATGTTGAACTGGTCTTGGGGAAGCCTCTAGACAGAGAGGAGCAGGCAGAGGTGGATTTCAGTCTCATTGCAGTGGATGGTGGCTCTCCCCCCCGGAGTGGGACCACCCAAATCCACATTGTCGTTCTGGATGTAAATGACAATGCTCCCATCTTCACGCAGAAGGTGTATGTTGCACAGGTCTTAGAAAACACACAAGAAGGCTCTGTGGTTCTCACTGTAGTAGCTACAGACAGGGATGTGGGAGTTAATGGGGACATCTCCTATCAATTCAGTCAAGTGATGGACAAGAGCTTATCAGCATTTGTGATTGATCCCATGAGTGGTGAAATTAAAATCAGAAAACCTCTGGACTTTGAGGCAGCAGAGAAATATGAGCTCAGTGTGAGGGCCACAGATGGTGGGGGCCTCTCAGCAATCTGCAAGGTGTTGGTGGAGGTGGTGGATGTGAATGACAATGCACCAGAGCTGGTGGTCAGTTCCTTCAGCAGCCGACTTCCTGAGAACGCATTACCTGGGACAGTGGTTGCACTCTTTGCTGTTAGGGACCGGGATGCTGGTGCCAACGGGAAGGTCTCCTGTGCTCTTGAAGACCAGCTGTCATTCTCCCTGCGTCCCGCCTATAAGAATTACTATGAGTTGGTGACCGTGAGCATGCTGGACCGGGAGGAGACGGCACGGTATATCCTCAGTGTCACAGCAGCAGACGCGGGGTCACCTCCTCTCACGACCACACAGACCTTCACGGTGGACATCTCCGATGTCAACGACAATGCCCCTGTCTTCAACCAGACATCATACACCATGTACGTGCGTGAGAACAATGTCCCCACAGCGCTCATTGGAGCCGTCACGGCTGTGGATGCTGATGTGGGGCCCAATGCCAAGGTGACCTATTCCCTGGCACTAGCACATCCCACAGAGCAGCCTCCCTGTTCCTGCATCTCCGTGAACTCTGCGAATGGGCACGTGTTTGTGCTGCGGCCTCTGGACTATGAGAAGGTGAGGCAGATTGAGGTCTTGGTGAGAGCCTCGGACGCGGGGTCTCCTCCCCTCAGTGCCAACATCACCGTCCGCCTTGTAGTGGTGGATGAGAATGACAATGCGCCGCTGGTGCTGCACCCAGCCCAGGACGGCAGCCCACCATCCAGCGAGCTGGTGCCCATGTCGGCTGAGGCGGGGTACCTCGTCACCAAAGTAGTGGCTGTGGATGCCGACTCAGGGCAGAACTCGTGGCTGTCATACCACCTGTTGAGGGCCACTGACCCCGGGCTGTTTGTGGTGGGTGCCCAAAGCGGGGAGGTGCGGCTGAGGAGGGCAGTGACAGAGAGAGACGCTGTGAAGCAGAAGCTCGTTGTCCTGGTGCGCGACAATGGGCGGCCACCACTGTCAGCCACTGCGGCGCTGAGTGCTCTCCTGCTGAATGACTTGTCGGAGGTGCGCCTGCCGCACAGCAGTCTGGCCACAGAGGATGAAGGCAGCTCCCTGACAACCTATTTAATCATTTCATTGGTCTTTGTCTCACTGCTCTTCCTTGCATCTGTGTCTGCCTTCATCACTCACAAGGTGTGCAAGAGAAACAAACAGAAAGATGGTCACGTGCTATACGGCAGCAGCAACTTGCAGAGCAGCCTGGCTGATGCGGTCGGTGTGGGCACCCTGCCCCCTGGCTATTGCTACGAGGTCAGCCTCACTATGGGGTCGGGCAACAGTGAGTTCAAGTTCCTGAAGCCCATCCTCCCCAGCCTGCCACCACAGCACTGCAGCACGGGTGGGGGCACTGGCTATGATCAGGATTTCCCCCCTGCCCCTGTCACCACTCAGGCCATGGCACCAGAGGACCCAGGGACAGTCTCTGCTGAACAGTTCAATAGTCTTTCCTTTAACTAGCTTTGAGTCAGCACAGCCAGAGGCTTCATGCCTTGCGATAGCAAGAGATCTGGGCTACCACATGTGGCGATGGTTCCTCCAGGGTAAATCTGCATTTACAGTTGGTGTCACTGATTTCCCTCAGACTCCATGACATAGGAAAGGTTTTCTCCTCCTCCAAAACAAAAACCCAAACAAAGAAATGAAGGCTCCCTTACTCAGTCAGTAATATGTGTCGGCTGTGTTACAGCCATTTCTGAAATGCTTTGAGAGTGGGGTTAGGGCCAAGGCCCCCAGCTAAGTTCTTGTCTCACTTGCTGTCAGGCAACACTGTGGACCTCTGATTCTGTGCTGTAGTGCAATGACAAATTTGGGCAGACAAGTCACATGCTCGCTGAAATGCAAGTAGCCCTCCTCCTGCATCAGAAAAACTAGGAGGTTGTGAGTACTGTGTTACAATGTGATGCAAGAATGGGGCTCTTTCTTCTCTGTGTTCTGGATGTCTCTGTCATGTGTTTGCTCTGTGTCTCTGGCTTTCTGGTCACTGTGTGTGTCCATACAGTGGTTGTGTGTCTGCATGTGCTGCACAAAGGCTGTCCGGGGAAGCAGGGAGTTGCTCACACCCAGATGTTGCAATGCATGCAGCTCCAGCTCAGCAGGCAAGAAGGGTATTTTGACCCTCTGAGTACAGGAACCTCACCTTCTGTAGGGGAGAGCAAAAAAGGTCACAACAAGATCTTCCCTCGGCCATCAAGGTTGTCTGGCCAGGCTGACTCCTTGGGATTTCCTGGGAAATACAGCATCACTAATGGTGTTGGGATAGTCTGTATCTGTAGAGAGTTGTGAAGACTTGTTCTTTGTCCTTGGATGCATTGGAAGGAACCTCCATGCTTTGCTTCAAAGGACTCAGTCTGAAGGTAGAATTGAGGTGAACTCAGAAAAAGGCCATTGTGTTTGGTCTCATCTTTGTTCTTGCTGATTTCAGAGGCTTCTGTATGGGAGGGGAAACTTGTCCTGATATGATTTTCCTGGTTTGTGTTAGAGCATTTTTATTCTCCTCTTGTCTCCTTCTACTCTGTGAGCTGTGTTTGAGTGTTGTCTTGCCTCACCCTCTTAACAAAATCTGTGACCCCATGTATTATAATGGATTGTTTGAATGAAGGCCATTTGGCACAGAATATTTAGCAAACCTCGTGTTGTACTACAGTTATAGAATGTACCATTGTAAACCAGGGTACTGTTGTGTGTAATACTGAAATAAAGAGAACACCCAGATGCCTGGTGTGGAGACAATTCTTTGTCAAGGTGTTGTTTGTGGGAAAGATCTGTGAGGCCTTCAAAAGGCTGGGAAATGATTTTTTTTCTCATTTTGTCTTTTTGCTGTGCTAAGGTTGAGGGGGTACATTCCTTCAATTTGAAGTCACAGGTGATACTGCACTCAAGAAAATTCTGAGGAACAGGGAATCAATGGCAGGCCTCTGCAGGTCTTCTGAGCACTGAGCTTCTAGCTGTGATGGGACACACTTAGCTCTAGGTCACGGGAGTGTGGCCCCTACCCTAACAGGGCCCTGGGTGTGCAAAGGTCTCTGCAAAGCAGTGGAGTGGGGGGAGTGACCTTTCCAACTCTCCTGACAGCTCCAGCTGCGTGTGGCAACTGTAAGGTGCTCAAGCACAAGTTTTTTGGATTCTAAATTTTTTTGGGGATGGTTTGCCCAATGCCAGCGTACATGTCCATTTGGAGAAGTATTTAGGGGAGCACCAGGAGATGATCAACTAGTGCATGAAATCTCCACCAGGGCAAGGATTATGTTTTGGTAACTGCAGAGGACCACAGCCATCACTTCCAGAAAGGCTCCAATAAAAACATAAGTCAAAAAGACAGGCTGGTGTAGAGATGGTATCCAGAAGACTGTTGTACATTGAGTGTATGATCATCAATCAGGTTAATCTGGGAAGGCATAGACATGAGATGTGTTGAGCTGTGCTGCATAAATCCCCAGTCGGCAGGATAAAATCAGATTGCTGTAACCAAGGATCCTGCAGGCAGCTTCCAGTTGCTACTGATGAGAAAGCCTCCTATGAGCAAGAAGTCCCCATGCAAACATCTTTTATTGTGACAGTAGAAATGAATAGAATTGCTTTCTTGCAGGAAAGTCGTAGAATGGCTTAAAGGACTGAAATGGGGGCACTCTTTCTTTTGGATCACTGGGGTCTGCATGGCACACTGTGCATGGCTGGAGTCCTGTGTGAATCATAGTGTCGCAGTTTAACTCCAGCTAGCAAAATACCACGAAGCCGCTCTCACAAATCCCCCTTCCCTCCTCCAGTGGAGGGGAAGAATCGGAGGAAAAAGAAATAAGGAAGCTCGTAACATTGAGATAAGAACTATTTACTAATTAAATCTAAATCAATATATACAGGTACTACTAATAATAAATAATTAAAATAGTAGAAAATGAAACATATAGTACAATATATACAATATGATACAATATAATACAATTTCCCACCATCCACTGATCAATGCACACCCAGATGTTGAGCAATGAAAATCAGACCCAGAGAGCACAAGAACCACAGCCCGAGAGCGATCTCAGCCCAAGAGCTGCGGCCTGAAGGCCAGAGCCCGGGAGCTAACGCAGCGGATTCCGAGCAAACCTTATCACTGATAACATGGCCAGAAAACTCAAAACAATCCACCAGCTCCCACACAAATGAGCCAGCACAGGAGTTGGCAAAGCAGCTAACGCAGGAGGGTTAGCAAGTTGCCTGGAAAGACGAGCAAGGGAGTAAATGAGAGAGAGAGAGAGGAAGAGTAATGACTACCGGACCCCCTTCCCCATGCCGGAACATGACGTACTATGGAATGAAATACTTCCTTGGTTAGTCTGGGTCAGCTACAGCATCCGAAGTGGACAAAAGACCTTGAGTTCAGTACAGGCCATCCCCAGCACCAGCTGAGGCCTTATCAATGTTTTGTCTTAGCATCCAGCAACATAGTTCCCTGGCAACCAGAATAAAGGGAGTTAACCCTTTCCTGACTGAACCCAGCACAATAGAAGCATAGAGTAATTTAACTTGGAAAAGACCTTTAAGATCATCGAGTTCAACTGTTAAGCTAGCACTCTCAAGTCCACCACTAATTATGCCCCTAAGTGCCACTGTACACATCTTGTTAAGTACCTGCATGGATGGTGACTCCACCACTTCCCTGAGCATCTCATTCCAATTCTTGACAACTGTTTTAGTGGATAATTTTTTCCTAATATGCAATCTAAATCTGCGATGGCACAGCTGAGGCCATTTCCTCTTGCACTGTCACTTGGGAGAAGAGACCAGCATCCACCTCTCTGCAACATGATTTCAGGTAGTTATAGGGAGCAATAAGGTTTCCCCTGACTCTCCTTTTCCCCAGGCTAAACACCCAGCTCGATTTTTACTGAGGAAAGAGTATGCGCGTTCAAGACATGAGCAGCCAGTTTCCCCAGGAGAACACTATGGGAATCAGTGTCAAAGGCTTTACTGATGTCTGGGTAGACTACATCCACACCCTTTCCCTCGTCCAGTATGCAGGTCCCTTGCCATAGATGATCAGAGTAGTAAAGCAGAACTTGCTTTAAACCCATACTGACTGAGCCTGACCCCATGGTTCTCCTGTATGTGTCACGTGATGGCACTCAAGATGATCTTCTCCTGTGTTTACTCAAGCTACTCTACTCAGGGTTCTTTGTATCTAAAGGGACATGGGATTACCTATGCTAATTTCTTCCAAGAACGTGAGGTATGAGAGAGTTATGAATGACATCTTAGAGTGTTGGTGTGTATTACTGAGATGACAAGGAACCAGCACCTCCTGGTGTAAAACTGCTGCTGCTCAGGTCGTTCCATCTGGAGGGTTCATGTGTCTGATGGAGTTTGTAAATAGATGGTTTATTATGGTTTTAACCTATGAGAGAGGAAGGCTCTTTCGTGCAATGGAGGGCCTGAACACACTGCTGAGCTTTCTCGAGGGTCTCGTTGGAGGTGCCATTTGGGAAGGATAACTTCATAGGCCAGGTAATAGACAGCCCTACCAGATGGATGGCATTCATTACTAGACCTGTTTGTTACCAATGCCAGTGAGCTAATTGGTGACATCAAGATGAGACAGACTGTGCTGCACTGATTGTGCACTGGTGGAGCTGCCAGGCCTGAGGGATATGAGTGAGGAGAAGATTGAAGTCAGGACCCTGAATTTTAGGAAAGCAAAATTCCATCTGTTCAAGGAGTTATTCAATTGGACCCCCTGGGAAACTGCTCTCAGGGACAGGAGAGTAGAACAGAACAGGGAGATATGCCAGGACACTTTCCATGACACTTCTTGATCCCCACTTGTAAGAAATCAGGAAAGGAAGGAAAGAGACCAGCATGGCTGAGTCAAGATGTGCTGGACAAACTAAAAGGCAAGAAGGAAATGCACAGCCAGTGGCAGCAGGGAATGATATCCTGAAAAGAGTAAATGGATGCTGCCCAATTGTATAGGGATAGAGTCAGGAAGGCTGAGGTGTGTCTGGAAGCACTCAACAAATTTTGTGCCTCCTTCTTCCCTGGCAATCTCTATTCCCACACCTCTCAGGTGGATGGATCTCACCACAGGGACTGGGGAAGCAAAGTCCCTCTCACTGTAAGAGAAGATCAAGTTTGTGACCACCTGAGGAACCTGGACTTACTTACATAAGTCTTTAACAGAATCACAGAATGGTTTGGGTTGGAAGGGACTTTAAAGATCATTGAATTCCAACCCCACTGCCATGGGCAGGGACACCTTCCACTAGACCAAGTTGCTCAAAGCCTCATCCAGCCTGGCTTTGAAGACAGCCAGGGAAGGGGCATCCACAACTTCTCTGGGCAACCTGTCCCAGTGCCTCACCACTCTTTCTGAGAAGAACCTTTTCCTGGTATATAATCTAAATCTACACACTTTCAATCTAAACCCATTACCCCTTGTCTTGTCACTACAGGGGCTTGTAAAAAGTCCCCCCTAGCTTCCTTGTAGGTCCCCTTCAGGTACTGGAAGGTGCTATAAGGTCTCCCCGAAGCCTTCTCTTCTCCAGGCTGAACAAGGCCAATTCTCTCAGCCCTTCTTCATACCAGAGGGGCTCCAGCCCTCTGATCATCTTCATGGCCTCCTCTGGACTCGCTCCAAGCAGTTGATATCCTTCTTATGTTGAGGACTCCAGAGCTGGATGCAGTACTCCAGGTGGAGCCTCAGGAGAGCAGAGTAGAGGGAAAGAATCCCCTCCCTCACCCTGCTGACCACACTTCTCTTTATACAGCCCAGAATATGGTTGGCTTTCTGACCTTCCAGCACACACTGCTGGCTCATTTCCAGCTTTTCATTCACTGTTACCCTCAAGTCCTCCTCAGGGCTGCTTTCGATCCGTTCTCTGCCCAGCCTGTACTTGTGCTTGGGATTGCCCTGACCCATGTGCAGGGCCTTGCACTTGGCCTTGTTGAACTTAATGAGGTTGGCACAGGCCCACCTCTCCAGCCTGTCAAGATCCCTCTGGATGGCATCGCTTCCCTCCAGCATGTTGGCTACACCACACAGCTTGGTGTCATTGGCAAACTTGCTGAGGGTGCACTCAATCCCACTGTCCATGTCACTGACAAAGATGTTGAAGAACACCAGTCCCAATACTGACCCTGAGGAATGCCACTTGTCACTTGTCTCCACTCAGACATCGAGCTGTTGACCACAACTCTCTGAGTACCACCATCAAGCCAGTTCTTTATCCACTGGATGCTGCATCCATCAAATCCATACCTCTGCAATTTAGAGACAAGGATGTCGTGTCAAACACTTTGCACAAGTCCAGGTAGATGACATCGGTTGCCCTTCCTTTATCCACCAACGTCATGACCCCATTGTGGAAGACCATGATATTCATCAGGCATGATCTGCCCTTGGTGACGCCATGTTGGCCATCACCAATCACCTCCTCATTCTCCATGTGCCTTAGCATGGTTTCCAGGAGGATTTGCTCCATGATTTTGTGAGACACAGAGGTGAGACTGACTGGCCTGTAGTTCCCTGGATTCTCCTTTCTTCCTTTTTTAAAGATGGGGGTTATTTTTTCCCTTTTCCACTCAGTGGGAGCTTCACCAGACCACCGCAACTTCTTGAATATGATGGATAGAGGTTTCGCAACCTAGTTCTTTCAGGACCTGCAGATGTATCCCATCAGGTCCCATGGACTTCTGCACCTTCCTCAGGTGTTCCCGAATCTGATCCTCCCTGACCATGGGTGGCTTTCCATTGTCCCAGTCCCTGCCCTTGCCTTCTGCGACTCAGGGGATATGGCTTGTGCCCTTGACAGTAAAGACTGAGGGAAAAAATCATTGAGCATCTCAGCCTTCTCCATATCCTGGGAAACCAATTGTCCCATTTCCTTCTGCAAAGGGCCCACATTTTCCCTGATCCTCCCTTTATTCCCTGTGTACCTATAGAAGCCCTTCTTGTTGGCCTTGATGTCCCTGTCCAGGTTTAATTCTGTCAGGGTTTTGGCTTTCCTAACCTGATCCCTGACTTCTCAGACAAATTCCCTTTAATCCTCCTGTCCTTGCTTCCACCCACTGTAGGCTTCTTTTTTGTGCCTCAGTTTGTCCAGGAGTTGCTTGTTCATCCACACAGGCCTCCCGGCATTTTTACCTGACTTCCCCTTCATTGGGATGCATCGTTCCTGAGCTTGAAGGAAAAGGTCCTTGGATACTCACCAGCTTTCTTGGGCCCCTCTTCCCTCCAGGGCTTCATCCCATGAAACTCTGTCAATCAGTTTCCTGAAGAGGCCAAAGTCTGCTCTCCTGAAGTCCAGGGTAGCAAGCTTGCTGCGCACACTCCTCACATCGTTAAGGATCTCAAACTCCATCATTTCATGGTTGCTGCAGCCAAGGCTGCCCTTGAGCTTCACATTCCCCACCAGCCCCTCCCTGTTGGTGAGAACAAGGTCCAGCATGACACCCCTCCTCGTCAGCTTCACTATCACTTGGAGAAAGAAGTTATCATCAATGCATTCCAGGAACCTCCTGGCTTGCTTGTGCCCTGCAATGTTGTCTCTCCAATAGATATTGGGGTTGTTGAAGTCCCCCATGAGGACCAGGGTGTATGAACATGAGGCTGCTGCTATCTGCCTTTGGAACTTGGGACCCGACGAGCTGTACCCCAGAGTCCTGAGGGAATTGGTTGATGTAGTTGCTAAGCCACTCTCCAAGATATTTGAAAAGTCTCGGCAGACAAATGAAGTCCCCATAGACTGGAAAAAAAGGAAATATTGCACCCATTTATATTACCAATTGACGGGGTCAACAGCAAGGACACAGACCCCAAGTTAAAAAGATAGATAAGCTTATTTTACTTTAGTTTAAAGCAGCAGAAAGAATAAGCAAGGTAATGCACCTGATCATTACCACATAAAGTTAGCTATAGTGATTAAGAAAGATCCATCACCAATTGTCCTGGTACTTTACCATTATCCAGATCAGCTGGGTAGCCCCGTTACAGCGAAGGTTTGGAGAACCTGTCCTGGCAATTGGGAAGTCCTACGCACTGCGTCTGCTTGTAGATGAGGCTCCAACTTCGCTCTGAGAGGGTACTGGTTTTGTACAGCTTAACAAACAAATAATCAAGGGTACAGCAACATCTGGTTTCACTCTTCTCTTAGATTCCTCCCACAGAGCTCAGGGAGGAACCAAGAGAGTGTCTTTTTCTATTTGGCTTTGACCACATATTTCCAGACGAGGCCAGACATCTCACTGCATGGCCTTGGCAGTCTGCCTCTAAACAAGGAAAGTTGAATACATTCTCATGACATTTCATCCTCACTAATGATTACATTTTTTCTAAGCTACATCTTTTGCTAATAATCATACATATTTCACTAATGATCATACATATTTCACTAATGATCATACATATTTCACTAATGATCAGCAGATATTCTCATAGTCATATTTCATGCTGATATGATGCTGGTCGAGAGGTTCATTCAGAAGTCACCTTTGGTTTGAGGCCTATGATTCAGGCCTTTTTTTATCACCATTTTTTAAAAGGATAGAAAGAAGAACCCTGAGAAGTACCAACCTGTCAGTCTCACTTCTGTGCCTGGGAATATCATGGGACAGATCCTCCCAGGAATTATGCTAAGGCACATGAGGGACAGGAAGGTGATTTGAGACAGCATGGCTTCACCAAGGGCAAGTCTTGCCTGGCCAACCTGGTGCCCTTTTATGAGTGCATGACCACATCAGTGGAAAAGGAAAGAGTTACTGATATCATGTATCTGGACTTCTGTAAGACCTTTGACGTGGTCTCCTTTTTAATTTGAAGACATAAAGATTTGATTGATGAACTGTTTGGTGGATAATTGTCTGGATGGTTGCATCTGGAGAGTGGTAGTCAATGGCTCAATGTCCGTACGGAGATCAGTGACAGGTGATGTCACTCAGGGGTCTGTATGGTGACAAGTACTGTTTAATATCTTCATAAACAGAATAGACAGTGGGTCAAGAGCACCCTCAGCACATTTGCACATGACAACAAGCTGAGTGGTGTGGCTGACACACCCGAGATATGAAGATGCCGTTCAGAAGGACCTGGATAAGCTCAAGAATTGGGCCCTTGGAGACTTCATGAGGTTCAATAAAGCCAAGTGCAAGGTTCTACACCTATGTCAGGGCAATACAGGCTGGGGGATGAAGGGATTGAGAGCAGCTCCACAGAGAAGAACTTCAGAATACAGGTGGATGAAAAACTGGACATGAGTCGAGAATGTGCACTCACAGCCCACAAAGCCAACCACATCCTGGGCTGTAACAAAAGAAGTAGGGCCAACAGTTGGAGGGAGGTGTTTTTCTCCCTACACTGCTCTGGTGGGACTCCACCTGCAGTACTGCATCTAGTTCTGGGGTCCCCAACATAAGAAGGTTATGGATCAGTTGGAGCAAGTGCAGAGGAGGCCACAAAGGTGATCAGTGGCACAAGCCACTCGCCAGGATATTTGAAAAGTCACAGCAGTCAGGTAAGGTCTTCAGAGACTTGAAAATGGGAAACATGGCACCTATTTTTGAAAACTGTAGAGAGCCAATAATGTGCACTCACAACCCAGAAAGCCAACTTTATTCTGGACTGTATCAAAAGAAGCGTGATCAGCAGGTCAAGGGAGGTGGTTCTGCCCCCCCTACTCTGCTCTGGCAAGACGCAAGCTGCAGTTCTGCCTCCAGCTCTGGACTCCTCAGCACAGGAAAGACATAGACCTGTTGTAGTGGGTCCAGAGGAGAGCCACAAAAATGATCAGAGGGCTGGAGCGCATCTCCTGTGAGGACGAGCTGGAGAGTTGGGGTTGCTCAGCTTGGAGAAGAGAAGGCTCCAAGGAGACCTTATTGCAGCTTTTCAGTACCAAAAAGGGAGCCTATGAGAAGGAAGATGGGGTCAAACAGTTTGCAGGATCTGTATCTGTAGGACATAGGGTAATGGTTTTAAAGTATACCAGGGTAACTTCAGACTGGATATAAGGACGAAATATTTTATATTGGGGGTGGTGAAAGACTGGATGAGGTTGCCCAGAGAAGTTGTGGATGCCCCATCCCTGGAAACATTCAAGGCCGCGTTGGACAAGGCTCTGAGCAACCTGTTCTAGTTGAAGATGTCCCGGCTTGTTGTGGGGCAGTTGGTCAGGATGACCTTTGAAGGTCCCTCCCACCTCAACCCATCGTACAGTTCCATGGTCCTATTCCCTCAGTCTGTGATTGTATGAAGCAATGCAGTGGACAGGACTTGTCAGAGAGCCCCCTGAATGCCTGCATGCCCCCCGATTCTGTGAGCACTGTTATCAGGGGTGGTCGGGAGTGCGGGGCTACAGCAGGTGCTGCCGCTGAGCAGGAGTGGGAAGCCACTGTGGGCTCACGATGGTCTGCGGGGTGAGCGGCAGCCGTGGGAGGGACAGTGGAGTGGCGAGCGAGCTGCGGAGTGCGAGGTCCGAGCCTGAGGAGATGCCGTCGTGGGCGACGTGGCCAAGGATGTGGGGCTGCAGATGCCGGCGCTCCGCAACCGTGGCGTCTGCATGTTGGACAAAGGTAGGACGCAGCATTTCACCCTGCATGGGCAGATGGGACATTTGGTGGTGGCGGAGAGGCTAGACAGAGAGCAGCTGTGCGAGAGTGCGCAGCAATGCGTGCTGCGGTGTGAGCATCGTGGAGGGGGAAATGAAGGTTTACCGAGTCGAAGTGAAGATCACAGACATTAACAACAACGCGCCCAGCTTCCAAGAGGCAGAAATAGAAATGAGGCTGAGCGAGACAACAGCCCCGGGTACGCGGTTGCCTCTGCAAGACGTGCAGGTCCTGGACGTGGGACTGAGAGCTGCGAGCTCAGCAGTGACAAGCCCTTCTTGTTGGCTGTACAGGCGGGCCCCAGCGGGGCCGATCGTCCTCAGTTGGTGCTGGCGAAGGCACTGGACTGGGAGGAGGTGGCGTTTCACAAGCTGGTGCTGAGGGCGAGCGACGGCGGAGAGCTGGCACTGATGGGCACGGTGCGCATCCGCGTGGCCGTGCTGAATGTGAATGATAACGCACCTGTGTTCAGCCAGGTGGAGTACATGGCGCGCGTACCAGATAATTTGCCCATGGGATCCACCCTTGTCACTGTCACGGCCACCAACGCCGATGAGGAGCGGAAAGGCCAAGTGAAGTTTTAATTGCAAACGGTTTCTGTGAAAACCTCTCATATTTTTCAGCTGGACGCTGTGATGGGAGCCTAGGTCTCAAAGATGGTCACTGCTACGTACAGGCAGTGAATTCACCCTGACAAGTTTCAGCAGAACCTCCCTATCCCTATGTTAATATCCACATTCTTCTCTTGACCTTATACGGAAGCCACACGAATGCTACCTCTTGATTGCTGAAGTCAAATTCAAACCAAGTTCTCGTTCTGATAGGTTATTCATTTATATTACTGTGAGCTTTGTATAGGTGAAACTGGAGGAAAAAAAATTATCATCAACTAGATGAACAGCCAGAGTTGGCAGGAAATCATATTTTTAATGGCATCTTATGAGAAGGGGAGGTCTTCACATTGGCATCTACAGAGCTTCGGCGCTGGTGTATATGCAAGAGCTACTTCACTGTGTAGACCCTGTGGAGGGTTTTCTTTCAGCTGTGAGGGTGTCCTTCATTTTGGGGGTTTTGTTGTTGTTATTGTTTTGGTTTATTTTTTTCTTCACCATAATGAAGAGATGACGGTTTAATATATAGGTGAGATACAACAGCTTTTTCACGACTGGGATCTGTCTGTTTTCTCTTGGCTTCTTCAAGCAGCAGTAACGACTGTCGACACTCACCAGAAAATATTCTTAAGGTCTCAGACCTGCTGCAGTAACAGCGAGATTAGGAGATGAGGACGTGGTTTGCAACAGACACAGGCAAAAGAAACTGGGGGTTGGGTTGTATGGCACTGATACGATGATGCTGGGATTTGAATATTGAAAGAGATAGGATCCGGTACATTTTGTGACTGCTGTTGTTTTCTCAGTGGCTGGGATTCCTGGCTCTGTCGTCCATCAGCAATCACCGTTCAAAGTGAGAAAGCTAGCTCGGAATCTCCCAACGACCAAAAATAAAACCACTATGTACGAGCAGAACTTCAGCGTTCATCCCGCCCTCACGGTGGTGACGTGACCAGTGAGATCACTGAGATAGAAATCCTGCTCCCCATCCTCTGAGCAATGGGGGAGGTCTTGCGGAATACTTGCAGTATAAGACATTCAGACAACGGGAATTCGTAGATGCACCGTTTCAGCACAGATACAAGTTTTCTGTTTCGCGCTACCACCTGTATTTTCCAATCCTCGCGTGATCGCGGTTTAAAGGACGTGCATAGCAAAACCTTCGGGCTGTTCTCGTCCTCTGGAATGCTGCAGTTCTCAAGGACGGTCTCAGGGTGTCACTGTTGGCCAAGGCGGAGAAGCGGCTCCGCGGTCGGCTCCTCCCCGGCCCCGGCGCCCGCGCTGTGCCGCTCTGCACGGTGCGGAGCAGAGACAAGAGCAGGAACTGCCCGACTCAGATCCGTCCTCCGACTGGCAACAGGGATTTCATATATTTCTCTCAGGTACCGATTCAGCTGCTCGGGAAGCCTAATTCAAAATCTCTGCAGAATAAGCTTCCGCAAAGCAGAGAATGCAAGTCCGACCGGCCTCGCAGAACAGGGCAGCCGCCGGGCAGGTCGTGCTGTTGGCCGTGCTGCTGGCGGTGCGCTGCCGGGCGGCGCCGGAGCGGATCCGCTACGCCATCGCCGAGGAGCTGGGCAGAGGCTCGCTGGTGGGGCCGCTGGCGCGGGACCTGGGGCTGAGCCCGGCCGAGCTGCCGGCACGCAAACTGCGGATAGTCTCTGGTGACGAAAAGCAGTATTTCACGCTCGGTGAAGATAAAACAAATCTGCGGGTAAACGAGAGGATAGACCGAGAGGGCATCTGCGGAGCCCTGTCTCCCTGTGTCCTCAGTTTTGAGGCAGTGGTGGAAAACCCTTTCAACATATTTCATGTAAGCGTTACTATCCAGGATATCAATGACAATGCGCCGCAGTTTGAGAGAGAATTTGTTGCCATAGAAATGATCGAGTCCACGCCTCCTGGGGCCAGGTTCCCACTGGGCAGTGGCAGAGACCCCGACATTGGGACGAACTCATTACAAAACTACCGACTTATTCCCAACCAGTTCTTCTCCCTTGTAGTGAAGGTGAGTCCTGATGGGACGAAGCAGCCGGAATTAGTGCTGGAGAAAAGCTTAGATCGAGAAAAACAAAGAAATCACCATTTGATTCTGACGGCGTTGGATGGCGGGGATCCAGTTCGATCCGGGACCGTCCAGATTAAGATTAATGTGACCGACGCAAATGACAACCCACCGGTATTCACCAAAGAGATATACAATGTTCGACTGCTGGAAAACCTGCCAGAAGGCTCCTTAGCTTTTCAGGTGAAAGCTACTGACGTCGACGAAGGTGCAAATGCAGAAATTACCTACTCTTTCAGTGACATCGCAAACAGTGCTCGCCAACTCTTCACTCTGGACTCCAGGACAGGGGACGTGAAGGTATCAGGCCCCTTAGATTATGAAGAAGGGAAATACTATGAAGCGACTGTTAAAGGCAAGGACGGGGGCGGGTTTAGTGCACACGCCAAAGTGCAAATACACATTATAGACGTGAACGACAATGCTCCAACACTTTCTCTGCTGCCTATCTTGAACCCTATACCCGAAGACTCGGTTCCCAGCACAGTTATAACCGTGATCAATGTCCGTGACAGAGACTCGGGAGATAACGGAGAAGTGAGCTGTAACATAGACGCGAGTTTGCCTTTCAGACTACAACCGTCATCAGAGAACACCTACAAACTAATAATAGCCAGTATCCTGGACAGAGAAAAGGTCTCCGCATACAATATCACCATCACTGCCAGGGACCGTGGCAGCCCGGCGCTCTCGAGCCACACAGCGCTGGTGCTGGAAGTGTCGGACGTGAACGACAACGCGCCGGTGTTCGAGGAGGCCGCCTACAGCGCCTACGTGGCGGAGAACAACGCGGCGGGCGCGCCGGTGCTGCGCGTGGTCGCGCGGGACGCGGACGCGGGCGCCAACGGGCGCGTGAGCTACTGGCTGGCGGGCGGCAGCGCGGGCGCGGCGGACGCGTCGCCGTACGTGTCGGTGGAGGCGCGGAGCGGCGCGCTGTACGCGCAGCGCCCCTTTGACTACGAGCAGTGCCGCGAGTTCGCGGTGGCGGTGCGGGCGCAGGACGGCGGGACGCCGGCGCGGAGCGCGACGGCGACGGTGCGCGTCTTCGTGCTGGACCGCAACGACAACGCGCCGCGGGTGCTGTGGCCGGCGGCGGGGTCGGGAGCGGCGGCGTCGGGAGCGGCCCCGGCAGCGGCGCCCTTCGAGGTGGTGCCGCGGTCGGCCGAGGCCGGCTACCTGGTGGCCAAGGTGGTGGCGGTGGACGCGGACGCGGGGCGCAACGCGTGGCTGTCGTACGAGCTGGTGCAGGCGGCGGAGCCGGCGCTGTTCCGCGTGGGGCTGCACAGCGGCGAGGTGCGCACGGCGCGGGCCGTGTCGGAGCGGGACGCGGCGAAGCAGCGGCTGGTGGCCGTGGTGAAGGACCACGGGCAGCCGGCGCTGTCGGCCACGGCCACGCTGCACGTGGTGCTGGCCGAGAGCTTGCAGGAGGCGCTGCCGGAGCTGAGCGAGCGGGCGGCGGGCGCCGAGTCGCCGGCGGAGCTGCAGTTCTACCTGGTGCTGGCGCTGGCGCTGCTCTCCGCCCTCTTCCTGCTGAGCGTGGCGCTGGCCGTGCTGGCGCGGGTGCGCCGGGCCGGGCCGCCCGCCGTCCTGCGCTGCCTGGGCGCGCAGCGCTTCTCCGTGGCCGGTGCCGCCTTCCCGGCCGACTTCTGCGAGGGCACCTTGCCCTACTCCTACAACCTGTGCGTGGCGCCGGGCCGCGCCGTCGCCGAGGGCGCTTGGCCGCCGCCGCCGCTGCCCAGCCTGGCCGCCGAGGAGCTTCTGGGCGGGGAGCCCTGCGGGAAGCGGAGCCCGAGCGGCAGCGCCGGCGCGGGAGAGCCGCCCG
The DNA here is from genome assembly GCA_027574665.1 of Rhynochetos jubatus. Lineage (NCBI taxonomy): Eukaryota > Metazoa > Chordata > Aves > Eurypygiformes > Rhynochetidae > Rhynochetos > Rhynochetos jubatus. The sequence goes on from CM050662.1 coordinate 2,886,652, forward strand.
CCGACCCCGACGCACCGCAGGTCTGTAAGCCCGCGCCCCCCCGCCCTTCTCCTTGAGCCTTTCCGAAACGAACTTCCCTATTCCCCTGCCTTTCCGGTGGCGTGGTGTGGCTGAGCAGTGAGTTGGTAACGGTGAACGCCGTAAAAGAAGGGTTGGCGCATGGCAGAATTGGGAGAATGTGGTGGACGGTTCTCGTGGCAGAGTGTTCCTTCGTGATCGCTATTTCCCCCAACTTGAACCTGGTTAATGGCTGGATGCAAACCCGTTGGTTACTGCTGTTTCCCAAAGGAGAGGTGCGTGTGGCTCCGTGGATGGAGAAATTACAGATTGTTCCTCCCTGGTGAATGTTTTCCACCGAGTGCTGCAGAAACGGAAGCGTTGATGGGGCGGATAAGTTTCCTCCAGGCATTATTTTTTCTGACTTCTCTGTACAGTTATTCCCCATTTAAACAGTAAACATCGAGCCTTACTTTGTGGAAAGAGATGCCATGAGTTTGCATGACGCAGTGGAGAATATGGGATTGACAGCTCAGGGTTGGCGATTTTTCCTTCCAAAACGTGCGTACTTTCTCCCTGAAAGGAGAAGTTATGGATTGTTGCACCCTTATGAAGGAGGAGGGTGTCGCCCATTATTTGAGGAAATGCTTCTTCAGCAATGGTAGTGCAGGTGGAACAGGTTCATTGGTTCAGGCATTGTTCCCCTGTGCAGTTATTTCTGATTTTATATTTTTTCCCCTTCAATTGTAGAAGTAGTTCCCCCATTTTACCTGGCCTGATCTGTCTTTCATATATTTTCCTCCCATTTTAACGATGAAGACGAATTGTTACTATGTAGAATGAGATCGGCTGACTCTGCATGACAAAGTCGCGAATATAGGATTGGCGCTCGGTGATGATGGGTTGGGTTTTTTTTCCGTTCTTATTACTTTTTTCCAAAGCTATGAACTTGGAGATGGTTGATAGCAGGGCACAAGCCTGTTGCTTAATACCTTTTCGGTACTGGATTCGCAAAGAAAACGTGTGTGTGGCTAATATATGGAAATGTGATAATTTCTTCATTCCGAGTAAAAGAAGAGAGTGTCGCCCTTTTTTTTTTTTTTTTTTTTTTTTAAGAATTCTCCTATAGAAATGGCAGAAATGGTAGCAGTGATGGGACGGGTTAATTTTTGCTAACCTTCTTTTTCCATCGTTGGTGGTAGTTTGTTCTTTTTTTAGTGCTCCTGATCAGCCTTTCATACACAGGTGAAGGTGTAGAATGAGATCTCAGAAAACCCCAACCAAATCTTTTGTATTTCAGGGCCTGTCTTCTTTTCTTCTTCCCTTTTCCCAAAGAGAGTTGCTTCGACCTGGTTGATCGTGTTCACAGGGAAATACTTTTTGCAATAGTTGCTGTGACTGCAATTCAATTGATCTCATCCAATTGAAAAAAGTGTTTAGCGTAGAGAAAGGCCAATGCAGGAAATCGCCAGTTTCATTTAGGGGCTGTTCTTCACTGAGCTTTGTGCTGTTTCTCGGGATGTAGGGAATTACTGTGGCTGTTTGACATGCTTTTGATCTGCAGAAAGGGTGAGGGAAAAGTAATTTACGCACAACTGCTACAAAAAGCTGTGAAACTCGTGGAGCAGATTGTGCTTTCGAACTACTGGGGTAAGGCTTGTAATATTCACAACGTCATGTTTTACAAGACATCGCCAGATTTACTTTTCACGTGCTGTAGAAAGACGGCGGCTGTGGAAGGCCTGTGCCTTCCTCCTGTTCGCGATGGCCTTGACTGCTTCTCAGGTTCACGTGAGAAGTTTTATCTGTAAAACCTGATCTCTGTCTGAAGTGAGGTGTGTTAGTAACTTTAAAGGCGGATCCTTAGTGTGTAAAATGAGATCCACTTAATCTACGCAGCAGGGTTGTGATAATGGGATTGACGTTTTGTGTCAGAGATTTTTCTGTCCTGATGGCTTTTTCAGACCTGGTTGAATGTTGAACTAAAACACGTTGGTTAAGGATGTTTCAGTGTTGGATTCCCAAAGGAAATGTTCGTGTAACTCCATGAACGGAGTTACAGATTATTTCATCATCTTTGCCTTGCACTGACACATCTTTTCAGGGAAGGCTGCTGCAGAAATGGCAGTGGATGGAATAATTTTGTCGAGGCATTTTTTTCTGAAGTTCTTTGTGTTCCAGATCTGGTGGGGTTTATTGGTGTGTTTGGTTTTTGGGGTTTTTTCTTTTCTTTTCCGTACAGTTGTTAAGCCACAGTATGGCATCATCAAAAGAATAGGTCGAGTTTTGCATTTCAGAGTCTATTTGCTGTTTTTATCCTCTTTTCCGAAGTGTTGTACTTTATTAAACATGGAAAATTTCATTTATGTTGATTTATTTGTTAGTTTTTTGGGGGTTTGTTTGTGTGTTTCAATGACCTCACCGACAAATAGTATGTGACTATCGTTGCCTGCTGCTGAGATACTCCATAGAGTGTGGTTATAATTAAAAATTCCGATGTGATGGTTGGAGAAAAGGGGGAATTGGAGGCTGAATTAGAGCAGCCTCCCATGTGCAGGTAAAGAGCAACGAAGTCAAGAATGAAAAGCAGTCCCAGAGGAGGACTCTTTCTGAGGAGGGACATTGCTTGCTGCCTTGTGCTGTTGGTCGGGGTCAGGAAAGATAATGTGGCTCTTAGGAGCTTCAGAAACGTTGAGGAAAAGGTTAGCACGACTGCTACAAAAGCTGTGCAATTCGTGTTGGAGCTTGTGATTTGGAACTAATGGGATATGGCTCGTAGTGCTCATAATTTACTTTCCATATATCGCCATTAGCAAGATTTAGTTTTCCCGTGTAGTAGAACAACTACGGCCCCGGGAGGCCTCCGCCTTCGCCCTGGCCGCGATGGCCTGGAGGATGCAGGAAGAGACGTGCTGGAGAAAAGGCATCGCAGGAGATCAGTGCAGGACGGGAAGCGATGTCTGCGTGGATCTGTCCCGTCCCCGCGAGCCGTGGGTGGGACAGGCCGGGCGGGCAGCGCTCGGTGCCTGCAGTGCCGGGAGGAGGCTGCGGGCGCCGCTGTTGACCGAGGAGGAGCGGGAGGAAGACCGGAGCGCTGCAGGCAGCCCCGCCGGCTGCGGCCCGGCTCGCTCGCTGTCTGGCTGCTGGCTCGGCGGCCGGGCGGTCTGCGAGCGTCCCCGCGGTGCGGAGCCGAGCTGCAGCGAGTGGAGGGGCCGGCGGCAGCGGCCGGGAGCGGCGAGCCGGAGTAGGAGTGCGAGGCGGAGCGGAAGACGAAGAGACTGCTGGAACAAGAGCTGAAGCAGGAGCCAGTGCCGGAGCGGGACACAGAACGGCGAGCGGCGGCAGGGAGCTGTCGGCGGCGGTACGGGACCGGCGGGGCCGCGGCGGAGATGTGGGCGGCGGGGAGGCGCTGGGACCGGCGGGAGCGAGCCCTGCTGTGGGGCGTCCTGGTGGCGGCGTGGGAGGTGGCGTGGGGTCAGCTCCTCTACTCTGTGCCCGAGGAGATGCCGAAGGGCTCGTTCGTGGGCGACGTGGCCAAGGACCTGGGACTGCAGCTGTCGGCGCTCCGCGACCGCGGCGTCCGCATCTTGGACAAAGGTAGGACGCAGCATTTCTCCCTACACGGGGAGACGGGACACTTGGTGACGGCGGAGAGGCTAGACAGAGAGCAGCTGTGCGAGAGTGCACAGCAATGCGTGCTGCGGTGTGAGCTGATCGTGGAGGGGGAAATGAAGGTTTACCGAGTCGAAGTGAAGATCACAGACGTTAACGACAACGCGCCCGGATTCCAAGAGGCAGAAATAGAAATGAGGCTGAGCGAGACAACAGCCCCGGGTACGCAGTTTCCCGTGGCAAGGGCTCACGACCCGGACGTGGGACCGAATTCCCTGCAGAGGTACGAGCTGAGCGGCGACGAGCACTTCTCGCTGGCCGTGCAGGTGGGTCCTGACGGGGTCGAGCGTCCCGAGCTGGTGCTGGCGAAGGCGCTGGACCGGGAAGAGGCGGCGTTTCACGAGCTGGTGCTGAGGGCGAGCGACGGCGGAGAGCCGGCACTGACGGGCACGGCGCGCATCCGCGTGGCCGTGCTGGACGCGAACGACAACGCGCCCGTGTTCAGCCAGGCGGAGTACACGGCGCGTGTGCCGGAGGACGTGCCCGTGGGCTCCACTCTCGTCACCGTCACGGCCGCCGACGCCGACGAGGGCCTGAACGGGCATGTTATGTATACATGGCAAACGGTTTCGCTGAAAGCCTCGCAGATTTTGCATCTGGACGCCGAGACGGGAGCGATCACGCTGGTGCGGAGCCTGGACTTCGAGGAAGGCCACTCCTACGAACTGGAGGTGCAGGCACGGGATGGCGGCGGCCTTTCCGACACGGCGAAAATCGCGATCACAGTGACAGACGTGAACGACAACGCGCCCGAGATTTCGGTGCGGTCGGCGCTGAGCGCGATCTCGGAGGACGCCCCGTCGGGCACGGTGGTGGCCCTGCTGCACGTGCAGGACCGGGACTCGGGGGCGAACGGCGAGGTGCGGTGCAGCATCGCCGAGCGCCTCCCGTTCCGTCTGGAGAAGTCCCTGGAGGACTACTACCGCGTGGTGACGGCGGGGCAGCTGGACCGGGAGGAGGTGTCGGAATACAACGTGACAGTGCGGGCGGCGGACGGCGGGTCGCCGGCGCTGTGGAGCAGCGCGGTGCTGGCGCTGCGGGTGCTGGACGTGAACGACAACGCGCCGGTGTTCGCGGAGGCGCGCTACAGCGCCCGGCTGCCCGAGAACAACGCGGCGGGCGCGCTGGTGCTGACGGTGCGGGCGTCGGACGCGGACTGGGGGCAGAACGCGCGCGTGCGGTACCGGCTGTGGGAGGGGCGCGTGCGGGGCGCGCCGCTGTCGTCCTACGTGTCGGTGCAGGCGGAGACGGGCGCGCTGTACGCGCTGCGCTCCTTCGACTACGAGGAGGTGCGCGAGGTGGGGCTGTGGGTGCGGGCGGAGGACGGCGGCGCGCCGGCGCTGAGCAGCAACGTGTCGGTGCGGCTCGTGATCGTGGACGAGAACGACAACGCGCCGCGGGTGCTGTACCCGCCGCCGGCGTCGGGCGCGGGCTGGTCGGGCGTGGAGCTGGCGCCGCGCTCGGCGGAGCCCGGGGCGCTGGTGGCCAAGGTGGTGGCGGTGGACGCGGACGCGGGGCAGAACGCGTGGCTGTCGTACGAGCTGGCCAAGGCGACGGAGCCGGGGCTGTTCCGCGTGGGGCTGCACAGCGGCGAGGTGCGCACGGCGCGCTTCCCGCTGGCCCGCGACGCGGCGCGGCAGAGCCTGGTGGTGGTGGTGAAGGACCACGGGCGGCCGGCGCTGTCGGCCACGGCCACGCTGACGGTGGTGCTGGCCGAGAGCGTGGCCGAGCTGCTGTCGGAGCTGGGCAGCGCGGCGGCGGCGGCGCCGGGCGAGCCGGCCGGCAGCCTGACGCGGTGGCTGGTGCTGGCCGTGGCGGCCGTGTCCTGCCTCTTCCTCGCCTTCCTGCTGCTGCTGCTGGCGCTGCGCCTGCGGCGCTGGCGCCGCTCGCAGCTGCTGGCGGCGGGCAGCGGCGCCTTGCGCGGCGTCCCGGCCTCGCACTTCGTGGGCATCGACGGCGTCCGCGCCTTCCTGCGCTCCTACTCGCACGAAGTGTCGCTCACCGCCGACTCGCGCAAGAGCCAGCTCCGCTCGCCGGGCGGCAGCTGCTGCGACACCCTGCCGGCCCGGCCGCCGCCCGACGAGCCCGCGCCGCTGCTCGGGGAGGACCCCGCCGCTGCCCCGGTGAGTTCCTCTGGCGGGACGTCTTGCGCGACGCTTCCCTCTGCTGCTCCTCTGCCCTTTCCCCCCGTGTTCTGCGTCCTGCCCCGGGAGCTTTAGTGCGAGGGAAGGCAAAGCTTCATGCAGCAACGTGCGGTGTGCTGGTGCCTCTTGCTCTGGGGCTGTGAACACGGGATCGCTGCTCTGCGTTACAGGTGGTGCGGGCGGCCAGAGAAGTGGGACTGCCTTTGCCTTCAGCTTCTTCAGAGCAGGGCTTTGTGTTTCATCATGTCGTTATCATGTTGGATGCTCTTCGCAGACCCAGTCTCTCCTGAAGGACTGATCCTCTTACTTTTAGAATCCTCATTGTTCTTCTCCGTAGGGTAGTGAGCATGTAGTTGTGATGTCCTGAATTGGCGGCTGAATTAGGTACTTATTCAAGTGCCATAATGGGAGCCTTGGGCGGAGCCAGCAGTGTTTTCATTACCTACTAAATAACTTGATTTTGTACCTACTCTCAGTGCCATAATCTTGAAGAGTATGTTATGATCCTTTCGTTTCTGCATGTTTTAACTTCTTACCGTGATCGTTTTCTTTAAACGTTACTGGAAGGAATGCTTTTGCTTGGCAAATGCACCTCGTAAGAAGTCATAGGTGATTCATGGTAAGGAGGTTGTCCGTGCAACTTTGGATGGAGTCCACCTCCAAGTAACAGGGATCTATGATACCCATGCCATCTGGGATGGATTTGGGGAGAGTGTTGGGGGTGCTGTGTGTGAGGAGGTTCTGGTGGAGACATGGCATGTGTGTTGTTGATTCCCAGGGTTTATTGCTGGCCTTCTGGAAATGAGTCTGAGGGTGTCTTAGAGTTAGATGCCCCCTTGCTTGGCCTCCAACTGGCCACTTTGTGAGTTCGGGTTAATTTTCTTTCCCACTTTTCTTTCCCACTGCATGCTGTTCCCTGTGAGCGGTAGTTAAATTCTTGCCTTGCTTGCTGTGATGATATAAAGGTGGGTCTCTATGAATCTGATAATATGTCTGAGAATGCCACTAGAATCAATTCTCTTTCTTGTCACATTAAACATGATGAAAAGTCAATGCAAGATATGTGAGGGACTGGCCTTGTAGTAGAAGTAGGGGGTTGTATGCTCACACTGGCTGGGCTTTAATATTGTGCCTAGTGCCAAGGCCTCTCTCACTGACACTTAGGCTCCTTTTCCCATGTCCTCAAAGGAGATGCCAGTTCTCTGACCAATTTGTCTGCAAGCATTAGCCATGTAAGTGCATATGTGCTTCAGGGGTACTAATTCTAGTAATTGCTTCCTTGCAAGACAGTGATGTAGAGTTTCATACCGGCTATATTAAGCTTTTCTCAGCCTTGACCAACCTTCAGATGTTATTAATGGCTCTTGCTTATATGAAGTAACTGCTGATGTTTTGTCAGTATTAAAACTGGTGTGATTCTAGGGGATGCGAGTGTATTTTTGTCAGGAATTTGTTGGTTTAGAGCTTGTTATTACATGCAGTGCTTGCCTCTGCTGCTTGTCTGCCTTCTCCCCACCATATTCTGTGCCCTGCCAAGTGATGCTTAGTTTCAAGGAAGGCAAAGCTTCTTTTAGCCATGTGCTGTTTTGTGTTGCCTCAGGGAGGTAAATATGGAATCAATGCTCAGCGTTACAGTTGGTGTGGGAGGCTGGAGAAGAAAGGCAACATTTGGTTTGAATATCATTGGAGCGGGTCTTTGTGGGTTTGTCACACTCCATCTCATTACTAATTTTGTCCCCTGAAATGTGTACTAGCATTTTTCTTGTTAGCATTAGTTCTTCTGAATGGATGTATTGCATTGGAAGTTTGCATGAATGTTTGCATTACTTTCAAGCTCAGGTATCTTCCCAGCAGGAATGGTGTTAAGAAAGAGAACTTGAATGGCCCCATGTATAACTTCTCTGCTCATTGGTTCTACTCTTCTCAACCTTTCTGTTTCTTCATTGTATCATGGTGAGCAATGAAATGTCTTTGTATTTGTTCATGCTGACATCTTTTTGCACCTGGTAGAGAAATGAGCTGGGCCACAACTGGTCCTTTGTTGATGTCTGCCTGTTCCAAAGATCGTGAATCGTGGAAGTTGTGACTATTTGAGAAAGTCTCTGTGCGAAGGTGTGTGATGGGCTAATGGAGGAAACAGGAGATGGTTTTTGCTCATTTCCCATTTAGTAACATTAACTTATTTAAAATGGAGCTGGATTTGCCTTGGCTTGAAAATAGATGCTATGGGGAGGGACCTACAGGGGTGGGAGGGGAGACATTCAAGGTGCAGGAGGGATGTAAGGTGGGAGATGTTCCCTCTCTGCAGATGTTCACTGCTGCACTTTCTCCTGGAGGATCACTCCTCTTTTGCCTTTAGACCCTTGGTGTTTCTTCCCAGAAGAGTAGTGAACAAATGTGTTTTTTTCTTCATGCAGAAATGTAATGTAATACAGATGGTGGTGCATGTTGAAGAGAAAGAGTTGGGGCAACTGGTATCTCCTTCATGATATGTGCTTGTAAATTCTGAGGGTCTAAGAATACCATGGAAGTTGATGTCAGTCTTGGGAGCTGTGTGTGAGGGGCTGTTGAAGGACACAAGCGATTGGGTATCTCCATTCCCTGTTCAGTGCTCATCTGTGGTATTGTGCAATGTTTCATCTTCCCAAAGAACTGTGGCTAGAAGACATGTTTTTGCATCTGTATTGTGAGCCCTGGAAGGTCCTTACTGTGTATTTGATGTTGTCATCAATTCTTATCTAACAGCTTAATTATATCCTTATGACAAATACCATAAGGAGAGCTTTAGGAAGAGCAAACTGTCTGTTAATTAGGTACCAAATACATTAATTATGTACATACTCTCAGTACCATTATCTAGAAACATGTGTTGGGTTGACCTTGGCTAGAGACCAAGTGCCCACCCAGCCACTCTATCACTCCCCCTCCTCAGCTGGACAGGGGAGAGAAAACACAATTAAAGGCTTGCAGCTCGAGATAAGGACAGTGAGACATCATTCAGCAATTACGATCAAAGGCAAAACAGACTCGTCTTGGGAAAAAAACTAATTTAGTTTATTATCAAGCAAATCAGTGAAAAAACAGAATTAAAACCAAATCTTAAAACACCTTCCTCCCACCCCTCTCTTCTTCCCAGGCTCAAAATCACCCCCGGTTTTCTCTATCTCCTCCCCTCTAGCGGCGGAGGGGAGTGGGGCATGGAGGTCATGGTCAGTTCATCACACGTCGTCTCTGCTGCTCACAAAAAGGACTTCTCACACTTTTTCTCTGCTCCAGCGTGGGGACCCTCCCACAGCAGACAGTCCTCCATTAATTTCTCCAGCATGAGTCCTTCCCTCGGGCTGCATTTCTTCATGAATGGCTCCAGTGTGGGGCCCTTCAATGTTTTGCAGTATTTCAGGATCAGACAGCTCCAGCTTGGGCTTCCCACTGCGTGACAAGTCCTGCCAGCAAACCTGCTCCAGCCTGGACTCCTCTCTCCACGGGTCCACAGGTTCCGTCAGGAGCCTGCTCCAGTGCGGGCTTTCCATGGTGTGCACAGCCCTCTTCAGGCATCCCCCTGCTCCAGCGTGGGGTCCTCCAAGGGCTGCAGGTAGATGTCTGCTCCACCGTGGACCTCCATGGCTGCAGGAGGACAACCTGCCTCACCGTGGTCTTCACCACCGCTGCAGGGGAATCTTTGCTCCAGCACCTGCAGCACTTCCTCCCCCTCCTTCTCCACTGACCTTGATGTCTTCAGAGTTCTCTCTCTCACATCTCGTGCCCTCTCTGTCTATCTGCAAAATCTACTGTCTTCTGGGTTTTTTTTCCCTTCTTAAACAGATTATCACAGAGGCATTATGACTGTTGCCGATTGACTTGGCCTTGGCCATGGGGGGATGGGGTCCATCCTGGAGCCAGCTGGCATAGGCTCTGTCACACATAGAGAGGCTTCTAGCAGCTTTTCACAGAAGCCACTCCTCTAGCCCTCTGGCTACCAAAGCTTTGCCACACAAACCCAATACCCATATGTTGTGACCAGTTCCATTCTGCTTGTGTTAACTTCTTGCCTTGCTCATTGTGATGATCTGAAGGTGGCCATTGCCTGTGATACTGTGTGGAAGATCACATCTATATGTCTTACTGTCCCTTATGTGCCTTTCATGTTTGCAGCTGTAAAGAGGAAGACTGTCATAGACTTGTTTCCTTAAACTGCTACTGGAAGACATGCTCTTGCCTGTCACATACACATGGTACATTATCCATGGTAAGAAGTTGTCTGTGCAGCTTTTCTTTGGATGGGGTCTATCTGCAAATGATGAAGACTGATGACAACCATGTGAGGTGTGAAGGGCTTGAGGAGAGTATTGGGAGTGCTGTGTGTGAGGAGGTACTGGTGGAGACAAGGCATGTGTGTTGTTAATTCCCAGAATTCATTACTGAACTACATAAAATGAGACTGATGGTGTCTTATTGGTGGATATCACACTGCTCAGATTCCAACTGGCAACGCTCTGGGTTCATCAGTGTGTTCCTGTTGCATGAAGTTTCCTGTAAACGGTAGTTATTGAGCAGAGTTTACACTTTAGCTTAAGATTTGAGAGCCTGGTGTCTTCAGTGTTGCCACTGTGCTGAAGAAGGATGATGGTGTCTTTGAGCTGATACTCTGATGACTGGATCTTTATTGGAGCTGCATATCGCTTTTGCAGTTGAGAACATTCTACGTTTCTTCAAATTAGTGTGAGAAGCAGAAACATCTTTGCATGTGTCCATATTGTGATCTTTGTTCTCAGATAAGAAGTTCTGTGTGCAACATTTCTTTCAAAGGTGTCTGTCTGCGAAGGTAGCTTTCCTGTTCTGTGATGCTTGGGCATGATGAACAATTCTACCTGATCAGAGACAGGGTAGGAGAAAATGTTTACTCTGGTATAATTTGAAACGCCTAAATGGTAGGTGTATAGGTTAAGTTTGTCTTAGTTATTAGATGGGGCCCACAGTAGTGCTTCCATGCTTTTTCCCTTTTTCATTGTCCAAATAATTTACACTGTGGCTATGGTCTTTGGTGTAAGCTCCTGTGTGAGTCTCCTGTGAACCTTTTACCAACTAGATACCCTCCTTGTGTACCTTAGCATAACTGGCATAAGCTGAAATGTTAAGCTATGATGGCTTCACTTCGTTAGGTTTCTCAGTCTTCCTTTCTTTGTTGTCCAGGGCCTTGTTGTGGCTGGTAAATGTTAAAACATTGAAAGGTCTGTCACATCCAAGTTTTTTTGTGTCCAAGAACACAGTGTCAAGAAGGAGGGAGATGTGTCTCAGATTCACTAATTCCCTTTGTTGAAATAGATATATATAACACCTGAGGTCTGTAGGTAAACAGAATCTTTTATTCTATAGTTAAGGTCATTGGTAATCTGTTAGGTAACAGAAAAGCTATTGCTTGCCATGCACATGAGGGGTTTATGCCTTGCCTTACTTACTAGAGAAAGGTAAATGTACAAAACAAAAAATAAAAGAGAAGAAGAAAAATAGAGAGAGCGAAAGAGATCACCAGTCTGGGTTCCAGTGTTGGTCCAGCCAATGGGGATCTCTGATCCGTAGGAGTGCTCATCCAGAAGTTTCAGGAATTCCTTTCCCTACATGTTATTTGCCATTCCCCTTTTTATTCTCATTGCTCAATGTGGACTGCATCTTTCCAAAATGATTGGCTATAATCTCTAGCATAGAAATTAGTACACATGCCCAGATGCTATTTTCTGCCTCCTTCTTTTGGGTCAGAGGAATAGTTGAGATAGGTGGTACCTGAGTTGGTGATTGTGATCTCCAACTGCTGCATTTACCTTTACCTCCGTTGGCATTTTCACTGACTCCGCTGCCTCTTGTCCTGCCTTCTGAAGCAGGATGTTCCTTTATGGATCAGCAAAATATTGTGTTGGTTTAGCTTTCTGCTTGGTCTCCAGCAAGGCCTTTTATACTTGTTGGGCTGGGGAAGCAGTTTCCACCCATACCGTGAAGGTGTTCAGCTGCCAAGACAAAGATTTTGAAAGATCTTTCTTTCCCTAAAATGTCCCCTGAACTAAATGCTCTTTCGGCTGTGGCTGACATATGAGCACAAGTTGGATATTGTCTGTGGTGTGACTAAATGCTGTGAATGCAGAGCAAGGAGGGTGAGAGGCTGTGACCCTGGATTCCCAGTCCTGAAAGGCAATAGTAGTCCTCTGATAATAAATTTTTTTATAAAAATTGTGCATTTAGAGAAATTATGCATGTATAGAATGACTTAAAATTCCTGTGTGTAACCTCCTTTATCCATCTCTGTCTTGCTGGAACATTGAAATGTAGAGTTTCTTCACAGTTGTAATTACACTTTCTTTCAGGGCTTTGTTTCCTGGAAGCTTGTGACTCATTTTCCACATTGGTGAACCATGCTTTTTGCATTGGAAACTGTGAGTGTTGTTTTGCATCAAATACCTGCACCAATGATATAAAAGATAATTCTATGATGTGAGTGGAAAATTAATCAGAAACTAAAAGAGGATCTGTTGCAATTTCTAAGGAGACAACTTGAGAATGAGGCCCGTGATAAAGTGTTTACACTTACGGCTTCATACTGGTATGAGATGAGCAGGCCACATAGTAGAAAAATGGATAAGACCTGATGACTGACATCCCCTACAATATAGTGCAGAGTAAGACTTGAGGGCTCTATTTGCAGCATGACTCCTCAGAGACATCCAGGAGATCTCTGGGATGAATTTCAACAGCTGCAGTGAAGGCCAAGACTTCCCGGTGGGTTTTTCTGATACACACTGTCTTCTGATGCTTCCTTGACTTGCTTGTCTGATTTATGGTTTTGTTTTTCTTCACCTGATCTCCCGCATGTTTTGATTTACTTGTAATTCTCAGCATAGCTTCGTTTAGCAATGATGTGCTGTGTGTCTGTGTGTCTTGGTCATGCTACAGTGGGTGTGAATGGCAGGAGATGTGAGTGTATCTTTGTGTTCTGTTATTGTAGGTGGGGAATAGATTAAACCATGACCTCAGAAGAAGTCACACCTCTGTGGAATAGTGTGTGTGAGGAAAGAGGGGATCAGATTCCCTATAACCATTAGTTTGATGACCCATTCTCTGTTGGATGACCACTTCTCTTGTGTTTTGATAATTTACCTTTCATGTGCTTTAGAATCCTTCTATTCTGAAGATGGTGCTGAGCAGACAAATGTACCTCTCTTGGTGTGATTGTGTACCTTATTCTCTCATGATATGTCTTTGCCAGTTATGAGAGGGTTAGAAGCAAAACCACAAGTTGTGTAGGGTTGGAAATAAGTCTGGGGAGCTTGGGCCTGGGGGGGCTATAGAAGAACAGATGGTAATTTCCTTGCTTGTCATAGTAACAACCATGCATATGATGAAGTACTCTGCAATTTGAGTTTCTTTTTCTCAATTGTTTGGCCTAAGATATATTATTCCTTGTGATCCATTAATTGTGTTTTAACTCTTGCCTTGCTTGTTGCCAAGAGCTACAGACCGACCACAGTGTCTCTGATCACATGTGGAAGGTCACATCTGTTCCAAGTGTCTGACTGCAGGATCAGTTCCATACACAGCTTTGATGTTTAGAGCTGTGACGAGGAAGGCTTTCACAGACATACGTGTGCTCACCACCACACTTGTATGTAGCATACGAATGCAAAACCATTTCTACCGCAGTCCTCACAGTGCAAAGTGGCTAGCCAAGGTTTCCATAATAAGACTGGGGACAAGTGGGAGAGCATGTGCAGGGTGCCACTCACATGGTTCCCAATAACTTGATGGACATGCAGTTGGAGAGACATGGGTTCGACTGGTGGAGTGTTAGATGGATCAGGAACTGTCTGGATGTCCAAGTGGAAACAAGTAACGTGGTGTTCCTCAAGATTCCATACTGGGACCAGTACTAATTAGCATCTTTGTTAATGACACAGAGAGTGGGATTGAGTGCACTCTCAGCAAGTTTGCTGATGACACCAAGCTGTGTGGTGCAGTTGATTGGGTAGAGGAAGGGATGCCATCCAGCATGATCTTGAAAGGCTTGAGAAGCAGCCCATGCAAACCACATGAGGTTCAACAAGGCCAAGTGCCAGGTCCTGAACCTGGCTTGGGACAATCCCCAGTGCCAATACAGACTGGGGAATGAATGATTTAAAGCAGCCTTGCAGACAAGGACTTGGGGGTACAGGTTAGTGAAAAATGGGGTATGAGCTAGCAATTTGCACTTTCTGTGTGGACGTGTAGTGACAAGACAAAGGGCAATTTTTTAAACTGAAAGAGGTAGGTTTTGATTGGACCTGAGGAAGAAATATTTTATAATGCAGGTGATGAGTATGCAAAAGCTTGCCCAGAGAAGTTGTGGATGCACCATCATCAAAAGTGCTCAAGGTCAGGTTGGATGGGGATTGGAGCAACCTGATGTAGTAAAGGATGTTCCTGGCCTTGACAGAAGAACTGTACTGCAAAGGTCCCTTCCAACCCAGACCGTTCTTTGGTTCTCTGAAAGTCTGTCCTGGTTTTGCACTTTTCCATTGTTAGCTCCTCAGTGTGGAGACATAAAAGAAGGAGCTTTAATGAATCAGAAACAAAATAGTAAATGTTATTCTGCTATCTTAACAGCAGGCTATACACATTACATTTGCCGTGATACATTTTTCAGTGTAATTGTTCTTCTCCCTACAACAAAAATTAATGATGCGAAAAATGTCAGAGGTTTACGTGAGCAAAAGGAAAGTAGTGTAGGGAAGACATAAGTCCTTTTCAGGTCGGGCATGAAAGGATTACAATGACTTTTGCTTCATTCTGTTTGTGATTACTTACTGATTATTCCATCGAGAGTATTTCCTTCTTGATATTTGTTTCAGGTCAAGCAAGCAGAATTGAAAATGCCTTACAGTGCTAAAAACCTCTTAAATTCTTCACTATCGATTCTTCCTCTTCTAGTTCACTCTGGATTTTATAAACAGCAGCCGAGTTCCTTTCTCTATTGCTCTGCTGTGCAGATTTCCTTCAGATAGTAAATGGGGCTCCAGGAGATGACCGAAAAGCGCTGGACAGCGTATTTGCATTTCAATGCCTTCGGCTCGCAGTCAGCAAAGGCTGCTGCACTTCCCGCTTCCAGCGAGAGAGGCCGAAGCTGGGCGCAGGCTCTGAACCCCGCAGGAGAGCCCGGGCCCGGGGAGCGCGGCCAGGAGCCGGCTGCGGTGGCGTCGCGGCGCCTCCGGGTGCCGCTGTTGGCCGACGCGAAGCGGAGCCGGAGCCGGAGCCGGAGCCGGAGCCGGAGCGGCCGCAGCGCCCGGCCCCCGCAGGCTGCTCGCTCGCACGGCGCCGGCCAGAGCGGCAGCGGCCCGGGCAGCAGAGGCGAGAGGCGGCGAGAGACATCGCTGCGCTCCGCCGGGACCTCCGCTCGTCGCCGAGAGCGGCTGGAAGGCGGCGAGGGAGGAAGAGCGGCGGCGGGAGTCAGGACCGCGGCGAGCGCTGCCGAGAATGGCGAGCAGGCAGAGGCAGAGCCGGCGGCGAGCAGCCGGGCGAGCGCTCCTGCCCGCTTTGCTGCTGTGCTTGTGCTGCCGGGCGGCGGCGGAGCGGATCCGCTACGCCATCGCCGAGGAGCTGGGCAGAGGCTCGCTGGTGGGGCCGCTGGCGCGGGACCTGGGGCTCAGCCCGGCCGAGCTGCCGGCACGCAAGCTGCGGCTCAGCGCGGAGAAGCAATACTTCACGGTGAGCGGGGAGAACGGGAACCTGTACGTGAGCGAGAGGCTGGACCGGGAGGAGATGTGCGGCGACTCGGCGTCCTGCTCCGTCAGCTTCGAGGCGCTGCTGCACAACCCGCTCAACGTTTTCCACGTCGAGGTGGCCATCCAGGACGTCAACGACAACTCCCCGAACTTCAGCAAGGCTGCTCTGGACCTCGAGATCGGTGAATGGATCGCTCCCGGTGCTCGTTTTCCGCTGGAGGTGGCCCGAGACGCGGACGTGGGCAGCAACGCGCTGCTGACTTACCAGCTCACTAGCAACCCGTCCTTCTCTCTGGCCGTGAAGGAGAGCCCGGGTGGGAAGAAGCAGCCGGAATTAGTGCTGGAGCGAGCTCTGGACCGGGAGAAGCAGAGCTCCTTTGAGCTGGTGCTGACGGCGGCGGATGGCGGGGACCCCGTGAGGTCGGGGACTGTGCAGGTCCGCATCAACGTGACGGACGCCAACGACAACGCGCCCGTGTTCAGTAAAAGCATCTACGAGGCGCGAGTGCGGGAGAATGTGCCGGCGGGGTGGCTGGTGCTGCGGGTGCGAGCCGCGGACGCGGACGCGGGCTCCAACGGGCGCGTCTCCTACTCCTTCGGCAACGTCCCGGACGGCGTGCGTGCCTTGTTCAGTGTGGACAGCGAGAGCGGCGAGGTGCGGACGGCGGGGCCGCTCGATTTCGAGGAGAAGAGCAAATACGGCTTCGGGCTGGAGGCGAGGGACGGCGGCGGGCTCGCGGCTCACTGTGAGGTGCAGATAGACGTCAGCGACGAGAACGACAACGCGCCCGAAATCACGGTGCTGTCGCTGTCGAGCCCGGTGCCCGAGGACGCGCCGGCGGGCACGGTGGTCGCCCTGTTGAAAGTGCGGGACCGGGACTCCGAGGAGAACGGGCAGGTGTCGTGCGAGCTGTCGGGCGAGGCGCCGCTGTCGATCGTGGCGTCGTCGGGCGGCTCGTACAAGGTGGTGACAGCAAGCGCGCTGGACCGGGAGCAGGCGGCCGAGCACCGGGTGACGGTGGTGGCGAGGGACCGTGGCAGCCCGGCGCTCTCGAGCCGCACGGCGCTGGTGCTGGAGGTGTCGGACGTGAACGACAACGCGCCGGTGTTCGAGGAGGCCGCCTACAGCGCCTACGTGGCGGAGAACAACGCGGCGGGCGCGCCGGTGCTGCGCGTGGTCGCGCGGGACGCGGACGCGGGCGCCAACGGGCGCGTGAGCTACTGGCTGGCGGGCGGCAGCGCGGGCGCGGCGGACGCGTCGCCGTACGTGTCGGTGGAGGCGCGGAGCGGCGCGCTGTACGCGCAGCGCCCCTTTGACTACGAGCAGTGCCGCGAGTTCGCGGTGGCGGTGCGGGCGCAGGACGGCGGGACGCCGGCGCGGAGCGCGACGGCGACGGTGCGCGTCTTCGTGCTGGACCGCAACGACAACGCGCCGCGGGTGCTGTGGCCGGCGGCGGGGTCGGGAGCGCCGGCGTCGGGAGCGGCCCCGGCAGCGGCGCCCTTCGAGGTGGTGCCGCGGTCGGCCGAGGCCGGCTACCTGGTGGCCAAGGTGGTGGCGGTGGACGCGGACGCGGGGCGCAACGCGTGGCTGTCGTACGAGCTGGTGCAGGCGGCGGAGCCGGCGCTGTTCCGCGTGGGGCTGCACAGCGGCGAGGTGCGCACGGCGCGGGCCGTGTCGGAGCGGGACGCGGCGAAGCAGCGGCTGGTGGCCGTGGTGAAGGACCACGGGCAGCCGGCGCTGTCGGCCACGGCCACGCTGCACGTGGTGCTGGCCGAGAGCTTGCAGGAGGCGCTGCCGGAGCTGAGCGAGCGGGCGGCGGGCGCCGAGTCGCCGGCGGAGCTGCAGTTCTACCTGGTGCTGGCGCTGGCGCTGCTCTCCGCCCTCTTCCTGCTGAGCGTGGCGCTGGCCGTGCTGGCGCGGGTGCGCCGGGCCGGGCCGCCCGCCGTCCTGCGCTGCCTGGGCGCGCAGCGCTTCTCCGTGGCCGGCGCCGCCTTCCCGGCCGACTTCTGCGAGGGCACCTTGCCCTACTCCTACAACCTGTGCGTGGCGCCGGGCCGCGCCGTCGCCGAGGGCGCTTGGCCGCCGCCGCCGCTGCCCAGCCTGGCCGCCGAGGAGCTTCTGGGCGGGGAGCCCTGCGGGAAGCGGAGCCCGAGCGGCAGCGCCGGCGCGGGAGAGCCGCCCGCCGACCCCGACGCATCGCAGGTCTGTAAGCCCGCGCCCCCCCGCCCTTCTCCTTGAGCCTTTCCGAACCGGCCTCCCTATTCCCCTGCCTTTCCAGTGGGGAGTGTGTGGCTGGCGAGTGAGTTGGTAACGGTGAACGCCGTAAAAGAAGGGTTGGTGCATGGCAGAGTCGGGAGAATGTGGTGGGCGCTTCTCGTGGCAGAGTATTCCTCCGTGATAGTTTTTCCCCCCAGCTACTGTACTTGAACCTGGTTAATGGCTGGATGCCAAACCGTTGGTTACTGCTGTTTTCCAAAGGAGAGGTGCGTGTGGCTCCGTGGATGGAGAAATTACAGATTGTTCCTCCCTGGTGAATGGTCTCCAACTGCTGCTGAAATGGCAGCGTTATTGGGACGGATAACTTTTGTCTAGGAGGGGTTTTTTTCTGGCTTCCTTTTACAGTTACATCTCATTTTATCAGTGAAGGCGGACCTTTGCCTTATTGGGCTTCAAAAGGAAACGTGTGTGTGGCTGCATGAATGGAAAAGTGACAGTTTCTTCATCCCGAGTGAAGGAAGAGAGTGTCACCCACCTTTTTGGGGAATGCTGCTGCAGCAATGTTAGCAGTAGTGGGGTGGGTTAACTTTTAGTAACTTTCTTTTCTCGTTCTTGGTGGTAGTTTGCTCTCGGTACCGTTTCTGAGCAGCCTTTCATACACAGGTGTAGGTGTGTATGAAAAAACAAATCTTTTATATCTCAGTGTCTTCTTTTCCTCTTCCCTTGTCCCCAAACTGGTTGTACCTGGTTGATCGCATTGGCAGCGTAATATTTTTTGCAGGAGGTGGTCTGTCTGCCTTTTTTACCAGGAGTGGCCCCAGCCATTCTGAGAACATATCCAAAACAACGAGGAGATATGCAAAGTCAGGCAGTCGAAGAAAGTGCATTTGCACATGTACAATGGTCTGCATAATTTCAGGGTGCAGCTTGTTATCTTCTCCTGGCATCCTGCAGTACTTTGTTGAACATGTAGATTCAAGAGTTAGGTTAGTTACTTTGCTATCAAACATCAATCTTTTCTACCGTGGTTTCTGAGAAAATCAAACCCCTTTCGTTGTTGTTCAAGCCGTAGAACGACTTGGCTAAATGTAAATGTGTATAAACTATACAAAATCTAAATTTATGTGAGATAATAAAAAGGGAAATCACCCATTAATGTCCTTCAACTTTCCTTCTCCAGTATCAGCTGTATCTTTAGATGTACCGAGATTTTAATGCAGTTCAAGTGCTCTCATCCATTTGAAAAAATACTGTTGAGAATACACGAATATCGGGAACACAGGCACACTAGAATTTACCTTAAATCAGTTCTATCCTATGGTTGCAATCACTTGTCATTTTGCAGTTGTGGACCACAGAATGGGCACAGGAGCAAAGGCAGCTGTACTGGTTGTTCTTTATGCTGTACTAGAAAAGCCATTTTCCCTGAAGTTTGCAGGGGAAATCTACCTGAGCAGATGATTCTGGCCAGGTTCCCTGGAGTTGCCTTCTGCCTCCAGCGTAGTTGTGGTACCATCAGTGCAGAGCAAGCAAGTGGTCAACAGTGTGAAAATGGGGAGAGAGAGAAGTGATCGATTTGAGCTGCATTCAAAACCGTTGGTAAACTGCTGTTCCCCAAAGGAGAGGTGCGTGTGGCTCCATGGATGTAGACATTACAGCTTGTTCCTCCCTGATGAATGTTCTCCTTCTCTGCTGAGTGCTGCAGAAATGGCATTATTAATGGCATGTATGACTTCAGTCCAAGCTTCATTTTTTTCTGACTTCTTTGTATAGTTATTTCCCATTTTACTGCTGAAGGTGGAGGGAGGTACGGGTTAATTTGTGCAGGCATTGTTTTCCTGTGCATTTTTTTCTTGTGTGGGGTTTGGTTTTTTTTTTTGGTTGGTTTCTTCCATACTGGTAGCATTTCCTTCCTTTTTACGTTCCTTGTCTGTGTCTTTCATATGCAGCTGAAAGTGTTGAGTGAGATCTGAAGGAACAAAATTCCTGTCTTTTCATAGAATCATGTAACGGTTTGGGTTGGAAGGGACTTTAGAGATCATCTAGTTCCCAGCACCCTTGTCATTCTGAGAATGGTGGTGAGCAGAGAAATGTATCTCCTTTCTTGGTATGATCATGATACATTATCCTCTCATGATAAGGCTTTGCCAGTTATGAAAAGTTATTGCTGTTTCCCAAAGGAGAGGTTCGTGTGCTTCCATGGATGAAGAAATCACAGGTTGTTTCTCCCTCGTGAATGTTCTCTTCCACCTAATGCTGCACAAATGGCAGTGTTAATGGGACGCATTACTTTAGTCCAGGCATGATTTTGTACGGTTATTTCCTATTTTAACCGTGAAGGTGGATTCTTACTCTATAGGAGGAGATGAATTTGCATTACACTGTAGGGTAAATGGGTTTGGTGCTTGGTGTTGGCGATTTTTCCTTGCGGAAATGTGCGTTCTTTTCCCATGAAAGAAGTTACGGGGTTTCTTCCCCTGATGAAGAAGGAGAGTCTCACCCATTATTTGGTGTAATGCTTCTGCGGAAATGGTCGCCAAGGTTGATTTGTGCAGACATTGTTTCCTTAGGCAGTTGGGTTTTTTTTTCCTTTCTCCTTCCATCCTGGTGCTAGTGCCCTTCTTTTTACTGCTCCGACCTCTCTTTCATATGCAGCTGAAAGTGTAGAAGGAGATCTGAAGAAAAAAAAAATCGTCTTTTTTATCTCAAGGTCTGGATCTGGTTGATGGTGTTAACAGGGGAATACAGAACCAAGGAATTCGGTCTCTTGGCCGATTTTGCAATCGATGTTCCGTCTGCCTGTTGTAGCAGAAGAGGTCTCACTCGTCCTGAGAACATATCTAAAACCACAAGAAAATACGCAAAGTGACAGCAATTAGCACTGCAGTACAGTAAATTCGCACACGTACAAATGGTCCACATATTTGAGGGTGTGCAGGTGTTCTGCTGCCATCCCACAGTATTTTGTTGAGAAGGTGTCCTACCGACATGGGAGTTCAAGGATTAGGTGAATATTTTATTAACAAGCTGTGATCCTTTACACCTTGATTTCTGACACAAAGGAAAGACCCGCCCTAGCTATTCAAGCTATCAAATTCTGGAATTGTAATTGTGTATAAACTATATGAACCCTAAATTTATGTGGCCTATGAAAAAGGAAAACAGCCATTAACGTCCGTTATGTTCCTTTCTCAGCATTAGCTGCATCTTTAGGGGTTGCAAGACTTTAATGATGTATCCATTAGTTCTTGGCTAATGATGCATTGAACTTGAGTGATGCATTGCATCGCTCTCACCCAATTCCAAACCACTTTCAATAAAAGGCAAATAACTGGAAAATATACGTAAAAGAAATATATGGATCAAACCGAAGTTGTGGCACGGCTGCAATCTATCCCCATTTTGCTGTGGGTGCCACGGAACGGGCACAGTCAGATGTAGCAGTTTTTCTTGCTGTAGTGGCAGAACCATTTTCCCTGCCGTTTACGGTGAGTCGAGCAGATGATTCTGGCCAGGTTCCCTGCGGGTGTCTCCTGCCTCCGGGGTAGTTGTGGTACCATCAGTGCAGAGCGATCACGTGACCGACAGCCTGAAAACGAGGGGTTAGGGCGGGTGAGAATGCTTTTGGAACTGTAGAGAGCATTCTTCATGTGTGTTGTTCCCAGGCAGCTCTCCAAGGGAGAAAACCCTGAGGTCCAGGCAGGTGTCTGAGCAACCCGTGCAGGGGTGGGGGGCTTAGAGTCTCCGTTTCAGGGGATTGGGCCCACCTTCTCCAGCTATTTACTGTCTAATCTCAGTCAGTGGTGGTGGTGAAGCCTCTGCGGTGATGGGAGTGTGTGTCTGGTTATCATATTTTGTATCCCAGAGACTGTTTTATTTTTCTATAAGTGTACCAATCACTGAAGGACGACAGCTACAAAAATTCCTGGTGCAGACTAATAGTTTATCCTCGTCATATTCAGAAACAAGGTTTTACTTTGTATATATCTCACGATTAGCACGTCATTTTTCCCGAGCTACAGAAAGAACACGCCCACGGGAGGTCTCTGCCCTCCTCCGGGGTGTGCAGGA
Source organism: Rhynochetos jubatus (assembly GCA_027574665.1). Taxonomy (NCBI): domain Eukaryota; kingdom Metazoa; phylum Chordata; class Aves; order Eurypygiformes; family Rhynochetidae; genus Rhynochetos; species Rhynochetos jubatus. The sequence continues at coordinate 2,908,494 of CM050662.1, forward strand.
AATCGCGGGTCTCATTTGAGGGCGGATCTGCATTGCGCTTTGTGCTATTGGTCGGGACGTGGAGAATTACTGTGGCTGGCTGAGGTGCTTTTGATCTGCAGAAAGGGTGAGGGAAAAGTAATCAACGCACCGCTGCTACAAAAGCTGTGCAATTCGTGTTGGAGCTTGTGATTTGGAACTAATGGGATATGGCTCGTAGTGCTCATAATTTACTTTCCATATATCGCCATTAGCAAGATTTAGTTTTCCCGTGTAGTAGAACAACTACGGCCCCGGGAGGCCTCCGCCTTCGCCCTGGCCGCGATGGCCTGGAGGATGCAGGAAGAGACGTGCTGGAGAAAAGGCAGCGCAGGAGATCAGCGCAGGACGGGAAGCGATGTCTGCGTGGATCTGTCCCGTCCCTGCGAGCTGTGGGTGGGTGGGACAGGCCGAGCGGGCAGCGCTCGGTGCCTGCAGTGCCGGGAGGAGGCTGCGGGCGCCGCTGTTGACCGAGGAGGAGCGGGAGGAAGACCGGAGCGCTGCAGGCAGCCCCGCCCGCTGCGGCCCGGCTCGCTCGCTGTCTGGCTGCTGGCTCGGCGGCCGGGCGGTCTGCGAGCGTCCCCGCGGTGCGGAGCCGAGCTGCAGCGAGCGGAGGGGCCGGCGGCAGCGGCCGGGAACGACTAGGAGCGGCGAGCTGGTGCCTGAGCGGCGGGCGGCGGCGGGGAGCTGCCGGCGGTAGTGCGGGGCCGGCGGGGCCGCGGCGGAGATGTGGGCGGCGGGGAGGCGCTGGGACCGGCGGGAGCGAGCCCTGCTGTGGGGCGTCCTGGTGGCGGCGTGGGAGGTGGCGTGGGGGCAGCTGCGCTACTCTGTGCCCGAGGAGATGCCGAAGGGCTCGTTCGTGGGCGACGTGGCCAAGGACCTGGGACTGCAGCTGTCGGCGCTCCGCGACCGCGGCGTCCGCATCTCGGACAAAGGTAGGACGCAGCATTTCGCCCTACACGGACAGACGGGACATTTGGTGACGGCGGAGAGGCTAGACAGAGAGCAGCTGTGCCGGCAGGTGGAGAAATGCGTGCTGCGGTGTGAGCTGATCCTGGAGGGGGAAATGAAGGTTTACAGTATAGAAGTGGAGATCACAGACATTAACGACAACGCGCCCAGCTTCAAGGAAATTGAGGTGGAAGAGAGAATAAGCGAGACGACGACTCCGGGTACGCGGTTTCCCCTGGTCGAGGCTCTGGATCGGGACGTGGGACCGAATTCCCTGCAGAGGTACGAGCTGAGCGGCGACGAGCACTTCTCGCTGGCCATGCAGGCGGGCCCCGGCGGGGTCGAGCGTCCCGAGCTGGTGCTGGCGAAGGCGCTGGACCGGGAAGAGGCGGCGTTTCACGAGCTGGTGCTGAGGGCGAGCGACGGCGGAGAGCCGGCACTGACGGGCACGGCGCGCATCCGCGTGGCCGTGCTGGACGCGAACGACAACGCGCCCGTGTTCAGCCAGGCGGAGTACACGGCGCGTGTGCCGGAGGACGTGCCCGTGGGCTCCACTCTCGTCACCGTCACGGCCGCCGACGCCGACGAGGGCCTGAACGGCCACGTGAAATACTCGCTGAAGAAGTTGTCCGAAATGGCATCGGAGATTTTGCATCTGGACGCCGAGACGGGAGCGATCACGCTGGTGCGGAGCCTGGACTTCGAGGAAGGCCACTCCTACGAACTGGAGGTGCAGGCACGGGATGGCGGCGGCCTTTCCGACACGGCGAAAGTCGCGATCACGGTGACAGACGTGAACGACAACGCGCCCGAGATTTCGGTGCGGTCGGCGCTGAGCGCGATCTCGGAGGACGCCCCGTCGGGCACGGTGGTGGCCCTGCTGCACGTGCAGGACCGGGACTCGGGGGCGAACGGCGAGGTGCGGTGCAGCATCGCCGAGCGCCTCCCGTTTCGTCTGGAGAAGTCCCTGGAGGACTACTACCGCGTGGTGACGGCGGGGCAGCTGGACCGGGAGGAGGTGTCGGAGTACAACGTGACGGTGCGGGCGGCGGACGGCGGGTCGCCGGCGCTGTGGAGCAGCGCGGTGCTGGCGCTGCGGGTGCTGGACGTGAACGACAACGCGCCGGTGTTCGCGGAGGCGCGCTACAGCGCCCGGCTGCCCGAGAACAACGCGGCGGGCGCGCTGGTGCTGACGGTGCGGGCGTCGGACGCGGACTGGGGGCAGAACGCGCGCGTGCGGTACCGGCTGTGGGAGGGGCGCGTGCGGGGCGCGCCGCTGTCGTCCTACGTGTCGGTGCAGGCGGAGACGGGCGCGCTGTACGCGCTGCGCTCCTTCGACTACGAGGAGGTGCGCGAGGTGGGGCTGTGGGTGCGGGCGGAGGACGGCGGCGCGCCGGCGCTGAGCAGCAACGTGTCGGTGCGGCTCGTGATCGTGGACGAGAACGACAACGCGCCGCGGGTGCTGTACCCGCCGCCGGCGTCGGGCGCGGGCTGGTCGGGCGTGGAGCTGGCGCCGCGCTCGGCGGAGCCCGGGGCGCTGGTGGCCAAGGTGGTGGCGGTGGACGCGGACGCGGGGCAGAACGCGTGGCTGTCGTACGAGCTGGCCAAGGCGACGGAGCCGGGGCTGTTCCGCGTGGGGCTGCACAGCGGCGAGGTGCGCACGGCGCGCTTCCCGCTGGCCCGCGACGCGGCGCGGCAGAGCCTGGTGGTGGTGGTGAAGGACCACGGGCGGCCGGCGCTGTCGGCCACGGCCACGCTGACGGTGGTGCTGGCCGAGAGCGTGGCCGAGCTGCTGTCGGAGCTGGGCAGCGCGGCGGCGGCGGCGCCGGGCGAGCCGGCCGGCAGCCTGACGCGGTGGCTGGTGCTGGCCGTGGCGGCCGTGTCCTGCCTCTTCCTCGCCTTCCTGCTGCTGCTGCTGGCGCTGCGCCTGCGGCGCTGGCGCCGCTCGCAGCTGCTGGCGGCGGGCAGCGGCGCCTTGCGCGGCGTCCCGGCCTCGCACTTCGTGGGCATCGACGGCGTCCGCGCCTTCCTGCGCTCCTACTCGCACGAAGTGTCGCTCACCGCCGACTCGCGCAAGAGCCAGCTCCGCTCGCCGGGCGGCAGCTGCTGCGACACCCTGCCGGCCCGGCCGCCGCCCGACGAGCCCGCGCCGCTGCTCGGGGAGGACCCCGCCGCTGCCCCGGTGAGTTCCTCTGGCGGGACGTCTTGCGCGACGCTTCCCTCTGCTTCTCCTCTGCCCTTTCCCCCCGTGTTCTGCGTCCTGCCCCGGGAGCTTTAGTGCGAGGGAAGGCAAAGCTTCATGCAGCAACGTGCGGTGTGCTGGTGCCTCTTGCTCTGGGGCTGTGAACACGGGATCGCTGCTCTGCGTTACAGGTGGTGCGGGCGGCCAGAGAAGTGGGACTGCCTTTGCTTTCAGCTTCTTCAGAGCAGGGCTTTGTGTTTCATCATGTCGTTATCATGTTACACGCTCTTCGCAGACCCAGTCTCTCCTGAAGGACTGATCCTCTTACTTTTAGAATCCTCATTGTTCTTCTCCGTAGGATAGTGAGCATGTAGTTGTGATGTCCTGAATTGGCGGCTGAATTAGGTACTTATTCAAGTGCCATAATGGGAGCCTTGGGCGGAGCCAGCAGTGTTTTCATTACCTACTAAATAACTTGATTATGTACCTACTCTCAGTGCCATAATCCTGAAGAATATGTTATGATCCTTTCGTTTCTGAATGTTCTTCTTGCCAAATGCACCTGGTAAGAACTCATAGGTGATTCATGGTAAAGGAGAAGTTGGATAGGAATCTATGATACCCATGCCATCTGGGATGGATTTGAGGAGAGTGTTGGGGTGCTCTTTGTGTGGAGGTTCTGGTGGAGACATGGCATGTGTGTTGTTGAATCCCAGTGTGTATTGCTGGCCTTCTGGAAATGAGTCTGAGGGTGTCTTAGAGTTAGATGCCCCCTTGCTTGGCCTCCAACTGGCCAAGTTGTGGGTTCGGGTTAATCCCTTTTCTTTCCCACTGCATGCTGTTCCCTGTGAGCGGTAGTTAAATTCTTGCCTTGCTTGCTGTGATGATGTAAAGGTGGGATTCTGTGTGTCTTCTAATGTGTCTGAAGCTCTGTTTCCCTGCATTCTCAAAGGAGATGCCAGTCTTCTGACCAATGTGTCTGCAAGCAGTAGCCATGGAAGTGCAAACATGCTTCAGGGGTACTATTTCTAGCCATTGCTTCTGTAAGACAGTGATGTAGAATTTCATCCTGGTTGTATTAGGCTTACTCCAGCCTGGACCATCCTTCAGATGTTATTGGTCGCTCCTGCTCATATGAAGTAACTGCTGATGTATTGTTGATATTAAAATTGTCGTGAACATAGGGGATGGGTGTGTAATTTTGTGAGAAAGTTGTGGGTTCATCAGTTTGTTTTCCGACTGCACATGATTTTCTCTGTGAATAGTATGTTTGCTTGTCATGGGCCTCTGTGTGTCTGAGAATGTGACTAAAATCAATGCTCTCGTTTGTCACATACACATGGGGAGAAGTCAGTGCAAGGTGTGAGAGGGGCTGGCCTCAAAGCAGGAAAGAGGCGGTTTTGTGCTCCCTCTGGCTGTGCTGTCCTTCAATGTCATGCCTAGTATAAAGGCCTCTGACACACTTAGGGACCTTTTCCCACATCCTGAAAGGCGATGACAATTCTCTGACCAATTTTGTCTTCAAGCAATAGTCATGGAAGTGCAACATGCTTCAGGGGTACTATGTGTAGTAATTGTTTTGTGAAAAGTTATTTTCCAGATATATGTCCTTGCAAGACTGTGATGTAGCATGGTTGTATTAAGCTTTTCCCCAGTCTTGACCAACCTTCAGATGTTATCAATGGCTCCTGCTCATATGAAGTATCTGAGGATGGTGCTGTTGAAATTGATATGAACGTAGGGGGTGGGGGAATAATTTTGTCAAGAATTTCTGGGTTTGGGGCTTGTGATTTGAAGGATATGAGAGGAATTTACTCATGTTATCCAGTGTCATGTCCAGTGCAGCTTTTCCTGTGAATGGTACTTATTGGACCTAGATGCAAATATTGCATTAACTGTTGCAGTGTGTATCTTCAAAATTGGCCATCTGCGTGGTGGTGTGTTTGCACTGTTACTGACAACGACTGAGCCTTTAACTGAGCTGTATATTGGTTATGATCTTTAGAACATTTTACATTCCTTCAAATGAGTCTGATGAGCAGAGAAGTCTCAGTGCAAGTTTCTGTGTTGTGATCCTTGTTCTGCACAAGGACAAGTAGTGTGTGAAACATTTCTTTCAGTGATGTCTGCCTTCAAAATTAGCTTTCCTGGTATGTGATGTTTGAGCACGTTGAATCATTGTTACTGCACAGAGACAGGGCAAGTGAAAGAGGTAGCTGTGTTGTCGTTTGAAATATCTAAATGGTTGGTGTCAGTGTTCAGTTCTCCTGTTTTTTATCTGAGTCCCATAGGTGGAGTGCCATGTAATTTCCTTTTCTTGACCAAAGAAATGACTTGGTTATTTCCATGGTCTTTGGTGTGAGCTCCTGTGTGAGTTTCCCTTGGGCTTGTTAGCAACGAGATACTCTCCTTGTGTACCTTCTACAGCTGACTTAATCTGAAATGTGAAGGTATGATGCCTTCATTTCTGTAGGCATTCCCATTCCTTCCTTGTTTCTTCTCATGTTCTAAAACTGGGGTTCAGTTTGGTTGGTAGTCCTTAAAAGTAGAGATCTGTTAAAATTATCAGGCTGGGGAAGGCACTTTCATCCATACCTTGAAGGTATGTTTCTTGTCTGAAGGGTAGTGAGCAGGTAATGTATCTTCCTCTTAGTACAGAAATGTAAAGACATCTCTGTGAAGTCCATGGGTAGTCCTGGTGCATGTCGTACAGAACAGGCCTGAGCAACTGGCCCTTTGATGACAAGTACTTGCAAATTCTGAAGGTCAAAGAACAGCATGCAAGTTGTGAAGGGTTGAAGAAGGGGAGTCATGGGAGCAGGTGGTGAGGGACTGTTGAAGGACACTTCATGCAGTGTCAAGGATTGGCTTCCCAATTACGTTTGGCCTAAGACAATTTATTCCAGCTCTTTTGGGAGCCCTGGGAAGTTCTTCCTGTGCATGTGCAGGTTGTTGTCCATTCCTAAGTAACAGCTTAATTATGTACTTAAATGCCATAACGAGAGTTTTGGAAAGAGCAAACTGTTTAGTCCTTACCTACTAAACACCTTAATGTACCTACTCTGAGCGCCGTAATCTAGAAGTGCATGTTGTGATCCCTTCTCTTCTGAATGTGTTCATTTCTTGCCTTTCTCGTTGTGATGTTCTGGAGGTGGCTGTTGTCTCTGATACTGTGTGGAAGGTCACATCTGCTACATTTGTCTGACTGTCCTGCAGTGCCTTTCTTGTTCACAGCTGTAAAGAGAAAGACTTTTTTAGACATGTTTTGTTACACTGTTACATACACATGGTGAGAACTCAAGTGTTTTCATGGTAAGGAGAAGTCTGTCCAAATCTTCTTTGGATGGAGTCTGTCTGCAAATGATGAAGGTCAGTGGCAACCATGCAAGCTGCGAAGGGTTTGAGGAGTGTCTTAGGGATGCTGTGTATGTGGAGGTACTGGCAGAGACAAGGCATGTGTTTTATCAGTTCCTGGGGTTTATTGTTGGGCTCTATAAAATGGGTCTGAAGGTGTCTTATTTTTTGATATATCCTTGCTTGGACTGCAACTGGCCAAGTTGTGAGTTCATCAGTTTACTTTCCTGTTGCATTATGATTACTGTGAATGGTGGTTATTAGGCATAAATGTAAACTTTGCATGGGTGTGGTAATGTAATGCATCTTCCAAGTTGTCCATGTGCTGAAGAAGGATGATGTTCCCTTTCAGCTGGTACTTTGATGACTTTACTGAGTTTTAACTGAGCTCTGTATTGCTTATGGCCTTTAGAACCTTTTAAGTTTCTTCAAATTGTATGGGATGAGCAGAAAAATCTCTTTATGCATCTCTTGTGATCCTTGGGCTGTGAGAAATTGTGTGCACAACATTTTTTTAACATTTTTTTTAATCTGTCTGCAGATTTAGCTTTCCTGTTGTGTGATATTTGAGCAGGGTGAAGAGTTCTGCCTGTACACAGACAGGGCAGGTGGAAGTGTTTGCTGTGGTATAGTTTGAAATGGCTAAAAGGAAGGTGTAGAAGTTCAGTTTGTCCTAGTTGTTAGATGAGGCTCACAGCTATGGTTCCATGCATTTTTCCTTTTTTATGTCCAAACAAATTACTCTGAGGAACTGTGGCTATAGTATGTGGTGTGAGGTTCTGTGTAGCAACAAGTCACCTTTTCTGTTTTCTTCCTCTTGCCCTGCTCCAGTGTGAGGCATTACCTGTGGCAGACAGTCCTTTATGAATTTCTCCAGATGAGCACTTCCCTCAGGCTGCAGATTTTCATGAATTGCTCCAGCATGGGTCCTGCACATGGGGTGCAGTGGAACAGACTGCTCCAGCATGGGTCACCGGCAGGGTTCACAGGTCCTGCCATAAAACCTGCTGCACTGTGGGTTCCTCTCCACAGGATTACATGTTCTCCCAGTGTGGGCTGTCCACAGGAACACAGCCTCCTTTGGGGCAAATACACCTGCTCCAGTGTGGGGTCGTCCTTGGGCTGCAGGTAGGTCCATGCTCCACCATGCTACCATGTTCTGTAGGAAGACAACCTGCATCAGCGTGGTCTTCTTCATGGGCTGCAGGGGAATCTCTGCTCCAGCACCTGGAGCACCTCATTCTTCACTGACTTCAGTGTCAACATTGTAATTTCTCTCACATATTCTCACTCCTTTCCGCCAAATGCAGAAGTTTTTAACCCTTTTTCAGTACGTTATCACACAGGCACTATCACTGTTGCTGTTTGGCTCAGTTTGGCCAGAGATGGATACATCTTGGAGCTAGCTGGAACTGGCTCTGTCATAGAGAAGTGTCTGACATCTCCTCAGAGAAGACACATGTTGCACAACAAACCCAATAGAAAAGACAAAGACTTTGATATACCTCTGTTTCCCTAAAATGTCCCTGAATGAAATGCTCTTTTGGCTGTGGCTGACATGTGGACAAAAGTTGGATGTTGTCTCTTGAGTAAGTCAAGGCCGTGAATACAGAGCAAGGAGGGTGAGAGGCTGGCTTCAATCTTGGTGGGTCTGTGTGGTTTTGGATGAGTAATGGTTTGATTTCATCCCTGGTGTCAAGGCCTGTGCCAGTTCTGCTGTGACCCTGTCCTGAAAGTCAGTAAAAGTGTCCTGAAAGTCAGTGCTATCCTCTGATAGCAGAACATTTGTACAATAACTGTGTATGTAGAACAATGATGCATGTGTCCAGCGGCTTATAATACCTATGGGGAAACCTCGTTTATCTATCTCTAATCTCCCTGTAACATTGTCATGTGGTGTTTCTTCATGGTTGTGATTAGACTTCCTTTTAGGCCTTGTTTTCTGGAAGGTCGTGTTTCATTTTCCCCATTGTGCTTTTGCATTGGAAAATCTGAGTGTTTTTTGCAGCAAATACTTACTTCAAGCCACGAAGAAAGAATTTTATGTGCAAGGAGAAACTGAAAGAGGATTTGTTTAAATTTCTCAGGAGACTTAGCTTAAGAATAATGCCTGTGATAAGGTGTTTACGCTTAAGGCTTTGTATTTGTGGGAGAGAAGTAGTCCACATAGTAGAAACATTGATGAGAACTGATGACTATTTCTTAAACTGAAACCCCCTACACTGTAGTCCTGAGTAAGACTTAAGGGATGTGTTTGCAGCATGAGAAAGCAGTGACTTACAGGTGGTCTGAGAGATGAACTTCCAGACCACAGTGAAGACCAAGAAGGCTTCCAGGTAAGCTTCTCTGACAACACACTGTTTTCTGATGCTTTCTTGCCTTGCCTGTTTGATTTATGGTTTTGTTTTTCATTATATGGTGTCCCATGTATGTAGGCTCACTTGTAATTATCAGCATAGCTTTGTTTAACAGTGTGTTGTGTGTTCATGCATCTTGGTGACGCTGCATCGGGTGTTAAAGGCCGGAGATGTGAGGATATCTGTGTTCTGTTATTGTCAGTGGAAAATAGACGTAACCATGACCTCAGTAAAAGTCGCATCTCCATGAAACAGGGAGTGTGAGAAAAGAGGAGAGCAGATTTCCCCTAAGCTCACAGCTTGATGAGCCACTCTCTGTTGGATGACTGCTCCTCTTTTGGTGCCCTTAAACCATGTCCCTAATCAGTACATCAGCTTGTCTCTTAAATTCCCCCAGGGATGGTGACTCCACCACTTCCCTGGGCAGCCTGTTGCACCCTTGCCTGCACCAATGCCTGACCACTCTTTCGGTGAAGAAGTTTTTCCTATTATCCAATCTCAACCTCCCTTTGTGCAACTTGAGGTTGTTTCCTCTCGTTATATTACTCAGGGCTCCATACTGGAACCAGTACTGCTTAGCATCATTATCAAGAATATAGAGAGTGGGATCTAGTGCACCCTTGGCCAGTTTGCAGGCAATGCCAGCTGAGCGGTGCAGTTGATTCTCTAGAGGGAAGGGATGCCATCCAGCATGACCTTGGCCGGCTTGTTAAGTGGGCCCATGTAAACCTGATGAGATTAAACCAGACCAAGTGCATGGTCCTGCACCTGCCTTGGAGAAAACCCCAGTGTCAATAGACACAAGGGAATGAATGATTTAGGACAGCCTTGAGAGTCATTAGAAGGACTTGCGAGTACAGGTGAGTGACAATGAGATATGAGCTGGCAATGTGTGCTTGTTGCTCAGAAAGTCAGTTGTATCCTAGGCGGCATGACAAACAGCATGACCTGCCGGTCGAGGTAGGGGTTTCTCCCCCTCTCCTACTCTTTTGTGAGACCCCCACATGTTGTACTGAACGCTGCTATGGAACCCACAGTACATGAAAGGCATGGCCCTGTAACAGCAGCATCAGAGGATGGCAACACAAAACAAAAGACCAAAAAACAAATTTGTGAGTTTGAATGAAAGGATTGAAATGACGTTTGCTGCACTTTGTGATTACTTACTGATTACACCAACACAAATATTTTCTTCTGGGTACTCATCCCAGGTAAGGCCAGCAGAATTGAAAATACCTGAGTATTTTAGTCTTCTCTAGCTATAACATCGTTTCTTGATCTTCTAGTTCCCCGTGGATCTTATAAAGGGCAGCAGAGTTCCTTTAGGTATAGCTCTGCCATGCGCATCTCCTTCACACAGTCAATGCAGCTAAAGGAGATGACCGAAAGGTGCCGGACAGCGTACCTCTATTTAAACGCCTTGGGGGTCGCAGCCAGCAAGGGCTGCTGCGCCTCCCGCTTCCAGCGAAAGAAAGAGCCCGAAGCTGGGCGCAGGCTCTGAACCCCGCAGGAGAGCCCGGGCCCGGGGAGCGCGGCCAGGAGCCGGCTGCGGTGGCGTCGCGGCGCCTCCGGGTGCCGCTGTTGGCCGACGCGAAGCGGAGCCGGAGCCGGAGCGGCCGCAGCGCCCGGCCCCCGCAGGCTGCTCGCTCGCACGGCGCCGGCCAGAGCGGCAGCGGCCCGGGCAGCAGAGGCGAGAGGCGGCGAGAGACATCGCTGCGCTCCGCCGGGACCTCCGCTCGTCGCCGAGAGCGGCTGGAAGGCGGCGAGGGAGGAAGGGCGGCGGCGGGAGTCAGGACCGCGGCGAGCGCTGCCGAGAATGGCGAGCAGGCAGAGGCAGAGCCGGCGGCGAGCAGCCGGGCGAGCGCTCCTGCCCGCTTTGCTGCTGTGCTTGTGCTGCCGGGCGGCGGCGGAGCGGATCCGCTACGCCATCGCCGAGGAGCTGGGCAGAGGCTCGCTGGTGGGGCCGCTGGCGCGGGACCTGGGGCTGAGCCCGGCCGAGCTGCCGGCACGCAAGCTGCGGCTCAGCGCGGAGAAGCAATACTTCACGGTGAGCGGGGAGAGCGGGAACCTGTACGTGAGCGAGAGGCTGGACCGGGAGGAGATGTGCGGCGACTCGGCGTCCTGCTCCGTCAGCTTCGAGGCGCTGCTGCACAACCCGCTCAACGTTTTCCACGTCGAGGTGGCCATCCAGGACGTCAACGACAATGCGCCGCGCTTCCTGAAAGACGATTTCCATCTGGAGATCAACGAGTTCACTTCTCCCGGCGCTCGCTTTGCCTTGGGTATGGCGGAAGATGCGGACGTGGGCAGCAACTCGCTGCAGGGCTACGAGCTGGAGGCCAACGGGTACTTCGCGGTGGAGGCGAAGGAGAGCCAGGACGGCAGCAAGTTCGCAGAGCTGGTGCTGCGCCGGGCGCTGGACCGGGAGAGCGAGCAGAGCCTGCGGCTGGTGTTGACGGCGCTGGACGGCGGCGACCCGCCCCGGAGCGGCACCGTCCTGCTCTGCATCAACGTCACCGACGCCAACGACAACACACCCGCGTTCGTGCAGGAGCGCTACGCCGTGAGCCTACGGGAGGACGCGGCGCCGGGTTCGCCAGTGCTGCAAGTCTCCGCCTCCGATGCCGACGCCGGCACCAACGCCCATATCAGCTACGGCTTCGGGAAAACGGCGGCCAAGGTGCTTCAGAAGTTCGCTGTGGATGCGGAGAGCGGGACGATCACGCTGCAGGAAGCGCTGGACTTCGAGGACATGCGAGGATACACGTTGCTGGTGGAGGCGAGGGACGGGGGTGGTCTGGTGGCGCACTGCAAAGTGGAGGTGGAGGTGCTGGACGTGAACGACAACGCACCCGAGGTGACGGTGACGTCGGTGTCGAGCCCGGTGCCCGAGGACGCGCCGGCGGGCACGGTGGTCGCCCTGTTGAAAGTGCGGGACCGGGACTCTGGGGAGAACGGGCAGGTGTCGTGCGAGCTGTCGGGCGAGGCGCCGCTGTCGATCGTGGCGTCGCCGGGCGGCTCGTACAAGGTGGTGACAGCAAGCGCGCTGGACCGGGAGCAGGCGGCCGAGCACCGGGTGACGGTGGTGGCGAGGGACCGTGGCAGCCCGGCGCTCTCGAGCCACACGGCACTGGTGCTGGAGGTGTCGGACGTGAACGACAACGCGCCGGTGTTCGAGGAGGCCGCCTACAGCGCCTACGTGGCGGAGAACAACGCGGCGGGCGCGCCGGTGCTGCGCGTGGTCGCGCGGGACGCGGACGCGGGCGCCAACGGGCGCGTGAGCTACTGGCTGGCGGGCGGCAGCGCGGGCGCGGCGGACGCGTCGCCGTACGTGTCGGTGGAGGCGCGGAGCGGCGCGCTGTACGCGCAGCGCCCCTTTGACTATGAGCAGTGCCGCGAGTTCGCGGTGGCGGTGCGGGCGCAGGACGGCGGGACGCCGGCGCGGAGCGCGACGGCGACGGTGCGCGTCTTCGTGCTGGACCGCAACGACAACGCGCCGCGGGTGCTGTGGCCGGCGGCGGCGTCGGGAGCGCCGGCGTCGGGAGCGGCCCCGGCAGCGGCGCCCTTCGAGGTGGTGCCGCGGTCGGCCGAGGCCGGCTACCTGGTGGCCAAGGTGGTGGCGGTGGACGCGGACGCGGGGCGCAACGCGTGGCTGTCGTACGAGCTGGTGCAGGCGGCGGAGCCGGCGCTGTTCCGCGTGGGGCTGCACAGCGGCGAGGTGCGCACGGCGCGGGCCGTGTCGGAGCGGGACGCGGCGAAGCAGCGGCTGGTGGCCGTGGTGAAGGACCACGGGCAGCCGGCGCTGTCGGCCACGGCCACGCTGCACGTGGTGCTGGCCGAGAGCTTGCAGGAGGCGCTGCCGGAGCTGAGCGAGCGGGCGGCGGGCGCCGAGTCGCCGGCGGAGCTGCAGTTCTACCTGGTGCTGGCGCTGGCGCTGCTCTCCGCCCTCTTCCTGCTGAGCGTGGCGCTGGCCGTGCTGGCGCGGGTGCGCCGGGCCGGGCCGCCCGCCGTCCTGCGCTGCCTGGGCGCGCAGCGCTTCTCCGTGGCCGGCGCCGCCTTCCCGGCCGACTTCTGCGAGGGCACCTTGCCCTACTCCTACAACCTGTGCGTGGCGCCGGGCCGCGCCGTCGCCGAGGGCGCTTGGCCGCCGCCGCCGCTGCCCAGCCTGGCCGCCGAGGAGCTTCTGGGCGGGGAGCCCTGCGGGAAGTGGAGCCCGAGCGGCAGCGCCGGCGCGGGAGAGCCGCCCGCCGACCCCGACGCACCGCAGGTCTGTAAGCCCGCGCCCTCCCGCCCTTCTCCTTGAGCCTTTCCGAATCGGCCTCCCTATTCCCCTGCCTTTCCGGTGGCGGGGTGTGGCTGGCGAGTGAGTTGGTAACGGTGAACGCCGTAAAAGAAGGGTTGGCGCATGGCAGAGTCGGGAGAATGTGGTGGGTGCTTCTCGTGGCAGAGTGTTCCTCCGTGATAGCTTTTTCCCCCCAGCTACTGTACTTGAACCTGGTTAATGGCTGGATGCCAAACCGTTGGTTACTGCTGTTTCCCAAAGGAGAGGTGCGTGTGGCTCCGTGGATGGAGAAATTACAGATTGTTCCTCCCTGGTGAATGGTCTCTGACTGCTGCTGAAATGGCAGCGTTATTGGGACGGATAACTTTTGTCTAGGAGGGGTTTTTTTCTGACTTCCTTTTACAGTTACATCTCATTTTATCAGTGAAGGCGGACCTTTGCCTTATTGGGCTTCAAAAGGAAACGTGTGTGTGGCTGCATGAATGGAAAAGTGACAGTTTCTTCATCCCGAGTGAAGGAAGAGAGTGTCACCCACCCTTTTGGGGAATGCTGCTGCAGCAATGTTAGCAGTAGTGGGGTGGGTTAACTTTTAGTAACTTTCTTTTCTCGTTCTTGGTGGTAGTTTGCTCTCGGTACCGTTTCTGAGCAGCCTTTCATACACAGGTGTAGGTGTGTATGAAAAAACAAATCTTTTATATCTCAGTGTCTTCTTTTCCTCTTCCCTTGTCCCCAAACTGGTTGTACCTGGTTGATCGCATTGGCAGCGTAATATTTTTTGCAGGAGGTGGTCTGTCTGCCTTTTTTACCAGGAGAGGCCCCAGCCATTCTGAGAACATAACCCAAACAACGAGGAGATATGCAAAGTCAGGCAGTCGAAGAAAGTGCATTTGCACATGTACAATGGTCTGCATAATTTCGGGGTGCAGCTTGTTATCTTCTCCTGGCATCCTGCAGTACTTTGTTGAACATGTAGATTCAAGAGTTAGGTTAGTTACTTTGCTATCAATCATCAATCTTTTCTACCGTGGTTTCTGAGAAAATCAAACCCCTTTCGTTGTTGTTCAAGCCGTAGAACGACTTGGCTAAATGTAAATGTGTATAAACTATACAAAATCTAAATTTATGTGAGATAATAAAAAGGGAAATCACCCGTTAATGTCCTTCAACTTTCCTTCTCCAGTATCAGCTGTATCTTTAGATGTACCGAGATTTTAATGCAGTTCAAGTGCTCTCATCCATTTGAAAAAATACTGTTGAGAATACACGAATATCGGGAACACAGGCACACTAGAATTTACCTTAAATCAGTTCTATCCTATGGTTGCAATCACTTGTCATTTTGCAGTTGTGGACCACAGAATGGGCACAGGAGCAAAGGCAGCTGTACTGGTTGTTCTTTATGCTGTACTAGAAAAGCCATTTTCCCTGAAGTTTGCAGGGGAAATCTACCTGAGCAGATGATTCTGGCCAGGTTCCCTGGAGTTGCCTTCTGCCTCCAGCGTAGTTGTGGTACCATCAGTGCAGAGCAAGCAAGTGGTCAACAGTGTGAAAATGGGGAGAGAGAGAAGTGATCGATTTGAGCTGCATTCAAAACCGTTGGTAAACTGCTGTTCCCCAAAGGAGAGGTGCGTGTGGCTCCATGGATGTAGACATTACAGCTTGTTCCTCCCTGATGAATGTTCTTCTTCTCTGCTGAGTGCTGCAGAAATGGCATTATTAATGGCATGTATGACTTCAGTCCAAGCTTCATTTTTTTCTGACTTCTTTGTATAGTTATTTCCCATTTTACTGCTGAAGGTGGAGGGAGGTACGGGTTAATTTGTGCAGGCATTGTTTTCCTGTGCATTTTTTTCTTGTGTGGGGTTTGGTTTTTTTTTTTTTTGGTTGGTTTCTTCCATACTGGTAGCATTTCCTTCCTTTTTACGTTCCTTGTCTGTGTCTTTCATATGCAGCTGAAAGTGTTGAGTGAGATCTGAAGGAACAAAATTCCTGTCTTTTCATAGAATCATGTAACGGTTTGGGTTGGAAGGGACTTTAGAGATCATCTAGTTCCCAGCACCCTTGTCATTCTGAGAATGGTGGTGAGCAGAGAAATGTATCTCCTTTCTTGGTATGATCATGATACATTATCCTCTCATGATAAGGCTTTGCCAGTTATGAAAAGTTATTGCTGTTTCCCAAAGGAGAGGTTCGTGTGCTTCCATGGATGAAGAAATCACAGGTTGTTTCTCCCTCGTGAATGTTCTCTTCCACCTAATGCTGCGCAAATGGCAGTGTTAATGGGACGCATTACTTTAGTCCAGGCATGATTTTGTACGGTTATTTCCTATTTTAACCGTGAAGGTGGATTCTTACTCTATAGGAGGAGAAGAATTTGCATTACACTGTAGGGTAAATGGGTTTGGTGCTTGGTGTTGGCGATTTTTCCTTGCGGAAATGTGCGTTCTTTTCCCATGAAAGAAGTTACGGGGTTTCTTCCCCTGATGAAGAAGGAGAGTCTCACCCATTATTTGGTGTAATGCTTCTGCGGAAATGGTCGCCAAGGTTGATTTGTGCAGACATTGTTTCCTTAGGCAGTTGGTTTTTTTTTTCCTTTCTCCTTCCATCCTGGTGCTAGTGCCCTTCTTTTTACTGCTCCGACCTCTCTTTCATATGCAGCTGAAAGTGTAGAAGGAGATCTGAAGAAAAAAAAAATCGTCTTTTTTATCTCAAGGTCTGGATCTGGTTGATGGTGTTAACAGGGGAATACAGAACCAAGGAATTCGGTCTCTTGGCCGATTTTGCAATCGATGTTCCGTCTGCCTGTTGTAGCAGAAGAGGTCTCACTCGTCCTGAGAACATATCTAAAACCACAAGAAAATACGCAAAGTGACAGCAATTAGCACTGCAGTACAGTAAATTCGCACACGTACAAATGGTCCACATATTTGAGGGTGTGCAGGTGTTCTGCTGCCATCCCACAGTATTTTGTTGAGAAGGTGTCCTACCGACATGGGAGTTCAAGGATTAGGTGAATATTTTATTAACAAGCTGTGATCCTTTACACCTTGATTTCTGACACAAAGGAAAGACCCGCCCTAGCTATTCAAGCTATCAAATTCTGGAATTGTAATTGTGTATAAACTATATGAACCCTAAATTTATGTGGCCTATGAAAAAGGAAAACAGCCATTAACGTCCGTTATGTTCCTTTCTCAGCATTAGCTGCATCTTTAGGGGTTGCAAGACTTTAATGATGTATCCATTAGTTCTTGGCTAATGATGCATTGAACTTGAGTGATGCATTGCATCGCTCTCACCCAATTCCAAACCACTTTCAATAAAAGGCAAATAACTGGAAAATATACGTAAAAGAAATATATGGATCAAACCGAAGTTGTGGCACGGCTGCAATCTATCCCCATTTTGCTGTGGGTGCCACGGAACGGGCACAGTCAGATGTAGCAGTTTTTCTTGCTGTAGTGGCAGAACCATTTTCCCTGCCGTTTACGGTGAGTCGAGCAGATGATTCTGGCCAGGTTCCCTGCGGGTGTCTCCTGCCTCCGGGGTAGTTGTGGTACCATCAGTGCAGAGCGATCACGTGACCGACAGCCTGAAAACGAGGGGTTAGGGCGGGTGAGAATGCTTTTGGAACTGTAGAGAGCATTCTTCATGTGTGTTGTTCCCAGGCAGCTCTCCAAGGGAGAAAACCCTGAGGTCCAGGCAGGTGTCTGAGCAACCCGTGCAGGGGTGGGGGGCTTAGAGTCTCCGTTTCAGGGGATTGGGCCCACCTTCTCCAGCTATTTACTGTCTAATCTCAGTCAGTGGTGGTGGTGAAGCCTCTGCGGTGATGGGAGTGTGTGTCTGGTTATCATATTTTGTATCCCAGAGACTGTTTTATTTTTCTATAAGTGTACCAATCACTGAAGGACGACAGCTACAAAAATTCCTGGTGCAGACTAATAGTTTATCCTCGTCATATTCAGAAACAAGGTTTTACTTTGTATATATCTCACGATTAGCACGTCATTTTTTCCCGAGCTACAGAAAGAACACGCCCACGGGAGGTCTCTGCCTTCCTCCGGGGTGTGCAGGAAATCGCGGGTCTCATTTGAGGGCGGATCTGCATTGCGCTTTGTGCTATTGGTCGGGACGTGGAGAATTACTGTGGCTGGCTGAGGCGCTTTTGATCTGCAGAAAGGGTGAGGGAAAAGTAATCAACGCACCGCTGCTACAAAAGCTGTGCAATTCGTGTTGGAGCTTGTGATTTGGAACTAGTGGGATATGGCTCGTAGTGCTCATAATTTACTTTCCATATATCGCCATTAGCAAGATTTAGTTTTCCCGTGTAGTAGAACAACTACGGCCCCGGGAGGCCTCCGCCTTCGCCCTGGCCGCGATGGCCTGGAGGATGCAGGAAGAGACGTGCTGGAGAAAAGGCATCGCAGGAGATCAGTGCAGGACGGGAAGCGATGTCTGCGTGGATCTGTTCCGTCCCCGCGAGCCGTGGGTGGGACAGGCCGGGCTGGCAGCGCTCGGTGCCTGCAGTGCCGGGAAGAGGCTGCGGGCGCCGCTGTTGACCGAGGAGGAGCGGGAGGAAGACCGGAGCGCTGCAGGCAGCCCCGCCCGCTGCGGCCCGGCTCGCTCGCTGTCTGGCTGCTGGCTCGGCGGCCGGGCGGTCTGCGAGCGTCCCCGCGGTGCGGAGCCGAGCTGCAGCGAGCGGAGGGGCCGGCGGCAGCGGCCGGGACCGGCGAGCCGGAGTCGGAGGGGGAACAGGAGTCGGAGCGGCGGGCGGCGGCGGAGAGCTGCCGGCGGTGGTGCGGGGCCGGCGGGGCCGCGGCGGAGATGTGGGCGGCGGGGAGGCGCTGGGGCCGGCGGGAGCGAGCCCTGCTGTGGGGCGTCCTGGTGGCGGCGTGGGAGGTGGCGTGGGGGCAGCTGCGCTACTCTGTGCCCGAGGAGATGCCGAAGGGCTCGTTCGTGGGGGATGTGGCCAAGGACCTGGGACTGCAGCTGCCAGCGCTCCGCGACCGCGGCGTCCGCATCTTGGACAAAGGTAGGACGCAGCATTTCTCGCTGCACGGGCAGACGGGACATTTGGTGACGGCGGAGAGGCTAGACAGAGAGCAGCTGTGCCGGCAGGTGGAGAAATGCGTGCTGCGGTGTGAGCTGATATTGGAGGGGGAAATGCAAGTTTATGAAATCGAAGTGGAGATCACGGACATCAACGACAACTCGCCCAGGTTCCGAGAAGCAGAAATAGAACTGAGAATGAGCGAGACGACAGCCCCGGGTGCGCGTTTTCCCCTGGCGGAGGCTCTGGACCCGGACGTGGGACCGAATTCCCTGCAGAGGTACGAGCTGAGCGGCGACGAGCACTTCTCGCTGGCCGTGCAGGCGGGCCCCGGCGGGGTCGAGCGTCCCGAGCTGGTGCTGGCGAAGGCGCTGGACCGGGAGGAGGCGGCGTTTCACGAGCTGTTGCTGAGGGCGAGCGACGGCGGAGAGCCGGCACTGACGGGCACGGCGCGCATCCGCGTGGCCGTGCTGGACGCGAACGACAACGCGCCCGTGTTCAGCCAGGCGGAGTACACGGCGCGTGTGCCGGAGGACGTGCCCGTGGGCTCCACTCTCGTCACCGTCACGGCCGCCGACGCCGACGAGGGCCTGAACGGCCACGTGAAATACTCGCTGAAGAAGTTGTCCGAAATGGCATCGGAGATTTTGCATCTGGACGCCGAGACGGGAGCGATCACGCTGGTGCGGAGCCTGGACTTCGAGGAAGGCCACTCCTACGAACTGGAGGTGCAGGCAGAAGACGGCGGAGCCCTTTTTGACACAGCGAAAGTCGTGATAACTCTGACAGACGTGAACGACAATGCGCCCAAAATTATTCTGTCGTCGGCGCTGAGCGCGATCTCGGAGGACGCCCCGTCGGGCACGGTGGTGGCCCTGCTGCACGTGCAGGACCGGGACTCGGGGGCGAACGGCGAGGTGCGGTGCAGCATCGCCGAGCGCCTCCCGTTCCGTCTGGAGAAGTCCCTGGAGGACTACTACCGCGTGGTGACGGCGGGGCAGCTGGACCGGGAGGAGGTGTCGGAGTACAACGTGACGGTGCGGGCGGCGGACGGCGGGTCGCCGGCGCTGTGGAGCAGCGCGGTGCTGGCGCTGCGGGTGCTGGACGTGAACGACAACGCGCCGGTGTTCGCGGAGGCGCGCTACAGCGCCCGTCTGCCCGAGAACAACGCGGCGGGCGCGCTGGTACTGACGGTGCGGGCGTCGGACGCGGACTGGGGGCAGAACGCGCGCGTGCGGTACCGGCTGTGGGAGGGGCGCGTGCGGGGCGCGCCGCTGTCGTCCTACGTGTCGGTGCAGGCGGAGACGGGCGCGCTGTACGCGCTGCGCTCCTTCGACTACGAGGAGGTGCGCGAGGTGGGGCTGTGGGTGCGGGCGGAGGACGGCGGCGCGCCGGCGCTGAGCAGCAACGTGTCGGTGCGGCTCGTGATCGTGGACGAGAACGACAACGCGCCGCGGGTGCTGTACCCGCCGCCGGCGTCGGGCGCGGGCTGGTCGGGCGTGGAGCTGGCGCCGCGCTCGGCGGAGCCCGGGGCGCTGGTGGCCAAGGTGGTGGCGGTGGACGCGGACGCGGGGCAGAACGCGTGGCTGTCGTACGAGCTGGCCAAGGCGACGGAGCCGGGGCTGTTCCGCGTGGGGCTGCACAGCGGCGAGGTGCGCACGGCGCGCTTCCCGCTGGCCCGCGACGCGGCGCGGCAGAGCCTGGTGGTGGTGGTGAAGGACCACGGGCGGCCGGCGCTGTCGGCCACGGCCACGCTGACGGTGGTGCTGGCCGAGAGCGTGGCCGAGCTGCTGTCGGAGCTGGGCAGCGCGGCGGCGGCGGCGCCGGGCGAGCCGGCCGGCAGCCTGACGCGGTGGCTGGTGCTGGCCGTGGCGGCCGTGTCCTGCCTCTTCCTCGCCTTCCTGCTGCTGCTGCTGGCGCTGCGCCTGCGGCGCTGGCGCCGCTCGCAGCTGCTGGCGGCGGGCAGCGGCGCCTTGCGCGGCGTCCCGGCCTCGCACTTCGTGGGCATCGACGGCGTCCGCGCCTTCCTGCGCTCCTACTCGCACGAAGTGTCGCTCACCGCCGACTCGCGCAAGAGCCAGCTCCGCTCGCCGGGCGGCAGCTGCTGCGACACCCTGCCGGCCCGGCCGCCGCCCGACGAGCCCGCGCCGCTGCTCGGGGAGGACCCCGCCGCTGCCCCGGTGAGTTCCTCTGGCGGGACTTTCCTGCCTTTGCCTCCTCGGGAGGCTGCGGTATTTCCCTCTCCGGTGCCTTTCCTCTGAGGAGGCAGTTAAGGCGAGGTGTAGCATCCTGTAGAGACACCCTATCGGTGTATCGGTGCCTCTTGTTCACATAGGACCGTAGGTGTATTTCTCATGCATCATTCAAGCTGCTGTGGAAGGCAGGGCCGGTGAGGCTGCTTTCTGTTATGAGAATAGATGTCAACAGGACTGTAATAGAGGAGGCACTTATGTGTGGAGCAGTGCATGCTTTATATGTCAGTGACTGGTTCTTCCTTTGATGAAATTCCAGCCTCAGGCTCTGCTGGAGAACCTTGCAGAGCAATGCACGTCCCTTCTAAGTATGCTTCCAAGACATGATAATCCTTCATGTTGAATGGAACCATTCTGGGAACCTGGCCTTTTGAGGGTATGTGTTTGAGGGTCAAAGAACACCATGGAAGTTGGAAAGCGTTGGAGGCACAAGTCCTGGGATCTATTCAAGAGGGCCTGTTGAAGGACATGAGATACGGTTTTTGCCTTTCTCTCTTCAGTGCGTCCATCTCTGGGGCCATCAATATAAGAAGGATATCTACCAATTGGAGCGAGTCCAGAGGAGGCCGCGAATATGATCAGAGGGCTGGAGCTCCTCACCTATAAAGAAAGGCTGAAAGAATTGGGTTTGTTGAGCCTAGAGAAGAGAAGGCTCCAGGGACACCTTATAGCAGCCTTCTTGTACCAAAATGGGGCCTACCAGAAAGCTGGGGAGGGAAATTTTCAAGGGCCTGTAGTGATAGGACAAGGGGTAATGGGTTTAAATTGAAAGTGCGGAGATTTAGGTTAAATAGCAGGAAAAAATTATTCCTGGAGAGGGTGGTGAGGCACTGGAACAAGTTGCCTAGAGAATCTGTGGATGCCCCATCCCTGAAGGTGTTCAGTGTCTGGCTGCATGAGGCTTTGAGCAACCAGGTCTAGTGGAAGGTGTCCCTGCCTGTGGCAGGGGGGTTGTAACTTGATGATCTTTAAGGTCCCTTCCAACCCAAACCGTTCTATGATTCTATGATTTTATGGCTTTATCACCCTCCAGGTTGTTACTAATTCTGTCCCCTGCCATGTGTAACACTTTTCCCTGTCAGTATTAGCTCTTCTGAACACATATGTTGCATTATTATCAACAGCAATTTGCATTATTAGCATGCTCAGATATTTTCCCAACGGCAGTTGTGCTGAGAAATGGAAGGTGGGTGGCCCCATGTGTATCTTCTCAGAATCACAGCATGGTCAGGGTTGGAAGGGACCTTCAGAGATCAACTAGTCCAATGCCCCCACCAAAGCAGGTTCACCTAGAGCAGGTTGGACAGGAACGCATCCAGGCGGGTTTGGAATATCTTTGGAGAAGGAGGCTCCACCACCTCTGTGGGCAGACCGTTCCAGTGCTCTGGCACCCTCAAAGTGAAGAGATTTTTCCTCATGTTGAGGTGGAATTAGCTACGTTCCAGTTTCTGTGCATTGCCCCTTGTCTTGTCACTGGGCACCCCTGAAAGGAGTCTGGCCCCATCCTCTGTGGCTTCAGGGGTACTATTTCTAGTAATCACTTCATTGTAAGACCGTGATGTAGGGTTTCATCCCGGTTGTATTAAGTTTACACCAGCCTTGACCAACCTTGAGATGTCATTAATGGCTCCTGTTCACATGAAGCAACTGCTGATGTTTTGTTGAGATGAAAATTAGTGTGAATGTAGGGGATGGGTGTGTAATTTTGTCAGGAAGTTGTGGGTTTGGAGCTTTTTCTTTCAAATATGTGCAAAGCTTCTTCCCGCTGCTGGTTCTCCTACCTCTCCCCACCGTGTTCTGTGTTTTCACTCTCAGCGTTGCCCCTTCGGAAAGGATGTGTTGCATTCTTAGCAAATAGAAGTTTGCATTGCTACCTGGTTCAGATGTCTTACCAAGAGCAATTGTGTGTGAGCAGGGTGAGAGTGTCTTGAAGTGGACTGTGAGTGGCCCAGTCTGTAACTTCTCTGCTCATCACTTCTAGTCTTCTCAGCATTTTCGTTTCTCCACGATAACCTGGTGAGCAACAAAATGTCTTTGGTGGAGGAATGGGCTGGGCCACATCTGCTTTCTTGTCAATGTCTATCTGTCTGTTACAAAGACGAAAGAGAATCGTAATAGAGCTACTGGAGGAAAAGGAAGATGTTTTCCTCATTTCCCATCTCTTAAGTTTGAGTGATTTAGATTAGAGCTGGATGTGCCTTGGCTTGGAAATACATACTATGGTGAGAACCACAGGAGGTATATGGGGAGAAATTCAAGGTGCAGGGGTAGATGTAAGGAGGGACATATTCCTCCCCACCCCCACCCCACCCCCTGCAGGTGTTCACTCATCCAGTATCTCCTGAAGGTCCTCTCCTCATTTTAGTTTAGGCACTTTTTTCTTAGAAGACTAGTGAACAGACAAATGTTCTTTCCTTCTTCATAAAGAGATGTATCTATGTGAAGTCCCTGGGTGATCCTGGTGCGTGTTGTAGAGAAATGGTCCGGGCAGTTGTTGGCCCATTGATGACAAGTTCTTGCTCAGCACTCTGAGAGTCAAAGAACGTCATGCAGCTTGGAGGCAGGACTCGTGGGAGCTGTTGGTGAGGGGCAGTTAAAAGACGCAGGAGATATGGTATCTTCATGCCCTGTTCCGTCCCTTCTGTGTTATCGTGCAGTGTGAGTTTCATCTTGTCAAAGATGCTTGGCTAGAAGACATGTTTCTCCAGCTGTGTTGTGAGCCCTGGCAGGTACTTAATGTTTGTTTGTATGTTGTCATCAACTCTTAACTAACAGCTTAATTATGTACTTAAGACAAATGAAATAATGAGGATTGGGAAGAGCAAACAGTCTATTTGTTTGCTGGTGTGAACTGGAGGTGTTAACTGCTTGCATTGCTCGTTGTAATGATCTGAATTTGGTCATTGTCTCTGATACTGTGTGGAAGATCACATTTGTTACGTTATGTGCCATTCATGTCTTCCTCTGTAAAGAGGAAGACTTTCATAGACTTGTTTCCTTAAACTCTCACTGGAAGAACTGCTGTTACTTGTCACATACACATGGTGAGAACTCAAGCATTATCCATGGTAAGGAGAAGTTCTCTGTGTCGCTTTTCTTTGAATGCATTGGACGTGCAAATGATCAATATTGATGACAAGCATGCAAGGTGAGAAGGGCTTGATGAGATTCTTGGGAGTGCTGTGTGTGAAGATGTACTGGTAGAGACAAGTCATGTGTTTTGTTAATTCCCAGGATTCATTGCTGGACTACATAAAATGACACTGATGATGTCTGGTTGGTGGATATCACACTGCTCAAATTCAAAATGGCCAAGTTGTTGGTTCATAAGTGTGTGTTCCTGTTCCATGATGCTTCCTGTTAATGTGATGTTGTCTTAGAGCTGATATTTGATAACAGTGACTTTATAAGAGCTGCATATCACTTGTGAAATTAAGAACATTTTATGTTACTTTGAATTAGTGGAAGGTCATAGGAATTTCTTTGCATGCATCCACGTTGTGATCTTTGTTCTCAGATAAGGAAAAGTTGTGTTCGCAATTTTTTTTCAGTGATGTCTGCCTGCAAAGGTAGCTTTTTTGTTCTGGGATGTTTGAGCAGGGTGAACAATTCTGTCTATGCAGAGACAGGGCAGGTGAAAATGTTTGCTTCTGTACAATACAAAATGCTTAAGTTCTAGGTGTAAAGTTTCAGGTTTTGCCTAGTTTTTAGGTGAGGCCTAGAGTAGTGCTTCCATGCTTTTTCCCTTTTTTATTGTCCAAAGAGTTCACACTGAGGAACTGTGGCTATGGTCTTTGGTTTCACCTTCTGTGTGAGTCTCCTGTTGACTTTTTACCAACCCTTCTTGTGTACCTTGTGTATAAATGACATAACCTGAAATGTTAAACTATGATTCCTTCACTTCTGTAATTTCTCATTCTTGCCATCTTTGTTGTCCAGGTCTAAAGCTGGGCCTCCGTGTGATTGGTAACCCTTAAATCTTGTAAAGGTCTTTTATAATTTTGGGCTTGGTAAACAGTTTCCACCCATACTGTGAAGGTGTTCAGCTGCCAAGACAAAGATTTTGAAAGACCTCTCTTTCCCTAAGATGTCCTCTGAACGAAATGCTCTTTTGGCTGTGGCTGACATATGAGCACAAGTTGGATATTGTCTGTGCTGCAACTAAATGCTGTGAATGCAGAGCAAGGAGGGTGAGAGGCTGTGACCCTGGAATCCCTGTCCTGAAAGGCAATGATAGTCCTCTGATAATAAGGCATTTGTACAGTAACTGCATTTAGAAGAATGATGTGTGGGTGCAATGGTTTAATTCCTGTGTATAACTGCTTTTATCCATCTCTGTCTCACTGGAATGTTGTGATGTAGAGTTTCTTCACAGCTGCAATTAAACTTTCCTTCAGGCCCTTGTTTCCTGGAATGTCATGGCTCATTTTCCCCACTTCTGGTCAGTGCTTTTTGCATTGGGAACTGGGAGTGTTGTTTCCAGCAAATACTTAAACCACCTAAGAGAGAAATATAATGTGTGATGAAAATGAAGCAGAAGATAAAAGAGAATATTTTGCAGTTTTGAAGGAGACAGGTTGAGAACAAGGCCCATGATAAGGTGTTTACACTTAGGTCTTTGTGTCCATGGGATCTGAATAGATCACATTAGTAGAAAAAGCAATGAGAGCTGATGGCTATTTCTTAAAATGCAACACCCTACAACATAGTACAGAGTGAGACTTTAGGGCCACATTTGCAGCATTAGACCCTGATGACTTCCAGGTGGCCTCAGGGTTGGGTTTCAAGAGCCACAGTGAAGACCAAGAAGACTTTCTGGTGAGTTTCTCTAATAACAGTTCGTCTTCTGATGCTTTCCTACCTTGCTTGTCTGAATTAAGGTTGTGTTTTTCTTTTCCTGATCTCCCAGATTTTGAAAGACGTGTTGCCCTAAAATGTCCCCTGACCAAAATGCACTTTTGGCTGTGGCTGACATATGGCCGAAAGTTGGATATTGTCTGTGCTGCAACTAAATGCTCTGAATGCAGAGCAAGGAGGGTGAGAGACTGTGACCTTGGATTCCCTGTCCTGAAAGACAATGGTAGTCCTCTCATTATAAAGCATTTGTACAATAACGGTGCATTCACAATAATGATGCATGTGTGGAAAGGCTTATAAATCTTGTGTGTAACTTCCTTTATCCATCTCTGTCTCGCTGGAACGTGTTGATGTAGGCTTTCTTCACAGTTGTAATTAGACTTTCTTTCAGGCCTTTTTTTCCTGGAAGGTCGTGGCTCATTTTCTGATTTGTGGACCATGCTTTTTGCATTCAAAACTGCAAGTGTTGTTTTGCGGCAAACACTTTCTTCTGCCACCTAATAGATAGTTTTATATGAAAGGTAAATGAAGCAGTAACTAAAAGAGAATCTGTTGTAGTTTCCATGGAGACTTAGCTTGAGAACGAGGCCTGTGATAAGGTGTTTACATTTAAAAGCTTCATATTGGTGGGACATGAGCAGGCCATATATTAGAAAAAGAGATGAGTTCTGATGGCTTTCTTAAAATGAACTCCCCTACGCTGTAGTCCAGAGTAAGTCTTTAGGGCTGCATTTGCAGTGTTAGAACTAGATGACTTCCAGGCTGCCTCAGAGATTAATTTCACCAGCCATGGTGAAGACCAAGTGAAGACCAAGTTCCCAGTGAGTTTCTGTGACAACACTATGTCTTTAGATGTTTATTCGCATTCCTTGGCTGATTTATGGTTCTGTTTTCTTTAGCAGGTCTTCCATGTGTGTAGGTTTACTTGTAATTCTCAGCATAGCTTCATTTAGCAATTCGTCATCTGATCATGCATCTTGGTGATGCTACAGTGGGTGTGAAAAGCAGGAGATGTGAGGGTAAATTTGTGTTCTGTTAGTTTGCATGGCGAATAAATGTAACCATGACCTCAGTGGAAGTTGTATCTCTGTGAAACAGTGAGTGTGAGAAAAAAGGGAGCAGATTATAAGCCATTTGTTTGATGACACGTTCTATATTGGATGATCACTTCTCCTTTGTTTTGTCTGTTTATCATTCATGTGCTTTATAATCCTTCTATTTCTACTGAGTATGGTGGTTAGTAGACAAATGTACCTTTCTTCTTGTAGTGATCATGTGCATTATTCTCTCATTATATGTTCTACCAATTATGAGAGGGTTAGAAGCAAAGCCACAAGTTGTGCAGGGTTGGAGATAAGTCAGTGGAGCTGAGGGTTGGGGGCTATAGAAGAAAAAATGGTCATTTTCTTGCTTGTCATAGAGAACACAGCCTGGTGCCTAATGCAGTACCATGCAATCTGCATTGCTCATTCTCAATGAGTTTGGCCTAAGAAATGTTATTCCACCTGTCAGTTCATTCCTGTACATTTCTACCTCTTGCCTTGCTTGCTGCCGAGAGGTACAGCCCGACCTCAGGGTCTCTGATCATATGTTGAAGGTCAGGTCTATTCCAACTGTCTGACTCCAAGGGCTGTTCCATACACTCCTTTGATGTTTACACCTGTGAAGAGGAAGGCTTTCTTAGACATAAGTGTGCTCACCAGGCACACTTGTCTGTAGCACAGGAATGCAAAACCATCTCTACTGAAGTCCTCAAAGTGTAGAGTGGCAAGCCAGCCGCCAAGTTTCCCATGAGGATACTGGAGGACAGTTGGAGAGGGCATGCAGGATGTCTCCCACATGATGCCCCACATCATGCTGTTGCTTGATTGGAGTGATGTATGTTTGACTGATTGACTGATGGATGGATCAGGAACTGTCTGAATGGCTGTGTCCAAACAGTTACAGCCAATGGAACTGTCCAATATCCAAGTGGAAACTAGTATCACATGGCATTCGTCAAGGGTCCATACTGGGACCAGTATTATTTAACATCTTCATCAATGACATAGAGAGTGGGATCAAGTGCATACTTGGCCAGTTTGCAGACAATGCCACTTCGGTGGTGCAGTTGATTCTCTAGAATGGATGCATCCAGGGTGACCTTAACTGGCGTGGTAAGTGGGACTGTGTGAACCTCATAGGGTTCAAGAAGACCAGGTGCAAGACATGGCCCTCTTAGAGCACCACCGGAGGACAGCTACAAAAAAAAAAAACTTTGCAAGTCTCGCATGAAATAATTGAAATTAATTTTGCTTCATTCTCTTTGTGATTAAGCATTGATTATTCCAATGGGAATATTTCCTTCAGTATTCATCCCAGGAAAGGCAAGCAGATCAGAAAATGCCTGACTACCCTGGCTAGTTTCTTATACTTCTACTTCCCTCTGGATTTTATAAAGGGCAGCAGAGTTCCTTTAGGTATAGCTCTGCCATGCGCATCTCCTTCACACAGTCAGTGCAGCTAAAGGAGATGACCGAAAGGTGCCGGACAGCGTACCTCTATTTAAACGCCTTGGGGGTCGCAGCCAGCAAGGGCTGCTGCGTCTCCCGCTTCCAGCGAAAGAGAGAGGCCGAAGCTGGGCGCAGGCTCTGAACCCCGCAGGAGAGCCCGGGCCCGGGGAGCGCGGCCAGGAGCCGGCTGCGGTGGCGTCGCGGCGCCTCCGGGTGCCGCTGTTGGCCGACGCGAAGCGGAGCCGAAGCCGGAGCCGGAGCGGCCGCAGCGCCCGGCCCCCGCAGGCTGCTTGCTCGCACGGCGCCGGCCAGAGCGGCAGCGGCCCGGGCAGCAGAGGCGAGAGGCGGCGAGAGACATCGCTGCGCTCCGCCGGGACCTCCGCTCGTCGCCGAGAGCGGCTGGAAGGCGGCGGCGGGAGTCAGGACCGCGGCGAGCGCTGCCGAGAATGGCGAGCAGGCAGAGGCAGAGCCGGCGGCGAGCAGCCGGGCGAGCGCTGCTGCCCGCTTTGCTGCTGTGCTTGTGCTGCCGGGCGGCGGCGGAGCGGATCCGCTACGCCATCGCCGAGGAGCTGGGCAGAGGCTCGCTGGTGGGGCCGCTGGCGCGGGACCTGGGGCTGAGCCCAGCCGAGCTGCCGGCACGCAAGCTGCGGCTCAGCGCGGAGAAGCAATACTTCACGGTGAGCGGGGAGAACGGGAACCTGTACGTGAGCGAGAGGCTGGACCGGGAGGAGATGTGCGGCGACTCGGCGTCCTGCTCCGTCAGCTTCGAGGCGCTGCTGTACAACCCGCTCAACGTTTTCCACGTCGAGGTGGCCATCCAGGACGTCAACGACAATGCGCCGCGCTTCCTGAAAGATGATTTCCATCTGGAGATCAACGAATTGACTTCTCCCGGCGCTCGCTTTGCCTTGGGTATGGCGGAAGATGCGGACGTGGGCAGCAACTCGCTGCAGGGCTACGAGCTGGAGGCCAACGGGTACTTCGCGGTGGAGGCGAAGGAGAGCCAGGACGGCAGCAAGTTCGCAGAGCTGGTGCTGCGCCGGGCGCTGGACCGGGAGAGCGAGCAGAGCCTGCGGCTGGTGTTGACGGCGCTGGACGGCGGCGACCCGCCCCGGAGCGGCACCGCCCTGCTCTGCATCAACGTCACCGACGCCAACGACAACACACCCGCGTTCGTGCAGGAGCGCTACGCCGTGAGCCTTGGGGAGGACTCGGCGCCGGGTTCGCCAGTGCTGCAAATCTCCGCCTCCGATGCCGACGCCGGCACCAACGCCCGCATCAGTTACGGCTTCGGGGAAATGGCAGCCAAGGTGCTTCAGAAGTTCGCTGTGGATGCGGAGAGCGGGACGATCACGCTGCAGGAAGCGCTGGACTTCGAGGACATGCGAGGATACACGTTGCTGGTGGAGGCGAGGGACGGGGGTGGTCTGGTGGCGCACTGCAAAGTGGAGGTGGAGGTGCTGGACGTGAACGACAACGCACCCGAGGTGACGGTGACGTCGGTGTCGAGCCCGGTGCCCGAGGACGCGCCGGCGGGCACGGTGGTCGCCCTGTTGAAAGTGCGGGACCGGGACTCCGAGGAGAACGGGCAGGTGTCGTGCGAGCTGTCGGGCGAGGCGCCGCTGTCGATCGTGGCGTCGTCGGGCGGCTCGTACAAGGTGGTGACAGCAAGCGCGCTGGACCGGGAGCAGGCGGCCGAGCACCGGGTGACGGTGGTGGCGAGGGACCGTGGCAGCCCGGCGCTCTCGAGCCGCACGGCGCTGGTGCTGGAGGTGTCGGACGTGAACGACAACGCGCCGGTGTTCGAGGAGGCCGCCTACAGCGCCTACGTGGCGGAGAACAACGCGGCGGGCGCGCCGGTGCTGCGCGTGGTCGCGCGGGACGCGGACGCGGGCGCCAACGGGCGCGTGAGCTACTGGCTGGCGGGCGGCAGCGCGGGCGCGGCGGACGCGTCGCCGTACGTGTCGGTGGAGGCGCGGAGCGGCGCGCTGTACGCGCAGCGCCCCTTTGACTACGAGCAGTGCCGCGAGTTCGCGGTGGCGGTGCGGGCGCAGGACGGCGGGACGCCAGCGCGGAGCGCGACGGCGACGGTGCGCGTCTTCGTGCTGGACCGCAACGACAACGCGCCGCGGGTGCTGTGGCCGGCGGCGGCGTCGGGAGCGCCGGCGTCGGGAGCGGCCCCGGCAGCGGCGCCCTTCGAGGTGGTGCCGCGGTCGGCCGAGGCCGGCTACCTGGTGGCCAAGGTGGTGGCGGTGGACGCGGACGCGGGGCGCAACGCGTGGCTGTCGTACGAGCTGGTGCAGGCGGCGGAGCCGGCGCTGTTCCGCGTGGGGCTGCACAGCGGCGAGGTGCGCACGGCGCGGGCCGTGTCGGAGCGGGACGCGGCGAAGCAGCGGCTGGTGGCCGTGGTGAAGGACCACGGGCAGCCGGCGCTGTCGGCCACGGCCACGCTGCACGTGGTGCTGGCCGAGAGCTTGCAGGAGGCGCTGCCGGAGCTGAGCGAGCGGGCGGCGGGCGCCGAGTCGCCGGCGGAGCTGCAATTCTACCTGGTGCTGGCGCTGGCGCTGCTCTCCGCCCTCTTCCTGCTGAGCGTGGCGCTGGCCGTGCTGGCGCGGGTGCGCCGGGCCGGGCCGCCCGCCGTCCTGCGCTGCCTGGGCGCGCAGCGCTTCTCCGTGGCCGGCGCCGCCTTCCCGGCCGACTTCTGCGAGGGCACCTTGCCCTACTCCTACAACCTGTGCGTGGCGCCGGGCCGCGCCGTCGCCGAGGGCGCTTGGCCGCCGCCGCCGCTGCCCAGCCTGGCCGCCGAGGAGCTTCTGGGCGGGGAGCCCTGCGGGAAGCGGAGCCCGAGCGGCAGCGCCGGCGCGGGAGAGCCGCCCGCCGACCCCGACGCACCGCAGGTCTGTAAGCCCGCGCCCCCCCGCCCTTCTCCTTGAGCCTTTCCGAACCGGCCTCCCTATTCCCCTGCCTTTCCAGTGGGGAGTGTGTGGCTGGCGAGTGAGTTGGTAACGGTGAACGCCGTAAAAGAAGGGTTGGTGCATGGCAGAGTCGGGAGAATGTGGTGGACGGTTCTCGTGGCAGAGTATTCCTCCGTGATAGTTTTTCCCCCCAGCTGCTGTACTTGAACCTGGTTAATGGCTGGATGCCAAACCGTTGGTTACTGCTGTTTCCCAAAGGAGAGGTGCGTGTGGCTCCGTGGATGGAGAAATTACAGATTGTTCCTCCCTGGTGAATGGTCTCCAACTGCTGCTGAAATGGCAGCGTTATTGGGACAGATAACTTTTGTCTAGGAGGGGTTTTTTTCTGACTTCCTTTTACAGTTACATCTCATTTTATCAGTGAAGGCGGACCTTTGCCTTATTGGGCTTCAAAAGGAAACGTGTGTGTGGCTGCATGAATGGAAAAGTGACAGTTTCTTCATCCCGAGTGAAGGAAGAGAGTGTCACCCACCCTTTTGGGGAATGCTGCTGCAGCAATGTTAGCAGTAGTGGGGTGGGTTAACTTTTAGTAACTTTCTTTTCTCGTTCTTGGTGGTAGTTTGCTCTCGGTACCATTTCTGAGCAGCCTTTCATACACAGGTGTAGGTGTGTATGAAAAAACAAATCTTTTATATCTCAGTGTCTTCTTTTCCTCTTCCCTTGTCCCCAAACTGGTTGTACCTGGTTGATCGCATTGGCAGCGTAATATTTTTTGCAGGAGGTGGTCTGTCTGCCTTTTTTACCAGGAGAGGCCCCAGCCATTCTGAGAACATATCCAAAACGACGAGGAGATATGCAAAGTCAGGCAGTCGAAGAAAGTGCATTTGCACATGTACAATGGTCTGCATAATTTCGGGGTGCAGCTTGTTATCTTCTCCTGGCATCCTGCAGTACTTTGTTGAACATGTAGATTCAAGAGTTAGGTTAGTTACTTTGCTATCAAACATCAATCTTTTCTACCGTGGTTTCTGAGAAAATCAAACCCCTTTCGTTGTTGTTCAAGCCGTAGAACGACTTGGCTAAATGTAAATGTGTATAAACTATACAAAATCTAAATTTATGTGAGATAATAAAAAGGGAAATCACCCGATAATGTCCTTCAACTTTCCTTCTCCAGTATCAGCTGTATCTTTAGATGTACTGAGATTTTAATGCAGTTCAAGTGCTCTCATCCATTTGAACGTTTTCCTTCTCCACCGAGTGATGAAGAAATAGCAGCACTTATGGAATGTGTGATTTCCGTCAAGGCATGATTTTTTCTTACATCTTTGTGTAGTTATTTCTCATTTTATCAGTGAAGGTGTGGGACAAGTTATGGGTTATTCGTTCGTCATGAAAGATGACTGTTGCCCATCACTGGGGGTAATGCTCCTGCAGTAACTGTAGACCAGGTGGGATGTTTTGGTGTTTGGTTTTTTTTTCTTCCATCTGGTAATGGTAATATTTCCTTCCTTTTTACATTCCCTATCTGTGTCTTTCATATGCAGCTGAAAGTGTAGAATGAGATCTGAAAGAAAAAATTCATCTTTTGTGTTTCAAGGCCTGGACCTCGTTGATTTTGTTGAGAGGGAAAGCTGAACCAAGTAACTCGGTCTCTCAGCCACTTTTTGCAAGCAGTGTGGGGTATGCCTGTTCTAGCAGAAGAGGCCCCACCCATCCTGAGAACACTTCTAAATACAGATGGAGATACGAAGAATGATAACAATTAGCGACTGGAAATTACAATAATTTGGCATTGGAATAAAGTCCATTTGCACATTTACAAATGTGCATAATTTAGGGTGTGCAGGTCTACTTGTCTTCTGCTGTACTACATTATTTTGTTTAAAAGATGTCCTACCAACATGTGGGTTAATGAATGAGGTGAATACTTTATTATCAAGTATCAGTCTTTTCCACTGTGATTTCTGAGAATATCAAAACCCTTTTGTGGTTATTCAGAACGTAGAATGACTTGGATAAATGTAAATATGTGTAGACTAAACAAATTCTAAATTGCTGTGGCCTATGAAAAAGGGAAATCACCCATTAATGTCCTTCAGCTTTCATTCTTCAGCATTAGCTGTATCTTTATATGTACCAATATTTTAATTCAATTCAGTTGCCCTCATCCAGTTAAAAAATGTTATTGAGAATAGATGAATATCCAGAACACAGGTGTACAAGAAGAATTTACCGCCAATCTATTCTATCCTATGTTTGCAAGCACCCTGCATTTTGTGTTGTGGGCCATATAATGGTCACGGGAGAAAAGGCAGCTGTACTGGTTCTTCTTCTTGCTGTACTCACAAAGCCATTTTCCCCACAGTTTGCAGTGAGCCGAGCAGATCATAGAATCATAGAATTGTTTTCATTGGAAAAGATCTTCAAGATCATTGATCAAATCCAACGATCAACCTAGCACTGCCAACTGTGCCCTAAACCATGTCCCTAAGCAGTACATCAGCTTGTCTCTTCAATACTTCCATGGGTGGTGACTCCAACATTTCCATGGGCAGCCTGTTGCAATGCCTGACTACCCTTTCAGTGAAGAATCTTTTTCTATTATCCAGTTTGATCCTCCTCTTGCACAACTTGAGGCCATTTCCTCTCATCAAGTGGTACTTGTCGCTTGAGAGAAAGAGACCAGCACCCACGTCTCTGCAGCCTCCTTTCAGGTAGTTGTAGAGAATGATAAGGTCTCCCCCTCTGCCTCAGTTTCTCGAGACTAAACAATCCCAGTTCCCTTAGCTGTTCCTCACAGGACTTGTTCTTGAGACCCTTTACCAGCTTTGTTGCCCTTCTCTGGACATGCTTCAGCACCTCAGTGTCTGTCTTGTAGTGAGGGGCCCAGAACTGAACGCAGGATTCGAGGTGCAGCCTCACCAGTGCCCAGTACAGGGGGACTTACCTACTCCTGCTGGCCACTCTGTTCCTGATACAGGCTAGGATGCTGTTGGCCTTCTTGGCCACCTGGGCACACAGCTGACTCATGTTCAGCCAGCTGTCAACCAACACCCTCAAGTCCTTTTCTGCTGGGCAGCTTCCCAGCCACTCATCCCCAAGCCCGTAGTGTTGCATGGGGTTGTTGAGACCCAAGTGCAGGACCTGACACTTGGCTTTGTTGAACTTCATATAGTTGGCCCCTGCCCATTGATCCAGCCTGTTCAGCTCCCTCTCTAGAGCCTTCCTACCCTCAAGCAGATCAACACTCCCATCTAACTTTGTGTCATCTGAAAGCTTACTGAGGGTGCACTTGATCCCTTTGTCCATATTATTGATAAAGGTAGTAAAGAGGACTGGCTCCTATAGTGAGTCCTGGGGAACACCACTTGTAACTGGCAGCCAACTAAATTTAACTCCATTTACTGCAATTATTTGGGCCCAGCCGTCCAGATGATTCTGGCCAGGTTCCCTGCAGGTGCCTCCTGCCTCCAGTGTCTTTGTGGTACCATCAGTGTGGAGTCATCAAGTGACCGACAGCCTGAAAACGGGGAACAGGAGAGATGATTGATTTTCAAGCCATAGAGGAGCCTTGTCCTGTGCTGTATTCCCAGGCAGGTCTCCTGGGAAGAAATCTCTGAGCCCCTGGCAGGTGCCTGAGCAACCTGTGCGTGCTTTAGGGGCTTAGAGTCTCTGTTACAGTGGATTGACCTCACCTTCTTCAGCCTTTAAATGATAATCTCAGTCAGTAGTGCTGGTGTAGGTAATTTGAAGCGTTTTCTGTATGAACTGAAGCATCTAAAGCAAAGTTCCTGCCTCTCGGTTTCCTGACCCTGATATCTCTGCTTCTCCAGAGATGTGGCTGTCTGTGTCTGATTATCATGTTTTGTATGTCAGAGCTTGTTTGCTTTTGCTACCCGTGTACCAACCACTGAAGGATGGTGGCTACAAAAACTCATGGTGGGAACTAATAGAATAAAACTTGACATATTAAGAAATATGTTTTTACTTTGTATATATCTTGCCATTAACAAGTCCATAGAAAGAAAATTGCCATGTGAGGCCCTGCCTTCCACCTGGTTGTGGTCACCTTACTGCAAAGGAAGGATGATTTTGCATTGTTAAAGAAAAGCGCAGCTTAGAGAAAGGTTAGTGCAGAAGACTACTGGTCTCCATTTGAGGGCAGATCTTCACTGTACTTTGTGCTATTGGTTGGGATGTGGGGAATCAGTGTTGCTGTTTGACACACTTGATCTTCAGAAATGGTGAAGGAAAAGTAATTTATGCCTGTCTGCTACAAAAAGCTGTGAAACTCATGGTGTCACTTGTGCTTTCAGACTAATAGTATAAGGCTTGTAATATTCTAAATGTCATATTTTACTTTACATATATCCCCAAATTCAGTTCTCCCTTGTGCTAGAAAGACTGCGGAGATGGCAGGCTTCTGCCTTTGCCCTGGTCATGATGGCCTGGAAGATGCAGGAAGAGATGGGCTAGAGAAAAGACAATGCAGGAGATCAGCACTGGATGGGAAGCGATGTCTGCGTGGATATATTTTCCCTTTTTTCTTGTCCAAAGAATTTACACAAAGGAGCTGTGACTGTGGTGCTTTTGTGTGAGGGCCTTTGTAAGTTCCCTGTGCACTTTTTACCAAGTAGATACCCTTCTTGTGTACCTTGTGTATAGTTGACATAATCGGAAATATTAATCTATGATTCCTTCACTTCTCTAAGTTTCTCATTTTTACATTCTTTGTTATCCAAGACTTCATTGTGGCTCGTAAGCCTTAAAACATTGAAAGGGCTTTTATAAATGTAGGGCTGTGGAAATAGTTTCCGCCCATACCTTGCAGGTGTTCAGCTGCCAAGACAAAGACTTTCCTAGGCTTCTGTTTCCCTAATATGTCCCTTAACCAAAATCTCTTTTGCCTGTGGCTGACGTATGGCCAAAAGTTTGATATTTTCTGTGATGCAACTAAAGGCAGTGAATGAAGAGCAAGGAGGGTGAGAGCCTGGGTCCAAACAAGGATGTTTTCCCATGTTTGATCTTTCTTCAGGCTTTGTTTCAAGGAAGGTGGTGGTTCACATTTTCCTCTTGCAGATTGTTCTTTTGCATTTCTTTGAGTGTTGTTTTGCAGCAAATGCTGACTTCCCTTGAGGACCATGTGAAGACACAGTGTTATGTGTGAGGAAAATAAACAGAAACTAAAACTGGGTCCTTATACTCTGATAAAGGCCTTTGATAAGATGTTTACCGTTATGGATTCCTACTCATAGGAGATGAACAGGTCACAAACTAAAAAAATTCACAAGAAATGAAAAAGTTCCGAAAATGAACGCCCTGTAGAACACAGTCTAAATTAAGACTTTAGGGCATCACTTGCAGGTTTGGCCCTCTGTGACTTTCAGGAGATGAATGTTCGAGGCAGAGTCGTGGCAAAGTACCTGTACATTCCAGGAGGCAGTTATTTACCTCAGTGGGGCCAGTTGGGTCTTTTGGTTGTGCTCATTAATAATCAGAAGTGATTGAGGGATTTGAGCTTCTGCTTTGCAAGAAAGAACTCGTGGAGAATACTTGCACACCTCCCTGCCCATTGCTTACTCCAAGCAATTACTTGGATAACAAGCATTAATGAAGATCAACAAGCATTATTGCGTAGCAGCAGTTGCCTCTGATCCCCTCTGGCAAGCTCAGGAACATAGTACAGACTGTACAGTGCTGCTGGCCATGCCCACCTACCTGTGGTTTGTTTTTCCGTCTTTGAGGACTACGAGACTGTGATGTGCCCCTCTGTGTGATTTCCCTACACTGCACATGCCTGGATGTGTCACAGTAGTGAATAACGAGCTCCATGTGGATCGGTGGGAGGTATTTGGTTTGGCTTTTTTGGTTTAATTAAGTGCCAGTGAGTTTTGTTGTTCTGAAGCTTAGTGAAGTGATTTGGTAGAGGTAAAAGAAACGTAGTAGCCGTTTTAAATCACTGCAACTTGCCTAGCTTTAATCTTGAGGCCTCAGTGGCTTTCCAGGTACTCTGAGGATGAGTTTTTAAGGCACAGCAACTGAAAACGAAAGCACTAAAGGACCTGTCCCAACGAGATCAGATTGGTGGTTTTGATTTTGGGCCTTAAGCATGAGAAATGATTGAAAAGCTTTCATCTGGTCACACTATCCTCAGATGGGCAGGCCAGATGATGAGACTTGTGCCTAGAAGCTCACAGAATCTAAGCAATAGAAATGTGAACTCAATCCTTACGTCTGCCCTTGGGCTTTGGAGTTTCCACCAAAAGCTCTGAAGGTTTTTCTGGATGGAAAGTGTCAGGACAGATGGATGGAGAATGGATGGAGTCAGAGTCAGGACGTGCACAGGGCAAAGAGCTTACACGGGTTTGCACTTTCTTTTTCTGTGCCCGGTACAAACACTGACATTGGTGTGAGTTCAGGTGCACTACCTTTAGGCTTCATGTTTTTCCATGAGTCTTAATTGTTGTTCTTAATCAGAATCAATCCTAAGCATTTCAGGGTAAAATAAAATTCACTTTTTTGCATGGTCTTTTGAGACATTCATGGAAGACTAAATGTCAGCAAAGGCAGAAAATATGCATATAGAAACACCACGGGTACAAAAAATAGTGTTGGAGATTAAGTGTTTGGAGTAATAGGGTAAGATTAACAATTTATTAACAAGTTGTTAATTAGCAATAACAAATTACAAGATTAACAAGTTGCTATTAGCAATAATTTCTCACATGCATTAGTGTCATGGTTTCACCTCTGCTAGCAATTAAGTACCACACAGCCACTCACTCATCTCACTCTACCCCTCTAGTGGAGGAGGAGAATCAGAGGAAAAGAGAAGTAAGTTCATGATTGAGATAATAACAATTTGATGATAGAATATAAATTAATATTATAGTGATACTAATAATATTAATACTACTAATAATAAGTAATAAAAACAATAGAAAGTAAAACATATGATACAATTCCTCACTGATGCACAGCCAGCTCACAAGTAGTGATAGTCAGAGCCAGAGAGCCTGAGAGCTGGAGCCTGAGAATGATCAGAGCAGAGTCCAATCGAAGCCCACGAGTGAGATTGCACCAGAGTCTGAGTTAGCCCCAGGAGTGACAGCACAACTGAGAGAGCCAACCGAACCACCGACTCAC
Organism: Rhynochetos jubatus; assembly: GCA_027574665.1. Lineage (NCBI taxonomy): Eukaryota > Metazoa > Chordata > Aves > Eurypygiformes > Rhynochetidae > Rhynochetos > Rhynochetos jubatus. Next base: position 2,946,353 of record CM050662.1, read on the forward strand.
TAACAAATAATAAACAATTAACTAACACAAGAGCTAGCAAGCTATGGCTCCCAAACCCATTCCCGGATGATATACTGAGCATGAAATGCTATGAAATTAAATATTCATAGAATTATAGAAGCATAGAATGGTTTGGGCTGGAAGGGACCTTAAAGATCATCGAGTTACAACCCCCCTGCCATGGGCAGGGACACCTTCCACTAGACCAGGTTGCTCAAAGCCTCATCCAGCCTGGCCTTGAAGCCAGCCAGGGATGGGGCATCCACAACTTCTTTGGGCAAACTGTTCTAGTGCTTCACCACCCTCTCTGTGTAGAATTTCTTCCTGATACCTAATATAATCTCTCTGCTTTCAATTAGACCCATTACCCCTTGTCCTGTCACTACAGACCCTTGTAAAAAGTCTGCCCCCAGCTTCTTTGTAGGCCCCCTTCAGGTAGTGGAAGGCTGCTATAAGGTCTCCCCGGCTGAACAAGCCAAATTCTCTCAGCCTTTCTTCATAGGAGAGGGGCTCCAGCCCTCTGATCATCTTCATGGCCTCCTCTGGACTTGCTCCAACTGGTTGATATCCTTCTTATGCTGAGGGCTCCACAGCTGGACACAGTGCTCCAGGTGGGGTCTTACAAGAGCAGAGTAGAGAGGGAGAATCCCCTCCCTCAACCTGCTGGCTGTGCTTCTCCTGATATAGCCCAGGATCTGGTTGGGTTTCTGGGCTACCAGTGCACACTGCCAGCTCATGTTCACCTTTTCATCCACCAGTACCCCCAAGTCCTTCTCCTCAAGGACTCTATCCATTCTCCACCCAGCCTGTCCTTGTGCTTGGGATTGCCTCAACCCATGTACAGGACCTTGCATTGGCCTTGTTGAACTCCATGAGTTTTGCACAGTCCCATCTCTCCAGCCTGTCCAGATCCCTCTGGATGGCATCCCTTCCCTCCAGCATGTTGACTGCACCACAGAGCTTGCTGTCTTCAGCAAACTGGCTGAGGGTGCACTCAATGCCATCATCCATGTCACTGACGAAGATGTTAAACATGACTGGTCCCAACACCAGTCCCGGAGGAATGCCACTCATTACTGGTCTCCACTCAGAGATCGAGCCATTGGCAACCACTCTCTGACTGTGACCATCCAGACAGTTCCTTATCCATCAGGCAGTCCATCCCTCAAATCCATGTGTCTCCAGTTTACAGACAAGGATGTCGTGGTTACTTTGGGTTAGCTGTCTGAACTGTGTGTCTCCCCCTTGCTGCTTGTAGTGGCAAATTTGGGAACACAGCTGCAGTATCAGAAGCTGAAAAAGTCCTTGAATTAGTGCAATCTCTCCTTAAAACCACATAAAACCCACTTTATCACCACTCTTCTCAGAGCAAATCCAAAACATAGCATCATACCAACTGCTGTGAAAACAATTAACTCTGTCCTGACACAAAGGAGGACAGGTAGAAAGACTGTGGCCACGAGAGGCCTCTGCCTTCGCCCTGGCCGCGATGGCCTGGAGGATGCAGGAAGAGACGTGCTGGAGAAAAGGCAGCGCAGGAGATCAGCGCAGGACGGGAAGCGATGTCTGCGTGAATCTGTCCTGTCCCCGCGAGCCGTGGGTGGGACAGGCCGGGCGGGCAGCGCTGGGCAGCGCTCGGTGCCTGCAGTGCCGGGAAGAGGCTGCGGGCGCCGCTGTTGACCGAGGAGGAGCGGGAGGAAGACCGGAGCGCTGCAGGCAGCCCCGCCCGCTGCGGCCCGGCTCGCTCGCTGTCTGGCTGCTGGCTCGGCGGCCGGGCGGTCTGCGAGCGTCCCCGCGGTGCGGAGCCGAGCTGCAGCGAGCGGAGGGGCCGGCGGCAGCGGTCGGGACCGGCGAGCCGGAGTCGGAGGGGGAACAGGAGTCGGAGCAGCAGGCGGCGGCGGGGAGCTGCCGGCGGTAGTGCGGGGCCGGCGGGGCCGCGGCGGAGATGTGGGCGGCGGGGAGGCGCTGGGGCCGGCGGGAGCGAGCCCTGCTGTGGGGCGTCCTGGTGGCGGCGTGGGAGGTGGCGTGGGGGCAGCTGCGCTACTCTGTACCCGAGGAGATGCCGAAGGGCTCGTTCGTGGGCGACGTGGCCAAGGACCTGGGACTGCAGCTGTCGGCGATCCAAGAACGCGGTGCGCGCCTTGTCTCTGCGGGTAGGACGCAGCATTTCTCGCTGCACGGGCAGACGGGACATTTGGTGACGGCAGAGAGGCTAGACAGAGAGCAGCTGTGCCGGCAGGTGGAGAAATGCGTGCTGCGGTGTGAGCTGATATTGGAGGGGGAAATGCAAGTTTATGAAATCGAAGTGGAGATCACGGACATCAACGACAACTCGCCCAGGTTCCGAGAAGCAGAAATAGAACTGAGAATGAGCGAGACGACAGCCCCGGGTGCGCGTTTTCCCCTGGCGGAGGCTCTGGACCCGGACGTGGGACCGAATTCCCTGCAGAGGTACGAGCTGAGCGGCGACGAGCACTTCTCGCTGGCCGTGCAGGCGGGCCCCGGCGGGGTCGAGCGTCCCGAGCTGGTGCTGGCGAAGGCGCTGGACCGGGAGGAGGCGGCGTTTCACGAGCTGTTGCTGAGGGCGAGCGACGGCGGAGAGCCGGCACTGACGGGCACGGCGCGCATCCGCGTGGCCGTGCTGGACGCGAACGACAACGCGCCCGTGTTCAGCCAGGCGGAGTACACGGCGCGTGTGCCGGAGGACGTGCCCGTGGGCTCCACTCTCGTCACCGTCACGGCCGCCGACGCCGACGAGGGCCTGAACGGCCACGTGAAATACTCGCTGAAGAAGTTGTCCGAAATGGCATCGGAGATTTTGCATCTGGACGCCGAGACGGGAGCGATCACGCTGGTGCGGAGCCTGGACTTCGAGGAAGGCCACTCCTACGAACTGGAGGTGCAGGCACGGGATCCAGGCGAGCTTTTCGACACAGCAAAAATCGCGATCACGGTGACAGACGTGAACGACAACGCGCCCGAGATTTCGGTGCGGTCGGCGCTGAGCGCGATCTCGGAGGACGCCCCGTCGGGCACGGTGGTGGCCCTGCTGCACGTGCAAGACCGGGACTCGGGGGCGAACGGCGAGGTGCGGTGCTCATTGGACAGTGGTGTCCCGTTCCAGCTGCAGAGCTTTCGCGGTAGCTACTACAACGTGGTGACGGCGGGGCAGCTGGACCGGGAGGAGGTGTCGGAGTACAACGTGACGGTGCGGGCGGCGGACGGCGGGTCGCCGGCGCTGTGGAGCAGCGCGGTGCTGGCGCTGCGGGTGCTGGACGTGAACGACAACGCGCCGGTGTTCGCGGAGGCGCGCTACAGCGCCCGGCTGCCCGAGAACAACGCGGCGGGCGCGCTGGTGCTGACGGTGCGGGCGTCGGACGCGGACTGGGGGCAGAATGCGCGCGTGCGGTACCGGCTGTGGGAGGGGCGCGTGCGGGGCGCGCCGCTGTCGTCCTACGTGTCGGTGCAGGCGGAGACGGGCGCGCTGTACGCGCTGCGCTCCTTCGACTACGAGGAGGTGCGCGAGGTGGGGCTGTGGGTGCGGGCGGAGGACGGCGGCGCGCCGGCGCTGAGCAGCAACGTGTCGGTGCGGCTCGTGATCGTGGACGAGAACGACAACGCGCCGCGGGTGCTGTACCCGCCGCCGGCGTCGGGCGCGGGCTGGTCGGGCGTGGAGCTGGCGCCGCGCTCGGCGGAGCCCGGGGCGCTGGTGGCCAAGGTGGTGGCGGTGGACGCGGACGCGGGGCAGAACGCGTGGCTGTCGTACGAGCTGGCCAAGGCGACGGAGCCGGGGCTGTTCCGCGTGGGGCTGCACAGCGGCGAGGTGCGCACGGCGCGCTTCCCGCTGGCCCGCGACGCGGCGCGGCAGAGCCTGGTGGTGGTGGTGAAGGACCACGGGCGGCCGGCGCTGTCGGCCACGGCCACGCTGACGGTGGTGCTGGCCGAGAGCGTGGCCGAGCTGCTGTCGGAGCTGGGCAGCGCGGCGGCGGCGGCGCCGGGCGAGCCGGCCGGCAGCCTGACGCGGTGGCTGGTGCTGGCCGTGGCGGCCGTGTCCTGCCTCTTCCTCGCCTTCCTGCTGCTGCTGCTGGCGCTGCGCCTGCGGCGCTGGCGCCGCTCGCAGCTGCTGGCGGCGGGCAGCGGCGCCTTGCGCGGCGTCCCGGCCTCGCACTTCGTGGGCATCGACGGCGTCCGCGCCTTCCTGCGCTCCTACTCGCACGAAGTGTCGCTCACCGCCGACTCGCGCAAGAGCCAGCTCCGCTCGCCGGGCGGCAGCTGCTGCGACACCCTGCCGGCCCGGCCGCCGCCCGACGAGCCCGCGCCGCTGCTCGGGGAGGACCCCGCCGCTGCCCCGGTGAGTTCCTCTGGCGGGCCTTTCCTGCCTTTGCCTCCTCGGGAGGCTGCGGTATTTCCCTCTCCGGTGCCTTTCCTCTGAGGAGGCAGTTAAGGCGAGGTGTAGCATCCTGTAGAGACACCCTATCGGTGTATCGGTGCCTCTTGTTCACATAGGACCGTAGGTGTATTTCTCATGCATCATTCAAGCTGCTGTGGAAGGCAGGGCCGGTGAGGCTGCTTTCTGTTATGAGAATAGATGTCAACAGGACTGTAATAGAGGAGGCACTTATGTGTGGAGCAGTGCATGCTTTATATGTCGGTGACTGGTTCTTCCTTTGATGAAATTCCAGCCTCAGGCTCTGCTGGAGAACCTTGCAGAGCAATGCACGTCCCTTCTAAGTATGCTTCCAAGACATGATAATCCTTCATGTTGAATGGAACCGTTCTGGGAATCTGGCCTTTTGAGGGTATGTGTTTGAGGGTCAAAGAACACCATGGAAGTTGGAAAGCGTTGGAGGCACAAGTCCTGGGATCTATTCAAGAGGGCCTGTTGAAGGACATGAGATACGGTTTTTGCCTTTCTCTCTTCAGTGCGTCCATCTCTGGGGCCATCAATATAAGAAGGATATCTACCAATTGGAGCGAGTCCAGAGGAGGCCGCGAATATGATCAGAGGGCTGGAGCTCCTCACCTATAAAGAAAGGCTGAAAGAATTGGGTTTGTTGAGCCTAGAGAAGAGAAGGCTCCAGGGACACCTTATAGCAGCCTTCTTGTACCAAAATGGGGCCTACCAGAAAGCTGGGGAGGGAAATTTTCAAGGGCCTGTAGTGATAGGACAAGGGGTAATGGGTTTAAATTGAAAGTGCGGAGATTTAGGTTAAATAGCAGGAAAAAATTATTCCTGGAGAGGGTGGTGAGGCACTGGAACAAGTTGCCTAGAGAATCTGTGGATGCCCCATCCCTGAAGGTGTTCAGTGTCTGGCTGCATGAGGCTTTGAGCAACCAGGTCTAGTGGAAGGTGTCCCTGCCTGTGGCAGGGGGGTTGTAACTTGATGATCTTTAAGGTCCCTTCCAACCCAAACCGTTCTATGATTCTATGATTTTATGGCTTTATCACCCTCCAGGTTGTTACTAATTCTGTCCCCTGCCATGTGTAACACTTTTCCCTGTCAGTATTAGCTCTTCTGAACACATATGTTGCATTATTATCAACAGCAATTTGCATTATTAGCATGCTCAGATATTTTCCCAACAGCAGTTGTGCTGAGAAATGGAAGGTGGGTGGCCCCATGTGTATCTTCTCAGAATCACAGCATGGTCAGGGTTGGAAGGGACCTTCAGAGATCAACTAGTCCAATGCCCCCACCAAAGCAGGTTCACCTAGAGCAGGTTGGACAGGAACGCATCCAGGCGGGTTTTGAATATCTTTGGAGAAGGAGGCTCCACCACCTCTGTGGGCAGACCGTTCCAGTGCTCTGGCACCCTCAAAGTAAAGAGATTTTTCCTCATGTTGAGATGGAATTTCCTGTGTTCCAGTTTCTGTGCATTGCCCCTTGTCTTGTCACTGGGCACCCCTGAAAGGAGTCTGGCCCCATCCTCTGTGGCTTCAGGGGTACTATTTCTAGTAATCACTTCATTGTAAGACCGTGATGTAGGGTTTCATCCCGGTTGTATTAAGTTTACACCAGCCTTGACCAACCTTGAGATGTCATTAATGGCTCCTGTTCACATGAAGCAACTGCTGATGTTTTGTTGAGATGAAAATTTGTGTGAATGTAGAGGATGGGTGTGTAATTTTGTCAGGAAGTTGTGGGTTTGGAGCTTTTTCTTTCAAATATGTGCAAAGCTTCTTCCCGCTGCTGGTTCTCCTACCTCTCCCCACCGTGTTCTGTGTTTTCACTCTCAGCGTTGCCCCTTCGGAAAGGATGTGTTGCATTCTTAGCAAATAGAAGTTTGCATTGCTACCTGGTTCAGATGTCTTACCAAGAGCAATTGTGTGTGAGCAGGGTGAGAGTGTCTTGAAGTGGACTGTGAGTGGCCCAGTCTGTAACTTCTCTGCTCATCACTTCTAGTCTTCTCAGCATTTTCGTTTCTCCACGATAACCTGGTGAGCAACAAAATGTCTTTGGTGGAGGAATGGGCTGGGCCACATCTGCTTTCTTGTCAATGTCTATCTGTCTGTTACAAAGACGAAAGAGAATCGTAAATAGAGCTACTGGAGGAAAAGGAAGATGTTTTCCTCATTTCCCATCTCTTAAGTTTGAGTGATTTAAATTAGAGCTGGATGTGCCTTGGCTTGGAAATACATACTATGGTGAGAACCACAGGAGGTATATGGGGAGAAATTCAAGGTGCAGGGGTAGATGTAAGGAGGGACATATTCCTCCCCACCCCCACCCCACCCCCCGCAGGTGTTCACTCATCCAGTATCTCCTGAAGGTCCTCTCCTCATTTTAGTTTAGGCACTTTTTTCTTAGAAGACTAGTGAACAGACAAATGTACTTTCCTTCTTCATAAAGAGATGTATCTATGTGAAGTCCCTGGGTTATCCTGGTGCGTGTTGTAGAGAAATGGTCCGGGCAGTTGTTGGCCCATTGATGACAAGTTCTTGCTCAGCACTCTGAGAGTCAAAGAACGTCATGCAGCTTGGAGGCAGGACTCGTGGGAGCTGTTGGTGAGGGGCAGTTAAAAGACGCAGGAGATATGGTATCTTCATGCCCTGTTCCGTCCCTTCTGTGTTATCGTGCAGTGTGAGTTTCATCTTGTCAAAGATGCTTGGCTAGAAGACATGTTTCTCCAGCTGTGTTGTGAGCCCTGGCAGGTTCTTAATGTCTCTGTATGTTGTCATCAACTCTTAACTAACAGCTTAATTATGTACTTAAGACAAATGAAATAATGAGGATTGGGAAGAGCAAACAGTCTATTTGTTTGCTGGTGTGAACTGGAGGTGTTAACTGCTTGCATTGCTCGTTGTAATGATCTGAATTTGGTCATTGTCTCTGATACTGTGTGGAAGATCACATTTGTTACGTTTATCTGACTGTTCCTTATGTGCCATTCATGTCTTCCTCTGTAAAGAGGAAGACTTTCATAGACTTGTTTCCTTAAACTCTCACTGGAAGAACTGCTGTTACTTGTCACATACACATGGTGAGAACTCAAGCATTATCCATGGTAAGGAGAAGTTCTCTGTGTCGCTTTTCTTTGAATGCATTGGACGTGCAAATGATCAATATTGATGACAAGCATGCAAGGTGAGAAGGGCTTGATGAGATTCTTGGGAGTGCTGTGTGTGAAGATGTACTGGTAGAGACAAGTCATGTGTTTTGTTAATTCCCAGGATTCATTGCTGGACTACATAAAATGACACTGATGATGTCTGGTTGGTGGATATCACACTGCTCAAATTCAAAATGGCCAAGTTGTTGGTTCATAAGTGTGTGTTCCTGTTCCATGATGCTTCCTGTTAATGTGATGTTGTCTTAGAGCTGATATTTGATAACAGTGACTTTATAAGAGCTGCATATCACTTGTGAAATTAAGAACATTTTATGTTACTTTGAATTAGTGGAAGGTCATAGGAATTTCTTTGCATGCATCCACGTTGTGATCTTTGTTCTCAGATAAGGAAAAGTTGTGTTCGCAATTTTTTTTCAGTGATGTCTGCCTGCAAAGGTAGCTTTTTTGTTCTGGGATGTTTGAGCAGGGTGAACAATTCTGTCTATGCAGAGACAGGGCAGGTGAAAATGTTTGCTTCTGTACAATACAAAATGCTTAAGTTCTAGGTGTAAAGTTTCAGGTTTTGCCTAGTTTTTAGGTGAGGCCTAGAGTAGTGCTTCCATGCTTTTTCCCTTTTTTATTGTCCAAAGAGTTCACACTGAGGAACTGTGGCTATGGTCTTTGGTTTCACCTTCCGTGTGAGTCTCCTGTTGACTTTTTACCAACCCTTCTTGTGTACCTTGTGTATAAATGACATAACCTGAAATGTTAAACTATGATTCCTTCACTTCTGTAATTTCTCATTCTTGCCATCTTTGTTGTCCAGGTCTAAAGCTGGGCCTCCGTGTGATTGGTAACCCTTAAATCTTGTAAAGGTCTTTTATAATTTTGGGCTTGGTAAACAGTTTCCACCCATACTGTGAAGGTGTTCAGCTGCCAAGACAAAGATTTTGAAAGACCTCTCTTTCCCTAAGATGTCCTCTGAACGAAATGCTCTTTTGGCTGTGGCTGACATATGAGCACAAGTTGGATATTGTCTGTGCTGCAACTAAATGCTGTGAATGCAGAGCAAGGAGGGTGAGAGGCTGTGACCCTGGAATCCCTGTCCTGAAAGGCAATGATAGTCCTCTGATAATAAGGCATTTGTACAGTAACTGCATTTAGAAGAATGATGTGTGGGTGCAATGGTTTAATTCCTGTGTATAACTGCTTTTATCCATCTCTGTCTCACTGGAATGTTGTGATGTAGAGTTTCTTCACAGCTGCAATTAAACTTTCCTTCAGGCCCTTGTTTCCTGGAATGTCATGGCTCATTTTCCCCACTTCTGGTCAGTGCTTTTTGCATTGGGAACTGGGAGTGTTGTTTCCAGCAAATACTTAAACCACCTAAGAGAGAAATATAATGTGTGATGAAAATGAAGCAGAAGATAAAAGAGAATATTTTGCAGTTTTGAAGGAGACAGGTTGAGAACAAGGCCCATGATAAGGTGTTTACACTTAGGTCTTTGTGTCCATGGGAACTGAATAGATCACATTAGTAGAAAAAGCAATGAGAGCTGATGGCTATTTCTTAAAATGCAATACCCTACAACGTAGTCCAGAGTGAGACTTTAGGGCCACATTTGCAGCATTAGACCCTGATGACTTCCAGGTGGCCTCAGGGTTGGGTTTCAAGAGCCACAGTGAAGACCAAGAAGACTTTCTGGTGAGTTTCTCTAATAACAGTTCGTCTTCTGATGCTTTCCTACCTTGCTTGTCTGAATTAAGGTTGTGTTTTTCTTTTCCTGATCTCCCAGATTTTGAAAGACGTGTTGCCCTAAAATGTCCCCTGACCAAAATGCACTTTTGGCTGTGGCTGACATATGGCCGAAAGTTGGATATTGTCTGTGCTGCAACTAAATGCTCTGAATGCAGAGCAAGGAGGGTGAGAGACTGTGACCTTGGATTCCCTGTCCTGAAAGACAATGGTAGTCCTCTCATTATAAAGCATTTGTACAATAACGGTGCATTCACAATAATGATGCATGTGTGGAAAGGCTTATAAATCTTGTGTGTAACTTCCTTTATCCATCTCTGTCTCGCTGGAACGTGTTGATGTAGGCTTTCTTCACAGTTGTAATTAGACTTTCTTTCAGGCCTTTTTTTCCTGGAAGGTCGTGGCTCATTTTCTGATTTGTGGACCATGCTTTTTGCATTCAAAACTGCAAGTGTTGTTTTGCGGCAAACACTTTCTTCTGCCACCTAATAGATAGTTTTATATGAAAGGTAAATGAAGCAGTAACTAAAAGAGAATCTGTTGTAGTTTCCAAGGAGACTTGAGAACGAGGCCTGTGATAAGGTGTTTACATTTAAAAGCTTCATATTGGTGGGACATGAGCAGGCCATATATTAGAAAAAGAGATGAGTTCTGATGGCTTTCTTAAAATTAACTCCCCTACGCTGTAGTCCAGAGTAAGTCTTTAGGGCTGCATTTGCAGTGTTAGAACTAGATGACTTCCAGGCTGCCTCAGAGATTAATTTCACCAGCCATGGTGAAGACCAAGAATAGTTCCCAGTGAGTTTCTGTGACAACACTATGTCTTTAGATGTTTATTTGCATTCCTTGGCTGATTTATGGTTCTGTTTTTCTTTAGCTGGTGTCCAATGTGTGTAGGTTTACTTGTAATTCTCAGCATAGCTTCGTTTAGCAATGCGTCCTGTGTTTGTGTGTCTTGGTGATGCTACAGTGGGTGTGAAAAGCAGGGGATGTGAGTGTATCTTTGTGTTCTGTTATTGTTGGTGGGGAAGAGATGTAACCATGACCTCAGCGAAAGTGACATCTCTGTGGAAGAGTGAATAGAGGGGGGCAGATTCCCCCTAAGCCATTTGTTTGATGACCCATTCTTTGTTGGATGACCACTTCTTATTTGGTTTGGCCATTTATCATTCATATGCATTAGAATTGTTCTCTGTCTTCTGAGGATGGTGGTGAGCAGAGGAAGGGAGCAGATCTCCCTTTCTGTTGTGATCTCTAGCGTTATTCTCTCATTATATGTTTTTGTCAGTTGTAGAGTGGCAGCAGTAAAGCTACAAATTGTGTGGGGTTGGAAAGAGGACAGGGGAGCTTGGGGATGAGAGGTCATTTCCTTGCTTCTCATAGAGAACACAGCCTGGTGCCTAGTACAGTACCATGCAATCTGCATTTCTCCTTCTCAGTGAGTTTGGCCTAAGAAATGTTAGTCCACCTGATCCATTCATTTCTGTACGTTTCTACCTCTTGCCTTGCTTCCTGCCGAGAGGTACAGCCCGACCTCAGGGTCTCTGATCATATGTTGAAGGTCAGATCTGTTCCAAGTGTCTAACTGCAGGTGCAGTTCCATACACACTGTTGATGTTTACGGTTCTGAAGAGGAAGGCTCTCATACTCATACGTGTGCTCATCTGTATTTAAATGCCTTCGGGTCGCAGCCAGCAAGGGTTTATGCACTTCCCGCTTCCAGCGAAAGAGAGAGGCCGAAGCTGGGCGCAGGCTCTGAACCCCGCAGGAGAGCCCGGGCCCGGGGAGCGCGGCCAGGAGCCGGCTGCGGTGGCGTCGCGGCGCCTCCGGGTGCCGCTGTTGGCCGACGCGAAGCGGAGCCGGAGCCGGAGCCGGAGCCGGAGCGGCCGCAGCGCCCGGCCCCCGCAGGCTGCTCGCTCGCACGGCGCCGGCCAGAGCGGCAGCGGCCCGGGCAGCAGAGGCGAGAGGCGGCGAGAGACATCGCTGCGCTCCGCCGGGACCTCCGCTCGTCGCCGAGAGCGGCTGGAAGGCGGCGAGGGAGGAAGGGCGACGGCGGGAGTCAGGACCGCGGCGAGCGCTGCCGAGAATGGCGAGCAGGCAGAGGCAGAGCCGGCGGCGAGCAGCCGGGCGAGCGCTGCTGCCCGCTTTGCTGCTGTGCTTGTGCTGCCGGGCGGCGGCGGAGCGGATCCGCTACGCCATCGCCGAGGAGCTGGGCAGAGGCTCGCTGGTGGGGCCGCTGGCGCGGGACCTGGGGCTGAGCCCGGCCGAGCTGCCGGCACGCAAGCTGCGGCTCAGCGCGGAGAAGCAATACTTCACGGTGAGCGGGGAGAGCGGCAACCTGTACGTGAGCGAGAGGCTGGACCGGGAGGAGATGTGCGGCGACTCGGCGTCCTGCTCCGTCAGCTTCGAGGCGCTGCTGCACAACCCGCTCAGTGTTTTCCACGTCGAGGTGGCCATCCAGGACGTCAACGACAACTCCCCGGCCTTCAGCAAGGCTGCTCTGGACCTCGAGATCAACGAATTGACTTCTCCCGGTGCTCGTTTTCCGCTGGAGGTGGCCCGAGACGCGGACGTGGGCAGCAACGCGCTGCTGACTTACCAGCTCACTAGCAACCCGTCCTTCTCTCTGGCCGTGAAGGAGAGCCCGGGTGGGAAGAAGCAGCCGGAATTAGTGCTGGAGCGAGCTCTGGACCGGGAGAAGCAGAGCTCCTTTGAGCTGGTGCTGACGGCGGCGGATGGCGGGGACCCCGTGAGGTCGGGGACTGTGCAGGTCCGCATCAACGTGACGGACGCCAACGACAACGCGCCCGTGTTCAGTAAAAGCATCTACGAGGCGCGAGTGCGGGAGAATGTGCCGGCGGGGTGGCTGGTGCTGCGGGTGCGAGCCACGGACGCGGACGCGGGCTCCAATGGGCGCGTCTCCTACTCCTTCGGCAACGTCCCGGACGGCGTGCGTGCCTTGTTCAGTGTGGACAGCGAGAGCGGCGAGGTGCGGACGGCGGGGCCGCTCGATTTCGAGGAGAAGAGCAAATACGGCTTCGGGCTGGAGGCGAGGGACGGCGGCGGGCTCGCGGCTCACTGTGAGGTGCAGATAGACGTCAGCGACGGGAACGACAACGCGCCCGAAATCACGGTGCTGTCGCTGTCGAGCCCGGTGCCCGAGGACACGCCGGCGGGCACGGTGGTCGCCCTGTTGAAAGTGCGGGACCGGGACTCCGAGGAGAACGGGCAGGTGTCGTGCGAGCTGTCGGGCGAGGCGCCGCTGTCGATCGTGGCGTTGTCGGGCGGCTCGTACAAGGTGGTGACAGCAAGCGCGCTGGACCGGGAGCAGGCGGCCGAGCACCGGGTGACGGTGGTGGCGAGGGACCGTGGCAGCCCGGCGCTCTCGAGCCGCACGGCGCTGGTGCTGGAGGTGTCGGACGTGAACGACAACGCGCCGGTGTTCGAGGAGGCCGCCTACAGCGCCTACGTGGCGGAGAACAACGCGGCGGGCGCGCCGGTGCTGCGCGTGGTCGCGCGGGACGCGGACGCGGGCGCCAACGGGCGCGTGAGCTACTGGCTGGCGGGCGGCAGCGCGGGCGCGGCGGACGCGTCGCCGTACGTGTCGGTGGAGGCGCGGAGCGGCGCGCTGTACGCGCAGCGCCCCTTTGACTACGAGCAGTGCCGCGAGTTCGCGGTGGCGGTGCGGGCGCAGGACGGCGGGACGCCGGCGCGGAGCGCGACGGCGACGGTGCGCGTCTTCGTGCTGGACCGCAACGACAACGCGCCGCGGGTGCTGTGGCCGGCGGCGGCGTCGGGAGCGCCGGCGTCGGGAGCGGCCCCGGCAGCGGCGCCCTTCGAGGTGGTGCCGCGGTCGGCCGAGGCCGGCTACCTGGTGGCCAAGGTGGTGGCGGTGGACGCGGACGCGGGGCGCAACGCGTGGCTGTCGTACGAGCTGGTGCAGGCGGCGGAGCCGGCGCTGTTCCGCGTGGGGCTGCACAGCGGCGAGGTGCGCACGGCGCGGGCCGTGTCGGAGCGGGACGCGGCGAAGCAGCGGCTGGTGGCCGTGGTGAAGGACCACGGGCAGCCGGCGCTGTCGGCCACGGCCACGCTGCACGTGGTGCTGGCCGAGAGCTTGCAGGAGGCGCTGCCGGAGCTGAGCGAGCGGGCGGCGGGCGCCGAGTCGCCGGCGGAGCTGCAGTTCTACCTGGTGCTGGCGCTGGCGCTGCTCTCCGCCCTCTTCCTGCTGAGCGTGGCGCTGGCCGTGCTGGCGCGGGTGCGCCGGGCCGGGCCGCCCGCCGTCCTGCGCTGCCTGGGCGCGCAGCGCTTCTCCGTGGCCGGCGCCGCCTTCCCGGCCGACTTCTGCGAGGGCACCTTGCCCTACTCCTACAACCTGTGCGTGGCGCCGGGCCGCGCCGTCGCCGAGGGCGCTTGGCCGCCGCCGCCGCTGCCCAGCCTGGCCGCCGAGGAGCTTCTGGGCGGGGAGCCCTGCGGGAAGCGGAGCCCGAGCGGCAGCGCCGGCGCGGGAGAGCCGCCCGCCGACCCCGACGCACCGCAGGTCTGTAAGCCCGCGCCCCCCCGCCCTTCTCCTTGAGCCTTTCCGAACCGGCCTCCCTATTCCCCTGCCTTTCCAGTGGGGAGTGTGTGGCTGGCGAGTGAGTTGGTAACGGTGAACGCCGTAAAAGAAGGGTTGGTGCATGGCAGAGTCGGGAGAATGTGGTGGGCGATTCTCGTGGCAGAGTATTCCTCCGTGATAGTTTTTCCCCCCAGCTGCTGTACTTGAACCTGGTTAATGGCTGGATGCCAAACCGTTGGTTACTGCTGTTTGGTAAAGAAGAGGTGCGCGTAGCTCCATGGATGGAGAAATTACAGATTGTTCCTCCACAGGGAATGATCTCCGCGTCTACCGAGTGCTGCAGCAACCGCAGCGTTGATGGGACACATTACTTTATTCCTGCCATGATTTTGTACAGTTATGTCCTATTTTAACCATGAAGGCGGAACCTTACTCTCTACGAGGAGCTGAATTTGGAAGACACAGTAGGGTATATGGGTTTGGCTGTTGGTGTTGGCTGTTTATCCTTCCTGAAACGTCCGTGCTTTTCTCATGAAAGAGTTACGGGTTGTTCTCCGACAATTTGGGATAATGCTTCTGAAATGGCCGCCCAGGTTAATTTTTGCAGGCATTGTTCTTTTATGGAGTTTTTTCTCTTGCTTATTGTTTGATTTGTGTTTGGTTGATTTTTTTTTTTTACACCCATCCTGGTGCTATTTCCCACTTTTTTTCCGTTCCCATTCTCTCTTTTGTATGTAGCTGAGAGTGTAGAAGGAGATCTGAAGAAAAAAAAGTCGTCTCTTGTGTTTCAAGGCCTGGACCTCTTTGATTTTGCTAACGGGAATACTGAACCGAGGAATTTGGTCTCTCGGCCATTTGTTGTAATCAGCTTTGGGTCTGCCTGTTTTAGTAGGAGAGGCTCCACTTATCCCGAGAACATATCTAAAACCACAGTGAGATATGCAAAATGACTGCAGTTAGCACTGCAATAAAGTCCATTTGCATAGTTTAAGCTGTGCAGGTGTACTTGTCTTCTGCTGTCCTACAGTCTTTTGTTGAGACCGTGTCCCACCTTAATGACAGTTCAACGAATAGTTTAATACTTTATTAACACGTTGCGATCCTTTAAACCTTTATTTTTGTCACAAAGGAAAAATACTTCCTAGCCATTCAAGCTGTCGAAATAATTAAAGTTAATTAAACCAATTAAAGTCTGTTAACTTTCCTCTGCATCTTCAAGTGTTGGAACAGTTTAATGATGTAGCTATTAGCTCAGTGACTTGACTGAGGCATTGCATTGATCTCATCCCATTCCAAAGCACTTTTCAGAATTGGGAAATAACCGGAAAATAGACGAACCAGAAAAGTGTGTAACAAACCAAAGCTGAGGTATGGCTGCAATCCCCGCCACCCCAACCCATTTTGCTGTGGGGAACACAGAATGGGCATAGTCAGATGTAGCGGTTTTTCTTGCTGTAGTCGCAGAACCATTTTCCCTGCCCTGAAGGGTGAGCCGATCAAATGATTCTGGCCAGGTTCCCTGCGGGTGCCTCCTGCCTCCGGGGTAGTTCTGATACCATCAGTGCAGAGCGATCAAGTGACGAACGGGCTGTAAACGAAGCTTTTGGGGGTGGGAGAGTATGATTTTCGGGCCGCAGAGGAGCCTTGTCCTTTTCCCAGGCAGGTCTCCTAGGGAGAAATCCTTGAGCCCCTGGCAACCTGTGCAGGTGCTCTGTTGTAGGGGATTGACCCTGCCTTCTTCAGCCATTATATGTCTAATCTCAGCGGTGATGGTGTAAGTAATTTGAGGCGTGTTCCGTATGAAGTATTTAAAGCAAACTTCCTGCCTCACGGCTTAATGACCCTGATATCTTTGCTTTTCCGGGGACGTGTGTGTGTGTGTCTGGTTGTCACGTTTTGTATCTCAGAGCCTGGTTTCTTTTGCTATCCGTGTAGCAGTCATTTAAGCACTACAGGTACAAAAGAATTCATGGTGAAGACTAATAAGATAGAACTCGTCATATTAAGAAACATTGTTTACTTTGTATATATTTCGCCATTAGCAAGTCATTTTTCCCGTGTTATGAAGAGAACACGCCCATGGGAGGCCTCTGCCTTCCTCCGGGGTGTGGTCGCCTGGCTGCAATTGAAGGATGATGGTGCATTGTTACAGAAAATCACGGCTTAGAGAAAGGCCAATGGAGGAAGTCGCGGGTCTCATTTGAGGGCGGATCTTCATTGCGCTTTGTGCTATTGGTCGGGACGTGGGGAATTACTGTGGCTGTTTGAGGCGCTTTTGATCTGCAGAAAGGGTGAGGGAAAAGTAATCAACGCGCCGCTGCTACAAAAAGCTGTGAAACCCGTGGTGGAGCTTGTGCTTGCGGACTAATGGGATAAAGCTCGTGATATCCTACACGTCATATTTTACGTGACAAATGTCGCCAGATTCATTTTTCCCGTGCGCAGAAATCGCGAGGCCGCGATGGCCTGGAGGATGCAGGAGGAGATGGACGGGAGAAAAGGCATCGCAGGAGATCAGCGCAGGACGGGAAGCGATGTCTGCGTGGATCTGTCCCGTCCCCGCGAGCTGTGGGTGGGTGGGACAGGCCGGGCGGGCAGCGCCGGGCAGCGCTCGGTGCCTGCAGTGCCGGGAGGAGGCTGCGGGCGCCGCTGTTGACCGAGGAGGAGCGGGAGGAAGACCGGAGCGCTGCAGGCAGCCCCGCCCGCTGCGGCCCGGCTCGCTCGCTGTTTGGCTGCTGGCTCGGCGGCCGGGCGGTCTGCGAGCGTCCCCGCGGTTTGGCAACGAGCGGAGGGGCCGGCGGCAGCGGCCGGGAGTGGGAGCAGGAGCCGGAGAGGGAGCCGAAGCGGGGAGCGGCGGCGGAGAGCTGCGGGCGGTGGTGCGGGGCCGGCGGGGCCGCGGCGGAGATGTGGGCGGCGGGGAGGCGCTGGGGCCGGCGGGAGCGAGCCCTGCTGTGGGGCGTCCTGATGACGGCGTGGGAGGTGGCGTGGGGGCAGCTGCGCTACTCTGTGCCCGAGGAGATGCCGAAGGGCTCGTTCGTGGGGGATGTGGCCAAGGACCTGGGACTGCAGCTGTCGGTGCTCCGAGAACGCGGCGCGCGCCTTGTCTCCGCAGGTAGGACGCAGCATTTCTCGCTGCACGGGCAGACGGGACATTTGGTGACGGCGGAGAGGCTAGACAGAGAGCAGCTGTGCGAGAGTGCGCAGCAATGCGTGCTGCGGTGTGAGCTGATCGTGGAGGGGGAAATCAAGTTTTACGGAATCGAAGTGGAGATCACAGACGTTAACGACAACGCGCCCGGCTTCAAAAATGTTGAGCTAGAGGAGAGAATGAGCGAGACGACAGCCCCGGGTGCGCGTTTTCCCCTGGCGGAGGCTCTGGACCCGGACGTGGGATTGAATTCCCTGCAGAGGTACGAGCTGAGCGGCGACGAGCACTTCTCGCTGGCCGTGCAGGCGGGCCCCGGCGGGGTCGAGCGTCCCGAGCTGGTGCTGGCGAAGGCGCTGGACCGGGAGGAGGCGGCGTTTCACGAGCTGTTGCTGAGGGCGAGCGACGGCGGAGAGCCGGCACTGACGGGCACGGCGCGCATCCGCGTGGCCGTGCTGGACGCGAACGACAACGCGCCCGTGTTCAGCCAGGCGGAGTACACGGCGCGTGTGCCGGAGGACGTGCCCGTGGGCTCCACTCTCGTCACCGTCACGGCCGCCGACGCCGACGAGGGCCTGAACGGCCACGTGAAATACTCGCTGAAAAAAATCACAGAGAAAGCCTCGCAGATTTTGCATCTGGACGCCGAGACGGGAGCGATCACGCTGGTGCGGAGCCTGGACTTCGAGGAAGGCCACTCCTACGAACTGGAGGTGCAGGCACGGGATGCAGGCGAGCTTTTCGACACGGCGAAAATCGCGATCACGGTGACAGACGTGAACGACAACGCGCCCGAGATTTCGGTGCGGTCGGTGCTGAGCGCGATCTCGGAGGACGCCCCGTCGGGCACGGTGGTGGCCCTGCTGCACGTGCAGGACCGGGACTCGGGGGCGAACGGCGAGGTGCGGTGCTCATTGGACAGTGGTGTCCCGTTCCAGCTGCAGAGCTTTCGCGGTAGCTACTACAACGTGGTGACGGCGGGGCAGCTGGACCGGGAGGAGGTGTCGGAGTACAACGTGACGGTGCGGGCGGCGGACGGCGGGTCGCCGGCGCTGTGGAGCAGTGCGGTGCTGGCGCTGCGGGTGCTGGACGTGAACGACAACGCGCCGGTGTTCGCGGAGGCGCGCTACAGCGCCCGGCTGCCCGAGAACAACGCGGCGGGCGCGCTGGTGCTGACGGTGCGGGCGTCGGACGCGGACTGGGGGCAGAATGCGCGCGTGCGGTACCGGCTGTGGGAGGGGCGCGTGCGGGGCGCGCCGCTGTCGTCCTACGTGTCGGTGCAGGCGGAGACGGGCGCGCTGTACGCGCTGCGCTCCTTCGACTACGAGGAGGTGCGCGAGGTGGGGCTGTGGGTGCGGGCGGAGGACGGCGGCGCGCCGGCGCTGAGCAGCAACGTGTCGGTGCGGCTCGTGATCGTGGACGAGAACGACAACGCGCCGCGGGTGCTGTACCCGCCGCCGGCGTCGGGCGCGGGCTGGTCGGGCGTGGAGCTGGCGCCGCGCTCGGCGGAGCCCGGGGCGCTGGTGGCCAAGGTGGTGGCGGTGGACGCGGACGCGGGGCAGAACGCGTGGCTGTCGTACGAGCTGGCCAAGGCGACGGAGCCGGGGCTGTTCCGCGTGGGGCTGCACAGCGGCGAGGTGCGCACGGCGCGCTTCCCGCTGGCCCGCGACGCGGCGCGGCAGAGCCTGGTGGTGGTGGTGAAGGACCACGGGCGGCCGGCGCTGTCGGCCACGGCCACGCTGACGGTGGTGCTGGCCGAGAGCGTGGCCGAGCTGCTGTCGGAGCTGGGCAGCGCGGCGGCGGCGGCGCCGGGCGAGCCGGCCGGCAGCCTGACGCGGTGGCTGGTGCTGGCCGTGGCGGCCGTGTCCTGCCTCTTCCTCGCCTTCCTGCTGCTGCTGCTGGCGCTGCGCCTGCGGCGCTGGCGCCGCTCGCAGCTGCTGGCGGCGGGCAGCGGCGCCTTGCGCGGCGTCCCGGCCTCGCACTTCGTGGGCATCGACGGCGTCCGCGCCTTCCTGCGCTCCTACTCGCACGAAGTGTCGCTCACCGCCGACTCGCGCAAGAGCCAGCTCCGCTCGCCGGGCGGCAGCTGCTGCGACACCCTGCCGGCCCGGCCGCCGCCCGACGAGCCCGCGCCGCTGCTCGGGGAGGACCCCGCCGCTGCCCCGGTGAGTTCCTCTGGCGGGCCTTTCCTGCCTTTGCCTCCTCGGGAGGCTGCGGTATTTCCCTCTCCGGTGCCTTTCCTCTGAGGAGGCAGTTAAGGCGAGGTGTAGCATCCTGTAGAGACACCCTATCGGTGTATCGGTGCCTCTTGTTCACATAGGACCGTAGGTGTATTTCTCATGCATCATTCAAGCTGCTGTGGAAGGCAGGGCCGGTGAGGCTGCTTTCTGTTATGAGAATAGATGTCAACAGGACTGTAATAGAGGAGGCACTTATGTGTGGAGCAGTGCATGCTTTATATGTCAGTGACTGGTTCTTCCTTTGATGAAATTCCAGCCTCAGGCTCTGCTGGAGAACCTTGCAGAGCAATGCACGTCCCTTCTAAGTATGCTTCCAAGACATGATAATCCTTCATGTTGAATGGAACCGTTCTGGGAACCTGGCCTTTTGAGGGTATGTGTTTGAGGGTCAAAGAACACCATGGAAGTTGGAAAGCGTTGGAGACACAAGTCCTGGGATCCGTTCAATATGGCTCGTTGAAGCATATAAGGGACATGGTTTGCTCCTTTGCCTGTTCAGTGCATCCAGCTCTGGGGCCCTCAACATAAGAGACTTGAGCAAGACTTTCTCCATGACGCTTCCCTCTGCTGCTCCACTGCCCTTTCCCCCTGTGTTCTGCATCCTGCCCTGGGAGCTTTAGTGCCAGGGAAGGCAAAGCTTCATGCAGTAAGGCGCCGTGTGCTGGTGCCTCTTGCTCTGGGGCTGTGAACATGAGATCACTGCTCTGCGTCATAGCTGGTGCGGGTGGCGGGAGAAGTGGGGCTGCCTCTGCCTTCAACTTCTTTAAACCATGGCTTTGTGTATTATCATGTTGGTCATTATTGTGTTAGACACTGATCACTGATGCAGTCTCTCCTGGAGGACTGATCGTCTTTTACTTTTAGAGCCTTGTTTCTTCTCTGCAGGGCAGTGAGTAGGTTGTTGTGATGTCCTTAATTGGCGGCTGAATCAAGTACGTGTGTCAAGTGTCATAATGTGAGGCTTGGTAAGAGGCAACAGTGTGTTCATGACCTACTAAATACCTTGATTATGTGTCTAGTCTCAGTGCCATAATCTCCAAGAGTATGTTATGATCATTTCATTTCATCATGTTGTAGCTTCTTGCCCCAGTCGTTTTCTTAGGAAACCCTTTCATAGGCGTCTTTTTCTGAAATGTTACCCGAAGAAATGCTATTGCCAAACACACATGGCATGAGGTCTCATGTTATTGACAGTATAGGAGAAGTTGTCTGTGCAGCTTTTCTTTGGATGGAGTCTCTCTCTGGAAATGATGAAGTTCTATGACAACCATGCAATCGGGGATGGATTTGAGGAGAGTGTTGGGGGTGCTGTGTGTGAGGAGGTCCTGGTGGAGACATGGCATGTGTGTTGTTGATACCCAGGGTTTATTGCTGGACTACGTAAAATGAGTCTAAAGGTGTCTTTAGGCTTGGATGCCCCCTTGCTTGGACTCCAGCTGGCCAAGCTGTCAGGTTGGGTTCATGACTTTCCCTTAGCATAATATGGTCTGTGAGCAGGAGTTCAATGCTTGCTGTGATGATGTAAAGGTGGGTCTTTGTGAGTCTGATAATGTGTCTGAAAATGTCAGTAGAGTCAATGCTCTTACATGTCACATACACATGGTGAGAAGTCAGTGCAAGATGAGCAAGGGACTTGTCTCAAATCAGGAAAGAAGAGCTTCTATGCTCCCTCTTGCTGGGCGGTGCTTTAATATCATGCTTACTGGCAAAGTTTCTCCCACTTCTACCAATCCCTGTTTTTCTCTTCTGAATACATAATGCATTATTATCAACAGCTATTTGCATTATTAGCATGCTCAGATATTTTCCCAACGGCAGTTGTGTTGAGAAATGGAAGGTGATTGGCCCTGTGTGTATCTTCTCAGAATCACAGCATGGTCAGGGTTGGAAGGGACCTTCAGAGATCAACTAGTCCAATGCCCCCACCAAAGCAGGTTCACCTAGAGCAGGTTGGACAGGAACGCATCCAGGTGGGTTTTGAATATCTTTGGAGAAGGAGACTCCACCACCTCTGTGGGCAGACCGTTCCAGTGCTTTGGCACCCTCAAAGTGAAGAGATTTTTCCTCATGTTGAGATGGAATTTCCTGTGTTCCAGTTTCTGTGCATTGCCCCTTGTCTTGTCACTGGGCACCCCTGAAAGGAGTCTGGCCCCATCCTCTGTGGCTTCAGGGGTACTATTCCTAGTAATCACTTCATTGCAGGACTGTGATGTAGGGTTTCATCCCGGTTGTATTAAGCTTACGCCAGCCTTGACCAACCTTCAGAGGTCATTAATGGCTCCTGTTCACATGAAGCAACTGCTGATGTTTTGTTGAGATGAAAATTTGTGTGGATGTAGGGGATGGGTGTGTAATTTTGCCAGGAAGTTGTGAGTTTGGAGCTTTTTCTTTCAAATATGTGCAAAGTTTCTTCCCACTGCTGGTTCTCCTACCTCTCCCCACCGTGTCCTGTGTTTTCACTCTCAGCGTTGCCCCTTCGGAAAGGATGTGTTGCATTCTTAGCAAATAGAAGTTTGCATTGCTACCTGGTTCAGATGTCTTACCAAGAACAATTGTGTGTGAGCAGGGTGAGAGTGTCTTGAAGTGGACTGTGAGTGGCCCAGTCTATAACCTCTCTGTTCATCAGTTCTGCGCTTCTCAGTGTTTCGGTTTCTCCATGATAACCTGGTGAGCAACAAAAAGTCTTTGGTGGAAGAATGGGCTGGGCCACAAATGGTCTTACTAGGGCGGAGCAGATGGGGAAGATAGCTCCCCTCGACGTGCTGGCCACTCTTTTTAATGCAATCCAAGATAGCATTTGCCTTCTTGGCAACATGACACATTGCCTTTCTCTGCGACGCTTCCCTCTGCTGCTTCTGTGCTCATTCTCATTCAGATTCAGTGACCTGCCCAGGGAGGGGAGACCTCCTGCTTTAGTTCCAGAGAAGGCAAAGCTTTGTGCAGTAATGCGCCATGTGCTGGTGCCTCTTACTCTGGGGAGGTGAATATGGGATTGTTGCTCTGTGTTACAGTTGGTGCCGACGGCAGGAGAAATGAGGCTGCAGTTCCCTTGAACTTCTTAGACCACAACTTTGTGCTTCATCACTTTGCTCATTACTGTGTTGAACGCTGTTTCCTGACCCAGTTTCTCCTGGAGGACTGATCCTCTTTTACCCTTAGAACCTTGATATTTCTTCTCTGCAGGGTAGTGAGCATGTTGTTGTGATGTCCTTAATTTGCAGCTGAAATATGTACTTTAGTCAAGTGCTATAATGGGAGCCTTGGGAGGTGCCAGCAGTTTTTTCAATGCTTACTAAATACCTCAATTATGTACCTATTCTCAGTGCCATAATTTTGAAGAGTACGTTATGAATCTTTCCTTTTTGCATGTTTTAAGCTCTTGCTGTGATCGTTTCCTTCAAATGTTATTGGAAGAAATCCTCTTACTTGCCAAATGTACCTGGGAAGAAGTCATAGATTCACAGATTCACAGATTGGTAGGGGTTGGAAGGGATGTCTAGAGATCATCTAGCCTAACCCCCCTGCTAGAGCAGGATCACCTAGAGCAGATCACACAGGAACACAGGAACAAGTCCAGGTGGCTTTGGAAAGTCTCCGGAGAAGGAGACTCCACAACCTCTCTGGGCAGCCTGTCCCAGTGCTCTGTCACCATCACAGGGAAGAAGTGTTTCCTCAGAAGTTTGAACCTTCTGTTTACCAGTTTATAGACATTGTCCCTAGTCCTGTCATTGCACACCACTGAGAAGAGCCTGGCCCCATCCTCCTGACACCCACCCTTTAGATATTGATAAGCACTGATAAGATCCCCCTCAGCCTCTTCTCCAAGCTAAACAGACCCAGCTCTCTCAGCCTTTCCTCATACGGAAGGTGCTCCAGGCCCTTCATCATCTTAGTGGCCCTGCGCTGGACCCTCTCCAGTAGTTCCTTGTCCTTGAGCTGAGGAACACAGAAGTGGGCACGGTACTCCAGGTGAGGCCTCACCAGCGCAGAGTAGCGGGGGAGGATAACTTCCCTTGACCTGCTGGCCATGCTCTTCTTAATGCACCCCAGGATGCCACTGGCCTTCTTGGCCGTGAGGGCACACTGTTGGCTCATGGTCATCCTGTTGTCCACCAGGACTCCAAGGTCCTTTTCCCCAGAGCTGCCCTCCAAGAGATCAGCCCCCAACCTGTACTGGAACATGGGGTTGTTTTTCCCCAGATGCAGCACTTTACACTTCTCCTTATTGAATTGCATTTGATTTCTCCCTGCCCAGCTCTCCAGCCTATCCAGGTCATGCTGGATGGCAGCACAGTCTTCTGGCATGGCAGCCACTCCTTCCAGTTTGGTATCATCAGCAACTTGCTGAGAGTACATTTTAGCCCTTCCTCCAGGTCATTGATGAATATATTGAATAGTGCTGGACCCAGCACTGACCCCTGGGGGATGCCACTAGCCACAGGCCTCCAACTAGACTCTGCCCCATCAACCACAACTCTCTGAGTACTTTCCTCCAGCCAGTTCTCAATCCACCTCACCACCCAATGGTCCAGTCCACACTTCCTAAGCTTGGCTATGACGATGCCGTGGGAGACTGTGTCAAAAGCTTTGCTGAACTCAAGGTAGACTACATCCACTGCCTTCCCCTCGTCCATCCATCTAGTGATGCCACCATAAAAAGCTATCAGATTGGTCAGGCATGACATCCCCTTGTTGAATCCATGCTGACTACTTGTGATTAGCTTCCTTTCCTCAACACGCTTTAAGATGGCACCAAGAGCAAGTTGTTCCATCATCTTTCCAGGGATGGAGGTGAGGCTGACCGGTATATAGTTGCCTGGGTCCTCCTTCTTGCCTTTTTTTGAAGATTGGAGTAATGTTGGCTTTCCTCCAGTCCTCAGGCACCTCTCCTGTTCTCCAGGACTTTTCAAAGATTATGGAGAGTGGCCTAGCAATGACTTCTGCCAGCTCCCTCAGCACTCGTGGGTGCATTCCATCAGGGCCCATGGATTTGTGGATGTTCAGTTTGCTTAATTGGTCTTTAACCCAATCCTCTTCAAATGAAGCAAAACCTTCCTTTCTCTTGACTTCCTCTATGGTTTTCAAGCTCAGGGACTCCTGAGGGCTGGTCTTAGCAGTAAAGACCGAGGCAAAGGTGGCATTCAGTAACTCTGCCTTCTCCATATCCTCGGTCACCAGGGCACCCGCTTCATTCAGCAGTGGGCCAACATTTCCTCTGGTCTTCTTTTTTCCTCCAATGTACTTGAAAAAGCCTTTCTTGTTGTCCTTGACCTCCCTTGCCAGGTTCAGTTCTAAGAAGGCCTTAGCTTTCCTTATCGCATCCCTGCATCCTCTGACAACATTTTTGTATTCCTCCCAAGTGGTCAGCCCCTTCTTCCATGTTCTATATACTACCTTTTTCCACTTAAGTCTATTCATTAACCTCCTGCTCATCCATGCAGGTCTCCTAGCTCTCTTACTGGATTTCTTACTCTTTGGGATGCTTCATGGTAAAGTAGATTCATGGTAAAGTAGATTCATGGTAAAGTAGAAGTTGTCTGTGCAACTTTGGATGGAGTCCACCGGCAAGTGATAGGGATCTATGATAGCCATGCAATCTGTGAAGGATTTGAGGAGAGTGTTTGGGGTGCTTTGTGTGAGGAGGTCCTGGTAGAGACATGGCATGTGTGTTGTTGATTCCCAGGGTTTATTGCTGCACTACATAAAATGAGTGTGAAGGTGTC
The DNA here is from genome assembly GCA_027574665.1 of Rhynochetos jubatus. NCBI lineage: Eukaryota > Metazoa > Chordata > Aves > Eurypygiformes > Rhynochetidae > Rhynochetos > Rhynochetos jubatus. The sequence continues at coordinate 2,971,323 of CM050662.1, forward strand.
TTTAGACTTGGATGCCCCTTGCTTGGATTCCAGCTGGCCAATTTGTGGGTTCATCATTTCTCCTTTTCACTGCATGCTGTTCCTTGTGAGCAGTAGTTAAATTCTTGCCTTTCTTGCCATGACGATGTAAAGGTTGCCCTCTGTGTGTCTTCTAATGTGTCTGAAATTTTTCAATAGATTCAGTGCTCTTGCTTGTCACATACACATGGTGAGAAGTCAGTGCAAGATGAGCGAGGGACTTGCCTCAAAGCAGGAGGGAGAGGCTTGTATGCTCCCTCTGGCTGGGCAGGGTTTTATTATCGTGCCTAGTGTCAAGGCCTCTGCCACTTAGACCAAGTCCCATTTTCCCTCATCCTCAAAAGAGATGCCAATCCTCCGACCAATGTGTCTGCAAGCAATAGCCATGGAAATGCAAACATGCTGCAGGGGTACTACTTCTAGTAATTGCTTTGTTCAATGTAATTTTCCAGTTTTAAGTCCTTGCAAGACTGTGATGTAGTTTCATCTCAGTTTTATTAGGCTTACCCCAGCCTTCAGATGTTATTAATGGCTCCTGCTCATATGAAGTAACTGCTGATGCATTGTTGGTATTAAAATTGGTGTGAGCGTAGGGGATGGGAGTGTTCTTTTGTTAGGAAGTTGTGGGTTTGGGGCTTGTTATTGAGCAATGCTTCCCTCTGCTGGTTCTCTGCCCTCTCCCCATTGTGTTCTGTGTCCTGCATTAGGGAGGTTTAGTTGAAGGAAGGCAAACGTTGGTGCAGCAATGCGGTGTGTTCTGGTGCCTCTTGCTCTCGGGAGAGGAAGGTAGGATCATCACTCAGCATTACCGTTGGTGTGGGATGAAGGGAAAATTAGGCTGCTGTTTGCTTGAGGTTCAGTTTATGTTTTTGTCACGTACCAGGTCCTTTCTTATTTTGTTATGACATGTGTAACACTGTTTTTCCTGTCAGCATTAGCACTTCTGAAAGGATACCTTGCATTATTAACAAATGGAACTTTGCATTACTAGCCAATTCAGATGTCTTCTCGGCAGCAATTGGGTTTGAATAGGATGAGAACGTCTTGAAGTGTAATGTGAGTGGCCCAGTCTATAACTTCTCTGCTCATCATTTCTGCTCCTCCGCCTTTCTGTTTCTCCGTGATAACATGGTGAGCAACTCAGTGTCTGTATTTGTTCATGCTGACATCTTGTGCACAGATGGAGGACTGGGCTGGGCCACAACTGGTACCTTGTTTGATCTCTGTGTGCCAGTTATGAAGATGAAAGAGAATCGTAGAAGTTGTGAATATTTGAGCAAGTCTCTGGGTGGAGGGTGTGAAGGGCTACTGGACGCCACAGGAGCCATACAAGTGTAGGAGGGGAGAGAGAGATTCAAGGAGCGGTGGGAGATGTAAGGGGGCTGTGGTGTACCCCCTCTCTGCTGATATTCACTGGCCCTATCTTTCCTGGAGGACTACTCCTCTTCTGTCTTTAGACCCTTGGATGTTCCTTCCCAGAAGACCAGAGCAGGCAAATGTTTCTTCCTCCTTAATGCACGGATGTATCTATGTGAAGTTGGTAGATGATCCTGGTGTGTGTTATAGAGAAATGGGGTGGGCATCTTGATGACAAGTGCTTGCAAATTCTGAGGGTCACATGAAATGTAAAACCATTATTCCTTTACTTCTGTAGTTTCTCGTTCTTGCCTTCTTTGTTGTCTGGATCTCAAGCTGGGCCTTGTTGTGGGTGGTAACCCTTAAAACAGTGAAAGGTCTTTTATACTTGTTGGGCTGGGTAAGCAGTTTCCACCCATACCTTGAAGGTGTTCAACTGCCAAGACAAAGATTTTGAAAGATCTCTCTTTCCCTAAGATGTGCTCTGAATGAAATGCTCTTTTGCCTGTGGCTGACATATGGGCAAAAGTTGGATATTGTCTATGGTGTGACTAAATGCTGTGAATACAGAGCAAGGAGGGTGTGACCCTGGATTCCCTGCCCTGAAAGGCCATAGTAGTCCTTTGATAATTAGGCATTTGTACAGTAACTGCATTTAGAAGAATGATGCATGTGTGCAACGGTTTAATTCCTGTGTATAGCCTCTTCTATCCCTCTCTATCTCGCTGGAACGTTGCAATGTAGAGTTTCTTCATAGCTGCAATTAGACTTCCCTTCAGGCCTTTGATTTCTTGATGTTCATGGCTCATTTTCCCCACTTTTGGACAGTGGGTTTTGCACTGGGAGCTGCGAGTGTGTTTTGCAGCAAATACTTACTTAAGCCACATAAGAGGGAAATCTTATGTGTTAAAAAATGAAACAGAAACTAAGGAGAATATTTTGCAGTTTTGAAGGAGACAGCTTGAGAACAAGGTCCACGATAAGGTGTTTACACTTAGGTCTTTGTATCTGTGGGAATCGAGTAGGACACATAGTAGAAAAATTAATGAGAGCTGGTGACTAGTTCTTCAAATGGAACTTCCTACGTCGTAGTCCAGGGTAAGACTTTAGGGCCGCATTTGCTGCTTTAGACCCTGATGACTTCCAGGTGGTCTCAGGGATGACTTTCAACAGCTGCAGTGAAGGCCAAGAAGACTTCCCAGTGAGTTTCTCCAATAACAGTTTGTCTTCTGATGCTTCCTTGCCTTGCTCGTCTGATTTATGGTTTTGTTTTTCTTCACCTGATCTCCCATGTGTGTAGATTTACTTGTCATTCTCAGCATAGCTTCGTTTAGCAATGCGCCGCGTGTTTGTGTGTCTTGGTGATGCTACAGCAGGTGTGAAAGGCAGGAGATGGGAGTGTATCTTTGTGTTCTGTTATTGGTGGTGGGGAATAGGTGTAACCATGACCTCAGCAAAAGTTGCATCTCTGAGGAACAGTGTATGTGTGAAGAGAGGGGATCAGATTCCCCCTAAGCCATTCGTTTGATGGCCTATTCTCTGTTGGATGTCCACTTCTCCTTTGGTTTGGTCGTTTCTCATTCATGTGCTTTAGAAGCCTTCTATTTCTTCTGAGGATGGTGGTGAGCAGATGAATATTTCTGTTGTGATCTCTAGCGTTATTGTCTCATTATATGTTTTTGCCAGTTATGAGAGGCTCAGAAGCAAAGCTGCAAGTTGTGCACTGCTGGAGATAAGTGAGGAGAGGTCGGGGCTGGGGGCTATAGAAGAACAGGTGGGCATTTCCTTGCTTGTCACAGAGAACACAAACATGTACCTAATGCAGTACCACGCAGTCTGAGTTGCTCCTTCTCAATGAGTTTGGCCTAAGAAATGCTATTCCACCTGATCCATTCATTTCTGTATGTTTCTACCTCTTGCAGTGCTTGTTGCCAAGAGCTACAGCCCGACCTCAGGGTTTCTGATCACATGTGGAAGGTCAGACTTGTTCCAAGTGTCTGACTGCAGGTGCAGTTCCATACACAGCTTTTTGATGTTTAGAGCTGTGAAGGGGAAGGCTTTCACAGACATACGTGTGCTCATCAGGCACACCTGTCTTTGGTGTAAGGATGCAGTACTGTAGAGTGGTAAGTCAGCCAGCCAAGAGTTCCTTGAGGAGACTGGGGGCTAGTGGGAGAGGCTGTGAAGGTGTTCCTCCACACAATGCTCCATAACATGCTGGCTACCCAATTGGAGAGACGTGGGTTTGACAGAATGAGTGTTAGATGGATCAGGAACTGGCTGGATGGCTGTGTCCAAAAACTTAGTCAGTGGCTCAATGTCCAAGTGAAAACCAGTAACGTGTGGCCTTCCTCAAGGATCCATACTGGGAGCAGTACTGTTTACCATCTTCATCAATGATGTAAGAGGGAGATTGAGTACACTCTCAGCCACTTTGCAGATGATGTCGAGTGGTGCATATGATTCTCTAGAGGGAAGGGATGCCATCCAGCGTGTCCTTATCCAGCTTGTTAAATGGGCCCGTGTGAACTTCATGAGGTTCATCAAGGGCAAGGTCAAGGTCTTGCACCTGGCTCAGGGCAATTCCCAGTTTCAGTACAGACAGGGGAATGCATGATGTACGGCAGCCTTGCAGAGAAGGACTTGGGGGTAGAGTTGAGTGAAAATGAGGCATGAGTAAGCAATGTGCACTTGTCAGGAAGAAAGCCAGTTGTGTCCTATTCTGCATGACAAGCAGCATAGCCTGCTGGTCGAGGTAGGGGATTCTCCCCACTACTACAGTTTTGTGAGACCCTGCCTGAAGTACTGCATCCTGCTCTGGAACCCACAGTACCTGAAAGACATGACCCTTTAACAGCAGCCTCAGAGGATGGCTACGCACAAAAAATTTTGCAAGACAGGCATGAAAGTATTTCAATTACTTTTGCTTCATTCCATTTGTGATTACTTTTAGATTACTCCACCACTAATATTTGCTTCTTGGTACTCATCCCAGATAAGGCCAGCAGAACTGAAAATCCATGACAGAGTTCTAAAAACCTCTTCACCACATTCCTAGCTATACTATTGCTTCTTGATCTTTTAGTTCCCCGTGGATCTTATTAAGAGAAGCCAGGTTCCCTTCTGTATTGCTCTGCTGTGCAGATTTCCTTCAGACAGTCAGTGCAGCCCAAGGACATGACCGAAAAGCGCCCAACAACGTACCTCTATTTAAACGCCTTGGGGGTCGCAGCCAGCAAGGGCTGCTGCGCCTCCCGCTTCCAGCGAAAGAGAGAGGCCGAAGCTGGGCGCAGGCTCTGAACCCCGCAGGAGAGCCCGGGCCCGGGGAGCGCGGCCAGGAGCCGGCTGCGGTGGCGTCGCGGCGCCTCCGGGTGCCGCTGTTGGCCGACGCGAAGCGGAGCCAGAGCCGCAGCGGTCCCAGCGCCCGGCCCCCGCAGGCTGCTCGCTCGCACGGCGCCGGCCAGAGCGGCAGCGGCCCGGGCAGCAGAGGCGAGAGGCGGCGAGAGACATCGCTGCGCTCCGCCGGGACCTCCGCTCGTCGCCGAGAGCGGCTGGAAGGCGGCGGCGGGAGTCAGGACCGCGGCGAGCGCTGCCGAGAATGGCGAGCAGGCAGAGGCAGAGCCGGCGGCGAGCAGCCGGGCGAGCGCTCCTGCCCGCTTTGCTGCTGTGCTTGTGCTGCCGGGCGGCGGCGGAGCGGATCCGCTACGCTATCGCCGAGGAGCTGGGCAGAGGCTCGCTGGTGGGGCCGCTGGCGCGGGACCTGGGGCTGAGCCCGGCCGAGCTGCCGGCACGCAAGCTGCGGCTCAGCGCGGAGAAGCAATACTTCACGGTGAGCGGGGAGAGCGGGAACCTGTACGTGAGCGAGAGGCTGGACCGGGAGGAGATGTGCGGCGACTCGGCGTCCTGCTCCGTCAGCTTCGAGGCGCTGCTGCACAACCCGCTCAACGTTTTCCACGTCGAGGTGGCCATCCAGGACGTCAACGACAACTCCCCGGCCTTCAGCAAGGCTGCTCTGGACCTCGAGATCAACGAATTGACTTCTCCCGGTGCTCGTTTTCCGCTGGAGGTGGCCCGAGACGCGGACGTGGGCAGCAACGCGCTGCTGACTTACCAGCTCACTAGCAACCCGTCCTTCTCTCTGGCCGTGATGGAAAGCCCGGATGGCAGTAAGCAGCCGGAATTAGTGCTGGAGCGAGCTCTGGACCGGGAGAAGCAGAGCTCCTTTGAGCTGGTGCTGACGGCGGCGGATGGCGGGGACCCCGTGAGGTCGGGGACTGTGCAGGTCCGCATCAACGTGACGGACGCCAACGACAACGCGCCCGTGTTCAGTAAAAGCGTCTACGAGGCGCGAGTGCGGGAGAATGTGCCGGTGGGGTGGCTGGTGCTGCGGGTGCGAGCCACGGACGCGGACGCGGGCTCCAACGGGCGCGTCTCCTACTCCTTCGGCAACGTCCCGGACGGCGTGCGTGCCTTGTTCAGTGTGGACAGCGAGAGCGGCGAGGTGCGGACGGCGGGGCCGCTCGATTTCGAGGAGAAGAGCAAATACGGCTTCGGGCTGGAGGCGAGGGACGGCGGCGGGCTCGCGGCTCACTGCAAGGTCCAGATAGACGTCAGCGACGAGAACGACAACGCGCCCGAAATCACGGTGCTGTCGCTGTCGAGCCCGGTGCCCGAGGACGCGCCGGCGGGCACGGTGGTCGCCCTGTTGAAAGTGCGGGACCGGGACTCCGAGGAGAACGGGCAGGTGTCGTGCGAGCTGTCGGGCGAGGCGCCGCTGTCGATCGTGGCGTTGTCGGGCGGCTCGTACAAGGTGGTGACGTCGAGCGCGCTGGACCGGGAGCAGGCGGCCGAGCACCGGGTGACGGTGGTGGCGAGGGACCGTGGCAGCCCGGCGCTCTCGAGCCGCACGGCGCTGGTGCTGGAGGTGTCGGACGTGAACGACAACGCGCCGGTGTTCGAGGAGGCCGCCTACAGCGCCTACGTGGCGGAGAACAACGCGGCGGGCGCGCCGGTGCTGCGCGTGGTCGCGCGGGACGCGGACGCGGGCGCCAACGGGCGCGTGAGCTACTGGCTGGCGGGCGGCAGCGCGGGCGCGGCGGACGCGTCGCCGTACGTGTCGGTGGAGGCGCGGAGCGGCGCGCTGTACGCGCAGCGCCCCTTTGACTACGAGCAGTGCCGCGAGTTCGCGGTGGCGGTGCGGGCGCAGGACGGCGGGACGCCGGCGCGGAGCGCGACGGCGACGGTGCGCGTCTTCGTGCTGGACCGCAACGACAACGCGCCGCGGGTGCTGTGGCCGGCGGCGGGGTCGGGAGCGGCGGCGTCGGGAGCGGCCCCGGCAGCGGCGCCCTTCGAGGTGGTGCCGCGGTCGGCCGAGGCCGGCTACCTGGTGGCCAAGGTGGTGGCGGTGGACGCGGACGCGGGGCGCAACGCGTGGCTGTCGTACGAGCTGGTGCAGGCGGCGGAGCCGGCGCTGTTCCGCGTGGGGCTGCACAGCGGCGAGGTGCGCACGGCGCGGGCCGTGTCGGAGCGGGACGCGGCGAAGCAGCGGCTGGTGGCCGTGGTGAAGGACCACGGGCAGCCGGCGCTGTCGGCCACGGCCACGCTGCACGTGGTGCTGGCCGAGAGCTTGCAGGAGGCGCTGCCGGAGCTGAGCGAGCGGGCGGCGGGCGCCGAGTCGCCGGCGGAGCTGCAGTTCTACCTGGTGCTGGCGCTGGCGCTGCTCTCCGCCCTCTTCCTGCTGAGCGTGGCGCTGGCCGTGCTGGCGCGGGTGCGCCGGGCCGGGCCGCCCGCCGTCCTGCGCTGCTTGGGCGCGCAGCGCTTCTCCGTGGCCGGCGCCGCCTTCCCGGCCGACTTCTGCGAGGGCACCTTGCCCTACTCCTACAACCTGTGCGTGGCGCCGGGCCGCGCCGTCGCCGAGGGCGCTTGGCCGCCGCCGCCGCTGCCCAGCCTGGCCGCCGAGGAGCTTCTGGGCGGGGAGCCCTGCGGGAAGCGGAGCCCGAGCGGCAGCGCCGGCGCGGGAGAGCCGCCCGCCGACCCCGACGCACCGCAGGTCTGTAAGCCCGCGCCCTCCTGCCCTTCTCCTTGAGCCTTTCCGAACCGGCCTCCCTATTCCCCTGCCTTTCCGGTGGCGGGGTGTGGTTGGGGTGTGAGTTAGTAACTGTGAACAGTATCTGTCTTTGGAATCTCAAGACGTGGATCTGGTTCTTCATGTTAACAGAGGACTATGGAACCGAGAAATTCGTTCTCTCGGTAAATTTTGGCAATCGATGTTGCGTCTGCCTGTTTTAGAAGGAGGTGCTCCAGCTGTGCTAAGACCATATGTATTCGCTCAAGGATATACGCAAAATGACAGCAATTAGGCACTGGAATAAAGTGTAGTCGCACATGTACAAATGGTCTGCATAGTTTAGAGTGTGCAGGTGTTCTTCTGCCGTCCCACAGTATTTTGTTGGGAAGGTGTCCTACCAGCATGAGAGTTGAAGGATTAGATAAATCTGACACAAAGGAAAGACCCGCCCTAGCCATTTAAGCTGTCGAGGTAATTCTTGAAGTGTAAATGTGTATAAACTACGTGAATCCTAATTTTCAAGAAAAGGAAGACACCCATTAACATCCGTGAAGTTTTCTTTCTCGGCATTAGCTGCATCTTTAGTTGTTGAGAGAGTTTAATGACAGATAATGATTTTCTAGCTGTTGGGAGCCCTTGTCCTGTGCTGTGTTCCCAGGCAGGTCTCCTGAGCGGTGATGGTGTAAGTAATTTGAGGCGTGTTCCGTATGAAGTATTTAAAGCAAACTTCCTGTCTCTCGGGTTAATGACCCTGATATCTTTGCTTTTCCGGGGACGTGTGTGTGTGTGTCTGGTTGTCACGTTTTGTATCTCAGAGCCTGGTTTCTTTTGCTATCCGTGTAGCAGTCATTTAAGCACGACGGGTACAAAAAAATTCATGGTGAGGACTAATAAGATAGAACTCGTCATATTAAGAAACATTGTTTACTTTGTATATATTTCGCCATTAGCAAGTCATTTTTCCCGTGTTATGAAGAGAACACGCCCATGGGAGGCCTCTGCCTTCCTCCGGGGTGTGGTCGCCTGGCTGCAATTGAAGGATGATGTCGCATTGTTACAGAAAATCACGGCTTAGAGAAAGGTCAATGGAGGAAGTCGCCGGTCTCATTTGAGGGCGGATCTTCATTGCGCTTTGTGCTATTGGTCGGGACGTGGGGAATTACTGTGGCTGTTTGAGGCGCTTTTGATCTGCAGAAAGGGTGAGGGAAAAGTAATCAACGCGCCGCTGCTACAAAAAGCTGTGAAACCCGTGGTGGAGCTTGTGCTTGCGGACTAATGGGATAAAGCTCGTGATATCCTACACGTCATATTTTACGTGACAAATGTCGCCAGATTCATTTTTCCCGTGCGCAGAAATCGCGAGGCCGCGATGGCCTGGAGGATGCAGGAGGAGATGGACGGGAGAAAAGGCATCGCAGGAGATCAGCGCAGGACGGGAAGCGATGTCTGCGTGGATCTGTCCCGTCCCCGCGAGCTGTGGGTGGGTGGGACAGGCCGGGCGGGCAGCGCCGGGCAGCGCTCGGTGCCTGCAGTGCCGGGAGGAGGCTGCGGGCGCCGCTGTTGACCGAGGAGGAGCGGGAGGAAGACCGGAGCGCTGCAGGCAGCCCCGCCCGCTGCGGCCCGGCTCGCTCGCTGTCTGGCTGCTGGCTCGGCGGCCGGGCGGTCTGCGAGCGTCCCCGCGGTGCGGAGCCGAGCTGCAGCGAGCGGAGGGGCCGGCGGCAGCGGCCGGGAACGACTAGGAGCGGCGAGCCGGTGCCTGAGCGGCGGGCGGCGGCGGGGAGCTGCGGGCGGTGGTGCGGGGCCGGCGGGGCCGCGGCGGAGATGTGGGCGGCGGGGAGGCGCTGGGGCCGGCGGGAGCGAGCCCTGCTGTGGGGCGTCCTGATGGCGGCGTGGGAGGCGGCGTGGGGGCAGCTGCGCTACTCTGTGCCCGAGGAGATGCCGAAGGGCTCGTTCGTGGGGGATGTGGCCAAGGACCTGGGACTGCAGCTGCCAGCGGCCCGCGACCGCGGTGTCCGCATCGTGGACAAAGGCAGGACGCAGCATTTCTCCCTACACGGGCAGACGGGACATTTGGTGACGGCGGAGAGGCTAGACAGAGAGCAGCTGTGCGAGAGTGCGCAGCAATGCGTGCTGCGGTGTGAGCTGATCGTGGAGGGGGAAATGAAGTTTTACGGAATCGAAGTGGAGATCACAGACGTTAACGACAACGCGCCCGGCTTCAAAAATGTTGAGCTAGAGGAGAGAATGAGCGAGACGACAGCCCCGGGTGCGCGTTTTCCCCTGGCGGAGGCTCTGGACCCGGACGTGGGATCGAATTCCCTGCAGAGGTACGAGCTGAGCGGCGACGAGCACTTCTCGCTGGCCGTGCAGGCGGGCCCCGGCGGGGTCGAGCGTCCCGAGCTGGTGCTGGCGAAGGCGCTGGACCGGGAGGAGGCGGCGTTTCACGAACTGGTGCTGAGGGCGAGCGACGGCGGAGAGCCGGCACTGACGGGCACGGCGCGCATCCGCGTGGCCGTGCTGGACGCGAACGACAACGCGCCTGTGTTCAGCCAGGCGGAGTACACGGCGCGTGTGCCGGAGGACGTGCCCGTGGGCTCCACCCTCGTCACCGTCACGGCCGCCGATGCCGACGAGGGCCTGAACGGCCACGTGAAATACTCGCTGAAAAAAACCACAGAGAAAGCCTCGCAGATTTTGCATCTGGACGCCGAGACGGGAGCGATCACGCTGGTGCGGAGCCTGGACTTCGAGGAAGGCCACTCCTACGAACTGGAGGTGCAGGCACGGGATGCAGGCGAGCTTTTCGACACGGCGAAAATCGTGATCACGGTGACAGACGTGAACGACAACGCGCCCGAGATTTCGGTGCGGTCGGTGCTGAGCGCGATCTCGGAGGACGCCCCGTCGGGCACGGTGGTGGCCCTGCTGCACGTGCAGGACCGGGACTCGGGGGCGAACGGCGAGGTGCGGTGCAGCATCGCCGAGCGCCTCCCGTTCCGTCTGGAGAAGTCCCTGGAGGACTACTACCGCGTGGTGACGGCGGGGCAGCTGGACCGGGAGGAAGTGTCGGAGTACAACGTGACGGTGCGGGCGGCGGACGGCGGGTCGCCGGCGCTGTGGAGCAGCGCGGTGCTGGCGCTGCGGGTGCTGGACGTGAACGACAACGCGCCGGTGTTCGCGGAGGCGCGCTACAGCGCCCGTCTGCCCGAGAACAACGCGGCGGGCGCGCTGGTGCTGACGGTGCGGGCGTCGGACGCGGACTGGGGGCAGAACGCGCGCGTGCGGTACCGGCTGTGGGAGGGGCGCGTGCGGGGCGCGCCGCTGTCGTCCTACGTGTCGGTGCAGGCGGAGACGGGCGCGCTGTACGCGCTGCGCTCCTTCGACTACGAGGAGGTGCGCGAGGTGGGGCTGTGGGTGCGGGCGGAGGACGGCGGCGCGCCGGCGCTGAGCAGCAACGTGTCGGTGCGGCTCGTGATCGTGGACGAGAACGACAACGCGCCGCGGGTGCTGTACCCGCCGCCGGCGTCGGGCGCGGGCTGGTCGGGCGTGGAGCTGGCGCCGCGCTCGGCGGAGCCCGGGGCGCTGGTGGCCAAGGTGGTGGCGGTGGACGCGGACGCGGGGCAGAACGCGTGGCTGTCGTACGAGCTGGCCAAGGCGACGGAGCCGGGGCTGTTCCGCGTGGGGCTGCACAGCGGCGAGGTGCGCACGGCGCGCTTCCCGCTGGCCCGCGACGCGGCGCGGCAGAGCCTGGTGGTGGTGGTGAAGGACCACGGGCGGCCGGCGCTGTCGGCCACGGCCACGCTGACGGTGGTGCTGGCCGAGAGCGTGGCCGAGCTGCTGTCGGAGCTGGGCAGCGCGGCGGCGGCGGCGCCGGGCGAGCCGGCCGGCAGCCTGACGCGGTGGCTGGTGCTGGCCGTGGCGGCCGTGTCCTGCCTCTTCCTCGCCTTCCTGCTGCTGCTGCTGGCGCTGCGCCTGCGGCGCTGGCGCCGCTCGCAGCTGCTGGCGGCGGGCAGCGGCGCCTTGCGCGGCGTCCCGGCCTCGCACTTCGTGGGCATCGACGGCGTCCGCGCCTTCCTGCGCTCCTACTCGCACGAAGTGTCGCTCACCGCCGACTCGCGCAAGAGCCAGCTCCGCTCGCCGGGCGGCAGCTACTGCGACACCCTGCCGGCCCGGCCGCCGCCCGACGAGCCCGCGCCGCTGCTCGGGGAGGACCCCGCCGCTGCCCCGGTGAGTTCCTCTGGCGGGCCTTTCCTGCCTTTGCCTCCTCGGGAGGCTGCGGTATTTCCCTCTCCGGTGCCTTTCCTCTGAGGAGGCAGTTAAGGCGAGGTGTAGCATCCTGTAGAGACACCCTATCGGTGTATCGGTGCCTCTTGTTCACATAGGACCGTAGGTGTATTTCTCATGCATCATTCAAGCTGCTGTGGAAGGCAGGGCCGGTGAGGCTGCTTTCTGTTATGAGAATAGATGTCAACAGGACTGTAATAGAGGAGGCACTTATGTGTGGAGCAGTGCATGCTTTATATGTCGGTGACTGGTTCTTCCTTTGATGAAATTCCAGCCTCAGGCTCTGCTGGAGAACCTTGCAGAGCAATGCACGTCCCTTCTAAGTATGCTTCCAAGACATGATAATCCTTCATGTTGAATGGAACCGTTCTGGGAATCTGGCCTTTTGAGGATAGGTGTTTGCAAATTATGCGGGTCAAAGAACACCATGGAAGTTGGAAAGCGTTGGAGACACAAGTCCTGGGATCCGTTCAATATGGCTCGTTGAAGCATAAAGGGACATGGTTTGCTCCTTTGCCTGTTCAGTGCATCCAGCTCTGGGGCCCTCAACATAAGAGACTTGAGCAAGACTTTCTCCATGACGCTTCCCTCTGCTGCTCCACTGCCCTTTCCCCCCGTGTTCTGCATCCTGCCCTGGGAGCTTTAGTGCCAGGGAAGGCAAAGCTTCATGCAGTAAGGCGCCGTGTGCTGGTGCCTCTTGCTCTGGGGCTGTGAACATGAGATCACTGCTCTGCGTCATAGCTGGTGCGGGTGGCGGGAGAAGTGGGGCTGCCTCTGCCTTCAACTTCTTTAAACCATGGCTTTGTGTATTATCACGTTGGTCGTTATTGTGTTAGACACTGATCGCTGACGCAGTCTCTCCTGGAGGACTGATCGTCTTTTACTTTTAGAGCCTGGTAATGCCTGGTAACTCATTACCTGCAGGGTAATGAGTAGGTTGTTGTGATGTCCGTAATTGGCGGCTGAATCAAGTACGTGTGTCAAGTGTCATAATGTGAGGCTTGGTAAGAGGCAACAGTGTGTTCATGACCTACTAAATACCCTGATTATGTGCCTAGTCTCAGTGCCATAATCTCCAAGAGTATGTTATGATCATTTCATTTCATCATGTTGTAGCTTCTTGCCCCAGTCGTTTTCTTAGGAAACCCTTTCATAGGCGTCTTTTTCTGAAATGTTACCCGAAGAAATGCTATTGCCAAACACACATGGCATGAGGTCTCATGTTATTGACAGTATAGGAGAAGTTGTCTGTGCAGCTTTTCTTTGGATGGAGTCTCTCTCTGGAAATGATGAAGTTCTATGACAACCATGCAATCGGGGATGGATTTGAGGAGAGTGTTGGGGGTGCTGTGTGTGAGGAGGTCCTGGTGGAGACATGGCATGTGTGTTGTTGATTCCCAGGGTTTATTGCTGGACTACGTAAAATGAGTCTAAAGGTGTCTTTAGGCTTGGATGCCCCCTTGCTTGGACTCCAGCTGGCCAAGTTGTCAGGTTGGGTTCATGACTTTCCCTTAGCATAATATGGTCTGTGAGCAGGAGTTCAATGCTTGCTGTGATGAGGTAAAGGTGGGTCTTTGTGAGTCTGATAATGTGTCTGAAAATGTCAGTAGAGTCAATGCTCTTACATGTCACATACACACGGTGAGAAGTCAGTGCAAGATGAGCGAGGGACTTGTCTCAAATCAGCAAAGAAGAGCTTCTATGCTCCCTCTTGCTGGGCAGTGCTTTAATATCATGCTTACTGGCAAAGTTTCTCCCACTTCTACCAATCCCTGTTTTTCTCTTCTGAACACGTAATGCATTATTATCAACAGCTATTTGCATTATTAGCATGCTCAGATATTTTCCCAACGGCAGTTGTGTTGAGAAATGGAAGGTGGGTGGCCCCGTGTGTATCTTCTCAGAATCACAGCATGGTCAGGGTTGGAAGGGACCTTCAGAGATCAACTAGTCCAATGCCTCCACCAAAGCAGGTTCACCTAGAGCAGGTTGGACAGGAACGCATCCAGGCGGGTTTTGAATATCTTTGGAGAAGGAGGCTCCACCACCTCTGTGGGCAGACCGTTCCAGTGCTCTGGCACCCTCAAAGTAAAGAGATTTTTCCTCATGTTGAGATGGAATTTCCTGTGTTCCAGTTTCTGTGCATTGCCCCTTGTCTTGTCCCTGGGCACCCCTGGCAGGAATCTGGCCCCATCCTCTGTGGCTTCAGGGGTACTATTTCTAGTAATCACTTCATTGCAGGACTGTGATGTAGGGTTTCATCCTGGTTGTATTAAGCCTACGCCAGCCTTGACCAACCTTGAGATGTCATTAATGGCTCCTGCTCATATGAAGTAACTGCTAATGTGTTGTTGAGATGAAAATTAGTGTGAATGTAGGGGATGGGTGTGTAATTTTGTCAGGAAGTTGTGGGTTTGGAGCTTTTTCTTTCAAATATGTGCAAAGCTTCTTCCCGCTGCTGGTTCTCCTACCTCTCCCCACCGTGTTCTGTGTTTTCACTCTCAGCGTTGCCCCTTCGGAAAGGATGTGTTGCATTCTTAGCAAATAGAAGCTTGCATTGCTACCTGGTTCAGATGTCTTACCAAGAGCAATTGTGTGTGAGTAGGGTGAGAGTGTCTTGAAGTGGACTGTGAGTGGCCCAGTCTGTAACTTCTCTGCTCATCACTTCTAGTCTTCTCAGCATTTTCGTTTCTCCACGATAACCTGGTGAGCAACAAAATGTCTTTGGTGGAGGAATGGGCTGGGCCACATCTGCTTTCTTGTCAATGTCTATCTCCCTGTTACAAAGATGAAAGAGAATCGTAATAGAGCTACTGGAGGAAAAGGAAGATGTTTTCCTCATTTCCCATCTCTTAAGTTTGAGTGATTTAGATTAGAGCTGGATGTGCCTTGGCTTGGAAATACATACTATGGTGAGAACCACAGGAGGTATATGGGGAGAAATTCCAGGTGCAGGGGGAGGTGTAAGGAGGGACATATTCCACCCCGCAGGTGTTCACTGATCCAGTATCTCCTGAATGTCTTCTCCTCTTTTTTGTTCATATCCTTGGATGTTTCTTTCCAGAGGACTAGTGAGCAGACAAATGTACTTTCCTTCTTCATACAGAGATGTATCTTTGTGAAGTCCCTGGGTGATCCTGGTGCATGTTCTAGAGAAATGGTCCGGGCAGTTGTTGGCCCTTTGATGACAAGTCCTTGCTCAGCACTCTGAGGGTCAAAGAACATCATGCAGCTTGGAGGCAGAACTCATGGGAGCTGTTGGTGAGGGGCAGTTGAAGGACACAAGAGATATGGTATCTCCATGCCCTATTCCGTCCCTTCCGTGTTATCGTGCAGTGTGAGTTTCATCTTGTCAAAGATGCTTGGCTAGAAGACATGTTTCTCCAGCTGTGTTGTCAGCCCTGGCAGGTACTTAATGTTTGTTTGTATGTTGTCATCCACTCTTAACTTAGAGCCTAACATTTGTCTTACATACTTAAGACAAATGAAATAATGAGGATTGGGAAGAGCAAACTGTCTATTCGTCATGTGCTAAATTCCTGAATTATGTACCTATTCTGAGTGCCGTAATCAGGAAGAGTATGCCGTGATCCCTTCCATTCTGGAGGTGTTAACTGCTTGCCTTGCTCTTTGTTATGATCTGAAGGTGGCCATTGTCTGTGATACTGTGTGGAAGATCCCATTTGTTACACTTCTCTGACAGTCCCATATATGCCATTGATGTTTGCAACTGTAAAGAGGAAGACTTTCATTGACTTGTTTCCTTAAACTCTCACTGGAAGAACTGCTGTTATTTGTCACACACACATGGTGAGAACTCAAGCGTTTTTCATGGTAAGGAGAAGTTGTCTGTGTCACTTTTCTTTGAATGGATTGTACCTGCAAATTAGGAAGATGGATGACAACATGCAAGGTGAGAAGGGCTTGATGAGATTCTTGGGAGTGCTGTGTGTGAAGAGGTGGAGATAAGGCATGTGTTTTGTAAATTCCCAGGATTAATTGCTGGACCACATAAAATGAGTCTGGTGGTGTCTGATTGGTGGGTATCACACTGCTCAGGTTCCAAATGGCCAAGCTGTGGGTTCATCAGTGTGTGTTCCTGTTCCATGATGTTTCCTGTTAATGTGATGTTGTCTTAGTGCTGATACTTTGATAACAGCAACTTTGGAAGAGCTGCATATCACTTGTGAAATTAAGAACATTTTATGCTTCTTTGAATTAGTGGGAGCAGCAAAGAAACCTCTTTGCATGCATCCACGTTATGACCTTTGTTCTCAGTTAAGGGCAAGTTGTGTGTGCAACATTTCTTTCAATGGTGTCTGTCTGCAGAGGTAGCTTTTCTGTTCGGGGATGCTTACACAGGGTCAACAGTGTCTGTCTATGCAGACACAGGGCAGGTGAAAATGTTTGTTCTGGTATAATTTGAAATGCCTAAATGGTGGGTTTAAATGTTCAAGTTTTGCCTCGTCTTTAGGTGAGGACCATAGTAGTGCTTCCATGCATTTTCCCTTTCTTATTGTCCAAAGAATTTACACTGAGGAACTGTGGCTATGGTCTTTGGTTTCACCTTCTGTATGAGCCTCCTGTTGACTTCTAAGCAACTAGATACCCTTCTTGTGTACCTTGTGTATAATTAACATATCCTGAAGTGTTATACTATGATTCCTTCACTTCTGTAGTTTCTCATTCTTGCCATCTTTGTTGTCCAGGTCTAAAGCTGAGCCTCTTTGTGATTGATAACCCTTACAAGTTGTAACGGCCTTTTATACTTGTTGGGCTGGAGAAGCAGTTTCCACCCATACCTTGAAGGTGTTCAGCTGCCAAGACAAAGATTTTGAAAGATCTCTCTTTCCCTAAGATGTGCTCTGAATGAAATGCTCTTTTGCCTGTGGCTGACATATGGCCAAAAGTTGGATATTGTCTATGGTGTGACTAAATGCTGTGAATGCAGAGCAAGGAGGGTGAGAGACTGTGACCCTGAACCCCTTGTCTTGAAAGGCAATGATAGCCCTCTGATAATAAAGCATTTGTACAGTAACTGCATTTAGAAGAATGATGCATGTGTGCAATGGTTTAATTCCTGTGTATAGCCTCTTCTATGCATCTCTGTCTCACTGGAATGTTGTGATGTAGAATTTCTTCACAGCTGCAATTAGACTTTCCTTCAGGCCCTTTTTTCCTGGAATGTCATGGCTCATTTTTCCCACTTCTGGACAGTGGTTTTTTCCTTGGAAACTGCGAGTGTCTTCTTGCAGGAAATACTTACTTAAACCACCTAAGAGAGAAATTTAATGTGTGATGAAAATTAGGCAGAAGCTAAAACAGATTCTGTTGCAATTTTGAAGGAGACAGGTTGAGAACGAGGCCCGAGATAAGGTGTGTTTACACTTATGGTTTTGTTTTTCTTCACCTGATCTCCCATGTGTGTAGATTTACTTGTCATTCTCAGCATAGCTTCGTTTAGCAATGCGCTGCGTGTTTGTGTGTCTTGGTGATGCTACAGCAGGTGTGAAAGGCAGGAGATGGGAGTGTATCTTTGTGTTCTGTTATTGGTGGTGGGGAATAGGTGTAACCATGACCTCAGCAAAAGTCGCATCTCTGAGGAACAGTGTATGTGTGAATAGAGGGGATCAGATTCCCCCTAAGCCATTTGTTTGATGACCCATTCTCTGTTGGATGTCCACTTCTCCTTTGGTTTGATCGTTTCTCATTCATGTGCTTTAGAAGCCTTCTGTTTCTTCTGAGGATGGTGGTGAGCAGATGAATATTTCTGTTGTGATCAGGAGCATTATTGTCTCATTATATGTTTTTGCCAATTATGAGAGGCTCAGAAGCAAAGCTACAAATTGTGTGGGGTTGGAAAGAGGCCAGGGGAGCTTGGGGATGGGGGGGTATACAAATGGTTATTTCCTTGCTTGTCTTAGAGAACACAACCATGTACCTAACGAAGTAGCATGCAATCCGCATTGCTCCTTCTCAATGAGTTTGGCCTAAGAAATGTTAGTCCACCTGATCCATTCATTTCTGCACGTTTCTACCCCTTGCCTTGCTAGTTGCTGAGAGCTACAGCCCGACCTCAGCGTCTCTGATCATATGTTGAAGGTCAGATCTGTTCCAAGTGTCTGACTGCAGGTGCTCTTCCATACACACCGTTGATGTTTACGGTTCTGAAGAGGAAGGCTCTCATCCTCATACATGTGCTCATCTGTATTTAAATGCCTTCGGGTCGCAGCCAGCAAGGGCTGCTGCGCCTCCCGCTTCCAGCGAAAGAGAGAGGCCGAAGCTGGGCGCAGGCTCTGAACCCCGCAGGAGAGCCCGGGCCCGGGGAGCGCGGCCAGGAGCCGGCTGCGGTGGCGTCGCGGCGCCTCCGGGTGCCGCTGTTGGCCGACGCGAAGCGGAGCCAGAGCCGCAGCGGTCCCAGCGCCCGGCCCCCGCAGGCGGCTCGCTCGCACGGCGCCGGCCAGAGCGGCAGCGGCCCGGGCAGCAGAGGCGAGAGGCGGCGAGAGACATCGCTGCGCTCCGCCGGGACCTCCGCTCGTCGCCGAGAGCGGCTGGAAGGCGGCGGCGGGAGTCAGGACCGCGGCGAGCGCTGCCGAGAATGGCGAGCAGGCAGAGGCAGAGCCGGCGGCGAGCAGCCGGGCGAGCGCTCCTGCCCGCTTTGCTGCTGTGCTTGTGCTGCCGGGCGGCGGCGGAGCGGATCCGCTACGCTATCGCCGAGGAGCTGGGCAGAGGCTCGCTGGTGGGGCCGCTGGCGCGGGACCTGGGGCTGAGCCCGGCCGAGCTGCCGGCACGCAAGCTGCGGCTGGCGTCTGCTGCGAGCAGGCAGCTGCAATACTTCACGGTGAGCGGGGAGAGCGGGAACCTGTACGTGAGCGAGAGGCTGGACCGGGAGGAGATGTGCGGCGACTCGGCGTCCTGCTCCGTCAGCTTCGAGGCGCTGCTGCACAACCCGCTCAACGTTTTCCACGTCGAGGTGGCCATCCAGGACGTCAACGACAACTCCCCGAACTTCAGCAAGGCTGCTCTGGACCTCGAGATCAACGAATTGACTTCTCCCGGTGCTCGTTTTCCGCTGGAGGTGGCCCGAGACGCGGACGTGGGCAGCAACGCGCTGCTGACTTACCAGCTCACTAGCAACCCGTCCTTCTCTCTGGCCGTGATGGAAAGCCCGGATGGCAGTAAGCAGCCGGAATTAGTGCTGGAGCGAGCTCTGGACCGGGAGAAGCAGAGCTCCTTTGAGCTGGTGCTGACGGCGGCGGATGGCGGGGACCCCGTGAGGTCGGGGACTGTGCAGGTCCGCATCAACGTGACGGACGCCAACGACAACGCGCCCGTGTTCAGTAAAAGCATCTACGAGGCGCGAGTGCGGGAGAATGTGCCGGCGGGGTGGCTGGTGCTGCGGGTGCGAGCCACGGACGCGGATGCGGGCTCCAACGGGCGCGTCTCCTACTCCTTCGGCAACGTCCCGGACGGCGTGCGTGCCTTGTTCAGTGTGGACAGCGAGAGCGGCGAGGTGCGGACGGCGGGGCCGCTCGATTTCGAGGAGAAGAGCAAATACGGCTTCGGGATGGAGGCGAGGGACGGCGGCGGGCTCGCGGCTCACTGCAAGGTCCAGATAGACGTCAGCGACGAGAACGACAACGCGCCCGAAATCACGGTGCTGTCGCTGTCGAGCCCGGTGCCCGAGGACGCGCCGGCGGGCACGGTGGTCGCCCTCTTGAACGTGAACGACCCGGACTCCGGGGAGAACGGGCAGGTGTCGTGCGAGCTGTCGGGCGAGGCGCCGCTGTCGATCGTGGCGTTGTCGGGCGGCTCGTACAAGGTGGTGACGTCGAGCGCGCTGGACCGGGAGCAGGCGGCCGAGCACCGGGTGACGGTGGTGGCGAGGGACCGTGGCAGCCCGGCGCTCTCGAGCCGCACGGCGCTGGTGCTGGAGGTGTCGGACGTGAACGACAACGCGCCGGTGTTCGAGGAGGCCGCCTACAGCGCCTACGTGGCGGAGAACAACGCGGCGGGCGCGCCGGTGCTGCGCGTGGTCGCGCGGGACGCGGACGCGGGCGCCAACGGGCGCGTGAGCTACTGGCTGGCGGGCGGCAGCGCGGGCGCGGCGGACGCGTCGCCGTACGTGTCGGTGGAGGCGCGGAGCGGCGCGCTGTACGCGCAGCGCCCCTTTGACTACGAGCAGTGCCGCGAGTTCGCGGTGGCGGTGCGGGCGCAGGACGGCGGGACGCCGGCGCGGAGCGCGACGGCGACGGTGCGCGTCTTCGTGCTGGACCGCAACGACAACGCGCCGCGGGTGCTGTGGCCGGCGGCGGGGTCGGGAGCGGCGGCGTCGGGAGCGGCCCCGGCAGCGGCGCCCTTCGAGGTGGTGCCGCGGTCGGCCGAGGCCGGCTACCTGGTGGCCAAGGTGGTGGCGGTGGACGCGGACGCGGGGCGCAACGCGTGGCTGTCGTACGAGCTGGTGCAGGCGGCGGAGCCGGCGCTGTTCCGCGTGGGGCTGCACAGCGGCGAGGTGCGCACGGCGCGGGCCGTGTCGGAGCGGGACGCGGCGAAGCAGCGGCTGGTGGCCGTGGTGAAGGACCACGGGCAGCCGGCGCTGTCGGCCACGGCCACGCTGCACGTGGTGCTGGCCGAGAGCTTGCAGGAGGCGCTGCCGGAGCTGAGCGAGCGGGCGGCGGGCGCCGAGTCGCCGGCGGAGCTGCAGTTCTACCTGGTGCTGGCGCTGGCGCTGCTCTCCGCCCTCTTCCTGCTGAGCGTGGCGCTGGCCGTGCTGGCGCGGGTGCGCCGGGCCGGGCCGCCCGCCGTCCTGCGCTGCCTGGGCGCGCAGCGCTTCTCCGTGGCCGGCGCCGCCTTCCCGGCCGACTTCTGCGAGGGCACCTTGCCCTACTCCTACAACCTGTGCGTGGCGCCGGGCCGCGCCGTCGCCGAGGGCGCTTGGCCGCCGCCGCCGCTGCCCAGCCTGGCCGCCGAGGAGCTTCTGGGCGGGGAGCCCTGCGGGAAGCGGAGCCCGAGCGGCAGCGCCGGCGCGGGAGAGCCGCCCGCCGACCCCGACGCACCGCAGGTCTGTAAGCCCGCGCTCTCCCGCCCTTCTCCTTGAGCCTTCCCGAACCGGCCTCCCTATTCCCTTGCCTTTCCGGTGGCGGGGTGTGGCTGAGAGTGAGTTGGTAACGGTGAACGCCGTAAAAGAAGGGTTGGTGCATGGCAGAGTCGGGAGAATGTGGTGGGCGCTTCTCGTGGCAGAGTGTTCTTTCGCGATCATTTTTTCTCAAACCGATGTCCTTGAACCTGGTTAATGGCTGGATGCAAACCCGTTGGTTACTGCTGTTTCCCAAAGGAGAGGTGTCTGTGGCTCCATGGATGGGGAAATTACAGATTGTTCCTCCCTGGTGAATGTTCTGCTTCTCCACCGCATGCGGCAGAAATGACAGCGTTAATGGGACGCATTACTTCAGTCCAGGCCTGATTTTGTATGGTTATTTCCTATTTTATCCGTGAATGCGGATCCTTAATCTGTAGGAGGAGATGAATTTGCATGACACAGTAGGTTATATGGGTTTGACTGTTGGTGTTGGCTGTTTTCCCTTCCTGAAATGTGGGTGCTTTCTCCATGAAAGAAGTTACAGATTATTCCCCCCCCCCTCCCCCCTCCCCCCCCCCCCCCCCCCGATCCCTATGCCATTTCCCACTTTTTTCCATTCCCAATCTCTCTTTTATATGCAGCTGAAAGTGTAGAAGGAAATCTGAAGAATGAAAAATAGTCGTCTTGTAAATCTGAAGGCCTGGATCTGGTTTATCATGTTAACAGACGAATACATAACTGAGAAACTTGGTCTGTCGGCCAGTGTTTGCAATCGGTGTTGCATCTGCCTGTTTTAGCAGGAGAGGCTGCAGCTATCCTAAGAACATTTGTAAACCCTCAAGAATATGCGCAAAATGACAGCAATTAGGCACTGGAATAAAGTGAAGTCGCACACGTACAAATGGTCTGCATAGTTTAGGGTGTGCAGGTGTTCTGCCATCCCACAGTATTTTGTGGAGAAGGTGTCCTACCAACATGAGAGTTGAAGGATTAAGAACTTTTTAAACAAGTTCTCATCCTTTACACCCTGATTTCTGACACAAAGGAAAGACCCGCCCTAGCCATTGAAGCTGTCGAGGTAATTCTTGAAGTGTAAATGTGTATTAGCTGCATGAATCCTACATTTATGTGGCCTATGAAAAAAGGAAGACACTGTGAATTTTCCTTTCTCAGCACTAGCTGCATCTTTATGTGTTGCGACAATATACTTAGTTCAGTGACATGTCTGAGGAATGGCATCTCTCTCATCGCATTCCAAAGCAATTTCAAGAATATGCAAATAAGGGCAAAAAAGATGTAGAAGAAAGATATGGAGCAAACCAAAGCTCTGGCATGGTTGCGATCACCACGAATTTTGCTGTGGGCTGTGCAGAATGGGCACAAAGGCAAAGACAGCTGTAGTGGTTGTTCTAGCTATAGCTGCAGAAACATTTTCCCTCCTTTTTTTACGGTGAGCCGAGCAGATTATTCTGGCCAGGTTTCCTGCAGGTGCCTCCTCCCTCCGGGGTAGTTGTGGTACCATCAGTGCAGAGCGATCAAGTGACCGACAGCCTGAAAACGAGAGGTTCGGGTGTGGGATAGAATGATTTTCGAGCAGTTAGGAGCCCTAGTCCTATACGGTGTTTCCAGGCAGGTCTCCTGGGGAGAAAGCCTCGAGGTCCAGGCAGGTGCATGAACAACCTGTGCGGGGTTGGGAGGCTTAGAGTCTCTGTTTCAGTGGATTGGCCCCACCTTCTTCAGCCATTAAATGTCTAATTTCAGCGTTGATGGTGTAAGTAATTTGAGGCGTGTTCCGTATGAAGTATTTAAAGCAAAGTTCCTGCCTCTCGGGTTAATGACCCTGGTATCTTTGCTTTTCCGGGGATGTGTCTGTGTGTCTGGTTGTCACGTTTTGTATCTCAGAGCCTGGTTTCTTTTGCTATCTGTGTAGCAGTCATTTAAGCACGTGGGCTACAAGAAAAAAAAAAATCATGGTGATACTAATAGGATAGAACTCATCATATTCAGAAACATGGTTTACTTTGTATATATTTCGCCATTAGCAAGTCATTTTTCCCGTGTTATGAAGAGAACACGCCCATGGGAGGCCTCTGCCTTCCTCCGGGGTGTGGTCGCCTGGCTGCAATTGAAGGATGATGTCGCATTGTTACAGAAAATCACGGCTTAGGGAAAGGCCAATGGAGGAAGTCGCCGGTCTCATTTGAGGGCGGATCTTCATTGCGCTTTGTGCTATTGGTCGGGACGTGGGGAATTACTGTGGCTGTTTGAGGCGCTTTTGATCTGCAGAAAGGGTGAGGGAAAAGTAATCAACGCGCCGCTGCTACAAAAAGCTGTGAAACCCGTGGTGGAGCTTGTGCTTGCGGACTAATGGGATAAAGCTCGTGATATCCTACACGTCATATTTTACGTGACAAATGTCGCCAGATTCATTTTTCCCGTGCGCAGAAATCGCGAGGCCGCGATGGCCTGGAGGATGCAGGAGGAGATGGACGGGAGAAAAGGCATCGCAGGAGATCAGCGCAGGACGGGAAGCGATGTCTGCGTGGATCTGTCCCGTCCCCGCGAGCTGTGGGTGGGTGGGACAGGCCGGGCGGGCAGCGCCGGGCAGCGCTCGGTGCCTGCAGTGCCGGGAGGAGGCTGCGGGCGCCGCTGTTGACCGAGGAGGAGCGGGAGGAAGACCGGAGCGCTGCAGGCAGCCCCGCCCGCTGCGGCCCGGCTCGCTCGCTGTCTGGCTGCTGGCTCGGCGGCCGGGCGGTCTGCGAGCGTCCCCGCGGTGCGGAGCCGAGCTGCAGCGAGCGGAGGGGCCGGCGGCAGCGGCCGGGAACGACTAGGAGCGGCGAGCCGGTGCCTGAGCGGCGGGCGGCGGCGGGGAGCTGCGGGCGGTGGTGCGGGGCCGGCGGGGCCGCGGCGGAGATGTGGGCGGCGGGGAGGCGCTGGGGCCGGCGTGAGCGAGCCCTGCTGTGGGGCGTCCTGATGGCGGCGTGGGAGGCGGCGTGGGGGCAGCTGCGCTACTCTGTGCCCGAGGAGATGCCGAAGGGCTCGTTCGTGGGGGATGTGGCCAAGGACCTGGGACTGCAGCTGCCGGCGGTCCGCGACGGCGGCGCGCGCCTTGTCTCCGCAGGTAGGATGCGGTATTTCGCCCTGCACGGGCAGACGGGACATTTGGTGACGGCGGAGAGGCTAGACAGAGAGCAGCTGTGCGAGAGTGCGCAGCAATGCGTGCTGCGGTGTGAGCTGATCGTGGAGGGGGAAATGAAGGTTTATGGAATCGAAGTGGAGATCACAGACGTTAACGACAACGCGCCGAGCTTCCGAAAGGCAGAAACACAATTGAGAATGAGCGAGACGACAGCCCCGGGTGCGCGTTTTCCCCTGGCGGAGGCTCTGGACCCGGACGTGGGATCGAATTCCCTGCAGAGGTACGAGCTGAGCGGCGACGAGCACTTCTCGCTGGCCGTGCAGGCGGGTCCTGGCGAGGTCGAGCGTCCCGAGCTGGTGCTGGCGAAGGCGCTGGACCGGGAGGAGGCGGCGTTTCACGAACTGGTGCTGAGGGCGAGCGACGGCGGAGAGCCGGCACTGACGGGCACGGCGCGCATCCGCGTGGCCGTGCTGGACGCGAACGACAACGCGCCTGTGTTCAGCCAGGCGGAGTACACGGCGCGTGTGCCGGAGGACGTGCCCGTGGGCTCCACCCTCGTCACCGTCACGGCCGCCGATGCCGACGAGGGCCTGAACGGCCATGTTATGTATACATGGCAAACGGTTTCGCTGAAAGCCTCGCAGATTTTGCATCTGGACGCCGAGACGGGAGCGATCACGCTGGTGCGGAGCCTGGACTTCGAGGAAGGCCACTCCTACGAACTGGAGGTGCAGGCACGGGATGCAGGCGAGCTTTTCGACACGGCGAAAATCGTGATCACGGTGACAGACGTGAACGACAACGCGCCCGAGATTTCGGTGCGGTCGGTGCTGAGCGCGATCTCGGAGGACGCCCCGTCGGGCACGGTGGTGGCCCTGCTGCACGTGCAGGACCGGGACTCGGGGGCGAACGGCGAGGTGCGGTGCAGCATCGCCGAGCGCCTCCCGTTCCGTCTGGAGAAGTCCCTGGAGGACTACTACCGCGTGGTGACGGCGGGGCAGCTGGACCGGGAGGAGGTGTCGGAGTACAACGTGACGGTGCGGGCGGCGGACGGCGGGTCGCCGGCGCTGTGGAGCAGCGCGGTGCTGGCGCTGCGGGTGCTGGACGTGAACGACAACGCGCCGGTGTTCGCGGAGGCGCGCTACAGCGCCCGTCTGCCCGAGAACAACGCGGCGGGCGCGCTGGTACTGACGGTGCGGGCGTCGGACGCGGACTGGGGGCAGAACGCGCGCGTGCGGTACCGGCTGTGGGAGGGGCGCGTGCGGGGCGCGCCGCTGTCGTCCTACGTGTCGGTGCAGGCGGAGACGGGCGCGCTGTACGCGCTGCGCTCCTTCGACTACGAGGAGGTGCGCGAGGTGGGGCTGTGGGTGCGGGCGGAGGACGGCGGCGCGCCGGCGCTGAGCAGCAACGTGTCGGTGCGGCTCGTGATCGTGGACGAGAACGACAACGCGCCGCGGGTGCTGTACCCGCCGCCGGCGTCGGGCGCGGGCTGGTCGGGCGTGGAGCTGGCGCCGCGCTCGGCGGAGCCCGGGGCGCTGGTGGCCAAGGTGGTGGCGGTGGACGCGGACGCGGGGCAGAACGCGTGGCTGTCGTACGAGCTGGCCAAGGCGACGGAGCCGGGGCTGTTCCGCGTGGGGCTGCACAGCGGCGAGGTGCGCACGGCGCGCTTCCCGCTGGCCCGCGACGCGGCGCGGCAGA
Source organism: Rhynochetos jubatus (assembly GCA_027574665.1). Taxonomy (NCBI): domain Eukaryota; kingdom Metazoa; phylum Chordata; class Aves; order Eurypygiformes; family Rhynochetidae; genus Rhynochetos; species Rhynochetos jubatus. The sequence goes on from CM050662.1 coordinate 2,996,964, forward strand.
GCCTGGTGGTGGTGGTGAAGGACCACGGGCGGCCGGCCGGCGCTGTCGGCCACGGCCACGCTGACGGTGGTGCTGGCCGAGAGCGTGGCCGAGCTGCTGTCGGAGCTGGGCAGCGCGGCGGCGGCGGCGCCGGGCGAGCCGGCCGGCAGCCTGACGCGGTGGCTGGTGCTGGCCGTGGCGGCCGTGTCCTGCCTCTTCCTCGCCTTCCTGCTGCTGCTGCTGGCGCTGCGCCTGCGGCGCTGGCGCCGCTCGCAGCTGCTGGCGGCGGGCAGCGGCGCCTTGCGCGGCGTCCCGGCCTCGCACTTCGTGGGCATCGACGGCGTCCGCGCCTTCCTGCGCTCCTACTCGCACGAAGTGTCGCTCACCGCCGACTCGCGCAAGAGCCAGCTCCGCTCGCCGGGCGGCAGCTGCTGCGACACCCTGCCGGCCCGGCCGCCGCCCGACGAGCCCGCGCCGCTGCTCGGGGAGGACCCCGCCGCTGCCCCGGTGAGTTCCTCTGGCGGGCCTTTCCTGCCTTTGCCTCCTCGGGAGGCTGCGGTATTTCCCTCTCCGGTGCCTTTCCTCTGAGGAGGCAGTTAAGGCGAGGTGTAGCATCCTGTAGAGACACCCTATCGGTGTATCGGTGCCTCTTGTTCACATAGGACCGTAGGTGTATTTCTCATGCATCATTCAAGCTGCTGTGGAAGGCAGGGCCGGTGAGGCTGCTTTCTGTTATGAGAATAGATGTCAACAGGACTGTAATAGAGGAGGCACTTATGTGTGGAGCAGTGCATGCTTTATATGTCGGTGACTGGTTCTTCCTTTGATGAAATTCCAGCCTCAGGCTCTGCTGGAGAACCTTGCAGAGCAATGCACGTCCCTTCTAAGTATGCTTCCAAGACATGATAATCCTTCATGTTGAATGGAACCGTTCTGGGAATCTGGCCTTTTGAGGATAGGTGTTTGCAAATTATGCGGGTCAAAGAACACCATGGAAGTTGGAAAGCGTTGGAGACACAAGTCCTGGGATCCGTTCAATATGGCTCGTTGAAGCATAAAGGGACATGGTTTGCTCCTTTGCCTGTTCAGTGCATCCAGCTCTGGGGCCCTCAACATAAGAGACTTGAGCAAGACTTTCTCCATGACGCTTCCCTCTGCTGCTCCACTGCCCTTTCCCCCCGTGTTCTGCATCCTGCCCTGGGAGCTTTAGTGCCAGGGAAGGCAAAGCTTCATGCAGTAAGGCGCCATGTGCTGGTGCCTCTTGCTCTGGGGCTGTGAACATGAGATCACTGCTCTGCGTCATAGCTGGTGCGGGTGGCGGGAGAAGTGGGGCTGCCTCTGCCTTCAACTTCTTTAAACCATGGCTTTGTGTATTATCACGTTGGTCGTTATTGTGTTAGACACTGATCGCTGATGCAGTCTCTCCTGGAGGACTGGTCGTCTTTTACTTTTAGAGCCTGGTAATGCCTGGTAACTCATTACCTGCAGGGTAATGAGTAGGTTGTTGTGATGTCCGTAATTGGCGGCTGAATCAAGTACGTGTGTCAAGTGTCATAATGTGAGGCTTGGTAAGAGGCAACAGTGTGTTCATGACCTACTAAATACCCTGATTATGTGCCTAGTCTCAGTGCCATAATCTCCAAGAGTATGTTATGATCATTTCATTTCATCATGTTGTAGCTTCTTGCCCCAGTCGTTTTCTTAGGAAACCCTTTCATAGGCGTCTTTTTCTGAAATGTTACCCGAAGAAATGCTATTGCCAAACACACATGGCATGAGGTCTCATGTTATTGACAGTATAGGAGAAGTTGTCTGTGTAGCTTTTCTTTGGATGGAGTCTCTCTCTGGAAATGATGAAGTTCTATGACAACCATGCAATCGGGGATGGATTTGAGGAGAGTGTTGGGGGTGCTGTGTGTGAGGAGGTCCTGGTGGAGACATGGCATGTGTGTTGTTGATACCCAGGGTTTATTGCTGGACTATGTAAAATGAGTCTAAAGGTGTCTTTAGACTTGGATGCCCCCTTGCTTGGACTCCAGCTGGCCAAGTTGTCAGGTTGGGTTCATGACTTTCCCTTGGCATAATATGGTCTGTGAGCAGGAGTTCAATGCTTGTTTTGCTTGCTGTGATGAGGTAAAGGTGGGTCTTTGTTAGTCTGATAATGTGTCTGAAAATGTCAGTAGAGTCAATGCTCTTACATGTCACATACACATGGTGAGAAATCAGTGCAAGATGAGCGAGGGACTTGTGTCAAATCAGGAAAGAAGAGCTTCTATGCTCCCTCTTGCTGGGCAGTGCGTTAATATCATGCTTACTGGCAAAGTTTCTCCCACTTCTACCAATCGCTGTTTTTCTCTTCTGAACACATGTAATGCATTATTATCAACAGCTATTTGCATTATTAGCATGCTCAGATATTTTCCCAACGGCAGTTGTGTTGAGAAGTGGAAGTTGATTGGCCCCGTGTGTATCTTCTCAGAATCACAGCATGGTCAGGGTTGGAAGGGACCTTCAGAGATCAACTAGTCCAATGCCCCCACCAAAGCAGGTTCACCTAGAGCAGGTTGGACAGGAACGCATCCAGGCGGGTTTTGAATATCTTTGGAGAAGGAGGCTCCACCACCTCTGTGGGCAGACCGTTCCAGTGCTCTGGCACCCTCAAAGTAAAGAGATTTTTCCTCATGTTGAGATGGAATTTCCTGTGTTCCAGTTTCTGTGCATTGCCCCTTGTCTTGTCACTGGGCACCCCTGAAAGGAGTCTGGCCCCATCCTCTGTGGCTTCAGGGGTACTATTCCTAGTAATCACTTCATTGCAGGACTGTGATGTAGGGTTTCATCCTGGTTGTATTAAGCCTACGCCAGCCTTGACCAACCTTGAGATGTCATTAATGGCTCCTGCTCATATGAAGTAACTGCTAATGTGTTGTTGAGATGAAAATTAGTGTGAATGTAGGGGATGGGTGTGTAATTTTGTCAGGAAGTTGTGGGTTTGGAGCTTTTTCTTTCAAATATGTGAGTGGCCCAGTCTGTAACTTCTCTGCTCATCACTTCTAGTCTTCTCAGCATTTTCATTTCTCCACGATAACCTGGTGAGCAACAAAATGTCTTTGGTGGAGGAATGGGCTGGGCCACATCTGCTTTCTTGTCAATGTCTATCTGTCTGTTACAAAGACGAAAGAGAATCGTAATAGAGCTACTGGAGGAAAAGGAAGATGTTTTCCTCATTTCCCATCTCTTAAGTTTGAGTGATTTAGATTAGAGCTGGATGTGCCTTGGCTTGGAAATACATACTATGGTGAGAACCATAGGAGGTGTATGGGGAGAAATTCCAGGTGCAGGGGGAGGTGTAAGGAGGGACATATTCCACCCCGCAGGTGTTCACTGATCCAGTATCTCCTGAATGTCTTCTCCTCTTTTTTGTTCATATCCTTGGATGTTTCTTTCCAGAGGACTAGTGAGCAGACAAATGTACTTTCCTTCTTCATACAGAGATGTATCTTTGTGAAGTCCCTGGGTGATCCTGGTGCGTGTTCTAGAGAAATGGTCCGGGCAGTTGTTGGCCCTTTGATGACAAGTCCTTGCTCAGCACTCTGAGGGTCAAAGAACATCATGCAGCTTGGAGGCAGAACTCATGGGAGCTGTTGGTGAGGGGCAGTTGAAGGACACAAGAGATATGGTATCTCCATGCCCTATTCCGTCCCTTCCGTGTTATCGTGCAGTGTGAGTTTCATCTTGTCAAAGATGCTTGGCTAGAAGACATGTTTCTCCAGCTGTGTTGTCAGCCCTGGCAGGTACTTAATGTTTGTTTGTATGTTGTCATCAACTCTTAACTTAGAGCCTAACATTTGTCTTACATACTTAAGACAAATGAAATAATGAGGATTGGGAAGAGCAAACTGTCTATTCGTCATGTGCTAAATTCCTGAATTATGTACCTATTCTGAGTGCCGTAATCAGGAAGAGTATGCCGTGATCCCTTCCATTCTGGAGGTGTTAACTGCTTGCCTTGCTCTTTGTTATGATCTGAAGGTGGCCATTGTCTGTGATACTGTGTGGAAGATCCCATTTGTTACACTTCTCTGACAGTCCCATATATGCCATTGATGTTTGCAACTGTAAAGAGGAAGACTTTCATTGACTTGTTTCCTTAAACTCTCACTGGAAGAACTGCTGTTATTTGTCACACACACATGGTGAGAACTCAAGCGTTTTTCATGGTAAGGAGAAGTTGTCTGTGTCACTTTTCTTTGAATGGATTGTACCTGCAAATTAGGAAGATGGATGACAACATGCAAGGTGAGAAGGGCTTGATGAGATTCTTGGGAGTGCTGTGTGTGAAGAGGTGGAGATAAGGCATGTGTTTTGTAAATTCCCAGGATTAATTGCTGGACCACATAAAATGAGTCTGGTGGTGTCTGATTGGTGGGTATCACACTGCTCAGGTTCCAAATGGCCAAGCTGTGGGTTCATCAGTGTGTGTTCCTGTTCCATGATGTTTCCTGTTAATGTGATGTTGTCTTAGTGCTGATACTTTGATAACAGCAACTTTGGAAGAGCTGCATATCACTTGTGAAATTAAGAACATTTTATGCTTCTTTGAATTAGTGGGAGCAGCAAAGAAACCTCTTTGCATGCATCCACGTTATGACCTTTGTTCTCAGTTAAGGGCAAGTTGTGTGTGCAACATTTCTTTCAATGGTGTCTGTCTGCAGAGGTAGCTTTTCTGTTCGGGGATGCTTACACAGGATCAACAGTGTCTGTCTATGCAGACACAGGGCAGGTGAAAATGTTTGTTCTGGTATAATTTGAAATGCCTAAATGGTGGGTTTAAATGTTCAAGTTTTGCCTCGTCTTTAGGTGAGGACCATAGTAGTGCTTCCATGCATTTTCCCTTTCTTATTGTCCAAAGAATTTACACTGAGGAACTGTGGCTATGGTCTTTGGTTTCACCTTCTGTATGAGCCTCCTGTTGACTTCTAAGCAACTAGATACCCTTCTTGTGTACCTTGTGTATAATTAACATATCCTGAAGTGTTATACTATGATTCCTTCACTTCTGTAGTTTCTCATTCTTGCCATCTTTGTTGTCCAGGTCTAAAGCTGAGCCTCTTTGTGATTGATAACCCTTACAAGTTGTAACGGCCTTTTATACTTGTTGGGCTGGAGAAGCAGTTTCAACCCATACCTTGAAGGTGTTCAGCTGCCAAGACAAAGATTTTGAAAGACCTCTCTTTCCCTAAGATGTGCTCTGAATGAAATGCTCTTTTGCCTGTGGCTGACATATGGCCAAAAGTTGGATATTGTCTATGGTGTGACTAAATGCTGTGAATGCAGAGCAAGGAGGATGAGAGACTGTGACCCTGAACCCCTTGTCTTGAAAGGCAATGATAGCCCTCTGATAATAAAGCATTTGTACAGTAACTGCATTTAGAAGAATGATGCATGTGTGCAATGGTTTAATTCCTGTGTATAGCCTCTTCTATGCATCTCTGTCTCACTGGAATGTTGTGATGTAGAATTTCTTCACAGCTGCAATTAGACTTTCCTTCAGGCCCTTTTTTCCTGGAATGTCATGGCTCATTTTTCCCACTTCTGGACAGTGGTTTTTTCCTTGGAAACTGCAGGAAATACTTCTTGCAGGAAATACTTACTTAAACCACCTAAGAGAGAAATTTAATGTGTGATGAAAATTAGGCAGAAGCTAAAACAGATTCTGTTGCAATTTTGAAGGAGACAGGTTGAGAACGAGGCCCGAGATAAGGTGTGTTTACACTTATGGTTTTGTTTTTCTTCACCTGATCTCCCATGTGTGTAGATTTACTTGTCATTCTCAGCATAGCTTCGTTTAGCAATGCGCCGCGTGTTTGTGTGTCTTGGTGATGCTACAGCAGGTGTGAAAGGCAGGAGATGGGAGTGTATCTTTGTGTTCTGTTATTGGTGGTGGGGAATAGGTGTAACCATGACCTCAGCAAAAGTCGTATCTCTGAGGAACAGTGTATGTGTGAATAGAGGGGATCAGATTCCCCCTAAGCCATTTGTTTGATGACCCATTCTCTGTTGGATGTCCACTTCTCCTTTGGTTTGATCGTTTCTCATTCATGTGCTTTAGAAGCCTTCTGTTTCTTCTGAGGATGGTGGTGAGCAGATGAATATTTCTGTTGTGATCTCTAGCGTTATTGTCTCATTATATGTTTTTGCCAATTATGAGAGGCTCAGAAGCAAAGCTACAAATTGTGTGGGGTTGGAAAGAGGCCAGGGGAGCTTGGGGATGGGGGGGTATACAAATGGTTATTTCCTTGCTTGTCTTAGAGAACACAACCATGTACCTAACGAAGTAGCATGCAATCCGCATTGCTCCTTCTCAATGAGTTTGGCCTAAGAAATGTTAGTCCACCTGATCCATTCATTTCTGCACGTTTCTACCCCTTGCCTTGCTAGTTGCTGAGAGCTACAGCCCGACCTCAGCGTCTCTGATCATATGTTGAAGGTCAGATCTGTTCCAAGTGTCTGACTGCAGGTGCTCTTCCATACACACCGTTGATGTTTACGGTTCTGAAGAGGAAGGCTCTCATCCTCATACATGTGCTCATCTGTATTTAAATGCCTTCGGGTCGCAGCCAGCAAGGGCTGCTGCGCCTCCCGCTTCCAGCGAAAGAGAGGCCGAAGCTGGGCGCAGGCTCTGAACCCCGCAGGAGAGCCCGGGCCCGGGGAGCGCGGCCAGGAGCCGGCTGCGGTGGCGTCGCGGCGCCTCCGGGTGCCGCTGTTGGCCGACGCGAAGCGGAGCCAGAGCCGCAGCGGTCCCAGCGCCCGGCCCCCGCAGGCGGCTCGCTCGCACGGCGCCGGCCAGAGCGGCAGCGGCCCGGGCAGCAGAGGCGAGAGGCGGCGAGAGACATCGCTGCGCTCCGCCGGGACCTCCGCTCGTCGCCGAGAGCGGCTGGAAGGCGGCGGCGGGAGTCAGGACCGCGGCGAGCGCTGCCGAGAATGGCGAGCAGGCAGAGGCAGAGCCGGCGGCGAGCAGCCGGGCGAGCGCTCCTGCCCGCTTTGCTGCTGTGCTTGTGCTGCCGGGCGGCGGCGGAGCGGATCCGCTACGCCATCGCCGAGGAGCTGGGCAGAGGCTCGCTGGTGGGGCCGCTGGCGCGGGACCTGGGGCTGAGCCCGGCCGAGCTGCCGGCACGCAAGCTGCGGCTGGCGTCTGCTGCGAGCAGGCAGCTGCAATACTTCACGGTGAGCGGGGAGAGCGGGAACCTGTACGTGAGCGAGAGGCTGGACCGGGAGGAGATGTGCGGCGACTCGGCGTCCTGCTCCGTCAGCTTCGAGGCGCTGCTGCACAACCCGCTCAACGTTTTCCACGTCGAGGTGGCCATCCAGGACGTCAACGACAACTCCCCGAACTTCAGCAAGGCTGCTCTGGACCTCGAGATCAACGAATTGACTTCTCCCGGTGCTCGTTTTCCGCTGGAGGTGGCCCGAGACGCGGACGTGGGCAGCAACGCGCTGCTGACTTACCAGCTCACTAGCAACCCGTCCTTCTCTCTGGCCGTGAAGGAGAGCCCGGGTGGGAAGAAGCAGCCGGAATTAGTGCTGGAGCGAGCTCTGGACCGGGAGAAGCAGAGCTCCTTTGAGCTGGTGCTGACGGCGGCGGATGGCGGGGACCCCGTGAGGTCGGGGACTGTGCAGGTCCGCATCAACGTGACGGACGCCAACGACAACGCGCCCGTGTTCAGTAAAAGCATCTACGAGGCGCGAGTGCGGGAGAATGTGCCGGCGGGGTGGCTGGTGCTGCGGGTGCGAGCCACGGACGCGGACGCGGGCTCCAACGGGCGCGTCTCCTACTCCTTCGGCAACGTCCCGGACGGCGTGCGTGCCTTGTTCAGTGTGGACAGCGAGAGCGGCGAGGTGCGGACGGCGGGGCCGCTCGATTTCGAGGAGAAGAGCAAATACGGCTTCGGGATGGAGGCGAGGGACGGCGGCGGGCTCGCGGCTCACTGTGAGGTGCAGATAGACGTCAGCGACGAGAACGACAACGCGCCCGAAATCACGGTGCTGTCGCTGTCGAGCCCGGTGCCCGAGGACGCGCCGGCGGGCACGGTGGTCGCCCTCTTGAACGTGAACGACCCGGACTCCGGGGAGAACGGGCAGGTGTCGTGCGAGCTGTCGGGCGAGGCGCCGCTGTCGATCGTGGCGTCGTCGGGCGGCTCGTACAAGGTGGTGACGTCGAGCGCGCTGGACCGGGAGCAGGCGGCCGAGCACCGGGTGACGGTGGTGGCGAGGGACCGTGGCAGCCCGGCGCTCTCGAGCCGCACGGCGCTGGTGCTGGAGGTGTCGGACGTGAACGACAACGCGCCGGTGTTCGAGGAGGCCGCCTACAGCGCCTACGTGGCGGAGAACAACGCGGCGGGCGCGCCGGTGCTGCGCGTGGTCGCGCGGGACGCGGACGCGGGCGCCAACGGGCGCGTGAGCTACTGGCTGGCGGGCGGCAGCGCGGGCGCGGCGGACGCGTCGCCGTACGTGTCGGTGGAGGCGCGGAGCGGCGCGCTGTACGCGCAGCGCCCCTTTGACTACGAGCAGTGCCGCGAGTTCGCGGTGGCGGTGCGGGCGCAGGACGGCGGGACGCCGGCGCGGAGCGCGACGGCGACGGTGCGCGTCTTCGTGCTGGACCGCAACGACAACGCGCCGCGGGTGCTGTGGCCGGCGGCGGGGTCGGGAGCGGCGGCGTCGGGAGCGGCCCCGGCAGCGGCGCCCTTCGAGGTGGTGCCGCGGTCGGCCGAGGCCGGCTACCTGGTGGCCAAGGTGGTGGCGGTGGACGCGGACGCGGGGCGCAACGCGTGGCTGTCGTACGAGCTGGTGCAGGCGGCGGAGCCGGCGCTGTTCCGCGTGGGGCTGCACAGCGGCGAGGTGCGCACGGCGCGGGCCGTGTCGGAGCGGGACGCGGCGAAGCAGCGGCTGGTGGCCGTGGTGAAGGACCACGGGCAGCCGGCGCTGTCGGCCACGGCCACGCTGCACGTGGTGCTGGCTGAGAGCTTGCAGGAGGCGCTGCCGGAGCTGAGCGAGCGGGCGGCGGGCGCCGAGTCGCCGGCGGAGCTGCAGTTCTACCTGGTGCTGGCGCTGGCGCTGCTCTCCGCCCTCTTCCTGCTGAGCGTGGCGCTGGCCGTGCTGGCGCGGGTGCGCCGGGCCGGGCCGCCCGCCGTCCTGCGCTGCCTGGGCGCGCAGCGCTTCTCCGTGGCCGGCGCCGCCTTCCCGGCCGACTTCTGCGAGGGCACCTTGCCCTACTCCTACAACCTGTGCGTGGCGCCGGGCCGCGCCGTCGCCGAGGGCGCTTGGCCGCCGCCGCCGCTGCCCAGCCTGGCCGCCGAGGAGCTTCTGGGCGGGGAGCCCTGCGGGAAGCGGAGCCCGAGCGGCAGCGCCGGCGCGGGAGAGCCGCCCGCCGACCCCGACGCACCGCAGGTCTGTAAGCCCGCGCCCTCCCGCCCTTCTCTTTGAGCCTTCCCGAACCGGCCTCCTTATTCCCTTGCCTTTCCGGTGGCGGGGTGTGGCTGAGCAGTGAGTTGGTAACGGTGAACGCCATAAAAGAAGGGTTGGTGCATGGCAGAATTGGGAGAATGTGGTGGACGGTTCTCGTGGTAGAGTGTTCCTTCGTGATAGTTATTTCCCCCAACTTGAACCTGGTTAATGGCTGGATGCAAACCCGTTGGTTACTGCTGTTTCCCAAAGGAGAGGTGCGTGTGGCTCCATGGATGAAGAAATTGTTCTCCCTGGTGATGTTCACCTCCTCTGCCGTGTGCTATAGAAATGGCAGTGTTGTTGGCATGGGTAGCCTTTGTCCAGGAGTTATTTTTTTATGCCTTGTTTGTACAGTTTTTTGCCATTTTTGCAGTGAAGGCAGATCCTTTTTCGGTATTGGACTCCAAGGGTGCATGTTGCGCCATGAATGGAAAAGTGACAGTTTCTTTATGCTGGGTGAAAGAAGAGAGTTTCACCCATGTCTTCTGGAGAAATGGTAGCAGTAGTGGGATGGGTTAACATTTGATAACTTTTTTTTCCCATTCTTGATTATAGTTGGCTTTTTCCCATTTCTTATCAGGCTTTCATACACAGGTGAAAGTGTAGAATGAGATATCAAGAAAAAACAAACCTTATGTATGTCAGTGTCTTCTTTTCCTCTCCCCTTTTCCCAGAACTGCTCGGAGGTGGTTGATTGCGTTAACAGGGTAATATTTTCTTGAAGGAGTGTTTTGCAGTATTTTGTTGAAAGGTGTTCTACCAAGGCGTAGATTCAAGAGTTAATTTTGTTACTTTACTAACAATTATCAGTCTTTTCGTTGTTGTCCAAGCTGTAGAATGACGTGGATGAATGTAAATGTGTATAACCTATATAAACTCAAAGTTAAGTGACCTAATGGAAAGGGAAATCACCCTTTAATGCCTTTCCACTTTCCTTCATCAGTGTTAGCTTTAGATGTACCGAGATTTAAATGCAGTTCAGTTGCTCTCATGCAGTTGAAAAATACAGTTGAGAATATACGAATACCGGGAACACAAGCACACTAGAAGAATTTATCTTAAATCAATTCTATCCTATGGTTGCAATCTCCTGCCGTGTTGGTGTTGTGGGCCACATAATGGCCACAGGAGTAAAGGCAGCTATGCTGGATGTTCTTGCTGTACTCGAAAAGCCGTTTCCCCGCCAGTTAGCAGGGACTCAAGGAGATGATTCTGGCCAGGTTCCCTGCAGGTGCCTCCTGCCTCCAGCGTAGTTTTGGTACCATCAGTGCGAAGTGATGAACTAACAACCTGAAAATGGGGAGAGGTGATTGATTTTGGACCCGTAGCGGAGCCTCATCTTGTGTTGTGTTTCCAGGCATGTCTGCTGGTAAGAAATCCCAGAGTCTCTGGCCTGAGTAACCGGTGCGCACTTCAGGATCTTAGTTATCCGTTTCAGTGAATTGGCCCCACCTTTTTCAGCCTTGAAACATCTAATCTCAGTCATTGGTGGTGGTGTATGTCATTTGAAGCATGTTCCGTATGAAGTGAAGTACTTAAAGCAAGGTTCCTGCCTCTTCGTTTACTGACCCTGATATCTCTGCTTCTGCGGGAAAGGGTGTGTGTCTGGTTATCACGTTTGGTGTCTCAGAGATTGGTTTTTTTTCCCATCCGTGTAGCAGTCATTAAAGCACGACGGCTACAAGAAAAAAATTCATGGTGGGACCTAATAGGGTAAAACTCGTCATATTAGGAATAATTGCTTACTTGGTATATATCTCACCATTAGCAAGTCATTTTTCCCGTGTTATGAAGAGAACACGCCCATGGGAGGCCTCTGCCTTCCTCCGGGGTGTGGTCGCCTGGCTGCAATTGAAGGATGATGTCGCATTGTTACAGAAAATCACGGCTTAGAGAAAGGCCAATGGAGGAAGTCGCCGGTCTCATTTGAGGGCGGATCTTCATTGCGCTTTGTGCTATTGGTCGGGACGTGGGGAATTACTGTGGCTGTTTGAGGCGCTTTTGATCTGCAGAAAGGGTGAGGGAAAAGTAATCAACGCGCCGCTGCTACAAAAAGCTGTGAAACCCGTGGTGGAGCTTGTGCTTGCGGACTAATGGGATAAAGCTCGTGATATCCTACACGTCATATTTTACGTGACAAATGTCACCAGATTCATTCTTCCCATGAAGTAAAAGGACCACGGCCCCGGGAGGCCTCCGCCTTCACCCTGACCGCGATGGCCTGGAGGATGCAGGAAGAGATGTGCTGGAGAGAAGGCATCGCAGGAGATCAGCGCAGGACGGGAAGCGATGTCTGCGTGGATCTGTCCCGTCCCCGCGAGCTGTGGGTGGGTGGGACAGGCCGGGCGGGCAGCGCCGGGCAGCGCTCGGTGCCTGCAGTGCCGGGAAGAGGCTGCGGGCGCCGCTGTTGACCGAGGAGGAGCGGGAGGAAGACCGGAGCGCTGCAGGCAGCCCCGCCCGCTGCGGCCCGGCTCGCTCGCTGTCTGGCTGCTGGCTCGGCGGCCGGGCGGTCTGCGAGCGTCCCCGCGGTGCGGAGCCGAGCTGCAGCGAGCGGAGGGGCCGGCGGCACCGGCCGGGAGCGGCGAGGTGGTGCCGGAGAAGCAGGCGGCGGTGGGGAGCTGCCAGCGGTGGTGCGGGGCCGGCGGGGCCGCGGCGGAGATGTGGGCGGCGGGGAGGCGCTGGGGCCGGCGTGAGCGAGCCCTGCTGTGGGGCGTCCTGGTGGCGGCGTGGGAGGCGGCGTGGGGGCAGCTGCGCTACTCTGTGCCCGAGGAGATGCCGAAGGGCTCGTTCGTGGGGGATGTGGCCAAGGACCTGGGACTGCAGCTGCCGGCGGTCCGCGACGGCGGCGCGCGCCTTGTCTCCGCGGGTAGGACGCAGCATTTCTCCCTGCACGGGCAGACGGGACATTTGGTGACGGCGGAGAGGCTAGACAGAGAGCAGCTGTGCGAGAGTGCGCAGCAATGCGTGCTGCGGTGTGAGCTGATCGTGGAGGGGAAAATGAAGTTTTACGAAATCGAAGTGGAGATCACAGACGTTAACGACAACGCGCCGAGCTTCCGAAAGGCAGAAACACAATTGAGAATGAGCGAGACGACAGCCCCGGGTGCGCGGTTTCCCCTGGCGGAGGCTCTGGACCCGGACGTGGGATCGAATTCTCTGCAGAGGTACGAGCTGAGCGGCGACGAGCACTTCTCGCTGGCCGTGCAGGCGGGTCCTGGCGGGGTCGAGCGTCCCGAGCTGGTGCTGGCGAAGGCGCTGGACCGGGAGGAGGCGGCGTTTCACGAGCTGTTGCTGAGGGCGAGCGACGGCGGAGAGCCGGCACTGACGGGCACGGCGCGCATCCGCGTGGCCGTGCTGGACGCGAACGACAACGCGCCCGTGTTCAGCCAGGCGGAGTACACGGCGCGTGTGCCGGAGGACGTGCCCGTGGGCTCCACCCTCGTCACCGTCACGGCCGCCGATGCCGACGAGGGCCTGAACGGCCATGTTATGTATACATGGCAAACGGTTTCGCTGAAAGCCTCGCAGATTTTGCATCTGGACGCCGAGACGGGAGCGATCACGCTGGTGGGGAGCCTGGACTTCGAGGAAGGCCACTCCTACGAACTGGAGGTGCAGGCACGGGATGCAGGCGAGCTTTTCGACACGGCGAAAATCGTGATCACGGTGACAGACGTGAACGACAACGCGCCCGAGATTTCGGTGCGGTCGGCGCTGAGCGCGATCTCGGAGGACGCCCCGTCGGGCACGGTGGTGGCCCTGCTGCACGTGCAGGACCGGGACTCGGGGGCGAACGGCGAGGTGCGGTGCTCATTGGACAGTGGTGTCCCGTTCCAGCTGCGAAGTTCTCGGGGCAGCTACTACCGCGTGGTGACGGCGGGGCAGCTGGACCGGGAGGAAGTGTCGGAGTACAACGTGACGGTGCGGGCGGCGGACGGCGGGTCGCCGGCGCTGTGGAGCAGTGCGGTGCTGTCGCTGCGGGTGCTGGACGTGAACGACAACGCGCCGGTGTTCGCGGAGGCGCGCTACAGCGCCCGGCTGCCCGAGAACAACGCGGCGGGCGCGCTGGTGCTGACGGTGCGGGCGTCGGACGCGGACTGGGGGCAGAATGCGCGCGTGCGGTACCGGCTGTGGGAGGGGCGCGTGCGGGGCGCGCCGCTGTCGTCCTACGTGTCGGTGCAGGCAGAGACGGGCGCGTTGTACGCGCTGCGCTCCTTCGACTACGAGGAGGTGCGCGAGGTGGGGCTGTGGGTGCGGGCGGAGGACGGCGGCGCGCCGGCGCTGAGCAGCAACGTGTCGGTGCGGCTCGTGATCGTGGACGAGAACGACAACGCGCCGCGGGTGCTGTACCCGCCGCCGGCGTCGGGCGCGGGCTGGTCGGGCGTGGAGCTGGCGCCGCGCTCGGCGGAGCCCGGGGCGCTGGTGGCCAAGGTGGTGGCGGTGGACGCGGACGCGGGGCAGAACGCGTGGCTGTCGTACGAGCTGGCCAAGGCGACGGAGCCGGGGCTGTTCCGCGTGGGGCTGCACAGCGGCGAGGTGCGCACGGCGCGCTTCCCGCTGGCCCGCGACGCGGCGCGGCAGAGCCTGGTGGTGGTGGTGAAGGACCACGGGCGGCCGGCGCTGTCGGCCACGGCCACGCTGACGGTGGTGCTGGCCGAGAGCGTGGCCGAGCTGCTGTCGGAGCTGGGCAGCGCGGCGGCGGCGGCGCCGGGCGAGCCGGCCGGCAGCCTGACGCGGTGGCTGGTGCTGGCCGTGGCGGCCGTGTCCTGCCTCTTCCTCGCCTTCCTGCTGCTGCTGCTGGCGCTGCGCCTGCGGCGCTGGCGCCGCTCGCAGCTGCTGGCGGCGGGCAGCGGCGCCTTGCGCGGCGTCCCGGCCTCGCACTTCGTGGGCATCGACGGCGTCCGCGCCTTCCTGCGCTCCTACTCGCACGAAGTGTCGCTCACCGCCGACTCGCGCAAGAGCCAGCTCCGCTCGCCGGGCGGCAGCTGCTGCGACACCCTGCCGGCCCGGCCGCCGCCCGACGAGCCCGCGCCGCTGCTCGGGGAGGACCCCGCCGCTGCCCCGGTGAGTTCCTCTGGCGGGACGTCTTGCGCGACGCTTCCCTCTGCTTCTCCTCTGCCCTTTCCCCCCGTGTTCTGCGTCCTGCCCCGGGAGCTTTAGTGCCAGGGAAGGCAAAGCTTCATGCAGCAACGTGCGGTGTGCTGGTGCCTCTTGCTCTGGGGCTGTGAACACGGGATCGCTGCTCTGCGTTACAGGTGGTGTGGGCGGCGGGAGAAGTGGGACTGCCTTTGCCTTCAGCTTCTTCAGAGCAGGGCTTTGTGTTTCATCATGTCGTTATCGTGTTGGATGCTCTTCGCAGACCCAGTCTCTCCTGAAGGACTGATCCTCTCTTACTTTTAGAATCCTCATTGTTCTTCTCCGTAGGGTAGTGAGCATGTAGTTGTGATGTCCTGAATTGGCGGCTGAATTAGGTACTTATTCAAGTGCCATAATGGGAGCCTTGGGCGGAGCCAGCAGTGTTTTCATTACCTACTAAATAACTTGATTATGTACCTATTCTCAGTGCCATAATCCTGAAGAATATGTTATGATCCTTTCGTTTCTGAATGTTCTTCTTGCCAAATGCACCTGGTAAGAACTCATAGGTGATTCATGGTAAAGGAGAAGTTGGATAGGAATCTATGATACCCATGCCATCTGGGATGGATTTGAGGAGAGTGTTGGGGTGCTCTTTGTGTGGAGGTTCTGGTGGAGACATGGCATGTGTGTTGTTGAATCCCAGTGTGTATTGCTGGCCTTCTGGAAATGAGTCTGAGGGTGTCTTAGAGTTAGATGCCCCCTTGCTTGGCCTCCAACTGGCCAAGTTGTGGGTTCGGGTTAATCCCTTTTCTTTCCCACTGCATGCTGTTCCCTGTGAGCGGTAGTTAAATTCTTGCCTTGCTTGCTGTGATGATGTAAAGGTGGGATTCTGTGTGTCTTCTAATGTGTCTGAAGCTCTGTTTCCCTGCATTCTCAAAGGAGATGCCAGTCTTCTGACCAATGTGTCTGCAAGCAGTAGCCATGGAAGTGCAAACATGCTTCAGGGGTACTATTTCTAGCCATTGCTTCTGTAAGACAGTGATGTAGAATTTCATCCTGGTTGTATTAGGCTTACTCCAGCCTGGACCATCCTTCAGATGTTATTGGTCGCTCCTGCTCATATGAAGTAACTGCTGATGTATTGTTGATATTAAAATTGTCGTGAACATAGGGGATGGGTGTGTAATTTTGTGAGAAAGTTGTGGGTTCATCAGTTTGTTTTCCGACTGCACATGATTTTCTCTGTGAATAGTATGTTTGCTTGTCATGGGCCTCTGTGTGTCTGAGAATGTGACTAAAATCAATGCTCTCGTTTGTCACATACACATGGGGAGAAGTCAGTGCAAGGTGTGAGAGGGGCTGGCCTCAAAGCAGGAAAGAGGCGGTTTTGTGCTCCCTCTGGCTGTGCTGTCCTTCAATGTCATGCCTAGTATAAAGGCCTCTGACACACTTAGGGACCTTTTCCCACATCCTGAAAGGCGATGACAATTCTCTGACCAATTTTGTCTTCAAGCAATAGTCATGGAAGTGCAACATGCTTCAGGGGTACTATGTGTAGTAATTGTTTTGTGAAAAGTCATTTTCCAGATATATGTCCTTGCAAGACTGTGATGTAGCATGGTTGTATTAAGCTTTTCCCCAGTCTTGACCAACCTTCAGATGTTATCAATGGCTCCTGCTCATATGAAGTATCTGAGGATGGTGCTATTGAAATTGATATGAACGTAGGGGGTGGGGGAATAATTTTGTCAAGAATTTCTGGGTTTGGGGCTTGTGATTTGAAGGATATGAGAGGAATTTACTCATGTTATCCAGTGTCATGTCCAGTGCAGCTTTTCCTGTGAATGGTATTTATTGGACCTAGATGCTGTGTGTGAGGAGGTCCTGGTGGAGACATGGCATGTGTGTTGTTGGTTCCCAGGGTTTATTGTTGGACTATGTAAAATGAGTCTGAAGGTGTCTTTAGACTTGGATGCCCTCTTCCTTGGACTCCAACTGGCCAAGTTGTGGGTCCGGGTTCATGACTTTTCTTTCCCTTGGCATAATGTGGTCTGTGAGCAGGAGTTCAATGCTTGTTTTGCTTGCTGTGATGATGTAAAGGTGGGTCTTTGTGAGTCTGATAATGTGTCTGAAAATGTCAGTAGAGGCAATGCTCCTGCTTGTCACATACACATGGTGAGAAGTCAGCGCAAGATGAGCGAGCTCCTGCTCAAAGCAGGAACAAGGGTTGTCTGATCCCTCTGGGTGGACGATGCTTTAATATCATGTTTACTTGCCCAGTTTCCCTCCCTTCTACCAAGTCCCATTTTCCCGTATCCTCAAAGGACACACCAGTCATCTGACCAATTTTCTGTAAGCAATAGCCATGGAGATGTAAACGTCCTTCAGGGGTACCATTTCTAGTAATTGCTTCCTTGCAGGAGTAAGATGTAGAATTTCATCACGGTAGTATTAAGCTTACCCCAGCCTTGACCCACCGTCAGATGTTACTAATGATACCTGATCATATGAAGTAACTGCTGATGTTTTGTTGAGATTAAAATTGGTGTGTATGTAGGGGGATGGGTGTGTAATTTTGCCAGGAAGCTTTGGGTTTGAAGTAGCTTTGGGTAGTCAATGTCTGTCTGCCTGTTGTGAAGATGAAAGAGAATCATAATAGAGCTACTGGAGGAAAAGGAAGATGTTTTCCTCATTTCCCATTTTTTAAGTTTGATATAAAATGGAGCTGGATTTGCCTTGGCTTGGCAATATATACTATGGTGAGAACCACAGGAGGTATATGGGGAGAAATTCAAGGTGCAGGTGGAGATGTAAGGAGGGGCATATTCCCACCCTGTAGATGTTCACTGATCCAGTATCTCCTGAATGTCTTCTCCTCTTTTTTGTTCATATCCTTGGATGTTTCTTTCCAGAGGACTAGTGAGCAGACAAATGTACTTTCCTTCTTCATACAGAGATGTATCTTTGTGAAGTCCCTGGGTGATCCTGGTGCATGTTCTAGAGAAATGGTCCGGGCAGTTGTTGGCCCTTTGATGACAAGTCCTTGCTCAGCACTCTGAGGGTCAAAGAACATCATGCAGCTTGGAGGCAGAACTCATGGGAGCTGTTGGTGAGGGGCAGTTGAAGGACACAAGAGATATGGTATCTCCATGCCCTATTCCGTCCCTTCCGTGTTATCGTGCAGTGTGAGTTTCATCTTGTCAAAGATGCTTGGCTAGAAGACATGTTTCTCCAGCTGTGTTGTCAGCCCTGGCAGGTACTTAATGTTTGTTTGTATGTTGTCATCAACTCTTAACTTAGAGCCTAACATTTGTCTTACATACTTAAGACAAATGAAATAATGAGGATTGGGAAGAGCAAACTGTCTATTCGTCATGTACTAAATTCCTGAATTAGGTACCTATTGTGAGTGCTGTAATCAGGAAGAGCATGCCATGATCCTTTCCAGCCCCCCCTGTCCAACCCCCCTGCCAAAGCATGTTCTCCTAGAGCAGGTTGGACAGGAACATGTCCAGTGGGTTTTGAATATGAAGGAGACTTCAGCACCTCTCTGGGCAGCCCATTCCAGTGCTCTGGCACCCTTTAAGTAAAGAGGTTTTTCCTCATGTTGAGGTAGAATTTTTTGCGTTCCAGTTTCTGCCCATTGTCCCTTGTCCTGTCATTGGGCACCACTGAAAAGAGTCTGGCCCCATCCTCTTCATACACACTTTTTATACATTTGTAAGCATTGATAAGATCCCCTCTTATTCTCTTCCGTAGGCTAAACAGACCCAGGTCTCAGCCTTTCCTCATAAGAGAGGTGCTCCATTCCCTTGATCATCTTTGTAGCCTTCTGCTGGACCCTCTTTAGTAGTTCCCTGTCTTTCTTGAACTGGGGAACCCAGAACTGGACACAGCATTCCAGACGTGGCCTCACTAGGGCAGAGCAGATGGGGAAGATAACCACCCTCGACCTTGTGGCCACACTCTTTTTGATACAACCTAGGATACCACTTGCCTTCTTGGCCACATGGCAGGCTCATGGCCAAGTGATTGTACTTCAGACTCCCAGGTCCCTCTCTGCAGATCTGCTTTCCAAAAGGTCAGTCCCTCACCTGTACCAGTGTATGGGTTTATTCCTCCACAGGTGCAGAATCCTACACTTGCTCTTGTTGAGCCTCATTAGGTTCCTCTCCACACAACTGTCCAGCCTGTCCAGGTCTTGCTTTATGGTGGGACAACCTTCTGGTATATCAGCCACTCGTCCCAGCTATGCCATTAGCAAGCCTGCTGAGGGTACACTCTGTCCCCTCATCCACGTCATTGCTGAATATGTTGAACGAGACTGGGCCCAGTACTGACCCCTGGGGAACACTGCTAGTCACTGACCTCCAACTAAATTTTGTGCCACTGATCACAACCCTCTGAGCTCTGCCATTCAGCCAGTTCTCACTCTACCTCACTGTCCACTCATCTAACCCACACTTCCCGTACCTATGGGGATGTTATGGGAAACAGTGTCAAAAGCCTTGCTGAAGTTGAGGTAGACAACATCCACTGCTATCCCCTCATCCACTCAGCAAGTTATACCATTGTAGAAGGCTATAAGATTGGTCAAGCATGATTTCTCCGTGGTGAATCTATGTTGACCACTTCTGATAACCTCTCTTACATGCTTAGAGATGACATCCAGGATGAGCTGTTCCATTTCCTTTCCAGGGTTGGAGGGCAGACTGATTGGCCTGTAGTTTCCCAGCTCTTCCTTCTTTCCCTTTTTGAAGACTGGCGTGACATTAGCTTTCCTTCCATCCTCAGGCACCTTTCCTGTTCTCCCTGACCTTTCAAAGATGATGGAGAGTAGCTTCACAGTAACATCTGCCAGCTATCTCAGCACTCATGGGTGCATTCCATCATGCCCATAGATTTATGGGTGTCAGGTTTGCCTAAATGACCTCTAACCTGATCCTCCTTGACCAGAGAAGGGTCTTCCTTTCTCCAGGCTCTCTCTTACTTCCAGGGTCTGGGATTCATGAGGGCCAGCCTTAGGAGTAAAGGCTGAAGCAAAGAAGGCATTCAGCAACTGTGCCTCCTCTAAAGCCTCCATCACCAGGGCACATTCCTGGTTCAGCAGTGGGCCCACATTTTCCCTAGTCTCCCTTTTGCTACTGATATATTTGAAGAAGCCTTGACATCCCCTGACAGGTTTAATTCCAAGTGGGCCTTAGCCTTCCTCATTACATCCCTGCATACTCTGACAACATTTCTATATTCCTCCCAAGTCACCAGTCCCTTTTTCCACATTCTGTAAACTTCTTTCTTCCATTTATTTTTTTTCCAGAAGCTTCGTGCTCATCCATGCAGATCTCCTAACCTCCTTTGTCTGATTTCTTACTCACAGGGGTGCATTGATCTTGAGCTTGAAGGAAGTGGTGTTTGAATATTAACCAGCTCTTGCACCCCTCTTCCTTCTAGAGCCTTAGCTTATGGGATTCCTCCAAGTAGGTCTTTGAAGAGGCCATCATCTTTCTCTGCTCATCATTTCTATTCTTCTCAGCCTTTCTGTTTCTCCATGATAATGTGGTGAGCAACATAATTCCTTGTTTCCATGTTTCCATCTTTGTGCACTGGGTGGAGGAATGGTCTGCACAAAACCACTGGTCCTTTGAATATAAGAGTCTGCCTGTTATGAAGATGAAAGAGAATCATAAAAGTTGTGACTATTTGAGAAAGTCTCTGGGTGGCTCTGTGTGAAGGGTTACTGGAGGAAACAGGAGATGTGTTTTGCTCATTTCCCATAATTTAAGGTTGATGTATTGCCAAAGGTGCTGGATTTGCCTTGGCTTGAAAATACATGGTGTGGCAAGAGCCCTACAAGGGCACAAGGTGAAAGATTCAAGGTGCAGGGGATATTCCCCCTCTGCAGATGTTCACTGACCTAGTCTTTCCTGGAGGACCACTCCTCTTTTAGACTCTTGGTGTTTCTTCCCAGAAAACTAGTGAGCACACAAATAGGCCTTCTTTCATCATATGGAGATGTAAAGATACCTGTGCAAAGTCCATGGTGTGATGGTGGTGCATGTAAAAGAGAACTAGTCTGGGCACCTGGCCCTTTGATGACAAGTTCTTGCAAATTCTGAGCGTCAAAGAACACCACGTAAGTTGATATGAGTCATCAGAGCTGTTGGTGAGGAGCTGCTGAAGGACACAAGAGAGATGGTATCTCCGTGCCCTGTTCGGTGCCCACCTGTGGTATCATGCAATGTGAGATTCATCTAAGAAGTTTGGCTAGGATACATGGTTTTCCAGCTGTGCTGGGAGCCCTGGCACATTCTTACTGTGTGTTTGCATGTTGTCAGTTCTTAACTAATAGCTTCATTATGTACTTATGACAAATGTCATAATATGGGCTTTGGGAAGAGCAGAAGTGAGGCTACTGTTGACTTGAGTTTCCTTTGAGCGGGGCTTTGTGTTTTTATCATGGCCAGATCATTTCTCATTTTGTCCCCTGCTATGTGTAACACTTTTTTCTGTCAGCATTAGCTCTTCTGAACAGATATGTTGCATTATTAGCAAATGGATGTTTGCATTATTAGCAGGGTCAGACGTCTTCCCAACAGGACATGAGCTTGTGTAGGATGAGATTGTCTTGAAATAACATGTTAATGGCCCTGTGTATAACTTGCCATGACGGGTTAATACTTTGTACTTTTTATGCAGCCTTATTGCTTACTTTGTAGCATTGTCTGCTTGTGTGTGTAGTAGCACTCGATCTTGTATTGTTTTATCATTGAAAGCAGTGTGTGAGAAGCAGAGTACTATGTATTCTTAATAATGGTTCCCATTAGAAAGGTTCTCTTCTTTTTCTGTGCTTCTTACCAGCCAGTGAGCAGTTTTACTTACAGGACGGGACTATTACAATTGTTTTATCATGTTAACAATTTTATCGTGTTAACAACAGCATGTTAGTCGAGGTGTTTTTCTTAGGTCCATCTTTGGTTCACTGAATTATCACTCTTTTTACGCATCTTTTTCATTTAACAGTCATTATTTAGGATGAATGTAAGGCATGATTGGAAGAGAATACTGAGCCACCTGTGCCGGCCTTGGGGCAGGTCTTACACTTGTCTTATGTGTGAAAATGCCTCACACAGCATGTTCCTCAGCCAGTAGTGATGGCAGTGTCAATTTTGTGTACCAGGATGTAGTGTGTTTACCACACTGGAGGTGCTTCTTGTTGAACTAGGAGACCATTCCCAGGCATTCCTGCATATTCTCTGTTGCTTGTGAGAATTCTCTTGGTTGGGTCAGTAGTAAGCTCCAAGCTCCAGACTGAGGGAGAAGGTGGAAGAGGAGCAAAATTACTTGTTGGTAAGTGTTAATTTCTAAAATACACGTGCTTACATGACCATTGGTTGGTCACCTCAGTGCTGAACCACCTCTGTGCTCTTCCAAAGATGGAGTGGAGTTGAAGAGTTAGGTGTTTTCAGACTGAATGTTGTGCTTGTAACAATAAGCGTCTTCTTAGGCCTTGAAACTATGGGTGAAGTGCTGGAAACTAGAGAGTGTTGTTGCAGTTTCTGCTGGGATGCCTTACAGACAGCATGGCACTTGAAAAAATGTCAAGATATTCTTTCCGTGAAGGGTTATTCATTTGTGCTTTTTATGTCACCTTACAGCTAGTTCCATACCATTGTCCCTCGTGTGGCAGCGCATGATCTTTTGATGGGAAGTGTTCAAAATTAAGTGGTGTGGGAGGAACAGAGTAGCATGTATTCTTAATAGCATTACTGGTTTGAGAGGTTGATTTCTCCTGTGCTCATGACCAGACAGTGAGCACATCCAGAGTCTTACTGTACCTGGAATGATTTTGTGAGAATGACCGTGCTGACCACGAGAAGCCTGTTCATGCAGCAACTTTGTGGCCTCTCCTGTCAAAGGAGGGTTAATCTCTGGGGCATTGTTACTGTCCTATGGGCACTTTTTATCTGTTCTACTGCTCGTCAGTGTGCCTTTTACAGAGAGGTGTAGTTAGAGGTAGTGGTGCCTAATGCCAATAAAATGTTTATCTTTCTTGGCAGTGTTACTCATAGGATTGTACTATTAGACATACACAGGTACTTTCATCATGAATGGCTTATTATCTGAAAGTTTTTCTAAAAGTCTATCATTTTTTGCTTTATTTATCACTATTGTCTTACAGCACAGAGTTTTCGTTTAACATTAATTATTTGAAATGCATGTAAGGAGTACCTTAGTAATGCAATGACAGACATTGAGGAAGGGTGAGATTCTGCCTAAGTACCGGCTCAGTATGGGTAAGTAAGTGACCTTCTTGTACGTGTCTGTCCATCTGAAGTAGTGTGATGACTACTTTGTGAGAATGGTCTTAATGGTGAGGAAGAGCCTGTTCTCACAGCAACATTGTGGCTGAGCAATAATTTGCTAGTATCTGCTACAGTGGAAGAGGTTTGTGAAGGAGTGTTGTAATTCTTGTCCTTGCATCTTTTGAGGGAGTGGCAAGAGTGGAATAACTGGGAACTGAGTTATCACCAGGACCCTGTGAATGGACAAAGTAGTCATCCATGGAGTCATCTCTTGTTTAGGCCAATAGGAGTGTTACAAAAATCTGCTGTACGTGTAGTTTCAAAACTTGTGGAGTGTGTAGCACTTGCAACGATTCAGCTGGTCATAATGTGCCCAGCCCGCTCCATGGCCATGAACCAAGATTTGTTTCTTTGCACTTGCATTCTGTGATTTCCTTTAAGTCTTGTTGAGAGATGGTGTTATCGTACAAACAGGCACCAGGGTGGATCAAGTACTTTTTCATAGGCATTGCATCAAGAAGGTTTTATCCTTTCCATTTTCAGACCACCCCATGCCTGGAGAGTTCTGCGTATTGTGGGTGCAAAGCACACATTGCTGTGTCTGTGTCAGAGTTAAACTGCCTTCTCTAGTGTTGCCTTCCTGATTTTCTTCAGAAAGTCAGTCTGTCTTCGTCTTATTTTGACGTCTTTTTTCTGCAAGTCTGTCCTGGCAAAGACAGCTGACACATTGCGTACACCTCAGTCATCACCACGGTAGAGTATACCGCTCCTCTTTACAGTTCTTGGAATAGCATGCTGGTAACTGGAGTATCCTGGGCACATGGGTAACTTTTTGTTGCCCATCCATGTTCTTGTGTCTGCTTACTTACCTCCATGACTGAAAGAAGCAATTTTGAAGAAATGCTTTCACAGGTCTGTCTTCCCAGTTCCAGAGCAAAAAGTTGCAGTGATCTCCGTGATTTATAAACTGGGAGCAATGAGTGATACTGCTGTTGCAGAGAATAAGACTTCCCATTTTCTCCCAGTCTTAGTCACTCTGAGAGGTGTTCAGAATAAAATGGATATAAGCAAGAATCCCAAAGAAAATGTTTGAGTGTGGTGCTTCCTTTCTACAAGAGCTTCTCCTCTGAGACGCTTTGTAGCTGCTGCTTCTCAGAGTTCATAGAAATGAAATAAGAGAGCTGGGGAAACACCACCTGCGTCAATACTAGAAGCTGTTGGAGCAAGTCAGACAATTGTTGTACAGTGTATCTGCTTGTACTTACCTGTATTCACCTGTTCTCTGCCATACGAAGTCTGCGCACCCCTCCACCTCTCGGTAGCACATTTACCAGACAGACTCTTCATGTCCACTGCTGGACAGAGCTGCTTGGTTCGCCTCTCCGGGGCTCTCGGAAAACTCGCCAAGTCGAACGCTGTATCTCGGTTTTCGGCAGCCAATGGCGCCAGCTGCTGGCAGTGCGGCTGGGAGGGCAGGGGCCGAAGCACCGGGCCAGGAGCCGGCTGCGGTGGCGTCGCGGCGCCTCCGGGTGCCGCTGTTGGCCGACGCGAAGCGGAGCCAGAGCCGCAGCGGTCCCAGCGCCCGGCCCCCGCAGGCTGCTCGCTCGCACGTCTCGGGCAGCAGAGGCGAGAGGCGGCGAGAGACATCGCTGCGCTCCGCCGGGACCTCCGCTCGTCGCCGAGAGCGGCTGGAAGGCGGCGGCGGGAGTCAGGACCGCGGCGAGCGCTGCCGAGAATGGCGAGCAGGCAGAGGCAGAGCCGGCGGCGAGCAGCCGGGCGAGCGCTCCTGCCCGCTTTGCTGCTGTGCTTGTGCTGCCGGGCGGCGGCGGAGCGGATCCGCTACGCCATCGCCGAGGAGCTGGGCAGAGGCTCGCTGGTGGGGCCGCTGGCGCGGGACCTGGGGCTGAGCCCGGCCGAGCTGCCGGCACGCAAGCTGCGGCTGGCGTCTGCTGCGAGCAGGCAGCTGCAATACTTCACGGTGAGCGGGGAGAGCGGGAACCTGTACGTGAGCGAGAGGCTGGACCGGGAGGAGATGTGCGGCGACTCGGCGTCCTGCTCCGTCAGCTTCGAGGCGCTGCTGCACAACCCGCTCAGTGTTTTCCACGTCGAGGTGGCCATCCAGGACGTCAACGACAATGCGCCGCGCTTCCTGAAAGACGATTTCCATCTGGAGATCAACGAATTGACTTCTCCCGGAGCCCGATTTTACTTGGGTATGGCGGAAGATGCGGACGTGGGCAGCAACTCGCTGCAGGGCTACGAGCTGGAGGCCAACGGGTACTTCGCGGTGGAGGCGAAGGAGAGCCAGGACGGCAGCAAGTTTGCAGAGCTGGTGCTGCGCCGGGCGCTGGACCGGGAGAGCGAGCAGAGCCTGCGGCTGGTGTTGACGGCGCTGGACGGCGGCGACCCGCCCCGGAGCGGCACCGCCCTGCTCTGCATCAACGTGACGGACGCCAATGACAACGCGCCCGTGTTCGTGCAGGAGCGCTACGCCGTGAGCCTTGGGGAGGACGCGGCGCCGGGTTCGCCAGTGCTGCAAGTCTCCGCCTCCGATGCCGACGCCGGCACCAACGCCCATATCAACTACGGCTTCGGGAAAACGGCGGCCAGGGTGCTTCAGAAGTTCGCTGTGGATGCGGAGAGCGGGACGATCACGCTGCAGGCAGCGCTGGACTTCGAGGACACGCGAGCGTTCAGCCTGGCTGTGGAGGCGAGGGACGGGGGTGGTCTGGTGGCGCACTGCAAAGTGGAGGTGGAGGTGCTGGACGTGAATGACAACGCGCCCGAAATCACGGTGCTGTCAGTGTCAAGCCCGGTGCCCGAGGACGCGCCGGCGGGCACGGTGGTCGCCCTCTTGAACGTGAACGACCCGGACTCCGGGGAGAACGGGCAGGTGTCGTGCGAGCTGTCGGGCGAGGCGCCGCTGTCGATCGTGGCGTCGTCGGGCGGCTCGTACAAGGTGGTGACGTCGAGCGCGCTGGACCGGGAGCAGGCGGCCGAGCACCGGGTGACGGTGGTGGCGAGGGACCGTGGCAGCCCGGCGCTCTCGAGCCGCACGGCGCTGGTGCTGGAGGTGTCGGACGTGAACGACAACGCGCCGGTGTTCGAGGAGGCCGCCTACAGCGCCTACGTGGCGGAGAACAACGCGGCGGGCGCGCCGGTGCTGCGCGTGGTCGCGCGGGACGCGGACGCGGGCGCCAACGGGCGCGTGAGCTACTGGCTGGCGGGCGGCAGCGCGGGCGCGGCGGACGCGTCGCCGTACGTGTCGGTGGAGGCGCGGAGCGGCGCGCTGTACGCGCAGCGCCCCTTTGACTACGAGCAGTGCCGCGAGTTCGCGGTGGCGGTGCGGGCGCAGGACGGCGGGACGCCGGCGCGGAGCGCGACGGCGACGGTGCGCGTCTTCGTGCTGGACCGCAACGACAACGCGCCGCGGGTGCTGTGGCCGGCGGCGGGGTCGGGAGCGGCGGCGTCGGGAGCGGCCCCGGCAGCGGCGCCCTTCGAGGTGGTGCCGCGGTCGGCCGAGGCCGGCTACCTGGTGGCCAAGGTGGTGGCGGTGGACGCGGACGCGGGGCGCAACGCGTGGCTGTCGTACGAGCTGGTGCAGGCGGCGGAGCCGGCGCTGTTCCGCGTGGGGCTGCACAGCGGCGAGGTGCGCACGGCGCGGGCCGTGTCGGAGCGGGACGCGGCGAAGCAGCGGCTGGTGGCCGTGGTGAAGGACCGCGGGCAGCCGGCGCTGTCGGCCACGGCCACGCTGCACGTGGTGCTGGCCGAGAGCTTGCAGGAGGCGCTGCCGGAGCTGAGCAACGGAGATGCAGTGTCCGAGCTGACGTCTAATCTAAACCTTATTCTTGTAGCGGCGCTGGCTGTCGTGTCCTTGTTACTCGTTTTGACAGTCATTTTCGTATTGTTCTTTAAATGCCGACGGTCGAGGAGTCCTCCCGTTTTTTTAACTTCTGATAAGGAACTGTATTCCAGCCTGGGCTCGAAAGCACCGTACAACTACTGCAGTAGTACGCTACCCTTGCCCTACTCCTTCGAGGTGCGTTTAGCTTCCGAGTCGGGCCAGAAGGACTTCACGTTTCTGAAAGCAGGGGCGACAGTGCTGTCTGACCGTCTCATGGCTGGGGAACCCGACTCAGACACTCACTCCGGGACGGACCCTTCTAGTCTAGGGAGCTCGGCACAGGTGAGCTTCTGTCCCGGAGTCTCTCTCTGCAAACTTGCCTGAATCTTTTACTTCCCCTGTTCTGTCGACTGGGATTGGTGGGCAACCGGCAGAGCTCAACGTCGCCTCTGGTGCACTGCTCAGTAGGTCGGGCATGGTGTGTGAGTATGGGCGTGTGCAATCTTGACTCGTCCTTTTTCCTGCCCAGTCTCATCTGCGAAATGTCGGTTGTGCCCCGAGGAGTGACGCGATGTTGTCAGTACTGTTGTCTGTCCTACTCCAGGTGCTACTTTCACTGAGCCGACGTGGTGACGTGGAGTGGTGACATAAGGGTCGTGGGTTCTGAAGCTGAGACAACTCTTTCATCTTGGTCTAGTCGCAGCTTCATTTATTTTCTCAGCCAGATTTGAGCGCTTTCCTGTGATAATGTTGTGATCTGTCCCAGCCTATTCTCTCAGTGAGGGCAGCGACTCTGTTTTCCCTTCCTTTTCCTCTGTTAGTCCTCTGTTTTCCCTTCCAGTTCCATTCTTTTCATACTGTGAACCCTTCAAAAGGAAGATGTTAAGTACTTAATGTTTTGCTTCAGTCTGGGGAGCCGGGTCTGGTACCTCACTATAGCTCTAAGCCCGGAGCTGTGTAAAGAGTGCACTGGACCCGCTGCTGCCACAAGCTCCTCTTGGAGCCCCGGCAGAGCCAGGAATAGCGCCAGAGTGAGCGGCTCTGGCTGGGGTTTGGCTTGAACCCGCCCGTGAAGGAATTCCTGGTGCAGGGGAAAGGTGCCTTTCCCCTTAGTTGTCGCATGTTTCCACTCCTCTTCCTGCAAATGAAGGCGCTCCGAGGCGCTGCCTTCATTATTCAGGTTTCCCATGAAAGTGAAGGAGACGGAATGTCTCCAGATCAGTCGAAATACGGGAAATGATTGAAATGTTCAGTATTCCATGCCTTTCTCGAGATCTCTTCGCTGTACTCAGCTCTGCACTGCTTGGCTGTCCTACTGCTGTTGGCATTTAGCAGACAAGGTACACTGAATACGGGCCGTGTGTGCACTCATGTGAAGAGAAACTCCTTAAGAATTGCGATATGCATGTTAGAGAAATTGCTCAGTAAACAGAAATTAGGAAAGACACGAATTGGGCAGTGGTTGGAAAAAATATTCAGAGCTTATTTTTATAAGTGGCTGAAGCCTTTTTCAATATTTATCTTCAAGACAGCTGTAGTTTTTCTTTTTTTTTTTTAGATTATATGCAAGAAAGAAAGGTAATTGGGATTTGGGGCTATAAGGTCTTATGAGAAAAAAAAAAAAAAATGCTCCCAGCACTGTGAGCTTGCAGACACGGTGCCCACAGTGCAGACAGAAGTGCTCCAAAAGCACTAGATAGGATAGAGAGGCATAACGTGTACTTACATGTACGATGCAGCTGCGGTGGATAAAGCATATGGTTTTCCTTCTCAGTCTTCAAATGGCTCCAGAATTTAATTCTGTTAAAATACGACTTTAGATGACTAACGATCGATTTTATCGGTGTGAAACCTATCCTTTTACTGCATTCTGTGAACTGGTAATAAGAATGCTAAGTAGCGCTGATAAGGTTTATCTTTTGTCAACGATTATCCGATAGGAAAGGAAATCGCTGAGCATGTAGAGAGGTGGCGATATCGCTGACTCTTCACATGATGTCCTTCTGGGTGGATCCCGTGTGCTCACGGCAGTTGACAGGACTGTGCGGAGCGAGGACGCGTAGGCAGAGTCGGTGTCCTGTCGTTCTGGCGGGTGTCGTGTCTCCCATGATGATGTGGGTGATTTGACAGTCCTTGCACAAGACGCTCAGCCACGACAAGAAGTTGGGTAGCAAGTAACAAACGGCAGCGTTTCCGAGCCAGTTCTGCAGGGTGTGGAGAGCCTTCTCGTTTCTTTCAATCAGCGAATGAACGTGTGGGTGCTGATTTCCAGTCCGGTTTCTTTCCCAGGCATTGCCGACCCTTCCTTATCAGTCTCGGCTGTGGGAAGACACCTGGATGCTGTGTTTCTTGGCCACAGCCGGGTTTTGACAGGGCTCCTGGCGCTCATTTATCAAGCTCCCTTGACCCCTTCCATTGCACCGGGACAGCTGAGCAATTGCGCGGGTGATGGACAACGAATGCCGAAATTACAGTAGTTTTATCCGTATGGGCTCTCGAAACGTCAGAAGACCCGATCACGAGTTGTCGTTGACAGCAACAACCCCAAACGCAGGCAGGTAGCCCGAGAATCGTGTTTCTCGTCCAGGCGCTGCCGGTACAGTGGCCTACGTGGTGCCGGGCTGTTGCTCCACTGGAACGGGAACCGTGATTTCCCTGCATCTGGTCGGTGGAAACAGGTACCAAGGAGCAAGCTGGTAGGTGGGAGAAGCAGGAGGGCATATTAAACCGAGATTTCTATGGTTTGTAGGGGAAGATGCCTGCCGGGACGGTGGTAGCGGTGGGGAGCAGAAGGGATGATGCTCCTGAGAACCCTGCGGCAGGGACTGCCCCACGGGGTACCTGTGCGCTGCGGCCGGAGGAGCTGCTCGGCGGCACGAAATCCTCGTCGCTTTACCGGCGACACTGCTTTGGTGGCATACAGAGGCACGACTTCGCGAGGCCGTGGGATGTCAAGAAGGGGCTCACCTAGCACATCAATGGGAGGACCGGCACCCCGAAGGTCCCGAGGGACACTCGGAGCTCGCGCGTCATGCCGGTGCTGGCTCTCCCCGGCACCCTGCGTGCCCGGGCCGAACATCCCCACCCCTCCTCCCGCCCGCTCCACCTCCCCCTCTTGCTCCCGCCTTTCCACACACCCCCCACCCCCCGCCCCGTTTTCATATCGCCCTTTTTGGTGTCACCCTCTCTGCCAACTCTTACACCTTCCTGATCGCACACGCAGTCCCCATGCCCGATCAGCGCTTCCTCTGCCAGCGCTCTCCCATTCCGTCTGTCCTTATGATTTCCCGCAGGGCCGTCCTTTCCCTTCACGCTCCCTTCCCCTCGGGCCGGGGCCGCTGAGCTCCCTCCCGGCGGTGCCGGGGCGGCTGCCCCGCGGCGGGGCTCCGGCAGCCCTACACTCCGTGCAGTTATTGGCCGGGACTCTGCGTGCCGCTGTCGGCCAATGATGGAGCGGGGGGGATCTGCCGGCCCGGCCCCGCTCGGAGACGGGGTAAGGCACAGACGGTCTCAGAGAGTGCCTGGGAGTGAGTCTCCGCGGAGCCCGCAGAGCAATGCCCGTCTCCCCACCGCACTCCCCTTCTCGGGGCGCCCTGGGCAGCGGCATGACGGGGCGATCTGAGTATTTCTAGCCGGCCCGGGGAGGGGGGGCGAAACGGGGAGCGCGGCCGTCCTGTGCGATGAACGGCGTTGCTGCAAGGAGCCGAGGGCTGACGACGGGGCAGGTACTGAGCCTCTTGCTTTTGTTCGGCGTTTCCGACTGGGTTTCCGCCGCGATTCGCTATGCGATTCCCGAGGAGGCGCGGAGAGGCTCCGCGGTGGGGAACGTGGTAGCCGACCTGGCGCTGGACCCGGGCCGGCTGCCGGAACGCCGGCTGCGGGTGGTGTCCGGCGGCAACAAGAAGTACTTCGGGGTGGATCTGGCGAGCGGCGCGCTGCTGGTGAGCGAGCGGATAGACCGGGAAGAGCTCTGCGGAGCGCACTCTCCCTGCTCCCTCAGCTTTGAGATCGTGGTGGAAAACCCGCTGGAGCTGTACAGCGGCGCCGTGGAGATCCAGGACATCAATGATAACGACCCGGTTTTTCCCAGCAGCCAGGCGAGGCTGGAAATCAGCGAGTCGGTGGCGGCCGGAGCGCGCTTCCCGCTAGAGAGCGCGCAAGACCCCGATGTGGGGATTAACTCTTTACAGACCTACCAGCTCAGTGCCAACCCGCACTTCGCTCTCGACGTGCAGACGAGGGTAGATGGCAGCAAGTATGCGGAGCTGGTGCTGGAGAAGGAGCTGGATAGGGAGGAGCAAAGGGAGTTACAGTTGGTCTTGACCGCGCTGGATGGAGGCAGCCCACCACGTTCAGCTCACGTGCAGATCCACATCGACGTTGTTGATGCCAATGATAATGCTCCGGTCTTCAACCAGTCCACCTACAAGGCAAGCGTGAGGGAGAACATGCCCAGCGGTACCGTGGTTGCCAGGATCAGTGCGTATGATCTGGATGATGGCCCCAATGGGGACATCGTCTATTCCTTCAGCAGCCACACACCAGCCAAGGTACGAGAACTCTTTGCTCTAGACTCAGTCACAGGGGAGTTGAGGGTCAAGGGACAGCTGGACTATGAGGAGATGAAGCTGTATGAGATTTACTTACAGGCTAAAGACAAGGGTGTCGTTCCTGGCGTGGCTCATTGCAAAGTGCTTGCGGAAATCGTGGATGTGAATGACAATGCTCCTGAGGTGACAGTGACCTCTGTGTACAGCCCTGTGCCGGAAGATGCAGTCCCAGGGACGGTTGTAGCTCTGCTCAGTGTAATGGACCTGGACTCCCATGACAACGGTCTGGTGAACTGCTTCATTTCTCTTGGGATACCGTTCATGCTCAGCTCCTCCCTCAAAAATTACTACACATTGAAAACAAAAACAGCTCTGGACCGGGAAAAAGCATCCGAGTATAACATCACTATCACAGCCAGGGACTCAGGCTCACCATCCTTGTCTGCAGTAAAACAGATCCTGGTGCAGGTGTCAGATGTCAATGACAACACGCCCAAGGCTTCCCAGGACTCCTATGACGTCTATGTGCTGGAGAACAACATGCCTGGCATTCCCATTCTTAACGTGAGCGCCACAGATCCAGACCTTGGGCGCAATGCCCATCTCTCCTATACCCTCTTGCAGGGTGACCCCACTGTAGGCCACCTTTTCTCCATCAACCAGGAAAATGGCACCCTCTATCTTCTCACCTCCATGGACCATGAGGACCAGGTGGAGTTCAGCATGATGGTGCAGGTCCAGGATGGTGGCTCTCCACCTCTGGCCACTAATGTCTCAGTCAGTGTGTTTGTCACTGACCTCAATGACAATGCCCCAACTGTGCTGTACCCTCACCCCAACACCACTGCCACCTATACTGATATGGTGGCACCAGGCACTCCTGCTGGGCACATGGTGACCAAGGTGGTGGCGGTGGACGTGGATGCAGGGTACAATGCCTGGATCTCCTACACCCTATTGCAGGCCACTGACCCCAGCCTCTTCTCAGTTGGGCTGCACAGTGGGGAGATCTTCACAGCCCGCCAGCTCCGGGAGGATGATGCTCCCCAGCACATACTAGTCATCCTGCTGAAAGACCATGGGGAGCCCGTGCTGTCAGCCAGTGCCACTGTCTCCATCTCTGTGGCTGAGATGGTCAAGGAGGTGCTCACTGACCTTACTGACATGGCGCCCGCCAATGATCCCAGGAAGCATGTGACTTTCTATCTCATCCTGGCTGTGATTTTGGTGTCAGCAGCTTTCTTCATCACCATGTTGTCAGTGGGCATCTTTAAGTGCTACAAGTGGAGGCAGTCAAAGGAGCTGTTTAACAGCTCCAGGAGCACCTTGTACAGGACACCAGGGCCCTTCCACCACATTGATGCTGTGCGGGGTGGCTTCACGCCACCCAGCTTCTACCAGCAGGTCTATCTCACCACAGACTCTCGCCAGAGTGAGCTCCTGTGTAAAAAGCCGTTCACTTCCAGCCCCCTGGGGAGCCGCCAGAGCACCATGAGGAATGGTGAGCCAGGGCTGTACCACCAGATCGTGGGCACCACCTGCCGGCTCCCCACGCCTGATGAGGTAATGTAGCTCCTTCCTTGGCATATCCCAGAGCTGGGCAGAGCCATGGTTCATTTGTGCCATATGCATATGATAGCAGATGGGGGTTGGGGGGAATATCCAGTTGCACCATACCTCTGAAGAGTGGTTAGCTATAGCTGAGCAGGTCTTCTTTGGAGTCAAATGAGCCGTCCTGAGTGTTGATGACAGTTGCACTGTGGTAAGCAGGATGAAGTGAGTCAGTTAGCTCAGGTTAGTGAACATATGTCTTGCCAATACAGTTTTGGGTATGCCTTGCATGAGTAAACGGTGGAGGCTGAGGTCAGCTTGCAACCACTTGCAAATCCTTGGCAGAAAGTTTGCTGCTAATGATATTTCCTTCCCTTTGCAAAATGAGAGCCAAGGGGAGCACTTGCAGGGTCGAGCACTGGGAGGGGAACGTAGCCTCTCTGCGTCATGCCCCAGTGTGGGCTGGGGAGGTGGTGATGCAAATGGAGCTGGGAGCCATCAGCTGCCAGTGGCAGATCCAGGCATCACTTTCTACAGTGTAATATGCAAAGCTGAAGGATGGCCACAGAGCAGTCCCTCCTGTCCGTGTCTCACTTCATGTTTTAACTCCTGATTGTTCTGATTTCCATGGAAGTTTTGTGATGATGTTTGCTTCGGGGTGGGTGTGGGTGTGGGTGGGATTGCAGACTACCCCCAGTCGCTTGCAGGGCTCCACTGAGCTGGACTGTGGC
The DNA here is from genome assembly GCA_027574665.1 of Rhynochetos jubatus. Taxonomy (NCBI): domain Eukaryota; kingdom Metazoa; phylum Chordata; class Aves; order Eurypygiformes; family Rhynochetidae; genus Rhynochetos; species Rhynochetos jubatus. Next base: position 3,030,502 of record CM050662.1, read on the forward strand.
TCTGAGCACGATGGTGAATCCTCCACCGAGGTGTTGTTTTAAAAATGCTATTACAAGCCCTGCGTGACTTGTAATATGCTGTCTCCGGGTGATGTCTAATGTCCTGACTGAACAAACAGCAGTCAGGAAGGTGTTTGCTCATGGCAGGCAGCTTCTGTGCTTCTTCCTCGGTGGAAATTCTGCAGCTTAATTTGAGAGCTTTCAATTACAGGAACGCTTTGATCCTCAGGGGTGAGGCAGGATAGCGGATCCAGCAGAGGCTTGGGTGGGGGGAACTGATGGGTTTCCTGGTGCCTGTAATGTGTCCCTTTCCCAGGAGGCTGTGAGTAGGAGAGACTGGTTCCTTGGAGCAGAAGGAAGTGAGGTGCAGCAGAAGCTGTGCATGGGTGTGGGGCTGCGTGTGCCGCCTGCTCGTTGTGGCTGAATCACAGGCGGAGGCAGAAGCCTCTCAGAATTATTTTATGCCTTTTCTTTTTTTTTTTTTCCTCTTGCGTCATTGCTCAGACTCAGCACTTTTGGTTTGTAGCAGGTGGGAATGGCTGCAGCAGCTGTAGGAGCAAGTGTTCCTCTGCATTGTGTGGGCTGTGCTACAGCTGGGGGCAAGGATGTCCTCTCCATCAAAGGGTCCTGCCCCTTCTGGGGCAGATGGGGGGCAGTAGCTGATTTGAGAGTAGGGTGGAAGGAGGTGGTAGCAGGGAGGCAGTAAGCTTAAGCCGTAGCCATTGGTCCCTCCTGCTCCCCAGTATTACACTGAAAAGGCACTGGTAGTGAGAAACCAGGTGGCACTGGGCCATGGATTTTCAGTGTTTGTGGTCAGAGAAAATCCAGCCACGGACCACGTCAAGCCTGCAAAGGCTTTACACCTCTTTGCTCTGCAGGCCAGCAGCCAGACCCCCAAACCTATGCAGTGGGGATGGTGCTGGCCCCATCTGGGGGCTGTGGCAGGTGGTGTGTCATGCCATGAGGGATCCTACCCTGCCGGATCTCCAGTGATCCCTCAGCTCCCTGGATCAGCTGAGTCTGAGCCTTTCCACAGAGTGAGCTCTGGCCCTCTGGAACAGGGACATGTCTTTCTCCATCCTAGATACCCATATCCTTCCTGCCTTCCCACCATCCCCATGCCGGGCTTTGGCAGGCCTAAGCAACAGCAGGGTCCCTCGTGTGAAGCCCATCCTTTGCTCCAGCCCCTTGGTGACCTTGGCACACTGACTGGATTGTCTTGGACCATGTGGGCTTCACAGGGGGCTTCTGCTGAGGCACCACAGCACCAAACCCATTTCCAGGGGTGCAGCACCCTGTGTTGCCAGTGACAATGTCTCATCCAGCTCTGCTGGCCAGGGATGGGGACAGGGCACATGCTAGCGTCAAGGTTACTGTGACAGCTTCCTGCTGGTGGCACCGTCGGAAGCCACCGGGGAATGAGTACGTCCGAAAGGTCTCTGGATGCTGGGGAATCCACATGTCTAGCATTTTCCTGGGTTGGCCCTTTAAGAATGCCTTCTCCGACCCCCTCCCGGAGCTGGCAGTAGGTGGGACCCGGGCGGGGTTCTGCACCAATCGTGAGGTTCCTTGCTCCGTCTCTCCCTGACTGACAGCAGGCTGGTCCCACCCCGTGGCTCTTGGAATGGGCGGGGGGGGGGGGGGGGCGGAGCTGCAGGGGGAGGGGAAGTCCCTCGAGGGCAGCACCTCCATCGTCTCTGTCTTCACCCAGAAGGCTGGTGGCCCTGTCAGTGTCCACCATGCCGGGCCCCTAGCCTCTCTCGTCCGTTCCCTCAGGTCCCCTTGGTGCCCAGGTGGTGGGGACGGGCAGGGTTCCCAGCAGGAGCTGGCTCCCCTGCCTGCCACACCACTGTGGACCCCAGCTCCACAGGGTCTGCATGCACCCAAGGGTGGTCAGGGTGGCTTTGAGTGCACCAAGGACAGGCCTCCAGGGCATGCCTGCCCGAGGCTTCTGCAGGGATATAAACCAAGCTAACAACCTGCAGTTTGCCACCATGCCCTGGGACAGGGAATGGGAGAAATTACTGCTCTGCTTCCCCCTGGGGGTGCCAAGATCCCTGCTTTTTGCCTTCTGGAAGATTGTTCAACTGCAAAGTTGTGGCTACCACAGAATTTCGCTATGTGTGGTGGTGGGAGCCAGGTAGGAGGCTCAGGTCTCCTTCCCAGTCTGATGGCCTGGCCTGATCTTGTGATTTGGGGGTGTCTAGTGGGCTTCTTGGCTGGCTCTGTGCATTTGCTGCAACTCGGGTACTGTGAAGGTTGGCCCTTTCCTTGTCTCAGCGTGGGGAAGGAGCGTCCAGTTGTGTGTGTGTGTGGAGTAATTGCATTCCAGCTTTGAATGGCTCACCCCTGTCTACCTTCCTACCTTCTGCCTACGACACCCGTGGGGGGCTGACAGGGGTGGGCATCCCTGTCTCAGCGCAAGCTATCCTGACTGATGGTGGTACTGGTGGCAGTGATGCCTCATGTACAGAGGCAATCATAGGGTCCAGGTACCAGCCAAAGCATTAGCTGGGGGGGGAGAAAAGGGTTGGGAGAAGAGCCCCTGGCACCTCAGGGCTCTAATAAGCACCTTTTCATCAGGCATGAAAAGTCCTTTGGCCTGCGTTCACGACAGCTGCCTTTTGCCTGTGGGCACGATGTGAAGCCACCATTGTGGAAGGGGGAGCACACAGGGAGGGCTTGTACCTAGCTTCCAGGCTGCCAGGACGTGCAGTTACTCTGCAAACGGAAAGCGAGCTGTTGGAGCAAGTGACTCAAGCTGGCAGAGGGGAGGCCGGGGGTGGCAGCCCCGTTGATGCCAGCTCGGGCCCCCGCTTCCCACACCTCCAGGGAAGTGCTGCTGGCTGAGAGGGGACGGAGCTCTCGGCCAATTGGGCGCTTATCTGAAGCGGGGGGGTGGGGGGTAGAATCTGCTCTCTCCCCCCTCCCCCCCCTTCCACCTCCGCGCCGGGGCTGTGATTCAGTTCCCCTCCCCCAGCCCACCCCCTCTGCTCGGAGGCTGACAGCCGGAGCCGCAGCCTGCCGGAGCCCCGGAGCTGTATTCAGAGCCGTGGAAGAGAGACCCAGGGATTTTTTCGCAGCTCCCCGGCGCCGGCTGCGTCCCGGGCCGGACGCGCAAAGAAATGCAGAGCGTCAGCCTCCAGCGACCCGCCTGGAAATGGCAAGTACTGAGTTTGTTTTCACTCTGCGGCTGGGGCTGGGTCTCCGGGCAGATCCGCTACTCGGTGGTTGAGGAGTCGGAGGTGGGAACCGTAGTGGGGAACGTGGCCCGGGACCTGGGCTTGAAGGTGGAGGAGCTGCCGGGTCGCAGGCTGCGCCTGGGCTCGGAGGAGAGCCTGCGGCACTTCGCGGTGCGCCTGGACAGCGGGGCGCTGGTGGTGAGCCAGCAGCTGGACCGGGAGCGGCTGTGCGGAGCGGCTGCCAGCTGCGTGCTGTCCGTGCAGGTGGTGACGGAGAACCCCCTGCAGCTCTTCCGCCTGGAAGTGGAGATCCTGGACTTGAACGACAACTCCCCGAGCTTCCCCACCACTCACCGCACTCTGCGTGTTGCTGAGTCTGCCACAGTGGCTACGCGCTTCCCCCTAGAGAGCGCGCAGGACCCTGATGTGGGCACCAATGCCGTGGGCTCCTACCGGCTGAGCCCCAACTCCCACTTCTCCCTGGATGTCAAGCAGCAGCAGGATGGCAAACTCTTCCCGGAGCTGGTGCTGGAGCGTGCCCTGGACCGGGAAGAGGAGCCAGAACTGCAGCTGGTGCTGACAGCTGTGGACGGGGGAAGCCCAGCCTGCTCGGGCACAGCACAGATAACGGTCGTGGTCCTGGACATCAATGACAATGCGCCCACCTTTGACCGCCCCACGTACAAGGTTCAAGTCCCGGAAAACACACCTGTGGGGGCCCTGCTCCTCCAGCTCAACGCATCTGACCCTGATGAGGGTCCCAATGGGGAGACGCAGTACTCCTTTGGGGTTCACACCTCCAACTTGGTCCGAAGACTCTTTACCCTGGATCCCCATAGTGGCAAGGTCCAGGTGAGTGGGACCCTGGATTTTGAGGAATCACCTTTCTATGAAATCTATGTGCGAGCCCATGATGGAGGGGTCCCGGAGATGGAGGGCCACTGTGTGCTACAGGTGGAAGTGGAGGATGTCAATGACAACCCCCCAGAGGTGTTGCTCACCTCCCTGCTGAACCCCGTGCCAGAAGACACCCCACCAGAGACTGTTGTGGGGCTCTTCAATGTACGGGACCGAGACTCAGGGGCCAATGGGGATGTGAGCTTGGAGATCTCCCCCAATGTGCCTTTCAGCGCCAGGTCCCTTCAGAACCACTTCTCCCTGGTCACCCGAGAGAGCCTGGACCGAGAGTCCACCTCACAGTACATAGTGGAGCTGATTGTCCAGGATGGTGGGTCTCCCACCCTCACTACGACACTCACACTGCTCCTCAACATATCTGATGTGAATGACAACCCTCCATGCTTCTTGCAGCCCTCCTATGATGCCTTCCTCCTGGAGAACAACCCACCTGGCTCCCTGCTGTGCACTGTCTCTGCCTTGGACCCTGATGATGGGGATAATTCCCGGCTTGTTTACTCCATAGAGAGTGGCCAAGTGCAGGGTGCCCCCACCTCTTCCTTTGTCCACATTAACCCTGATAATGGCAACCTCTATGCTCAGCGCACCTTCGACTTTGAGCTGCTGCAGGTTCTGCCGGTCACTGTGGCTGTGCGGGACTCGGGGTCCCCTCCACTCCATGCCAACGTTACTGTCTACATCTTCGTGCTGGACCAGAATGACCACCCCCCCACCATCCTGCACCCTGCCAGTGATGGTGACATCTTGGCACCGCAGAGGGTCCCGCTGTCTGCCCCACCGGGATACCTGGTCACCAAGGTGACAGCAGTGGATGCGGATGCTGGGCACAATGCCTGGCTCTCATATCGACTGCTGCCACAGTCCACCGACCCTTCCTTGTTCCATGTGTCACTGTACACTGGGGAGGTGCGGACGGCGCGTGCCCTCCAGGACATGGACGTGGTGGCGCAGCAGCTCGTTGTTCAGGTGTCGGACAATGGCGACCCACCGCTCTCCACCACTGCCACTATCACCATAGCCCTGGAGGAGGCAGCCCTGGAGGAGAGCTACAAGCCTCGGGATTTCCTGGCTGGTGCCAAGGAGAACCCAGACCTGACCCTATACCTGATCATCGCACTGGCAGCCGTTAGCACCGTGGCGCTTGCTACTGTCACCCTCCTGGCTGCCCGGTGCCTCCGGCGCAGGGGCCGTGCCGCCGCCGCGCGCTGCTGCTGCTGCTGGCTCAGTGAGTCGCCCTCCCGGGACTTCTTCAAGCACTCCAGCCCCAAGCTCCAGCTCAGCTCCGACGGCACCCTCAAGTACATGGAGGTCACCCTGCGACCCACCGACTCCCAGTCCCAGTGCTACAGCACCTGCTTCTCCCCCGGCTCCGACCGGAGTGACTTCACCTTCCTGCGGCCTTGCCCACCCCCCGCGACCCTACCGAGGGAAACCGGGGCATTTCTCTCTGCTACCGGTACGCTGCGGGACCCCGGCCAGGTGAGAGCCTATGGGCAGGGGAAGGCGGTGCTGGCGTGGAGTTATCCGGGTGGCCGGACCGCGCCTTCTCCCCCGGGGCCGCCCTTGTTCGCCCGCCCCGGTGCGAGGGGCGCGGGGGGCACCGTCGCTGGGGAAAGCGCCGCGCAGGTTCGCGCCGCGCGGTAACGGTCGGCGGGTTGCGATTGGCTCCGGTGTTGCTGTCCTGGGAAAGGAGCGCGGCGATTGGAGGAGCGGCGCCGAGCTCGGAGCCAATGGCGGGGCGGCTGCGCGGAGCCCCGGCGCCCCCCCCCCCCCCCACCTCGAACCGCGTCCGCCCCAATGAATGGGAGCGGCGAGCGCTGAGCGCGGCCCCAGAGCGCGGAGGGCATCACTCCCCGGCCGCCTACCCGGCAAGGATGCCGAGGGCAGGGAAGGCAGGCCGGTCCCTGGGGCTGCCGCGTGTCTTCTCTTTCTGTTTGTTCTTGCACAGCTCCTCTGCTCAGATCCGGTACAGCATCCCAGAGGAGCTCACCCGGGGCGCCTTCGTGGGCAATATCGCGAAGGACCTGGGCACTGATGTGACGAAGCTGGCGGCAGCTAATCTGCAGGTACTGTCCAATTCGGATTCCCAGTACTTCTCCGTCAATGTTAACACCGGTGTTATAATGGTCAGCGAGCGGATAGACCGGGAGCAGCTCTGCGGGCAGAACCCCCGCTGCTTCCTCCACCTGAAACTTGCGATCGAGAACCCAGTGGAGTTTTACCGCATTGAGGTGGAGATCCTGGATATCAATGACAACCCCCCAGCGTTCCCCAGTGACGAGGTTTCCTTGCGCATCTATGAGCTGGCGTCCCTGGGTGCCCGCTTCCCCATCCAGCCTGCCCAGGACCTCGATGTGGGCACCAACACCTTGCAGACCTATCACCTGAGTGCCAATGACAACTTCAACCTCAACGTGAAGGCGCGCACAGATGGTGGGAAGTTCCCTGAGCTGGTACTGGAGAGGGCCCTGGACCGCGAGCTCAAAGCTTTCCACCACCTGGTCCTGACCGCTGAAGACGGGGGCTCTCCCCCCCAGTCCAGCAAGACACACATCACTATTCAGGTCCTGGATGCCAATGACAACCACCCGGTCTTTGACAGACCGTCGTACGGAGCCCGCTTGGTGGAGAACTCACCACTGGGCACCCTCGTGGTGAAATTAAATGCCACTGATGTGGACGAAGGGCCCAATGGAGACATCCGCTATTCCCTCAGCAGCCACAACTCAGCTGCCCTACGCCAGATCTTTGCCATCGATGAGCAGACTGGTGAGATTCGCATCCAGGGCAACCTGGACTTTGAGGAGGCAACAGTGTATGAGATCGAAGTGGAGGCCAAGGACATGGGGTCGCCCACAATGGAGGAGCACTGCAGCGTGGTGGTGGAAATCACTGATGTGAATGACAACGCACCCGAGGTCATTCTTACTTCTTTCTCCAGCTCCCTGAGCGAGGATGCACCCCCAGGCACCGTGGTGGCTGTTATACACGTCAGGGACAGGGACTCTGGTGAGCAGGGCAAGGTCCAGTGTCATGTGTCTTCAGATCTTCCCTTCCAGCTGCGTAAGGACTATGAACACCAGTACTCGCTGCTGACTAGCACCCGTTTGGATCGGGAATATATCGCCTACTACAATGTCACCATCTCTGCCTCAGACCTGGGCAGTCCCCCACTCTCCCGCCACACTGTCTTGCCAATCGCCCTGGCAGATGTCAATGACAACGCACCTCAGTTTGAACAAGTGTCCTACGAAGTGCTAGTGGCAGAAAACAACCCGGTGGGCATCATGCTGGTTACAGTCTCTGCTGCTGACCCTGACTCGGAGCAGAATGCCCGCCTCTCCTACTCCATCCTGCGAGCTGGTGGGACAGATCCAGGCCTGGATCCGACTCGCTACGTCTCCATACATCCCACAAGTGGTCAGGTCTCTGCCAAACTCCCCCTTGACTATGAGCAAACCACCTATCTCCAGTTCCATGTGGAGGTCTCTGATGGTGGCTCCCCGGCCCTGAGGAACAGGACACTGGTTCATGTTTTTATAGTGGACCAGAACGACAATGCTCCACGGGTGCATTTCCCCAGGGCCGGGGAGGACTCTGCTACCCAATTCCGAATCTCCCCCTCCACAGCCCCTCCTGCTCTCATCACCAAGGTGGTGGCAATAGATGCGGATTCAGGGCACAACGCCTGGCTCTCCTATCACCTTGTGGAAGCCACAGACCCAGGGCTCTTCAGCGTGGCCCTGCGCTCCGGGGAGATCCGGATCACACGGGCCCTGCAGGAGACGGATGCCTCTGCCCATGAACTGCTGGTGGTGGTCCAGGACGCTGGGGAGCCCCCGCTCTCCACAGCCATCATGCTGGTGGTGTTGGTGGAGGAGAAGGGCCCAGAGGCTTTGCAGGGCTCCGAGGCTGGAGCCACCGACAGTGGGGGCTTACCCACGATTACGCTTTATCTGATCGTGTCCCTAGTGCTCATCTCCACCGTCTCGCTGGTGGGACTGGCCGCGCTGGGCATGCGGTGCCTCCGGCGGGGCTCTGCGCCTGCCAACAAGGGCTGCTGCGTGGAGAGCGTGAACACGCTTCAGCCCCCTCCCAGCCACATTTTTGGGCACTTGCACTATGAGCCTAAGCAAGGGGACACGGTGATGGGCGTCCAGGTGACAGCCACAGCACCCCCCGCCCCGCGTTACCGCTCCTGCTTTTCACCAGTGTCGGACATCAGCGAGTTCATGTTTGTGAAAACCTCCACGGGTCCCGCCGGTGCCAACCCGCCAGATCCCACCCGGTGCAGCGAGGTGAGCTCGGGAGTGTGTCCCCAGCCTGACCGCAGCCCCGGCGCCTGCGGGGCTCGGCACCGCCGCGGCTCGGCATATGGCATCCCCGGCTGGCTTTTGGGGGGGGGGGGTGTGTTTGTGCCCACCGGTTCCGCACCCGGCAGCCGGGCGGGGCGGAGCGGGGGTTCCCGCTGCCGGGAGTCCCCGGCGCCCTCCCGGCGCTGAGGGGGCGGAGTGGCGGCGGCGGTGCAGCGGGGGGGCGGAGGGAGATGCTACAGCGTGCGTATTTTGGGGAAGGCGGTGGAGGAGGGAGGAGGAGGAGGTAGAGAAAAAGGAGGAGGAGGAGGAGGGGGCTGTGGAGATACGTAAAACTGTCACTCGGTCCATCCCCTCCGCTCGCCGACTCTGTGCCTTTGCGTGCCGAGAAGCTGCTCAGCCGGCCGGTTTGTGATCGCCCCCCCCCCCTCCCCCGCCACTTCCGTCCCTCCCTGACCGGCTCCGACGGCTTCGGCGGCGGCTTCCTCCCTGCACAACCCTCTCGGCACCCCCAGCCCGGGGCGCAGGGGTTCCGGCGGCTCCCGGGGCCGGCAACGGGGGCGGGGAGGTCGGGGAGGCTGCGCGGAGCCGCCGCCGCTCCGCGCTGCTCCGCGCGCACAGCCGGCACGGGATGCTCGGGGAACGGAGTTTGCCATGGCAGCTCTCGCTGCTGCTCGCAGCCCTCTCCTGTCTGCCGGCCCCCAGCGGCGCCCAGCTCCGCTATTCCGTGCCCGAGGACCGCGAGCCGGGCTCCTCGGTGGGCGACCTGGCCAAGGACCTGGGTGTGGAGGTGCGGACCCTGGTTGCCCGCAACCTGCGCTTGGTGAGCGAGGGTGGGCAGAGGCACTTCCAGGTGGACCTGGCAGCGGGTGTGCTGCTCCTCGACGGCAGGCTGGACCGGGAGGCACTGTGTGGGCAGAGCCCGACGTGCTCCCTGCACCTCCAACTCGTCATGGAGAATCCCCTCCAGCTTCACCGCGTCGAGGTGGATGTCCTCGACGTCAATGACAACGCGCCCCAGTTCCCCAAGCCAGAGGTGGTCTTGGAGATCACTGAGGTAGCCAACCCTGGGACTCGGCTACCCCTGGAAGTAGCAGAAGACCCAGATATGGGCTCCAACTCCATCTCCACCTACGAGCTCAGTCCCAGCGAGCATTTTGCTCTGAGTATCAACGTGAGAGGAGATGGTGTTAAAATGCCCGAGATTGTACTTGAAAAAGCACTGGATAGAGAGAAAGTGGCTGTTCATCACCTAACGCTGACAGCCCTGGATGGAGGGAATCCGGGGAAATTTGGCACTGCCAAGGTTACCATCCACGTGCTGGATGCAAATGACAACCCTCCTGTCTGCGACCCACCCATATCCAAGGTACACCTGGAGGAGAATGTGCCAGTGGGCACTCTGGTCGCCCAGTTGAACGTCACCGACCTGGATGAAGGTCCCAACGGGGACGTGGAATATTCTTTCAAAATTAGCAATAATGCACCTGGTAAATTCACAAAGCTGTTCTCCTTAGATCCCCAGACAGGGGAGATCAGAACCAAAGCCCCACTGGATTATGAGGAATCCAGTGCTTACGAGATTGCGGTTCGAGCCAGGGACAAGGGATCCCCAGCCATGGAAGGACACTGTCACCTGCGAGTGGAATTAATTGATATCAACGATAACAGCCCAGAGATCGTGCTGACCTCTCTCTCCAGCCCAGTGCAGGAGGACGCAACCCCAGGAACTGTGATTGCCCTCATTGGTGTGAAGGATAGCGATTCTGGTGACAACGGGCACGTCCGTCTGCAGATAGCAAAAGAGCTTCCGTTTAAACTGGTGTCATCTTTTAAAGAGCATTTTTCGCTGGTCACAAATGGCCCCCTTGATCGGGAGAAGGCCAGTGGATACAACATCACGGTGAGGGCTGTTGATTCAGGGTCCCCGCAGAGGGCCACGCAAAAAACCTTTTACCTCCGAATTGCTGACGTGAATGATAATGCACCGAATTTCTCCAGCCCTTTCGATACAGCTCATGTTCACGAAAACTCCCTTCCTGGAACTTCTGTCTTTGCAGTGTCAGCATCTGATCCTGATGAGGGTAGCAATGCTAAGCTGTCTTACTCCATCCTGGACAATGGGATGCAGGATGTACCCATCTCAACCTACTTCCGGATAGACCAGGACAACGGCACCATCTACACTGTGCGGGCTCTGGACTACGAGCAGGACAAGGTGTTTCAGGTGCCTGTGGAGGTAAAGGATGCCGGGTCTCCTGCACTGAGTAGCACTGCTGTGGTCCATGTGTTCGTCCTGGATGAGAATGACAATGCCCCCACCATTGTCTACCCATCTGTCCCCAAGGGCTCTGCCTTCCACCAAACCATCCCGGCCTTGGCAGAACCTGGCTATCTGGTCACTAAAATTGTAGCTGTTGATGCTGATAGTGGCCATAATGCTTGGCTGTCCTACCAGCTGCAGGAGACTGCTGAGGCTTTGCCCTTCCAGGTGGAACGCCGCTCTGGAGAGATAAGGGTTGCACAGGCTCTCAGGGAGTCAGAAGATCCCCACAGGCTGGTGGTTGAAGTGAGGGACAATGGGACACCGTCCCTCTCGGCCTCCGTGATAATAGTAATTTCTCCAGAGGAAAACAGTGTGCAGGACTTTGCCAAGTCCTTGGACCTCCCCCAGTCTTCTCCCAAGGACACCAACCTAACGCTTTACCTCATCATTTCCTTGGTGTCCATTTCCCTTGTGTCCTGTGTGATGTTTGCTGTGGTGGCTGCCCGGTGTCTCAAAGCTGGTGCTGCCAGCTGGACCTTTGCGGATTGCTGCCGAAGGACTGGCCGCAAGCCTGCCTCCCATTTCCATGGGCAGATGAAACCAGATGGCTTCATCAAGTACCTGGACGTGGGAGGAGTGGGCTTGACCTCCCAGACCCAGAATTATACCTCTTGTTTCTCGCCCATGTCTGACCAGAGTGATTTCCTCTTTGTAAAACCTTTCAGCCATTCTAGCACTGCGGAGACCGTGGCTGCCTATGAGCAGGTGACCAGCACCTTAGCAAGTCCCTGCGATGGGGTAAGAGATGGGTGTTTCTTACTGTCCTGTCTGCTAAGTGCAATGGTCCATAATATCCAGGCCAGTTGGCTGGTCTCTGTGTGCTCTTCCACCTAAGAAGGTGGCTTCAGGGAATGTGTGTCACCGTCACCTCCTGGGAGGTGGCAGGTGAAAGCTTTGGCTGGGCCTGATGGAGGTGGGGGAAGGGGCTGGGCAGCACTGTAAAATCAAAGACTGTGTTTGTAGAACTGGAGAGTTTCCCCTTGGCCCCGTTCGTACTCTTTTCTTTTTAAAGTGATTCTTGGCACGATCAGAAACGTGTTTTGGGTGTTTGACTTCTTGATTCTGTTTAACCCCTTTATTCTGCATGGCATACAAACCATGATGCAGGAGGAGGTGATGTGACAGCAAAGTTTGTCGGTGTTTCTTTTGCTGTTTTTTAGAGGTGCATTGTAGGAATTTCCCATTTCTTAACTCCCAGGTGTTACTAATTGCTGATTGTGTGCTGGCAAGGGATCATTTTCCAGCTCAGTCATTTCGAGTGAGGGGCTGAATTCACTATTCAGCTCTGAATGTAGTGACATTTTTTGCGAAGATCCTGGTGACCTTATGTGCCCTTGAGCTTGCAGAAACCTAGGCAACATCGAGCTTTGTAAACTCCAGCCACTTGTATTCAGATGTCTAAATATGGATGTAGGTGACTGTTTAGCTGTAGTTTTTGTAACTGGGGGATATAAAAAGTATAGTAATTTTGTGTCATAAATGACTGCCCTATATTTGAAAGAGGTAATTATGACAGGAATTCAAAATATAGATTGGGAAGGGCTTATCTAGTGCAGGAGTGTGTGTCAGCGTGTGCAAAAATGTGTATCTGAAATCTGGAGGGCAAGTATTTAAACAGCTTAATTTGCATGCAGCATGGGTACCAGTGGGGCCTCTATTTTAGGGGAGTAATTTATTCTAATACATTCTTTCATGAGAATCATCAAAGCTGTGGAGAAATTAGTGAAATCACATCTACTAAATAGAAATCTAGGTCAACTGTACCCTTCTTCACTTTTCTTTAGTAATTGCATGTATAAGCAAGAATAATCCTATAAACCTGATGTTCCACTGTATGGACTATGAACTGCTTATTCCTAAGGTAACTGAGAGAAACGTGGGTCTTTCCAGGTAGCATGTTATCATTCTGAAGTTAATTAAGAAGATTACGATTTTCGGAAGTATGCGTCTTCCAGACAGAAAACAGTTCTGCTATTTACTGCTTCTCACAAAGGCGTCATTCAAACAGGAATACGCAAGCCTGCTTCATGTCCTTCCTTATTTACAAAATGTCCATTGTCTGATGGTAAAATAACACGGGTAGAAAGCGATACGGGGGCTTACTAATGAAGTTACACAGTGTGCTGCTGTATCTGAAGTTTATTGTGTCTCCTAAACAAATAATGCTTTTTTTCTTTTGCTGTTGGAAGTTCATTCTTTGTGGACAGAAAAATATTGTAATGCTCTGAGGCCACAGCATCTAGGAAAAGTCATTCAGATACTATGTGTGAAATCAAGATCTCAGGCAGGCCTTTTTAAGGACAGATTAGGAAGGTCTGTTATCGTTTTACCTTCTGGCGTTAAAAGCATCTTTCGCAGTATCAATTAACTCTGCTACCCCCACGCTCCTCCAAGCTCATTACTTTGGTGCCATTGCTCCTGCTGAACTGATGCCCTTATCAGTTTATTTCATGCTTCATTTCTTTCACAGCCTGGTTTCCTGAGCTGCTTTGGAAGATTATTTGCTGAATAGTTTTTGTCATGCTTTTTATTATTCATGCTGGTCCAGAAATACTCAAGAAAGGGGGAGGGGGAGCTTTCTTTTTGTTCTAATCGATTTGCTTTACTTGGAAAGAACATGCTGATATTCCAGGCTGAAATAATCCAGGATGAGTTCGCTTTAATTTTCAAAGGCAAGAATGGAGGTATTAAAACTCTTCTATTTTCTCTGCAGCAAGCTCAACCTAACACAGACTGGCGCTTCTCTCAGACCCAGAGACCTGGAACGAGTGGGTAAGTGCCTCTTTCTCCATATGTGTGTCCAGTGAAGGTTGCTTGCTTTTTGTGTGCCACTTTCAGTGCTGGAAAGTCCTTGACTGGCAGCTCTCAGGATGGGTGCTCCCTGTCATTGGTAGAATTGTCCAGCCAAAGAGTCAGAAATAGGGCTGCTTCTGTGTCAGCTCTGTTCAGTGGCGGTGTGACAGCTGTTGCTTGCAGTGGTGTGTCTGGTTTTGGTGTCTACAGCTCAAGGAGGATTGTCAGGAACTGGAGGGAGCTCCAAATGAAGTTGTGAGGTGATTAAAGGACTGGAAAACATGCGTCACAGAGAAAGGCTTCTTCCCTAAAGCAGATTTTGAGCATTTAGACTAGATTAGGAGTCCAAAATCTTGATTTTTCCCCCTGGATGAAGGGGAAATCACTGTGTCAGTCCTTTACCAGCCATGGAGCCTCAAGCTCTGTGCTACTGAAGTGTATTGCCTACTCTGGCTTGAGCACCTAGTGCCAAACCACTGTAAGCCCCCAAGGCAGCCAGAAATTGCATGGATGAGACAAAGTCTGCTTTTCTCGGGCCACAGTGAGAAAGCGTTGACAAGAAAATGTTGAGCAGGTGTCCTTCACCTCTCCCGGTGTCCTTCACCTCTCCCAGCGTCCTTCCTGGTTCATAAGCAGGGGCAGGGATCCTCTTCAGAGGGTGAACTTCCTTGAGTAACATCAGGGTAAGAACGGATTTAAACTGGGAGTTCACCTTCCTCTCTGAACACCCCAACCAGAGGTTATTGTGTATGAGGAGACCGGCTCCATGATAATTTGCATGTGAAAAGACTATTTTCTGGGGGGCATTCCCAAGGACTCTACGCTTGGAGCATTCAGGAGTAAATTCGGAAGCTTCCTTGGCTGTCTGGGTCAGGCATCGTATCTCTGCAGAAAAGAGGAGCTCAGGCTTTGTCCTTCCTGGTGGCCATTCAGGCAGCTCCCAGGAAGTATAAATAGTGCTTCAGGGAGCATCGGGTCCTGGATTTTGGTGTCGGAACTTGCAGTTAAACATCTGCAGTAGCTGGTTGTGTCTGAGTCTTTCCCTGGGTCTGGCTTGATAATTCAGCTTAACAGAAAATTAAGAGACTGCTACAGCGAACTTGTTGCAGCGATTAAACTTTGTTGCTAGGCTCTTCTAGCTGACAAAGCTAAAATGGAGTGAGGATTTGGTGTAAAGTGGATAGAGCATTCCTACTAGAAACCAGTCATGGACTTCAAAACAAGGCTGTTGCTGGAACAGTTTTCTCAGAGGTCTGTTGAGTTCTCCATGACAGACAATATTTTAATCAAGAAAAATCTTTCGAACCATTTATGCTCTAGTTCAAATGACAATTAACAAATCTCTGTTAATACAGAAGTGTGCCAGAGCTGCTGTAGTAGTTTTGTTGCGAGAAGCAAGCAAATGAGCCCCATCAGAGCAAGCTGTATTGCTCCCACTTCTAGCATCACGCCAGAGCTCTTCAAGGCACAGAGCTGGTGCAGTCCAGACCTACTTAACTCAGTGACAGGGATCTTTGGTCAGGTCATGGGACAGTGATCCTCACCCCAGCCTCTGCCTGAAGCTCTTCCCAAGTTCCAGCACCTTCCATCCCAGTGCCTAAGTGGGAGCAGCAGCATGAGGAGTGGGAAGAGAGAGGGCAGGAGGAAAGGCAGCCTCAGACTCTGTTCATGGGGAGCTGAACTAACACGACATGTGGGTTCTGGTGCACAAGTCGTGATGTTACTCCTGATGATCTGTGACCTGGGTGCCCACCATAGTCCTTGAAACAGGCACTCGCAGCTTGTGTCAGTGCTGGTTATGGCAGGGGTTCCTGTAGCGTGGGCTGCCCAGGCCGGGTTTGGAGAGGGGCTTTGCCCGAGCACAGACCGGTACTGAAATACCTCAGTGGATTTTAGTTCCTGCTGGTTTTCCCTACTTGCTTGTGTGGAGTTTCCACATTTGCAGTGAAACAGCTCTTACCTATTTTTGCCCCGCTCCCCCCTGTTTCTTTTATCCTGTTTTAAGTTAAATGAAGTGAGATGGTTTTATTCTAAACCTGTGTTACAATACTAAAGGATGGAAGTAGAAAGTGCTATCATATGTTCAGCGCTCAGCCCTGACATCTCTGGTGATCAGACAGGCAAATCCTGGAGAGCCGTCTGCCCCTCGTTGTGCTCTTCTCATGCTCTTCCCAGCGTTTTGATACCTGGTGTGTGAATTCCCCAGGCACTGGTTAGTAGGACAGGTATTAAAGAGGGTGCAAGGGCAGCTGCCTGAGCCCTGCCTGCTGGTACTCTCTCCCATATTAGCTCACAACTGTGTCTCCTGCTGACAGGTGAACCTCTCTAGCACCTTGAGCTTTCCAAACTGCAGGACTCTGCTTGGTGCTTGGGGAACACAGGCCACCTCGTAACTGAAAAGGAAAAATGAGGGATTTGCTCTTAACTGCATTTGTCTGACCCAAATTAAATAGCGATAAAGACCAGGCAGCTTAGGCTAGTGGTTTGAATGGATCCTGCAGGCAGTCCAGCCCTGACCCTAAGGCAGAAAGCAGGCTTAAACCCACGTTGTGATTTCTCCTTTGCTGTCTTCGTGGGAGTTGGAGAAGGCACAACCCTGTCTTTTCTCAGCGTAGCCCTGCCCACGGAAACAAATACCACATGTCTCCAAGCACCTGGAACCAGGCAAAACACAGGGTAAGCTCAATAAGGGAGGAGCCGTCTCTCAATCTCATATATTCCTGCATTCAGAGCACTGTTACAGGACAATAAAGAGAATTTGTTCTTTGTTCTGAAACACAGGAGAGCTCTGGTGCATATGCTCAGGAAATCAGAGCTCAGACAATATCCTCTGAAAGTGTGGTAAGGAGTCAGACCTGAGTAGAGCAATTTTCACTTAATCTTGTTTGGGAGAAGCAGGAGGATAGATTAATTCATTTAATTATGTTTATATTTTGTTTTCTAAAAAAAAAAAAAAAGCATCCATGCTGTCTCTGGGCAGATGTAAATGAGTACAGAATGATACCCAGCAGCAGATGCCGTTCCCAGACAAATCAGATCAGTGGCTGTAGTGGAGATTACAGTAATGGATTGTCCAAAGTGGACGTACAGTCCGTCAGCCTTGCAAGACATCCCTGTGGGATCCTCAGTGTGGGCTTTCCCTGGGGGGTGTGGCATATGGAGGGAGAGTACAGGGACTGGCACTGGTAAGAGAGACCCAGCTTTTTGCTTTTTCATGAGTTGCCAAATGAACAGAGACCGAGCTTTTGCCTTGCACCTTCTTGGTACTTGCCAGACCCCGGTAGCTCTTTGCTTTGATTTCAGTGTGATGGTTTATTCAGGAAAACACTGGGCTCAAGTCAGGATTTCCTTCGTCGAGGACTGGGGAGGCCTCTGTGTTGCCCACAGGTGGGCATGGGAGGGTGAGACATCCCAGGCTGGGAAGAGCCGGTATGTTCTGGGCAGCTTATGTGAGGAATGAGGACAGTGTCAGGCTGTGTGGGCAGGCTAGAAGGGGATCCCAGGCAGGAGGCACCCCAGAGACTGTGGTGGGGGACTCACAAGGAGCTGGGGAGCAGCATGGGAATCCCTGGTCACTCCATGGGAGGAAGGAACAAAGCATGCAAAGAAGATACAGAATGCCATTTCACACCCCCTCTCTGTTTATTTTCCTCAGTCCTAAATCTCCCTTTTCAATGCTGTTGCGAGCCAGGCTCCTTCTCCCAGGCCAAACACAGGCAATAGTGATGTTTGCTTCACTTGCCCCTTAAACAGCATCACGGCTGCCCTGTCTGGCCTGGCCATTGTCCCCCTGTGCAGAGGGAGGAAGGGGAGTGCAGCAGAAGGGGTTTGGGGCTGACAGTGGAGGTACTGCAGCAGTGCCCACAGGAGACTCATGAAAGAAAAGAAGGTTTTTTTCATTCTTTGTTTTGTTTTCAGGCAAGAGCTCCAAGAGTTGAGCTTGCAGGACTAACAGCACTGGGCCTGTGTCTGGTGGGGGATGGGGAGAGGGAAAAAAAGGTGTCCCAAGAATAGTCCTTAGAGCTCTCAGGAGCTCTGTTGGAGCTCAGAGCATGCAGATACTGCCAGAGGATGGCTGCAGCTCAGGGGGCTTCTGGTGTGTGTTTGGGTTGGTCAGGAGGTCCTGCATGACAGAAGCACCCCAGCGTACCAGGACATGCTCCTGCCAAGGGGACCCCATATGCACGTGTCCGGGTGGGACATCCTGGAACACGCAGCAGCTGGGGCCAGAGGCAGAGGGAGATGTGGATGTTCATGGGCTTACGCAGCATGTGGGATAGACAGCAGGAAGACAGCTGGCCACAGACGCAGGCTTTAGCATGTCCTTCCTAAAAAAAAAATACTTGCTAAACCAGCAGCCACAGGGGTGTCTGTGGGTGTTGTAACCCCCTAGGAATTTACATGGCAAGTTTGTGTAATGTTACAGTGGACAGAGTAGCAAGTGCTGTAACACACATGCACAGATGCACCAGTGGGGATATTTGGGGAAGTGCTGATGGATTTACCTTCTGTTCACTCTTTCACTGAAAACGTGTGCAAATGGGCACATGCTGGGCAGTGGCACTGGCCAAGCTGCAGCCTACAGCAGTCCCCTCCCTCCCCTCCAGTGCTACCCCTGGATTGCAGAGCCAGGTGCCTGTGGCTGTGACCCTTCCGTCCCTCTCATGCCCCACCATGGTTCTTCTGGCATCATTTCATACAATCACAGATTTGCAGAACAGTTTGTGTGGGAAGGGGCTCTTCAAAGGTCATTCAGTCCAACCCCCTGCCACGGGCAGAGACATCCTTCACTACATCGGGTTGCTCAGAGCCCTGTCCAGCCTGACCTTGAATGTTCCCAGGGATGGGGAACCTGTTCCAGTGTTTCACCACCCCCATCATAAAATATTGCTTCCTTATATCTAGTCTGAATCTACCCTCTTGTAGTTTATAGCCATTACCCCTTGTCCTACCACTACAGGACCTGCTAAAAATTTAGACCCCATCGTGCTTATAGGCCCTCTTTAAGTACTGAAAGGCTGCAGTCAGGTCTCATGTCCCATTTTTCACTCACCAGTATCCCCAAGTCCTCCACAGGGCTGGTCCCATCCCATTCATCCCCCAGCCTGTACTGAAATTGAGGATTGCCCCAGCCCAGGTGCAGGGCCTTGCACTTGGCTTTGTTGAACCTCATGAAATTCATGAGGGCCCACTCCTCCAGCCTGTCAAGGTCCCTGCTGTTTCCCACCACAATATCTGCCCTTGCTGCCTTCCTGTGCACCATGCAGCAAGGGTTTCCCTACGGTCCTCTTTTCCATTCCCCACTGCATCTCCAGCCTCCTGCTTTCTCTGAGTCCCTCCCTAGCATGACTGTCATCTCAAACAGCATCCCAGGCTGTGCCCAGCGCTGAACCAGCAGCAGAACAAGCAGCTTTTGCAATTCCCAGTCACCCATGTGATGATGTCTAATATCTTCATCAATGACCTGGACGAGAGGATCAAGTGCACCCTCAGTACGTTTGCAGATGACACCAAGTTGTGTGGGAGTGTTGATCTGCCTGAGGGCATGAAGGCTTTACAGAGGGATCTAGACAGGCTGGATCAATGACCCGAGACCACTATATGGTGTTCAACAGGCCAAGTGCCGGGTCCTGCACCTGGGCCACAACACCCCTCTGCGATGCTACAGGCTTGGGGACGAGTGGCTGGGAAGCTGCCCTGCAGAAAAGAACCTGGGAGTGTTGATCAACAGTGGCTGAATATGAGCCAGTGTGTGCCCAGGTGTCCAAGAAGGCCAACGGCATCCTGGCCTGCATCAGGAACAGTGTGGCCAGCAGGACCAGGGCAGTGACTGTCCCCCTGTACTGGGCACTGTTGAGGCTGCACCTCGAATCCTGGGGTCAGTTTTGGGCCCCCTGCTGCAAGAAAGACACTGAGGGGCTGGAGCATGTCCAGGGAAGGGAAGGGAGCTGGCGAAAGGGCTGGAGCACAATTCCTGTGAAGAGCGGCTGAGGGAGCTGGGGTGTTCAGCCTGGAGAAGAGGAGGCTGAGGGGAGACCTTATCACTCTCTACAACCACCTAAAAGGAGGGTGCAGAGAGGTGGAAGTTGGTCTCTTCTTCCAAGTGACAAGTGATGGGAACCACCCCAGAGAAGGTTTAGATTGGATATTAGTGAAAGTTTCTTCACTGAAAGGGTTGTCAGGCTTTGGAATGGGCTGCCCAGGGAGGTGGTGGAGTCACCATCTGTGGACGAGGTGCGTAGGGGCATGATTTAGTGGTGAACTTGGCAGTGTTGTTAGGTTAACAGTTGGACTTACTGATTTAAGGGTCTTTTCCAAACTAAAATATTCTATGGTTCTACGGTAGGCCATTACAAGGAAGGTAGTGGGCCACACATGACTGATAACTGAGCCATTCCCTAGCAGGACACACCAATGAGGGTCTTTCTTTGTTGATTTTCATGCAGCTAGTAGAAGACTTGTGTATCATAAGCTTCCACTGGAACATCAGATCTGGTTGAAACCATTCAACAGCTCCCAGAAGCTGGGGGTAATTGAATGAGTGGATGGGCAATGTGGGGGAAACAGGGTGAAGAAGAGAAAAGGAGGCAGTTGTCAGGACAGTGTCACCTGGAAAACATGCAGGTAGTGGGATGCTCACTGCAGCTGGTATCACCACGGCTCAAGGAAGGCTAGGAGCCCTGGGAGCACCTGCTGGCACTGTTGGGCTGCCCAGGCTTCCCACCCTCAGCCATTTATTGACAGGGGCAAGAGGCATTGTAGAAATAACTGCCATCCTGGGAAGTTTAGGAAATACTTGTAATTGTCAGGTTTCCATCCCAAATGCACTCAAGGGTTGAAGCCAGCTGTTGTATTTGCTTTGCCAGATGAGGTTCCATGTGTTGCATGTGAATCATAAGAGGTGCAACAGGCTTGAGCTAAAATTACCACTTCTTCCAACTGTTTTGCACCTGTCTGACTGTTCAGATGCTTGAGTATTGAGTGATTTGTCCACGGCTCCTGGAGCATGAGGATCGTGTAGCTGCTCTCAGCTGCCATCCCGGGCCTCAGGAAGGTGTGAGTGGAGTCCAACAGCCTGAAAAATCACAGCACACTCTGGAAATCCCTTTGGGGTCATTGCTTTGCAGGAAGAGCTGGAATCTAAGTGACACAGCACTCTCCTATGATTGAGAGCCACGGTGCTTTAATGTGGGCTGTGAGCCCCTGAGTAAAGGAGGAGTTGTGTTGGTAAAGGAGCTGTGCTCTGAAGGAAAGGATTCCCCCTTGCCAAAGCCTCAGTGGCTGCAGAGCTCAAATCACCAGCTTGTGACAGGTCCTGGGGAGCCTGGGAGAGAAGTTGCTATTTTGTGGAGTATTTGAGGTGGTTGTTCATGCCCAATGATACAGCCCATGCCAGCCCTCAGCCTGTTTGTGAGTCTTTTGCTCTTTGTGTGTCTTCCCTCTTTGCTTGGAGGGAACTACAGAAGCTGACAAGGGCCAGATGGTTGTGTCTGCCACATGTGGTGTTGCCGTGGTGGGTCTTGAAACAGGAAAGGTTGAAGATCTCTCAGAGGATCATGGCTTTGAGGTGCTGGAGCGTGTCCAAAGAAGAGCAATGGAGGTGGGGAAGGGTCTGGAGCACAAGTCCTGTGAGGAGTGGCTGAGGGAACTGGGGGTGTTCAGCCTGGAGAAGAGGAGGGTGAGGGGAGACCTTAGCACTCTCTCCAGCTGCATGAAAGGAGGGTGCAGAGAGGTGGAGGTTGGTCTCTTCTCCCAAGTGACAAGTGATGGGACAAGAGCAAACAACCTCAAGTTGTGCTAGGGGAGGTTTAGATTGGATATTAGGAACAATTTCTTCACTGAAAGGGCTGTCAGGCACTGGAACGGGCTGCCCAGGGAGGGGGCTGTGTGTCCATCCCTTCAGGTATTTAGAAGATGTGCAGATGAGGTGCTTGGGGTCATGGTTTAGTGGTGGAGTTGGCAGTGTTAGGTAAACAGTTGGACTCCATCGTAAAGGTCTTTTCCATCCTGAATTATTCTGTGATTCTGTGACTGTGGTTTCCTATCGAACTCTGCAGAGAAAACTCTGTTTTAAAGCATTACAAGGCTGCTCAGAAGCCTGGCTTTGCTCTGAGTGTGGGCTACAGCCCTATGATGCAATTTTAGAGTGGATTTGGGGGGCTGTGACAGGCAGGAGCTGTTTTGATGCTGGGAACATGACTGGGATCACGAATGTGATCCTTTACCCTCTTCCTGAGGAGCTGAGCCAATCCTGGGACTGGAAGCTGAAGGTTTTGTCTCCTGGTCCCCCCCACCTCCCCTTTCACAGCCAGGAGACCACAAAGCTGGTTCCCTGTGCTGTGCACGGTGACTCTGAGCACTCCTGCTTGCAGGGTTCACCCTTTTGTCTATTAACAGCCCAAACCTTGGCAGATTCAGTATTTGAATTTCTTTCTAGATCATGTCAGCTGAATATTTCCTTCCCTTAGTTCATGCTGGGCCAATAATCCCTTTATCTGCATTTGTCATGG
This sequence comes from Rhynochetos jubatus, assembly GCA_027574665.1. NCBI lineage: Eukaryota > Metazoa > Chordata > Aves > Eurypygiformes > Rhynochetidae > Rhynochetos > Rhynochetos jubatus. Next base: position 3,052,544 of record CM050662.1, read on the forward strand.
CCCAAGTCTGACCCATCTGGATCCTGCCAGGAAGGACAAAAGCTGGAGTGTCTTTTATGGAGAAAGGGAAATATCCTTGCGATGGGACGCATTTCTCATTCTGGAAACCCCCCAGAGTATGAGGAGTTTCATCATCGCAGCATTATGTATAGAAACGCTATTTTAGGTAATTTAGCAGGTGCTCTGTGTGTTAGTTTAACTTTTCTCCCTCCATCTGCTTCCTGTGCAGCTGAGCGCATGCCATGGCTGGCTGCAGAGGTGCAGGGATCCGACAAAGGCGCAAAATAACCTTTCCAAAGAATTTATCAAAATATCCTTCCCAGTGTGTTTGGGGCACGGGTGGCAGCAGGGTGACCCAGGGGAGATGATTACTGCTCTCAGTCCTGTCTCATTCAGGAGGGCTGGAACGGTCCACAAGAGGGTCCATTTTTAGGGACTCCTTTTAGGGATGTCGTGGCCTTTTGTTCTGCCTCTGCCTGGCTGAGCAGCATCCCAGCAGCTCTGCTGGCTGGAAGTAATGGCTCACCGGTGCTTTGGGAGGCTGCAAATCTTCCCCTGCTTGCCTGCTAACATTTTCAAGCCCATCTCTGCAAAGTCATGATCTTAAAGCTGGGCCTTGTCATTGCATTACAGAAGCAGCAGGGAATGTGAGGAGCCCAGGGGAGCCTGGGGGAAGGGCCAGCAGCATCCCCTGTTAAGGAAGAGGGAAGGCAGGAAATTGTGGCAATAGATGGGGGAGGCAGGAGGGTGGTGGGCTGTGGGCTGTGTCTGTGGGAGGCTGGCATGGGCAGTAGGACAGAGGGATGCTCGTCCTGGGGCTGCAGCCCCAGCCATGGGGCTGTGTCCTCAGCCTTCCTTGAGCATGGTGGAGGCTCAGCACCAGCCGGGACGGATCCGTTCCCTCTTGCTTGTCACTTTGTTAGCCTGGAAATGTGCAGGCTGAGATTTTACTTCTGCCATCTGCCGCCAGCAGAGTGTGGGAGGCAGCAGGCAAGGTGGGGAAGGCTTGGAGGAAGCTGAGAGAAACATCAGTGCAGTGGGGTTTAGGCAGTGGGGAACAGCCTGGGGGGACCAGAGGCTGCCTAGGAATGGGGCTGGAGGAATGGGCTTGAAGATATCCCCTGGCCCTGGGAGCTAGGGTGTGGGGGGGGGCAGAGTACTGCCCCAGACAGGCTGCTGGGGGAGGTGGTGGGAGAGTGGGAGCAGCAGCCAGAGCTGGGGTGCAAACAGAAGCGAAAGGGAAAGAGGCTAGGAGGAGAAACAAACCCCAGCCACAGCTTCTTCCCTGAAGCGGGGAAGCCTGGGGTTGTGGGGTGGGAGCGGTGCTGGCTGGGGGGCCGCTGTTGTAGGAAAGCCCCAAATGAGAGAGGAGGGAGGATGCTGAGGGTGTCCTGGGCAAATCCTACAGCCCTGCCAGGCACCCTCAGGGTGCTGGGGTCTCATCCATGGCGTGCTGAGCTGTCCTCTCCAGCCCCTGGGGCTCTGACAGCCTTGCTCTGGCCTCAATAAGCTTCCTCGGTTTGCTGTGGGGCTGCTATGGCTCGTGCTTCCAGCTGCAGAGCAAGAAAACAATTTTTCAGGAATCCACCAGGCAGTTCTGCAAATAAATGTTTGCAAGGCCTTCGGCTGCCATAGCAACGAGCTCCATAGCAACCCCGCAAGGAAATGAATAATTCCATGCTTGAAGTGGAAGTTCAAAAAGGATGTGGTGCCACAAAACATCTGGTCAGCAAAGCCCCCGGCTCTGCCCTGGGCTGCTTGGGTGGATGGCTTGTGGAAGCCCTTGATAATGGAGGGCTTCCTCGAAATGCAGCCCCCAGAAAGGCTCACAGGACAAGTCTTTCACTTTAGTATTTCCAGATTTCCAGGTAGCCAGGTTTAACGAAGGTGTTTGCAGGTCATGCGCTGGCTGGACCTGCCTCTGCTGGCACAGCCCCCTGTCCGTGCTCCGTGTCCCTGAGTCCCCCTAAAGTGCTGCGTCCCTGGGTTTGTCTCAAACGTGGGATTGCTTCCTTCCCTTCAGTCCTAGCTATGCTGGAAACGTTCCCAAAAATGAAAGCCAGCTCTTTCCTGAGCTTTGAAGTGTGGAGTAGAATTGAACAGAGGAAAAAAAAAAATCTATCCAATGGGGGATGGGTTTTTAGAAAAAAAATCTATTGAGCCGACAGCATTTGTATTAAACCCAGCAAGTCCTTGGAGTTATTTCCATAGGAACCAGCCTGCCTGTTCCCTCAGCAGTGCACAAGGCTGTGGCTGAGTGGGGAGCAGTGCTGCACGGGGAGGTCTGAAGGTCTGCCTGCCCGGGCAGGGGGACCAGGGCAGGGCAGGCTGCTCGCGGGGGAATCGATGATTCACAGCTCTGATTCACAGCTCTGTCCTATGGCTGTGGAAGACAGCCAGGTCTGGTCATCAGCTGTGTGCCTTTTTCCAATGCGAGAAGTTATTTTTGGGCATTTTTAGATTACAGCACTTGTGGTTTTTTCTGTGCCTCTGAATTCTGGATGATTACACTGCAAATAATTGAGGCACTTGAATTTCCTGCTTGGAGAAGTGAGCTCAATACAATTCTTTTGCAACTCTCAGGCATTTCAAAAATAGCTTTTCTGTGTGTTGTCATGGGGAACAGGCACACAGCTTTGGGGCTGTTTGTGAAAAACTTGGGAACACTGGGTGCAGTAAATTTCAGAAAAGGACCTGGGGTGGCATCAGGTTGAACATGAGGCACCAGTACACCCTTGCTGTGACGGACGGAGATCCAATGTATGGTGGGTTTTACTGTTAAAATTGTAGTCAGCAGGTCAAAAGAAGAGATGGTTGCCCTCAATTCAGCACTTGTGGGACCATACCTGGAGCACACTGTGCCCTGTTTTTGGGCTCCCCACTGCAGCAAAGACATGGCCATATGGGAGCCACCAAAATGATCAGAGATCTGGAGCCTGTGACAGGGGAGGAGAGACTGAGAACTCCTTCAGTTTGGTAGGAGAAGGGACTCATTGGTGTCTTCAGAGGTGCACAGTGGAAGGATGAGGGTCAATGGGCACATGTTGCAATGAGGCAAATTTGGAGTAGGTGTTAGGAAACATTTTTCACCCAAGGGTGGTCAAACACAGGAACAGCAGGCCAGAGAGATGGACAAACCTCATACTAAAAATGTGGCTGCTCAGAGCCTTGAGCATCTAATATAACATTGGATCCAGCTGAAAGCTTGGCCCTGTTTTGAGTGGGGTGTTGGACCTGAGACCGTCCCACCTTTGTTAGGTTGGGTGGTTCATATCCCTCTCCATCTGAATCAGTCTGTGGTTTTGTGATCCCACAGAGCATTAAGGGGATGTAGACCTTTGAGTGTCCCCCTGGCATGGGGGCATAACCGTAATGCAGGGGCCAATGAGGTCCACCATGTGAGTTCACATGTGTTCACTCCCTCTCTAAGACCAGAAGAAAGGAAAAGGGTCTGAAACACTGCCTGGCCTGTCTCCCCATGTTCCAGGGATAAGCCTCTCCCTGCTCACTGGTGATGCAAGGTCACACTTCCCTGGGAGCACACACCTCTAAAACATGAGATCCAAACAACCCAAACAAGATCCACATGTAGAAGGAGATACAGCCGCTCCTCTCATGTTGTGCACTGGACTGTTGGATTGTGTTACTCAACCCCCTCCCAGGCTGCAGGCACCAACTGTGGCCCTTCTTCCCCACCTTTCCAACCCAGCCCTGGGCAAGCCTGGTGCTCAGTGGTGGCCAGCTCTCCCCTCTGTGCCTGCATGCAGCCACAGAGCCAAGGATCATTGGGGTGGAGATTGAGGACCAGCTGGTTAAGGAGCTCGGTGAGGCTGGGGGGGGCCTGGTGCTACCTCCCAGGAGAATGCCATGACTGTAGGGTAAGCCTTTCCTTCCATGTGTTCCTGCTGTCCTAGGGCATGGAGGCACAGCTTTGACAGGAGGCAGGAGGAGCGTCTCTCCAGTGCAGCCTGTTGCCTGAAGGAGAGAAGGGAGGGGAGGAAAGAGTCTTTTGGGAGGTGGAAAATATGATGCTGGCACTGTCAAAGAGGGAGTTGAACCTGAGTCTCCGATTTCAAAACAGAGTTCAAACCACTGGCATATTACAATTATAAAAAAAAAAGAAAGGATTTGGCACTTCCTTGTGCTTTCTCTTTCCCCATCCCCAGATCCCATCAGTGTGCTGGAGCAGCCCCCAGAGCCAGGAGCAGCGGCTGGGAGGCACTGAGGTGTTTCTGGGCATCTTTCCTGCAGCTCCGAAAAATCTGGGATCCTCAGCTGCCAGCTGGTGGGGCAGCTGGTGGGGCAGGAGCTGCTGATGTTAACTGGTGGCTGGGGTTGTGGTTTGCAGTGGGGTTTAGGTTACTAAGTCCTTTATTGGATCTAGCCCAGGGCTCTATTCCCAGCCCTGCTTGTGACATTAACAGGTCACTGCAGCCCCAGGGCTGTCCCTGCCATCTCCTCTCTGCCTGGACTGCCTGCATGCTGCTCGCTGACACAGCACTGAGCGCAGGGCAGCAGTACCCACGTCTGCGAGTCTTAGCACAACCATCATGCAAGCACTGAAATCAATTTGCGAGGTGGGTAAGCCTCGCTTCTGGCCTTCCTGAAACCGTGCCACCACCCACGTCGCAGAGGAGCGACATAAATTGTTTGTGTGATGCCCTGGGTTGCAGCAGATGGCAGGTGTTTCAGAAGCAGTGCTGTTGGCAGTGTTGTGCCAGGGCAGCCTCTGCTGCATTAGTGATATTTTGCATCCTCCACAGATAAATTGGTGTGAGAGCAGTGCTGTGCGCCTGGCTGGCCGTGGAGCAGGCAGGTGGTACAGAAGGGGAAGGTATGGATAGTTGTGTGGTCCTGGCATAGAATCATAGAGTCATAGAAGGGTTTGGGTTGGAAGGGACCTTAAAGACCATCTAGTTCCAACCCCCAGCCATGGGCAGAGACACCCTCCACTAGACCAGGTTGCTCCAAGCCTCATCCAGCCTGGCCTTGAAAAAGACAGCATGGGGCCATGTGTCTTTTGGGCAAGATACTGAAGACCAGGTTTTCAGCAGAGTACCTGGGAGTGTCCATATATGCATCCTTACACTCAGATCTTGTGTTTCAAAGGCAGTTTGCCTATATATACCCTTCACTGGGTCCATACCAGTTGTGTGACCGGGCCTGATCAGAGCTCACAAGTGCTTTTACCCACCCCATGCATCTGCAGTTTTATATCCTGTGTGCAGGACATTTGCACAGAGGCTGGAGAAAGCTCTTGTGAACTCAGGGCTTCCCTCCTTGCAGTGCTGTGATGCAGCTGGGGCAGTGACCTAGACACGGGAGCTGCCCATGCCATAAGGTCACCATGGCACATACAACTTTCAAGGACGGGCCTGCGGGCCCATCCCATTTCTGAAATGGCCATATTGAGCCTGCCCTGCATGTGAGGGCTGCAGCGGGTGCAACCATAGGGGACACTCAGGCAGCGAGGTGCTCAGCATGGTGGTGAAGAGCCCATTTGTCACCCAGCACGCGGCATTGAGTTGGCACCGGCAGTGCCTGTGCTGGCATTTGCAGCACGCAGGGTGCCGAGCGCTCAAGCATGGAGCTGCTGCCAAGACACCCCAGAGATGGGGGAGATCTTGTCTGCTTGAGCATGTCTGAGCAGGGCTTTGGTGTCTGCCAGCTCCCGAGTGCAAGGGCTGGGACCAGTGTGGTGGAGGAGGAGGCCACCTCCATGCCTTGCAGCCTGGTGTTTTGAATGCTTGCCTGAGAAATAAGCTCAGCTCTCTCCAAGGGGAAGGACTTTCAAATCCCCCATTTCTTTTCTGGAGAGCTCCCAGCCACAAGAGTAGGGCAGCCCTTGCCCCATGCAGGCCAGCACACTGCCACGGGGCAGAGCCTGGCATCCCAGTGGGGAGGGGAGACTGGCAGTCTGAGTGATATGGTCACTTAGGCTCAGAGCAAAGAAGGACCCAGGAAGCTGGTGAGATGTTTGTCTCTGCTGGCAACAGTAAGGCTCCAAGGGGGCTCTGGGAACACAACCTGGACCTTTCCGGAGGGGAAGTGCCACCACCAGTGAGCGGTGGCCAAGCACAGCTGGCACCTGGCAAATGTGAATGCGGGGCTTGTGAGACTGTGCACAGACTGCTGATTGTAACACAGACCCTGTTTAATCAAAGCCTGGTAGCATTCCCAGAGGTTTCCCAGGCGGATCTGCAGTGCTCAGCCCCCCCATCAGCCAGTCCCAGGGTACCAAGGTGGGCACCCACCTCCCTTCTTTCTGTTCTCCGTTGCTCCAGCCTCCCCAGGACTGTTTGCTGCTGGCACTGCAGAGGTGGCAGCTGCTCTTGGACTCCCATCAGAGCAGGTTTCATGGTGCTGGGTGGCTGGGTCCATGTTGATCCTGAATTCCATCATGCCGTGGGGTTTTCTCACCCTCGGTCTCATGAGTGAAGCTGCAGACCAGAGTTGTAGCCTGAAATAGTTTGAAAGGGGAAACCCCTCACATGGCCTGCAAAAGCAACAGAGGACCTGGTTGCACAAGAGTGCATGCAGCTCTTGGGCGTTAGGGACAGCACTTTTTGTGGTACTATAGTGGTGGGAAGGCAGCTACAGGGATTTAGAAGTGATGAGGTGATGGCTGTCTCTGAAGTCAGCAGGAGTTAGGTAGGTGTTGCTGGAACCACCACTGAGCTCCCCAAGTGCTTTTGGTATTGGTAGTTATTATTCAAGAGCCTGGAGAGGGATGGGGACTTCTGAAAGGCTCTTGACTCTTGAGTGCTGTTTAATAGAAGGGTTTAAAGCCTGCAAAGTCCTCTCCCCCAGCAGACAAGCCTGCAACCTTGGCTTCTCATGCTCTCTGACATGCCTGCTCCTCCTTACCAAGCTGCAGTAACTTGCTTTTTCTTTTCTTTTCCTCTAGCTCCCAAAATGGAGAGGAAGGTGGAGCCTGGCCCAACAACCAGTTTGACACAGAGATGCTTCAAGCTATGATCCTGGCTTCAGCAAACGGTTGGTCTCCATTGCACGTGGGAAAACCACAGTACCTGCTCTTGCGCAGACATCTCAGATGTGTGCTGTTAGATAAGATGCTGGTGGGACTTACGTATCTGGGTTATCTGGGGTGGCTTCAAAAGGCCTTCTTCAGCAGTTGCTGGTGGAAAAGCACTCCTGTCTGTGTTACTCTGCAGAGGAGAAGGGTTGGGAAGGATTCAGACAGAAGAGATACCAGATAGCCATCAGCATCAGGCATGCTGTAGGCAGGGGTACCTCTTCCACCCAAACTATATTATCTGTGTACTGGACAGATCATTCTCTGGCTTGTCACCGAGTTGTGTTACATGAAAGAGCCAGTCTTGAGCTGTATTGTAAGCTACTTTGTTATAGAAGGTCACAGTAAATGAAACATCTTTTGTGTTGCAACTTGCCTTAAGGCAAGGAGGTAGGAAGGCTGGAAGATTCGCTGGGCCAGGAATACAGGAGAATCATAGAATCATAGAATGGTTTGGGTTGGAAGGGACCTTAAAGATCATGTAGTTCCAACCCCCCTGCCATGGGCAGGGACACCCTCCACTAGACCAGGTTGCTCAAAGCCTCATCCAGCCTGGCCTTGAAGACAGCCAGGGCTGGGGCATTCACACCTTCTTTGGGCAAACTGTTCCAGTGCTTCACCACCCTCTCCGTGAAGAATTTCTTCCTGATACCTAATCTAAATCTCCCTGCTCTCAGTTTAAACCCATTACTCCTTGTCCTGTCATTACAGACCCTTGTAAAAAGCCATCCCCACAGCTTCCGTGTAGGCCCCCTTCAGGTACTGGAAGGTGCTATAAGGTCTCCCCGAAGCCTTCTCTTCTCCAGACTGAACAAGGCCAATTCTCTCAGCCTTTCTTAATAGCAGAGGGGCTCCAGCCCTCTGAGCATCTTCGTGGCCTCCTCTGGACTCACTCCAACCGGTCGATATCCTTCTTGTGTTGAGGGCTCCACAGCGGGACGCAGTACTCCCGGTGGGGTGTCACGAGAGCAGACTAGAGGAAGAGTAGAGAGAGAATAGAGTAGAATCCCATCCCTCGACCTGCTGGCCACACTTCTCCTGATCCAGCCCAGGATACAGTTGGCTTTCTGGGCTGCCAGCGCACACGGCCGGCTCATGTTCAGCTTTTCATCCACCAGTACCCGCAGGTCCTTCTCCTCAGGGCTGCTCTCGATCCATGCTCCACCCAGCCTGTACTTGTGCTTGGGATTGCCCCGACCCGGGTGCAGGACCTTGCACTTGGCCTTGTTGAACTCTGTGAGGTTGGCAGTGGCCCACCTCTCCAGCCTGTCAAGGTCCCTCTAATGTAAACGTCTGACTTAATATCCTCAAAAAGCCTTGTGCCCAGAGACACCGGCATGTGCTCCCTGTTCATGCTGGGTCCCTCCACAGAGTCATTGGGCTTGCCAAGGTTTGCCGTTGGAATCTGTACAGTTGTAATCACTAGGGTTTGTTTTGGGGTCATTTCAGGTTGGTTTGTCCTGGTGTATGGCTGTGCCGCGTGGAAATGGTGGGCGGGGAGGCATATTCCTGTGCATCCATGGTCTCCATGGCTTTATATAAAAGAAGCGCAGTTATCACTCTGTGCAGCACTCTGGATAAAGAGGCTGGTTTTCATACAGCCTTTATTTATAAATACCTCCAAGCCTTTTCCCCCTTGATTTAAAAATAGAAGTAACAGCACAGCCATGAAACCCTGTGCAAAATGCTTAGGATATTTCCTTTGAGGGGTTGGGAGAGAAGGAATTTGGGGGAGGAGGGATGGCTTTGGTGTTGCTTTCTTGGAAGGCTGAACTTTGCTGCTCTGCAGACATGGCTGCTGTGGCTGGGAAGGGGACGAAGGTCTTGGACAAGGGAGTTGTTTACACTCAGGGGAAAGAAACAATGCAAAAATGTGTCTCTGCCCTGAAAAACGACCATGGAGAAATGGCCTCCGGGGTTGCATATGGTTATCATCACCTGGTGCCTCCAGATCCGGTTTCCTTGCTCGCAAATAAAGCTGTTTCTCTGACTGCTGCTCTAGCAGTCCCCGGGATCAGAGGGCTGAGCTGAGCGGGTCCCTTCCAGGTTAAGCACCGACTTCCACATAGCCCTGGGCCCTGTTGCAGCAAATCTCCCCCAATCCACAAGTTTCAAACAGTCCTAACCTCTCCCACGGTTTCAGTCTGTCCAGGAGGTTAACTTAAATCAGATCCATCAGCTAGATAAGGGCTTTCCCTGCTGCAGCCTCAGGGAGAGGATGGCTCTGTGCACTCCATTCTTCTCATACCCATTCGGGCCTCTTGCTGCGCTGGCTGGCTGGATGCATGCATGGATAGGGACACAGCACAAGCTTTTTCCACCAGCACAGTGTTTTCATGTCTCCCCTGCTCTCAGTTTCCCCCTTTCCTGCTCTCACTCATTAAGCTAATAGTGTTGATTGGAGCATGCTTTAATTAGGGGCAGTGCTAATTACCCATTAAGCTTTGTGCTGCCAATCCTTGGGTAATGTTTCCTGCCATTTAAATAATACTTATGGCTTACTGTCACCTGCTGAGCCCTGTTTCAGCTCCAAGGTGGCAGTGGGACACAGTGACACTGGTGATGGCACTGCATGCCTTTTGCTCACCGGCTTCTCCGAGCGTGAGCTGCTCCTGCACAGAGCAGTTGATGCTACACCAAGCAGGCAGAAACTCCACTGATGCTCCATGAGCTAGGGATGCTCCCCAGAAGGGGTTGGTGATGCCCTGCCTGCATCCTTACCCTGTGTGTGGGGGTCATCCTTTGCTTCAGCAAGAGGCAGAGCTGCTATGCCAAGCCTCTCTGCTGATCCAGTTGCTCTGATGACTAAATCGCTTGCCCAGTGGTTAACTCACCCTCCCAAGGCAGAGTGCCTGGGGAGCTGGTTTCCCCCACAGGGCTGCCACCCTGCTGTAGGGCTTCTGTCTCCCTTCCTGGACTCCCTTTCCCTGGATCTTCCTCCCTTGGAGCTGGGAACAACATGAAAAGCCACTGTTTTGAGCCCTCTAAAGGGGCAGGGGCAGCTGCAAAGACAGACCAAGGACCACAGATGCTCCAGGACACCAGACACTAAAGGGCAGACATCCTGCCCTTAAAATACTCTGGCTTCCAGTGAGAATTTATAGGCGTGCCTTGAGATGTTGGGAGAGCAGACAGAAAGGCAGCCCTAGGAGGTCCTTCTCACTAGCTCCACTGCCTGCAGGCAGAGGCAGATGGGCTAAATTGGGTTCTCCTGAAAGCCCCACCAGCAGCTGCAGCAGCCCGTGCTCGGGCGGCTGCCCCTGTCCGGCTTCGCCTCCCCTCTGCCCACGAGGGTGACGGAGTTATTTTTGCCCAAGCGGGTTATTTTTGCCCAAACCTAAATTCTGGTTTTCCTCCTCAGGACTGTTTGGGATAATGGCTGGCTGCTGGTAACGGCTGAGGCTGACCTTTCCAGCAACAAGAGCTGAAGTGCCCTGCTTGGCAAGCATGGCTCAGTTTATAAACCTCTATTGTCCCTGTTCTCTCTTCTTTTCAATCTTAATGACAATGTTACCTAGAAACAGCCCTTTGCTCTTACCCTGGACCAACTGGCAGGCCTGGGAACTTCACGGGCGGCTTTTTCCCCCCGTGAAAACTGTGCTGTGACTGCAAACTAGTTCATGGCGACCGGTTGTCCTGGATGCTGCTGGCAGCCCCCAGCCTATTCACTGCCCTGGTGCAGCTGGGATGGTCCAGAGGGGAAGCAGGGCAACAGTACTCAGTGAGGATGACACAGGAGAAGGTGCCCAAGCCCCCAGTAGGTCTGTATCCAGCTGGGGAAGCTCAGAAAAAAAAAAAAAATTCCCCCCTGATGTCAGAGGCCAGTCCCTGGCTGCAGCCTGGCCTGATGGCAAATCTCCAGCCATCCCATCCCCAGTCCTGACACCCTGTGCCAGGGTGTGGGGTTGGGTTGGTTGTTAATGAAACAAGCTGCTGAGGAAGCAAATGAGGATTAGCCATAAAGATAAGTCACTGTATCTGCACATCTCCTCCAGCCCAAGGTCCTCAAAGCCCCACCAGCTCTGGGACCCATTTAATGGGGACTGTAGAAAAATTCTCCTGCTGCTGGAAGCTTCTGCAGCAGAAAGCAAACCGGCACTTCCCCACAGTGGTCGGCTGTGTTTGTACACCCTCCTTCCTGCCCGTCCCCCGGCCTCAGAGCACAATATCCTGCCTGTTTTCGGACTCACTCTGTGTTTTCCTCTGCCTGCTCCAGCAGAGCAGCTGTAACTTTTCCAACTGCAGTTGCTTAATGCTTCTGACCTCTGCGAGGGGATTCGTACACAGCAGTATCACAGGGCTGGTGGGATGTGGCCCAGGTTTTTGTCTAGCTTTCTGGCTGGCTTAGCCACCTCCATCTGCTTGGGGGAAAGCAAAGGCAACACAGGCATGCACTGATCTGATCTGAAGTGAGGGAAAACACGAGGGGACCAGCCCACGCTCTCTGCTTACTGTTTTTCCATATTTCTGCAGACTCCTCTGCCTGTGAAAGGAGGGAGCAGCAGCCCCGGACTCTGCCTGGGGTGCTTCAGGTGCCTTTGCTGGGTCTCTCCAGCCTCCCAGGAAAGCGTGTCCATAGCCACATAAAGCAGTTCAAGGCTGAGATCGGATCCTTAGGGTTCAATGCAGAGGCAGGGTTTTAGCAAAGCACTGCAGAGCGGGGCTGAGCTGTGCATGGGCCATCATGCTGGAGCAGCTTGTGCAGCGGCTCATAGCAACACCATCGCTTTGGCCTGCCATTCCCCCCATGCTCCTTTCTCCCCCTGCTTCCCTGCCTCCCCATCTGGTCTTCACCTTCCAGCAGTGCCTCAGCATCCCGGGGCGGGGGGGGAGGGGGGGGCTGGTGGGGTGGTCTGCAGCCTTCCCCACCCCTGCGCTTGCTCTCTCTGTTCTGGGGCTTTGCAACGTGACAGGAATGAATTTGCCTTCCCCTCCCCCCGCTCCCAGATCTGGACCATCAGACATGCTTCAGCATTGATTTCCTTCATGCTTGGCTTCCTAGAGCCGTTTTGCAGTACAGCACAGAGGGATTTTCTTTCTCCTCTCATGTGCTCTGCTCCCTGAATAAACCTGGCTGGAGAAATATGGGGTCAGTGTTGTAAATGCAGTGGAAAAAAATAATACTGGATTCCCCTCAGTGCATTACTAATGGTTGTGGCCATACAATATGTTTGTAATGGGATGCTTTCAGAGGGGGTTTGTGTTTTTCTGTGGAGGCAGCAGCCGGGGAGGGGGACAGAGCAGGCAGCTTGGGCAGGCAGGGAGGGACAGGCTTCTGAGGGCAGAGGAAAGGTTGCCCTGTCCCAGCCAGCCTCCAGCCCTATATCCCAAACCCTCGGTCATTATGTGAGATGGAAACAAGGGATTTTGGTGCCGGCTGTGCTGTGCTCCTCAGCATGCACGTTGCAGCCACCCCGTAGAGCACTGAAGGATAGCGAGGGGTTGTGGCATCAAGGTCTGGGTTTGACACCCAGTGAGAGCCTTCTGGGGCTGCTGAGGCTTGGGGTGGGCTCTGGCCAGCACTAACAACCTGCCCTTCTTTTTTACCACCCTCCCCTGGAATTCCCCACAGAAGCTGCTGATGGCAACTCAACCCTGGGTGGCGGGACAGGCACCATGGGCCTGAGTGCCCGCTATGGCCCCCAGTTCACCCTGCAGCATGTCCCCGATTACCGGCAGAACGTCTACATCCCGGGCAGCACCGCCACCCTCACCAACGCCGCTGGCAAGCGTGACGCCAAGAACGCTGGCTCCGCGGGAGGCAACAAGAAGAAATCTGGGAAGAAGGAGAAGAAGTAGAGAAGAAGAAGGAGACCTTAGAGCTACAGGGCAGCCAGCTCCACCACTTCCCACAGACCACAGCCCAGGCCGGAGGACGAATGTGAATTTTTTTTGTGATGCAAAAAGTAGGAAACGCTGCGAATGTATCTCATCATCATCAGAGCTAAGAGCAGGGGCTCGCTGCTGTTAGGTCTCATGATGAAAACCAATCCGGAAGCTAAACCGAACACAAACAAGTGCCCTGTGAATATTTGCTAATGTTTTATACGATCCCTCGGGTATTAGAATATGCAAGGACGGAAGGTCTTCTGCCACGTCTTTGAATCTGATTTGCTCTCAGATAGTCCGAGAAGGGCATGAGGCTTGTGCTCGGCTTTGCCCAGTGTAAATAATTTTAATGCGGATCTTTTAATTTATAAACCTTCGATCATTTTTTTGGAAAGGAAAAGGCAGTTCCTAGCTTAGAGCCCATGTTCCAGATCTTTGCTCTTAAACTTTCCATTAGTAAAATTCACCCTTAGTTAGTGATGGTGATGGATTTGTTGCCGAGAAGTTGGTAAGGGAGTGCTTCAGTTCCTGCTTACCTGTCACATGAAAAAAAAAGGGGTTATATTGTGTATAGCATGAGTCAAAGGGAAAATGGTAAAGCGGCATCCTAAACATCCATTTAGAAAAAAAAAGTGCAAACACCAATGGCCTGAAATTTGAGACAAAACACCCACCCTCCTGATGGCTGAGAGGTAGGGAATTCCATGAGGAGCATGCCAAGGTGTGTGGCAGCTGCCCCAGCAGTTCTAGGGGTCTCCGAAGAGCAGACACATCTCATCCCTTCTTTGCAGTAAATATTTATATGTACAGTCAATGTTCTTCTGGAATTAAACTGAGCGCCTGGGTCCTCTGCGGCCAGGCAGCCATCTGGTCCCCACTGAGGGGACCAGGGGACAATGCTTCATGTTTCTGCACAGTGTCTGCATGCGCATCCTTCACCCCATGCCTGCACTAGCGCAGTTAGCTCCACAGCCCCAGAGAAGTCTTCGCATGCCCACGCAGTGTGGTGTGAACGTGCCGGTGGCCTCCCGGGCCTCCATGGTGGGGCTGCCTTTTGGGTGGGGTGGATGGGATCGGTCAAGTGGGATGGGGAAACTCATTGCTTCTTATTAGGAGTCTACACCCCAAATAAGGTCCTTATTTGAGGTCTACACCCCAAATAAGGGGGTTATTTGGCATCTCCGAAAGGGGTGAGATCGGCAGAGCTGCCAGCACATGGCTTTGGTGCAGAGTTGGTGACCGAGTAAGTGACAGTTGGTTTGGTGGTGCTCAGGGACCAGAACTGGAGAAGGGACCCAAGAGCTGGGGGTGAGCATGGGGTGATGCTGCAAAGCCAGCAAAAGGCAATAAGGGGGGACCCACTGGGCCAGCCCGGAGGAGGTGATGCTCCCGCTGGCTTTGGACTTTCCACCCCGTGGAGCGAATCGAAGGATGAGGAGCAGAGTTTCTCCATGTGCCCATCACCCATGCACCAGGACAGCTTCCCCTATCAAAGCAGCTCTGAGCCCCCTCGGTGAGGCAGAGGGGGACTTTGCATAGCCAGAGCAAGGAGAGGGGCTGCGGGGTGGCCAGGAAGGGGCCACGTCAGGTTTTCCAGGGAGGGTGTGTTGTTTTTTTCCTTTTTTAATGACTAACACGTAACTCACCCGAGCAGATCCAGCCCGCTGGGCCAGGCTCCGGCCTGGCAGCCATCACCCCACTGCCACCCCCTATCCCCAAACCCAGGGCAGCAGGAGCATCCGCTGTAGTTCATCCAGATCTGGCCACCTCCAGCGCTGGCTGCGCTGGGAGCAGTTCCCACCCTGTCCCCTGCAGCTGCCACCTGCCCCCACCTCTAGAAATGCTGTAGTTGAATCATAGTCTTTATATTTCTTTTTAATCTGCAATCTGAGGTAGAGTAGTGAGTGTCATGTATTTAGTGGTGTGTTATTTTTAATCTCGGTAACTAACTTGTGGACACCAGTATTTTCAATTTTCTCTGTATCTTCTTTCCATGTGGTCTGTGCTCCAAGTGTACGTGAAATGAAAACACGCTTGCCCTTTCAATGTGTCTAATATTGAATTATACTTATATATTATATATATGCTTATACCCTTCTTATACCCATATAGACCAATGTTGATGTGTTACACGCAAGTTTTATACTCTAATATTTATATTGCTTTTTTTCTTTGGGAAAAAAAAATAAAAAATGGTTTCTTCTGAATAAATGGTGTTTATTCTGATGGGAAGAGCTGGGCACAGATAGGGTCTGTCCATCCCAACGCTGCTGCTGTGCCAGTGTGGGGTGGTTCAGCCCCAGCTCCGGCAGAGGGGATGCTTTTGAGGTACCTCTGGGTTCCCAAAGCCTTTAGCAGAAGGTGACGTGGCCGTGAGTGGCATGGACGTGCTCCTGGCTGGCATTTTTGGGGAAGGGCAGGGCAGACCCTGGCACACCCCACTGAGGAGACCGTGGTGTCCTACAGCCCCTTCCCCAGCCCCCAGGGGATCCAGTTGCCGTTCCCCATCACTGGCAGGAATCTGGTCACCCCCAATCCCGGGGGGGGGTGGAATCCGGCGCCCCTTCCCCATCACCAGCTGGGATCCACTTTCCCTTCTCCAACCCCGGGGCGATTTGCTTTTTCTGGTGCCGGGTCTCCTCTCTCAGGCGCGGTGCGGGGGGTGGGGGTGTCCGACCCAGGCCGGGGAGAAACGCCCCGTGGCTCGGGGTGTCGCAACCGCGGAGGAAAAAATGAAGCAGCTGCTGCCCAGATGGGAGGGAGAGGGGGAGGGGAGACAGACAGACACACAGCCCCGGGGGGGGTGGGGAATGGGGTTGGTCGGGGGGGAGGAGGAGCAACGCGCAAGAAGCTCCCGCAGCACGGGGGCTCCTCCTCCCCCATATTCCCACCCCGCCGGCTCCAGTGCCTTCGTCAGGGCTGCAGCTCCGTGGCTTCAATCTCCCCCACCTCCCAGCAGCCTCCGAGACAGCTTTCCCACACAGAGACCACCCCCCGGACCCCTCTTGCAGCCTGACAGACACTCCCCAAATCCCCCTGCACTCCACAGACGCATCACTCCCCCCAGTTCTGCTGCACTCCCACAGACACCCTCCCAGAGATCCCCATGCATCTTTCATAGGGACACCTCCTCCAGAATCCCCTGCACCCCACAGAGCCAGCCCTCCTCCCTTCCCTGTGCACGTGGGGACAGCCCTGGTCACACACGCTCCCATGCACACACGTGTGCACACACACCAACACGCACCCACATGTGAGGGGGTTCCAGCCAGAGCATCTGCCTCTGGGACGGGTGGTCCCAGACCACAGAGGAGGGGGCAGGGCTCAGGGTGGTGGCAGGGCAGGGACCTAGTGCTGTGGGGCCACTGTCACGCCGTGCCCTCGGCCCAAGTCCTGGGGCTACTGACCCTCACATGCACGATGGAGCACCTAGACTGCAGCTCCAGGGGGACAGGGATCAATGGCATCAACCCACAGCTAACGGGTGGGCACGTCCAGGTGCCACCCCTGGGCTGTCCCCAGGGTCGCCACCTCCTTTGCCAGCAATGCCAGCAGGCACCTGGAACTGGGCGATGGGGGCTGTGGGTAGAGGAGGAGGGGAGAGTCCACTGGCTCCCTGGCTCGGTGACAGCTACCGCCAGTGGGACAAAAGGTGTGGATCTGGCTCCAGGAGCCCACAGCCTCCCTGGTGTCCTGAGCCCCGCGTTGTCCCTGTATCTCCAGCTGCTGGTGTCAGTGTAAGGACATGTGCAATGTGAAATTTCATTTTTCCCCTGTCTCACCAAAGCACGCCAATTAGCGCTGATGAAGGGAACCCAGTCCACTGCACTAATTAATTAACAGGGACAGGCTGTAGTGGGACCATGTTCCTTGCAAGAGGACTTCCTGATCAAGGCTGATGAGAGAAGGGAGGCCAAGAGAAACAGAGCCCAAGTCACAGTCCTGACAAAAGGGATGTGAAGAAGGCGACAATACGGAGCCCCCCAGCAGGCACTCGGGCTGAGTGGGCATCAGGGGGCTAGAGGCATTGCTCCTGAGAAGAGTGACTTGACCTTGGAAAGGATAGGACGATCCTGGATGCGGGATGGGAGTGGAAGAGCGGGTGGAGGCTATTGGTTACAGTCTGCGTGCCTGGTGCTGGTGGGTGGGGGGTGAGTGGCTGTATCCCCTCCCAAATCAGATGTACATGTGTATTCACCAGGAAACTTCGAGGTGGCCCGGCCAGTGAGCAGAGGGGAGCCTTGGGTCTGGGCTGGGGTATCAGGCGAGTGATGCACCATACTGGGATGCTCTGAACATCCCTCAGCAGCTAGAAGAGGCTCATATCCTCCCCCACTCTCGTGCCCTCCTGCTTCACTCTGCTTCAACTCCATCTCCTTTTTTCCCCTGCCTCTGGGAGCAGCTCAGTGCTTCTTCCCCCTGCACCCTCCACTGTCCCTTGTCAGTCTCCCAGGCACATCCATGGCATGGACCCTGGGAGCCCTGGGCTGCTCCGCATGCATTTGAGTTGGAAGCCCTTGGTGGTGCAGGATCAGGTGACACTGTGCTGGAGACCCTGTTGTCCTTCCCCCTGGGATTGTCCCCAAATCACCACCTGCTTCTGGTGGGGCTGGAGCTTGTGGGTGCCACAGGCCGTGATGGCCCTGCATCACCAGCTTGTGGGGCCCTTGTTCACTGCAGTCACTGTTTTTTGGCTTGTTGACCTTGAAAATCAAACCAAAACAACAGGAGGAAAAAAAAAAGGAATTGAGCAAACCTGGTTTTCTGCTGGATTTGTGAGTTGAGCTGACCCATGGTCACTCAGCCACAGCGAGGGCTGGGTGGGGACGTGGTGTCTTGCCCACTGACGTGCTCCTTGGCATCAGGCTGTAGTCACAGGCTGAGTCAGGCAGCTCCTCCAGCCATGACCTCACCCGGCAAAGCCGTGGGGGAGCCGTGGGGGACACAAATCACCAAAAAGCTGTTTTTCACACAGGTCCCTCTTACTCGCTCCTTTGGGGCTCCCGAAGGCAGTTGGAGGTCGCCAACAGACACTGGGAGCTGCAGGGTTAAGCGTGGCTTTGTGCATTCCATGGGAAGAGCGTGCAGCTGGATTTCGAGTAGAAGAAACCCAGGGGGTCAGCAGCAGCAGGGGCTTCTCCTCCCATAAATGCATCAGGGGGAGGGCAGCTGATGCCGTCAAAAAGCACTGTGAAATCCCAGTGCTTGGGATACAAAAGGGCTAAGCGGGACTTGCAGGGGCAGCGGGTGCAAAAGAGCCAGGCGAGGAGCGCAGGTGTCTGTAGCAGGGTGCTGTGGTGGGGAAACCCATGCCGCTCAGCTCCCTGCCAGCCCCTCCCCCTAACACCCCACTCCCCTGCCCCGGGTTTTATTTCCCCCAATGCAGCCGGCTCCTCTCACAACCTCACATTCCTGGGTGGGAGCGAGGTGTTTCGCCATTCTCCGCATCATTTCCTCTTCCATAAATCCACTTCCCGATGCTTTGATTTATTTTATTATTTTTTTTTAACAACTTAAGCCCTGCGTGCGGAGATGGAATAAAATTTGCCTTTTGTTGGCTGAAACCTTGTGACTGTGGTGAAGGAGAGGGTGGAGACAGGGCCAGGACACGGTGCCTGCCAAGAGCTCATCCATCACGCAGAGGAGCAGAGCCAGCCCTCAGCCACTCTCCAGGCTGCAGGACACCAGGCAAAGCAGGATGCGGTGCAGCCTTTTTGCAGCCTGCGTCACCTCGCGGTGGCCTCTGCCATGCAGTGACATGAGCTGCTTGGCCTCTGCTCTGTCTGTGTCGCTCTTCCCTGTGCCAGCAGCCTGGTGATGGAGGAGCTTGGCCCCTGGGGAGCTGATGGCAGCTGCGGCCAAGACCTGGAGTCATGGAGAGGGGAGGGCAGGCAGGGGAGGGGGCTGCCAGGCAGGATGAAGGCAAAGCGGATGGAGGCAGGAGAAGCTGAGGGCTCTGCTGTCAGGCCTTGGTGTGACTGGAAGGGCTCAGCTCCAATGGGACACTGCTGTGTGTCCCCCACCCCCACCCCGGGGCCTGGACACACCTGTGATGCTGTGGGTGGGACCTGCGAGGGTCACTGTCACCGAGCTGCTGATGGAGGAGCTAGCCCAAGCACTTGGCCCCTGGTCTGATATCAGGAACACCACTCCACTCCCTCACAGCCCAGTGCTGTCCCCCCAACCTGTCCTGGGGGGATCCCAGGGCACATAGCCAGGCAGGGCCAATTCCCTCATGGATACACCCAGCCCACATGGGTCCCCATGGAGTTTGGGCAGAGGCAGTGCTTTGGGAAACCCCAGCCAAAAAGGAAGTCAAGAAAAGCCACTCGTGGCCAGAACATCCCTCCGGCAGCACACAGCAAGGGGCAGGGGTGCCCGTGCCTGGGGCTGCCTGCCCAACTCCCCTCCCTTTGGCACATGTCGAAAACAGCCGTGCCCGGTGTGGGGAGGGGGATTTTGGCACCTTCTTCATCCGAGCCAAACCACCCAGGGCTTTGCTGGGGCAGCTGGGAGCAGGAAGGGGATTGGAGATGGCTGTGTTGGGGCATGTCCTCCTTTCAGGGAACAGGGAGGTGGGTGGCATGGTGCCCAGGACATCCCACTGGTCAAGGTTTGGGAGTCACTGCCAGTTTTGGACTGAGGAGCAGTGACATGTCCCAAAGACCTCCCCTCCTCTCCAACAGGGATCACGACACATGGGATTTGGGGGAGGACCTCCCGGGCGAACCCCAAGCAACACAGCCCTGCTGACACAAGGAAGAGAAAGCAGCCAGTGAAACTGTGCTGTGATGGGGGGCAAGGACCCCCTCATACTGCCCCGGCTCCAGAGGGCTTCAGGGAGCGGCACCCACTGCTTGTCCTGGGCCCCAGGATGTGGATGGGTGCAGGGCTGGCAGGTGGGGACCCTGCCATCCTCCCCATCACCTCCAGACCAGTGCACAGTCAGGGGGGCCCCGTGAGCAGCAATGGGGTGACAGAGGGACTTGGACTCCCTCCTCAGAGATAAAGAGAAGGAGGGTCTTTGTGCTGCAGAGGGAGATGGGACGGGTGCCAGGAAGAGAGAGCAGCCAGATGGGAGGAGAGGAAAAGGAAGAGGCAGACAAAGCTGCTTTATGCAGGGCAGCATCCGCAGGGAGGGAGGGAGGCATGGAGAAGGGACCTGATGGGAGGGCCAGAATGGCTCCCCCAACCCTCTGGTCCCCAGGACAGGGTGCAGAGAAAATGTAGTGCTTATTTTATCTCTACCCCATCCTTACCTAATTTGCATTTTGGTGTTAGCTTTACAATGTCCATGTTCATCCAGCAGTATGTGTAGGTAATATACAAATCAATAAATATACTGGGGGGAGGGGGGTGTGCCATCAAAAACTTTGGAGCCCACTGCTCTACACAAAGCTGGTGGGCGCATCATGTCGCTAGAAACCAGAAATCCTCCAGGGCCACTTCAGCACCTGGGATAACACAGCACCTCTCCTTGCTGAAGCCCACCACGTCTCTGCTGGCCCCTGCAGAGTTCTGGCGTGTCCTGACCCCCTAACCAAGCATCAGCCCCACGCCCCTCTGAGGCCATCCCAGCCTGGCTTTCCTCCATCCCCTGACCCTCCGGTCAGGTCCACTGCCAGCTTTAGACAATTATTTTATCATGGCTCTTTTTATTCCCCGTTTTCACAGGACAATGCTGGCGCATCGAGCCGTGGGGCACCCCAGGAGACCCCGCTCCCTGCCCCACCACCCCAGTTGAGGTCCTCATATTCCCCAATTAGCAACTTGTCATTGATGAGCTCATCAAAAGGCTTCTAAAAAAAAGACCTAAGGAGATTTGACACAAACTAGGGCAATAATCAGGTCTCTGTCCTCATTTCTAAATTGTCCCTGCAGTCCCCAGCATCCATGCAGACAGGGACCAGCTCTGAAAAGGCCCGTGGAGCAAGCTCTGCCTGGCCAGACCCACCCCACACCTGCTGCAGCAATGGGGTCTCTTTGAAGAGAAAATGGGTCTGGGGGAAAGGCAGGAACATTTTGGGGCAGAGGCCTGGCTAATGGTCATGTCCTCACTAGACTGTGCCAGTGGGAGGATGGAGAAGGCATGAAGGAGGGTCGGGGATGGGGAAGAGATGCCGGTGGCAGCTCACTGCAGCAGGAGGGGCTGGAACAGCTCCAGGGGACACCAAGGACCCCGCCTTGGTGATGCCCAACCACCCTCTTTCTAAACCCATGGCAGCAGGGAGGGGAGCAGAGACTCCCACCACAGGCAGGGGGTAACAGCCAGGGCAGCAGGGGCTGGGTCTGACCACAGTGGGAATTGAGACACCCCATGGGGTCCCTACCATGAGACACCAGCAGGATTTAGCAGCAGAGGAGATGTTGCACTGTGCGCTTGGCCCTGGGACGAGGAACATAGCCCAGGGTCAGTTGTCCATCCATGAAGGCTGCAGTCAGCTCCAGCCCCATACACAGAACCAGCTGCAAGGACAAACTCTTCCTGGGCCACTAGCACATGGCAAAGCATTTGTTCCTCTGAAGTGACCATCTGTGAGAAAGCATCCTTCATCCCAGCAGAGCAGCAGGGAGCTGTAACCTGGCCGATTTCTGGCTGTGTCAACCTCCAGACCCAGCCAGCAGCCAGGCTGGTGCTGCTCAGGTGATAGCAAGGGCAGGAGCACCCCTCCACGGGGGCTCCAGGAGGGACACTGCTGGCACAGAGCTGCCACATGGGTACACACACCTTTCGAGACAAGAACGGCTTCAGCGGTGTCATCAGGGCTCTGCCAACTGTTTAATTCCCTGGGGAATATCCCTTATGGCAGCATTTGGATAGTGGGGGTGACTCCTATGCTCACCAGCTTCCCACCCACATGACATTTGGGCAGGGGGGACACCTCCATTGTCCAGAGCCCCCTTCACATCTGGGCTCTCAGGAACCAGACCAAGTTTGCCAAGGTGGATTTTCTGTGCAGGGAACAGGACTTCCAGCCTCCTCCTGGGAGGACCTGGCAGGACCCAGCCCACCGCAGCAGTCACAATGCTGCTCCAGCTCCCCAGTAACCCATCCCAGCCCAGAGGAGATCCCTGGGGCTCAGTGGCACAGTGTGCTAGGTTTGTCTCTGCACCAGGAAAATTACGGTATGGAGGCAAAATCACATTTTTGTACCAAAAATAATGTTTATTTCTCCATCCTTTGTGCATACAAACTGTCATGTTAACACAGTGCTACCAGAGCACCACTTGCCCACAGCTGCAAAGCCATGAAAAAAGGCTTTATATTAAGGGAACTGTTACAAGAAAATAAAAGCTCTCCAGCAAGGCTCCAGGCTGGAGCCACATATCCTGATTTCTCTTTCATTTTGCAGCTTTCCAGGCCAGCTAAATGCAGCCATGGACATTTGGCTGCACAAAGGCAACCCCTGCCTGCACTTCCCAGCCTGGCAGAGCCCACCAGCACCCTGATATCAGGGTGGCACAGCTCACAACCCTACAAGGACCAGAAGGCAGAGGGACCGCTGCTTTAATTGCCCTACTGGCCCTTTTTGACTCCCTCATCCCTTCCTGGGGGACATGGGAAGGGGTTAAGCCTTGCTTCTAGTGGGTTCACCCAGGTTTGAGTGAGAGGAGTCCCTGGACCGTGGCCAGCACCATCCTGCCCCAGGCTGAACCAGAGCAACTCCCCTCCCCTCTACAATCAGCATTTTTCTCCTTCAAGCACAAACCTCTTGTGCACAGGCACGCACCTACCCCTTCCTGAGGGCCCGTCTGCAGCCGCTCACTTGCTGCTATTCTCTTCGGTTCACGCGTGGCTGGGTTTGCATGCCAGAGCCGAGCACCTGCAATGGCAGCAAGATAATAGACAGGCAGCACACTTGAAGCAGGGAGCAGGCATCGTGTCCCACACAAAGAGCCCTGGTGGGGACATCGGCTGTGCCACGTGTGGTTGTCAGGGTGACCTGACACAGGACACACACTCTCCTCAGCTCGCCTGGCTTTTTAGTAGCGCTTCCAGCCCGTCATGTGATAACAAGCCCCAGGAACAGCCGAAATGCTATGAAAAATAGAATTGTATTATTGTGGAAACGTACACAGTGCATTAAAACTAAAAGCTGCAAAGCCTTAGAACGACCTCAGGTGAGACCAGTGCTCCCAGTGGCCCTCAGGTGGGCATAGGCTCTCATAGGAAAGAGCCTATCCTGTGCTGGGTGACCCCAGCCACGCTGAAAGGCGCCCCCCATGCTGTGCTGGCTCACCCCTCCCTGGTTGGCTCTCCCACATTGGAGGGTGCCAACCTGCCTTCTCTCTGAGACCATTCCCAGCCACCCTACTTCCTTCTCCACCCTCCTGGTACCCCAGCTCCCACCTGGGCAGGGATCAGTCTGCCTCCTCCAGCAGGGATGTGTGCTGGTCCCAGATGATGCTGGGCTGTTACAAATCACTCCATTACTGCCACATTCCAAATACATTAAATTAGAACAGGAAAACCACTCAAGACCTGGAAGCCGCAAGCTGGGGCAGAGCCATTCCCACCATAAACTATTGCAGCAAGAGCCAGCACCCTGCAAGACGAGACTTAGGGTCCCTGCTTTGGCACCCCAGCACTGAGCTATGTGTAGGGAAGGCTGTCCCTGCCTTTCAGGTCCAGTGTAAGAACAGCAGATGATGTTCCTCCCATTGGCTGAAGCCGCTGACCCTTCAGCTGTCTACAGGGGCTGACCAAAATTATGACAGGAGAGCTAAATTGACACCAAAACCAGCACAAATGGCCCCCAGAGCAAGAATGAAAATAAATTACCCTTCATTGCCATGCAGATCCCAGAGTAAGGCTTTATTTTACTTACAGAAAGCTCTTGCAGGTCACAGTTTTCTGTCTTCATCCAGCAGCAATGACTAGCTTGAGCATGATGAGCTCCGTAGCCTCCTCCAAGATGCCTCCATCTCTTGTCATCTCACTGGCCTTGCTTGGTTCTGAAAACAAGGTGCTGTTAGAAATGAGGGGGAGGGGGAGAAGCAGCTCCAGGACAGCTCTGGTACAGACCACCTTCCTCAGGGGCAGCAAGTGGCAGGGCTAGAGCAGCTACCTGATCTCAGGACACGGTGGGACCGAGGAGTTCCCACCACAGGGTTCAGGCCTCCACTTGCCTTCACCCCAACTCCAGGCAGCAGGCATTGCTCCCTGACGCAACGCTGTGACCCAAACAGGACTCCACACCTCATATGACCTCCTTAGGAGGCTCCCGTGGGAAAGGCCAGCAGCGGGTGTAATGGAGGATAATCCCTCACGATCTGGCCTTATCCATGGCTTCCCAGACACAGCCAAGTGCTGGCTTTCCAACAGCGAGGCCCAGACAGCTCCCACCTTTAAGAAGCCTTTACTGCTGAAGGCCCAAGCTCATGCAGCTCATGACACCATGCTCAAACTGTGCACTGGGGTATTCGGAGCTGGCCGAGCACCGGCACTACCACTGGCAGGAGCATTGGGCAGGCACCGGCACAGCCCTGTGGTGCTGCCTGCACAAGCTCCTGCCTTCAGTGCCTCGGAAGATGTATTTTTATGATTGGGAGGGGGATGGCAGAAGGGAGGGGACCAGCTCAGGCATATAAAACAGCAGCTGAATTACTCCCGAGCTGCTGCAGGCATGAGCAATTAACTCTTTCAGGACTGAAAACCTTTCATGCTGTCACCCTCGCTTCTGAAATAACCAAGGGCAGGCACTCAGAACCACGCAGAGAAGACAAGCTATAGGCTCCCATGCAGAATTTACAAGCATTTCAGAGACTCTGCCAAGTAACTGTAATGAACCCAGCACCCCTCTCTCACCCTTTCCATACCCTGGAGCACCCCTGAAGCTACCCCTCACCTCTCCTTGCCACGTCTGCCTCTCCCTGCCCTGCTCCCCAGCTCTATGCCGTGCCCATTTCCCCAGTGGTGCAGCAGGCAGGAAACATCACTTATGGGTCTGTCCCTCACTCCCCCCAAAACTAGAAAAGCAAGAGAAACATGGGTTGTGCACCAGAGAGGGCCAGGACAGCACTTTTGCCCTGTGTACAGCAGGTCTGACGCACACATGCAGAGCCTGGCTGGGAGGGCACCGACAGCCTCCAAACCATCTCCCATCTCCCTTCCACTTCCAGGTCTGCTAACAACACGTCCCCTGGGCAAGGTGGGCATTTTTCAGTGCATGGACCCTGTTTGGGTGCTGCTGCTGGGTCAGCCTCTCTGGGTGGGCTCAGGTTCCTGCTGGTGGGTTGCATGAGAGCTCCCTCCAATTTTGGTCCAGCAGCAAGCAAGGACAAAGCATTTGGTTTGTACAGACAACACAGGGAACATTCAGAGCTGCCAGGCTTTGTGCACTGAACTCCCCGGGGCTACAGCAGAAAGGAGGGGGAGAGATGGCCCCCAGCTGCCAGCTGGACCATAGCACAGCTAGACAGAGCTGAAAGAAAGCAGGAGCCTGTACTCAATGCACTTCTTGTCTTCTTCATCCCTCAGCAAAGCCGCCTCTTCCCCCAGGCTCTTCTGTGTCCCCCAACCCCTCTCCCAAGCCCCAACCCGTAGAAGCTTCTTGCTCCTCTGGACAAAGCCGTCCTCCTGGTTTTCCCTCAGGCCAAACCCTTCCCAACACCCAGCACAAACCCAGCACACTGCTCCCTCCCTCCACCTCCACTCCTTCCAGGTTGCAAATATTCCCTCACACCCCCACTGACACTCTCTCATCTTTCTCAGCCAGTGAATTTTCTCACATCCTCCCATCTTTTTCTTCCATAAATGTATTCAGTTGCTTTTTTTAACCCATGTAAACCATAAGCAACTGCAACATCCTGTAAAGAGGAGGGCTGTGAAACTACAGCTTGGCATTTAAGCCTGCCCCTCCCAGCTTCATTCAAGCTCTTGTGGAAAAGACACAATTATAATTTCATATGCCTCCTTCCTGCCCCTTTCCTGGATTGAGCAGCCCCAGGACTACCCAGTCATCCCTGCTGCCTCCCTCTGCACCTTATCTAGCTTACAGTGGCCCTCCACAGGCAGGGGAGCCAGAACTGCAGGCAGCACAATGTATTTCAAACAAAAAAGCCACTGCTGTGCTTGCTTTTCCTTGCTTTTCCTTCCTTTTCCAGGGATTCCTAAATCTCTGATGGGGATTTGGAGTTTTAATTCCTGCTGACATTGCCACGGACACACTGTAAACCCCATGCTTCACTCCAAGGGAAAATGGTCAGCTGGGAGCATCCCCCTGCTCACAGTATTAAAAGGGAAAGGCACACAGGACAAGGCAACCCCTTTGTGATGTGATGAGCCACCGAGCATCCAGACAAATCCTTCTGCAGTCTTCACCATCAGAGTCTTCTGTTTTTTCCTATTGAAATATTCCTACTATTCAGAGTCTTCATGATGTATTTTGTTTTCTGTCTTTTAGCCTGTTAAATAACAGGTTAGCAGCCATGCAGGAACTTCCCCCCTCATCCCACAGGAGCTTAGCTTCTTTAGGAGACTGCAAGACACCCTCTTTGGAAATCCAGGTGGGCTTCTCATGCCACTGTCAGCAGCAGCAGGACAACATGAAAACACTGCAGCTACTGAACATTAATAGTATTTTGGGCAATGAGTATTTCTGGCTTGACCAAGGGATTTTTTTGCTTCGGCATGATCGTACCCACTGGCAAAAACTGCAACCTGCCCTGCTCCCTGGCTCAGTTTGTGTTTAGAGTTACCTGGGTTTAAAGATGAACATCTTCCTCCCTCCCACAAACCAGGCAACAGCCTGAGCAATGGGGACAGGGGTAACACATCTGCTCTGTACAGAACAGCTTCATCCTGTTTGAGGAAGAGGAGTCCTGTTGTATCCAGCCCAGCTCAACCCTTGCTCTCTTTCCTTTGGATACCCAGGCCGGCAGCAAGTTTGGGGTGGGAGGGATGGATTTGTCATTGATTTTCTGCCTTCACTTTGCTGTGTGGTGGGGAGCAGATGGCATATGCGTGATGTTGAGGTGACAGAAAAGGACACTGATTGAGTTACTTCAACCCCAAACCAATTCTGAATCATCTGGCTGAAGCTTTGTGGGTAGGACAAGGGCCGAGCTGGACCTGAGGACACTGAGCTATTGTGTGCATGCCCTGCTGTGGTCTGCATGCCTTTCTCAATGACCTCGCTCCCCTACAACGGGTCCTTTAAGCTATTAAGCAGAAGCCTGTCGGCTTTTCCCATGCCTTTACAGTCTAGGGATGGAGCTGCTCGTGGATGAATAGACACAGCTGCCTGGGCAGGACAGGATTTGGAGATCAGAGCTGACAAGGCTCACACACTGAGCTCCTGTCTTCCTCAGCAGCCGTGACAGGGGATGGAGAAATGACCTGATAACTGGGCGATGGAGAAGCACAGTACATCCCACTGGAAGAGCTCCCGGGGACTGCAAAGCATCAGGCAGGAGGCTCACAGAGAGGACTCGGAGAAGCACTGGCTCCAGCAGAACCCTCTGCTCTCAGAGTACCACATGCATTGCCAAAACCAGAACAGGCTGGTACCTGGTGTGGGATAGCCTCAGCTCCACACAGCTGCTCGCTCACTCCTTGCAGTGGGACAGGGGAAGGGCGAGGGTTGAGATAAAGGCCATTTAATAGCTGAAGCAACAGCTAAGCAGGCAAGCAAAGCAAAATAAGGAATTCATTCCCCATCGGCAGGCAGGTGTTCAGCCATTTAGCACTGGTGGGGTTTAGCTGCCCATGCAGGTTAAACCATGCCAGGACCACATGGACACTGCACTGTACTGAAACCACTCCCTGCAAAGAGCAAAAAAAGGGGAAAACCCAGAGGGCAGGGGAGGGAAATCCCTCAATGAGAGGCAAAGTTCAGGCTCATGTACCCAGGACACCCCCACCCCCCAGTAAAGTGAGCCACCCTGGCCCTTGCACCCTGTAGGCAGCGAGTCAGGGTCCCTTGTTCCCGCAGGTGTGGAAAGGGAAATCCTCCCCCTCCAAGGGAAGCTGGGTCTGAAATGGCTGCGAAGGCAGCCAGTGTCCCCTTCGGGTTTTGTTTACAGCTGGAGAGCTTCCTGTGACCAAAGCAGACAGTGCTCCTCTGGGAAAGGGCCAGAGGGGTGAAACCAAGTTGGGGAGATGTCAATGGGACACAGGGCATGCCGTCACCAACAGCTGAGGCGGTGTATGGGAGCAGATGTGGTGCTGTGCTTGGACATAACTGCAGGTTTTGGGCTGCTGCCACTCACAGGCACAGTCCCGTCACCTGTGGAGGACCACAGGCACATCTAACACCACCAAGACACATCTGCCACGCAGACAGCAGGCTGGCCAGGGTCTGATGGGGCAGTAAGGTCATGCTAACCACGCATTAGCCTTGGAGCCTGCCGAGGCCAAAAGGCAGAACAGCCCGTTACTTCAAATCCCTACCCTTCCCTGTGTGTGAAAGATGAGCAAACATCCCACTGTTACTGCAGACTGCTGAAACCGAGTTGGAGATTTCTCCCCATGCTTCTCCTGACAGCCCCCACCCCCCCCCATATTTGAGTCAGAAAAGTTGTGGCTTTGTCTCTTCTATGTCTCCACTCTGTTTTTCTTTTTCCCAATGAGAGATCTTCCTCCCTGACATTTCTGCCCTGGTCACCAGCTTGCAGACATTTCTGTGGCACAGACCTAGCACTGTGTGTCCTCACACTCCTACTTTGGGCCTTCTTTTTCTCTGCTTTCTTTTCCACTCTGAGCACATCACATCCCTTCTACCCAGAATCTCCTATTTAGGGACCACTTACAGCAGCACTAACTTTGAGCTGCTCTAACATCCCTTCACACTGTTCTCCTCAAACTCTGTCATTTCTGAAGCTGCTTCCAAGCTGTCTCCTTTTCCAAACCCTCTTGCTCTCTCTTCCTTCTGGGTTCTTCCAACCCAAACCATTTCATGATTCCAAGAAAAAAATCTAGCATCCCAGTCCACATCACTGGGCAGGAAAACAGAGGATGGCAGGCAGGAGTGTGCAGTGAAAGGTGCTGTGTAATGGAGGGGTTGAGAAGCTATTTTGGATATGGATTAAAAGGACATAACACATCAGCAGCTCCAGCAATACCAGCTGGGTATGTGAACCATGCCATGCTTTCCTTGACAGCTGAGAGGAAGGAACAAACACCAAGTAGTAATAGTAGGCACCATTTTTTTCCTTCCCTTACCAGCCCTGGAGCTCCCTGCAGGAAGAAGGGGAGGTGGCACAGCCCAGCAAGCAGCACCTCCCCTGCCATGCTCCCCTGCTCTGGCAGAACAGGCTGCTGGACTGCAAAGCTTCCTGTAAAACATCCCCTTTAGCCACCTGCAAAAAGCCCAGAGGACCCTGTGACACCCACGCAGCAGGAACAGGGATCGGAGCCCAGCATCTGGACTCTCACAGAGGATTTGTAAGCAACAGCCTCACCCCCGCTCTGCTACAGAAAACAGCATCTTTTGCCTCTTGTAGCACAGAAAGGGACAATAAATATTCTATGTTCCGTTCCTCCATGTCTCTCAGGTATGGGATAAAATCTAGTGGGTCTTCACTCTGCATATACTCTGAGGGAACGTTTTCATGCTCCATGGGTATGATGGGGAGTGGGAAGGCATCCACCTCCCGCTCTCTGGAAGGGAGGGAGTGGATTAGGACCCAGACTGCCTGGCAACACCTTCCACCCTAGGGAGGAGGGGGTGGGGATGGCTCCGACAGGATTTTTGGGCATGTCTAAAGCCTTTCACTGCCACAGCTGTTGGATTATTTGCTGCAGACGGAGGCCTCTCTGGCTCCTCTGCTGATCTCCCCCAGGGGTCTTGTCCCTCTCTGCTTGGCTCAGTTGTCTCCTTGCTCCTCTCCAATGAGCATCCCAGGATGCTAATGCCACCCTGTCCTCTAATCTCCCTCTCATGATGGTGCTCAGGCCACTAAGGAGATTAGCCTGGCCTCAGCTGCTTGCCCTCCCTAATAACAGGGATGTTACCCTTCGGGGAGCCATGTGCAGGGGTGACACATGCGTTGCTATCACCCCAGTGGCAGTGCAGCTCCGGTGCCCTCTCCTATCCAGCCACAGACCCAGAGGTGGTGCCCGAGCCGCAGCACAGAGCGAGATGTGTTGGGAACCAGCATTGGTACGACATTCTCCTCTCCCCCCAAGCTGGGAACGTGGGATAACTGCACCCACCATTCCCTGCTGTCCCCTGTTTGTGTGGGGATCTGCCAAGCTTGAAGAAGAGAGGGTCAGGATACCCAGGCAGAGAACGGACCCTGGCATCACACCACCCCTTCCCAGGGCACAGGCTTGTGCTCCAACAGCACAGAGGCAGGTTTTAAAATGCCACTAAACACCCATTCCCAAATAAACCAGTACATTCCTTATGTCTCTGCAAAGCTGGGCAGAGGCAGCAAGCTCCAGCCCCAAATTACTCACCCCATGCCTGAAAGGGGGGCATCCGGGGGCTGCCCTGCACATCCTCCTCCGGCACAGCCCGGCACCCAGGCGGTTAATGCCGAGTGCCGGGCTCTTCGAAGATCTCTGTTTCCCTGACAACAGCTCCCGATGAATCCCAGAGCTATAAAATCCCATTAAACGTCTGCGGGAGCCGGCCCTGCCTGTGTTGCCTGCACTGCCACCTGCCGGCACCCCTCGGCCAGGCAGAGCCGGCAGCACCCCAGAAACACGGCTACGGGGAGCACGGAGCACCAACATGCTGGGAGGGGAAGCCCAGAGAATGAAACCTGGCTACCAGATCCGGCTTTTGGGCTAGTGAAGGAAGCCTGTGAGGTATGAGGTGTGGGTATACACCCCGCAAGTCACTAGAGCCTTGGGGGGTTCCTAAGAGGACCATAACATCCATTACTGTGACTTTGTCTAAACACCCTCTATACTTCACCTAAGTTGAGGTGGTCAGGCTTTTCCCTCTCTGTGCTTCCACCACTGCTGCAACAGGAAAAGGCATCAGGAGAAGGCAAGCAGGGAGGTGCCACACATTTAAGGCGATGCTCCTGATGGCAGAGCTCAACTAGTAAGAAAATCAGTGCTGAGTTTAGTCTGGTGTCACACAGAGGGCTCTCTGGGTACCAGGCAAACAGGGCTCTGGCATTCAGGAGATCCTAAGGAGTTACTGCTCCCCATGGGGGAAGTGATCCCAGGGAGAATGGGCCCCATCCCTCGAGGGGAAGCTGAAACGACAGCCACAAGGACAATCCATTCCCATGCGCCTGTTGCTGGGGCTCAGTGACCGTAGATGCCAGAACCTGGACACTGTATGTCCAGGCTTATTATTCAATACATAGTAACACACAAGCTATACATAACGATATGTAAGTCTTATTATACAACCAGGCTCCTGCAGGATTGCTCAGTCACAGGTACGAGTTGGATCTTCCCACGAGCTGTACCCTACGTTGCTCCCCTGTACTCCTGGCTTCAGAGATGCAGAAGCTGCAGCTTTTCCTTCCATTTGCAAGTGCTGCCGAGTCACTTGTATCCTGGGAAAAAGCCTCTTCTCCACTTGGGGAAGGATAGAGCAGGAAGCAAACAGTGCTTTCTTCATCCCCCCTCCCATCATCTAACCCCACTGCTGGGTAAGGGAGGGAAAACAGTCACAGGGACTTGCAGCAGCAGGAGACCTGGAAACTCTGGCATCTGTGGGAGTCAGGGGAATCCAAAGGGGCCACAGATGAAAGATGACACAGAAAGAAAATGCTCTTTTTGAGCTACAATTGCTGGCACAGCTGCTGGCCAGACCTCCTTCCGAAAACCGAAACATGCCAGCGGGGGGATGGAAATCATTAACTTGTTCGTTTATGTGATTTAACAATTTCCATCTCTCCCTGCTCCTTGGATAAGCTCAGCTTTCTTAAAGATTTCCAGTGCCTTGATGCTGGGGCTCCCCCAGAGCAGCAGGCAGGGGTTGAGAGAATCACTAATGAACATGGGACTCCCTCTCCCCTCCTCCTCCAATGCTTTTAAAGGCAGAAGCCATGGGTACACAGATTTTCTGCAGGAGCAGAGGTCCAGGAAAGAAGCCAAACAGCACCCAGGAGACACGCAGAGCAGTTTGATGGTCCCATCAAAGCAGAGAGGCTCAGAAAGCCCATGGGCTGAGAAGGGAATAGGAAAAAAGCCCAAAGTTTTGCAGTCGAAACAGTTGGCTGAAAACTGGAGGGTGATCTAGGAACGATGAGGCAGGGTGGGGACCTCTGTCAAGACAAGCCGGGACACAGCCCTGCGAGGCACTGAACATGCATTTAGAGGGCTGGCTAGTTTTGCTGTGGGAAGCTAAGCCCTTGAGGTTCCTGGGCTCAGCGACAGTGACAGCGTGGGCCTGCAGCCTCATCTGTGCGTCTCTGGATCAGAACCACCTCATCAGAGGCAGCAAAGCAGTGGTGAGGGCGGGAGGTATGTGAGAACTTGCAAAGCGTCTCATTGAGGGAGTTCAAGCTGCCAGGAGGAGGGGATGCGCTTCAGGAAACCCAAAGAAGCAGGAAATCAAGGGAGAGGGACAGTAATTGAGTCCATATGTTGGAAGCTAAGAATGCATCTGGTAGCAGGGAGCAGACTAAGGGAGAAAGCCCACGCTGTGGGGACAGCACAGGGCACTCGCGGGGTGCCATTAACCCCCCGGGCCAAGCAGAAGGTCAAATTCAGACTAACTGCAACTGCTGGGACAGGTCACTTGTGTGGACTTCCAGGTCTACACCTATAGCTTCCAACCTTAAAGTCATGAACATCCCAATATAACTGTTAATGTTGCAAAAAGGGGAAGGAAATGGCTGTTTTATTACAAAGACACAGGGTTAGATCTACACCCATGCTGCTGAGCATCTACGGAGCCAGGAAGGATGGTGGACAACAGTAACATCAGAACAGGGTTTTGCCATTTATCAGGCAGTGCCAGGGGAGATGCCAGGTCCACTCTGCTCCCGGAAAGCAGCATAAGATTGCAGGATTCACTCACTAGGAGGCAGGGGTACAGAGGGGTGGTGAACGAGGAACGTGAGTCTGCACCATCATCACAAGGCTGTCCTGCAGTGCTGCGCCTGGTTTAGGTACGCTCAGGTTTAGAAAACAGTGCTGGGAAAGCTCATAAGAGTGTATATGGCCTCTTCCCCTCCCCCCTTTCAAAACACATTCACAAAGAAATCTGAAACGTATGTGGTTGGAATAGCGGAGCCTAATGCCAGACTCCAGTGCTTAACGGAGTGTAACAGTTTGGGAAGGGGAGAGGAGCGCTTACGCTAATACCTACCGGGCTCCCAAGAAAACACGGGAGGGGATGGACCCGCAGGACTGCAGCATTGCGTGGCCGTACTGGCTTTTGGTGTGTCATGCAAGTTGCTGTACTTTATATAGGCAAAAAGCTTCTCCAGAGGGCCCTTGGGTTTGTCCAAGTTCTCTGCACCTCAGTAGGTTTTCCACATCACCCATGCACCAGGTGAGGCACTGGGACAGGTTGCCCAGAGAAGCTGTGGATGCCCCATCCCTGGCTGTCTTCAAGGTCAGGCTGGATGAGGCTTGGAGCAACCTGGTCTAGTGGAGGGTGTCCCTGCCCATGGCAGGGGGTTGGAACTGGATGATCTTTAAGGTCCCTTCCAACCCAAACCATCCTGTGATTCTATGAAGATGGGTTTACCATGACTTGTCCAACACCTATGTTTAAAGCCCTGCAGGTGAACCTGCAAACTGCTGCTCTCAGCACTTATCCTCTCAATAAAGATGACAGTAAAATCACTCACATTATTCCCAGTCCCTGGGAACCCAGCTCCACAGCATTTCTCTCTTCACCTGTAGCTCCTCCGCACATGTTGTCAGCTGGGCTTTGCAGCCCGTCCAAAACTTCTGTTGTCCCAAACACCCACTCATACCTGCATTTGTGTCCACCAGCTGTTCTCCCTGCTGCTGTCACTCCTGTCATTTCTTCTCTGCCTCCTCCTTCACTGCTTTGCACAGCGTATCATCTTTTGGAATCCCCTTGACAGCTTGCTGCAGAACAGGAAAACCAGCTGCTTGGGGCTGCAGAATGGAGGGGTGGGGAAAAAAATCCATGGAAGCAATCAGCGTCCCTCTTTGGAAGAGGGAGAGTAAGAAGCATGGCAGATCTGGGCAATGAAGGAAACAGGAGGAGGAAAGGACATGTTGCTCACCAGAAGCGCGTTCCTGAAGTGACTCAGTTCTATGAAGAAGTCATCAGCAGTCATTGTCTGGGGGACAAGCAGAAAGAACTGGCCCAGTGCCACACAGAGGTCCTTCACACTTGACTACATCACTTGCAACTTGACATACTGTGCCTTGGTTGGCATCCTTAAAGCTGTGAAACCCGTAAGTCAAGGACCCTAAACCAATTCCTAGGTGGAAAACAGAGCGAGCAACAGACCAGAGAATTCTGCAACATTCACCTCTGGTTCTTCTCCCCTCCAAGATTTCAGTAGTAGCACAGATGCCACCAGCACCAGACCGTGATGCTGAGTCCCTGCAGCACTGCAAGATCCCCCTCCAGCTTAGAGGAACACTTCATGGTCCACACTATGACAGAAATGCCTTTTCCCACATGACAGACCCTTCTGCTCCTCCTCTCTCTCCAAACTTTGCCAAGAACCCTGAACCCCTTATGCCATAGCTCACATCCACTTTGAAACATTTTTCTTCTTAAAAGCAAAAGATTTTTCCACAAATTTATTTGCCATTTTATTCCACAAATTTGTCATTCTTGTCTGTGTCAGCTGAAAAGTTCAGAATATTACACTACACATCCAAAATCTGTCTTTTTGTTGTGCTTAAGCGTTTC
Source organism: Rhynochetos jubatus (assembly GCA_027574665.1). Taxonomy (NCBI): domain Eukaryota; kingdom Metazoa; phylum Chordata; class Aves; order Eurypygiformes; family Rhynochetidae; genus Rhynochetos; species Rhynochetos jubatus. Next base: position 3,087,173 of record CM050662.1, read on the forward strand.
TTCAAATGCTCAACAGACACTGGACGGGGGGGGGGGGGGGGGGGGCGGGCAGGGGGAAGAGATAGAAGGACATTCCTAAAATACTTGCTTTAAGAGCACAGTTTCTATCCTGCAACTGTCATCAGGACTCCAGATATACTCCTTAAAATCCCTTTGACCTGCTAGAAGTGTGGCTCATCCCCAGTTTAGATCCAGGCAAATCACGGTCCCCCCACCCTCTTCCTCTTTGATAAACGAACTGCTTCAGGCAACACCTCAGTGCTCCCTCAGCAGCAGATATCCCAGGAAATACAAAAATCACAGAAACATTAGGTTGGAAAAGACGTTTAAGATCATCAAATCCAACTGTTAACCCAGCACTGCCAACTCCACCACTAAACCACGCCCCCAAGTGCCTCATTCACACATCTTCTAAATCCTGAAAGGATGGACACACAACCCCCTCCCTGGCAGTCCGTTCCAGTGAAGAAATTGTTCCTAATATCCAATCTAAACCTCCCCTAGCACAACTTGAGGTTGTTTGCTCTTGTCCCATCACTTGTCACCTGGGAGAAGAGACCAACCTCCACGTCTCTTCACCCTCCTTTCACGCAGTTGGAGAGAGTGGTAAGGTCTCCCCTCAGCCTCCTCTTCTCCAGGCTGAACCCCCCCAGCTCCCTCAGCTGGTCCTCACAGGACCAGCTCCAGACCCTTCCCCAGCTCCGTTCCCTTCTCTGGACACACTCCAGCCCCTCAGTGTCTGTCCTGTAGTGAGGGGCCCAAAACTGACCCCAAGATTCAAGGTGCAGCCTCCCCAGTGCCCAGTACAGGGGGACAATCACTTCCATAGAAGTGACTTCCATACAATCTGTTCTGCTCCTGGTTAGGCTGTGTGCTCAGACCAAGGGCAAAGCTCACTCATATATATGCTCATGGGCTCACAGGCAGATGAGAGCTCTGCAGCATAAATGCAAACCAAGTCAGCGCCAAGGCTCTCCTCCCTCTTTTTTTCTGCAGTATTTTGGTATGGGACACACACACAACAGGAATGGTCTGTACAGTTCAACAACCTCCCGTATCCAAAATGAGATAAAAGGCAACTTCCTGTTGCTTAAAGCTGTTTAAAACTGACAGCCCCAGAGAAGGGCATGAAGACACTGTGAAGTGACCTGTCTGATGCTGTTGCTGTGCAGCAGGGTTGGCTCAGCAGCCTGGGACAAGGGATGGGACAGAATTATACTGCAGATGTTACTGCATGTTAGAACGAGGTTTATTAGCTGAATATAAATATTAGACCAGGTAAAACAAAAAGTAGACCACTGGGAGTGCATGGGGGGCAGCCGTCAGGTGCTTTCAGAGCTTTCATCCTCATTCTGAGGGACGGATACATCTGCAGTCTGCATCCTGCTGCTGCCTCCTGCTTTCCTTCCTCCCTGGATACTGACTCAGCACCACCAGCCTTTTATCACAGGATAAAAACAATAGGTATCCTTCCTTCCAGGCATCACATCCGCTTGTTTCATCGGTGTTTCTTTCCTTTGCTATCCTGCACACAGTCATAGCTCTAACAGGAAAAATGCTTCCACTATAACACCACAAATAAGGCATCTTTGGGATGCAGCCTCAGACACAGCAATGGGCCCAAACTGTCTTTGCTCAGAGCAGCTGAGATCCAAACCTCTATCCCCAAGGCACAGCAAACATCTCACCTTCACTGGGATCACTTCTGATGCCAGGGCTTTGTGTCTTGGAGCTGGCCATGAGAAAATTTGCTCAGGAAAACAGGACCATGCAGAAGGCGTTTACAGCCCAGCCAGCTGGTATTTCCAGGTGGCCGGGAAATAAACCCAGAGGGTACCAACCCTGAGCTGTCCGCAGAAAAGCGCTCATCTTGCAGAGAGCTCATCTCTCTAGGTCTGTACAGACTAGAGTCCCCAAGCTATCCCACAGCAATCCCCTCCCAGGGACCCACACCTTCAGTCCTGCTTTTAGGTGAAGAGACTGAGCCCACAGACCCTATCAAGCTCAGGCCCACTCTACCAAGCAAAAATAGGTAAATTAAGCCTTACTGCCAGAGGCAGCTGGTAAGTGGTTAGGTGCAGGATGCATGCAGGCACCAGGACTGGCAGGCAGCAATCTTTTTCTTTGCCATCATCACCTCCTGCTCGTAAGACCAAACGTGGAAAGCATTAAAGCGATGCTTACAGTCCCACCGACTTCAGACCTATCAGGCACTTGTTTCCTGCTGACCTGAGCCAGGGTCCAACACAGCAACAAGCACAGAAATCAGCAGAAGGATAGGGCAGAAAGATGTGTTTGAACAGAGATGAAGAGGTACTTCCTGAGGCAAGCATCGACTGACCGTGTCCGAAGGGACTGTCCCTGAGCATGTCCATGCCACAGGGTTCTGCAGCAGCACAGACAGGTCACAAGGCAAAACATTCTGCTTTTTGGACTCCCACATGACCAAATACAGTTACTGAAAACAACTGCTCGTTACTTGTGCTGCTTCCCAACTTGTTACAGCAACCAGAATGATTCTCTGAACAGGCAGGTTGTGCCTATTGTGCATTCAGATCCCATCCTCTGGCAAGCTTTCGGGAAGGGGAATCACAGAACCAAAGAATACCTTGGGTCGAAAGGGACCTTAAAGACCATTTAGTTCCAACCCCCCTGCCATGGGCAAGGACACCCCCCACTAGACCAGCTTGCTCCAAGCCTCATCCAGCCTGGCCTTGAACACTTCCAGGGATGGGGCATCCACAGCTTCCCTGAGCAACCTGTCCCAGTGCCTCCCCACCCTCTCCGGGAGGGATTTCTTCCTGATATCCAGTCTAAATCTACACACTTTAGAAGACCTCAAACCAAGTGCATGCGATCATGCCAGGAATGGGCTTATAAGGTTATCCAGGGGTAAGGAGAAGGAAGGAGGTTCAGGCTGCAGACGCTAGACAGGTTACACACAGCTGGGTACAGTGAGGAGATGCTTCCAGAAAGACCATCAACAAGGGCTGAGTCATGGCAGAATCATCAACCTGCCTGGAGAGAGTCCTTTTAAACCCCAAGTGCACCTTAACTGTAAGAATCCTACTCTGAACAATAAAAGTGAAAAATTACAGGAGCAGGCATTTCTGAGGTATTTAATCCTTCCTGTACATCTCAAATTTCATAAAAGTTCCAGCATTAGGAACAAGATTGGGTTTATTTTCCACTCCCCTGTTTCTGACAAGCGGCAGCGCCGTCATCTGTGGTCACGGTCTTAACTCCTAGAGAACCCACCCTCCTCAGTGAAGGATTCATCGGACACGGGCTTCTGTTTTTCCCATCCCCACCATGCTGTGGGATGATGGGCCAGAACACAGCAAGGCTAAACAAGACTGTGAAACTAACAGTTCTGCTAAAGGAGGCTTTTTAGATCTGACGATCTGAAGACTTCTTGCACTAAGGAAAGGGAAAAAAAATTCATGATGGGAGTTTCCTACTGGCATTGTATGGCCAAATTTCTATTTTTTTTGAATTAAACGTGGCAGGAGAAAATGACTTATTCTGTTAAGTTTTACCAGATGCTTTTGCATTTCAAACATCAGATTTCTCCTACGTGGACAACACAGCGTTCTATGTCTTAGACAAATAGGACATCTGAGACCCTCTCAAGATTTTGGGAAGACAAATAAGGAGTTCTTAACTAATTTTTTCCCTGCCTTTAAAAAAAGCAGGTTGGGCGTGTGAAGCCAAACACACGCATCATGAAAGATTGTACACAGGGAAGGAGGACAGGGAGCACAGATTTTCTAGAACGCATATAGGGACAGATATTGTTTGGACCTTAAAAATACATCAAGTCCAAAATTTACCCATCTAGATTCTCCCCACATCAAAGTGAGATGATAAAGCTGCCTTTTCCACAGGAAGCGAGTCAGTCTATTTAGAAACTTTGGTAATAAAGCTGGTTCTGGTTAAGCAGCCCAAAGAGAATTACTGCTGCCCAAACAGGTTACAGACACAGGTAGCCCTTTTTTTTTTTTTGACAAATTAAACCCAGAATTTAAATTCATCACTGTTTGTCATAAGGATGCTAAAACGCATTTATCAGGACGCAGGATGAGGAAGAAAAGGAGCCTTCAGAAATAAGGTCCTACCCTGAAAAACAGGGTGTGTAGCAGACAGAAGAGACTTTACAGTGTTACTTTCCTTGGGAGCAAGCAAGGGCTTAAAAAACCGAGACACAAGACTCACCTTGAGCCCACACAGCGCCTGTAACCTGTGCAACTCTTAAATCACCCCCTTATCTGCCCCCTAAATCAGCCCCGCAGCCCAGCCCATTGTGCTGTGTGTTGTAGTGGAAATAATTAGAATAGAACAGTTAATTACCACTGATGGGAGAGCTGATTTTCCTTTTCCTGCCCTGCTTTGTGCTGTGAGCTGTAACCTCCTACCAGCGCCCTCAGTAAATGACAATAGGAGACAAGAGTCATTAAAGCAACCGCTAAACATCACCCAAGGATGGGCAGCAGGAAGCTTAATGGGCAATTAGCGCTGCAATATCATCAAACCCTGCTCCAATTAACACACTCAGCCTAAGGAGTGACAATGAGCAAGACCTGGAGTCCAGAGTTCCTGGAGGAAAAGTATTTGGTGGACTCTGCTGCACTGGAGAAAGTGTTTATTCAGGGAGACCCCTGCTGTCTCTCATCCCAGGAGGTCACTGGGGAGAGTTTTCACTTTCCCTTTCTCCCTTCTTCCTTTCTCCCCTGACCCACCTAAAAAGAAACTTTTTCTGCTGCAGTTGATGTTTACCAGTAGCACCAGATCCTGAGAAGAAAACTGTGTGCACATCAGCCTGTCTCTCCCTCTTCTGTGCAACACTTGGCAGAGAAAACACAGTGGGAGGGCATCACACAAGGGACAAAACAGTGAAAACGCCATTTTTCTGTTAGGGGAAGGTGCTGGTGCAATCTTTATTTGCCTGACTAGAGGAAAAATCAATTCCTAGAACCCCAAATTGCTCATACTCTGCCAGACCTGCATTTTTCTGAGCTTCACCAGCCATGGCAGCAGCTCGAGCAAGTTGTGCAAGAGAATGAACAAAACGGTGGGACATGCCTGTCTGGACCAGCACTCGGGCAAAGCCCAAGAGACGCAGGGTACAAATGTGCCTCTCCCATCCTTACACCAAAGGCAGTCACAGAAGCTCACCCACACCACGCTCATGCTCAGCACAGCCCTGTCCAGCTCCAGGACTGCATCCTTGATCTTTTCACAAGGCAAGTGGAGAAACCCCAGGAAAGCATCTGCCAGAGCCCAGGAAGAAGCAGGGGTCAAGCTTTAGGAACAGCCCCCTGATGAGCACCAAAGACACGCGGCTTCTGATTTGATCCTACTGGCAGCAGATTGCCCAAATTCAGTCAGTGCAGCTCCTTCCCCTTTTCATCTTTGGAGTTTCTTTCTTCTTTCATCCTCCTGATCTTTCTTTTCTGAGTACAGCAAACCTGGGTAAGCCATCAGCTGTCGAAGGAGTTATCCCTTGGGTAGCCACACAGCTTTTCTTCACAAAACAGCTGACCAGAACGGCCCTCTCCTAATAAGTACGAAAGCTCTGGCTGCTCCATGCAACAAATGACTTTACAAAGGGGTAAGGAAAGATCACAGTGATGCTCTCCCTGGTGTTCGCAGACACAGGCGACTCTCCCACAAAGAGCAAAATAACCTCGCTACAGACATCTATTGCCTTAAATTTATGCAGAGCCTTCAGTCCTGACAACATCCACCTGCACAGCAAAGCCCGGGGGAAGACACTGAACACCAAAGGATTTGTAGAGTGGCATGAGGGGGAAGGGTTTTGTGAGATGTGTTTGCAGGTTTGGTGCTGGAAGCGTGACTGAAAGATGCCAGACATCATCACAGCTCCCAGACTTTCTTGCCCTCTGTTAACAGCTCCCTCTTCTGCCTTGCACTGGAGTCAGGCTGTCAGGCACCCCCTTCTCCAGGAGCATGAGCAGTCCCACCAACATTCCTGGGACTCACATGGAGAAGTGGAAAGGGTTTGCACCCTGTTCCGTGACGCCAACTGCCTCTGCCAGCTCCCCACAACGAGCGGGATGACTGAGCCATCCCACTGCCTAAAAACTCATTGCTTCCCCATGGGCTGGAACAAGCAGGGCAGACTGCACCCATCCCTGGGTGACGACGAAAGCCAAGACACCCCTTTCTGCTGTACCCCAAGCATGGGGAGGGGAAAAAGCAGCACAGAAACCCTGACCAGCTCTGCTGGGTGCTCACCCTTCGATACCCTGGGCAAGGGGGCTGCAGGAGCCAGAAGCACCTCCAGCACTGTCCCCCACCAGTCCCTGAAGCAGGATGCTGCCCAGTAACAAGGCAGGGGAGGACGAGCATCCCCCCATCATTGCTGACCTATGGCTGTGTCGCTCCTCCGTGCCTCCTCCTGCTGACGCCCGGGGCCAGAGAGCAGACAGCACGGCTGCTGCAGGCACAGAATCCCTGACCTATTTTCGTACATGCAGGCATGCACAAGATCACAAACAAAGGGAGCTTTGGCTTAGGATATTTAAAGGAAAAGATACCCATCTAACTCTTCTCAGAAACCACAGTGGCTTTTATGACGTTTATTATCTTCCTGAGAAGCATCCTTGTGCGTGGCTGTGGGAAGGGAAAGAAAACAAGCACAGAGCAGTTGGGTGAAAGGAAAACAAAAAGTTCCATTAGGCTGCAAAATCATATTTCTAGGAAAGCAACAAAAGACCATGTAAAAACTTGAGAATAAACAGGGCCTAGGACTTGATAAACACAAGAGCGACCAAGACTCACCTACATGGAAGGAACAAATGTTTATAAAGTGAGCAAGTCCTGCAGGAATGTCCCCCACCTCCCTGTCCCTGACAGATGACTTGCTTGTGCAGACTCATCTAACCAGGCAATAAACAAGTCAGCTTTCCCAGGGATTTTTATTCAAGATTGCTGAAGGACTTGGATGAAACAGCAAAATATTTAATCCGCACCTCAGGCAGGTTTTGGAGCTGGCAGCTTCAGCAGGTTTCAAGTTAGCTGAATGCTTTTATGCCAGCTACTATCTCTGTGCACCTACCTGTAAGGGTGAGGACCTAGCAATGTGGTTCCAATACCTGAGAACAACAACCACAATAGAAACTCTTTAAACCGCAAACCTTAGTCTGAAAAATACCCCAGGAGGTTCATAAAACCATCTCCTGCCAACCAGCTCTTGTGGAAGGGAGAGATGTGCTGTGCTCATGGCAGAGCAAGACCCTGCAAAGAGGCAGCAACCAGGAGCAGACCATGGTTGCACGAGTCCATCTCTGAGCCTGGAGCACCCTTGTTTAGTTGCTTCAGTGAAGTTCACTGTTGAACAAGCCTCCAGCAGTTTGGTTTGCCGGCTTCCTTCATATCCTGGATTGGGAAATGCCTGCTTGCCCCTATGAGCTCCACTGCACAACACAAAGGATGCAGTGATGAAAAACACAAAAATGGTTACTACAAATAGAGACGCTGACAATAGTTACTCAATATCAGATGCTGGCAGCTCTCCTGGGGCTCTCCATGCAGCTGGGAAAGGTGCTACTGCTGGGGTTTGTTGGTAACAAAACTAGGGCAACAACCCACCCCCACAGACGTGCACAGGCAGGAAGGAAAAAAAGAGCAAGAATAGATCACAGTGTCCCAAACAATGAGAACAGGAAAAGTCCCTCTTGCCTGGTGAGCCGGACAAGAGCAGCAAAACCTTAGCTCCATCCTGCTGCCAGGCAGCCTGTGGGATCCGCTCAGCCTCCTAGGGAGATGTGGGCTAAAACAAGCAATATTGCAGCTAGAGCATCCCCTGACAGCAAGGCAGAGAGGGAGGGTGGGCACCAGTCAGCCTTGGGGGCTGGCAGGGGGGACTCCAAGTAGTATTTAATCTGAAACACCATCTTTTTCTGCAGAATCACCCCCTCCTCAATTCTGGCATCCCCTCCAGAGAGCCCTTTCCTGTGCATCCCCTTGGATACAAGCCAGGGCTCACTTTATCCCCCCACCCCATCACTGAGAAAGCTGCTGCCAAGCTTTGCCTTGGCACATCCTGCTCCCCCTCCCATCCTCCCCCCCCCCTTTTTTTATTTTCTGCGTCAGAAACATAAAATGGAGACTGCAGGGAAGGCAAACCCTTTCCCTAAGATGGCTGAGGGAGAAGGAGGATTTGCACAGTGGTGCATGAGCACCCTCTGCTGCTGGACATGCCGCTTGGGGCCGGGCAGCCGCTCTCCAGCCCCACAGGCTCCAGGCAGAATGAGAGACTCCAACCAGCCCTCACTGGGTTATTTAAATTGTCATTATAGCCAAAATATTTACTTAAAAAACTGCAGCAGCCTTGTTGCTTCCTGAGCTCCCCTGGTTGTCTCTCCCCACCACTCCATTTATAGTCTGTTTTCCCTCATTGTGTTATATTCACAGTCCTTAGAAAAAGGATAGTATTTTGCACTAAACCCAGTGTGTTTCACATGTACAACTAATGCCACCGCCCTTCATGTTCACATATTTTTACAGTTTTGAGAAAACCTACCAAACTTCATCTGTATGAAGTTCCACATCAGGGTGAGTGCCCGCAGCCTGGTATTACCTCTTGTGGGAACACACTCAGGCCCAGGAATTGGAGAAAGGGCTGAAGATGGACATGAGGAGGGAACCAGCACCCACCTGAAACAGTGTGACCCTGGGAAAGGTTCAGGGACCAAAGGGTATGTGCAAAACTAGCACAAGGACATCTTGCAAGCTGCTCCCTGAGCACCCAACTTCTAAGCCTAATCTGAGGCCAAATCCAGCTGAATCTGAGGCTTAAATTTCCATACGAATCTCGCAGGAAGTTTTCCTAGGATCAGTTCAGAAAGGACCAAAAAGCAACACTTAGCTATGAGATGAAAACACAAATAGATCCAGGATTCCGAGTCCTTTGCAGTAACTTAAAGACTGAAGAGGATGGGGAAGAAAAGCAAGGAATTTAAAAATAATGAAAGGAAAAGACAGACAGAAAGGAATCACTTACAGAGGTGACAGCAGGTAATATCCTAACACTGAAGGACTGAAGTCAGCAAGAAGCAGAGTGCCCAGCAGGCATTTCGGCACCATAGCTGCACCCATCCAGTCTGCAAGGACAGAGCTTGGCAAGCGCCCGTTCTGGGGTACCAGCCACAAAGCCACACATAGAAAGTTCCACTGGCTATATAACGAACAACAAAAATAACTTTAAGGGCCTTTTCTGGGAGAGAAAAGTCCTTTTTGTGGCTGACACTGAGCCAGAGCTCTGCTGTGATGCTCCTGCTGCAGCAGCACACCTAGGTGCAGACGGAGTGCAGGACACCTGCGATGGGACGCCCAGGGAGGCTCAATTTTATTACTGTTAGAAACTACAGCCATGACCCCTGGCATGGCAGGAGAGAAGTGAGGCTGGCACTGGGAGAGCAGGGAGCTCGGCAGGTCAGATTGGCTGCCAGGGCAAGGGGATTGGCATCACAGTGCAACAACGGACGGGCATTTTTGCAGTGTTGCCTCATATGAAGGAGTATCAAAAGAGGGAGTGCCAGAACATCTCATCCCACGAGCAATTGGGGACTGAAAAAACTGCAAAACAAAGCTTTGGGGCTACTGAATATGGGTGTATTCCCAGCACACCCTAGGTGACTCAGTCCGGGAGTGCTGGGAAAGCACAATTGAGACACCAGGGTGGACCCCAGCCTGGAAATACAGTGCCATGGGGCAGGAATGATGAAGACAGGCAGAGCCTGGGGGATCCCAGGACAGGGGTACACTGGTACTGCTGGGAGCCAGCAATGTCAGCAGGGAAAGGGGTTTGGGAGGATGCAGGAACAGAGGAGCACTACACCAGCACAACAGCACTGGCTTAGAACATGGGGCAGGAATGGGGCGAGTGAAGAGAATCGGGGATCCCCACAACAGAGGGATGGAAAAAGGGGCTTGCACAATGCTCCAGAGATCCCTGTTCCATTACATGGCACAAACCACTACTAACCACTGCTCCTGCTCTCAGACTGCCTAATAACTAAGCACCCAAAAGGCTGGTGATGCCGGCTGCGGGGCAAATGCTGCCTTTGTGTGCCAGGGCAGGTGATTTCTCCCTGCCATGCGTCCCCCATTCCCCCAGCAGCAGATGGAGCCCACCCTCTTAATTATGGTCTTGTCACAGGCAGAAAAAAGAAAGACAAATCACCCAAAGAAGGCTGTCTGACAGGACAAAAGCTCCTTGAAATGGGAGCTGGGCTGTTTTTTCCAGGTTCAGAGTGGGGATGGAGGAAGGGGGGGCAGAGGAGAAGGCTGGGGGGAGGTGGTGGTGGGGGGAAGGGCTGCCAGTGGCGCAGGGCAGGATGCGTGCGCAGCCGCCACTTCCCCTCTTTGTCTGGAAAAGGAGGTCACGGGGGGGGGCATGGGGGGATGCAGGGGAGGATGCAGGGCTGCGTCAGTCCCTCGTCAGAGAGCAGCTGATCCCATCTCCCAATCCCGAGCTTCTGACCTCATTCCCAGGAACGGAGCCAACGCGACTCAACTGCGCACACCTGGCGGATAAAAACAGCATTGCAGGCAACATGGAAATACTAACACACAACAAGGGCATCCCATGAAAACCCCCAGTTTTCAAAGCCAGGCAAGCCCCCAGACCCACATGAATCCAAAAACCACCTAGGGAACCCCTGGCCCTAACCTAGGGTTCAAGCCACGGGCCCCTCAGAGCTCAAACTGCAAATACAATCACTGCCTGTTGCTGACACCCCAGCGAGAACACCAGGGATGTGCACCGTGGGTGCTATGGACACAGTCCAGCTCTCAGTATCTCCCAGTAAGTCCCACACACCTGCAGAGACCCCACCAGTAACATCCCAAGTGCTCCTTGCAGCAGCAGCAGCCTAGGACAGGCAGGAGCTGCAGCCCTGAGCTGGGCGCACCCATCACCCCACAGGATCCCCAAAAGCGAGCACCGGCAGCTGACTGCCGCACCGGCAGTGCCAGCACTGATGGGGACAGCTGCAGCTCCTCATTCCCAAGGAAGCAGCCCTGGGTCACAGCCTGACGGGGTTCCCACTGACTTTTGTACACGTCCTCTTCGACACACCACCTCCCCCTGACAAAACACCTGCACCAGGACTTGTGCTGCAGCTCAGCCAGTGCCTGGGCCTTGGCCAGGTGTCCTGGGGATGGCACTGCAACAGCACGAAAGGTGCTGCTTGCCCTAAAGTGTGAGGAAAGGTCAGGCCAAGCCATACAGGCAACACCATCGCCTGGTGTAAGATGAAAATATCGACCGTTAAAAGACACAGCTGTGCTATGGAAAAGAAACGTACAAACGCCTCCTGGACCAGCCAGCACTGCACCTGTACCTACAGAGAGCATACATGCCGTGAGGAGTGACTTCAGTTTCTAGAAACTCCAGGGTACTCATGCAAACCCCTCTCCTAGGGTTTGACACAGCGAGCGGGTACCCCATGTATTCTGCAGAGATGAAACACTTTGGGGATCTAGGGAGAAAGCTCCCAAAGAGGCTCTGCCTCCTTCGCAAAGCAAACGAATGTTCCGTTTCCCACCAGCAGCGCTCTCAGGGCCCTGTCAAAGTACACGGATGCTGTTAGCGTGTGCTCCCTGACACCACGCCAGGACAAAAGGGGAAGCAAGAGCAGGGGGAGGGTTAAGAGCTAACAGCCACCAGCTCCAATGAGGGAAATCCTGGCTTGATATAAGGAGAATATTTTCGTAAGGGTGGTTAAACATCGGAGAAGGAAGCCCAGTTATGTCTAGAAAGCTGGGGCGATTTCTGTCCTTGAAGGGACTCAAACTTGCCTGCAAAAGCCCCTCCTGTGCAATCTCTAACCTTTGGGTTAGACTTATTTGGAGCAACAGGATGGATGGATCAGAGACCTCCAGAGGCCCCTTTGAAACTGAATCATTCTGCAATGCTGGAAGAACACCTGGTGAGCTCCCCCACTTCATTCTCTAGAACCAGGATTTACCAGCTCCCAGGCTTTCAGACAGACTTCTCCACTTTGTCCAAGGATATTCACAAGCAACAGAGGGAGAAGTTTCAGTCCCTGCTTGCTGCCACTTCTCAGCCAACATTGGCACAATAGGTGTGGATGCTTGAGGAAGAGGGAAGCTACAGCTGCAGAATCCTGAAGGCCTGTCTCACCAGAAGGAGAGGATGGAGCTGGGGATACTGGGCTGGAAAGGGAAGAGGGAAGTGTTGGCTAGAGGAGACGATTGCGCCAGGGATCCCTGCAGCAACACACCTGTGAGCAAGAGGAAGCAATGCCTTGCAGCAGCCTGGAGGCCAGAGGACACGTGAACACCACGCTGGGAAGCTTTACTGCATTTGAGAGCACTCCAGGGCCCCACGAACCAAGAACAGGCATTTTGTGATGCAGTCCACAGCACTGGGCAGCATTTTCAGAAAACCCTAGAGTTTCATTCTCAAGAGAAACTTTGCTTTGACTCCAAACAAGGTGTTCAGGGCCTCAATCCTGAGTTGGGTGTATAAAGTCCCACTGTCTGCAAATGGCACCTTACGTTTTCATGTGTTAGGAGCTAAATACATTCTGGATCTGGCTGCCTGGAGTGAAGGAGTCACTGATTTCCAGCAAAGCTATGAATCTGATTAGGAACTGGCTGGCTGGGTGCTTCCAAAGAGTTACAGTAACATGGTGTCCCTCAAAGGTCCCTGCTAAGACTGTACTATTTAATATCGTCAGTGACACGAAAGAGTGGGAATGAGCACACCTGTAGCTTGGCCTCATCTGCAGGCTTGCTGGTGACACAGCTCATTCTTTGGAGGGAAGGGATGCCATCCAGAGGGACCTGCAGTGGCCCATGCAAAACTCACGAAGTTCAACAAGGCCAAGTGCAAGGTCCTGCTCCTGAGCCGAGAAAATCCCCAGTACAGGCTGGGGGGTGAAAGGGTTAGCAGCTGCTTTGAGGACAAGGACTTGGGGATACTGGTGAATGAAAAATGGGACGTGACCAGCAACGTATGTCTGCTGCCCAGAATGCCAAGCATGTCCTGGGCTGCGTCACCAGAAGCATGGCCAGAAGCCTGAGTGAGGGGATTTCCCCCTCTGCTCTGCTGAGACCTCACCTGGAGCACTGCCTCCAGCTCTGTCTGCCAGCACCAGACAGACATGGACCTGTCAGAGCAGGGCCAGAGGAGACCAAAACAGCCTGAAGGCTGGGACAGCTATGTTGTGGAGAGAGACTGCGAGGGTTGGGGTGCTCAGCCTGGAGAAGTCTCTGGGGAGAGCTGATTGCAGCCTTTCAGGACTTAAAGGGACTTATATAAAAGAGATGGAGAAACACCTTCCACCAGGGCCTGTCATGACAAGACAAGGGGAAATGGTTTTAAACTGAACTAAAGTAGGTTTAGACTAGATATAAGGAAGATATTCTTTACAATGAGGGTGGGGAGCACTGGGACAGGTGGCCCAGAGAAGCTGTGGATGCCCCATCCCTGGAAGTGTTCAAGGCTAGGCTGGATGAGGCTTGGAGCAAGCTGGTCTAGTGGAGGGTGTCCCTGCCCATGGCAGGGGGTAAGAGGATCATCTCTGAAGGTGTCTCCAACCCAAACCCTTCCACATGGTCTCTCAGTGTCACTATCTCCTGTCTCTCTAGATTACACCCACCAGAAAATAAAACCGGTAAACACAGAAGGCACTTTACCCCCAGGCTGTTTAACACGGAAAACAGCCCAGTACCCAAACTGACCGCAGGCTCTTCAGGAGGCATCTGGAGCAGCACACTTGAGGCTCAGGCACCCAGGCTGCACCATGTCACCAACACGGCCAGGGCAGGCACTGCCCCAGGGCACAGCTCAGCTCTGCCTGGGCCCAGCAAGTGCAGAGGCACGTGGAACAGACAGAAAATTATTTCATGTGCATCTTTACCAGCAAATAAGGAGGAAGAAGAATTGTTCCCACGGAGGGGATCTCTGCCTGGCAGGGCTGTTCTGCTGCTGGAGTCAGCGCAGGGAAAGGGCAGTGCCACCCGGGCCACAGCTCTGGCCACCGATCTGGCCATGCTCTCAGTGGCAGAGGATTTGCAGGGCCAGTGGGGAAGCCCCGGCAGGAAAGGCACAGATGCGCAGCGGTGAGCAAGCTGCTCCTGTGCAGCCTGCTGCCAGTCGTGCCAGAAACCTGCCGCTGCATCACGCCCGCACCCCCAGACCTCTCCCAGAGCACAGTCAGGACTCTGCCCCCCAAAACCCCACCGTCAGGACTGGAAGTTCACTCTGACTCTCGTCTCTGGAGCAGGGCTGGCAGCACAGGCTGCAACAGGGACACAAAGCCTCCCTGCACATCCCAGAGATCCAGGTGCCACCTGGTGACCAAAAGCAGCTCTGCACCGTGACCAGTACTGCCGAGGGACACGCCCGGAACCGCCCTGAAGTGTCAAGGAGAGCAGCACCCCCGGCACAAGCAGCACCCTACTCTGCTGCAGACACACCGAGGGCCACCCAAGCCCTCCTAAACACCCGCAGCTCGGAGAACAGCACCAGAGCTTCAGAAAACACCCGAATGTGGCCCTTCAGCCAGGTTAATTCTGTCCCAATATCAGACTGGTTGCCAGGCTCCCCAGTCCTCCAGACAGCTCAAAGCATTAAACTTAGTTAAAAAGTCAGGACACTGAGAACAACAGCCTTCAAGGTAGAGAAATAAAAAAGAAAGGGGAAACACAAGGCAGATGGTTCCAGTGTGAGCAGCAAAGCAAGGAGCTGTGGATAAAAAAGCAGCCTAAAATGGCCTGAAAGAGAAATCTCACTGTCCCTTCAGCAGCCAGAACAGTCCAGCCTGGCCCTGGGGCAAAGCACCACCAGCATCCATGCACTCTGAGAAAGAAATGGTTTCTCTGATGAACACGCAGTTCTCTTCCGCTGGCCAAGAAGAAAAGCTCAAAGGCATGAGGCATTTCTCCCCTTCCACCTTTGCAAGCACCAGAAGGATGCAGATGTGCCTGTGTACATCACCTTTCAAGCCCTCCTATTCATACATCCCGCTGTTGCACAGCCGCAGGGCTTGCCCTAAGTGCCAGGACATAACTCAGTCCCAAACCCCGTCCTCAGGGCAGGGCCAAGTCCCATTCAAGGGGCAGGGCCTGGAGCTGCAGGCAGTGTGAAGGGCAGAGTGGCTCCTCTCCCCAGGCAATCACACACATCACTTGGATCCTGCTGCTCTCCTGCCTCGAGTGCAAAGGTGGGGAGATAGCTGCATAAATGTTTCACAGGGACAGAGGTATTACAGAGAGCACTCGGACACGGGGGACGAGAGCCCCAACATCTACCTGGTAACGCAGGAGGAAGGAGAGGAGAGAAAATCAGTGAGAAAAGCAGTAACTAGCCAGGCAGCCTACTCTGAACACAACAGTTGGGACAGGTAACCAAGCAGAATCAAGAGGGAGGGTGCAGAAAGCAAGCAGAAAGCACAGTGTCCATACTCAAGAGGATGCAAGGCACAGATAGCAGCGCGGTGGGCTGCACCCCACAGCGCGCAATGTCCTGCCACCGCGACAAACCCCCAGCCACTCGGCTCTGCCTCGCAGGCTGCTCACAAGTCACACCGAGATGTAGGGATCATGCAGCTGTGCCATAGCCAGGAGATCCCTCCCTCCCCTTGCAGCTAAAGAGGACCTCATCATCATCCAGGTCTTCACGAGACCTTACGAAGGACTGCCAGCTTATTGAGCCACCTTACACAGGAGACACACCTCAGGACAATGACAAAGACCTTCCAGTCCACCAGATTCTTCAAAGGTGGTAGAGAAAAGCACGTGCCAGGGTGCTACAAGACGGGCCTCCCACATGGTTTCAGAAGGACCAAGAACTTCAGGTCCCTGTGTGCTCTGCCCTGCCCTCTCTGCACACAAAGGCAAAGATGAAATCACCTCCTTCTGCAGAAAATGTGCTTTTCTATAGAGTACAGAAAGCAGGGCCATGAAACCCCTCAGCCAGGGTGATGTGTGAGGAGACACAAGGGAATGGATAAGACTGCTGGAGTGAAAGAACAAGGTGTAGGGTGGCCTTTAAAATGTAGGTCCTACCTTAGTCCAACGTGGTCTTCATCACTGAACGGCTGGCTGAGAATCTTCCACATGGAAGCAGTCGAGGTGCACAGGCTCCCCTGAATCCAAAGCCAAGAGCAGGAGGGGCAATACCCATTCCTGGTGGGGGTGGTGGGATGCCCGAACACTCCGGGAGCAGAGGAGTTGGTGGGAAGTCTCCAGAAACAGTCCCTGGTAGTTGATGGGTGGTGGTGGCTGGATGTTTCCTGCAGTGCCTGGAAGCAAAGCTGCAGGTAGGGAAGAAGAGCCAGAAGCCACTTCTCTTTTGGCGCCTTCAAGATCTTCTTTCAGCCTCTTAATCTAAAGCAGAAACAACAACATGCGCAGGGTCACCATGCTCAGTCACCCAGAGTGAACAGGGCACTGCCCTGAAGCATGTCTTAAATCCCCATCCTTCCACCACAAGACGCCAACTTCCCTCATCAGTGAGGACCATGAGCAGAAGGCAGCATGACAGCTGACCTGCATTATCATTTGGGGACTTGATGTCCTCCTCCCATGAGCTGATAGAGGGAAAGATGCACTCCTGCAGCAGGGCAACCTCAGAAGAGGTCTGGTGAGCAAGCTCAGCACAACAGTGAAGTAGAGTCTGCTCCTGGCACCACAAGTCAGTGGCTGAAACAGGGCTCAGAGACGTGTTGTGATTTATTAGGTCTGTCTCAACTATTAGGAACTGGCAAAAAGACCCTCAACGGTTTATGTCCACAAACACCAGAGTGCCAGAGGGACAGTGTGGAGACACCCTGAGAGACCTTCTCTTGTGCTGCATGACCCCTTTTCACCATGCGCCCTCCTCTCCTCTCTCAGCTTTTGACCTGACCCTGGCATCGGGCAGCACAAGTGTGGTGAGATGAAACCTCTTGCCCACAGCACCCAGAAGGGAGGGGAGTCCCCTGGTCAGCTCATTCCTGCCTCGTGATGGGGCAGAGCAGGAGCTGCCACAACCAACTGCCCAGCTGCAAACTCCCCAAAAACTGCAGCAAAATTAGTTGCGTGTTTCTCTCCTTCCCATCTGTGCTTCCCAAACTTGTCAAAGATAAACAGACGGAGGGAGCAGGATCAGTAATGGAGAGGTTTGTCTTCCTCTCCTCCATCAGAGGAGCTGCTTGAAAAGCTATGTAGTCACCCAGAAAGGGATTTCTATAGAACATCAATTTCAAGACCACTTGTGTATAAACAATTGCAAGCAGCTTTATCTTGCTTCCTGGTATTTTTCTCAAGAGTAAACTACTGAATGTGTTTCCAAAACAGTAACTAGCATGCATTTTCTATTCTATCAGACAAGGGACTTCAGAGCAGAAATGTCCCCATCCAAATCCAAAAGCTTTCCTAACCTTTTGGTCTTCGCTCTTCAGAGAGCAAAGCCAAGTATGACACAGACTGCCTGCCTCAGAGACTACCCTTGGGCTAGGGAGAAATTAAAGTAGTTACTGGTGGACTGATCTTGCTACGGCAACTGCCAAGAGAAAAAGAGAGCAGGGAACAGCCAGAGCAGCACCAGTGTCATTCAGCCTCTTCATCTTTCTGCTGTCTCTACTTGTTTAAGCAAATATGGCTCAGGGCCTCCCGAAGGTACTCCCCAGACCTCAGACCAGGGGAGCCTCTCATCATTGTTTCTCCTTCGAGTGTCACCTCTCCCCAGAGAGGGACAGAGCTCTTTGAGGAGCGCAGTTTCCTGCTGTGACCCATCCCCAACCCGTCAGCCCCCGTCTCAGCCCGAGAAGGACCTCCTCACTCAGATGCGAGACTTGGCTTGCCAGCTCCTGCTTCTCCACAGTCATTTGCTGCTTCTCCACCTCCAGTGTCTCCTTCCCACCATATGCACCAAGTATTTTCTCCTCAAAGTCCCTTTTAATCTTCTTCACTTGAATCTGCAGCTCCTCCGTGCAGTCAGCTCTGAGTCCAGCTGCAGGGCAACAAACATATGGGCTGAGCAAGGACCTACAAGGAGTATGTATCTACAGGGATGGGGGGGCTTCCTTCCTTGTCCTAAAAACCTCTCAAAACCTCAACCAGCCCTCATGGAGTACTCCTGCTACACTGGAGGTGAAAATTCAGGCCTCTGCCTAACCCAAGAGGGTTAGACTCCCAGCAGGCCATCTCCAGCCTACAAGTGTTGGCCCCAAGCTTCCCAGTGCACACATTCCCACTGAAACTCAGGCAGTGACACCTTTCTCACTGGGAGGGATTCAGTGCAGATTTGGTACAGTCTGGAGGCAGCTGCTTGCACCACAGTGACTGGAATGGCGTTTTTCAATTCCACCCCAGCACAGTTTCCATTAATTCCTACCAGACAGAAACTGCAGCAGACTACCTGACTGCCTGAAAGTCCAACAGGTAGGGGAGCCCCATTCCCACAGCTCAAATGTTTTTTTCCCCCTGCACTGTGACAGGTGCATCCTGTTTTATTTTTAATTTAAGATGTAAGCACATGTTCTGTCACAAAGATCAAGCACAACACGTACAGTAGGAATCAATCGGGCAGAAGTGAGTGGCAGCTCACTTGTAGTCCAGCAGCAGGTAGGACAGGCTTTAGTTTGATCCCTGCTAACCTATCTGTTACCCAACCACAGCAGCAAAAAAACCCTTTGTCTCCAGTTCCACTGCTCTGCTCCAATTTTCTCCACTGTGGTTTTATCAATTGAGCAATCTAAAAATAAAAAGAAGCGAAGTACAATTAAGAAAAGCACTGCTGCAAACACCCCCCCCTTTTCCTTCTCCAACACCTCCCACAAGCCTCACAATGCCCCATGCCACTCACTGCAGGGCTGTGCTCTGCCCTCCTGGAGCAACCCTGTCTGTCCGTCATGGGCTACTGCAGAACCTCTGCCTGAAGGGCTGTCATGAAGAGAACATACCCTTCTCTTAGGGAGGACACCACAGGGTAATGGCTTCTTCTGGAAGCTGCTGTCCATATAAATCACTGGATCCTGGCAGCACTCCCCACCCAGCAGCGTTCTGGATTTGATATGGGTGGGATTGCTGCATGCAGGCAATGGGAGATGCGCTCCAAATGAAGCAGTGACCATCAGCCTCAATCCCCATCGCATGCGCCGGGTGGGGATGGGCGTGGGTGTGCACAAAACAAACACCATAACACATCTCAGCTCAAGCAAAAACATGGAGAGAAAGGGATGGTTTCAGCTGAGCTATAACCAGTGAAAGGACGTACCCATCGACCGCTCAGGGTTCACAGCAGGATCCTTGCACTTGAGGCTCGGGTCAGCTCCATTCTTGTACACTATGACTGGGGAGACATTCATCACCCAGCTTCTATTGGGAGCAATCCCGAATACAAGGACAGGCTGGGTGGAGCATGGATCGAGAGCAGCCCTGAGGAAGAGGACTTTGGGGTAACTGGGGGATGAGAAGCTGAACATGAGCCAGCCGTGTGCGCTGGCAGCCCAGAAAGCCAACTGTATCCTGGGCTGGATCAGAAGTGTGGCCAGCAGGGAGAAGGAGAGGATTCTCCCCCCTACTCTGCTCGTGAGACCCCACCTGGAGTGCTGTGTCCAGCTGTGGAACCCTCAACACAAGAAGGATATCGACCGGTTGGAGTGAGTCCAGAGGAGGCCACAAAGATGCTCAGAGGGCTGGAGCCCCTCTGCTATTAAGAAAGGCTGAGAGAATTGGGCTTGTTCAGTCTGGAGAAGAGAAGGATCCGGGGAGACCTTATAGCACCTTCCAGTACCTGAAGGGGGCCTATAAGGAAGCTGCAGGGGGGGCGCTTTTTACAAGGGCCTGTAAAAAGGACAAGGGGTAACAGGTTTACATTGAAAGCAGGGAGATTTAGATTGGGTATCAGGAAGAAGTTCTTCCCAGAGAGGGTGGTGATGCACTGGGACAGGTTGCCCAGAGAAGCTGTGGATGCCCCATCCCTGGCTGTCTTCAAGGCCAGGCTGGATGAGGCTTGGAGCACGCTGGTCTAGTGGAGGGTGTCCCTGCCCATGGCAGGGGGTTGGAACTGGATGATCTTTAAGGTCCCTTCCAACCCGAACCATTCTATGATTCTACGATTCTAACAGCGAGGTATGCAGCAGAAAACGACTAAGCAACAAAGCGTTAATATTCCTGCAAGCATCTGGGTTAAATAAGGAAAAATCTCACAATGAAGTATTTGTCATTGAGTTTTCATAAACGTGCCCAATTGTAACTCTTGAAGATTTCAGAGAACATCAAGGAAAAGGTGTGACAGCTTCTCCACACGGGATGAACAAGCTAGGACTTCTCCAGGTAGAGGGACAGTGAAGCGGAGGAACAACCGAGGTTCAAAATGAGGAATTGTATGGGTATGGAAAGGATGGGGAGGATTCTGCTGTTCACTGTCCACAGAAACAAGATGGGACACATCCCACACGGTCAAGAATCGGGTTCAAAACAAGAGTTCTGAATGGAGTTGGACACAATAATCGCACGGGTTCCCTTCCAAGTGTGATTCTATAATAATAGGGAGCTTTCCACATGAGGGGCAGCAGAGCCGAGGCTGTCTTACAGATGCTCAGAGATGACAGAGGTTCAAGGGGGGACCAGGCAGGTTTATGGAAAAAAAATCCACCCAGGGTTACCAGGGACATTGAAACTACACCACACTCAGTACAGTCTCGGAGCAATGTGAGCTTGGTGGCCAGAAGATGCTTCCTCCTTCTCACATGCTTCCCCAGGCACCAGCTTTTGGTCACTGTCACAGGCAGGATACGGAGCTGCACATTCAGGCAGACCAAGCAGTAAAACGTTTCGTCTGAACCACAGAATCACTAAAGTTGGAAAAGACCTATAAGATCATCTAGTCCAACCACCAACACAACACTACTGTACCCTCTAGACTGTGTCCTCAAGTGCCACGTCTACACGTTCCCTGAGCACCTCCAGGGATGGTGACTCCACCACTTCCCTGGGCAGCCTGTTCCAGTGCCTCACCACTCTCAGTGAAGAACCACCACAAAAAGTCCTTTTAAATAACAATCTTACTTTTTAGGTAACATGGGGTCTCTTATTTCCTGGAATCTCTGCTAGAAGCAATAAACTATCAAGAGATCAGTGGCAGGAAGACTCCACACTAGTCAACCCTCAGCTTTTTGACTAGCATCTCCCCTACAGCTGGCTACCAGCTATTTATCCTCTAGACTGATCTTTGAGTTGAAAGAGTGCAGGGGCTACTTGTGGGGGAGAGGTGGAAAGGTTTCGGTTGAGTCTCTCGCCCATGAGGAGGGCTCCCGAGTTAGTAGGGCAACAGTAGGGTCATGACTCGCTTCTTCACTCTTGCCCACCGTCCCAAAGCCAGCCCCAAACCACCACTTGCTCCTCCACTTTGCAGACTGAGCTGAGAATTGAGCTGCTCCTCACCTCCAGAGGTGATGAAATCCAGGACGTATCAACTCCCTACCAATGTCAACTCTGAGGTACAGCTCATGAGAAGGGTAGCTCTCGGCCTTGATCAGCTCCACACAGGCCACCCAAAACCCAATGAAACCAAACAATCCAGAGACAACTTCTTCCATGAGTGGAAGTCAGTGGCTCAGGACTTACAAGGAACCCAGAAGACGACACATAAAGCTGCAGCAAGAAAAAGCAGCAAAGCCAAAGGCTTTTCATCCAGACCAAACCCCATCCTGCTACAAGCTCTCCAGCTCCTGCGTTAGGCTTCAAGTGCCATATCCACAAACACATGAGGAACTGAGTACCTTCAGTGCTGCTGAGTCACCACTCTTCAGGCTGGAATTGCTCCACCTCAGCTGTTCCTGCTCAGTGCCAAGAGATGATCAGCAGCTCCCTCACAATCAGCACAGGAGTGTGCCTGTGCAGACCGACTCTAAAATGAAGAGAAGAACCAAAGTCAGAAGAGAGACTCCACGAAAAGGCCAGTAATAGCAGAGAGGTCAAGGGCAGCAAGAGGCAGATTTTCTACCTCCACATACCAGAAGGTAGACAGAACCTTCACAGCATCCTTAGTCACAGAGGGGACTTGGATCAACAGCTCTCACCAGGACCAGCATCCCCTTTCCTGTGCCCAGCAGTGTTCTGGTTCCAAACTAAGGAGAAAACAGTAGGAATTAAGGTCCAAGACCAAGCCAGCTCCAATGCAGTGAGATGGGCATGTCTCCCAAGGGAGAGCACTCAGAGGAAAAAACTAAGGAGATACTTGCTTCGAAGCCCCGTCCAAACGTCTACGTTATCCATGCTGTTGACAGGGGACAGAGGAGTGACAAGAGAGGGATGCATCTCAAACCTCACCGCACCAGCAAGATTTCAGGGAAGCTCGAGACTCCAAGAGCCGCATAAGGAATGTACAGACTTGGGAGGAAGCAGAGATGCTCAGTTCACCCAAGGAGAGGAGGGAAGGGAGCGCACAGGAACAAGGAAGAACCCCAGCTCATTCTCAGGGAAGTGAAAACAGGTCTCCACTGCACAGCACTGGAAAAACAAAACAAAAAACCCCACAGGACATGGAGGAAAAAACTGTCCAAAACACTGAAGTGCCTCAAGCCCTCATAGATAGGCTGAGAGAGATAATCAGAGACAGCAGGGTAAGTCACAGAAAGAGGGCAGAGCAGTTACAGTCCCACAGGCCTGGACAAGGAGATGGAAAGTACTTTGTAAGCCCCAGGATAAGTAGATTGAGGTGATGGCAGCAGGGAAAAAAGGAAAACAAAGTAGTGTGAGGATTTATAAAAGGTTTGATAAAAGAGGAAGAAACTTGCACCATCATTTTCCCTGCCTGTTCCAGCAACTGCTCTGAGGTACCTGGGCAGACACCACAAGGCAGACACTGGGGCTGGCTGTCTCTGGACCCGGGACAAGGCTCTTGCCTGGCTGTACACGGAAGACTTCAGGCACCGCGCGATCTCACATCTGCTCCACATCCCTTAAGAACTGTGAGGAAGACAATCAGCCAGCTGCCAAACTTATGGAACAAGATACATCCCCTCTCCCCGCCAGAGCTCCTCGATAAAGCTTGAACAAGGCCGTTAGCACCCACACTGAGATCCCACTTTAATCGCATCTTACCAAGAAAAGACAGGAATAAAGGTTGTTTCTGCAGGAATGCACCAGGCTGAGGTCTGACATAGCCAATATTCACATGGCTATGAACTGTCCGTCCCTACACACAGGAATCCCTCGGCTCCACCCAAACACAGATCTCATGGATTTAAGTAGCTGAGATGCCACAAAAAGACATGGTGGAAAGCAAATAAAAGGTGCTTTTTTTTTCCCCTTCACAAGCAGAGCACCACATTGGCATCGCAAACCCTAGCACTTCTCATAAATCCCACAGAGAAGAAAACCAATGGAAACCCAAGACAGCAAGTCAACCCAAAGAACTGCAGGGGAGATGCGTGAATGTTATCAGCTGCCATGCAAAAGCAAACCCCCCAAGTGCTGGGGTGGCAGGAGCAGCAGGAGGAAAACAAGGGCAGGCACTGCCAGGCATGAGGGTAGGAAGAAAGGGCTGAGCTGTAAGCTCAGACGGTGTTTCTCGAGGAGGAGAGATGTGGTAATGAGGGGCCAGACGAGCTGAAAACAGTCAAGTGGAGAGGGTCAAGAAAGCAGGTACAGAAACACTCAGCTTGCAAAAGCAACGTCCCAGGGCTAACTGCTCAGAGAGACTGTCAAATAACGCATCAAGTGAACTCAGAGACACTATGGCCACGTAGTTTGTTCCCCAGCCTCAGAAATTACTGGGAAACTTTACTGGAAATCCTGCTCCAAGACACCTTTTTTCCTCTCTCCCCTCTAAAAATGATCTCCGGCCAAGGTTTTGAAAGGATATCAAAACAGTCAAGGCTTAATTCACGTTTAGGGCAGAAGATATTTGCTTGCAGAAAGTAGGAGGCTTCATCCAAATTAAACATGGGCAAGTGGGTGCATTATTGCACTACTTTTTTTTTAATACATAAAAGCTACATATTTCTGAAATCAGAGTTTCACTGATTTTTCTCTCTTGCAAAGAGACGTTTTTAAACATGCCAAGAGATACCCAAAATGTTCAGAACTCATCAAGTTTTTCTTTATAGTAAAACCTCTAGTCTGAATAACAAAGAACACTCAAAAGTTTCAAAAAGTTGCATTAAAAGAAAAGATGCCATCCCTGCCTGCAGCATTCCATGATTCCCCCTCTGTTCCTGTAAAACCAAGCTACAGAAATTAGCCAAATGGTGAAACAAGGGAAAGCTGAATCTTTACAATTCAAGGTTGGCATAATTACTGCCTGACCAACCACTTCCCTGAAAGCTTCCTGCAAGGCTTCAGTAAGCGAAGAACTGTGATATGACTGCCAGTGAGGTTTAGCACCTACGGTGTGTACGTCTCTTTTGTCTTATTCAAGGGATTACCGGTTTAGGTCCTGTTTTAACTTAAGAAGCTTCTGAAATCCCTACCTAAAAGCCAGGTTGGAGTTTTCTGTGTTGCAGCCACTGCAGAGCCTGGAGTGTCTCCTCCTGGTGACCCCGGCACAAAGGGTCAGGAATACTCACAGCACCGGGTGCAGGCAGCAGCACACCATCTCCCCTCGGTCATCACATCCTTCTCCCTCAGAGGCTGCTGCTTCGCCTCACTCAGGTTCATCTTCAGCTGTTTTTAAACACAGTTTTTTAAACACCTACACTTGTGGAGTGAGAGTTCAGCAAGTAAAGCACCTCTTCCAGCACAAGCTATTACACAAATGTGGTGGCAAATATAAATACCATTCAGCTTACCAAATATCTATTGGATTTTAGCTCTCTAATGAGACTAAAATCCACTCCCAGAGATGTGGCTCTACCCAAAACCTACTTTCAGCTCATTGAGGCAAGTTTCTTCTTCTTTTTTCCCTAAACCCTGATGTAAGCAAATTGCTCCTCCAAAGCTGTTTATGCGGTTTCAAAGAAAAAGGAACACGCTGTTCGTGTGACACTAAAAAACCTATACCATAAAGGTACTCACAGCTATGAACAGAAAATATTTACAAAACACCACAAAGGCAAATGAACTAAATGGCACATATTCATGGGAAAACCTAGGAGCGGAATCAGAAACACCACACCAGCAAAATTACCCTCAGCAGTTCAGCCTCCACCAAGCACCACAAACCTTGAGGCTGACGCTGGCTGGCAGATGAGTTTCCCTGCCCCAGACACCTCTCAGTAGCCTGTACTGAGGTCAAGAAAGGGAAGAAAGCAATACACCCCTGCATTCAAAGGCAACCAGCTCGGGTCAAAGGCAATTTTTGATTTCTTTAGGTAAGCTGCATGGCCACTTATAACCTGCTTCTACAGGACACTGACTTTATCCACATCCATCCAGAAAAAGTCTTGACATGCTGCGTACGTATGGAGTCTTGTGCACTTAGACTAACGAGATCAGTTTAGTGACATATTTACAATTACCCACGGCTCTGGAGCTGCCCAAAAGCACCCTTGCCCTTGCTGCTGCAGGAAGACATTACCAGTGTAAAAGAATAAATAATAAGAAAAGGAGAGAAACCTGCTGGGAGTTATCACCCAGGCAGGGCAGGAACAAGGACATAACTTGTACATTTAAGAGGCGTTTGCGTTACGTTACCGTTAAACATACTAGACTGAAGGCTGACAGCAGTGTGCCTGGACAGTCTTTGCTGGACATCCACCTCCTGGGTAGAAATCCTAGAGATTTCCTTTTAGTCCATAAAATGCTACCTAATTTATTGACAGAATCCAAAGAGCTACAATAAGCTTTTTAAACAGAGGACAGCAAATAAGAAGCAGTTAAACACAAAATACCCCAGGTGAACCCCTGAGGCACTAGAGAGAAATGAAAGGTCTCCCTTCAATATCCAAGCTCAGTAAAAGGGACAAGAAGGATAAGCTGCCAGGTCCTGCTGGGGTTGAATGAAGCCAGGGGATCAAAGCTCTCCTGGCATCACTGCACCCCGTCAGACTTGTACAGCTCTCTGAGTGCCCCAGCCCCTCTCACCTCTGCTTGTGTAGCTGGAGGAACATCACCCAGCGCAGGTGTCACTCAAAGGGTCTGCAGTAGGACAAGGGGCAATTTTAACATATATTTGCCAAACACGCTTCAAACGTGCCTTCCCCCATCACTGATGACAACCTCACAGGGCTTTGCATTGGCTGGAGGAGCTTGAGTTTGTTTTTCACATCCTGAAAAATATAAATAAGAAAGAAGGAAACCTGCCTTCCAGCCTGTAGGGGACAAACAGAAAAATCTTCCCCAAGGCAGAAGTCGTGGCTCACATCAAAGGTTTCCAAACCAGAGGGAAAGCAAGGCAGCATCATTCATCTCTGAGTGCTGTCAGGAAAATTTCCTGTATAATTGTTAGCCTTTGTCCTCCCAACAGAATCGGAAATAGGAAGAGAGATTTAATGATCTCAATCACACACTCTGGAATCAATAAAGGTTACAGTACTCCCAAAATCCTGCACATGCCATCTGAGTTCAGCAGCCAGAACCCTTGGAGAGGGAACATACCAGCAATAATAATAACGATGATAATAATAATAACAACGGCAGCAGCAAAGAGAAAACTGCTGCAAGAGACATTTTCTCACTAATTAACAGACTGAACTGGAGGCTAAAGGAGATAAAGCAATTAACATTTCTTTCTGTCCTTAGAGGGGACAAAGGTTTAACAGACAGCGTTGTCTGGGCAATCTGCAGCTTCAAAACAGGCCCATTAACTCTGAAAACCCAAGGCCTGGGAGTGAGTGAGAAGCACAAAGGAAGCACAGCCCCGTAACTCACCCTTTGCCCCTCCGCTTTCCACGACAGGGGAGCTCCTGGAAACCTTTGGGTCCCACGCTCGGGCCACCAAAACCTGAAAATCAACGGCATTACCGGATTATCAAAAGGTACAGGCGCAACTTCACGGCCCACACGTGCTCTCGGCATCACCTCGGGTCTTCATGAACTCAAGGGTCAGACTTTCCTTCTCCGGCTTTTGATGTACAAAAGAGCCTTGGGACCCCGGGCTGGGGAGTTCACGCAAAGCGAGGGTTAACTCCAGCTTTCTGGTGTCTCCTGAAAACGCAAAATTAAAGGTAAGAACGAAAACACAGAATAGAAATAGCCTGCTTTTTTGGCAGAAAGGAAAGCAGCGCTGCAGTTTGCTAAGCCCCAGGGACCTGCATCAAACAGCCCAGCAGCAGCTCAAGCTAAGCTAACCCCCAAAGCAGCACAGCGACTGTTTCCACCTCGATCAGCGATGATTTAGGGTGAAACAAGTCTGGGCGGGCGCCTCTGAGCGCACAAGAGGAGCCGGCGGGACCGCCCGGCTCTTCCCGCTGCGCTTCTTCCCCTGAGCGCCGAGCAGGGAGCCGGCGGCCGAGGAACCGTGGCCCCACGACCCCCACCCGCCCCCCAGGACCCCCGCCGGCACCCACCGAGCTCCCCGCGGCCACGAGCCCGCTCAGGCAGCGCACGCCGGACATGAATATTAATAAGACTCCGCCTTCCGCCCCCCCCCTCCCGGCGCGCGCTACTCCCGAGCTGCTTCACGCCGGACATGAATGTCCTCAGGCCCCGCCCCTCCGCGGCGGACTCCGCCCCCGGCACCTCTGCCAGGTCTTCGCTGCCGCGAGCGGCAGGAGCTGGGCCGGGAGGGTTAAATCAGGCTCCACTGAACACCCTGCGGGTGAGGGAGCAGCGGCACCCCGCAGCTGCCCATCTGCCGCTTACCCGGGGCATCCCGGTTGGCGCCGGGGCGGTCGAGCTCACCCGGCGTTAACCCGGGCTCCAGGTGCCCGCGACTGGGCAATGCCAGGCCGGTCTAAGGTGGCTCTAGTAGCCCTGCAAATCGGATGGCAAGGGTAGTGCGCGGTTTCTTAGTCTGCGAGCTCTGCTGCAGCGGGGAAAAAATCTCTACAGACTGAACTTGTCTCCTAGCTACTGCCCAAACCAAACCAAAGGCAGGAAAGACGACGCTCCAAATGTCCAGCCCTGTTCCAAAACGCAGGGTAGAGGGGCACCGTGAAGAAAAGAGTGCTTGGACAGTGCTGGGGCGGAGAGCTGGCGGTAGGTTTTGTAAGGGACTCTTCACAGGGAAGGGAGAATTACCTGGGGAAACTCCCTTTTTCCCCCAAAGCAAACAGTGCCTGCTACCCAAGGTGGGAGCCTGGATTGCTCCTGTAAATCAGTTTTGCTGCAGGAGGTGATGACAGCAGCAGAAAGAACCAGAATAAACCAAGGATACTTTCTGTTGGGACACAAGCGCTTCCTTTTCACAAGCCTGGCTGGTCAACAGATGGCATTCCCTGTCCTCCGATGTGCAAAGAACATTTTCTTGGCTACAGAGAACTAGGAACAAATCCAGCTGACCAAACCGGGGTCAGCAAGGTCTACCCAGCCCAGCGCCCACTGCAGTGCCCACATAACACATGCAGGAAGGGTACAAGCACAGGGGAAATACACAGCAGTGTCTTTGTATCAACCACCCTCATTTTGTTCCCCCCTCAGCCCCTTTCTGAAACCACCTTCTCAGCACCCACTGACAAAAGCTTGCATGGCTCAACTAGGTGAGTGCAAAGCAACCTCCTGCTTTCGAGCTGGCCCCCTGCTAGTTTGGTGATGCTCCTCTAGTATTTGGAGAAACTCTCTCTGACACTCACAGATTTATTGACCTTCTGGCTCCTTTCCCAGCTCAGTTCTCTCTTCCCAGCTGATAGATCCTCATCCAGAGTCATTCCTCACACAGGAGCTGTGCTATGCCTTTGATCATCCTTCTCCACACCCAGTCTAATGCTACCAACAACTTCCTTCTCTGGTTACCTCGCGGGAGTAACCCTGACTTACTGCCTGCTTCATGCTGGAGTTACGTGAACTACAGAACATCACCAGCAAGGGCTTTAGGAAAGCGAGACTGGGAAGAGCAGGCTCTTTGGAAACTGCAACTCAAAGAAACCACAGTATTTTAAACCACTGCGGGAAAGGTTTCTTGAATCAGCTCTGCAGCTTCTTGCAAAGCTTTTACTGGGCTCAGAGGCACAAGCAGGAGCATCCACCCACTTGTCCACTTGTACGGAATTCAGCGCACTCTCCTCATCGTGCCCCGACGCTGACCACTCACCAGCATGTATTCTGAGGAGCTGAACGCCCGCCACTCATTCAGACGGCGGAGGAAGGACACTGCCCTGCTGGGGACAATACGCATGTTCTCAAGCCTTGGGAGGACAGGAGCCAAAAGGGTGTGAGCATTAAACAGACGAACAACAGGTCTGATAAGAAAAATACCATCTCTTCATTTCATGTTTAAAGACATCAGTAAACAAACAGAACTGTACACAGAGAGAGGCTAAACCCCTCCTGCCTCCCCAAACCATGACAGGTACCAGGTCACAACTCAGGAGAAGGAGCAGCAAAGTCTGGGATTTGAGGGATGGCGAAGAGAAATCTCTGCTGTGTGAGGGCAAGACAAGACTTGGAGGAAGCAGCTGCCCTCACCCAGAGCAGAGTGACATCTCCGGGGTATAGTCAAGAGGGAATGGTTTCCGCTCTGAGCCAACAGCCCAAATCTCTTGCTAACACACAGGAGGGCCATGTGTGAACTTGGAAAACACAGCTGGAAGCTACATTAGAGTACAAGACACACTACATACTGACCTTGGCAGCCAAACCTCTGTGCCACAGTGATTTAACCTCTCAAAGAATAGAAAGAACAGGGAGGGAAGTTAGGTCCAACTTGGCAAAGAGTTGCAGTACTCGTTTGTGAACACAAAATTGAGTAGGGGGGGAACAAACAAGATTATGCTCTGCATACATTTTGCCATCCACTCCATCAAGCTGCTCCCTGCTCCAGGAACACTCCCAACCGCTATCCCACAGCTCGCTGTGTCTTCTTGAAAAGTATTCCTTGAGCTGTGGAGCATCAGATGGTTAGAGGAGACATCAGGAAACAACTCTCAGTGTAGGCTTCAGAGGACAGTCAACTGGGCACCTGAGTGCAGGCCTGGGAAAGTGGGATGTATCAGGTGTTACTGCTGAGGAGAGGCAGAGAGATTGCAGGCCCAGCTGCTCTGCTCCCACCTTGCTGGCAGAGCCTGGATGGGAGTCACAGGTCAGGCTCTGAAGGCAGTTGCAGGGCTGCCAGCCACTACACAGCACAGATCCGAGCATTACTTGAATTTCCATTTCCTAGAGCAGTGACAGCTGGAACCGTGATGCGTGGTGGAAAGTAAGGAACACACTCTGTCTCTCCAGGTAGAAGAAGCCTACAGTGGTGTTGTTTCTGATGCCGCTGCATACAATCAAAGGTGAAGGGAAGGCTAACTGGCTTTTCTGCTCCAAGCACCCATGTCCAATGCAAGAACCCCCAGAGTCTAGAGCCCCACACCAGAGCCCTTAGATCTCGACGTCACTCTCTTTGTCGTTATCGTGGTCACCGTCATAGAACTCGTTGGCAGCTTCAGGCCTGTGGGAAGAGACAATCATCATCAGCGAGGAGAGCCAGAGAAGAATGCCTAGATCACGTTGCCAAAGGTCAGGAGATGCCCTGAACCCAAACACCCCATGAAATGTTATGTGAGACCACGTGTTTCTAGAGAGGTTCCACGGATAAAACCAGAGACTCAGAAGTGACTTAGGATCTGTTCCAGAAAAGAGATGGTCTCCAGTACATCACCTGCCCGTCCTAGCACGGACAGAAATGGAAGCCCATTTCTCCAGAACAAGATCTGGTACCTGCTGTAGTTTTCCTCAGAGCCCCTTTCCTCTGGATCAGGCTCATCTGTGCGATCGTAGCTGAGCAAGTCAGAAGGGACGTCATGGATCTGCACGCTGGGAGCATGGTTCAGCATTTTCAGATTCTCAAATATCGTCTGCCTGATCTGATCCAAGTACTACATAGAAAAAACAGAGAGGAATCACCACAGTGAAATCTGGCAGGCTACACAGAGCCACAACTGTCAGCACTGCTACCTGCCTGCATCACCTATGTGGTGGCCATGAGAAACGAATTTGTGCAAAAAGTTATTTATCAAAGCAGAGGAAGTGGGACAGTTAATTCCATCATTGAGACTCAAGCACATAGAAATCACTAAGACAACCCAGCAAGACCTCAATGCTATGAGACCTTCTGACATCCCAGAGGACAGGTTCTGCTTGCTGTTCATCAGTTTTCTGCCCCACAAGAACTCCTTGCCTGGGCTCTACATGGTTTCACAGGACAGAGCATCAACCCCAGGGTTTTCGAAGTACAGGGCTAGTACTGCAATAAGGCTCCAAGCACTCACCTGCCTGGAGTTCTGGTTTTCAATCCTCGTACTGACATCAGGATGAAGGGTGAAGTCTGGAGCAAAGTATTCGAAGTACTCTGTGATGGAACAAGCAAGAGCGTTACAGCGTGGAGGAGCCAGCCTGCACTGCTCTGCACTCTCCCACCATGGCAGGAGTGACCAGACCCTTTTTAGGGTGATGTACAGCTCTGCGACCGCAGGGAATTACATGAAACAACAGAGCGAGCGAAAGTAACGCTCAGGTCACTGAACAGGAAATGATCCAAATTAAACGACAAGTGACACAGTAAGGGTGTGTCTGCCCAGCAAAGTCTGCGAGTGGGTGGTAGGAGACAACTAAGGCCATCTCTAAGGTCAGAAAGTGCCCTGTGTCATTTTGACCCTGGTCTTATCTGTGCTCAGTGCAGAATAGAAAGGTTAATTCTTCAGTTCATTTAACAAATACTTTAGCTCAGCTAATGAGGAAAACCGGAACTCCAACTTACCGCTGTATGGGAGCTCTTCACTAATTGCTTCATCTACAAGCAGTGATGTTTCATAAGTCCTGAAATGCGGAATAAGATGAGGTCAGCCCAGAGAAAGCTACGTGGTGCATGTAAGGACAAAGCCAACAGCAATTGCTTAACCAGTGACCTTCAACCAGCAGAGAAGGGACTCACCAGCACCGTGCCACATTGCGGACTGTGTAACCACCTCCTCCCAGTACCAGCAAGGGGATGTTGAAGCTCTTCACGTACTCCACGCACTCCCTAGAAATCCCAAATAAAAACATGCCAGAGCTGTTAACTGCAGCACATATTCATGTGCCAGAAATGCCACTGTGCACTCGAACGCCACCATGGCAGGTGTGATATGCCCAGAGCTCAGGGCTCCCACCCAGGGAGCCCAAACCATGTGCTACCCTGTGAACCACCACTCTGCAGCGCCTTGTACAAAGCCTCATTCTGAGATCCCTCCTCCTGCCACACAAGAGTTAAAAACCCAAAAAACCTGCCGGTGTGGCTGGAAGGCTGAGGTCAAAGCTCAAGCCTCACAGCTCAGGACTCATCAGAGCCCTTCACACTAAGGGATGATCTTTCAGCTAACTGCTCTGCCCCAGCCCTGCTGCACTTACCCATGTCCTCTTATACTGAGGTTAAAACAACCCAAACGGTCGCAACCCAGAGAATCAGCACCACACTGCGGAACAGAGAAAGAACAACTGAGTTTTTGTTACAGAGGCATTGCTTTCCAGACACACATCAGCATCCCCACTCCCTGGCCACCCTCATTCACCAGCGGGTACAGACAGCAGCTCAGCAAAACACACCAACCCTCATTCCCCAGGAACAGAAGGTAACACATCGATAGCAGCCCCCTCCAACCTACAGCCTCCAAAAGCGATGGACACGGGCACAAAGACTCGCTTTCTTACCTGCAGTACTATGCAGGTGGGCTGGTAGTAATCTACCACCTGGTTAATGACTGGCTGGAAGAGGTGTTTATAACCTTTGGAGAGAGAGATATGATTGGTCATGGCTCTGGAGCAGAAGGACCAGCAAACACCTGGGCAAGGGGAACTGGCAGGAAACACCTACTTTGGTCATCAATGCCGTCTCGAAGAGGCACGTTGAGACAGTAGTAACGACCGCTCTCTGCACCAACTTCGTACATGTCTCCTGGCCAGGGAAAGACACAAGAGTCACAACAGCTCTGAGACTTCAGAGGCCTGGGAAGGCCAGATCTGGTCTGGGTTGAGATCTCTTAACTTGGCTAGGATGCCTCTTTCTTACAAATAACAACACCTCTGTTCCTCGCTAATTGCTTTCCCATGCCCTTTCTTTCGTAATTTCTCCCTGCAGCCCTGATTTTGTTGTTTTACACTTTTATACTCCAGCAGAGCTTTCAAAGGACTCTGAAGCAAGGCCAAATTCACACTGTAAAGGAAAATACATACCTGTACCAGGGAAGAAATAATTTCCATATTTATGAAACGACACAGTCATGACACGGTCTGTCAAGTAGAAAGCCTCCTGCACGCCATCTCCATGATGGATATCGATATCAATATACAGAACACGTGGATGGTATCTATTGAATACAGGAAGAAAACCAGCATTACTGTCTACACTGCACCAGCCTCACTGTTCCCCACGTGCCTCAGCATCGCCTAGCACTCCAAAAACCACCACCAACATCCACCCACAAGCCCACTTGATGAAAGAACTGACTTGTCCCACCTGAGGCACATCAAATGGTTTAGATATGAGACATCCGTATACAGTCAAACACGCCCCACCACTAAAACCTTTTCGTCTGATGTGCTTGGAAACAGATATTAGAACAGAAGGCTTTTTGGATACCACCAGAAATGTCTTGGGAAGCACATGATGAAGAGAACCCATTTTAACCACCTGGGTCTTGCAAAGGTGTGGCTTTTCGTTTCCTCTACAAACAGCATGCTGTTAGTTAATCTTTAAGAGCTCCAGCGATTTTCAATTGCACCAGGAAATGAGAGGTTAGTGAAGGAGGAGTTAGGAACACTGATTTCCTCCACGTGCCAAGTACTGGCAGCACTATGTCCCAGCTGACTAGCACCAAGAACACCAGGCTGGACTAAATTTCCTGGAGAAGCAGACCACAGGGTCACAGACACAGAGGGTGAAGAAGTGGAGATTGTCACACGTAAATGCTTTGGGGTAATGGTCAAGCTGATGTGCTGCCAAGCACTGGAGACATGGTCCTAAGCCATCCCTGCCTGCCAGCTCTACAACTGCCTGCTAAGCTGGAAAGCACTTCTCCAACTTCCCACAGGGAAGTACTGCATTTGGTCAATGCCCAGACAACAGGGGATCTGGTATCCATGCCAAAACCCCAGAGGACTGGGGAGGGACCTGAAAAGACATGACAACATCTAAACAGAGAAGAGGAGTATGTGGTCCACGCCATCCACCTTGGAACCCTGGCTTCAAGCATGTCTGCAGTGATCTCATCAAACTGGTTGATGGTGCTGACCCATGCTGAGTAGCAGAGCAGTACCTCACCTCAGTCTCCCAAGAGAGACATGAGCTATTAAAGACAGCCCAGATTGCTTGTCCCATAGACAAATAGCCAGGAGAAAAAGGGGATGCATACACACAGCCCTTGCACACTGGTAAAAGGATCTTCTAAGGGCAGAGGCACCACAGCACTCCCAGGGTGGGAAGCAAACCCAAGTATGCAGCCAGCCGCTGCAGAAATGGTTCCTGAAAACATGGAACAAAAGAATAGGGACATATTATAATCTCCCATTAGGGATAACTGGGCTCATTCAAAGCCTCTGGCCTGTGGAACTCCTGTGAGACTAGAAAATGGGCATGCAGAGATACACAGTGGAGACCTAAGGTTCCAAACACAGAGCAGGGAACACTGGCAGAGGAAGGAGGTACTAGAAACCCCAGCACAGCCCGTAAATCTGACTTTGAGAGCGAGTAAGCTTGCCACCAGCCATGTAACTATTGTCTGGTCAATCCCAAAACTTCTATTAATTCCGTAACAGCTTGTCTCAGATTCCATGACAAGGCAGGCATTTGAGAGTACCCAAAAATCCCCATCACAGAGGAATCCAAGAAATGGAAGCTCCTTCTTTAATTCTTTCTCCCATTCTGAATTTACTTTTCATTTTCTAAAAAGAAAAAAAAACCACCTCTTTTCTACTCCAAGCAAGTGTCCTTTGATCATCCACGTGTTGCTCAAGTCCTGTTCTTAAGCCACTCAAGCAAATCAAGAAAGATTCGAGTCACTGTCTCCAGTGAGCCATAATCTGCATTTACCTACAAAAGGCTCAGTGTGGCAAAACGCCAGACTCAGGAGGCCCTGAAATGAGTATTTCACAGATGGATGAGAAATGGAATTGAAGAACTCTCCTGTATCCCTTAAGCTGCATGCAACAAAACTGGAGTCAGATATTCCCATTCTCAAGCACCCTTTCTTGTGCCTAAAGAGGAGGCCACGACAAAAGGTTCTTGGCCTTTCTGGACTCTAAAAAGGCAAATGAGGGGGGGGGGGGGAAACAGAGAGAGAGAACAGGGAGGCAGCAGAAGGAAACCGCATAGTACTCCAATTGCCCCACTTACTTGAGCAGCTCCAGGATGCCGATAACTATGTCGTTAACATAACAAAACCCAGAAGCCTGCAAGACAGAGAAAACCAATTAGCATTAGAACGGGATCAGCACAGCCTGGGCCTCAAAAAGACAGAAGAATATGCAGATTTGCCTCATTACCTCAAACTTTTTGGCATGATGCAGGCCCCCTGCCCAGTTTATTGCAATGTCACAGATCTGAAAAAGGAAAGAGAAGTTAGTTTAAGGTGACAATGTGGTAACAGCAGCCTTGCACTCACTCCAACCTGCCCAGTTCTGTGGCCCACCAACACTCATCTGGCCTTTCCTTCTCCTAGAGAGGCCCTTCCAAAGCTCCATATCTTGGTCATTAGCCCAACCAACAGTGGTTACATCATGGCCATACTGGATTAGTCCTGTGCTCTACATTTCCTGTTAGACCAGAAAAGATCACCTCCCACTACCACTGTGCGCCCTCCAGCCAGCTGCAGGCAGAGCACCTGCCACATACAGCGTGCTCCTGCACATGTTCTTTACACTCACTAGACCTTTATCAGGACTCTAAAAGACTCAAACCTTGCTAGTTTGGGTTTTTTTTTAATACTCTCCCGAGGGACCCTCTCCTTCAGACCTTCTGCATGGTCTCATTTAGTGCATTTCCATGCACAGACACAGCAGTGCTCCCGAGGTCTCCCAGCAGCCAGTTTCACTGAAGATCCCAGGTTTGTTCTACAGCGCTGTACTTCGTGACTTCAGTATATGCAGCATTAGTATCCTCCGACTCCCTCCAGGTTAAACATCTACTAAATGATTGCCCCAACAGTGCAAGAACATGTCAAGTTTAACAGCCCATCAGCACTAGGTATTTACACTGCAGCACAGCAGTGCTTGCTATGTTGTTTTACAAAACAAATCCACGAGGTTCTCCGTAAATTGAACACCACTTGCCTTCCATCTGTGTTTCAAAAGATAAGCACACCAGCTCCCTTACCTTGTTGTTCAGCTGTGTTGCTCCCTGCAAGGAGGCCCCAGTATAGCGAGAGCAAAATTCAAAGAGGCCTGGAAACACTGGGCTGAAAAAGAAAAACCACAATGCAAACACAGAACCTCTTCTCATCCCTCCCTGTTGCTCCAGGGCAAAGCCAGGAATAAAAATGTCCATAGCCATTACCTGAGCAAAATCAAAACTCATTCTCTGTGAAACAGTTAATTTGGGATCACTCTGACCCTGCTTATAACACACAGAGTACCAGCAGGCAGCAAACACAGTGGGAAACACAGTGAATTGGGCAATGATTACCAAAGCTTCCAAGCTAGTCCTGAAAAAGACTGCTCCCAACGCCTGTCTGCTGGTGTCTGTCCTGCAGCCCTGCTGACACGTGCCCAGAGCCAAGAGATGATGCGAGACACTGCATCAGGAGAGGGGGGCACTGATCTGCTCCTGCACTTTTCCCCCTGGGCTGTATCTGGAAGATCTGCACCTACTCTGCTTCCCAGGCACAGGCCAGTGCGGTATGATCCATCCCACCAGGCAGAGCCAGCCCAGGCACCAGGAGAGTGCAAAACTCCAGACATGGAGCCCCCGTGTCACCAGCCTGCTGGCATCGTGTCACACATTTCATTTATGCACAAGCAATGGCTTAAAGACTGGGAGGTTTTATTTCCCCTTTCAGTTCTGATAAAAAGATGGTTTCTGATCATCAGAGCAGCAAGGTCGCAGAACAGTGGCCTGATGCTCAGCCTAAATACTAAAAACCAACCTGTGCTAGTATCCTCCTGGGATAACACAGTTTCCTAGCTAGTGTAACTCCTCACATGGAGTACTCACAGCTTTCCCTTCCAGAGAACACATCAGAACAACCGTACTCTCTGTCAGCCTTTATAATCCTCAACCACACAGCTACTTCCTCAGTCACACACAGAGCCCTGCCACACATTAATGTCTGTGAGAGATGAAACTTGAGAGACTGGAATTGAATATTCCCAACACCATCTCATGTAGCTTTGTACAGAAGCACGAGTATCTCCTTAGTTCTACCTGAAAATCAGTCTCTCAAAGCTGTCTTTAATTTAACATGAAGATATTAAGGTAGGTAAAACAATGGGTAATTATTAAAAAAACCCAGTTAGCATGTTCAAGAACTGGAGGCTGTGCAAGAGCAAGGGGAGACGCAGTCTCTAACCCAACAAGCTTACAGTCTAAATATAGATCTAGAAAGGAGGACTGCAAGATCTAGAGAGAAGGGAAAGGGATCAAGGAGGTTCTGGTAATCTGATACATATAGGAGGGACACACACCTCATTCTGGTTAAAAACCAAAGAGATGCGATGTTCTAACAGAGCTCTCTGGCCATGAGCAACACAGGATCACCCTTACCGACTGAGGCCCAGAGCAGGAGGCCCAGAGCACTCACCAGTCATCACCTACGTTGAAAGCATTGAGGCTCTTGGTGAAACCCTGCATGTTGTTGGGGCTCACTCGCTGCAGGAAGTCTATGTAGTCCTCAGAGTGGAATCGGCACATGTCATGCTGGGATGCCTGGTACGGTTTAAAAACCTTCAGGAGAGAAAGGCAAGCCTTATTTCCCATCCAAACGCGCGTTTACTTCAGCTGTAAGCAATCTCAAGCTAATCAACAAATGACCTGTGTGTGGTATATCAAAAAACACTTCGATACACTGGGTTCCTGACATTCACATTCATTTAAATTCAGTAAGTCGCTCCATGAAGCCTGCTGTCCTACTGAATTGTCTCTTTCGGCCATAAACCCGTCTCCTACCCCATCATAACTGCAGCTCTTGCCACATCCTCTCTGCTCTCTTCCCCCACTGCACACACCTCCCCTCCTGGGCAAGCCAGCAGAACAAAACAGCGAGCTGAAACTACAGCTTTTTCCTCACCAGAGGGCACTATTCCTTTCTCCGTCACCAGCTTTCATACAATTTTAAGACCTTGATAACGGGATGGTTTCCACCCCCCTGTCAGATTTGCCTGGAATGAGCTAATAGGTTCAAAAGCTATTCGGAGAACGCTCACGGACAGACAGAAGAGTTGCATGAGGATTGTTTCCTTTGGACAACTGCTGAAAAAACGGTAAGGGAACTGGAAGGATTCAGATTACAGAACCTGCAACAATACAGGCTTGCCAGTTTGGCACTTAATGCACATACCTCACTATAACAGGAAGTTAAAAATTAACACTACGTACCTGGAAATTAAAGGAAATTAAAGTTGTACTGAAATCAGTACGAGATCTTTTTTGTGTTTCCCAATTTCTCTTAATTAAATCATGGACTTTATAGAAAGAAAAAAGAGTCAAGATGCACGAGCTTGTCTCCAAAGGGAAAATTTCCCAGGGCAACTGCAAGAACGTACCCGTTCCCTGGGCTAAGGGGGAAACATTAATTTTCAGAGAGACGATATACCCTAACAAAACACGTCATCTCCTTTCCTGAACTGATCTGCACGTGGTGTGTGTGGTGTTTTCCACGTAGATGTCTGGGGTTTGGTGTTTCTCGGAGCCTGCTGCCCTTGATAACTCAAACAGGGAGGATGAGGCGACTCACAAGCACGAGCCGTTACCTAAGGGCCAAGGCAAGTCTATTCCCCACGAGGGCTCTGCACAGGTTCCTCCCAGGAATCCAAGCAGCTGATTAAATCAAACAAGACCAAAACCAACACTAAAGTATCCTCATGGAGAAGAAATAGCTCTCACTGGATATTCAGAGGCTCTCCTGGACAAAAAAAAAAAAAAAAATAGTAGGGACATGGGATTTAAACACAGAAAGGGGAGGGGGAGAAAAAAAGACCAAAAACTTGAAGACTGACTCAGCTGCTGGCAGAAGAAACCTGCCTCCTTCCACCCTTCACCCTGCTTCCAGCAATCCCACCCACCTTCCTGAGCAAGCTCTGGCATTCAGCTGCCTCCTTTCACTAACTCCACAAGAAACTATCCTGGCTTTCTTACTGAGTTGCATCGGTTCATGCAGGGATCCAACAGCTTCCAGCACGAGGCAGGCAGCGGAAAGACACAGCAAAGGAGCAGGGAAGGTCCAGGAGAGCAAGGACACTGCTCCCTCTATCAGCAGCACTGAGCCTTGGTTTGCTGCATCCTTGCGCGCCTCAGCCACAGATAAGCTGGGAAAGGTGCAGAGGCGATCCCAGCTTGACAGGACAGCAGATAACGATGTAACCACAACACAAAGTTAACAGGTGCTTTTATTGCCACAACTGACCCATAATCCCTGCTTTTATTTGCTTGTAACTTTGCCAGTTCAGGATGAAGTTTCCTCTGCCGTTTTCAGCTTCACTGTGGAAAATAAAACCCTCAAAAAGGGTTTCACAACTAAAAATACGGCAAAGTGTACAGCCCTGCCCCATTCAGACACAGATTTGACATTTAGAAGTGTTATGTCAGAATATGCTTTTTGCTGTTTCTGCAAGAAAAATCCCAACTCTAGCGAAGATATTCATAGAACTTCCTACATTTACAGTAAAAATCCAAAGGATACATTCTGCTAAGATTCCACACGCCCCGAGTGAGCTCCAGCTGCATCCCCCCATGAACGCAACAGCAGGTCACTGCGGCTGGATGCGATTTTACTAGGGAATTGTATTAACTACACAGGAAAGCTTTTCTGATGTTTAAACACACCAAATTAATTGTATATATTGCATCAAGAAACTCTTCCACTGGTCCATTTTAGCACCTTCCTTTAAAAATTGACATCGTGCTTTAGTTTTGGGACAGCTTATTTTCTATTTGCCTTCACTCACACCACAGATCTCTCACCACAAGCAGATACGCTGGCGGCGGAAGAGCTTGAACTTGAGCCCAGGCCAAATACCCGGCACTTGTACAGTGCTAGAGATAACAACAAAGCTGTGCAGCATGGATGGGCAGGTACAAAGCAGCTGAGATCTGGCTTTCCCTCTGCCCAACTCGTATCAGTTTGGCTATTCAGACTCTGCCGCAGAAAATAAAACGCAGGAAACCTGGATTGCTGTCACATTTGCAAAAATTTTACACCTTGTTCTGCCCATGTAGTGAAGAAGATGCTGTAAACATGCCAGAATTAAAAACCACTGGTCTAATTACACTCTCTTGTGCTCACGGTGATATAACTTTGAATTTAACATCACCCAATTCTCAAGTTCTTGAGACCTGTCCTTTAAGGACAGGCTTTTTTTGGTATCACAACTATTTAGTCAGGTCTTTGAGGATGCGAAGTTGGTTTTGCTTAACAGTGGGGACAAAGGAGCCTGGGAAACTAATCACAGTCTGGAGAAGTCCCTGGTCTAGCCAGAGAGGGATTGGATTTGCATGTTTCTGTCTGACAGCTCTGCACGATCACTGTGTTTTCCCAGCAGCTCATTATTTATCTCTAAAGCGTGCTGCAGATGTGAGAACACAGCACTGAGACAAGCTGATCATGCTTTCTTCTCCACAGCCTCAGAATAACCTCCACTACTATCAGTTATTTGTGATCCTCTACAACTGCAAGCAACAATCTGTGACTGAGTTCTCCAATCGCTTGGAGGACGCATGCCTTCGAGTAACCTCTGGGGTCATCCAGTTCAGGCTCATGAGTCACAGGGGAAGGGGGTGGTTTGCAGAGCGTCACACAGAGCAGAGCCCAATTGCAGGAGGATGAAGAATGCACATGGGATGCATAAGGATACAGAGGAAGGACAGGGCAAAGTCACAACATCCCTCACACATCAGTGCAACGATGGTTTTGT
Organism: Rhynochetos jubatus; assembly: GCA_027574665.1. Classification (NCBI taxonomy): domain Eukaryota; kingdom Metazoa; phylum Chordata; class Aves; order Eurypygiformes; family Rhynochetidae; genus Rhynochetos; species Rhynochetos jubatus. Next base: position 3,128,282 of record CM050662.1, read on the forward strand.
GCCTTTCTTTCCCCTCCTCTCCCCTGCTTGCTAGCTATGCATGACAGTGACTGTGACAGAAGCACTCTTCACTTCTTTTAATTAGGCAATTCCCAGGAAAAGGCACCATAAATGCATGTATGTCCCTGTAAGTATGTATATAAATACATTCATATACATACATAAACCCAGAATAACCTTGAGCTGTAGCCTACAACATTCAGGGTAACATTCTGGGTAGGGGCCTGTCCCCAGGGCACTAACAGATCACAGGCTGCAAAGACAACTACACCTGGCCTCTGGATCAGATAGCCCAATCTGGAACCGTGCCAGTCAGCCCCGGAATTAAATTGCTCAACAGTCCGAAACAGCTCAGAACCAACCCTACCACAGCGAAAGTGAGAATGAGCCAATAGGAGACAAAACAAGTTGCTTCAACACGATCAGTAGCTGCAGCATGTTCTGCACATCAAAATGGGCAAAAGCCAGCTCAAAAGGGGCAGAATGGTAGATGACTTTTACCATTCCTGCCTTGATGTTGTATTGCCAGGCACGGCGTTACATGGCCTGTACTCCTGAGAGCTTTCCATGCGCTGCAAGAAAAGGATGCCAAGGAAAGGGGCACGGTTTGATCTCACTTGCATCCAGTGAAATAAAATACTTCAAAAGAGGGGTACCACACAATCATGGTGATACTCCACTATCCCCCCAAGTAGTTAGGGAGGCGATCCTCCCCCTCTACTCAACTCTCGTGGGACTCCACCTGCAGTGTCCAGCTCTGTCGTCCCCAACATAGGAAGGACACGGACCGGTTGGAGCGAGTCCAGAGGAGGCCACAAAGATGCCCCGAGGGCTGGAGCCCCTCTGCTATGGGAACAGGCTGAGAGAGTAGGGTTTGTTCAGCCTGGAGAAAAGGCTCCAGAGACCTTATAGCAGCTTCCAGTACCTGAAGGGGCCTCAAAGAAAGTTGGGGGGCATGTTTTTATGAGGGTCTGTAGTGATAGGACAAGGGGTAATGGGTTTAAACTGAAAGCAGGGAGATTTAGATTAGATATTAGGAATAAGTGCTTCCTGGAGAGGGTGGTGAGGCAGTGGGAGAGGTTGCCCAGAGAAGCTGTGGATGCCTGTGCTGGGTTCAGTCAGGAAAGGGTTAACTCCCTTTATTCTGGTTGCCAGGGGGACACTGAGAGAAAACATTGATAAGGCCTCAGCTGGTGCTGGGGATGGCCTGTACTGAATTGAAGGTCTTTTGTCTGCTTCGGATACTGTAGCTGACCCAGACTGACCAAGGAAGTATTTCATTCCATAGTACGTCATGTTCCAGTCTCTGGGGTGGGGAAGAGTGTCTGGTAGTCATTACTCTGCCCTTCTCTCTCTCCCTTACTCATCTCTCTGGGCAACTTGCTAACCGTCCTGTGTTAGCTGCTTTGCTAACCCCTGTGCTGGCTCATTTGTGTGGGAGCTGGTGGGTTCTTTAGAGTTTTCTAGCTGTGTTATCGTTGATAGGGTTCGCTCAGAATCTGCTGCGTTAGCTCCCGGGCTCTGGCCTTCAGGCTGCGGCTCTCGGGCTGCGATCGCTCTCGGGCTGTGGTTCTTGTGCTCTCTGGGTCTGATTTTCATCACTCAACATCTGGGTGTGCATTGATCAGTGGATGGTAGGAAATTGTATCATACTGTATATATTGTATTATATGTTTTATTTTCTACTATTTTAATTATTTATTATTAGTAGTATCTGCATATATTGTTTTAGGTTTAATTAGTAAACAGTTATCTCAATTTTACAGGCTTCCTTATTTCTTTTTCCTCCGATTCTTCCCCTCCACTGGAGGAGGGAAGGAGGATTTGTGAGAGAGGCTTCATGATATTTTGCTAGCTGGAGTTAAACCACGACAAAGCCCCATCTCTGGAAGTGTTCAAGGCCAGGCTGGATGAGACTTGGAGCAACCTGGCCTAGTGGAAGGCGTCCCCATGGCAGAGGGGTTGAAACTACACAACATTTTAAGGGCATTCCAATCCAAACCATTCTGTGATTCATTTATTGACAGATAAAGAGTTAACTTTTCTTTTTGATTATCACTACATGCTAAAAATTTCACATATGTTCCCCAGCGGCACGGCTGCAGCTCCAGGAATGGCACTGTAAGCACAAGTTTGACCAAGATGCTGACAACAAACAACGGTGCCTTTCAAATCAGCTCTGGGTGGTATGGTGGGGGCTCAGTCCGATGAGAATGGCTGAGACTGCTTAAAACCTCGTCCGCAACAGCTGTTAGCCGCTGTGCCAAAAGCAGAGCTGAAGGAGCGACACAGGTGAGCTGACAAGAACCTACTAACATAGTCCAAGCCCCAACGCAGAGACTATGCCTGAAGTCAGCAGGGCAGTAAACCGCCTCCTGCACTATTCACACATGGTGAAGCCTCCAACGGCCACTCTGGCAAGCCACCTGCTGCAGCCCCTCTGCCCCCGCCGCCTGGGTGGGGGGCCCCCGTCAGAAGCGCCACTTACGATCATCTTCTTGTAGAGCCCGTAGTGCAGGACCAAGCTGTGGGTCAGCGCCAGGCGATGCGGCTTCATGGGGTGCCCCGCTCCTGGAACGGAAACGACAAGAGGAGTCACCAGGCGGGGAGATGAGGAGTAGGACACCATGCGGGGCCGTGATGGGACCCGCCAAGCAACACCCCCCCCCCCCCCCCCCCAAGCCTGCTCGGCCACAGGACGCGGTGCGGGGACCGGCCCCAGGCCGCCCCGGAGAGCCAGAGCCAGGCCCGGCCCGGCCGATCACCCGCCCCAAGCCGGGACCCGCCCCGCCGGCCCCGCTATCCGCCCCAGTCCGCACCATAGTGGAAGTTGCCCACGTCCGGGTCATAGAAATAGGCTACGGTCTTCGCCATGGCGGAGAGCCAGTAACCGTCTCAACGCTCTCCCGGCTACGTCATCAGGCCGCGCCGCGAGACCACGCCAGCGCGCGCCGCCGATAACGAACGACGGAGAGGGGCGGGGGCGGGGCCAGGGGCGGGGCGATCGCCGCTGCGGAGCCCCCGCGGTCCTACCGCCTGCCCCAGCGCCGCCAGCAGACCCCCGTTAACTCGAGCGGCACCCCACTCACCCCTCGCTGCCACCCAGCTACCTCCAGCTGCCCCCAAGTTGCCCCCAGCCCCAGTTACTCCCAGTTGCCCACTGGATTCCCTTCAATAACCCTACATCTGCCTCCCAGGCACCTCCAGCTGCCCCACACACATGCCCAGCTGCCCCCAGTTACTCCCAGTTGCCCACTGGATTCTCTCCTGTCACTACAGCTGCCCCCCCGGCACGCCCAGATTCTCACCAGTTACCTCCACTTGCCTCCCAATCAACCCCAGCCTACCCCAGTCACCCCTCAGCTGCTGCAGCCCACCTGATGAGGGCACAGGGCATGGGACAGCAGGGTCCCCATAAGGCACCCACACCTTGATGGGGGTCGTCCCCTTCCTGGGACCCGCCCCCTGAGCTGTGAGGGATGAGGGCCACTGTTATGCAGCCAAGCAGCCACTCCCAGGGTTCCAATCCCCCAGGGTGTTGGTCTTCCCGACATCTGGCAGCCTTGGAAAACAACCCACCGGGGTTGGCAGGAGCGGGGACAGGGAGGCACTGCCAGGCAGGCGGAGAACAAAAGCTGAGTGGGAAATTGCCGTGTATCAAAAAGCAGCCAAGGAGAACGACGGAAAAACCCTGGGCCTCACTGGGAGCCAGCGAGCGACGGGGACATGCCACAGGTGATGCCGCAGCAAAGACCTGTTCCCCGTGGGCCGGAAAGAAGAAAGGATGAAAGGAACAGGTAGTCTTTCCCAAAGGTCTGGAAACTAAATTAACCGAAATCAGTGCTTGGCGATGACTGGGTCCTGCTGTTCTCCTGCCTGATCACTTTCTGCAGGCAGGAGGTGGGGGGTGAAGGCCTCCGCGCTCAAGGCAGGGAAGCGATGGGATTTTGATGCTGGGTAACAAATGTATGGGAGGGAAAACCCTTGGTGTGAGGCAAGGGGAGCTTCATGCGTGCATGGCCCCGGGATGGGTGGGATGGGGCTGGTGGGGTGGTGGGGTGGCGTGGGATTTTGGGTGCTGTGCTGGTTGCAGGCAGGCAAGAAAACTTGTGTCAAGGCACGATTAAATCATGGAATTATTAAATAATGCTTCTGCCTGGCTCCGCCACTTACTGAGGGGACGCTGCTCCCTCCGTGCCAGTCCTCCGTGCACATTTCTTTTTAGGATGCCAGCTCCTGAGCATGGATCAAGGATGCTTCAGTGTTGCTGGGACTCTCTGGCTGGGACTCCACAACCCCGCCAGGCACAGCTTAGAGCTGCATGGTCATCATTGAGCCCAGCACTCACCCAGCTTAAATAAACAGACTTTTAACATGCTGAACAACAAGGGTATAGTGGCAAACATGTGGAGCATGCTGACGTGCTCGGCGGGGGCTGCTCACTTGGCATGACGATCGCCTGGTTGCTGGTCCACAAGGTGTTGCCACCAGATAAGCGTCCATTTGGGACTACTGAGCTGCCTGAGTAGCACAGATGAGCTACCTGGACAGAGAAAAGGGGCGAGGAGGGGAGAAACACATCCCTGCCTCCAGCAGGGTTGGTTTTGCCAGCTGAGTTTGCTCTCAGGAAGACGGTCACTGCTCCGGGCATCTTCACGGGTCTCAGAGCAGTGCAAAGGAAGTGTTGGAGAGCGATATTTTTAGATGTTCTTTGTGCCCAGAGAGCAAAAACATGCTGTGGTTTAAAGGCCATTAGCTTGCTGGGGATGTTTGAAAAACTTCAATAAGGGTTTAAGATTCAGGGAAGTGTTTGGACAGACAAGATGTAGCATTTTTGCAGAGATTATGGCAATTTTTGGGCTGAGCATTGTAACAGAGACCCCAGGAGAAGCCTGCCTGCCTGCCGTATTGCTGGAGCCGGGCAATCTGGCCCATTTAGGTGCCACGTGGACAACTGGCGGGGCGGGGGTGGACGATCCCCCGGGCGGGCACGCGCATTCACATTGTTCATGGGGTGACGTCTGTCGTCACGGCTGTGGAGGAGGTGCAGGAAGAGTGCGGACGAAAGGTAACATGGCAATATGCTGGGACTGGAGCTGGGTCCAGGCAAGGGGGATGGTGCTATCCCTCCACCCTCTTCTTGGCTGCTCCATCCCCTCCCTCCCCAGTAACCCTTTGACCTGGCAGCTTAAAATTTAAGGGCTTCCAGGCAATGTCACCAGAGGGACCAAAGCTGCCAAGGTCCCTCCAAGATTCACACCTGTACCCGTCAGGGAGCCCTGAGTAGGTGACCTGGAGTGGAAGGGCAGGGGAATGATGGCAGTGAGGGCAGGGAGCAGGTAGCAAGGAGGCAGCTGTCTGCCCCAGACCTCTGGCCAGACTGCCATTGTGTCTCACCTCATGTGGGGGGCATATGAGATGGGGACAGGAGCTCGGACGATGTCAGGAGGATGGAGTGGTGACAGAGGATGAAGAGCCCAGCCTCTGGCTATGTCATGAGCATCCAGCCCACAGCCGTGTTCACACCTCCACGGCATGGTGTGGGGCTGAGCCCCATGCGGGGACTGTCCCCACTGGCCAGGATAGACACGGCCATCCTGTTTGGGAGGGAGAGCTCAGTTGTGTGGCTTCATGCCTGCCATGCTGGCTGGTCTTAGGGCAGAGGGGAGCTGTGGTCTCTCTTTTGGGTCACCTGCAAGGCACTGTGTGGGACAAGGCTCATGGTCTTGTAACAGAGTCCTGCAACTGGAAGAGGAATGAGCAGTCTGGAGGGATGCTGAGGCCAGGGTGGTGGAAGCAGGGTGGAGACAGGGGGTGCATGATACTGGGTGGGAGCATCGGGAGTCAAAATGTGATCAGCTGGGACAATCCAGCTCCAGAGCTGGGTGGGAGCAACATGATGATAACAGAGCCCCCTCCTTGTCCCAGTTTACCCCACGCAGGGCCAGGATTTGTCCCCAGATGGACTGTGCCATCCTCCCTCTCACCATCCCCACCACCCCCTACACCCTGGATTGTGGAAATGCTTCAACACCAGAAGCTGTGGGAAAATAGGACTCTTCCCTCAAAGTGGGGAAGGCTGAGCAACCTGAGCTTGTTTTGCCCGGTATGGCTGAAGGCTGGAAGGGGGGTAGGGAGTAGCAAAGCATCATGTGGGTGGAAATGCCTGGGAGGAGAATGAGCAATTTATTGTGCAGGACAGCATGTGTGGGCATGAGGGAAACGGGAATAAGCTCACCATGACTTCATCCCCTCGGGCCTCTGCAGGAACCCAGACCTGCAAAGCCCCTCTGTTCAGAGAAACAAGGGCAAGGAATAAACTGCCTTTAAGGTCTTGATCGGTTGAGACTTGCATGATGTTGCAGCTTGTTGGTCCAGTATTAGACCTCCTCTCCTCTCCTGCAGCCCTAGCAAGGCATGGCAGTAGCAATAAGTCTTGCTCTCTGTGGTCCTTTGTCACAGTTGGTCCATCTTTGGGCCTGTCTCCCTGCCAGGGCAGCAGACAGACAGGTGGCACCTGTGATGTGGGGACCTCCTGAAATCATAGTGATGGAGGAGGGTCCTGGGCTCCTGAGATTTGACTCTTGGTCACTTGTAGAGAGCGGCAGGAACTCTCATCATCCCGAAGTTGGAAGTGTGGAGCGGTTGCAGGTTGCCTTTCAGCAACATGGAGTGTGGTGGGATAATTCCACAAATGAATATAGACACTTAGTTTGGTAGAGGTGGGGTGGGAGGGATTTCAAGACAGAGGAGGAGAACTGTGAGTGAAGGACTGAGAGGAGCAAGCTTAATTTGCAGTGGAATGGGAGAGTTGGGTGAAGGCCCCCAGCGTGAGGATAATGTGGCGGAGATGAGGAGGTCATGGTACCACCATGGCTGGAGATTTCAAACAGTTTAACTGTCCCTTATTTAGGAAGGAGGGAGGGACAGTTGGCCTGGGGCAGTGTGTTGGGCTGCAGTGTCTCTGGGGGCTTTTTTCCACCATCTCCTCGGTGCTGTGATCATGGTGTGTCTGCACCCCTCTCCCCCTCTGCCACACGCCTGTGTGGGACTGGTCCTGCTTTTGCTGCAACCCACTCTCACCCCTCAGCCCTCCCACTGCAACGGCTCTAAAAAATCACCCAGCACTTCGGAAAGGAGGGTGCCAGAGGAAATAGGGGCTGGCTCGCAGGCGGGTGAGGTTATCCCCGGGGTGAAGCACCCGTTTCCCTGCGTGGCACTCCTGCTTACTCCCCCCCTGCAGCCACCGGCGTTTCCCTGAGCTCTCTGCACCTTCATCCGCCGAAACTGCTTGGGAGAGATTTTTGCAGGGTCGGGACAGGCGGGTGCTCTGGCTGGCAGTCAGCGGCAGGCTGCCGCGGCAGCCACAAGCCGCTCGGCTCTGCCCGGAGAAGGCAGGCAGCCGGGAGCCGGGGTGCAGAGGATGCTCGCCGCGGTCCCCAGCCGCGGGGATGCGGGGTTGCTAGGAGGCAGGTGAAGGTGAAGAGGAGAACGCTGCGGAGGACCGCAGGCCCAGGTACCGCCGCCGCAGCGGGGACGGGGGACGGCGCGGGGAAACCCTGCCTGCGCTGGGAAGTGGAGCCAGCGAGCGGGCGGCCGGGCTCTGAGTCCCCGGGAAGGGAGGCGGGAAAGCCCGGGGGAGCCGGGAGGGAGCGGGTTCGGTTCTGCGGGCGGACGATGCGGGAGCTGCCAGGCCGGCTCGGCCCTCCGCCAGCCCGGCTGCCGCGGGTCGCTGCCCGCCCTGCCTTTGCCGCTGCCGGCGGAGGCCCTCGGCCGTGAGTAACGCTGGATGCGGGGCAGCGGGCTGGCTCGGCGCGGGGGAGCGGGGTGATGCAGCCCGTCACAGAGTCCGCGGGAGGCCGGGGGACCGGTGCCCTTGGGAAGCCGCCTGCAAAGGGACGGGGGAGCGGCGCAGCCCAGGGCCGGGCGGGCCTGCGGGGCCGCTGCCCTTGGGATGCCTCTCGCCCGGGGCGTGCGGGGCGGCGGTGTCCTTGGGAGACCGCGCCGAGCCGCCTCCAGCCTGCGCTCGCCTCCGTGGGGCCCCGGCCACGATGGACCCGGCGGGGCGAGGGATGAGCCCTGGGCAACACACCCCGAGCCAGGGGCTGGCTCTTGCCCAAGGCAGACGGGAGGAGGAGGATGGGCACAGGAAGCCAAGCAGAAAGGGAGCACCAGGGTCTCTGATCCACCTTCCTCCTCCTCCTAGATCCGCATGTCAGACCAGAACAGCACCGATGATGGGGAGTCAGACCCCCAGCACAGCCTGTCTATGGTCTTCCTCCTCGTCCTTGTCTTCTTCATCATGGGGCTGGTGGGTTTCCTGATCTGCCATGTCCTGAAGAAGAAGGGTTACCGCTGCCGGACTTTCCGTGATGAGCTTGACCCAGATAACAAGGATGTGCTGGCAGAGCTCCATGCCAGTGAGTGCTGGGGTGATGGGGGCTCAGTGGGGACTTGGATGCTGCATTTCACTGGTGTGGACCATGCTCGTTAAAGACACCTCTGGGATGTGGACTGAGGGTGGGAGGGTTACCCATCACGTGTTGCTGGGTTTGAAAAAAGGGATGGGGCAGCCAAAGCAGCATGTGCTCCCCAGGGATTGGGACCATGTGGCCTGGAGAGCCTCTGATCTGCTGGCTTTGCAGGCTGGCGAAGACTGGTGGTGCCAGGTAGGTGGAAGCCAGCATCTGGTCTTTCCCAAAATGGTGTCATCTCCAAAAGACAATTCTGATCAACAGCCAGGAACCTGCCGAATCCCCAGCGCCTGAATTATAACCCATATTCCCTACAAGGAAAGTACGAGTTGCCCTTTGCCACTTCGGCATTAGGTTTGTCATGGGGCTGGTATGGGGGCTCTTCTAGTCCCTGCTGTGCTGAGGCAGGCCAGAGGAATAGGTGTGTTTCCTTGGGATCTCTGTCGCATGCTGGAAGGGGACTTTTAACGTTTTTTCCATTGCTTGAGGTCATCGTAAGCAGCTCTTGGTTAGTAGGATTGGGAAGTCACTGCAGCATTGAGTGTTGGTGCAAGTCGGAGCTCAGTCCAAGCAAGCTCTGTCATATAGTGTTTTCAAGAGCCTCTGCTGAAATAGAGAAGACCTGTTCCTCTGGCTGCTTCCTTGCCTGAAAACAGCCAAATGGTGCTGCATAACTCCTCCAGCTCCAATATGCCATCGGCTTTGCTTGGGAGGGTCACAACCTTCTGCTGTCACTTCTCGTGCACAGGAGGGAAATGTGGCCCCCTCAGCTTGCCCATGGATGCAGAAGGAGCTTCCAGAAGTCCTTGGATATGCTTCTCTAGCTTCAATGACTTTGCTGCATGCGACATGGAGACAGTGTCTGAACCTTCCAGGATTGGCTTTGCCCACTGGAGTTGCCACAGCCCAGGGAAATATCTCTGTGGGTTTCCAGGAGCACAGCGGCAGCCCCTGACCCTGCTCCTTGAGGCAGCTGGTAACAAACTACAACTCTGACCTGCTTACAGGAACATATAATCCTACAGACTGGGCTGAAGGTCTGAATCCCAGCCCTCAGTGCTGTGTTTTCTCTTTTCAGATGAAGAGGAGGAGCTGAACGAGGACACTGTGGAGAAGATTGTGAGGTGCATCATCCAAAATGAAGGTGAGCATTTCCTAGGGCTGGCCCAGAGATTCGCTGCCCACTTTGGCTGACACATTCCCTTTTCCCTCTCTCTTCAGCAAATGCGGAGGCCCTCAAGGAGATGTTGGGGGACAATGAAGGGGACATCGCAGTACCAGTGCCCAGGTGAGGGAAACCTATACCAGCTTGTGGCTCTTGTAGACTAATGGAGAAACAGCCTTTGGTCTGTAGACTTTGCAGCTAGCCCGTTTCCAGCTTGTTATAAAACATCTTCCCAGCAAGAAGTCCTGCTCCCCTGAGGGTTGCAATGAGTGCTTCACCCCACTGTCAGGTGGAATAGCCCTTCTCATTCCTGTCCTCACAGGACGTCCCCTCCAGAGCTGCTGCTTTTCAGGGTTTGCCGCAGCGAGGCTGCACCAAGGTTGGGAAGACTCCTCCAGATAATATGACCTGTCATGTTCTTCTCCTATTGCAGCCTTTGTCCTCACCGTAACAGTCAGGATGGGGGCCCACCACATCACCATACAGTGCATTTGGGCTCCACACAGGCCCCCTGCATCCACTGCAGCAAGAGGAAGAGGCACCCACTGCATCGGCAAGGACGGTCCAAGGATGGCAAAGGCAGGATGCATCCTGGAGAGACCACTGTCTTCTCAGTGGGCAGGTACTTAAATGAGCTTTGCTCTGATGGACCAAGCATTGTGGAGGATCTTCTCAGGTCCCTTATTCCCTCCCCCATGTGCCCCACACCCAGCACCCTCTTGCTCTTCCCCATTTAGATGCTCCAGTAGTAGCTCTGCAGCTGGGAGTCCCGAGGACCCAGGTACCTCCTGCACCTGGAAATGCCTGTGGTATGTGGCAGGCCATGACGCACGGGTGCCTTCCCTCCTCCTTCTCCAGGAAGGTTACTCAAGCCTGGCTTGCTCTGCTGACTCAGTGCTGGGCATAGACCCAAATCCATGTCCTTTCCAAGCCTGCTGTCCCAGCTATATGCAAGCAGGGCTCTTGCTGCCCAACTGGGGCAGTGACCCCACTTCTGGGGATCTCATTAGGAGGGGGAGAAGGTGGCAGGAGGTCCCAGGTGCAAGTTACCGCCCACTGCCTTCAAAATGACAGAATGTCTATGGTCTTCCAGGTCATTGCCTCCAATGATGACTGTAATTAGATGCCAGTGGAGGAATATAAAAACAGGGGAGTGTACCCAATACTTCCCACAAATACTCTTCCAGTCCCCACCTGGTCTCACCTCAAGGGACTTCCTGAGCTGCCTGTGGTCTCTGTGTAGTCAGTAACCTTTAGTACAATCTGAAGGCTTGCCCAGATTTCTCCATTTCCCAGCCAAAAGCATGCACAAGACCTTTAGCAAGGTCTTCCAGGGCTCAGCTCCTTACCACCATGGTGACCGGGACAGGGTGACAAGCAATTGCTGGTCCCTGGATGGCCACTCCAGTGAGACACAAGGCTCTGCTGTGCTCAGATCCTGAAACAGGTCTTCATTCAGGGCCTAAGCCTTGATGGGTCCTCACGCTGTGGTCCAGAGATGATCCTTTCATGGTGATGTTGAGCCAGAATGGGCATCAGGGGGTGTGGGTTTTTCCACCATCACAGCTAGAAGCCTCAGTAGGAAGGTGAACTGGTGGGGGGCTTTATGGGGAGCTGGTAAAGGGGAGAGACATGCTGGACCTTCCCATGCTGAATTCCAGCCGAGATCACACCTTCTGGAGACTGACAGTTTCTGGCTTCCTCTTTGATGGTTGCTGTCAGCTGTCCTTGGTTTAAGGGGTGGTGTTTGGTAAGCCAGATCTCTGCATAATTGCATATTCATGGCCAATCTCATTCTCTGGCTGGTACCCAGCTCCATCCACTCCTCTGTGTCCTTTGTCCATGCTCTTCTCAGTCTCCTCTCACTCACCTCTGAGTGCTGGAGAAGGCAGTCTTCTCTCCTAAAGGCACTTTCCCCTCAAATTTTGGTTTCCTTCCTTTATACACAACACCCCACGTCACACCATCCTTCTCCACAGGACAGTCATTACATCTCTCCAAGGTTATGTTTTAAAAGTTTCTGCTTCCCGAATCTCCTCGGTGTGGGGTCCAACAGCTAAGGGGCCTATGTGCCCATGACGTACAATACTACCTCCAAATTCTGGTTCTCATTTCCAAGCTGGCCCCCTTTCAGATCTTGGATGACTTTCCTGGGGCTGCCTTTACTATGTCTTATTTACTATGAATATCCTCATGGCACAAAGTACCTCAACTTATGACTGATCCTGTACTCTTTAACCTAGCTCTTCTCTTGCAATCCTCAGATCTTGTTCCTCTCTTCTGTTTGCAATTGCTTTTGTTTCAGACACAGTGGTCAAGAGTCCATCCCCCTTCCCTGTAACCTATAGCTCATTGCCTGAGTCTGGCCAATGAGATCCCAGCTGAATCTCACTGTGCTGGTAGGCACAGGCTCATTGCTCAAGGAGTCTAAGGAGGGGTAGGGGGCGGGGGGCTAATCGCTCTTTAAAACTACAAAAAGGGGTGGGGTGTGTTTCAGTGAAGATGGAAACAGACTATTCTCAGAGCTGCACAGGGAAGGGCAAGAGGCAACAGCCACAAGTTTCAACAAGAGAAGTCCAGGTAAGACTTAAGGAAAAACTATCTCCCTGAGAATGGTGCAGCCCTGGAACAGGATCCAGAGAAGTAGAGGAATCTCCATCCTTGGAGATTTCCCAAACCTGACTGGATGGGGTCCTGGGTAACCTGATTGAGGGTGGGACATGGTCCAATTTTGAGCAGAGGGTTGGACTGGAGACCTCCCAATGGCTTTTCCCACCTAAATTATTCTATAGTTCTGAGGTAATCAGGGCTATATGATCTTACTCTCATATTATTGAATGATTTACCATCTCTCTTAGGGCTTTCCCTATACCAGCTGTCAGTGGCAGAGCTCAACCAAAGCATCCGCGTCTGACCTTCCGTCCTTACCCCAATCAGCTACAGCATGTCATGTCCTATAGAATCAAATGCCTTAGTGATGCTGACCAGGCAGACAGCCAACGCTCTCCTGCCTTTCCCCTCATGATCCAGAGGTTGGTTACATTACCTCTTGTGTCCCCTCCAGTCTGGACCTCGCCTGCTCCTTTGAATCCATTCCTGGCTCTTCCAGGCTGACATTGCTCAATAGCATTACCAAGAAAGGATCCTGCCACTCGTGCCTCCTCCCAGTCCCTCTCTGGGACTGGAACATACTCTGGTCAGAGTGGTGGTGCCTTATCTCCAAATATCTGGATAGACCTGAAAGGTCACCTTTGCTGCTGCTTGGTCTGACTGAGCAGTCCTGTGGGTACCTCATCCAGAGCTGGAGCACTCCGTGACCCTTCCAGTCGTGAGCAGCACTTCTGACTGCACTGCTGAGGGGTCTGCATTGTCCACAGAGAGTAGTACAATCCTCAGTCTGGTGGCAGTGTCCTTCATCTCTGGCTTCTCATCTGGGATCTGTTCTTGTCTCTTGGACCTTTCTTCTCAGCTCCTTCCTTCAGGATGGCCATACTGCCATTTGCTTGATCTTTGGGCCTTCTTGTCTTTCAACCCCAGCAGTGCTTGAATTTTGCTGCTGCAGTCACAGCTGATCCTCAGCAGAGCCAGGGCCATCTGCAGCTTCGTTGTGCATGACTCAAGTGCAGGGTGAGCGGTTGCTGAGTGAGTCACAGGCTGCACGAAGTCTCTGTGGTGGGATCTGTGTTCTTTGGCTGGTGGACACCAGCTCACCATGGAAGAGATTTCCTGTCTGCTGGTACAGCAGTGGTTTGTATTGCTTACGAAGAAGAATCACAGCGTTAGTCACAACTAGATCACTTGCAATACAGACTTTTAGGCTTTGCCTATGCGTTACCCCTCACAAATCCCAAAGTTATGGTAGATGCCTAACTTCTCTCTTCTCCCCAGGTGCAACATTGCATCACCTCCAATTATAAATGCACCCTTTGTGGGTGTCAGACCAAGTTCATACAATCATAGAATGGTTTGGGTTGGAAGGGACCTTAAAGTTCATCCAGTTCCAACCCCCCTGCCATGGGCAGGGACACCCTCCACTAGACCAGGTTGCTCCAAGCCTCATCCAGCCTGGCCTTGAAGACAGCCAGGGATGGGGCATCCACAACTTCTCTGGGCAACCTGTCCCAGTGCCTCCCCACCCTCTCCTTGAAGAACTTCTTCCTGATACCTGATCTAAATCTCTGCACTTTCAGTTTAAACCCATTACCCCTTGTCCTGTCACTACAAGCCCTTGTAAAAAGTCCCACCCAGCTTCCTTGTAGGCCCCTTCAGGTACTGGAAGGCTGCAATAAGGTGTCCCTGGACCCTTCTCTTCTCCAGGCAGAACAAGCCCAATTCTCTCAGACTTCCTTCATAGCAGAGGTGCTCCAGTCCTCTGACCATCTCCATGGCCTCCTCTGGACTTGTTCCAACTGGTTTATATCCTTCTTATGCTGGGGGCTTCACAGCTGCACGCAGCACTCCAGGTGGGGTCTCACGAGCAGAGTAGAGGGGGAGAATCCTCTCCCTCTCCCTGCTGGCCACACTTCCGATCCAGCCCAGGATACGGTTGGCTTTCTGGGCTGCCAGCGCACACTACCAGCTCACGTTCAGCTTTTCATCCCCCAGTACCCCCAAGTCCTTCTCCTCTGGGCTGCTCTCGATCCATTCTCCACCCAGCCTGTCCTTGTATTTGGGACTGCAGTTCTGCAGTTGTTCTCCTGCTTATGCTGGAGCTCTGAGCTGTTACCTGGTATGTTGTGGAGCCTTGGTGAACCACCCAGGTACCATCCATCACTCCAGGGGATGGGGCACAATGTGCTCTGGCAGATTTTAGCCAAACAACTCCTTTTGGCTCTTGATCCCTGTACCCAAATATAGCTCGCTTTACCAAAACCCTGTCCCTGCCTTCACTTAGGGTGCACTGCCTGCCAAACCCTCTGGCTCTTGTTTCCCTGAAGGTGGTCAGTCACTGGGTGCAACATCCCCATGGCTCTGCATGGCCATTGCTTCCTCACCAGGTTCACACCTTCTGAATCAACACCTGAGTTCCTGTACAAGCTCCTGTTTGTCCAGGTTGCATCTTGGAGCATTTCCAAGAGCTGTGATGGAGGATGGGCTGTCAGGGCCTGCACCAGCCAACATCTGGAATGACCTTTTCATCCTCCTCTATTTGTTTTGCTAAAAATGAAGGGGGAAACATGGTTTAGTCAGTGGGGGCATGGCTAGAGCAGGGGTCAGTGGTGTTGAATGGGTCTGAAAGGTTGGAGATTGGCACCAGTCCACGACAAAGAGGGGACAAGTGAGGCTGGAGGTGCGAGCAAGCTGGAAATACAGCTGAGAGAGAGAAGGGAAGGGGTTTTGATCCATCCTGTCCCTATTCTAGGTTTCGTGTCACGCACATTGGGAAGAAAACCACTTTACACGAGCAGCAGGATGGTCCCCTGCCCGATGGCAGCCAGGAGCTGAGCACGGAGGAGCTGGAGCACAGCAGTGACCGGCTCCAGCAGGACCGGGCTCACAATGGGACTGTCCCCATGGGTAGCCTGCAGAATGGAGCCATCCAGAGCAGCAAGGGTGGGGAGCAGAGCCGTTCCACCACCCCAGCCCCGAACACACCAGCCAGCTCCAGCACTCGCAACAGCAGGCGGGCAGGCAGGGGGTCTGGCATGGCAGGCTCGCTGCAGGATGCTGGCACTGTTCCTGG
This sequence comes from Rhynochetos jubatus, assembly GCA_027574665.1. Classification (NCBI taxonomy): domain Eukaryota; kingdom Metazoa; phylum Chordata; class Aves; order Eurypygiformes; family Rhynochetidae; genus Rhynochetos; species Rhynochetos jubatus. Next base: position 3,143,604 of record CM050662.1, read on the forward strand.
GAGTGTGAGCCACCAGAGGAAGCTCCTGAGCCATCGGGTGCTGGGCGGGTCAAGCCCCAGCATCCCGGGAGAGCTGGTGCAGGAAGGACCCAGCATCTGCCTGGAGGAGACCGGACTGGGGTCAGCAGATGAAGTGTCAGATATTCACGGGAGCCTGAGCCTGCACGAACAGGTTGATGAGTTGGGAAGAGACGACAGCAGCAGGAAAGAGCCCGGAGTGAAGGACGTGGGGCAGCAGGTAGGTTCCTCCTCTTCCTTGTCCCCTGGGCTGGAGGGTTCGAAGGGTTGTGCCACAGCACCCCAAGTCCTGCTGCCGACAAGATCCAGCAGCCCAAGTGTGGCGGTGTGAGCTGTGCGGTGGGGACAGGCGAGCCGCGACTTGCGCCAGGCTGACTGCAGCATGGGACCTGCCCTGTCCTGCCCACCCTGTTTCTGCTTACCTTTTATGATTGCATCTTTCTATTAATTTTCTAATGTCTGGGGTGTGCAGAGTCACCATGACAGTTCCCACCCTGCCAGTACCTGCACGGCGTTGACTTGCACAGGGGATGCTGCAGACCCGCTGCCAAGCTGCTCCTCGGGCAAGGGATAATGCATTTTCCTTTGTGGTTGGGCTCTTTGGGGACATCCATTGAGACCAGCCTGGGGGAGCTTGGACACTGCACATAGCTCAGTCTCTCCAAAATGGCAGCCTTACTGCAGTGCTGCGGTTCAACACCGCCAGCAACGTAAAGGCAGGGACAGATGTATCCAAGAGCCTTTCTTGCCCTGAAGTCTAGGAAACAGTGAAGCCAACCGGTCGTTTCTTGGCTCTTCTTCCCTGCTCCAGAGGGGCTGGTGCTGGCTGTGCTCAGAGAGGACAGCCCACCCTGGCAGAAGCTCCCAGCTCCCTGGTTTCTCCCAACCACCTTGCTGGAGGTGCCAGAGAGCTCCAGGGCAGCACTGGTGAGGACACCGTTTGCTTGGCCATCGATCGCCCCCCGATCTGGGGTACTTGCTCCCTGCCACTGCCTTTGGGCTGTTACCACCAAGCAAACAATGCTGTCAGTGGTGTAACAGACACCCAACACGTTGACCCACTCGTGTGCTCACCCATGCTTCTGCAGTCGGGGAAAAGATCATTTTCATGGAAGGGGGCTGGGGGTAGGCACCTGTTGCAGTGTCACACCACTGGGTTGGCCCTGGTTTGCCCTACAAATCCAGCACCGAGGCACATGGCACAGCTCTTGGAAGAAAAAGGAAGCAAACCACCTGGGTAAAAATCCTGGCATGCTTCAAAGCCAGGCACAGTCCCTGGGGCTGGCTCTGCTGGAGCTCCATGGGCCAGGCACAGCCCGTGCCAGCAGGGAAGTGTGATGGGGCAGGACTGGGTCAGCGTGAGAGAGCCCGAGGAAAGGTGCCTAGCTGAATGTGGGCTAAAGAAAAAGCAGAAACCTGCTGTTTATTGTTTTCCCTCTTTGCTTTCTGGTGGCTGGGCTGGACGGTCTGAGCCATTTTGTGGAGAAGGGCAGCCCAAGGCGGCCACGCAGAGACCTGGAGGTGGCCACAGGTCCTCCTTCCTCCCATGGCCCAGTACGCCTTGGGTGATGGCTGTGGTCCCTTTGACCACTGGGGAAGCTGTTACATGCAGGGCAAGCCCAGGGATGTGGTGATTTTCTCCTCATGTGTCCTATCCACGGTGCCAGGTTCTTGCCTCAGACCTGCACCAGGCTTTGGCGTGTTGCTTTGGTGTGCTCCATGACACAGGGTCCCAGGAGAACAGCGAGGGGACCTCGCTGGGATGTCACCAAGCCTGATACCACTTGGACAGTCCCTCATCCCCTAGGTCCCAGCCAGGACCATCATGAGGGTTGTTAGCTGCTGCTCAACATGTCCTGCACGCGATGGGGAAGGGTGGAGGTGGCAGTCAGCTCCTGGAGCCTCAGCGGGATCCTGCCCACTGGCCTATAGGTCACTGCTGTGGCCAACAGTGACCCATTCCCCCATCTCAGCACCCTGTTCCCATAGGAGCAGTGACATCCACATCTCTCTATCCCACAGGAGCCCATCACCGCAGTGCAGGACCGAGGAGCAACCGTGTGACGTGAGTGATCGTCCCCAGCCCCTGGGGCAATGGCTGGGGTGGGGTGGGAAGGCACCAGCAGTGTTCCTGCCCTGGTGGGTCACAGCCTGGTGATGGAAAAAGGGTGAACCCCTTCCCCAGGAGGGTCAGTTCCCAAAGCATCGGGCCCTGCATGGGCAGGTCCTCTTGCCTAGCCCCAGGCAGTGATGCCAGTGGGCAGCAGTGCCAACTCTGGGCAGGCACGGGGATGCCACAGCTGTGGGGATGAGCCCCATTTTGCCCCTCTCCCCGCAGTTCCTCTCTGCTCCCAGCTGGAGCATGGACAGGAGGCCCATGGTCCCTGGCCCCCATGCTGGGCTGGGGGGTCTGCTGTGGGGTGACCGCGGGGCAGCCGGCCCTGGGTGAGCAGCTACGCGCTTGGCATGACCGGAGCGATGCGCTGACGTTACAGACAACTGCACTCGGCACCAGACCTCATCCCATTGGCAATAGGTACCTGACTCCCACCCACTGCACCCACCCTGACAACCCCCCCGGGGGACCCTCATGTCTGGAAGGGGCAGGACAGCAGCTGGTCCCTGCTGCCCCCTTGGTTCCCGCAGCCCCCTGGCACTGGGGGAAGAATGCATCAGAGGGGGCTGAAGTGAGGGGCAGAGATGGAGACCGTGGCTTGAACCCAAACCCTCTGGGAAAGGGGGCAGCACCCCTTCAGCCCCCCAGCACGTTCACTGCAGAGCACAGCCCCCCTGGGCATCCCTGCCACACAGAGCGGTCACAGGCACAAACCCTGCACCAGCAAGGGACCCTGCGGGTCCCCAGGAGATGCTGGCGCAGAGGAGCCTCCAGCCCTGACCTGGCATAGGGGGGCCGCAACCCAACCATGGAGGCCAGATCGCACCCCGGCTGGGCCAGCGGGCAGTCCTGGTGCCCACGGTGAGCTTTGGTGTGTACCCGCACTGTATATAGACAAGCTAAAACCATTAAAGCTGCTGAACCCCTTGGCAGAGTCAACTGGCTTTATTGGGGCACAGCCCCCACCCACCTGCCTGCTCCTGCCTGTGGGGAGATGCCTGGGGGGCATGCCTGGGGGGCAGGCAGGGCCCAAGGGCTGAGCCCCCCTGGGGAACCGGGGCTGCACTGGGGGTGCACAGGCGATGCTAGGCAGAAGGGGCAGAGGCAAGAGCTGGGTGAGATGGGGCCTGGCCCTGGCACTGAGCACCCTGATTAGGGGGTGCCAGGATGCCCTGTGCTGTGGACGGATGCAGGGCCCCTCTGCAAGCAGCGCTGGGCAGCATGTGGCCCCCAGAGAGGCCAGCTCAGGGCACAGGGCAGCAGCCTGTGGCAGCTCGCTTGGGCAGAGCTTTCTGGGGAGTGAGGAGGGACTGGAGGGACCCACAGAGTCAGCTGAAGTGCAGCTCAGGCTCGGAGGCTCTGCTGGGTGGTGGGGGTGGTGCGCGGAGCTGTGGAGAGAGTTGATGATGTACTGACATGCTAAGACTGCTCGTCCCACTTCAGACTCCCCCAACAGCACATGGGTGGCGCCGTCCCCTGTTATGGGGGGGCATAGCAACATTGTGATGGGGCTTACTGGCCGGAGGCGGGTCACTGCCAGGTCCGGAGAGCTCTGCCCACTGCCTGTGCCATCCTGCCTGCATCCTGGAAGGGCCTGGCAGCTCAGCTCAGCTGTCTGCAGGCCCCCTCCAGCCCCTTTCCCAGCTCCCCTACCCCCCCTCCCAGAGCACTCACCTCCCAGCAATGTTTCAGGAGAGGGGCTGGGGGCCAGGTTGGCCCCAGGCACAAGGCTGGGAGGGGAGAAGGGTGGTGGGGATGGCGATGGCAGCTCCTGGGAAGACATAGCCAAGAGGGTTGGGAACAGCAGGCAGGGAGCCTTCCCCCCAGCAGCCATGGCATAAGGTAGGGGCTGCCCAATGCCGAAGAGATGTTGCAACCCTTCCGCCACTGACCTGCTCGGTTGCCCCTCGGCACCCGGTGAGCTCCTCCACCACCAGCGAGGGGAAGACACCGATGCGGCCGTCGAAGTCGCCTGTCCAGAAGCCATCATCCACCTCCCCAGGCGCACGGGGCAGGACCCGGATGATGGCGCCCTCGGGGAAGCTCAGCTCCTCAGGGCTCTGCCCCTCATAGTCGTATAGGGCTCGCACCAGCCAGGCTGTAGAGAGGATGGGGTGGGGGGCTCCGCACCTCCCAGTACTGCTGCTGCAGGGGCTCAGCCTCCCTCAGGCAGCAGCCCTGCACACCTGTCCCCCTCCCCAGGGGAGGTGACACCCTAGCACTCACCTCCGGGCTCCAGCACCAGCTCCGCAGCCATGATGCTGGAGAGCTGGCGGTGCAGGGCAGAGGGTCCCGGGGGTCCAGCCCCAGCCCCTTGCTCACCGCCCAGGGACAGCAGGTACTTTTCGGGAACGTAGCCGACCTGGCCTGCCTTGTTCCGAGCCTGAAGGGGCAGAAAACACATGATCAGCCCGTCCCACAGGGTACGGTCAGCTCTAGAAACCTCTGAAATATGTCACCCCCAGCATGAGGTGGGGGGGGCTCAGCCTGCTCCCACCTTCACCCACTCCTCCGCATCACCATCCTCAATGACCTCCAGCTCTTCACCCTGAGTGATGGACAGCTCGTCCTCCTGGCAGCCCTGCAGGGGACAAAGTGGCAGGGAAGCTGGGGATGCCAGCCCTGGGCAACCAGGGTGGGGGATGGGCAGGCAGCTGTGGCCATACCTGGTACCCGAAGATCACCCGGCAGGTGTAGGGGTAGGTACGGGCAGCAGGGCTGGGCTCATTGTCCTCATCCAGCTCATCACTGTCCTCGTAGTCATCGAACTCAGCTGGATCCAGCCCTGTGGGCGACTCCTTGCTCGCGCCCACCATGGCCCCCGCCAGCCAAGTGTCCACATCCAGCCCCACTGCCCGCAGTAGTGCCAGCCGTGCCTCCGCCTTCACCTGGCTGACCTGGGGCGGGGGGACATTGTCACACTCTAAGGGGACACCAACAAGGTGGAGGGACAGCCCAGCAAGCCCCATTGCCCCTGTTCCCCAGCGCGGCTGCCATGGTGGCAGAGCATCCCCAGCCTCCACATCTCCCCATCTCTGTGTGTCCCCCTCCCCAGGGGTGACAAACCTCGAGGGCATCCCAAGCCTCCTGCCTAGGGGACCCACCTCTGCCTTCCGGATGTTTTCTCTCGCTTCTTCCATCCGCCGCTCCATGGCAGCTGCCTCCGCCTCCGGGACCTGGTGCTGCCTGGCCTCCAGCCGCTGCAGCACCTGGGTGGGCACCCGCAGGTCAGCGGGGTGGTGGGGGTCTGGGAAAGCCCCTCCTTGAGCCTCCCTGTGCTCCGTGGAAAAGGACAGCACCCACCTCCTCGCTGTGTGCCTTGTTTTTGTGGTCCCGAGCCACCCGCGTGGCCCAGCGCCGTGCCTCCTTCTCCAGGCTGGCCCCATCATCCCCTGGCGGCAGCAGGCACACCTGGGCAAGAACAGGGGCCTCAGGAGTGTCTGGCTGCGTGGACCACTGCCCCCATGCTGTAATGTCCCACCAACCCACCTCTTCCACCCCGGTGAGCTGGAAACGCTGCTCAGAGGCCAGAGCGAAGGCAGGGTGGTCCTGCAGGAAGAGGAGGAGGTCCTGCTCCCGGCAGACCTGCGGCAGGCAAGCGGTGTGGGCCTGGGGGGCTTGACCGTCTCTCTCCTGCCCCCCCCCAGCTCCTGGGACGGGTACTGTTACCTGTGCAGACGCCTCCACAACGCCCTGGAACCAGTCCTGCGTGGCCTGGCAGGTCTCCACCTCCGTCCGGCTGGCGGCTGACAAGTGCTCCCGCAGCCGCTCGTAGAGGTCACCATCCAGTGCCTGGGGGAGAGCAGGTGGGAAACCCCCCTGTCACTGCCTGCATCCCCCAGGGAGGACCCCTGAACCCCCAGGGCCATCAGCCCTGTCCCTGCACCTTCAGGACCCTCCCAGCTGCACCCCCTCACAGTGGCACCAGGGAGATGGGAACCCTGGGGAGGGGACATGGGAGGGTCCAGGCAGCTCCTACCTGCACAGCGGCGGGCAGCTCCACCCGCCGGTAATGCTCCAGGTGGGCGGTGGCAGATACCAGAGCAAAGCTGTACTCATTCTGCACCCCTGCAAGCTGCCTCGAGTGCTCAGCCAGCCGTGCCGAGAACTGTGGGGACAGGGAGAGTGGGGCTTTGGGGACAGGGTGGGAGGCCACCACCCCATGTACCCCCGCACCCCCGTGCCTGGGGGCTCTGCTAGCCCCCTGCGCTGCTGACCTTGGCGCTGAGTTTTTGCAGGCTGGCCTTGGTGTGAAATATTCTCCGGTCACTCTTCCGGAGCCTGGGGAGGTTGGGGGTCACATGAGACCACCCCATGACCATGTCAGCTCCCCCACCATGGTCCCCTCTGCTCACCGAGCCTCCACATCAGCCGCCTTGTCCTTGGCCACCTCGTTGCTCCGTTGGAGGTGGGTGAATTGCTTCTTCGCCTTGTCCAACTCCTTCACCGACTCCAGCAGCTCCACCTGCGCCTTCTGCAGCCGCTCTATGCCCTGTGGGAAGTGTCAGCCCGGGGGGGACAGATGTCCCCTCTGCACAGGCACTGGGGACACATCCTTGCTCTGGTACCTTCTTGAGCATCCGCTCCTTGGAGAGGCGGGCAGTCCGGGCAGCCTCCGCGGCGAGGGCACGGTAGGTCTCCGAGGCTGTGACACGGACCTGCCCGGCGTGCGCGGTCCCCTCGATGACACCCTTCCAGACAGCAACTGCACTCCTGTGGGTGCAGGGGTAAAGACAGGGCAGGGCACTCTCCTGCATCCCTGACAGTTTTTGGGGATGCCAGCAGGACAGCCAGCACCTCCAGTCCCTGCAGTCCCTTCCAAGTCAGGTACTACATCCTTGGGGACATCCCACCCAGGGCTGCATCCCTGGGACACCCAAATCCTGGTTGGCATTAGGCATGTCCCAGCTGGGACAGCCACAGACGGGTGCAGCCAAGCTTCAGCCTCTCGTCCCTGTCCCCAAGCCCACCTCGAGTCGCCAGCCTCGCTGCGGCCCCGCTGCCAGTCCCTCTTCGCAAACTGGCTTGCCAGCCTCTGTAGCGCCTGCGGACAGATCCATCATCACCCCCAACCCTGCCAAGCACCTCAGCGCCCCACCGTCCCACTCCGGGGCTGAAACTGGGCTTCCCGACATCGGCTGCCCACTCCATGGCTGTCCCCAGAGCAAGGGGACACAACCCCCACCCCATGTCTCAGTGTCAGCAGGGACCCCAGTATGCTTCCCATGCAAAATCAATCCTTTTGGGGAGCACCCACCAACATGAGTCTTTCATCCCTCTGTGGCCAGAGGTCCCTTTTGGGACCAAAGGGGATGCCTAAAGCGACACTGACTGCAGAGACAGAGGAGCTCCCAGGAAGGCCAAGGACAGCAAGACTCCAACCCTGAGGGGATAGTGTCCCCCCCAGTCCAGAATGGAGCAGAGTAGCATGGTGCCTGGCTGCTGCAGGGTGTCCCCTAAGGACGCTGCAGGGACATCTCATGAAGCAAAACCAGGCTCTGACATTTAAGAGCAGAGCCCTGTGATGACCCAGCAGACTGCAGAGCCCGATGGCTTCCTCCCCCCTGCAAGGTTTTCCCTCTGGGACCCCAAAACACCAGAGACCTTAGGCCATGCTGCGCTCAGCAAAGCACCCCAGCAGGTGCCCTGACATGCTCAGTCCCCCCAAACAGGGAAAATGTGGACCCCCACCTACCACTGCCCTCTATGGCCAGCACACAGCAGCCAAGCCCTGTTTTGCTCCCATAATTTGCCCATTGCCTGTGTGGGGCTGTGCCCCACTCCAGAACACCCCACGTGGGAAGAACAGGGATCGGTGCTTGTGTCCCCTGCACCAGGCCATTGGTCCTGAAATGGCAGCACCCCCTTACCTGCCCGTACTCCCTGTCGATGGCAGCCCTCTGCTTGCTGTAGGACCTGCGGGGAGAGGGCATGCGGGGCAGGTGAGGGGACCCATGCAGGGATGGGCCACCCTCGCCATCACCCCCCTGCCACCACCCCTCACCGGGAAGTCCCCACCTGGCCGCCCCGGCGGGTGATGGAGCCCATGACCTCGAGGCGGCAGGCTCAAGGTGAGCCGTGCCCGGCGGACTGGCCCCCGCCCCACGCGTGGGATGAGCTGTCCGGTCTCAGCTCGGGGGGGTGCTGGGTCACGCGTGGTGGCCTACCTGATGTCCTCCAGCAGCTCGGCGTCCCGCTGCTGTTTGCCCTGCAGGCCCGACAGCTGCTCGAGGAGGTGGACCCGCACCTCCTGGGTGAGCTTCACCTGCGGGACGGCACCGCTCAGCGCCCCGGCACCGCTGAGGCCACGGCCGAGCTGGCATGCGGGGCGCGTGCGCTGCCCCCGGCGGCTCCGGCCCCGGTCGCCACTAACACCGCCCCCCGCCCCGTTCCCGGATGCCCCTGCAGGTGCCGGTGGCCGCGGCCCACCCGCGGTCCCGCTTCCCCAGCCCAGGTGAGGGTCTGCCGGGGGCGATTGCCGATCCCCGCTGCAGGACCCGGCCCCGGTCCATCAGCACCGACGGAGAACCCAGCTCCGCTCGCCCGTGCCGGGACTCGCCTCGCCTCGCCTCGCCCCGTCCCGTCCCGTCCCGTCTCGTCCCGTCCCGTCTCGTCGCTCACCTTGCGCGGCGGCGGCTGCATCGCTGCAACCGTCCTCACCCCTGGCCCCACCGCCACCACCCCCGCCCCGCGTGTGCGCAGCCCGGAACTGCCGTGCACGGGCCCTCCCCGCCCCTCTCCCCGCCCCTCTCCCCGCCCCTTCTCCCCGCCCCTTCTCCCCGGAAAGCCCCGCCTCGCGCCGGGCAAGCCCCGCCTACCGCGCCGGGCCAGCCTCGCCCACCGCGGTGCCCGGCGCGCCGCCTAGCGGTCAGTGCTGCACATCCCGCCCGAGGGCTGGGAGGCGGGCACGGGGAGGTGGGAACAGGGGGAGATGGGGACACGGGGACAGAGGGAGGCGGGAGCGAGGGAACACAGGGAGACGGCATGAGGAGAAGGGGACATGGGGACAACGGGGAGATGGGGACATGCGGAGATGGGGTAATTGGAAGCACTGGAGCCCATGTCCTTGGGTATGGGGACATAGGACAGGGGGAGTGCTGGTGCACGGGGACACTGGACATGCTGGTGACCAAGTCCTTGTGCGTGAGGACACTCAGGGCACTGGTCCCAGGACGTGGTGACACGTGGGACATTGGTTCTGTGGGGTACGGAGTTAGTGGTCCTGGGGTGCGGGTGCATGTGCGGCAGTGAGGCATCAGCCCCCAGGCACAGGGACACATGGGATGCCACGTCAGGACCCTGCCATGGGGACACAGGTGCAGTGCTGAGCAGTGGCATTCAGTGGGGGGGTACGTGGAACCACGAGGGGTTCCCAGCCAGCCCTTTCCTTCTCTATCCCCTGGTTCCTCTGTCCCTCTGTCCCCCTCCCTTCCCTCTCACACACCCTTCAGCTCTCACCTCTCTTTCTGTCCTGCTTGTTCTTGGCTGGTGATTCCCACAGAGCTCGTGGCTCTCCCCGCTGTCTCTTTAGTCCCCTTCTTGCTCTTTCCCGACATTTGTGGCGTCAGTGGCACATGGCCTGGCTCCCCTGATGTGTGTCGCTGTGCAAGGCTGGGCTGGGGCTGTGTCCCCAGTTCTGTTATTTCCCTCTCTGATGCAGGAGGGAGCTGGGAAAATGGACCAGCAGCCACCCAGCACCCACTTTGGTGGCAGGAAGGGGACATCAGAGTGGGACAATGCAGGGTGGCCTCATCAACAGGGTGACATCTGTTTGTCAGCCCTGATCCCTGGGGGTGTCTGGTCCTGGCAGAACTGGGCAGGCTGGAGGCCCTGTCCTCCTGGAGCACTGCAATGGGGCAGGAGAACATGTGACCTGGCTGGGAGGCAGCTGCCTCCTTCCTGCCCCCCACTTGGGTCCACCTGCCCTCCGTGGTTCAGAACTGTCCTTTGACGTCTGCCTTACATCTGCTTCCTCCCCGCCACAGGATGCTGTTGCGTGCCGATGGCTGGAAATCACCCCAGCCTCAGCAACATCCCCCTGGCACTCGGCGGCGGTGTCAGCTGAGGGCCATCTCGTGCTCCCCGCCTCGTGTCTGGTCGCTCAGACCACAGGGATGTGGGCAGGACCCAGGCACAAAGCAGAGGAGAAAAAGGAAGGGTGCTAGTGGGGAGGGGGCTGGTGCCTTTCCTGCTGCGGTGACGCACAGCACGGCCAGCCCTGTCTGTGGCATTTGTGCAGGACCAGTTTGTGCAGAGGTCACCCCGCAGAGATGTCCCGGTCGGTGTTATTGTCTGGCTCTGTTGCTGCCTGCATCACCCTCCTGCTCGGCTGTGCCTGGCTTGGCTCTGCCACCCAATTCTCCCCAAGTAAGTGCCTTGGTGGGTCTGGGGGGTGGTGGGGCAGGGCAGGGAGGCCTCGCTGGGACACCCAGACATTGCCTCAGTGGTATTTGGAAGGGGCAGTTGGGTGTCATGGTGAAAGCCTGGGCCACTGCTCTGCTGCCTTCCCTGAGGGTCCATGCTGAAAACTCAAGTGAAGTCCTGAAACCCTGCCACCCCTTCCCCTTTTGGCAGCAAAAATCAGGTTACTGCTCTCACAACCTGAATTTCTCCTGGCCCTTGGATGCTGGGAGGTGGCGAAGGCTGTGGGATACCTGTTGTATGTTACTGGGGCACCCCAGCGCTGGGAGTCTGGGGTCCACCTGGATGGAGATTTTGGAGCTGGGGACCAGAGCCTGTCTGTGTTTTTTTGAGCAAGCCAGGAAAGGGATTTGATCAAGAGTTGTTTGTCTGCTCCTGAGACCTTCCTGTTCTTCACTTTTGTTCTGAGCATGCAGTGAAAAGCCTCCAACCACAGGAAGACAGGGAGGCGAGTGCAGCCCCGGCCATAGAGGGGGCCTGAGCTGGGTGAGCTGAGCTGGAGGGAGAAGGTTGTGAGGAGGAGGCAGAAGCCCTGGTGGGACAACATCTTCCATCCTGGCATGGGTGGCCATATCCTGGCCCTGTCCTGGCATAGGTTTCCCATCTGCCTTCGGTTGTGGGGGACCTATTATGCCAGGGTTTGGTAGGGAAAGGGGCATCGTCAGGGCTGCGTGTCCCCACAGCAGTGTGTGGGCGCAGAGCCAGCTGGGCTGGCACTGCTGCAGAGGCACTGCAAGTTGAGCGGCGTGGACGGTGCAGGATGTGGCACTGGTCTGCATGGTGAGGGCAGCAGGATGCTAAGCACTCCCTTGTCCCTCCTGAGCTGCCCCTGTCATGGGGCAGAGAGACGCCAGCTCCTGCATTTGCTGGCTGCTCTGCAGGACGGGGTGACAGCTCCTGCATGGTCCTGAGTGGGAAGGAACGGGGTGGGGTTCTTATCTGAGCCTGATGCCTTATGTCCTCTGCAGTGCGTGATAAAGGGCGAGTCTTGATCCCACTCACTCCCCAAGAAGAAGCCACATGTCCCAGCTCCTCCGTGGAAGCTTTTCTCAACAGCACCCTCACCACCCGCCTCCTCCCTGCCCTCTACTCTGTGGTCCTGCTCGTGGGGCTGCCAGCCAACACTCTGGCCTGCTGGGTCCTGCTGATCAACTTCAGGAGATGTTCCAGCACTCTCTTCCTGCTCAACCTGGCCAGTGCTGACCTGCTCTTTGTCCTCCTGCTGCCCTTCAAGATCTCCTACCACCTCTTGGGCAATCACTGGCTCTTTGGGGACTACCTGTGCCGCACCATGGTGGCCTTCTTCTATGGGAACATGTACAGCTCCATCCTCTTCCTCACCTGCATCGGCCTGGAGCGCTACATCTCTGTGGTGCACCCGTTCCTGTGGAAGGGGTCCAGTTGGACGTGGGGCAAGGCAGGTGTTTGTGTGGGCATCTGGCTAGTAGTGGGGCTGGGCATGAGTCCTCTGCTTTTGCACCCTCAGACAAAACACATCTCCAGCCTGAACATTACAACGTGCCATGATGTCCTAGGAAAGGATGATCATGTGTCCCTTGTCCGCTATTTCCTCTCCCTGGTGGGGCTGGGCTTTGGAGTGCCCTTCGTGCTTGTGACCATCTCCTACAGCTGCATTCTGGCACGGCTGCTGGCCAAGGGGAGACGCTATGGACAGGTGGTCCGTGTCCTGGCTCTGGTCCTCATGGTCTTCATCATCTGCTTCACCCCCAGCAACGTGCTCCTCTTCATCCATTATATGCTGGAGGCCAGGGGGTGCCACAATGTCACCTACATCTGGTATGCCCTGGCATTGGTGCTCAGTGCCTTCAACAACTGCTTCGACCCCTTCGTCTACTTCTACGTCTCCCAGGATTTTCGGACGTGGGTCCGGGATGTGGGCAGCTGCTGCCCAGGGGGGCTCAAGACCTCAGTGGGGAGGGTCTCAGAGAATTCAGCCTTGCCTCTGAGGTCCAGCAAGGAAGGGCAGCTGTAGGCAGAGCTAGGGGGTGCCGGGCTGCATCCCCCTGCCCTGGGGAGGGGACATGCTGCAGCTTGGTGCCCTGCACAAAGGGCCACACCATCCCAGGCTGGCAGCAGACTTGGGCAGAAAATTCCACCCTGGAGTTCACTAGGACTTTGCCCCAGTTTTGCAGTTCCGACAGCGATGGAACTGCCCCATGGGTACCCTGGCTGGGTGCCTGGCCCTGGCACCCCCATCTCCCTGCCTGCTGGACCCCGGCATCTCTCATTCATTGTTCCTTCTGCAGTGACCAAACCCTCCAGAGTACAAATAAACATTTATTTCTCTCTGCTGGTGGAGGAAACAGGTATAAATAACCCAGCTGAGCAGGAGCCGTCCTCCATCGCCAGGACTGCATGACAGGCACACACGGACAGCCCTGCTCCTCCCCCAAAATATGCTACAATAGATGCAAGAAGGGAAGTGGGGGAGGACTTGGGTGCCCTGACCCTGCCCCATGGGCCCAGCGCTGGGGAGGGGACATTGTGTTGTGTTCCCCTATGCTGGCAAGCATCACGTGCACCCCTGCCTGACACTGTGCCATGCTGCTGGAAACATGCAGGTGGGCTTTTATTTTCCCTTTTACTTGCCCCCCTTGGCACTGGACCAGCTAGCAGATGTGCCACCTATGAGTGAAAGCACGTGTGGCAGCACCCCCAGCCCTCCCAAGTGTGGGTACTGCCCCTCAACATCCTGGTCCCCACTAGTCCCCTGGTCCCCACTGGTGCCTACTCCCAGCCCAGCTCTGGGGTCAGGAGGAGGAGGGTGCGGGCTCCATGATGTGGGAGTGTGGGGTACCCATCGCCAGGTGCGACTTGACCCTCAGGTCGGTGGCCGCCCGTTCCGCATGGTGGGTCATGTCACTGGCTGGCCCGGCCCCGGCGGCTGGCCCTCATTCTTCCTGAGGATGACACTGCTGAGCTCCTGGATGAGTTTGTTATTGATGGGCAAGGGAGGCTGCATGTTCTTCTTCCTGGGGATCTCCAGGGAGGCCTCCACGCTGGGGCTGTTCCCCAGTGTGGCTGCCTGCTCCCAGTCCCTCGCCAGTGCCAGGGAAGGTTCCATGTTCCTCTCCAGAGAGGCCGTTTTGGTGGGTTTGAGCCCCTGGGCTGGAGCTTTGTCACTATCCAGGTTCAAGCCCCTTTCGAGGGACAGGGCTTTGGTGACAGAGGGACCTGCCGCCCTCTGTGCTGGGCTGGCAGGCAGTGAGGAGCGCAGGGCTGTGGCCAGGGGCTGCTCGGGGAACGGGGCCAGCCACTTGGACCTGTCCACAGAAGGCATGGCCGACAGGTCTGCCAGCAGCCCCTGCCCCAGCTCCAGTGTGGCCAGCTCGGGGAAGTTGCCCACCTCCTCGTAGACAGGATCGGCGTCCACCTCCTTCTCCTGTTGCTCTTCCAGGGAGTCCTGGTGCATCTTCATGGGCTGGGGGAGGACAGGGATTGAGGTGAGAGGCACTGTCTGCACCAAGCTGTACCCCGCCAATCCCCCTCACCTTGCCCTCCCCACACTTGGGCACTACCTTGGGACCCTTTCCCCCTCTCCCTGGCGCTGATGCCTGCAGGGGACACCCCCCCATCAGGAGTCTTGGCTCAGGCATTGTAGCCCTCTCCCCAGTCACTGATGGAGGGTAAGCCTTTTGGTCCCTGCCGAGGCATGGTCCATGCCATCAGGCTGTGGCACCAGCCCAATGTCCCTTGGCAGAGGTTCCCTGAAGCAGGGAGGGCAGATGGGTGCCCATGCAGAGCACAAAGCCAGGAGAGGTGAGGTCCAGCCAGGTGGCCCCCATAGAAATAACCTGATGGTGAGGAGGACCCAAACGTACTTCCTCACATTTCCTATGTTGATCCCCTCTGGGCAATGTGCTCCCAATGGGAGAGGCTCTGGGAACTGGGCTGGACTGTTGTGGTCTTGCTTACACACAGCAGAACCATGGAGGGACCCCCATCCCTAGGTATGGGATGCACAGAACAACGGGCACCCCCTCCTCTGCCACACAGGGTGCGCAGGATGGCCTGGGCATGTCTCCGTGTGCAGGCAGGATGCTGCAGGCGAGCCCTTGCTGCCATAGGCAGGAGGCACAGTGCAAAGCCAGCAACGGACCTGCTCCACGTGTGCGGGTACTTACAAAGAACATGGACAAAGTCCTTCGTGTGTGCAGGCGGCGCTAGAAACAGAGGAGACAGGCAGAGGTAAGCATGTGATAGCGCGGAGCAGGGTCACAGGTCCTCGGCAGGCAGAGGATGGGCAGTGGGGCACAGCTCCCCATGTGTTCTCACAGGGCCCTGCACACACAGAGAGCTGCCACAAGCACAGCACACAGCACACACACACTGCTGAACACATGGACACACACTCAAAGCACCTGCAACAGTCCACCTGCCACCGGGGCCCTCCGGAATGGGTGCACAGACCTGGGTGGGTACAGGAGAACCCATGGGCAGGGGTAGCTTTGGGGGCTTTACCAGGGTCTGGTTAGCGGAGAGCATGGTGGTGTCGGTGCTGTCCCCGTGCAGGGGCACTAGCGGCATGGTGCCGAACTTCTGCTTGGCGAGGTCGGAGGAAGAGCGCCGGCGCATGATCACGGGGTGCAGGTCATCGTGCTGTGCACAAGGACAGGGCAGGGAGGGGGTCATGCCAGGTTGCCCCGCCAGCCCCCTCCTGTTCCACCCTAGCCCAGCTGGGTGGCATGGCCAGCCTGCACCCACCTGAGCCTTAAGGATACTGGTGGTCCAGTCCCACAGCTCAGCCTGCCCCGAGCACGCCAGGTACCTGTGGAGGAGTCAGCTGAGAAGCTTCATGTGAGCAGGGCCAGCAGGGCCCATGCCCCATTGTGGGGGGTCCCTGCGGGCCCAGGGCTGTCAGGCACAACTACACCCAGTGGGGTTGCACCTCTGAAACTTTCTGCATGCCCAAATCACTGGTGCAGGGCAAAGTGAGAGCTCGTTGTGCACGCATGAGGTACCTTGGCTCAGCTACCCTTGCTGCCCTTAGAATAACATCCCAGCCCCATGTTGAGGGCAGGTGACGTGCTCAGCTGCTGCCTCAGCAGCAGCTGTATCAGGGAAATGGGGACAGGATCAGCAGGATGTGCCCAGGGAACCCAGTGGTGCCAGGGAGGCCAGGGCAGGGAGCCCAGCTTGGTGCAGGGTGCATACACCTGGGGTTAGGTGTATGGGGACAGGGAGCAGTGTTGGGTGATGGCTGGCAGGTGGCACAGCCGTGCAGGTGACGCAAATCTGGGCAGGATGGGCAGGTCCCTCTGGAGCCTGGTGCTGGGTGCTTGGAGGTGGCATCTCCCAGCAGTGTTGGTGTGGATGGGGAGGTAGGAAGCATGTGTGTTATGGAGATGGATTTCTGCTGAAGCCTGGCCCCCACCTTGTGCCAGGAAACATGTAGCCCCATCACTCTGCCCCTTGAGTGCCCCAGCCAGGCACCAGCTCTGCCCTGTCCCTCAGCACATCCCTGGCTGTCCCTCTCCCACTGACACTGAGGACAGATCTCAACATATCCCCAGCCCCAGGGTGGCTAGGGCAGATACTCACAGCTGCTGCTTGTCCAGGGTCAGTGTGAAGCCCCACCTGAGGAAAAGAAGAGACAGGCTGTGGGGCAGCATCACCAAGCTCAGACACAGCTTGGGGTCTGCAGGCAGCGGGGTCAGGGGCTGAGCTCACCCCACGGGCCCAGGCTTGTCACAGCCTTGGGTCCCAGTGGGCTTGGCATGCTCCCAGCAGCTGGGTTTGTGTGCCGGGTGCTGAGGATAGGGACTGAGGGATGCATGCTCCATGGCTGTGGCCAGGGAAGGTCCCACTCACTGGGCTGGTGGCTTCAGCTTCTTCCTGATGCCCATGTAAACCTTGGCTGCCTCCAGGGGCCACTCACGCTCCGGCTTGGCACTCTGGGGAAATACCTCAGGTCAGCTCAGGTTGGTGCCAACCTCCCTTGCCAGGACAGCCACCACAGTGCCACTGCTGTTCTGAGGCTCCCACTGCCTCCCTGCCTCTCCTTCTGCCCTTGGAGCGCAGGTCCATCCCCACAGCATCCCCTGTGTACCCTCTTCTCCTTGAGCAGCAGCAGCCTCCGGTCCCGGATGACAAAGTAGCGTTCCTGAAACTTGTTCCCCAGCAGCTTGGGGGGCTCCTCGCGGCATTTCAGTAGCCCGCACTTGGGTGTCTCACGCTTGATGCCTGCCCAGTGTGGGGAGATAGGGTTCAGGGGGGCTGGGAGCATGTGAGGGTGGCTGGGGTATTGCAGGGGGATCCCACTGTGGGTTTCAGGGATGTGCCCTTGGCTGCAGGGCAGTGGCCAGGGCAAGGGGATAGCTCAGGCAGAGCTGTCCCCCTCTGGGGACACCCTTAGGGACTGGGACCCTTGTGATTTCCTTACCTGTGAAGAGACAGCTGCCCTCACCGATGGGGACCTTCCGCACCAGCAGGTAGGCAGTGCTTGGCTCCGGAAGCTTGCACCACTGCAGAGCTTGCTCCAGCACCTTCTCCTTGGGGTGCAGGGGCCGCTCTGGGGAGGCAGAGATACTCTCACCACTGTGTCCCCTTCCCTGTGCCTGTCCCCATCCCCGGTACATCACACTTCCTCCTTACCAGCCCAGCCATGCTGAGAGCATCCCCCCGTGCCATCCCCACCATGCTCACCCAGCTCCCCATTCTCCAGAGCCTCAAAGGTCAGCCAAATATCCAGGCTGGTTGCCACATTGCGCATCTCCAGCACCTGGTTGGTGAGCTCCTCTGCTGTCATTGTGGGGGACACCTGGGGCCGGACACACGGGGAGCTGAGGTGGGTGATGGCAGTATGGGTCCCAGGGACAGGCTGTGCCAGGAGCCTGCATCCTTCCTCATTTCCTCCAGCATGGCCCTCCTTCGGGACTCACCTTCAGGGTGACACAGCAGTCGGGCAGCTTCTGCTCCAGGTAAACCTCGATGATGAGGTCCCCAGCCTGTGAGAGCTGGGGGAATAGTGGGTGGCATTGGTGCCATGCTGGCAGGGGTGCTGTGCACATCCCCTCTCCCCAGGGTCTGGCAATGATGGCCCAGGGAGCTGGGGCTGCTTCTCCCCTGGGCAGGACCCTCATGGGCCAAGGGGAGACAACAGCGGGAAGGACCTTCCCCAGATATCTGGTGTGGGACAGCAAGGATCCAGGGTGGACAGCTGGTAGTGGCCTCATCCTCCAGGTAGTCCCACCAGCCTGGGGGTCCCTGATGTGATGGGGGCTGGCAAGCACATCCCTAGTACCTGTGTGTCCTTCCAGGTGGTGATCAGACTGTTCTCCAGATCCATCTGGGATACCTGGTCCTCATCAATCTACCAGAGGAAGGATGCACAGAGGAAGAAGGGAGACACATGGAGTCAATGTGGAGTGGGATATGGCTTGAGGGCACATGTTCAGCATGGAGGGATGCAGGGGGAGGCAGAGGTGGGCAGCATGGTGGGGTACAAGGGGAGACAGGCAGCACCAGCATGGAGGGGGCTGGCAAGGCCCCTGCAGGGAGCTTACATTGAAGATGCTGACGTAGTTGTCAATGAGGTCTTCCATCACCTTGACCTCGTGCTCCCCTTTGCCATCGGTCTGGAAAAGGCTGGGTGCGAAGAGCAGCGACAGATTCTTGGTGCTCATCTGGTTGAGGTCCGCACATTTCTGCACCCTGGGACAAGGAGGGCAGAGGTGAGGGGCTGGTCCCACTCTGGATAGGGATTCAGCCCAGCCACCCTCCTCCGCCTCATACAAACTCCTGAAAAACAGCCTGTTTTTCTCCAGCTCCCCAGCAGTGGGAACTTCATGCCGGGCAGTCATGTTTCGAGAACTTCCAGCTGCCATCATACCAGACAGCAGCCCCACCTCATACTCTGGGTCAGGAATTTGGGGTTTTTTCCTCTCTTTTTTGGGCTCTGGGTGAGATTTGCATCCTACAGGGGATGTCCCCTATTCCCAAACCTCCCATCACTTCCCCTTGCTGCAGGACAACTTTGGGAATGTTTGAGGTGTCCCCTCATGCTCCAGCACATGCCAGCAACATCTGGGGGGTTACTGAGGCAGGGCACTGGCACTGGGCAGCATTCTCTGGGCAGCAGGGATACCCCATGCTCCTGGCAGGCCTTGGGCTCCTGGCTGGACTAGGGGACCCAGCGGGGAGGTGGCCCACTGACCGGTAGAGGTGCCCAATCAGCGCGGCCAGGGTCTTGTGGTTGAGGCGAGGCAGGCGATGAATGAGCTCTTTGTACCGCTCCAGGCGCTGGGGCTTTGAGGAGATTTCTGGAGGGAGGAAAACGAGTTGTGGGCCATTTCTGAGTCCAGTGGACACAGAGCTGACATGGCACCAGGGCTGGTAACGGGACCCTGGCCTGAGGGACACCAGCCCTAGGGGTCCCTGGCAGGCAGCCCAGTGTGGAGGCAGGGGTTGGGTGAAAGAGGTACCTGCAGCTTCCTTCCACTGTGGGTGCAGCTCCAGGGTGAAGACGGGGTCCTCGAGCTCACGGAAGAACCGCTTCAGCACGTCGGTGACATCCTCGATGAAGTTGTCATTGATGCGCAGCTTGACGTTGCGAGCATCCCGCCGAAACTCTTCCATCAGTACCTTGATCCGGGACTTGGCTCCATTCTTGCGGTAAATGCCCTCGTGCCGCAGCCCTGAGGCAGGGACGTAGGGTCATGGGGCCCAATCCTGCCCCAAGGGGGCTGGTGTCCTGAGCCCGGTTTCTCCTGCCTGCACCCCCCAACTGCCCTGTGTCTGCTGGGGGATGCTCCAGCCGTGCTGTGCTGCCGAACTGGACTCACCGTACTGGGTGATGAAGGCGATGCAGCTGTCCACGATGATGGGGATGTCCCCCCGGCTCAGCTGCTGGTCCCGCAGTGCATTACCCCGGCCCCCTGCTGACGCCTGGATGTCAGCATACCACGCTGCTGAGTCTGCTCGAGACAAGCCCTGCAGGTAAAATGTCCTGAGAACGACAAGGGTAGAGAAGAGGAAATGAAGGTTGCCGGGGGCTGGGGATGGGGAGTGGGGTGTGGGTTACCCCCATCCTGCCTGTATGCACAGCCTGGCTATGGGACAGGGAGCAAGGCACAGCCAGCCTGAGCCGACAGACACCCTACCCTGGCGAGAGACCCTGGGCTAGGGTGACTTTCTGTAAGGCCCTGGGCAGCAGCCCCAGGCAGTCTGCTGAGCTTGCTTGGCACATTCCCCAACCTTCCAACAGAACTCACCTTCCCATCTCCACCAGGATAAGCAGTTCCTTCTTCTCTGGGGTCTCTGTGGGAGGAACCAGACCTGCATTGGGGTGAGAAGTAGAGGGGTCAGAGCCTTGCATGGCCACCTAGAATGTGGTGCCTGTCCTGGGCTGCGGCACAGCACTCACTGAGCTCCTGCAGCCGCCGGAGGTTGATGCTGTCCTCAGCCCCATCATCCTCGACAGGGCAGATGAAGAGGTGGGCTTTCTGCAGGATGAAGAAGGCCTGCTGCCACTGCTCAGGGTTGAGCATGCACTTGTAGCGCAGCTGGCCCACGCGCTGGAACTCATAGCCCAGCAGGCAGTGACAGCTCACGGGTGTGAACCACTGTGGGACAGAGCAAGAGATAAACCAGGTAAGGACAGGGCTTGGCCTGCGAGCACAGACCCCCATGAGGCTGTTGGCAGGTCACTGGGGAGGGTGGGAGGCCCTGCAAAGGGAAGGAGGCTGATTGCCACAGAAGATGAAGAGCGTGAGGAGCTGAGAGGAATCACAATGTGGAAGAGGGGAGGGAGCCCAGGGACACACCAGCGGCATGGGGGGCTGGGGCTGGCTCACCTTGCCGATGGCACTGGCCCAGGCTTGCAGCACCTTGGGCCCATCGGTTCCCAGCTGCTGCACTTTTTCCCCCGTGAGAAAGAGCTCGAGGGTGAAGCGAAACCTGCAGAGGATAAACAAGCGCATCAGGACATCCCCCTACCCTGAACCTGCACCCACAGCCAGAGCAGAGCCTTCCACCAAGCACCCTGCCCTCTGCATGCCCAGTGGCTCTCTGGGCAAGCAGTGGGGGCAAGGCTGGGGCTACCTTTCAGTGGGGCCAGGGCTGGCGAGCGCCTGGACTCTGCTCACGCCCAGGGAGATGAGGTCCCCACTCTCGATGTGACCCAAGGGCTCCGTGCATTTCTCAGTCTCGAAGAAAAGCAGGTCTCTCTCCAGGGAGCACCAGGTGCGCTGGAATTCTGCAGGACCAGGGGGTCAGTGGCATGGGGTGCACACCCCACTGCTGCCCCTCACGCTCCCCATGCTTACCCTCTTTGCTCTTCTTGGCACTTGGGAGCTTGGTGGGTGTCGTGGCCCGGTACAGGTACCCACTGTGTGTCACTGGCTGTGTGATCTCATTGTAGACACCCTCTGGACCTGGTTCCTGTGCGCAGGGGCTTCCTATGGGGAATGACGCTGAGAGCAGGGAGGGTGCAGGCACCCACCAAAATGTGGGTACCGGGAAGCAGGGAGACCTCACTCATGCAGGTGTGGGGAAGGGGATGCACCATGTGTGGTGTTCCCTGAAAAGAGACTTCAGGGGAACCTGCTGCCTTGCCTCATTCGAAAAGAGGGGTGCAGTGGGGCAGGCAGGTCCCCCAGACAGCCACAGTGCCTGATGCCCTGTCCGTCCCCAGCTTTGGGGCACGCTGTGGAGGGCAGAGGCAAGGAGGAAGCCCTCTCATCACCAAGACAGATGGAGCTTGAGGATCCTCGTTACCTGAACGGTTCCTGGGCCTTTTGCTCTCTGGTCCCCACCAAAGGTCAGCCCCAGAGGCCACCTCACAGGTGGCAGGGTCCAGCCCAGCCTCTGAGGATGAGAAGAACTGCAGGATGGTCTTGAGCAGAGCTGGTCCTGCCACTGCAGTGCACAGCGCCTGGGTCAAGACAGGTACCCGTAAGGACCACATCCCAGATCACAGAGACCCCCAGCCTGCTGGCAGGGGTGCTCAAAGGCAGGCAAGGCTGGGCACAACATCCCACCCGAAACCCCAGGACTGCCTGGCACGGGGGTGCAGGCACATGCAGCCAAGCAGGAGGTGTTTGCATCTTACACCCAGAACTCTGGGGTGCTTCTCAGCCCCCCAGCATCCTGCCTGCATCCCAAGGTGGTTCCTACCTGAAGCACTTCCTCCTGAGTGGCATAGCGGGGATGGGGCAGGCGGTATCGGCCCTCTCGGTATTTCCAGGAGATGAAGTCCCGTCTCTGCTCCGCGCTGGCATCCGGGTAGAGACGCTCGGCAGCGGGGAGGTGAGCAGCCCAAAAGCGGTTGGCTCGATCATTTCCCAGAACAATGAAGAGCTGCAGGAGAGTGCCATGGTCATGGTGAGCACCATGGTGAGCCAGCTGTGAGGAGGAGGATGCCCAGCATCACTGCATCCTGGGGTGACTGTGGGGCTTCTGCCCTGCCCCAGGAAGTAGCCTGGCCCCTGAGCATGCCATGTCAGCCCTGCACCCTGCCCTGAGTGCTTCTACCTGTACGATTTCATTGGACCAGACGCTGGTATCGAGCTTCAGACTTTGCACTTTGGAAATGTTGGAGCCCAGGCTGCGGTGCTGCCCTGTGGAGAGCAGATGAATGAGTGAGCACCCTTGGTCCTGCCAGGGAACT
This sequence comes from Rhynochetos jubatus, assembly GCA_027574665.1. Lineage (NCBI taxonomy): Eukaryota > Metazoa > Chordata > Aves > Eurypygiformes > Rhynochetidae > Rhynochetos > Rhynochetos jubatus. The sequence continues at coordinate 3,165,788 of CM050662.1, forward strand.
GACACCCAAGCCACATCCGTACCCCAGGCAGCACCCACCCAGACAGGCCCAACCCACATCCGTGGGGAGTCCCATGTGCCCCCCAGGGAGATGCACTGGCCTGCACATTGCTTGCAGATGACCACGCACAAGTTGATGGATGCCCAGTCGGGACTCTGAGCCCAGCAGTCTGCACAGTATTTGTTGGCTTTGTTGGACCAGATCTTCTCTGCCACCTCATAGTCGTAGAGCATCTCGGCTATGACCTCCTGCAGGGCCTCCATCCACTCCCGTTTATCCCGCTCTGACTCTGCCACGAAGCTTCGAGCACCAGCACAGCTGAAACTCAGGGGCCTGGAGCTCCCAGCACCCAGGTCCAGCACCCAGCTGCTCCCCCCACCTTGTCCCACCCAGACACCTGGCATACCTGAATGTTTTGGAGGGGGTGATGAGCTCGAAGCTGCGGTTCTTGGCTTCGCGGATGGTGGAGCCACGCATCTCAATGAAGCAGATGCCAATGCCCATTTTAAAGAACTGCAATTCAGAGTGACACCGGTGTTGGCTCTGCAGCACCGTGGCCACCGTAGCTATACCACTGTGGGCATGCCTGTGATGCTAGGGGCGGAGCCTGGTACCCCCGCTCCCATCACTGCTCTGCTTGGACCGGTCAGACCTGGTACCACATCTCTCAGCCATCCCATGTGGTCTGACATAAAGCATTCAGCAAGTATATTGTGCTTTAAAATGAAAGGCAAGTTCTGTCCATGTTCCCTGAAACCCGGACATTCATACCCCTCTGTTTTAGTGATTTGAGTCCACACTGAGTCTGTCACATTCCTAAAGTATGAAATTGAGCAAAAACCACAGTCTTGATGCTGCTTAATGTGCACCAGGAAAACTGAAAAGGAGTGACTGGGGAAAACTGGGAGTGGTGAGAAAAGTCAGATGGCAGGAGGTGGGGATTTCTGTGGGCAGCAGGCAGGGCGGAGACCTGCTGCCTCCCACAGGGTGAGCCCACACTGCAGCAGGAATGTTTGCCGTTGATTTAGTGGTCATTGGTCTGTCCTGTGATGAACTGAGACGCTTTGGTGTGACTAAAACCAAAGTGTCTGGCAGAGATGAAGATAATTTGGTGATAGCGGGGTCCACTCCTGGTACCTGCTGCATCTTCAAGCCCGGGCTCCCACTGTTGTTGCCCTGTGCAGGATCTCCAGCTTCTGCTCTGCTGTTCCCTTTCTCCTACCCACCCTTTTCCTCTCTGCTCTCCCTTTGTCACCGGTCCTGGCTAAGCTCCCTCCATTGCTCTCATCCCGTCCGCCATCGGCACAGCCCTCTGTGCCAATGGGGTGTCTGATCCGGCCACAAACCTGCTCGCTCTTGTACAGCCACATCTCAGGCAGGCTCAGGGCTGCAAACACCTTGGACTTCTGGCCCTTCAGCTCCAGGGTGCCCGACTTCTGGCAGTGAGCGGTATTGGTGGGCCGGGGCCGGGACCCCACCAGGCGCTGGTCTGTCACCTTCTTCTGCAGCGTGGAGCACCACTTGTTCCTCTGGGCTGGGGGCCAGGCATGAAAGAGTGCATGTGAGCCCTTCCCAACAGCCCGGGCATGGAGCAGAACACCCAGCAGGAATGGCAGGGGAGTGGTGACCCAGCTTGTAGCTGCTGGGGGTTTTGGGGATGGGATGAGGTCTGCCCCCGGGATGCCCTGGCTGGAGCAGGGAGGCAGGGACTGTTCCTTGGGGACCAATGGTCCCTGGCCCAGGATTTTTTTACCCTCATTCTCAGCACGGAAGACGAAGATCCGATGGCTAGTGAAGACCTGGAACTTGTTGTCTTTGGTGGAGCGAGCCATCTCGATGACGGACAGTGGGATCACACCCTTGGGATAGGGCTCCTGGAATGAGCACCAGGAGGGGTTATCCCCCTTTGCCCTTCCTGTGGGGCACCTCCATAACCCAGCTACCCCAGCACCTGCATTGCCAGTCACGTTGACACCATATGCCTGAGGGTGAGGGGACATAGCAGGAATGCCTGCAGCCTTCTGTAAAGTGGCTGCTCCACGGCCAGGCCTGGTGCCTGGTTCTGCTCAGGTGCCACTGATGTGGGGCCAACCTGGCTGGCTGTGCTGCAGGACTGGGACCACAGCGCTTGTCACCCTGGGTGGTGTGACAGCCATCAGCACCCTGTGGCAATTCTTATGGGGCCATGCAGTACCCCTGTGGCAGGATGAGAGGACGTGGGACAGGAAAGGGCTGTTGACTCATCCCACACACCTAACTCACAGTGCCAGCGTCCACAGCGAGAAAAGCTCTTCCGTGCAGTACATCCTCCACACCCCCCAAGTGCTTGGCTGGGTGCTGTCTCGTATCACAGCCTGGAGGGCACCAGCAGCTGGGCTGGAGCTCAGGATTCAGTTAGGGATGGGTCTGTGACTGGTACTCAGAGATCTTCCATTTACAGCCAGACCCAGGGCTGGTGAGTTGGCAGAACCCCCTGCACCTGCTCCCCACTGGCAGAGAGACCCTTGCTACCCTGGGCTTCCCATGGTGTGGGGCTGTGCCCAGAGCCCCCTAGGCACACCCTGGCAATGGTAAAGCAGTACTGGCTCCTTACAGAAGGAGGACAAGGGGAGCCAAAGGGGATATGGCAGCTCATGTGGTGTCAAGGCACCTTGCTTGTCTTGCACGGTGTAGCCCCCACCCTGCCTGCATCCTGCCCCTTTGTACCTTGTCACTGCTGAAGTACATCAAGTTCTTCCCATCAAAGCGGACATAGCGCCTCTGGAAGACATAGTTCCTGTTGGGATGGCAGAAAAATGTGGTTGTTTGGAAGATTGTCCCCCCTGAGGACCCTACATCTGCTCACAGACTCTCCTTCCCCCTAGGGTGGCTGCACAGAGGAGAGCTAGGGCACCCAAGAGCACTGGGATGCCTGTGGGGAGGTCCAGATGCCCCAATGGGGATCTGGGAGCTACGGGGAATGGTAACCAGTGTGTCCATCTCACCAGTCTTGCCCGAGGGGGCTTTACTTATGGGGACCACCCCATGGGTGGGCACATACCCCTGTGGGGAGAGCTTGTCCAGCCAGCCGCTGAGCATAGTGGGTCGGGGCTCAGAGAGCGATGTGAAGCTGGCGTAAGGGGAGATGGTGAGGTCGTCCAGGACCTCGTCTAGGTAGAGATGGGCTGGCAGGCTGAATGGGGCACCCTCGGCTCGCGGTGCCTCCACAGTGGAGTACCCCTCTGTGTCATTCTGGACGATGTGGTCAATGAGCCGGGACCGGGTCTCTTCGTCCTCACTCCTTCCCTCGCTGCTGCACTCGCTGCTTGTCCTGTGAGAAAGGGGGCTGTGGGAGACCCTGGCTGTGGCAGCATGGCTGCTCGGGGTCCTGGTCCCATTGAGGGATGTCTTGCATTGCTGAGCTCCTAGGGGTACCCAGTGACGTGGGTGCTTGCATCTCCATGAGCATGGTGGGACAAGGGCTCAGTGCTCGTGAGCCCTGTGGCCACCAGCAGCCCAAGGCTCAGCCACTCCTACATGATGGCAAGACTGGGGGTAGCTGGCAAAATGAGCTCCCCCATCGTGAGTAGTACCACACCTGCCACCACACATCTCCAACCCCTTGGCATCACCTCCTTCCCCTCTTCACGCCACAGGCAGCCAACCAAAGCCAGACAGATCCCCAGTCTCACATCCTGCTCCTTGCTCTACACCCATGCCAGCTACCTCCTCACCAGGGTGTCAGCCTACCCTGTCCCTCTACCCCTCCAACCTTCATGGCACTGGGAAGGTCCTTTTGTCACAACATGTGTCCAGCCAAAACATTTTGCAAAGGGACTGGGATGGACAGACGAGCTGGCAGAGCCCCTGCATCCATCTCCGGGGCTGGCAGAGCCCCATCTCCTTTGCTTGGGAAGCCATGCTGAAACTTCCAGCCAGGCTTGGTGAGATGTTCCAGCCGCAACAATAGAAGGAAATTGTAAAAATAAACTGCTAAGCCTGCCCCTTCCCCTCAGCCCTCTCAGCCAGAAGTTTTTCTTTTCCCGAAAAGGAAATGTGCTGGAAAATATCTGATGGTCCCAGGCGCTCACAGGGGAGTTGCTCAGGTGCAATGGTAGTCGGCAGGAAGAGAGTCATGGCAGCCGAGACACTCCAACACGAGCACGAAAGCACCCCTGCCACTGGTCAATCATGGAAAAAAAGAAAAGGCTCCAAGAAAGGCAACAAGGGTGGTCCAAACCTTGTCACAGCTTCTGTCTGAGGAGCACCTGAGCCAGCTGGGCACCTCCAGTGGGGAAAGAATGATGGGGGGAAGTTTCTGAAGTCTTGAGCAGCATGAGGGCAGAAAGGCATCTCCTGGCCCCCATTGCTTCAGTCACAGGAGCTGGGTGCTGTCAGGTAAAGCCAGAGGGAGCAAGATGCAGAAGCACACAGGAAAGGAGCGGCTGACCTGTGGGACTCCTTACCACGGGATTTGTAGAAGGAGAAATTTATGGAGGAGAAATGCACTGGGGGGTACTGAATATGAGAAACCTCCTCCAGCACAAGTTCATGTGCTAGAAATGGGTTTGGACCAGGAGAGTGACCCCAACCACCTTCCCTCATCATAGATTCTCCAAGCACCTGGTTTTGAGCACTGCCTCATTGTGGGAGCCAAGGCTTTGCGTGGGCCTGTGCTTTGACCCTGGACAGGCACCTATGAGCTCATCAGACACCAGATGTCCCTGAACCATGTGGGACAGGAGCAAGACCTGGAGTCTGCCTGGGAGGATGTTGGGCTGGAACCCACCCAGGGTTGGCTGGAGAGAAGTGGGGTGGTGTATGGGGCTGTGGAGGTGGGTGAGAGGGAAAATGGCCTGTTTGGCTCCAGTGTCTGCAAGAAAGATGTGAAATGGCCATGGGCAGCTTGGACGCTCAGTACACAACAAAAAAATTGCTATTTAATGCATGTAACAGAGCCTTGGGAGGGCAATTCATCTGGTTGGAGTCCCAGCCCAATGTCCAGCTTCTTCAGGGTGGACTGGCCAGGGAGCAAGGTGGCTGGAGGACTCTGTAGTGACATCAGCCTTGAGTGCCAGAGCCAAGTGGGAGTCAGGCCAGCTGAATGGGTCAGGGCAAGAGGAAAAGGGGAAATATCCATGACTGCCCCATCCAGAGCCATGATATACAGCCACTGAAACCATGAAGAGCTGGAGGACAAGCAGCATCTGACAGAGACAAAGGCCACAGCCTGGGCAGAGTGGGTTCTCAGCATTCCAGGAGCATGCCAGGACCCAGCCCATCTCTCAGCCCTTGAGGATAGGGTTGGTGGAGAAAGCCTCCAAAGCAACAAGTCTGCAAAGGCCAAGTCATCTCCCTTGTCAGCTGGTGCCAGGCAGTGAAGACAACTAATCTTAGGGCCAAATGAGTCCCCAGAACAAGGAGAGGATAGTTCCAGGTCAGCTTAGCCTGGAGGGTGATGCCTGAGGTGCATCAAGTTGGGGCAGACTCAGCCTGTAGGTGAGAGAGGTGGTGGAGGATGGATGATGGAAGAAAGGGATATGCTGGTGGTGAGGGAATGAAGGAGCTGCTAATGGATCTGGTTACTTCAGCTGGGGGTCATGGGCCACACAGTGAACCTGCTGGTGGGCCCCTGTAGGTCTGTAGGGAGAGAGGGAACCAGCTGTCAAGGACACACCATGCCTAAGGGTTTCTTCTCCTGCAGGGAAGATGTCTTGGTCTGGGTAGGTATCTGCCTGAGCATCATCTCATCCTGGGTCTTGATGCAAACTGGGACAGCATCCACCATCTCACCATGATGCCAGATGAGTCGCTGTCTGACCCAGTCCCTGAGCTCAGTCGGTTGACACAGGCACTACTGTGTCTCTGTCTCTCTCCAGCTGAGGCTGATGTCTGAAGCAGGGCAGATGCTATCCTCCACATCAGTACTTTGGGGGCTAAGCATCACCAGCTGGGATGAAGGTGCTTAGCATCAGAGTGGGTGAATTCCACCACAGGCTCCAGGTTCTGCTGGACCCTCAGAGACACAGTTCCCAGTTTTAAGGGGAATTTTGCATTCCTCTTTCCTGAGGATATCTCACTGCTGGCTGAGGAGGCTCTACCCCAGGCCAGAGAGCAGGGAGGTCCAGATGAAAATCCCTGAGAACAAGGTGAGAGGAGGTGTCTCAGGCAGGAAGAAGATATTGTGCCAAAGGGGTGGGAGGGCTGCTCTGAAGTTTGGGAGTGGGAAATATTTCCCATAATGAGTGGGTTGGTGGGCTGCAGGAGATGCTCGTGTTGTCCCAAGTGACCAGGTGCCAGTCAGCAGGATAAGGAGCTGGCTGAACTGGAGAAACAACACTGTTAAGAGGAGGATTGGGAGGTCCCACAGAGACAGGGGCCAGGGCTGGCTGGCAGCAGCTCAGCAGTGGAGCAGGAGCCAATAGCTCTGCTTTGGGGGTCATGGTCAGACTGGGGGGGGCTGGTCTGGGGAGTAAACCATTGGAGCAGCTGGCTGATGGGGTCCATGAGCACAATGCAAAAAGTCTTCAAAGGTTTTTTCTTCTCTTGTTCAACTCCCTACACTCCAACCACCTTCGTGCTCAGGCTGGGAGAAAAAAACCCCGTGAACTGCTGCCTCTGACTCCTCTCAGGAAGCCCATGCTGCAATGTCCCTGGTGGGTGCAGGGCTGCAAGCGTCTCACTGATGCCCTTAGCATGCTCTGGATCCCAGCTCCCTGGAAGCTGCTGGATGAAGACCGTGAATCACGGGCCAGCACCCAGCCCTGCCCTGAATGGCAGGTTCATTGGCTTTATGCCAGATTTCAGTATTTCTTGTTACAAACCCTGTTCCCAGGTATTTGCTGTTCTCCACCCATGGCCTGTGTTGGCTCTCATCTGTCTGCAACATCTGGCTGACGGTGATGCTGCATCAGGCTATATTGTAGTGACTTGCAGCCAGAGCAGGAGATGGGCTGGACCAACCAACGTGAGCCAGAAAGGCAGGGGCATGGGGACACACTGGCTGGCAAGGCCACAGGCAGAACTGAAGGATGCAGAGCTGCAGCTCGCCTCCTCTTCTCTAAGCAACACAGGAAAAGGAACCCTCCCCGTCCGAAATGGGAAGAGCAGCTTTCCTTCCTCTTTCTGAGATGCTATCAGGAGTTATGGAAAGTACATTTCAAAAGGATTTTAAAGGTGCCTCTCACAACCTCACTGTCCACCACAGCATGGCAGATCAGCAAATGCTGGTCTGATGGTGCTGGAGCCTTTGGAGGTCTCACATCCTTTTATCTGGAGCTCAGAGCCATCCCATTTCTGAGCAATCCCAGTCCTTCGTGGTATTTTGCTGTTCCCAGCAGCCAAATCCAGACTCTGCTCCATGTGCAAGTGCCCAGTGCCACTGGCATTGTCCTAGCTGTGCACCCAGAGAGCCTGTTGGCAAGCGCTGACCCCCAGGGGCCACTCACCAGCATGGCTCCTTCTCGTCTCCGAGCCCATCAGCCCCTCTTGAGCTATCTGATCTGATCCCAGACAGCGGGGGAAAAGTCCCCACTGCCTCTCAGGCTGTCCCTAGGGTTGCTCCCCTGGCATGCAAATTCCCAACCCAAGCCCAGCCCAGGCTCTGCAGCCCAGAGGAGGTGATGCCTACCTGCACGCTTCTCGGTCCAGCTCCAGCTCAGACACTGCGTCATAGCTCTGATTAGAGGAGATGCCAACACCCTGGGAGGAGAAATTGGTCACATCTCCTCTACCCTCTGCCCTCTCCCATCCCAGACCTCTTCAACCTGCCGGGCCCACTGCACTGTGGGGCTCAGCCTTTTCCCCCAGCCCAGCAGTGATTCTCAGGACGCATCACTGGGCAACACAGTCTCACCATCTGCATCTCCCTATGTTGCAGCAGCTGGTGGGACACAGGGTGACAGCAGGGGACAGCCACCATCCCCACAGTCTCCTCTCACCTTCTGCTCCTGGGCTGGGGCTATGTGCCCAAAAATGGTCTCGCTGTAGGGACTGATGGGCTGCTCACCGACCTCTGTGAACATGGGAAGGAAAGGCAGTCAGCAATGCCTACTGCAGGGCAGTGGCCAGGCAGGACCCCCCCACCAAGCCCATTGCAGCGTGCTCCAACATCCAGGGCATCTGGCACAGCAGAGGTGCCAGCCCATATACGTGTGGGGCTGGGCTGTGCCTTGGTCTCGGGCCACCCTGGTCCCTGAGCAAGGCAGGAGCATGAGGCGGGACCTGGGGGGAAAGGCAAGGTGTGTGGATGTCTGCCTCATCCCCTTTCCTTGGGGATACTGGGAGGTCCCCGCTGAGCATCAGTGACCTGGGGGCTCTCACCTGGCTTGCTGGTGGGTCTCTGCGGGATCGGGGGCAGACCCCCGCTGGGACAGCCGCGACTGCTGGAAAACAGGACACGGGTTACTGCAGCTGCAGCCAGGAGGGAGTGGGAGCCTGCAGGGTTTTCCACCTTGTTTTCCCATCTGTCTTATATGGGCTGGAGACTGTGCCTGACCAGGACCGAGCCTGGCTTTGTCCCCTGGGACGTGCAGCATCCCCTCCCTGCTTCCAGTGTCCTCCTTGCTTCCTTCTCCTCCCCACTCTGGGACCCACTGGGCTGTCTCCTGAGCCTGCGGTGCATATTCCATCCCAGCTTGCCCCCCCCAACATCTCCCACCTTGTTCCCAGCATGATCATCCCCAGAGCCCTCAGCCACAGCTTCACCACACTGGGGAGCTCCAGCCCAGTTGCCTGGGGGTGCTGAGGAGGGGCAGCAGCTTCTCCCCTCAAGCAGAATGAGCCATCTGGGGCCCAGGACCACCCTGTCAGCTCAGAGGGATCCCAGCTGCCGTATGTGACTGCTCTTTGCTGAGGAGGGTGGTGAAAGGGGCTTTGTCAGCACCCAGAGGCAGGCAGGGCCAGGCTGGGGATGGGATCCTGGGTGTGGAGTCTCTCTGGATCCTCATCTATGGCTACTCTGCACCCCCCCTCCATTCCCTGGGGTGGGGGAAAACATTTGCTTACTCAGGCTTGTCGTCTGGCTGGGTCAGATCCTGTGGGGATGGATCCAGGGGCTGAGTGAGACCCCGACCCTGGGGACCATCCTCCCCTCCCAAGTCCTTGGCGGGTGCTGACGGGGGCTTGAGTCCTTCATAGATGACGTTGGACACCATCTCCAGCCTGCCCTGCCCTGAGCCTGCCTGTGAGGCTGCTCGGGGGCATGGCAAGGGATCTCTCTTGGCTGGGACAGCTGCGGTGGGCAGGGGAGGGGTTGATGTGGGGTGACCCTCTGGCGTGCTTGCAGGGCTGGGTTCAGCTGACGGGTCCCTGTGGCTGAGCCGGGATGGGACAAACGGGATGGATAGAGGGGATTTCTCCAATGCTTCCAGGACTTGTCCATGATCCAGAGCTGGGGGTTGCCATGTCTCTTCCCGAGTGCTCTCCCGTGCTCCCAGCCGGGATGCTCCCATGCCCATGGCTGTGGCCACTCCCAGGCCAGACGGCAGCGCTGGCCTGGGCTCTGGGCTCTCCAAATCCGTGGAGCTCTCCCCCGGTACAAACCCCTCCAGTACCACAAAGGCTGATGGTGCTCTGTTGCTGCCCGGGTTGTGTGCTGGCACTGTGGTGCGCGTTGCTGGTGTGGGCACCAAACCCTGCTCCGGCTTCGAGCGAGGGAAAACTGTCCTTGGCTTGGGAACCGGCTTCACGAGTGGAAGAGCAGGGTCCTTCTCTAGAGCTGATGCCTGGGTGGGTACAGCAACGCGCTGCTGCAGCTCAAAGTCATCAGTAACCCCTCCTGGCTCTGCTTTCATGGCATCCTTACCCGCCTGGGGGGCATCCAGCACCTTGGTGGCTTGGAGATGGGTGCCTTTTGCTGCGAATCCGCCCTGGGATTGACTAAGCATCCGCGTCTGCTGCACCAAGTTCAGGATCCTTTTGCGGTGCCCGGTGGCAGTGATACCGATCTGCTGCAGGTGGTCGCCGTCCAGCAAGGTGGCATCTCTGGCCACATGGTATCCATGCTTCTTGAAGACATCTCGGTACCTCTCCAGGTGGATGGTGGCCAGCCAGTCTGCAATATCAGAGTCAGGGCTGCACGGGGAGCACATGGCCCTGGGTGCCTCTGCAATGGATGCTCAGCCCATCATCTGTGGAATGAGGAGAGAAAGGGAGTGAGGAGGCAGCAGGAAGGGAGAGGGGGAGGTTCAGCTGCCGTGAAGGGCTAGATCCCGTGGGTGGGAGTACAGGATACTCCTGAAGGTCCCCCTGCCTCGGCACTCTCCCTGGAATGGCTCACCTCCCAGCTCAAGAAGCCGGCATCCTGTTGTTCTTCGGCCTGAAGCCTCTCCGCCCCTCCCCAGAGCTGCACCACTTTGTTGGCGAGGCTGTGACCCGAGCCCAGACAGGAACCAAGTGGCTGGGGGCTCACGGGGGAGCGGGTGGGCAAGCAGATGTCGGGTGCTGGGACATCCCGGGCTCGGCTGTGCGTGAGGCTGGGTGGGAGGAGGACAAGGGCAGGCGCAGCCAGAAGGGGGTTGTTCCGGAGGAGGGGGATGCCTGAGGTGGATAACAGGGGGGGGGGGGGGTGTGTGTGAGGGGCCGGGGGGGGGGAGCAGCTGGGCCCCTCCCAGGGGAAGAGCTCCAAGGCCGGAAGGGCCAGACCATAATCTCTCTCTCTCACTGCTGGCGAGGGCATGGGAGAGGTCAGCATGACTCACAGGCAGGCAGAGGGGGGACAGCCTCCCACCCACCCTCAGCTGGGATGGGACCCGGCGCACCCCAGCACCCGCAGCTCGAGACAGAGGGGCACGGCTGGGTCTCTCACTCAGCACAGGGCCCACCCACTGGGTCCCACTCTGCTGGGGGCCTCCATCCCAAATTATTTGCTGGCACAGCCCCGAGACAGCGCCACGGGCTCTCTGTGGAGTGCTGAGGGCCTTTTTCCCATGAATCATGCTGCTCCACACTAAACCATCTGTGCTGACTGTGCTGCCACTGGGTCTTTTTCCAGTTCCTCCATTTCCCTCTATTGTTTGGAGCAGGCTTCCTTCCTGCTGCCTGCACGCTCCCACGCATCCCTTGCCCCCTCCCGCGGGAGCCACATTCCGGTCCACCGAGGGACAGTTGGGCCAAGCTGGAGTCCCCGCACCCCTGCGCAGGCATCTGCCTGCTCCCCTGCCTGGGCAGGGTGGCATCAGCCGCATGGGGAAGAGCGGGCAGGCTGGTGTGCTGCCGGAGGCCGTGGTGTCCCCAGGAGCACATGGAGGAGGATGCTGTCAGCAAGCACGCATGGGTTTGTTCCCACGTGTGGGTGTGCTCAACCCTCTGTGTGTGTGTGCAGGGGGCTTACCGTGGGGCAAGCGGCGTGTCCCGGCGTGCATTGAGGAGGGGCGGTCACGGCAGGAGCTGGCTGAGAAGGTGGGGATGCTCACGGGGAGCAGGGCATGGAGACAATGCAGCTGCAAGGCTGCTGATGTAGGACCTACACAAAGGGCAGGGCAGGGGGATGCGGAGGGTGATGTCCTACACCGATGCGGGCTGGGTGTCTCTGCTGCAGGGTTAAAGGGCTCTACCCACTTCTGCCCAGCAGACTGGTGCTAAAATGAGGCCATTTCCCCCTTCCTTGTGCCTGTATTGCCCGAGGGATTTGTGGTCAGCTCTGCCTTGCTGCCTGCACTGCCTGGGGCTTCAGCAGGCAGCCTCCCGAGGGGAGCTGGCCCCCAAGACCTTCCCATACCCGGTCAGCGGGCACTGGGGCTGTGACGGGTAGTGGTGTGGCCCTTTGGGGCAGTCGGGCTGTGCCTGCGGGCTGTAGTGCTTCACAGGGAGGTGGACACCGTCCCTGTCCCTGCAAACCTATGTGGAACAGCCAGTGCCATGGGCTGGCAGTGGGCATGGACCCCTTCCTCCCCCGTCCCCAGGTCTGTCCTGTCTGTGGGTCCCCTTGGGGTGCTTCCTCACCTCTCGCCCCTCAGAGCAGTCCGCAGCGCCTGGGGCTGGCTCCGACGGAGCAGCAGGGTGGCAGCGCCGCTGTGGGCTCCACGGCTTTCCCGGGCTGGGCTCCAGGGTGATGCCAAGGCGTCCCGCCGGGCACAGAGATCAGCCTGCAGGTCCGGGCAGGCAGCCCTGCAGGAACCGCTGCGGGCGAAGGCAGGCTGCGCAGCACCCAACCCGCACCTCCCACTGCCGGTCCCTCCTCCAGACCAACCCTCCGGTCCCCATCCCTCTCCCAACCTCCTGTCCTGCCCCTTTGCTGCCCCGAACTTGGCCCCTGGCTTGGCTGCTCCATGTCCTGCCCCCGGCCAGGCTCTGCCCTCCTTCGGGGGCTGCTCCCTGCCCTCCCCGCTCACCCTGTCATGCTCCTTTTCTCACCTTCCCAGTAAGTGTCCTGCTCCTCATCACGGCCCCTCGGACGTGTATCGCTGTGGGGGGACCAGGCTGCCCTGAGACCCGCACCCTGAGGGAGAGCTTTCAAGTTCCCGGGTGCATGCAGCTCTATATCTGCTGTTCCTGCCTCTGGCTGCAGGCAAGAGGAGATACTGTATTCAGCACAGCCCAGGACCAGGCAGGGTGCAGGTGCTGGGGAGGTGCTGAGAAAACAGGCTAAAACACTGACGAGGGGACTTTGAAGGGCTGGCACTGGGGCTGACTGGGTGAAATCTCAACCCAAACAGCCCTGTACTGGTGGGGATGCAGCACCCGTCTCACTGCCAGTGCTTTGTGCCGAGGGGGATGCGGAGTGAGCCAGGGAGCAAGATGGCAGTGGGGTCTGGGGTGGCATGGGGACATCAGGAGGGTTTCTCTCGTGCGAGAAGCCTGTGCTTTCGTGACCTGCTGCCTTTCACATAATGCTTTTCGCAAGAGCCTCAGTTGGGCTGGCAGTTAGTCCGGCTCTGCTCTTACCCAACCTTGCACCCAGAGGATGTCCGAGGCCGATATCTCACAACACCCTTCAGTCCTTCTCTGCTCCTGATGGCAAAGCTGATAAACACACTGTGCCCCACGAGGATCTGGCTCTCCGGAGACCCCCTTGCTCCAACTCAGGCTGGTCCTTCCCTGCCCCAAACGATGACCTCAGAAGCCATTGCGGGGGGCCAGGAGCCCCTGATGTGGTAGGGCCACCCCATACAAGTCTCCGTGCGTGCAGCTAGGTGTGGAAAGGCTGTTCCTTACTGCATGCAGGCTCCTACAAAGCAGAAGCAGAACCCAGCACGAGCCCAGCACGGCTTTCCCCTTCCTCCTCCTTCCCCACCGGTTGCTCTGGTGGGGGGTGACACATCCCTGGGGCTGGGGACCATGAGGGTGGCCCTATGGACCTCCCTGTGGGTGGGGTGAACAGACAGGGTGCAGGGGGACCCTCAGGATGTGTAGGGACACCAGACCTGCACTGTGGACCATGCTGTCCTGCCAAGCTCTCGTCTCTGCCTCTTAGGGGAAGCTGTTTGGCTCAATCCAAGCACCACTGTGCACAGGAAGGTTGCTGAGGTCTGTGGTGTGAGCGGCTGGAGAAGCAGAGCAAAGTGTGCTGGCAGCCATGGTGGCAGCCTGCGTGCCATTGTTTCCATCCTGCCATGCTGGAGCCATTAGCACCAGTGAAGCATGCTCTTGTGTGGGGCCAGATCCTGACTCACGGCTGTTTGGCACACTGCAGCATCTCTACAGACCCCTCAAACCTGCTGCCAGGAGCAGTGAGGTGGGGTGCTGGGGAGAGAAACCTCTGAAGGTGGAAAAGACACGCTGGGACATCCCCAGAGTTGGAAGTTGCAGTCCTGTCTGGTGGCCCAGCATGACCAAGAGCAGGGCCCAGCCCCCACAACCCACATCCTGATGGCTGCTGACGGGCCAGTTAGGGGCAGAAAACCTTCACCCCGACTGTCTTCTCCCTCAACAATCACTTAAGTGCCAGGGCTGGGGCTAAGTTCCCATGGCAGGGTGGGAAACCCCTGCTCAAGCCCCTCTGCTGAGCCGCAGCACCCAATTCCCAATGGGGCTGCACCTTCCCACAACCCAGCCAGAAGGACACCCCAAGCTGGGGGATCCCCCAGCCATGGGACCATCCCCCAGCATGGGGCCGTGCTGGAGGGGAGCAGGGCACAGCAGAGTGCTGGAGCACTGCCAGGGCATTGGCAGCCATGACGTGTGCTGTGGCTGGGTTGTTTCCTGAGGGCTTCCTGTAGGCCCACTTCCCAAAGTGCAGCTTTCAAAACCTCCAAAGGATCTCTTTGGTGTCTGCCAACCTGCTGAGGCACTTGATATTTAGAAGCTGGCCTCCTTGTGCTGAAGCAGAGGGCCCTGTCGTGTCTATGGGTTCTCACAGCAGGAAGGTCTTGCCTGCTCCCCAGAGGAGGCAGATGGGCAGGATCAGAAAACACCTCTTGGGCTGGGAGATTGGGCTTTGTGAAGATGCTGGGAAGGGCTCAAGAAGTGAAGATCAAAGTGAGGGTTGGATCCTTTCAACACATTGGCCTGCTCAGTCTTTCCGCTTTCTGGGCAGCACCCATGATGACACTGTCCCTCAGTGTCCATGTGTCCAGCTGCCCACATATCCATCCATCCATCCATCCATCCATCCATCCATCCATCCATCCATCCATCCATCCATCCATCCTTCCCTACACATCAGCCTTTGCCACACCCTGGGACAGCCTCTGCTCCACCTTCTTTCCTTCCCATGCTGGGTCATGCTGGGGACTATGTGTGGTGATGGTGGGAGCATATCTTGTGAGTAGGACAGGGACTTGGGGCTCCTACTTAGAGAGCAAATTCCACATTGGACAGCTGGAAATGTGGGGTTGGGACTGAGTCTGCAGGGTTTGCAGGAGCACAGCAGAGAGCTGAGCACCTGGGAGGACTGGTGGAAGAGTGGGGAGTGGAAGATGAGGGCTGTTGGTTTTGGAAACCTGCTGGACCTCTCCAGGAAGGCCAGTCCATGAGATGAGAGGGACTGCTGGAGAGGCCCATGGTCCCAGTGTGTGTGGTGGGGTGAGAGCTGCCCAAGACCTACCTATGAGCTCAGGAAACACAAAGCATGAGAGCCTGGGGATGGATTCACATCCTCAGATGGGGCACATTTGACTCTGGGCCACTGAAAAAGGCTGCAGTGATGTGTGTGGGCAGGACGGGGGGGCCCACACCACGGTCCCCCAGCCACCCATCCACTGAGGCACCAGTTGACATCACTGCCTCCGGGCTAATCTCTGATCCAGCAGCAGCTTCCCGTTTCCTTTCCAATCTCTGCACTGTAGGGTGGCTCTGCTCTTCTCGGGGCCAGGCAGGAAAAGCCATCATCCAGCTGGGCTCTTGTGTGGGGCCACAGCCCCCATGTGTCTGGCTCTTGCCCTGCTGGGCCATGGGCCACTTGCTCCCTACCATCCCGGTGAGGGCAGCCAGGGGTTCTGGACCCCCGCACCCTGCCTGCCCCCTCCCTCCCTCTATGTGCTTGGGGATGCCGGAGTAGGGACCCCTTCCCGTTTGTGCCACAGGAAACCCAGCAGTGGCACATCTTTCCGTATGAAATCACCACTCTGGGGCTCCCAGCACTCCATAGGATCTGGACTAGCCCCCCTCCCCAGCCCCACAGGTTTCACCCTGCTTCCCAGACCAGGTGTTGCTGAGGGCCATGAGCCCTGCCACAGCCCAGTGCTGGATATGGATCAGTGTCCCTGCCATCCCAATAGCCCTTGTCTTTCCCTGGCACCCAGTGTCACCACCGGCCAGGCCATTTTGGGCAGCATCCTGGCCTGTTACCCCTCCAGCATATCCTTCCCTAGGGCTGGCAGGGAAGTGGGGGCTCCCTGCCAGGTTCTCAGTGTTCAAGCAGCAGCTCCTTACACCTACTAAGTGCTGGCTAAAAATAGCCCTGCAGCAAAGCTGCAGCTCGGCTGCTGCAGAGAAAAAGCCAGGCAATGAGAAGGGACGAGGTTGCTGCCCACAGCACTGAGGCTGTGCATGGTGGTCTTCACCAGACCACCATGGACTTGGCATGCCAGTGAGCTCTACCCCATCAGGGAGCACCCAGGGGTGTTTCTCCCCCTCTCTCTGGCCATAGTTTCCTGCCTAGGTCTCCCATGATTATTGCAAGGTGGTCTTGGGGCAATTTGGGGTTGGGATGTGTCTTTTCACAGGTAAAAGCCTCCCCATTTGGGTCCCCTCTGTTGCCATGGTGGGTGCATGGGTGTTTGGAGAACCACAGGGTGTAGGAGAAGCAAGCACAGAGCAGGTTGGGGGTGGAAACAGAGGCTTGGGGTCACCAGGGAGTCAGTGTCACCCCAAAAGGTGCAGTGGTGGGTGTCTTTGGACAGGCTACAAGCCCTGGGTGCTGCTAGGGGGTTGCCTTCCAGCACTGCCTGGGCAGAGCTCTGGCTGTGACAGCAGTTGCCAGATGCTGGCCATGTACCCTGGGCTTTATCTTGCTGGGATAGCTCTGGAGCTGAGCACTCCAGCACCATCAGCAGCAACAGCCTGTTTGCATGGGCCTTGCACAGGTCAGGCTTACATCCACCCAGGGCAGGAGTCCAGCAGCTGCAGGCAGACTCGGAGTGGGAGGGTGAGAGGGTGGATGGAAAATCCAGTGCTTGTCAGTGTATTCCCTCAGTGCTGCCTGTCTAGACTAACTTCTCATTGTTGGGTGGAAGCTGCCCCATGCCCACGCATGCTCACTCGCACGCGATGGGTGTGCAGAGCCCAGCATCCGCCTCTCATGCCTTATCTCCAGCCAACTCACTCCCTGCTGGGGGCACCCCTGAGTGCTGGGTCTGCACGGATGTACTGGCCCTCTCGTCTGACCAAGGACCTAGTGCCTGAACAGCCTTGGGGTGGGCTGGGTGTCAGTGTCTTTGCTGTCCTGTGCCAAACCAAAGCTCTCTCTCACACACACACCAATCCCTTTATTGTTGTGTCAGAAACCACAGAAGTGGCAAACACCGAGAGAGTGGGGACAGAAGCTGCCCAAGACACCACTGCCAGGAGAAGCCCCCCACAGACACCATCTGGGGAAGCAGTCACCAGAACCAGCTG
Organism: Rhynochetos jubatus; assembly: GCA_027574665.1. NCBI lineage: Eukaryota > Metazoa > Chordata > Aves > Eurypygiformes > Rhynochetidae > Rhynochetos > Rhynochetos jubatus. The sequence goes on from CM050662.1 coordinate 3,182,765, forward strand.
GACTAGAGCCAGCCTGAAGAGGTGAGCCTGATGTCCAGGAGAGGACCTGGGAGGGCTCCCTGAGAAGGGGAGGGGGTCACACAAAGCCTGGGAGGGCTTGGTGGGCTGGAGTGGGTCCAGCCTGATTATGGGGCTGGCAGAGCTGGACCTCAAGCCAGAGATGGTCAGTCCAAGTCCTGTGCTGCTGCAAAGCCTGGGCAGGACCCCCATAGACTGCCAACTTCTGGACCTTTGAGGGACACCCCTAGAAGGTCTTACAGCAGCAAAAGGATATCCTGGTGCCAGGAAAGCTCTGCCCTCCCCATGAAGGGTTCTCCCTCTCTTGCCCTACCCAGCCTCTCCTCAGGGCACCCCCTCCTACTGCCAGTCCTACCTCGTGTGTGCGTGGACATCTCCATAGGCCATCGTGAGTGCAGGGGGACCCGGGTGCCCGTCCTCCCTCTTTCTAGCACCCATGCTGCAGGTTCCCATGGGACAGTACCCTGACGCCCAGGTAGGGGGGTCTATGACGAAGGACTTGGAGAACAGATGTGACTATTGGGGTGCAGGGGGCCAAATTCCCATCTGTGCCCCATGGCTGCCAAGCCCCGGTCACAAGGGGGTCCTCCTGCAACATGGCTGTAGCAAGGGCTCAGGCCTCGTGGTCACTGGTGCTCAGGTGGTCCTCAGGCAGCCCCGTCTCGTCGATGTTCTCCAGTGAGTCAGCATGCTGCACTGAGAGCTCAGCCAGGCTGATGCTGGGCAGCGTGTTCTGCTCCGGGTACACCCAGGGCTTGTACCCAGGATCGTGTTTACGTTTCCACTCTGGGTACTTCAGCCCAGCCTTGTAGATCTTCTTCATTGCCTACAGGTAGAGTAGGTCCAGCCTGTCACAGTGCCTCAAGTTCCCTTGTCCCCCTCCAGTGAGGATGGGAGCCACCCTGGTCTGTGGGTACAGCTCTCAGGTCTTCCACTGCTTGCTTTCTGGGCATGCTGGGAGGGGATGGGGGCCTGACTTGGACCATAGAGCCCCAGCAGCATGCCCACTGCATGCCCTGGTGAGCTGTGGGTCCACCCAGCACCCATCCTGCCCCTGTCTAGGGGGTTGATTTGGAGCAGCCCACCCCTGATGCCCACACATCCCACCGCTGACCATGCACCCTGCTTACCTTTGGTGCCACAAACTGGGAGACGCGGTTCACCACCCACTTTGGCAGCGACCCTGCAAGAGCCCAAAGCCCTGTCACTAAGCCAGTTTGGGACCCATGGGGAGGCACCATGAGCCTGCTGCGCCCTGTGCTAGACTGAGCCTCCCCAGGGCTGATGGCACCTGCCCCACCCTGTGCCCTGGGAGGGGACCTTCTTCTTCCCTGGGTTGCCCCTATTTCCCAGTGCACTTAGACCTCTGGGTGATGGAAAGCCACGGTGGTGAGCTTTGGGGGTACAATGGGACCCATCCCCGAGGAAGCATGCTGTACCCTCTGCTCCTGCTGGCACTCACCGCGAGGGTCCACCTGGGTGAGATAGTAGAGAACGCAGGCACTGGCACCGTTTGCCTTGATCAGGTAACCTGTCTGCAGGGACACAGCTCTCACAAAATCCTTCCGGGGTGGGTATTTCTGCAAAGAGATGCCATGTACCTCAGAGCCTATCTGAGCTGCTGCCCAGCCCTGCCTGTGCCTGCTGGCCCATGGGGCCATAGGGCCAGCACCCCTCCCAGGGCTGGGGCTGACTGGGGGCTCACCGGGTGCTTGACGCTGTAGTTGATGATCATGTAGTCATTGCCCAGGGGCAGCCAGGAGCGCAGAGTGATGAAATCCCGGTTCTTCAGGGGGCTAGGGCATTTCCCTGTGGACAGACCCTGTTACATCCCAACCCATGGCCCTCATAGCCCCACACCCATACCTGGGGCTGTGGAGTTAGGGAGGAGCGGGGGGCGGGGGGGGGGGGGGGGGGGGGGGGGGGCTGGGAGTCCCCAGGGGTTGAGGGCTTCTCACAGGAGTAGTATCCCACGTCAGCATTAACGGTCAGACGCCCAATGTCATAGGTCTCGATCATGTTTGAGTCCCATTTCTTGCGGTAGTGTGTGTCGTGCAGCACATCGTAGAGCGTCTCGGCAGGGACGTCCTTGCAGGAGATGCGAGTCTGTGGGGAGACAGGCAGTAGGGCAGCACGCACCCCCAGAGCATGGAGCTGTGCCCATAGGGGGATGAGGGCCCTAGGCTGTTCTGGTGTGCGGGGATGTGTCCCCATGCTGCTGTAAACGTGTGTACGTGTGCCATGCAGGGTGTTCTGCACACATAGTGCAGGTCACGTCCCTGCTTCAGGACAACCCAGGCAGAGCCACTGGCACCACTGCCAACAGGAAGCACAGGGCAAAGGTGGGAGGACAATGGGGTAGAAGGACCCTCTGCCCTCAAACGGAGCTGCCTGGTGGTCCCGGCACTGGCATCTGGGTAGCCTGAGTCCAGCCCTGTCCCCTCACCCCATGTCCCTGCAGGGGAATCAAAGGGATGCTCCTGCCCTGGAACAATACTTTCAGGTGCAGGGTCTAGGCCGGGAAGGCTGGTGGGGCCCCGGCTGTAACCTGAGCCGTGGAGCTGCTCGACTGAGCTGGCAAGTGCATTATTGATGAAGCCGGCCGCCCTGCTCCTCTCAATGCCGGGAGGAAGGAGATGTCATCTGCTCCTCATTAGAGGCCTTGCATCTTTGATGAGGTGCTTGGCAGTTCCATGTAATTGGAGATGGCCCTCTGACTGTGGCAGGTCCCATCAATCTCGGGCAAGCTTTCCCCAATGGCCTGGGTGATGGTTTCTGCCCGGCATGCTGGACTCGTGCCCAGGACAGGCTTGGAGATGTGCTCCAGAACACCACAGAGGAGAGTGTGGGAGCACCCAGACCCCTTCTTCTGATCTCCCTCCCCATCCACCCTCTCCCAGCTGGATCTGGAGGTGCTGCTGCTGCGGGGTGAAGGATGGCTCCAGTCGGAGGTGGAGGTCATGGTCTTCCTAGGCTCCTGGAAGCTCCAGTTATCACAGTGAGGCCATTGCAGCCTTGCACCCTCAAGTCCCCCCACTAAAGCTGGTTCACCACCCCTCTCCAGCCAAGGATGAACAGAGGCTGTGCAACAGCTGCACTGAGCACAGCAGGCAGTCAGATGGGACGGGGAAAGCACAGAGCCCCAAACAAGGCCATGCACAGTGAGTTCAGCTGGGAAGCTCAAAGCTCGAACTACTCAGGGACTCTCCAGATTAAGCCTGCATTAATGGAAAGACCAGTGACACTTCTGACCCCCAATCCCCAGCCTGTGCAGCTCAGCTCTCCTACCAGACTCTGTGGCATCCTCCATCCCTTATGGGAAGGGTTCCTGGGCAGTGCTAACTCCTGCACCATGCCCAGGCTCTGTCCAGAGCAGGGAAATACCACATAGAGGAGGTGTTACTTGCAATGAACCAGGCTGGGCAATGGTGCTCAGACTCCCCTAGCCCTCCCTGGGTTCTTCTCTCTATGGGGCTCAGTGCTGGCAAAGGGAGACATAACTGCATCCCCTCTGCCAGGCTGTGCTTGTTTGAACTCCACCCACCTCATCATCCACTTCTCCAGTCCTGATGTCACCAATCAGGTGATGAGGAGACTGTGGGAAACCCTGTAAAAGGCTTTACTAAAGTCAAGTTACGTGGCTTTCACTGTTCTCCCCCTACCCACATGGTCACTCCTGCAGGAGGCAACCAGGCTGGTTAAGCATGACTTGCCCATGGTAGGTCCCTGCTGCCATTCAAAACCACTCCTGTCCTTCAGGACATGGCTTCCAGGAGGATGGTCTCCATCACCTTCCCAGGGACAGAGATGAGACAGTGGCCCATAGTGCTCTGGGCTTCTTGCCCTTATGGAAGATGGATGTGACATTTGGCTCTTCCCAATTATCAGGGACCTCCTGCAGTCACTAGGACTTTGAAAAGAGACATTGGCGAGCCCCCTCAGCACCACTGGGTGCATCCTGCCTGGCCCTGTGTACCTGTGTGTGCACAATTGGCTTAAGTGCTCCCTGATCCTAGCCCAGAAGCTGTTTCCCAGCTCACTGTGTCAAGGTGGCATGTATTGCAGCTGCACCTCTGCAGTGATGCTCCTTCTCCACCCCTGGGCCCTGAAGGGTCCCCATCCATGGCAGTGCTGCAATCACTGTGTGCCCAGCTCCTCCTGGTGTCTCCTCAGCCATATGCACTCGTGTGCAGGCACTCGAGACTGCTGGTCACTCTGTGTTCAGGGGAGCTGTGCAAGAGCCTCCTCCAGTGTGCTGCACCTTCCCACATCTCTCCTGCTCTGCAGATCCTAGCAACCCTTCCCTGACACTCCTTGTTGAAAGCCCTCCATGGTCAGCCAGCCTGCTGGTAAGATGTTCTGGCTCTGTTTGCTCAGGTGGATCCTGTTGCTGCCCAGCAGTCCTGAACCTTGGTGACCAAAAAGCCCAAGCCCTGCATGGGACACCAGTCATGAAGCCAAGCATTGTCCCACAAGATGCAAGGCTTACCCCGTGATGGGGCTCTGATGCCCCTCGACCCCAGCAGCCCATAATCACTCTTGTAGTCAGGGTCACCTGGCAGTGCCATGTGGATGAGCAACAAGGTGTAACAGCCTGAGGGATGGTTGAGCCTCACTAGTGCCTCCACAGCACCCCAGGTTCAACCCCTGGCAAAAAACAAACCTCCTGAGACAGCACATGCTGTTGAACTCTCTGGGATGCTCATCCAGTGCAGGATGAGAGGTTATGTGCCCCAGGATGGTGTGGCTGGGGAGAGGCACCAGGGAGGCGTCCGCTGGTCTCATGCCCTGGGGCTCCTAACAAGGCCATCTCCATAATGTAATCGATCCCAGGGCCTTCCCACCTGTGTCTGGATCAAGGGCAGCCGCAACGTGAGCCCACATGTGTGGGTGCCTGGCAGGATGCTGCAGCGGGCGTCCCAGCAGGTCGAGAGGCTAAAGCCACGGGGCAGGCTGTGAGAGCCTGCTGAGCAGCTTGACAGCTGGTGAAGCAGCTCTGGGGGACTACACCTGCATTTGGGGCAGAAACACCTCCAGGCAGGCTGGACCAGGGTGCTGTGCAGCCCCAGGATGGGCCAGCATGCCAAGGACCCTCAGGAGCAGCGGGGCACGCAGCTGGGGCAGGGAAGGGCTAGTGGTCCCGCAGATGTAGGCGTCTGCTTACCTTGATCTTCTGCACGGTGCAGCTCTCCTCCTGGCCCTGACTCCACACGGTCACGCCAGCTTTGTTATACCGACAGTGCCAGCCATCCAGGCTCTCACACTGATCCCTGAAGGAGCTGAAGTCGGAGTCATCCGGGATATAAACCATCTCCCCTCCTCTGGACATGAGGCTGAACTGCTGGACCCAGGCCGCGGGCACTTCAGCCTCCTTCTGCCTCACCTCCTGGGAAACTTGGCTCTGCCCTTGAGCTCTGCCTTGCTGGGTGCCTGCTGCAGCTCACATCATCCTCCAAGCCCTTAGCCCGTGCCCATGGAGCGGGCACCGGCCTCTCTGGCACAGCGGGATGGGCAGAGACCTCCCGCCACCCCGGCCACGCTGTGCCGCACCGAGCAGCAGGGAGGAAGGCTCCTTCCCTGCAGTTGCTATTGAAGCTGTGGGGAGCTCAGATGTCTTCCCTCGCCAGCTAACCAGGATCACATTTCTCTCCGGCTGGCTGTCAGCTCCTCTATTATTCAGCAGGTAGCAGCATGCAGGTGGCTCATCTTTTGGGGGACAACTGCCCCTGGCTCCCTGAGCCCCCCAGCCCTGCTCTCCCCTCACTGTCACGCTGGCAATCTCTGTGCCTGACTTTGCAGCACCAGCTCGATGGCAGGATCAGCTGATCACCTGCCAGGAGCAGCGGCCAGGCCTCCCAGCAGCATTGCGGAAGCGATGGGCTTCAGCATCGGTGGGATGCGGGCCAGAATTGGTCCTGGCATGCCTGGCATGGGGCCATGGTCCAGTGCACAAGACCTTGGCTGTTAAAGCATCCTGGGTCTGTGGGGTGGGCTCCTGGCGTGGGGAAGGGAAAGAATTTGAAGGTGGGGATGTTGCCCCTCGCTGGCTCACAGGACTCTGGTGATGCTGGGAAGGGATCCCTGGGGGTCTCTAGCCCACCCTTCCACTTGGAGCAGAAACACCACCAGCACAGGGTAAGGTCACCCATGGCTTTACTGTGCCTTGAAGGATGGACTTGCCCCACCTCCCTGTTGGCAGGTCCCATGGCTGTACCACCTCCCCAGGAAAAAGAAATGGTTCCTTCTGTCCCACCCGAAGATGTAATTAATGTCCATTGCCTTCGTTACATCTCATACCCTACTGAGGGACATTGGCTCTGTCACCTTTGCATCTGCCCTCCAGATAGCTGCATGATGCTGGTAGATCCCAACCCACCCCTCTTGTAGCTCCAGACCCCAGCACTGCAAGCAGCATCTGCTGGTCCCTCTCCAGCTCCTCCACCTCTCCCTGAACTGGGGGCAGGTGGCAGTTTGGGCACGGCACCCAGCTGGGTGTTCCCTGGTGCTGTGCACAGGGGGCAACCCCTTCTCTCAGGCTGCTGGCCACACTCCTCCTCAGGTTGCCCAGGATGAAACTTGTCCCATTTGTTCAGCCTCTTGTCTAGGACCTTGTCTGGGGCTTTGTCCCAGGTCCTTTTCATGGGGACCCTGCTGAGCACCTCGGTCCCCAGCCTGGGTGAACTCTGGGGTTATCTGTTGATGTCCTGTTGATGTCCACAAGGTTTCTGTTGACCCAATTTGTGAGTTTCTTGGTGTCCACCTGGACTGAGGCTCTGCCATTCGCTGCACACCCACTCCCCCTAGTTTGGCCTCACCTGCAAGGCAAGGGTGTACTTCCCTCTTTGTCTGCCCCTCTGATGAGGATGGGGAGCAAGGCCCTGGTATGGACCCTCGGGTACCTGCTTGAGACCAACTGCCAGCTGGGCATCAAGGCATGGGCAAAAACTCATGGAAGGGACATCAGGGAGAAAGCTGGAGAGCTGCAGCACCTCACCCAGTCTTGCCTGGGGAGGAAGGCTGCCTGCAGCTGCCTGCAGTTGCTTGTGCTGTAGCACAGTGGGCTGAGTTCTTCCATGCACACCAGCTCATCATGGGGCTGCATGTTTCACAGCTTGAGCTGCTCTGCCAGTGAGGCAGAGCTGCCAAATGCCACGCTTGGGTGAAGAGCTGCCACAGTGGGCAGGGAGTGGCAGATCCTGAGTTGGGGACAGTGCAGAGGAAAGACCTTGGGGTGGCCTTGGGACAGCCTGGGGACTGTGGAGCAGGGAGCAAGCAAGGCCTGATGGGTTTATGGTCCAGAGCTGTCTAACGCCACTGCTGTAGTGTCCCAAGGGGTGCACAGGAACATGTATGTGACCCTGTGCACAAAGTTGTGCAAGCATGGACAGTCACTCCAGCCCCTGCAAGGGCCAGACAGCCTGGACAGTCCATGTGTGCATGTGTGTGGTAAGGTAGAACCTGAGCCTGGGGGTTTTATGGATCAAAAGTATATCCGTGGGGTGAAAGAAGAGAGGACTTTGCAGTCCTGTGGATGGAGGAGCTCTGACAGGCTGCATGGGAAGGAGCAGACTGCTCAATCAGCATTGTTGAATGCGAACCAGCCTTGCCCAGCCACATTTCTCTCTGCATCTCAGAGAGAGAAGCACATCTCTCCCTAGTTAGACAGGCTGGAAACTTGAATGGAAAGTGCTTTCTTCTCTTCTGCATCAGCTCCTGGGGTCAAAGTTCAAGCTGGACAACATTGCAGCCACGCAAGAGCTTGCTGGTCACAATCACGTCCCCCGCAAGCCTTCAACTGAGATGAGCTGAGTTTCCATGACCCACTTGCCCTTACAAGCACTCGGGGCTCAAAACAGCCTCATTTACCACTGCCCTTGGGTCTCTGGGACCCAAGGTCTGGATCTGGGTGATGTTGCTGGGACCCTGTGCACCCCAAGGAAGAGAGATGAAGGTGACTGTAGCAAATGTAAAGCCACACGTTAATGTGGCCTTGCCTGTCACACCTTGTTTAACTTCGCCTCATGAACATTGACTATCATCAAATGTGTTAGACCCACCTTGAGTTGCCAGCCAGGCAGTGGCTATCCCTAAAGCAATTCTGTGGTGTGTCCCCAAGGTATGACAGCCCCATCTTTCACATCCTCCACAGAAGAAGTGTCAGGAGTTCAGCAGCAGGGAGGGATGAAATAAGGGATGCTTCTCTGGAGGCATCACAGCTGTTGCCCTAGCAAGACCTGAGGATGAGGAAGACGGACTTTAAAGGCTCATTTTGCATGAGTATCTGTTAGCAGGGAGCTGTAACCCCCTGTCCTGCAGCATGCAGCAGCAGGTAGTGGCTTGTCACAGCTCTTTCAGTTGGACATGGCTATGAGACACAGGCAGCTCATGGTGGCCCATGGCTGGTGCAAAGTTACATTCCCTGGGCTGACAGTGTAGTTGTGCTCTGTGTCTGTGCCTTCCCAAGCAAGAAATGCAGTGTCAGGAGACAGGTTCACCCTTCACAAGGTTGTCCTGTCTCTGGATGCTCTCGCAGGGTCCTGCTTTTGGCCACGCTGTGCATGGGCAGTGGGGGGTGACACAGGGGACTGTCACACCAGCAGCCCCTCGGATCCCTGCGTGCCCTACAGCCACCAGCTTTGTGAGCAGGAGCCTCTCCAGAGCCTGGTGGGGCCACGGCTTGCACGGACTCTTGGTTAGGATACGGCAAGGAGGACCCAGATCCCATCCTGGCTGTGTCTGGGCAAGGACTTTCTGGTCCCTTTCTACCCCTCCTTTTGTTCTCCAGGTCTCCCAAGTGTCTTTGCCCACTCCAGAGCCCGGATGTGGGATTTACATGCCAGGAGTAGGATTGCAGGGCTTTGCATGTGGGTGTTCATGACTCCATTAATGAGTTTGGATGCCTCAGCAGGACAAGCTTCCAGCCTCTCCGGAGCTGGAAAAGAGCATCCAATCCCCTCTGCAGCTGCTCCTTGGAGACCTGACTTTGAAAGGCTTTGCAAATTGAAATAAAAAATGTTTTTCCTACAGAAAATGGTTCTGTTTTGCTTTATGTATGTGAACTGCAGGACTGGCTCCCCTCAGATCCTTGTTCCACCAGGGCTTATCTCCTGGGGAATGAACAAGAGAGTGAGGAGGAAAAGCTAAAGATGGTCTGAGAGTTTCCTGGCCCAGAGAAACCCAATTGGAGCAGTTGGGAACAGTTACAGCTGCCACACAGCATTAGGAGATGGTGAAGATGGTGAAGATGATAGGCCCAGGATGGGAGCAGAAAGGTGTTAGGCACCTAAGGGATAACAGGTCACGTTAGCTCTGGCTAGGCTGCCTCCCCTTTGAGGGACACAGCAGGAAACAGGGAAGCCAGGGAAAAGCGAGATCCCAGGGGTGGTGCAAGGCATGAAACACCCCAGGGCTGCAGGGAGCCCAGAGCCCTGAGGCTGCAGGAACTACCCTAGAGTCTCAGGGCTGCAGGGACCCACAGGGGCCCCAGTGAGACCCCAAAGCCTGGGGACTGCAGAGATCCCTGTGACCCCAGGGAGAATCCAGAGCTTCAGAGGCATCAAAGCTCGGGGGCTGCAGTGAGCCCTGGGGCCCCAGTGAGACCCCAAAGTCGCAAGAACCCCCCGGGTCCTGGTGAGACCCCAAGGGGGCTCTTGTGCCCATCCAACCCAACCAAGTTAAACCCCAGCTGCATGTCCCCCGGGCAGTGCCACGCCTCCCCTGAGAGAGGCCAATGTCCCCCCCCCCCCGTCGGTGACATCCCCAGCCCAGGGCCACCCTGCCCAGGCTGTGCCCATGTGTGCAGTTTGGTGCTCGCCCACTGGGTGTCATGCGTGCTCCACGCACGGCAGCGACAGGGCGCGACCAGGGCCAAGGCGGAGGACAGAGGAGCCGGCGGAGGGGACCGCCGCAGAGGTGACCCATCTCCCTGCTCTACGCTGATGTCACCAGCTCACCCACGGAGCGGGAGGCGATGGCTGGAGCTGTTTCTGACCTGGGTCCCTCACCCTGGTGCCAGGCGAGTGCTGGCTGCTCCCTGACGTGCCCTCCCAGGGTGGCTTTGCCCACTCCCCGTGCTTGGTGCACCCTGCTGATCCAAGCTGTTCTGTGGCACCCCAGGAACAGCCCAGTCTAGCCAGCTCAAAGCTGAGGGTTTGGGGTGGTTTGCATCTGTTTCAGGCTCTCGGGACGTGGTATCACTGGACCCAGTTAAAGATCTCCAGGACAGTGATGGGGACATGTTCCTATTGATGCCAAGGAGACCAGACAGGGCCCTCCCATAAATTTTGCTGCTAAGCAGAAAATGGGATGAAGCCCCAGAAAATTTCCTCTGCCTCCTTGCTCCTACCCGGCACTGCCATTGCATCCTTCCTGCTCCTGGCAGGGTCTGAACAGCCAAGCCCATCAACAGTGGCCTCCTCAGCCCTCCTGAGCCCCCCCGCAAAGCGGGGGACAGGGCAGGGAGAGCACTGGCACCTTGCAGCTGGGGACCACAAGCTCCTGCATGCTTTAGCGCAGACCTTTGCTGCCACTTTGTGAGGCTCTGGTCTCAGGGAAAAGTGCGAGTGTGGGGCTTGCTCCCCCTTCCACCCACCCTCCCTTGGAGGCTGGGACCTGGCAGTGCGGGACACAGTCTCATCTCTGGCACCATTTCACGAGGTGAGGGGCACAGGCAGGGCAGGGGGTTCAGGGCATCTATGCTGGCAAAGTCAGGTGGCAGCAATAGCAAAACACGAGTGGGTGTTTGGGGGGGCTGTCAGAGACATTACCAGGGACAGACACAGCAAACAGGGGTGTGCAGGGGTGGGGGTTCCCTACCCACCCACACCATGAGTTTTGCCCTCAGCTCTGCCCTCAAGAAACCCAGTGGAGTGCATGGGGTGTGCTCCCTGTGGGGTAGAAACTGGGGAGGCAGGTCCCACAGCAGGTTTGCCCCGCTGCAGATGGGTCAGAAGGTCCCTTGGGTGATGTGATTCCACATATCTCCTGTGTACCTCTCTGCCACGCCTCACTGTCCTACAACAGGGGTCATGCCAGGGCAGGGTCCTGCCCCAGGATGCTCCTCCAGCTCCGTGCATCCCACATATCCATGTAACACGACTACATAGGGCACTGCACAGTGACACGCATCACAGCACAGAAATGGCAGCACATTGCATGCACGACACAGAGTCACAGGGGCAAAAGCATGTGTGGACACACCTGTGGAGTAGCCCTGAGGAAAAGGACTTGGGGGTACTGAGGGATGAGAAGCTGAGCATGAGCCGGCAGTGTGCCCTGGCAGCCCAGAAAGCCAACCGTATCCTGGGCTGGATCAGAAGTGTGGCCAGCAGGGAGAGGGAGGGGATTCTCCCCCTCTGCTCTGCTCTGGTGAGACCCCACCTGGAGTGCTGCATCCAGCTGTGGAGCCCTCAGCATAAGAAGGATATTGACCAGTTGGAACGAGTCCAGAGGAGGCCACGAAGATGCTCCGAGAGCTGGAGCACCTCTGCTATGGGGACAGGCTGAGAGAGTTGGGCTTGTTCAGCCTGGAGAAGGGAAGGCTCTGGGGAGACCTTATAGCACCTTCCAGTACCTGAAGGGGGCTACAAGGAAACTGGGTGGGGGGCTTTTTACAAGGGTCTGTAGTGACTGGACAAGGGGTGACGGGTTTGAATTGAAAGTGGGGAGGTTTAGATTGGATATCAGGAAGAAGTTCTTCCCAGAGAGGGTGAGGAGGCACTGGGAGAGCTTGCCCAGAGAAGTTGTGGATGCCCCATCCCTGGAAGTGTCCAAGGCCAGGCTGGATGAGGCTTTGAGAAACCTGGTCTAGTGGAAGGTGTGCCTGGCCATGGCCAAGGATTGGAATTAGATGGTCTTTAAGGTCCCTTCCAACCTAAACCATTCTGTGATTCTATGATCCCGCCATGGCTGTGCTGCCCGCTGCCAGCCCAGGACCCTGTGCCAGCCCCTTGCTGCCCAAATTCCAGCTCTGTTCCACCACGCTTTTCTCAGCCTGGCACACAGGGCTGTGGTGCCCACAGTGCCACAGCTGCCAGACCAGGGCTTGTTTGCACAGTGCCCCAGCCTTGCATCAGGATGATTTAAAAGGATTGTGAAAAAAGTAGTTATTTTTCCCCCTTTCAGCTGTGAGTCAATACTCAGGAAAGGATGTTTAATTGTCTTCATCACCCTCCTAAATCTCTTTATGAGAGGGTTTGGCTGCAAATCTTCACATCATTTCAAAGTTATTGGCTAGTGTGGCGCATGGCAGCACAGTAAATTAGCTGGTTGGAGCAGGCATGGGTGCCTCCCTGTGCTGCCAGTCCCGCCCTTCCCTGGGGCTGTGCCAGGGTGGGTGGCAGCAGAAAAGCCCCCTGCAAACTCGGGGGTTAGGGCTGATGCCCCTCCAGGCATCATGCCCCAGCTATGTGCCCCATCGCTGAGGGCTTGGCTGCAGCAGGTAATGCCACAGGCTGGCAGCTTCTATGTGGTCCAGGACCAGACAGGATCCAGGGGACACGGGATGGCCAGTGACACCCCAGGGTGAGCTCCTGCACCATGAGGTCCATCCTTCTCTCTTCATGGTACTCCCAGCACAGCCTTGCTGCACCCCTTTCCAGATGCTCTACCCAGCCCTGGGATCACTCTCCCTGAAGCTGGGGCAGGGGTTACCATGTTCCTGGAACACTCACTGCTGACAGGGTCCTCCCCAGAGTGACCCAGTATCACCCCTGGCTGAGGATTGGACCAGGCTGGGGCTGAGGCATCTGCACACCAAAGATGCCAGATCCCCTCGGCTGCTCTGAGCCCCCCAAACTCCTCAGCCCTCCACCTTGCACCTCCTTGAAGGCAGATGGGAGAGCAGGCAGGTGTGCTGAGATCCAGTGTGGTCGGTGCCAGGTGTTGCTGCCATCCCCGGGGCAGGAGATACCCAGCACATGGGTGCAGGGCTAGGTGCTGCAGGGCTAGGTGGCTGCAGGCTAGCAAAGGCACAGGATGGAGAGCCGGCACAGCCATGCTCCCCAACCCCTCCTCTGCTGGGAGGCATGGAAAGTGGGTTGCAGCCCCGCCCCACCTCCAGCATCCCTGGCAGGCAGCACCCAGCACCCACTATGCTCTAAGCCTCCCGTTCTCATGCAAAGCCAGCAGAACCAGGGCTGGGCTGGAGGCCTGAGATACGCCAGAACGAAATGCCACCTTCCCGATAATGCCTTTTATTGGACTAGGTGACACGCAGGCTTTAGGGGATAGCAGGAGAATCCTCTCGGCTCATCCGCAGAAAGGATTTCCACAGCCCTCCTGGCTGCTTGTCAGCGCTCGGCTGCGAGTCCCTGAAGAATTATTACCTCCCGACGCACGGCTCTGTCTGCTGGGAGCTCAATGGCGTCCCTGCCCCCTGTTTGCTGCTTAGGAAGATTACGCTGCTTTTGAATAAGCTCCGTGGAGCGCTGCTGCCGACGCATCAGACAGGGGCTAATCAGAAAATTAGCAGGGAAAGAAAACTTTGTGGCAGGAACTTATCTCTGGCGCGGGTGTGTGCCGCTCCGGCTGCTGTTTCTCCCACACCTGACCCAGGCCCTCACCTGGGCTGCATCTTCCCTGCACAAAAATTCCCTGTGATTGCAGACAGGAAACCTGCTGCAAACCCACGGTGCAAGGAGGTGGTGCATACGCACACACGTGTGCAAACACACCAACGTGCACAAGCAAACACACGCAGTCTTATACACATGTACACGCATCTGTGCGTGCCTGGCATGGACGGTTCTGTACATGAGTGCACCATTACATGCACGCACACACGCAGAGGCATGCCTACACCCGTGTGCACGCATGCACACACATGAAGACGTGCATGTATATATACATAAGTGCACATGCATCCCTGTGTGCATAGACACATGATTACACAGTTACGTGTGCACTCACATGCACTTACAAGCATGGACCCACACGCACGTGTTCCTACACATGTGAACATGCACTCCCATGTGCACACACACACAGGAGGCCACATATGGGCGCCTCGGGACCTCTCCCATCGAATGGATGCTGCTGAGACCCCACATTGTGCCACCAATGCCATGCCCACTCAGGACAGACGTGCATCCCACTCCTGCACTGGTGTGATGTTAGTCTCCATACTGCAGTGCCACCCCAGGGACAGTCCCCCTTGGGTGGTCCTCCAGCCATCCTGCCCTGTGCCTGGGGACAGGGCCCAAGGAGATGGCGCAGGGCCCACAGTGGGCAGGGGCAGGGTGAGCCGTGCAGGGCCCAGTGCCTGGGAGCAGCGGGCGGGGTGATTAAAATGCGGTGTTTGTTTTATTTGAGCACAACTGTCAGGGAGAGTTACAGGGCACTGAGCTAGAAAATAGCATTTACACAAACCACCTCCTGACACCCAGAGCCCTGACCTTTGCAAACTCCATTAGTGCCACCTAGGCACGTGCACATCCTGATGAGGAGGCACGTGGAGGGGGTGGGCAGGGACCCCTCCCCACCTCCCCCAGTCCTGGCAGCCCGCTGCCAGTGTGGTCCCCCACATGAGACCCCAAATGCAGCCCCATCCCAGTGCAGGGGCTTTCTGTGGGTTGCCTGAGCCCCAGGTGACTCAGCACCATGGCACTGAGAGCAGTGAACACGAACCGTACTGGGACCCCTGTGCCCACAGGGCAGTGGCCAGTGCTAGCCAATGTCGCTGGCCCTGCTCATCCATGGCCACGTTCTAGGGATGGCCAGTCCAGGCGTAGCAACAGTTGCTACAATTCCCTTTTCCCATTCCCTTTTCCTGACTCCAGTGACTTCCCACCGCAGGCCTGGTGCTGCTGGGGATGTGTTTACAGGCAATTAAAGCTCATTAATTGTGCAGAAGCAACAGAGCCTCCCTGACAATGTGCGAGGGTGAGTCCCGCAGAGGAAAGTGCCAGACCTGGTCATCCCCTGCACATCCAGGGGGCAAGACGGGGTCTGCACCCACCCAGGCTGATGAGGGGCTGAGATTGTCCCGGAGGGATCCTGGAACTGGCAGCAAAGCCTGCAGGATGGGAAACATGCGTGGCCTTTGCAGTGGGTCTCACACACTCAGCAGCCATGTGCGGACATTAACCCGGGCACTGAGTGCTGCCAACACCAACGTCTGTGCTTTGGAAAGGGAGTCAAGCCCTCAGCTGCTTCCTCCCTTGGGGCACGCCACCCCATCTTCGCCCCTAGAGCCGAGCGCTTCGCCATGGGGGATGAAATCGGCTCTACTCTCAACAAGTGGGAGCCAAGCGGGGGCTTGCTCGAGGGTCTTGCCCACACGTGTCTGAGCAGAGCTGGCAGGGGCAAGCACAGATCTGCAGCTCCCAAGCTGCCACACTTTGGAAAAACAATAGCATTTGGTATCAAGGGGAGAAAAACCTTCTCCCGAATGGATTGAAATGATGCTTTGATAGGAAACAGATGCCAGAGATAAGGGGGGAGGCAGGTACCTACACGGCTGCGGCACAGGGCCAGCCGCCAGCCTGCTGGTGGATCCTTGCTGCAGGGAAGGGAAGGGTCCCCGGAGGCAGCTGGCACTGTGCTTCCTGCTGCCCTGCCTGCTTCAAGGCTGCCGGGACACACACGAGCCTGTCCAGGCCACTACGGTGCCAGTGCTGGGCATGGGATGTGGTGGATCCAGCTGCTGGATGCAGGATGCTGGGTGCAGTCCTGGGTCCAGCACCCAGTCCTGGGTGCTGCTGTGGTGGGGTGTGAGCAGGGGACCCTGCATTGCTCCTGGAGTGATATGCGGCCCCCTGCCTAGGTGAGGGTCAACACCAGTGGGGATACGTGAGGAGAGTGGGTGCTGCAGCATCCTCACAGTACAGCTGTGGAGCTGCAAGCCCAGGACTGACTTACCCTGCCATGGAGGATGTGGGGCTGAGCACCCTGCCCCACACACCACTGCCTGCACCTGGCTTGGCAACCTGCAGGACAATCACAAGACGTGCTGCAGTGGCATGGCCTCCCCCTTCTCTTCCTCTTCTTCCACCTCCTCCAGTGTTGGCAACAGGGCCCAGCAAGACAAACCACAGCTCCACCAGGCCAGGGGCAAGGGCACACCTGAAAATAAAAAATTCCACCGGAATTTGGTGCCCGCTGTCCTCCTGCCCATGCAGAGGCTGGCATGCATGGGGCTGACTCCTAGTGTGCCAGCAGAGATTCTCGGGGGCATGCTGCCGTCAGTGGGAGGTGGAGAGTGGCTTGGCAGGGCCTGACACCTGCCCCAGCTCTCCCTCTGTCCCCTCCAGCTCTCAGGCTCACCCACAGAGCTATGGCCTGCTGGGCTCCCTCCCTGCCCAGCCGAGGCTGGTGTGGGGAGCAGGAGGGTGTAGGAAGGGTGTGGAGGTGCCACTGCTGGGTCTGGGCTTAGATGGGCAGGGACATCCAGCCAGGCATGTGGGGGAGAAGAGAGCACCCGCCTGCCCTTTGGAGACCCTTAAATTCCCCTGGCGAGACCTGCAGAGGGTCATCACCCACTTCCAAGGTGCTACAAGCCTTTACCCCCTCTAAAAGCCAGCTCCCAAGGCTGGGAAGTGGCTGTGCCTCCCTTCCCTGGAAAGGGACACAGCACAGCAGGAAGGGGTGCAGAGCTCACCCAGCTTCCTTGTGAGGCTGCAGACATCCACCCATCCCCACGCTGCTCCACACCCCTCCACCCCACCGGGATCAACCCCAGGGCTGGGCAGGGCAGGGCTGATGTAGGGCTGCTTGCTGACCCCCTGTACCCATCACTAACCCCCAGGACCCAGGCTGGGATATGACAGGGGCAGCTGGTGGATACTTACATGAGCCTGGGCATTGGGGTGCCCGTCACCCCGGGGAGCTGGGAAGGGCTCTGTCCTGCCTCTCGCCCCGTCTCAGCTCATGCCAGCACCAGTGCTGGGGGAAGATGCTTGGCCTTTTTTAACCCTTTCCATGGCACAGTTTCCTCTGCCACATGATTGCCACTGGGCTGGGTTCCTGCGCCCCCCATCATCCGCAGAAGATCCAGCGGGAGGCAATCTGCAGGCGCACGCTGCGGAGCAGCGCTTTTCTTCTCTAATCTTCTTATTTCATTTTAGCATTTACAATACACCCAGCCGGTAATCCTGACATCAAACACACCACGCGCACTTTCAAGCTGCACCGACGTCAGGCTGCGTGAGCGCTGGCAGGAGCTGGCAGCTCCGACGTCTCCAGATAACATGCAGAAGAAAGACAAGGAAAGCTGCTCTGCCAGCACGATGAGCAGGCACTGAGGGTTGTGTCCTCCAGAGACCTTCACCAAGGGGCCACCCATGAGGGGCCCTCTCAGGGCTGTGGAGTCCCTCCATTAGCATGTCCCAGGTCCTAGACCCTTGGGGTGCCTCCGGAGCCAGGGGGGCTGAGCCAAGGTGGGTGCATGTGCTGTTCAGGGCAGATTTTGTCTCTAGTGAGAGTTTGGGGTCAAAGCCACCAAGCTTGTGGCCTGGGGCCAGGGCCAGAGCTGGGTGACCCTGCTGGTGCCCACCCAGCTGCCTTCCTCCCCCCAGAGTGGCACACTCCCCAGGGCAATCACAGCAGGAGAACACCACAATGCCAAAATACACTAGAGGTTCTTCTCTGCCTTCACCTTGCCCGAGCATCCTTTGGTGCCTGAGCAATGCAGCTGGACCATGGCTGGCTCACCTGCAGCCTGCAGCAGAGTGGGGATGGGGGGGCCTGTCCCAAATTCAGGGACATACCCTCTCCCCAGCAGGAGGGCAGGTGGGGGGGCAGCTGCATGCTTTGAGTTGGGGGATGGTGTCTGAAACCTGCTGTCTGTGCATTGTCCCCCACATGGGGCTGCACCGGGGCTGTCTGCAGCAACCCAAAGGCCAGCAGCCAACGATGCAGACGAGCCCCTTTCTCTGCTCCCCTGCCACTGGGGAGGAAGGCTCCCCTTGCCTCTCCTCTGTCAGGCACCAGCTGCTGGGACAGAAATTTAAGTGGCAAATGCCAGGGAAACATTGTCCTGCTGCCACGGGTTGCAGGGCAAAACTCATCTCACCGTGGTTAGAGAGATTTTACTGAGTCCCCTGGGGTGGCTTTTCCTCCCCAGTCTGGTGTCCAGCATCTAGTTTCCAGCTGCTGGGATATTCCTGGACATTTCTGGGAGCTGAAAGTGTCAGCAGGGCTGGATGGGGGAAAGGGGAATGAAGGACCAAGAGAGGCAGAACAGCCTGAGAAATAATTTAATGCACCTTCAGGCCCTGGCGAGGATGGGACGCCTGCCCTCGGTGGTTTCAGGGGACACACTGGGGCTTAGCAAGGCTTCGCCATGGCTGAGCATCCTAAAGCCCTGTGCCCAGTGTCTTTACCATCCTCTTCCTCAGCCTATGCAGGAAGAATGAGGTCAGCTAATGTGTGTTTTGCCCCGCACTGGCTGTGCTAGGGGATGTAAGGAATGACAACCTGTCAAGGAGGGGGATGGCTCATGTCCCTGTGCAGGCTTCGTCCCGCCAGCCCCTTCCTCATGGTGCTAGGTGACAGGAAGGTGCTCTCTGGGAGCAGCCCTGGCTCTGTTCTGCATGGTGGGGGGCAATTCCTGCTAGGGAATAGCCCCAGCACTAATCCTTGTCTTGATATTTGGGATTTAATCAGCACTGATGTAAGTAGGGTTTTTTTTTTTTATAAGGCAGAGAAGAGCTGCAACTCAATAGGAATTAATTTGCCTAATTAGCATCTTTGGGAAGTTCTCCCTCCTGTGCATGCCCTGGCAGGGGGATTTCAAGACTCCAGGACATGCTGCAAGGGCTATGCTTGGTGGGGTGCTGCCCAGCGTGTTGCCTGTATCCCCCTCCCCGCCTGGCCCAGGCAGCACTGCCCCGTGCCCCTGCAGCATCCCACCCAGGATGTAGCTGCGGAGCCCCAGCCCCATGCCCATTGCCGCCATGGCACCCACCAGCCCCACACGGTGCTGAGACCGGCCAAGCGGGCATGGGCAGCATGGGGTGGGGGGCCAGCTGCGGGGGTGTGGGAGTGGGCGACTGACAGGGAAGATGAATGGTTTTAATCACACCGCTTACAGGGCACCATCTGAAGTTTCGTGTAAGTTATGATAGCGACAGTTTGCACGAAAATTGTATTTCCAGGCTTCATTGACTGGCTTAATGAGAATCTTTACGTGTCAGATATTAAATTAAGAAATTAAAGAGCTGTTTCAGTGTGTATAGACTCCTTCCCTCGCACTGAGCTGCTTCTTCCAGATCAATCAGGAACGCGCCTCTAGAAAAGATGGGAGAAGCCTTTGATTTTCTGTCACCGGGGAAGTGAATCTAATATGCGTTGGCACCTAATTCATGTTTTATTAAAAGGCATGAGGTGGATGCTGCCAGTCCCCGCCTCTGCCCGCTGCCCTCTCTCTGCCTGCACTACTCCCAGAGGAAGGAACCTAGCTTCACCATCCTAAGGTCTCATGCCACCCAGGTCTCACACCACATCCCAAATACCAGCATCCCAGGGCTCAGGTGGTGCTGAGCACTGAGCGGGTGTAGGGCACAGAGTTTTGCTCTGCTAGCCAGAGATTAAGGTCAGTTTGGAAAAAGCCATGTTGGAATCACTAGGTTGGAAAATATTGCTGCTCTCCTACATTGCATTCTGGCTTCCATTTCTGTACTGTTTGAGTTTGACCTGAATTCACTCATCATTTTGGTATTCCCTCAAATTACACTGGAAATATGTACTTGGCCAATAAGTCACTAGCTGGTGGGGAGCAGGGGAGATGTCATGGTCGTGAAGAGGGACTGAATGGCCGGGGGACATAAGGCATGCCATGGTCACTGGAAGGCTCTGGACACGGTGAGCGGGATTCATGAATCAACGCCACGGACACTGGAGATAAACACCCTGCACAGAGATGCTGAAGAGCAGCACCTGGGACAAAGACACCAGGGATAAATGTCCCAGGACAGGGGAATCCAGGGACCCCAGGAATAAATGCCCCCATTCAGAGGCACCCAGAACTGGAGATAACCTCTGGAGCAGGGGCATACTGGGACAGTGTAGATAAACTGGGGACACCAGTCAGCTCAGTGTGGTTGTGAAGGGAATCCAGCTGGGCTGTCTTCCTGTCCCTACCTGGTCCCTTCAACAAGTCAGGGAGGGGCCTGAGGCCAGCTTGGCCCCAGCCACCATCTCAGGTGTCCCCAGCATGGGGACAAGGTCATTGGGCTCTCTTTCTGGCTGTGGGGATGCTCAAGTGACCCCCAGCTCCAGCAGTCAGCATGCCTGGATGGGGTCCTGTTGCCTGGGTGCTCTCTGAGTCCCCCTGCCACATCTCCACCTTCTAAAGTTGAAGGCCAGGAGGGAAAGGCAATTGGTGTTGCAAACTGTCTGTCATGGCAAGAAAAATCACACCTCCAGACCCCTGAGCATGTCATCTGTCTTTGGCTCCTGGTGCCAGTCCCGGCTTCTCCTTGTGTGGGGAAAGTTTGAGTAAACAGCTTAATTTGGCACTAATATGAGTGGAGACATCATTTGTGGTGTCAACTATTGATTTGTGTCCTTATGGCCCCATCAGTCATTCGGGTTTTTTCATTTTTTGATATGACAATCGGAAGGGATAAAGCTCCCAGCAGCTCCGGGCTGGGCTCACTGTGCCTGTCCCTAAGCCCGGTGTCTGGGGACCCATGTCCCTGCAGAGGCTCATCCTGGTGCCGTTAACCTTTCCCCTCTGTCCCTCCTCAGCACTGCTCCCATGGGACACACGTGGGTGCCAAGGGGGACGTGGGGGGGTGCTAGAGCCACAGTGTCCCCTGCAATGAGGACTTGCTACTGGGATGCCTGGTGGCATATGGAGGACCATTGCCCAGCTGGGAGCAGGACTGGGATAGGGTCAGGACTGGGATCCGTTGGTGCTCTCATCCCCAGGTGAAGGCCAGGCTGTCCGAGGTGCTGTCACCACCGGTGCCAGCCCACCGTGGCGGCTGGGCACCCCGCTGGCCCTGCCTAAATGTCTCATTAAAGGGATTTGTGGGGCTGCCGAGCTTGGCTATAATCTGGCTCTTACCATTCATTTGTTCCAGCGTTTCAGGCAGCCGGGAAAGGTCGTTGGATCTTTAATTATGCCGAGGCAAGCGGCGGGCACAGCGGGAAGGAGGAAGGGCTGCGGGCGTCGGGCAGGCAGCCTGAGAGCGGCAAGCACGTCTGGGCTAATGAGGGAGATGCTTTCTGCCCTTGGGGGCCCGGCAGACGCAACGAGCCTTCCCTGCACTGTGTTGTCGCGGCCAGCCGAGCCATCCCCTGGCTGTGCAGTGACCGCAACCTCCTGCTCTTCCTCCCCCTACTCACTGGGGCATTGGCTGCCCCACAGCCCCAGCCTGACCTCACTCACTTCCTTCCTGCTTCTCTGGTGCTGTGCGATGTGATGGGACCCCAGTCCTGGGCACATGGACGTGGCTAGGCACATGCCTGTGCACACTCATGCACACTCACTGCACGCAGTATGCACAGTTGGGAGCACAGCCCCTCTTCCTGGGCAGGTTTCGGGGCCACAGTCCCATGGGGAAGGAGAGCTGTGCCTGTGCCAGGCTGAGTGGGGTGTCTGGAGCTCAGCTGGGACAAGCCCAGGTCCCTGAATGGCAAAACCACTGGGACGTGCTAGTGCCTCACGTGCCTGGGCAAGGGTGTGCTCCCTGCCTGCAAATGCATGCAGGATGGCAGTGATAGGTGTGGGAGCACTGTATGGATGTTTGTGTGCTGAATATGGGCTGTGTGTGCATGTACATACATCCCCCAGGGCTGAAAATGCACGTGTGTGTGCATGTGTGCATCTGCACGTGTGTGTGTGCACATGGAACGGGAGGCGTGTTTGAGCATATGGGTGTGTTTCTCAGTGCTGAATGCCTCCAGAGCAAAGGATGGGTGTGTATATGCTGTCTGTGTGCAGTGACATGCATGCAGGATACAGGTTTGCATGGTTACGTGCCTGTACCACCATGCAGGCTAAGGGGTATGTGCGCATGCTGTGCGTGCATACACATGTGTAAGCTCCCATGTGTCACTGCTCAATGCTTGCAGGACACCACGCATATGTACATGTGCTGAGCCGTGCAGGGCTTGTCTGTGCTGCGGGAGAGGGCTGGAGGATGCTGCATTGTTGACAGGGCTACAAAGAGCAAGTGACAGCAGGACGGGAGGTAAAGAAAGTTCAACAATTATCCCTCCCCTGGCGCAGAGCCGTCCTGCTCCACCGTGGTCATTAACGGACTGTCATATCCTGTGATGACGGTTGTGGATCGGCTCCTGACACAGATTGGCAGGCAATGAGGTACTCTGGAGATGTCATCTTGCGGCGACAGGCAGCAACCGTGGCAGGCCCCCCAACCAGCCCACCACAATTGCAGGGTGACACTGTGTCCAGGGAGGCTCGGTGGTGTCATGCAGCCCTCCCTGCTGTCACCCCAGGCTGCAGAATATGCTGGAGGGATGCAAAGCCTCTGCCACACGCCCTATGCTGGTGGGGGTCCCTGCAGGCCCAGGAGTGCCCCCAGGGCTGGCTGCAGCCTGAGTGACAGTCTGTCCTGCTAATGAGCCCCAGTACCAGGCAGGATGGCTGACACCCGTGGCCAGCTCCTGGGGCCATCCCAGGGGGCTCACCACCATCAGGCACAGCCGGAGGAGGTCCGGAGTGAGCAGGGGCTGACACTGATGCCATCCTTTCTCCTGAATGCCAGTGGAAAGCTGTGTGGGTTTGTCCCACCCCAGCAGTTTTGGGGTGCTGATTGTCCTAGAAAACGGAAGGGGTGTAGGAGGTGCAGCTGCACTGCTCATGCTCCTCAGTGTGCAGGGTCACGCTGCCTGCCCAGACCCATGGTCCATGAGGACTGGTGGCCCCCAGGAGCCTCCTCTGACTGACCCAAGCTGTCCTGGGCAGGGCAGAAGGGGATAGAGAAAGGACAAGCCTGGCCAGGACTGCAGACCATGGTGGGCACTGGGCACTCAGTGCTGATTCTGGAGCAGTCCTGATGTGCCACAGCATCATTCTCCTGCCACAGCACCATTTCTGGAGTTTCCTCCTGTCTCGTCCCATCATTTCTGGAGCATCCTCTGTCTTGGCATCACCGTTTTTTCTGGAGCATCCTCCCACCGCATCACTGGCATTTCTGGAGCATCCTCCTGCCTTGGCCCATCATTTCTGGAGCATCCTGTCTCAGCATCACCGTTTCTGGAGCAGCCGTCACACAATGCATCTGCACTGCTGTGGCTGTGCCCCCAGTGCCAGCTCCAGCTCCTGGCTCCAACCCTTGCACTAAGCAAGGGGCCCTTATTCCATGGTCGCCTATCTCCTACCTTTCTTCTTTCCTCCCACGTCTCCACTCTCACTCCCTTGAAGACACACATGCCTAATCCGCTTGTTAGCCTATCCTTTCATCTAAAAACAATATGCAGCTGAATGCTGGAGATAATTAATTGATCAATTAGATAGAGAACTGCCTGTGCTCATGGCACCACGCACACGTGGAGGGGGAGGCTGTGCCAGCACACCTGCCAGTGCAATTCCCCAGCATATCATCCGTGCCTATGCAAGAGGGTGCTGCCATTCACACCTAGTTGTGCTTGGTGTGTGCATGCAGCCATGCACACACAGCTGCATTCAGCATGCACACACACAGCTAGGCACACCCACCTGCATCCAACGTGCAGAGCTGTGCACACCTGAGCGTGTGGCATTTGGTGTGCACACCCAGGCATGTACACCTGATCGCATTCAGTGTGCACACCCAACCATGCACACTGTATGCCTGCACACTGCTGTTCGGAGGGTGCTGAACACCAGTGCTGAGCTTGGAGTGACACACACCACTGCATCTCCCACACCCCGCCTCCTGCCTCCATTTCCCCACAGTACCACATCTGCAGGGGACAGGCCAAGGTGACCACAGGCTGCTGGCAGCTCACAGGCCTGGGGCCAGCCCACCTGCCCCGGTGCAGGAACACAGTTAGTGAGTGCTGCTATGCAATGGGGACCCTGCCCGACAGCCCTGCTGCCCCCCCAGCCCAGCCTGGGTGTGGGCAAGGGATGAGGCAGTGCCAGGCACAGGTCAGGGCGCTGCTGGCACCTTGTCACCATGCCATGTATGACAGAGCCATGTGACACTGTGACACAGTCTGCAAAGCTGAGGGGTGCCTGCTCTGCTCCCTGGGAGCATATGAGTGCGCCGCATCTGACCCAGGGGGGTCCCACCTGGCTGAGCAGGCTGCTCTTGGTCTCCCCCTGGCCCCCCACCCCACCACTCCCCATGGGTGCTGCTGCGCCTAGGTGTTTCCAACCATCCCAGGGCATGGGACAGGATGCCGAGCACCTGGGGGGGTCCCAGCAGGCAGAGTGGTGCCCCAGCACGCTGAGGAGAGGGACAGGTAGGGCTGCCGGGGAGGCAGGGTGCCACAGCGAAGTAAATAATGCAGCAAACCCATGTCTACCAACCCCCTCCTCCACGGGCTTTGAAAAGCTACACATTACCCTGATCTCCAGACATGAGTTTTTGTCACCAAACAGGGTGATGAGGAGACTTTGAAGCAAATACAAACACTGGGAAAGGGAATACATAAGAAGAGAGTCGCATGTTCTCTTCAGAAAACAATTGCAGTGTCAACTACGCGGAGCAGCTCCTTGGAGGGGGAGCTGCTAACCAGGAACCTGACAGCCCCAAATGCTAGGAAATTATCATCAAAATAAAGAAATCCTCCCTCTGTGACAGTACCAGGTGTCCTTCCCACCCCCAGCTGCAGGGACCCTGGGATGTCCCTTGCCCTCCTCCTCGTGCACCCCATGTTGCCCCAGGTGCTGCATGTACCCCCCAGCCCTGCGCTCCAACGGGTCCCCTGTGGTAGAATAACCCCTGTGCCCCTCGGCACCCACTGGTGCTTGTCACCTGCAAGTGCATGCCTTGCACGCACAGTCCTGTCTCGCATGCGCACACACTTGCCCCTTGCATGCGGGTGGCTTGCACACCTTGCATGAGCACTCACACCTCGCACGTACCTCCTGCGCGATGCATATGCGCACGCCTTGCACAGATACTCAATACCTTGCACACTCACACCTTGCACACGTACTCATGCCCTGCGCATGCGGTCACACCTTGCACGCTGTGCACACCTCACCCCCGCAATCCTACACAAGCCCTACCTGAGTGTTCCCCTTCTCCCTGACACCCGCTCTGAAGCAGCATAAATAAATATGTACCTGTACAAGTATATAAAGGCAGTGCTATATATAGCATGGAAGATGTGATCATTTTGTGGCAGGTCCCTGTCTGTGGCTGCCAGCTCCTGCCAGATCTCGCTTGGGCATTTAAGGTGCCATGGAATTTGAGGGGGGGAATTTGGGTTTCCCATTCAGCCAAGACCTGCTGGTGTGCCCTGCATGGGAAGAGTCACCAGCACCGTGTCCTCATGGAGCTCAAGGGCAGTCCCTGTGAGCCTGGTGTGGGGTGCTGCCCCTGCAGTCCCTAGGGGTGTCCCTAAGGACACGGCTGCCACTGGGAGTGCTTTGGTGTGGGGGTCCCCCCAGGAACCTGGGGGAAGGAGGGGGCACCTTTGTGGAGTGCACAGTCACGTCCTCACCTTCAGATGCACATGCACTAATGCTCTGCATGTGCACTCCTGCCCTGTGCACACTTGCAGCATGTGCACATTCACTTCCTGCATGAGCACTCCCACCCTGCTCACACTCAACCCTTGCACGAGCAATCCCGCACTGTTCACACTCCTTGCATGATCGCTCCCACCCTGCTCACACTCCCCTCTGTTCACACACATGCTTTGTACACTTATTCATGCCTTGCACACCCACTCAACTCTCAGGCATGCACTGCATGTCCACTCACACCCAGCTTGCACCTTCACACCTTGTACGTGCTCAGCCACTGCGTGTGCAATCGCACTCTGCCCACACACTCTCCCTCACGCTCTCACTTGTGCCTTGCACTCGCGTATCATGGTGCACACCCAGGTCTGCCTGCCCCGCACGACTGCACTTCAACAACCCCCAAACACGCATCTTCCCATCTCTGTGGCTCCAGGTACTTGTCTCCCCTTCCTGCACCTCCGAACCCCAAACCTTGTCCATGCTCCCCTCCTATGGGGGCACACTATGGATCCAGTGCACTGCTCCACACATCCCTGCAGACACCTCTCCCTGTTCCCTCCTTTCTGCTCTGCTCATCCCCCTTCCATCCCTCTGTCTGTCCACCCCCTCATCCATCCACCTGTCTGTCTGCCTCACACCTTCCCGTGCTCAGTCCCTCTTTATCTCCAGCTCCCAGCCGCTTCTCACCCCTCCCTGCCGCTGCCTCCATCCCTCCTTCTCCCCATCCCTCGCTCCCGCTGCCTCTCGCTGCGGTTATCACTCTCTCACACACATCCCTCCTCCCTCCCTCCCTCCCTTCTTCTGCTCATCCTTTTGCCCCTCTCATGCTCCCTTTCTTCCACCTCCTTCACTTATCCATCCTCTCCGTCCCCACATTTCTCTCTTTTCCATCCCCCCTCCTTCTGACCACCTTGCCTGGGCAAGGGTGATCCAGCCTCGGTGCCACCACCCCGCCCGACCACGCGTGTCCTCGCGTCCCTCTCGCTCACGTACCCCCTTGGACCCTCCGTGTCCCCGCCATGCCTCGTTTTACCCTGATGCCGCAGCCTTTAAAGTTTCAATCAGTGCTCAGCTGGGAGAGGCGGGGAAGGCTGTGCCTCCCGCTCCCAGCCCCGCGACGCCGTGCTGCCACTCTGAGCGCTCCCGCCTTATAAATTTTACATTATTACCCTCTTTAAAGTATATAAAATAACTATTCATAAATTATTGAGGGGAAATTTAAAATACTACAAATGTTTATAAATGTTTATCAAGAGGTCTTCAGAAGTGAGTGAGCGGAGCCTGAGTGACTTCCCACGTCTGGCAGGAGCACAGCAGCTGCCCTGCCCCTGCCCATCGGTGGATTTCCATGGGACCCCCAGCAGGGGATTGGCACTGGCTCCCGCAGCCTCTTTAATTCATGTCTCCATGGATGGAGAGGAACAAATTACCATCCGTGCGCTCTCTTCTGCTGCCAGCAGCGTTCTGTGTCCAGGCAGCCCTGGCCTTTCCCATCAACTGCTGCTGTGCCACCCAGTGCTGGGGCTGCCCCTGGGCAAGGGTAGATGGCCTGCCCCTCTGGGGACACATCCTGCTTTGCTGGGAACATGTCCTACACCACTGGGGAGATGTGCTGTCCACCCTGGGGAGATGTGCTGTCCTGTCCTGTCCCCCAGCATGATACCCACTGTGTGCCCAGGTGACAGGCTGGCTTGGAGTCCCCAGTGAGTCCCTCATGCATGCACAGAAACACGCCTGTGCACACATGCAGATGTGGGTACACACACAGACACATGTGCACAAGTGGTGTCAACCTGCTTCAAGCCAGGGCTGGGATGTGTCCCCTTGGGTAGGGTGGCACAGGGCAGGCAGCCAGCACCCTTCTCAGTGCTGATGGCATTCCCAGTGGCTCCAGTGCTGACCCAGCCTTGGCACAGCTTCCAGCACTGCCTGGCCAGCACTGGTGCCTCCATGGCTGCTGGAACCCTGCAAGTGCCGTGGCAGCAGCGGTGTGGTGGCACTAAGCCATGCCAGGATGCTGGTGCTAGGCAGGCAGGAGTGTGTTGGGTGCAGAGAGCAGGACCTGGACAGGGCTGCCGGAGTTGTGTGGCAAAAACGGATGGGCTATGGCACAGACACTGGCTTCAGCACCTGCCAGTATGTGGCCTGGCACTAACACACACACGTGTGGTACCTCCCTGGCAAACACAGCACCTCTGAGACTGGACAGCCAGCATGGCATGACATGGTATGGCATGACATGGTATGGCATGGCACAGCCTGCAGGCCTGGCACTGACAAGCCCTGGAAACCTGCTCAGCATGGCATATGACAGTATGGCATGGTACTGCAGGGATGGCACTATGGCAGCCTGCATGGCATGGCACAACATGGCATGATGTGGCACAGACCTGCAGGTATGGTACCGCCAAACCTGGCCAGCCTGTTTGGCACAGCATGGCACAGCATGGCATGGCATGGTGCTGCAGGGTTGGCACCACTGAGCCTGAGCAGCCTGGTTGGCATGGCATGGCACATCCTACGGGGAAGGCACTGTTGAGCCCAGGCATGGCACAGCCCTGGCATAGCCATGGCACACCCTTAGCACATTGGCATGGCAGAGTGATCCTGCACACACTCTGATCCTCTTCTCGAGGAGCTCCAAGGGTCAGGCTTTGCCCACAGGCAGAGTGTCACTGTCAGCAGGGTGTCACTATTGCCTGGGTGTCACTGCCAGAGGGTGCAGTGCAGGAGGGTGCCCAGAGGTGGACTCTGCCAAACCACCTGCCCAGGGAAAGACCAGTGACCAGGAGAGCTGTATCCTTGTGCAAGACACAAGTGGTTGCCACAGGCATGCTACAGGACATGGACACAACCAAGGCCTCTGGAAAGGCGCAGGATCATGGAGATGTCCTCTGGCCTGGCCACCGTGGCACCATGCCCACTGTGGTGGGAGCTGTGCCCACCGCAGGGTGGCAAAGGAGCTCTGCTGCAGCCCTGGCGAGGGGGTCTGCCAAGTGTGCACAACTCATGCATGGATGCTCAGTGATCCTAAAGCTTCCAACAGGAGCTGCCTGCAGGGATTGTGTTTAAAGCGCCGGCTGATTGGGGTAATCATAGGAGCACAGAGTGCATTAGCTGTGAAGGTTTATAAAGGGAAATTAAAATAAAATTGGATGTGACAGAAAAGTACATGGAAAATTAGTATAAGAATATGAATATTTATGGCTGCAGGAGCACGCACTGGGAAAGTGCTCCTCTGTGCTCCCTGCCACCCTCCCACTGAGGGCCTGGGGCAGGTCTGGGCATAGCACCCAGCTGTGGGACCAGCTGTGGTGGGCATGCCACGCTCCCGTCCCTACCCATGTGCCCCGAGGGGGACTTTGGGGGTGATGGAGGCTGTGGTGTCCCAATTGCATACCCATGGGCACCTCACATCCCAGGGCGTGTCTGCAGGGCTGGCATGTCCTGGTGTTGGTGGTGGCACTGGTGCAGGGCCCCACAGGTGCTTCCACTGCTGTGACAGCACAATGGCACTGGGATGGGGACAGGGGCAGCTCAGGAGCATCGCTGGTGGCAGAGAGGAGGGGGTTGGCACCGTGTGGTGCTGGCACACGCTGAGGTTGCTCATGCAAGAATTAGGGCACTAGGACAGAGCTCAGCCTGCCAGGCTGGCTGGGCACAGCTCTCCTCTTGCCCGCTGCGGCTCTGCCCACCTGGCCAAGCTCTGGCAAGGCTCACACCAGCAACCAGCAGCAATCGGCACCCGCAGTTCCACGGCAGCAGGCTGAAGGTGCTACCACCCTGTTAGGGATGACACGCTTCCCTCCCACCCCACTCAGAGCAGGGAGCAGCCTGCGGCACCCCTGCCTGCCTGCTTGTCCTGCCGCGGGCCTGGTGCTGGACCCGCGGGCAGCTATCCCCCTGTCCCCTCCCGCTGTCACACTTAGAAGCCATTAAAATAATTGAATGCTTTAAATATTCAGCGCCTGGCTTAAATATTCATCAGCAAAGTTATTCTGATTGCTAAACTGCATCAGCATAGTCTGGGAAATGGTTCCTCTCAACAGAGCTCCCCCCATGCGTGTGCACAGCCGTGCGCTCCCTGACCCTCACGTGGGCACGCACACACACACACGTACACAAACGTGTGCACATGTGCACCTCCGCATATAGACATGCATGGGCTTGCATGCACGGAGAAGGATGCACACAAACACTCCTAAAGCTGGTGGGCGTGGGCACTGGGAGCAGTGGGGGGCACTGGGAGCATATTTAGGTGGCTGGTTTGGTCGCCCACCTGGGCTGTGGGCTCCTGGCAAGGCTGGAGGGAGGGTCCCAGCACAGCACTGCCTGTAGCATCCCCAGCACTGCCCACCCTGGCATCAGCAGCACAGATTCCACTCCAGGGCCACTTTGGTGTTGTACCCTGCACCCCCATAGCTGCATCACCCAGGTTCTGGCATTGCTTGTGCCCCTTCACCCCACAGAGGCGCTGAGTGGTGGTCTTGCAGCTGAGCACCCTTGAGCCGGTGCTTGCATTACCTGGGTGTTTTTACAAGAGAGATGGACAGAGTAAGGATGGATTCATTAAAAAATTGTAGTGACACCCTGTCCAAAGCTGAGATCCTTGCCTGGGAAGTCATTGCTTTGAATGCCCCTTGCCCACCATGGCTGCTCCCCACCGGTACCCCAGCCCCTGGGGTGCTGCCAGGCCATCGCATGCTTGGAACAGGCAACGTTGAGCTGCATTTGAACATGGAAAAAGGGTTTGCTCTCATCTCTGCTGAGCTGATCCAACCAGTTGGGCCTGTCATAGCCACATCCTCATTCTTCCTAAGTGTCCAATGCATAATCCCATCCCTCAGGCTGGGGATGCTCTCTGCCAGCTCCGCAAATGTGGCACCACGCAATGCTTGCCAGGGTGATGGCAAGATGCGTCCAGTCTCAGCCATACCACCCTGCCCTTGGCACTGACCAGCCGGTGATCCTCTGCTTTACTCGCTGCTGTGTATTTCCTTGGCTCCGAAAGGCTGACGGGGACAGCCTGACTCAGGGTGTGAAGGAGAAGAGCACCAGTGGAGCATCCCCTGCAAAGCTGGGGGGCAAAGCAGGACCTGCCTGGAGCCCCGAGACAGGTAAGGACTCTGCACTGTGCCAGGTCTCTTGAGCTCCTCTCGTCTTAGTTTGACAGCACTGTGGTATAATCTTCCTTAAGGAGACAAAATATCATTGCTCGACACCTTTGTTCCTTGAACAGAGCAACTTGACTAAGAGAAGAGCAAGAGGAGGAGAATCAAGAGCTGATACAGCCCATGGCCAGGGGCAAAGGATGCCCTGAAAAGAGGAAAACAACTTGCCAGAGGCAGTGAAACCTCTGTCACTCTCCAGAGGCAAGTGAAACCAGAGTCAACACTCGCTTTGAAAAGGATTTTCTGCCTTCACTCAGATGCACCAAGGTGCAGCAGCATCATGGGAGTTTGTGGGAAGCCTGCCCGTCCCTGGCCAGGCAGGCACGGGGTGCTGTCCCCACCCTCCCATCTGGAGTCTTCCAAAAGGCAGCTTCTGAAGTTCAGTACCTGCAGAAACCAGGGAACCAGCCCATCGCCTGAAGCCACTTGCCACCACGCCCTCCAGCAAAGATCTGCAGCTTCCCAGCACCCTCTGGGGTGAAACCTGCCAGCAGTCCTGTGCCCACAGCCCTCATCGCAGGTGTCGTCAGAGGGTAAAGAGCTTTTGCCTTTTGTGCAGGATGCAGTTTGTGTCCAGCAGCTGCCTGGCAGGGAGGGTATTACATGTGGATGCTGGTGCATAAGTGCATTCCTGCGTGCACATGGGTGCTGGCATGTGCAGGTGCACAGAGAGGTGGAAACAGCCCCGGCAAAGCTCTGCAAACAGCACCGATAAAATTGTTCCTCAAATACCTAAAGCAGGCTTAGGTTTAAGCAATCTCGCTCCAAAGACGGCTCCTGCAGACATTTCGCAGGCTAGAGCTGCATCTTTAATCCCAAGGAATCATGTACTTTGCATCTGCATTTGCCATTCAGATTTGCACCACAGCAGAAGGGGAGAGGGGGCCCGGTGCTCCCCACCGTGATGGGGCTGCCAGCATGCTGCCAGCCCTGGGTGGCCAGAACCTGCCCCTACCACGGCTCAACTGGACCCAAAAAGCAGAGCAGAGCAGGGCTGCCCACCTCCCCACGTGGCTGCCAAGCACTGGGAAGGAGTCACTGGTTTATCTGATATGGTTTAATCAGCCCTATAATTAGATTAATTTGTTGATTTGATAGCAACCCATTTCTCACCGTTAGATTTGTTTATGTGTGTTTTATGCTTCAGTTTGGCAATAAAATAGGAACTGAGGAGGTGGGAAAGTCCCTCTATATGCCCGTGCTCTGCACCTATAGATTGCCTGGGCTGGAGATGCACATCCCAGGGCCTCTTGTGTGGGGCAGGAATGGGCAGGATGGGCAGCTGTGGAGCTGCCGCCTTGGGGGCTGCCAGGGAACAGTCTGCCATGAGAAGGGAGCATCCCTACCTGGGTACCCTGTGGGGGGACAGAGATACCCGGTCCCCATGGCAGGAGGCACCCCATGCCCTGGGTTGGCCTCAGGGGACCAGCTGCAGGAGCCAAAGGGCTGCAGCCCCCTGCTCGCTCCCCTCTGCTTAGGGTCTTCCACAGGGACTGGTTCTGCTTGCCAGAGCAGGTTGCATTTTGCTTTGATGAATGGGCAGGCAGCTGACCCGAACCTGCTGCACCGTTTCCTCTGTGTCAGCAGAGGAGCTCCGTCCAGTGCCCCCAAGCCACCTCCCTGCATCCTGGAGCAGCATCCCCTTAAAGGAAAAACCAAGCCAAAACTTGCTTGTTCGAAGAGGGGAGAAGATGGGCTGCAGCATATGTTGCAAAGCAGAGGATGCTCGTGCTGACTTGGCTTTGGACAGGCTTTGCGCACCCCTTCCAGGCTCACCCAAGCTCCTACGGGATGGGAACAGCAGGAGGGTGTGCACAGGGGAAGGATGAACCCCAACCCTCCTCATTCTCCTCCTCGCTGCTCTCCCCATGGGTGCAGTGGGATGGGAGATGCCTCATGTCACAGCACCCAAGCATACCTGCTCCCAGCTCCTTGGCCATGTGACTCCTGCCGCTGGCTCAGGGCCACCCCCACGGAAGGTCCCTCCTTCACCTTGCTGGCAGGTACCATGGCATCACCATTTGCTGGACCAGTAGCCCTTCCTGGCCACCTGGAATGGGCTGAATAATTAAAACTAACATTAATGATTTTGGGGAAGAGTGTGGAAGGCTGGGGGAAGGCAGGCAGGAAAAGGAAGGCAGGAGAGACATGGAGCAACTGTGAAGGTTTGCTGGAGAAGCCAGTGTGAGGAGCTCTTTGATGGGCATCTCCTTTGATCAGAGATCTGAATATAGCCCTCACGTTTCCCCTGTGTGAGCCTGATGCCTAATTACCAAACGGCAGGGCCGCTTTGAGTCCACGGCACGTTGCTGTAATAGATTTCACCGTGTCCAGCCTGGAGAAGGACATCGATTCTCCCCGCAGCCGCAGACTCATGCTAAACATTGCGTCCTATCGATTTTTTCTTCCCTCCCTTCCTTTTTTTCCTTTTTCTTTTTTTTTTTTTTAAAGAATATTCTTTATTTTCATTAAATCATTAATCAGGGAGAAATCTACATTTTTATCATTTCTATGGCTGGAGAGGAAGAGAGGAAAGTTATATTGCCATAGAAACCGTTCCTTACCATTCTCAGCCTCCGAGCAGTCCCTCTTGTGCTGTCTCTTGTCAAAAGGCGTAATTGTTGCTCCTGATCTTCACTGCTCAATTAGCAGTGATGTCTCCCTTCAAGTTAATTGCTGGAGATGGGAGGAAGTAGGACAAATGTAACCTTTTAGATGAAAAGATCTCTCCCCCCCTCCTTCCCTGCCTTTCCTCGCTTGCATGCACTCGAGGGCCCTTCCACAGTGAGCTACTGGGGGGGGGAGCCCCACCAGCCTGGGCAGGAGTCACCTCGTGCTCCATACTTCCCACACAACATTAGGCTGGGGACCCCTCCCCATCTTCCTCATCCCTTTACCCATGGCAGGACCCCCCTGTATCCCCTCTTGGTTTCCTCTGCCTCTTTCCTCTGCCACCAGCTCAGCCTCTCTCCAGTCACCTCCGTGTGACTGGTGTCACCCACCCCAGCATCTCCTGGGCTGGGGCAACCCTCGTGGATGCTCTGGGAATGCTGGAGCAGCTCACATGGCATGGTCCCAGGCAGCAGCCGAGCTAGGATGGCACTCCGGCACCAGCACCAGAGCTTGGTGGGTTCACAGTGACGCGGTGGCCGTGGTCCAGGAGCCTGGGGACACCTGCACATGCCCAGGACTAAAAAATGGTGGCAAAACAGGGCTTACCATGGAGGGTATAGGTGGGAAAACAAGTGTGAGGCTTTCTTCCTGCAGAAATAAAACTGAGAACACCAGTGCTGCTCACAAACATGCTTGATGGGAGCAGTGACCCCGGACAGGAGGAGAGCTCAGAAATGCTGCCTGGGCAGAGGGTTTTTTCAGCCTGGAGGGAAGACAGACAATCCAGACAATACATTAAGGAGCAGAGAAGTGTGGCAGCTTTCATAGTCTGAAGAAGAGCCCTTAAACAATGACTAGAGCGTTTGTAAGACACAAATCACCCTAACCAGGCACAATGTGGAGGGCACAGACCCACGCAATGCTGCCAAACCACACAGCTTGAGGGGGCAGCAGCAGTGGGGACAGGCAGGGACGCAGCCCCAGGGGTCATCCCAAAGCGGGGACAAAGCAGCCTGGCCAAACCCCCCTCCCCATACACCAGCTAATGAAACAAATGAGCTCTTGAGGCTCAGGAGGGTGGTGAAGACAACGTGGACGGCTGGTGAACAGCAGCAGATGGAGGGTGCCAGGGCATCAAAGAGTTGCCAGGCACCCAGGAATTGGACATATGGGGGATGCTGAGGCAACCATGGAAGACCTCTGGAAAGGTCCAGGGCAGATCCAGCTAGCAGAGGCTGACAGCAGGGACAGCTGATACTGCGTTATGACAGTCCTTTGCCTCAGACCTGCTGTCCCCAGCTCCATGCTAGGACCTGGGGGTTCCCCTGAAGACCTTCCCCCCACAGGGACCCCAGCTGACTGGTTTGGGTAATAATCCCTTGTAATGTCCCCTGCCACCCTGAAGCACCCTCGCTGTGGGGGTTTTCTTGGTGGTGGTGGGATTGCTACAGGTATGTGTGCCCCCTCCACAGCAGTGACAGGGGAGAGGTGTCACTGATGTACTTGGGCACCTCTTTGCCTTTCTGTGACATCTTCCCTGCAAGAATCCCACTGCTCCGAATCGACGTGGAGCAGGAAAAGCCATCACACCCTGCCCTGCCAATGCCTGAGCTGCGTCCCAGGAGGTCTCTGTTAAACAAGGACCATGGCTGTGCAGCTGGACAGAGGGGACTGGGTGGAAGGAGCCTCTTGCCCAACCTCTTTTTAGAGCAGCTCTGTGCCCAGTGCTAGATCTAGGCAGAACCACAGCTCCAGACTCCCCAAGAATGCTCTACAGAAGATCCCACATCACTCCTAGAAGGACTTGAGCTCAGCTGACAGAGACTTCTCCTTCGGCAAGGCCAGTGCAGCAGGAGACGCAGCAAAACCCTGCTCAGCATAACCAGCCCTTGTTAGAAGCAAAACCTTGCTGTCGCTTAGCAAATCACTTGCCAGAGGACCCTGCTGAGAGACTGAAGAGCATGTTCATCCGCACTTCTGCTCTTGGGGGTACACCCAGCTCCAGGCTGGTTTCTATTTGGGTAGACCTGTTGGCCAGCAGCAAGGTTGGGAGTGAGGTGCGATGGTGGTGGGGCAAGAAGAAATCGTGAAGCAAGGGGAGCCCTCACCTTGAGATGATCGCAAGGGACAAGGGCACTGCTGCTCACACCTTTGGCAGAGGCAAGAGATGCTTGCCAGCCCACAGAGTGATGGTCCCAACCGCTGGCAGGCTTGGCCCCTCTGGCTGTTCTTCACTGTTCTGCCAAGTCAGACAGTAATTACTCACTTTCATCTCTGAGTGGGGATCGGGGAAGCCAATCTCATAAAACCAGAACTAGGTTACTCTCCCGGCTCCTGTCACTCGCAAGATGTATTGCTGAGCAGATCCACCCTCAGCCCCTGCTCCACAGCAATTTCCACCTTACGGGTCCAAGGCCACTCTCTCTGCCTGGATGCTGCTCGTCCAAGCTCCTCTTGCTCCGGCACTGTGTTCCCTGGCTCCTTCTGGGCTTGCTTTGCAGGTGCGAGACAAGGACCCAGCCCACCACCATGCATCAGCCCTGGGGACACCTTGGGAACACTGCCCTAGCCATGCATACACCTCCTCTAATGCCTGGGATGCTCTGGAAAGTCTTTAAGCCAGAAACAAAAAGCCATGTGAGGATGAAAAGAGGCATTTTTGTGGTGTGAGCTCATGGAGGAATCACTCGAGAACGCTTCCCTGCGTGGATGAGCGCTTCCCTGCATGGATGAGCACTTCCCTGCCCCCCTTGGCTCCAGAAGGCACAGAGGAGCAATTGGCAAGCTGGGGCTCAGCTCCCACTTCCCTTCCACTGGATGCAAACAAGCCCTTAACATTTAAACAAGTGCCTCTGCTTGTGCAGACACGCAGGGTGCCGAGTGCTCACTTCAGGCACCTTGTGACTCGTGGCCTCTGCAAGAAGGTCGAGGAGGAGGATGGTGGGGAGGAGAGCACCCAAAGGCGCTGGGCAGCTCCTCTCCCTTTGGCAGAGGCAGTGGGAGGCAAGGGCGTCTGATACCCTGCCACCTGGGCCCCACCGACTTCCCCCTGCTCCAGCGTTCCTGCCACGGCTGCAATTAAACCTCACCCTGAATGTTGCATGAATGTCATGTTTGCATCTGATTTCCCCTGCACCAGGTAAGGAGGGGCCAGCAGGCTTGGAGAAGGATCACACGTGGCAGCTTTTAATAGCAACCCGCCCGCCTGTCACTAGCTTCTCATCATTGCTCTTGAAACATTTGCTAATTATCGACAAGCCAGTATTTGTGTTTCGGGTGTGATATTCCCCTCTGCAGCCCATCTCCCCCTCCTCCTGGTCTGCACCCAAGTGCTCAGGGGGCTTCAGGGAAGGTGGGACTTGTGGGGTGTACTCCAGAAGGGCTGTGAGGACTCGGCTCCTTCTGGAGATGGACCCAGGGGTGGGTGGAAAATGGCTCCCTCCAGTTGCTTTCTCCTCCCAGGCACATGCCTACTCTTTTTCAGGGTAAGACAGTTCATCTGGAAGTGCCTGGAGAGTTAAACCTGATGAGTTAGGGCTCAGGATCACACCAGCCACCCCCTCCCACCCTGGTGATGCTCTGCTAGACCAGGACACCACTGCCACCAGCTCTGCTCAGGCAAGATGTGAACCTCTATGTGAGGGTTGGCCTGCCCTCCCATCCACCCTTTGGAGCTTTACTGTGGGTCCTACCCAAGCTGCTGGGGACACCGGGTCTGTCTGTCACACATCAACAGCTCTTGTCTCCCAGCCGCTTCCTGGGGACATACCACCTTTTTCTCCGATGCTTGGGAGGGCTGAGGGATGGTGAGCATGGCAGGACAGCAATGGGATGGGGACGTGCTGACAGGCGTGCTCTGTGAGGACCGAGGGCCAGTCCTCAGGGGCTCCGACCCCATGGGACATCTTCGCCTCTCGCCCTGTGTTTGGGATCCCTCCTGAAGCAGCATGAGCCAGGGGGCTGAGGGGAGGCATTGGACAGGGAAAACAGGGTTGGGGAAGGGGCTGGAGACTTGTTTCAGAGGGTGTCCCAGGGAGGTGCAGTGCCGAACAGACTCCTGCCCCACTGTTGCCCCAAGCACTGGGTCTCACTCACCGCCCCACACCAGCCACCCCCTCCTTGTGTGCAGTTTGCTGTGGCTCAAGCATCACGGCATTGCATGCAGAGACTGGAGGGGGGCTGGAGTGGGGTGGAAAGATCTTTACTGAGCCCATTTCCAACCATTCTTAGCGCAGGGATGTCACTTGGGATCCCCCCAAGGTGGGAGACCCCTGCAAGGGCTCCTCCTGGTCTATGCCAGCCCTGGCAGCTCCCTGCTCCCCTGCATGTCCCAGGTACATGCAGGACCCTATGTTTCTCTAGTGAGTTGCTACACATGGGGTCTCCCGGGGCTCAGAAATCCTCCTTTTAGCCCAGTGCGATCTGCTTCCCTCCTCTCACAGGCAGCCGGGATGGCAACAGGGTGGAAGAAGTGGGGGAGCCTTGCAGGAGACGCCCTGCTTTACCCACCCACCTCCTGAATGTCAAGCTGCCGGGGTTTGAGCTGTTGGAAAGGGGCCAAGACAGGAACACCGCTGGCTCGGGAGCCCACCTGGTGTGGGGAGAGGCACCCCAATGCACCCAGCTCCTGGTGGTTGGCCGGTTCCTGCTGCCACCCGAGTGAGTGACAGCTCCCAACCCCCCAGCCCAGCAACACCAGCCCCCCCCCCCCGCGTTGTCAATCCAGTAGGGAATTATTTATCCTGACAATAGCAATTGTCTGTATGGGCCCTTCCCCCTCCCCAGCACCTACCCCAACAAAGGAAATCATCCTGATATGAAAGGGAAAATTAAATTACCCCAATAAAGACTTAGTGCTGCTTTAATGACATCACCAGACTCAGGCGCTAATTAGCTGAGTACAAAGGAAGCTAAATGTGAAAACGTGATTTTTTTGTTCCCTTTTCTCCTGTCGTAGAGTCTCAGGAGTGGGAGTCTTGGCAGGCATGGCAGGAGGAGATGCTCCTGCCTGGTCGGGCAGCTGTGGACACGTGCCAGGCTCTGGTGCTGCGATCTCCCTAAGGTTTTGGGAGATGCGTATAGCAGCTGGAGCTCATTTGGCTCCAGTAAGGGATCCCCGGAGTGCCAGTGCTTGAATCCTGCTCTGTGCCATCCCTGGCCACTGCAGTCTGCCTCTCTGCCTTGGGCATACAGCTGCACGCTGTGTTCCTTTTGCCAAGTTCATGCGTCCACGCACCTCAGGTGGGGTACTGCACTGCACAGCCCACACCTCCCACAGTGCGCATGCACTGCATGCACACACCTCACAGCTCACACCTCCCACAGAGAGTGTGCACTGCATGCACACACCTCACTGCACTGCATAGTGAGTGTGCACTGCATGCACACAGCTTGCTGCACTGCACAGCTCACACCTCCCACAGTGAGTGTGCACTGCACGCACACCTCGCATTGCATGCTGCAGTGTGCAGATTTGCAGCTTGCTGGGTGCACACAAGACACACACGAACTGCACCCCAAACTCCCACTGCACACAGAGCATGGCCCTAGGCCACTCACGCTGTACCCAAATGCATACACTTCTCATGCTCAGTGCACCCACATCTCCCACACACTCTGCCCATCCACACACCTTCACGTGCACCTGAACTGCTGGACAGACAGCTCACACTGCATACACTGTGTGTACGCTCTCACACCACGTACAACACACAGACCTTTGCCCCAGGTCCATGTCCCTTGCTCTGGGCAAGAATCTGCCAGGGAGCATGTCCCTGAGCCCTGCCTGCATGACCCTGACACCCAGGACAGTGCCAACACCCCTCTCCAAGCCACGTTGCTGCCAGCTGTCCTCCTTCCTCCTCCCCGCACCCCATCAAGGCATCATTTCTGTTTACAGCTTGCAGGCTGGGCCGCCTCCTGTGCAGGCAGCCTGTGCTGCCACGTCCCACCCCATGGCTGCAGACCCCTGCCCTGGGCACCCTGGCCTGCAGCGCTTGCAGCCATCTCCGCACCCAGAATCCTCCTGGGCCATCAACTCACCAGTGCAGCTACGCCGGTTTTCTTCCAGTCCCATCTGAGCGGCGACAACACTGAGCAGTGCAACAGCTGGGGGAGAGCTGGCAGCACCTCGGAGCTGCTCAGCCTTGGTGTGCCGATGCTGCATGGGATCCTGCAAAAGACCGGGGGACTGCTAGTGAGGGGAGCCACAGCAAACACCCAGCAAGGCGCTGGCCCTGGGGCAGCCCAGGGGGACCTGAGCATACCTGAATGCCCTCCTGGGCAGGGGGAGCAGGGAACTGGGGGGATACCTTTGCATCCTTTTATCTGCCTCAATATTTAGGGCTGTTTTTTCTCATTGAAGGTGCTGCTACATCTAGTCCCCCCCCTTCTCCAAATAATTTCTCCCTCTGTGTGAGTGACTGGGGCGCTGTGGCAATTGGGAGGGTACTCCAGGAGAGGCACCCAAGCTGCCGGTAGGTGCTGGGAGGTTGAGCAGCAGTGCTCCCACTCCCCATGACTGCAGGGAAGGGGGTGGGGGCTGCTAATACATAAAGCCTCATTTTAATTAAAGCTTAAATTATCCAGAAAGCCAGGATATTACTGCCTTACCCTGAGCCTCATCACAGCCCTTTGGTAGGTACTTGCAGCCCCTCCCCAGCACATGGGGCAACCTCAGGCAAATTTGGGGGGGGGGGGGCATGTGTTGACCTCTGCTCCTTGCAGTTCCTGTTACTGGACTGGCAGCAGAGTAACTTGGCTCCAGTGCCACCAGTTGCTCCTAGCTGTCCCCCCCGGGGCACGCCTTGTGCAGGCAGCCCTGCCTGCAGCCTTGCTGCCAGCTCCCGAATGGGGTGGCACTGCAGGGGACCAGTCAACCCACCTGGCATTTAAGAGGATACTGGTCACCCTCACCCCACTCCCCCCACCTCCCACTGCTGGGGTTCATCTGAGACGGATGGGTAGAATGCCTCTGTGCCTCCTTAAAAATGACATAGCCAGTCTCCATGGCAACTCTTCTCTGCCTTTCACCTCAGACCAAGAGCATCATCTGCTCCATCATCCTGGCAGCCAGGACTCAGCCTCCCCAGGAAGGGGTTGGAGGGGTGCTGAGGCTTCAGGACCCCCGCCTGCCCCATGACTCTGCCCCACTCTGGAGATCCTGTGGCTCCCCAGCATCTAGTCAGTGGTGGGCAGGAGCGGACCTGCCTGGCTGCAGCATCCCTGTCCCCAGCTGCCTCCATCCCCCCCAGCAGCTGCCTCCACCCTTTCCCACTGTGGCCAGTGCTGCACGATGCCTGGCACGGCAAGGGCGCAGCCTGCCAGAGCTGTAGGAGCAGCAGGGTTGTGTCAGGATGGAACTGGGACTGTGCTGGGTGGCCCCTGCCCACCCCGAAGGTGTGTGAATTCAAAGCCCCTTGCTCCTGTCCGCCGCCTCCTGTGAACAAGCAGACACATGCTGAGCGAGCGGAGGGCGGCTGCGCTGGCAATACCAACCTGCCCATCAAGCACTTGCACCCCACAGTGAAAATGAGAGGACAGAGCCGAGCAGCAGGGAAATTGCCCGGCACTCCAGCAAATCCCACCACCCCCTGCCTGGCACAACAGGGATGGCCTCAGCCTCCGACCTGGCACGTCACTGCCTTCCCCTTAAACCTCTCGAAGCCGGGGCGTGACGGCAGCTTGCCTGGAGAAGCTGGGCTGGCAGAGGTGTGGAGGCATGGATCCGGCTGTCCTTCTTCAGCCCTGGGGAGGCAGGGACCCGGGGAGGTGGGCTGCCAGCCCCGGGTGCTGGGAGGGTGATTTTTGGTGGGGATGCACACGGGGAGGAGGGAGACGTGCCTGCGGTGGTGCACAAGGGCTGGGATGTGCAGGAGGAGGGATGGAGGCACATGAGCGTGGGATGCATGAGAAGTGAAGGTGTATGTACCTGGGGGGGCATGGCGGGATGAAGCGTGCGCACACCAGGATGAACACGGGCGAAGGGGAGTTTGCGGGCAGGGATGGAGAAGTGTGTGTGCACTCACACGGGAGGGGGAGGTTGCATGTGTGTGCGTATAGTGGGGGTGCGGAGGCATGCACATCCCCTAGCAGCACATTTTCCCCTCCAGACTGCGCAGGTGTTGTTACTCCAGACACTGTCCTGCCTGGGGGGTCAGGGCCGCCCCAGCCCCACCCATGCCCTGCAGAGCAGGGTGCCTGGCTGCCAGGGGAGCTGCCTTCCTCCCAGTCACTCCTTTCGCAGGTGACATTTCCTAATACCTGTGTGGCATTTCCCCGTGCTTGGTCTCATCCCGTTACTCCCTCCAGCATCCTGGCATGCGTGCTGCAGCGTGGGGGTGTATTTATTTATAGGGCTGCTGCAGAGCTGGCGTGTCATGCCGGGGCCCACTGCCCCCCCAGCCTGGCTGGGCTCCCATCCCCACTTCCCAGGCTTGACACATGCCTGCCGCTGTGCCCAGTGCCCACTGGTGTGCAAATCTCCTTGCAGAGGGAGTTTATAACCAGGGCTGGGCTGGCTCTGGTGTCCTGCCTTCCCCCAGCACCGTCCTCATCCATCAGACTGCTCTTCTTGTTCCCAGCTTGTTGAAGTCTCCAGGTTTGCCTGATGTCCTGCTGTTGGGTTAAACTTCCCTCTCTAGAGGCACATCGTTTTGAAGCATGCCCAGTGCTCCCAACCTGTCCTGCCCACCCTGCCCACCCAGCTCCCTGCTCCAACAAGGGAGCCTCCCTGTACCCAGGGGCACAGGGACACGCTGCTGCAGACCGCTGTGTGCTCGACCCAAGGAGCTGGTCTGTTTG
This sequence comes from Rhynochetos jubatus, assembly GCA_027574665.1. Classification (NCBI taxonomy): domain Eukaryota; kingdom Metazoa; phylum Chordata; class Aves; order Eurypygiformes; family Rhynochetidae; genus Rhynochetos; species Rhynochetos jubatus. The sequence continues at coordinate 3,224,963 of CM050662.1, forward strand.
CCTTCACATTACAGGGAAGGACCACGCAGCAATCCCAAGGAGACCGTGTTGCAAACACATTCCCTGCCCTGAACAGATTTGAAGCATCTGTGTAAGTGCTTTTGAGCCCCATGATGCAACTGGATTGGTGCTGCCAGGGTAAGGGCACGGAGGTGGCAATCCACATGCCATGGGATGCCCCGTAGGGTACCAGCAGCTATCGAGATGATGAGAAGATAATTGGGGGCTCAACCTATGTGGGCAGATCCACCTGGCATAGAGCTCCCCTCTTTGCAATGAGAGGGGCTGTGGGGCAGATGTCAGGGTGGTACAGGACCTTGCTTTAGAGGCACCCTGCCGTGATGGAGCACTGAGACCTTGCTCCCAAAAAGAACTTGGTGAAGGGGCAAGGGGATGGGTCAGGGGCTGCAAGGAGGGCACCCGCTTTGCTGTTGCATGCAGGCCACTGCAGGGTTGCATGGTGGGGCTGGGAAAACTCTGCCCTGATGCCAGGGGTCCTTGGCATGGGGGGCTGAGCTGTTGTGCCCCCCCACTGCTGATGAGAGCAGCCACCAGCTCTCCGAGGGCACCGGGCCAGAGCCAGCATGCGGGACAGGGTCCGGATGCTGTGGCCCAGCCCCGCACTGGCTGGCCTCTCATTTGTTCTCATTAAAGGCTGGCAGGGTGTCTAATTAGGCAGTGTGAGTGCCAGCGCCCTGCTGACATACACCTGTGCAGACAGACCTCCTCCTCGGCCTGCCTCGTAATTAGCTTGCAGGATGCTGCCATGCCGCCTGGCAGGACCTGCTCTGGCACCGGGAAACAAAGCTCTTCCTCGCTGGGACATGGCACAGTGCCAGGCCCCACCAACCGCTGCCAGGACTGGCACTGCAGCCCCACGGCATGCAAACCTTGTGGCCATGGCATCCTCAGGGCCAACCCCTGTAACCCACTCCTGCGGGTACCACAGGGTGCCCAGCCACATGCCAGCACCCCCAGGCGCCCGATGCACAGGGCAGAGTCAGCCCACCATGGGCACCCAGTTTTTGTGCCCCTTTATTCACTCCAGGGCAGTGCCCCGGGCACCTTGGACCATGGAGAGAGCAAACCTTTGCTCTCCATGCTCACCTGTATGTACCCACATGAGCAGCTTGTGGGCAGGGGCACGGTGAGGATGGGGCGCTTTCTGTAGCCTTGTGAACTGTGTAGGGATAACGAGCCAGCAGCCACTTTAATTAGATTAATTGGCTCCCATTCGACTCCAGAAGAGTTGTCAGGCTGCAAGTGCGTTCCTGCTGTACCTGGCTAATTACAGCACCACAGCCGCCACTCTGCAGCACTGATGGCCACAGAGAGCCGGCACCGGGCAAATCTGTGCTGGGGAGATGCTGCCGGGCAAGGGGAGCCTGGGGAGGTATGGCTACTAAAATAAATTGGAGAAGGAAGATCAGGGGGTCCTGAGGATCCTCCAGGCCCTGAGAAAGGGGGAGAGCTGCAGGAGAGCAAGGGCTGGACCTTGCAATGAGCTGGAACGCAGGGATGGGGTTCAGAAAGCCCAGGAGCAGAGGATGGGGATAAGGGCTGGGGAAGGTGTTGGGGCAGGAGCCAGAATGATACGGAGGAAGCAGCTAGGGGATGGGATGTCCTGGCTGAGGGGAATGCTGTCTGGAGTACCCAGGAAAGCACAGGTAGTGGGGGAAGTTGTGCCTGAGCCCAGGGGACTGGCAGCAGGGGTGGGAGGTGGGGTCATGCTCTGTCCCTGCTGTCCATGCCCAAAGGAAGAGCAGGCAGGCTGTCAGCAGGAAGCAGGCAGGGCTGGGCAGCTGCTGGGCAGGTGGGGCCAGTGTCTTTCCCAGCTCTGCTGGGCATGGGCACATCAAGCTCCTCTCTGGCAGTGGAGCTGCTCAGAGGCACCGGCTATTTAAAAAAGCCACCCACGAAAGAAGCAAGGAGGTGACAGCCTAAAAATAACCACCTGGGCTGGGGTGGCAAGGTGCCACTTCCCCACAGACTGGAGAGTGGGAGGCAGTACCAGGCTCTATTTTTATTCCTCTTGTCCTCAGCCTGTTATTAAAGTGCTGGCCTGTGGTGCCCACTGCAGCTGGTTGCAGCCTTTGCCCACGCAGATGGCCCGTGCTCCAGGGCACTGTGTTTCCCTGGAGGCACAACCCACCCATGGCCAATGCTGGGAGTGCAAAAAGGCTGGTGAGCAGGAGCATGGCAGCTCCAGGAGGCAAATAGTGTGCCAGACCCCCCCTACACCTCCCCAACAGACACCCCACAACCCCGCTGGGGACCAGGGCTACTGCAGGTGGCTGGTACCCTTAGGATTTGCCCAGCTGTGGGATGCCAGCAGTTCCCCAGGGTGTCTCTCAGGAGAGGCAGCGGCTGTGCACATGGGTTGGGAAGACACATCTGTACACACGTGTGTGCAGAGCATGCGTGATCCTACACGCCACTTCACCACGCAATGACAGAGCATGGCATGGGGACGGGCTGGACCCTGAGTGTACCCGGGACAGCACCTGCTGCGGAAAGGGGAAGAGCTTGCAGGTTCAGGTGGGTAACCGGCGCCCGCTGTGCATGCCATCAGCCCCATAGCTGTCCTGGCATCCTGGTGTGGAGGGCACACAATGGCCCACATCCACATGGGATTGTGGAGGGAGGTTCCTCATACAGCTCAGCCATGAGCCCCCAAACCCCATCACAGAATCCCACGGTGCTCCCAGCACCTGTACAGATCCTGCAGTCCCCAAACCCCACGTGGCCCTATAAGATACCAACCTACAAATCTCCTGACCACAGAACAGGTCACATCCCTGAGTGCCAGTGCAGCAGCCCAGGATGCCTGCCCAGCTTGTGAGCCCCAGCACACATCCTTCCCATGCCCATGTGTTCCTGAGGGATACAGACCCCACGCCCCCCGCACTGGTCCCCACATGGGGTGGCTGGGGAGGTGATGGCACTGCCAGGAGACCAGTAGATTGGCGGGGAGAACAGTAGGGAGGAAGGCAGCCGCTCCATCCTCAGGTGTGTATAGGAGATGTTCAGCTGGGAGCTTGTTAGCCAAGACATTAGCAGCCCTTGCAAAGAGCTGACGCGGCTGCAGCACACACATCCCCGGGGCTCCCAGGGGAGCCTGCACTTCGATTCGTGCAGCACACGAGGCCCCCAGAACAGACGCAGCTTGGAGGGAATTATTTTTTCACTGGTGAATGTTAATCCCAGCTCAGCTAATGCCTCTGCAGTGGCTTGCCTGGGCCCCCCTCCAGGCTGGCTGCTTCCCTCGCTGGCTGGCAGGCAGGCGAGGGGGGCTGAGTGGGGCAGTCTTAGCCCGTGGCTCACTCTGGGAAGCTGCTGTGCCCATGTCGAAGTGCTATGTCCAGGATGGAGGGCCAAGGGAGGAGGGTGGATGAGCTGCCCATGCCCAGCACCTAATGGATAGTGTGGCCCCAGGTACATGGGGGGACAACCTTAGTATGCAGCTGAGGGGCCACGTACCCCTGGGGATGGTGGGGTTGGTTGTCAGCAGTAGGGTGTGGGGGTGTCTGGTACCCCAGCTCTGGTCCCACAGGGGATGTGGGAAAGAGCGGGGTGGTGGGAGTGGTGAAAGGGCTTCCCCAGCTGGGGAGGAGGGTAACTGTGTGGTACAGACTGAGCCTGTCAGGCTTCCCTCCGACAGCGTGTCCCGGGGCGCCTTCCCCATCAATAATAAATAACAGCCCAGAGAGGAGGGGATTAACAAGGACGGGTGAGGCAGTTATTTCCTAATTGATGGTTTTGCATTCCTGCAGAGGCTGGAACCACAGCCATCCTGATGCTACTGTGGGGAGGAGGTGCTTCCTCCCCACAGCTTTGCCAGGGAAAGGCAGGCAGGGTAAAGGCAGGCAGCTCCCGGGCAGAGTGGGCAGCGGGGGCACAGCACAGCCAGTCAGAGGGGCAGTGGCAGTCCTGTCCCACAGGACCCATGAGCCCTTGACAGGGGACAGCCACGGGGTCCAGCCAAGGCTTGGTGCTTTTCCTCTCACCCTCTATTTAACTTTATTTCTACAAAACCTTTAGAGGAGTGACCAAAATCCCAGCGTACTGCCCCATTCCCTGCTCAGAGAGACTGGGATGCAGGTTGTGCCATCTCCTGCCTTGCCCAGGATTTGGGGCATCCCAGCTGGGCGAGAGAGGGGAGCAGGATAGGATCCCTGGGCAGCCCAGACAGCTTGAATTTCCATGTGGGTTCAGCCAAGCTAAAACCAGCTCTGGGAGGAGGCTGGGCCAGTTTTGGAGATATAATTATGTATAAAAACAGCCTGGCCTTGTCTATGTGTGGAGGAGCCGCGTCCAGCTCTGATGCTCATGACACGCTGGGGCCCGACGGGACCATGCCAGCCTTTTGGGACCCCAGACCTTGGCTTGGTCATGGTGGGGTCTTTCCCCTCAGCAGAGCCAGGCTGCAGGCAGGGGTGTGCCCAGTCACCACTGTACAGGAGGCTGGTGGCCCGCTCCTGCAGCATGGCCTGTTTCCTATCCCTCTCCACCGTGATGGGAGGGGGAAGAGCTCGTCGAGTGCCAGATGGTGCCATTTAATATATTTTTTCTGGGTGAGGTTGGAATCTGCTCATGCCTGTGAACAGGACCTCAGGAGACCGACACAGGCAGCACCGGGCTGAGAACCCTCCTGCCTTTTGGCTCAGCGATTTCTCATCTAGAAACAGAAGCTTTGCAGCAAGCCCCAAAGCATCTTCCAAGGCTTCTCCTCACTTAGCAAACCTCCATTGCTGCAGGGGGCAGCATGGTGACCCCACCCCACTTCAGGGTGATTTTGCCCAGCCATTCAGGCTTGCCCTGCCCAGCTTGCCTGCCTTTCCCAAGAGCGAGGAAACCAGTCGGCTTGAGAGACCTGAGGAGGAAGGGGGGAGATGGTCACAGAGGCAGAGCTTGTGCTGGGGTGGTGACGCAGGTGCTGCCTGCCAGATTGCTGCATGTGGCCTCCGCGCAGCTCGCAATTATCCGGGGTAATGGCAGGGGAGGGTGACCCAGATAGCATGGGGAGGAGGATAATAAGGAAGATGTAAGTGAGGCTTTGGGAGCAGGAAATGGTGTGAGAGGGACAAGAGAGAGAGGAAAGGGCCTCTAGGATGAACCCTGAGCTCAGAGGTTGACCCCACACAGCCCAGAGCATCCCTGCAGCACATGTCATCCCTAATCCAGGCAATACACCCCTTGGTAACCTAAAATGTCCCCTTCAGGATCTATGGCCCTGTATGGTTTGGGGTGGAAAAAGGAGTAGGCAGAGGACAGGACTGGCAGCAGTGTCTGCCTTTCCCAGTGAGCACTCCTGGCTGAGGTGAGCAGAGAGGCTCAGAGAAGGCTGTGCTGGAGGGGCTGCACATCACCACGCTGCCGTAGTGAGCCCTGCTCGGCTCGCAGGAGGGATACAGTGCTCAGCACAGGGCCATCCACCATTCCCAGGGCTGGGTGTCACACAGCTACAGGGACTTTGCTGGAGGGCACCTTGCGGGAGAGCACCTGCAGGTCTGCAAAGAGGGGACTGGGGCTCCTGCCCTTGCTGAGCACTGTTCCTCCTTGCAAAGGGTCCACGCAGCAGTTCTGGGACCCAACTGGCCCACACCAAACAGTATTTCCTTATAAATCTCTCAGCCCTCTCCCATCATCCCTTCTCCACAAAGAGCTGAGGAAGCAGAGGTCTGAGCCAGCGCTCGTCCATCACCATGGAGAAGTGTCCACACGCTGCTGCCACCTGCTCTGGCCACCTTGGCAATCCACTGCAGCTACTTCCCTGGGGAAAATGCTGCCTGTTTGCTGCCACTGAGCTGCAGTCCCTCTGTGTGACTTGATTTCGCCTCTGGCTCACCCTAGGCTGGGGGAGAGCTCACCTCTCCCCTCTCAGGTTGGTCTTTGAGACTGATTTTCTGAGCCCAGCAAGGAAGAGTAGCAAAAGTGGGTACCGCCCATCTGAGCATGATGCTGATGACTTGCTAGCAGTGCAGAGCATTTAAAATAAAGGAAACAGGGGATGGTGTGGAATCAGGCCAGCACTACTGCACTCCATGATGGGAGGACAACCCCTGAACTGCCCCAGGCTAGGGATGCTTGTCCCCAGCCTGGTGGCCAGCCACACTTAAAGTCAAAGCCAAGGGTCTTCGTCCCAGCACATCCTGGTGGTGATGTGTCCACAGCACAGAGCAAGGGTTTGGTTTGGGTTGGTGCTTGGCTCTGAGCTGCAGACCTCAGTGGGGCACAGGGTCTCATTCGAGGCTTTATTTGGGGGAGTGGAGTCTGCCCCAGTACTGCAGTGGGTCAGGAGGAGCAGATTTGGGGAGGGGAGCTGCAGAAAAGGGATCTTCTGCTCCATCGGTGTGTTGTGAGGGTGTCACCAAGTAACCTCACATCAGCATTTTGGCTGGAGGGTGTTTGCTGGTGGAGGACAGCATTGGTCCGGGCACCGGCAAGGAGCTGGGGAACAACACCCAGAAGAGCAGCACCAGCGTTTCCAAGCAATCCGGGCTCATCTTCGTGTGATATTTTAAGTGGCAGAAAAGAAAATAAAAATTACAAGGGAGGGTGGGAGAGAGGATGTGCTGGAAGGAGGGGAGAAGCTTCCCCTCTTCCCTCCCACGCAGCCCCACGGCTCCAGGGGACACGGTGGGCTGGGGTGATGCGGCTGGGGCGCCAGGACACGCGGCTTTTTGCAGGCTGGGTTTGGAAGGGGAGGGAGCATGACATCTTCCTCGACAGGCTCGAGCGTGACTCAACGTCACCTACTTTCCACCACGACGACTTCTGCCGCTTCATCTTCTCAGCTCAAATCTGGGGCTCAGAATGCTCGAACGTGGCTACGGAGGGGGGCTGAGGGGAGGAGGCCGTGATGAGGAGGATGCACTGCTTCCTCCTTCGCTGGCCCTGAGGGTTCCTCCGCCAGCCCTGAGGGTTCCTCCGCCCCGGGGAAGGGAGTACTGAGAGCCCTGCAAAGCCACTCTTTCATTAATTGAATATTCAATTTTCAAAATAACCTTGAGGAGCTAAATGAAGAGGCTGGGAAGAGATAGCTAATTGTCAGCTGCACCTGCTCAGCACACAACCACAAAAACGCTGCTTCTAGCTTCCTTCCAGCCCACTCACACGATTTATACTTTTTTTTCTTCACCGAGCCGTTACGTCAATGCAGAGGGCACAGCAGCCTTGCAGGGCACAAGAAGCATGCTGGGCCCTGGTGCATGGGGTGTGACAAGGGAACTGGGGCTGCAAAAGCTGGCGAGTGGTTTGGCTGGCCCTGGGCGATGTTTTTTTGCAGGGCTGGGAGAGTGGGGTGGGATGTGCATGGGGATATGGCCCCACAAGGGGTGCTGCACCTCAGGGTGGCCACGCTGTGAGCACCCACCAGGTTCAGGTGTCCCCTGGACTGTGCTGTCTCCATGGGGAGATTGCAGAGGGATGCAACGGGCTGCACAGGCTGGCAGGGACTGGGGAACCCTGAACCCATGCTTGGGGGTTGTGCTTGTCCCCATGTGCAGCCCAGGATCTGCAGCCGGCAACATCGAGCCAAGTCTGAGGTTCTGTGCCTTCGCTCAGCACCTGGCCCTGCTCCACAACTGCCCATAGTGCTGATACTGGCTTCTCCCTCCTTCCTTTGGGAAACCCCCTGCCCCCGCATCAGAGCCACATCATGTGCCTGCTCTCACCCTGGAAAAGCCCCAGCTCCCCTCTGTGCTGTTCACCCCTGTCCATGGGCCGTTTTCCCCAGTGGGAACAGCACAACTTGCTCTTCCTGGAGATGCTGAGCCCCCAGCCTGGGCATGCTGGGGTGGAGGGTGTCCTGCCCACTCAGGCCCAGAGCTGTGGGTGCATGCAGGAGCACGAGGCACCTCTGCAGCCCCTGCATGGCTGACTGCATGCAGGAGTGACAGGCAGGGCTCTGCTCCTACCATGGCATGGAGCAGGCAGCGTCCTGAGGGAAGGGACCTCGCCACGGGGGCAGCCAGACTGGGCCATATGCTGCCTTTCACCAGTCCTGGCTGGGCCTGCCTCTCCAAACCACTCCCTGCCTCCACACTTGGCTGCATTAATAATCAGCCGGCTGATGGGGAAGGATTTACCAGCTGTTTTTCATGACTCCACTGGCCTCAGATAAATCAGGGAGGGGGTGTCGCATGGCGTTTGCCAAGGGCTTGATGGATGGTGCCGAGCGAGCGGATCGCTCACACGCTGACACTTACAGACTCTGTCAGGTTGGTGGAGAGCTCGGGATTAATGGCCCCAATCAAGCGGGAGGGAATTGCTGGGGTGGTAACCAGCCCACCCCACGCCGCAGCATCTCTCCCGCCCCAGCCCTGCCCCACACGGGGGCTGCCACTGGGGCCCCCTCCCCTTCCCCAGCTTCCCCACTGGCTGGGCTAGCATGGGCAGCTTCCCCAGCCCCGGCGGCAGGATGGAGATTAGCTCTGAAAAGCTGAGCACACACAATATTTCCAAAGCAATTGCAAGCGAAGCAGGGAGCAGCTGTGGGCTGAGCAGCCTGCCTCCCTCAATACCAGCAACATCTGGATGTAGCAGCTGTGCCGGCAAGTGAAACCTGTTCGGGGTGAGGGGAAAGGGTGTAGGACCCCATCGCTCAGCGTGGCATGTGCTGCTAGGCTGGTGATGAGAAACCTGCCTCCAGCTTCAGGTATCTGCTCGCAGGCTAATTCACCAGAGGCAGCATCTCCTCCCTGTGCTGTAGGGCAGGGTGCTGGGCATGCCCCCCTGTGCATGCCCCCCTGTGCACCCATCACTCTTGGAGAGCACTGGTCCCAATTCTCTGGGGTGTGGGGGGACCCTTTGCCCTGGAACCATGGTACATTGCAGGGTGCTAACCCCTGCCTTCGGCTTTCTTGTGGTCCCTGTTGTGTAGGACCACCTCCCATGGCACGGGTGCTGGGGAGTGTGGGTGCCCCAGGAGGGGCTGGGTGCCTCAGTGTGGAGCCCAGCTCTGCTCCAACCATCTCTAGCATCGCTAGAACAGAGCATATTTTAAAGGAGAGCTTTCAAGTGAGGTGAAACTCGAGGAGGCTGTAGCTTGAGGCTTGCAGTTGATTACTGGGGGCTGCTGGAACCCAACCCCAGGATGGAGGGATACCCCAGCAAGCAAGGTACCAGCACAGCCCTCCCTGCCCTGTGAACATAATGCATCACTGCACATGCACAGCCTACTCTGCACACCACAGCCCCATGCACACACGTGTGCACACACACACACGGAGCACCCCTGGAAACACAAAGATGTGTGCACGCACAGCTCGTGTTCCCCTGCCACTGCCCCCTGTACACTCTGCCCACCCAGTCCCCCCACACACCCACCTTCTGGCTTCATCACTTTAGAACCCCTGGGCCACGTGAGAACCGTGGGAACAGCGGGAGGGGTGAGTGTGGTGGCACCAGGGGCCAGGGGCACTCAGCAGCCCCATTGGCTCTGAGTCCCTGGTGCAAAGCAGAGCTTCTGCATGCTAGGGCTGCTGGGCATGTGTGCCACTGGGGATATGAACACTCAGCCTGGCCACAGCCCATTCGTGTCAGTGGTGATGGGACAGTGCAGCAGTGTCAGGTGCTGGCACTCATTTCCTGGCCTCTCTCCTCCTGGCCAAGAGGATGAGGGAGTCAAGAGCTTTGTACTGTTACTGGGAATACGGGAATGCCGCACTGGGTTCCTGGTGCCATCTCCCAGCCCCACACAGTCGTGAGGATGGGCAGAGCAAGCTGTTGGCACACAAGGTGCTTGCCCCTCTCCCCCAACCCCAGGCTGGCCTGGGGACAGGGCACTGGGGGGCAGTCCCACATCCCCACTGGGCCCCGCTGCCCTCTTAGGGACATTCTCTCAGGGTCCTGAGACCAAGAGACCATGTCTTGATGACACCCCTCCTGCCTATGCCAGCCATGCCAGGAAACAGCGTGGCAGCAGGGCCCGGGCATGCTTCACAAGAGCTCCAGCAAACACCTTTTTGAAGCCAAAGCAAATGAATTATTCCATTTAATTTGGGGTCATGAACAGCAGTGCAGGCAACAGCGCTGCCTCTCCCAGCACAGCAGCTGCCAGCTCCGCGGCACTCCATGCCACCCTCTACCCCACAAAACCCCATTTGCAGGGCTCAGGGTCGGTGCCTGCTGCAAGGACTCTGTGCCCGTGGGGCCTGGCACCCCTTTGGGCTGTGGTGATGGCTGCGTGGGTGAAAAGCAAGGCAGAACGGAGGCTGGAGGCGATTTGCCCAGCCATCCCGGGGAGGAGCAGGGTGCTACAAGGGGACAGCTTCAAGCAGGCAGCCCCATGCCCACCCACCGGTGCTCAGCTGGGCAGCAGCTCCCTAAGGGGCTGGGGACACAGGATGCAGCTCCTCGGTGTCCCCTGCTGTGGGCAGACCATACCAGCCCCTGGACAGATGGGCTGAGGAAAGGCACAGGCTGTGCCCAGGTCAGCGCAGCCTTCTCGGGGGAGGGCAGCTGGGTACACTGCCCAGGTGAGCTCCTGACTGGGGTCCTGCTGGGCAGCTTCATTCCCCCTCCCCTGCCTGCTCTGAGTGACGTGCCTGGCTCTAATTGCTGCTGCCTCTTTGCTCTTTGTAGGACCTGGTGAAATATTTACACCACACTCCCCTTTGAAGTCTGACGTGATTGCCAGCCCTGGCTCCCCACAGCTTGCTTCCCTCGCTGCTCAGCGCTTTGCGGCACCAAGCTGAGCCCCTCTGCACCTATCCCTACAGCAGGGAAGGCCTCATGGCTGGGACGAGCCACACCACAAGCCCACCAGCCTTGCTCCTTGCCTCCCTCATTGCTCAACCTCCTGGCAGGGTGAAAAGCATGTGACCCAGAGGTTTCTTCCACCCTTCCATTCTTCCAGGAGTGATGCCTGGCTGGATGTGCCTGTATCCACAAAGAAACATCCCTGCTGCAACCCAGGTTCCCTTGCCACCCCCTGGTTCCCTCCTGCCCTTGTCCCATGGCAGCAGTGATTGGCCTGGGCTCCATGGCGAGCTGTGAAATGTGCAGCAGCGTTGCTGGCTGGCTGGGGAAGCCGTGCCCTGTGCTGTCAGCCCGGCTGCTGCTCCAGCAGCAAGGCTAACAAAGTGGAAAATGGGAGCTCGCTGTGGGCTGTTGAGCTGGAAACGGAGCCACCTCGCGCTCCCTCCCAAGGCAGTGAGGGGACAGCACCAAGCAGCGAGCGAGTCTCTGCTCCCTGCCCCGGCCCCTTTGCTGGTGGCTGTGCCATACAGTAGTGGCCATCCTTGTCCCTGAGGTGCCACGATGAAGGGGTTTGCTACCAGGAGGGCCCCTGTCATCACACCTACTCCTGAGCAGGTGGAGTGGGACTTGACGTGAGCTGGGCGCACCATCCATGGTGCAGCGCAGGGCTGTGCAGCAGATCCCGGATGTGCCTTGCACACCCTGCCACGTATTGGGCAGCCCCCCTGCTGCAGGGCTGTCCGGGAGCCAGTCCTTCCAGTGGGAAATCCTCCACTTTCCCTCTCCCTGAGGCACAGTGGGGACAGGGAGCTTGGGTTTGTTGTGGCTTTGGCTCTGCTTTGGTGCTGGCACCTTTGGGGCTGGCGAGCCTCATCCCCAAACTCCCCCGTAGCTCCAGCTGCCTGACCCAGTGTTTCTCCTGAAACACTGTCTCCCTCTTCAGCGAGAAGGAAAATTTGACTCACTGGGAAGCTGGATTTGGCAGATGCAGCTATCAAACAAGGGGGGCCCTACCTCCCTACCTGACAAGAGCTCTGCAGGCATGGACACCCTCACCTTCTCTGGGGGGGTGGTGCTGCCTACAAATATGAGAACCACCCTCCTCCCACCCTTCTCTGCCCTGGGAGCCTCAGTGAGGTTCTTCATGGGGCAAAGGGGAATCACCCCTCCTCTCGCTTCAGGCCAGAAATCACAAATGGAGATCCCCCAAACATTTGGGGTGCAGTGGCTGTACTTGGGGATGGAGGGAGCACTCGGGGCTGCCCCTGTGCCCACCCCGTGCTCCATGTGTGTCTGTGGCGTTGCCAGAACTCCGGCATGCTGCAATGAGGAGCCGTCCCAGACTCACTCCTCTGATCCAAGCCTCTAGATTTTGGGGGTCTCTCCCAGTAACTTCTGCCAGCATCCCTATGGGTGCAGGAGGCTCCTGCCAGCCCTGATGTTCCCCGGGCACAGGGAGGGCATCCTGCGCAGGGTCAGGCATGGAGTGGGAGAACTGCTAATTGCAGTCCTCTGACATCTGAGAGAAGCGAAACTCCCTGATTTATGGGTTGGTGGCAATAAAGCTTCGCATCACTGCAAAGGAAATTCACTCGCCTCCAAAACAAGGTTAAATAAATAGCTAATAGGAGCGCTCGGTAATCCTGCAGCACACACACACACACACACACGAGGTGGCACTCGCCTTGTGCCACACTCAGGGTGACAATGTGGCACATGCAGCCACAACCAGTGTCACTTCCCTCCCCCCCCCACCTGATGTGAACACGTAAGGACATACACACAGCTATGCACTCATGGTGATGACCACGCACGCTGTGACACTCCAATTGCATGAGTACTCTGTACCCTGTGCAGGTGGCAGGGGTCCCCCAGCCTCCCTGTGCCTGTGTGCAAGCAGCACCGGCCTTTGGCTTCTCTTAAAAGACCAACAGCAATGCTTTGGTTAGAGTCCCTTAGCACCTGGATCAGCAAAGGATGGAGATGTTACGTGGTAACTGGAAAGCATCTAAAAGCATCCTGCCAGCCACGCGTGGAGCACAGTGCTGGGGACACAGAGCCATGCTGGAGCTGTTCTGCCTGAGGCAAGACTGTCTGGTGTCCCAGGGGCACGAAGCCTAGCAGCAGCATGGCACAGTGCATGGCAGCAGCGGCTCCCAGCTCTGGCTCTGGTTAACCTTGGCTCCGGACACATCTCCTCAGGGTGGGGTGGCCAAGGCCTCAGTACTGACCTGTCTGTGTGGGGATGGAGCGGGTGGGCACAGGGAAGGATGCAGCTGGGGTTGTCACGCCTCTGCAAATCACCCTCCGCTCAACTTGGGCGGGTGTTACGCAGCACTGCCGCTGCCTGCTCCGTGCCTGGGGATGCAGCAGCAGGATTTTTGAGAAAAGGAAATTGCGGGCATGGTGCGGGAGTTTATCCTAGCCCTGCAGCAGCAGGGGAGACCTTGAAATTCCCCTCTCTGGATCAGCGGCAACCACCCCTCAGCCCTGTCAGAGGGACACCAGCATGTTCCTGCTTGTCACCGTGACCTGAAGCACCCATGGGAACAGCCCCAGGGGAAGCAAAGGTGCCCTGGGGAGATGCCAGCCCGAGTGGGAGGGTGCACGGGGCAGAAAGCCAGGCTGGTGCAGCTGCACATCAGCGGGATGCTGAAGGGGCAAGAGGAGGGAGGCATGCTGTGCTGTGCACCCTCGAGCCATCTCCAGAGGCCCAGCAAGCATCTCTGCTGGCTGTGCATGAAGAGCTTTCCCATCAGGCTGGGAACGCTGGCACATTTTTAGACCTTTTGTTCTCTGTATAAATCCGTCTCTGGGAGCGAGTGCGGTCGATTGATTTTGTGCTGCGCTGTGCTGGCAGCCACCTGCTCCATGAGCAGGGACCCTGCGCCTTCCTGCAAAACCCTCTGGCACCTGGGGACGTGGCAGGCAGGGGACCTCTGCGATGGCACCAGAGAGGGCTGGCATGTCCTGCAAAGTGGGGTGCTCCGCGTGATGTGTAGACGAGAGGGGAGAGCGGGTGAGGAGGGGGTGAGCGTTTATATGGGGGAACGGGGGTATGGGTGCTTCCCATATCTTCAGCAGATCCATACTGTATGGAGAAAGCACAGTGTCCCCAGCAGAGAGAAGGGACCAGGAATTACAACTGCCCTGAGCTGAACCTGGGGATGGGGAACAGCTCCTGGAGCCGGCTGGGAGCTGTGGGCTGGACAGGATGGGAATGGAGCTGAGCGATGCAGGAGGGGTGCTGCAGGTGACCCAGCCAGGCAGGATGAGGATGCTGTCCTCCCTCCTCTGGGGCCACCACCCAGCTCAGGATCCCCCTCCCACCTCCTCTGGCCCCGTGGGTGATGGCACCTGGCGAGCAGCAGGAGGCAGGTGAGACCCTGGCGACATTTACACTGCACAAAAGGCCGTATCAATAAAGGCGGGCGGGCACACGGCTCCACGGCGAACATCGCAGTGCTGCCGGGGAGCTTTTCCCCCCATAATTGCGGTGTGTTTGCTGCGCTCCCGCTTTGCCATGGCAACGCTTGCCTGGCGCGTGAATGTGCCTCGCAGCACATATTGTTTCGGAAAGGTCACTGCCGAGTGTTGGTGGGCAGAGCAGAGTGCGCTGCTTTTATTTCTGCATATTTATGAAGGGGGAGATGGAAGGTAATTACAGCCCCTTATCAAGAATTAGTCTTATGATGGGCCAGTGAGTTGCTGGGGATGAGCCCTCCGGGGTGGCTGAACCTCGCCACAGGCAGACGTTGCGGCTAGGCACAGTCCTGCAGGCAAACCAGGCACCGGCACGTGCTGGGCAACAGGCACGGCATGACATGGCAGTGGGGTGCAGTACTGCGGGGCACCTTGGGGCATGGGGCACCCTGTGGGATCACGGGGCACTGTGGGTTGCCATGGGATGGAGCACCATGGGGTACCATGGGATGTGACATCAGCGGTTGCTGTGGGACAAGGACAGCGGCAAGCGGTACCAAACCCCAGCCCTGCACTCCTGGCTTGCCTGCAGCTGGGGATTAAAGATGACCCAATACAGCATTGTGTCCATGGGTGGCAGTGCCACTGATGTCCCTGTTCCCCACAGGGACCTGGTGGCTCCCTCTCTGTCCCCATAGATGAACCTTGGCAAAGCCCTGGCTCCCAGCACAGGAACAACCAGGGATAGAGCGGCATCACTGTGCCTGCTCCCATCCCAGTACTACCAAAACAGGACCTGAACATACTCGAGGGGGATATCCCAGCCGAAAGCATTCCCCAGGTGTGGGAGCCTGCCTGCCCCATGTAGGGATGTCTCTAGGCCAGGAAGCTCAGCACTAATCTGGCCAGCCCAGCATGACCGCTGACATTCAGGTGCCCTCCTGGAGAGGAGGGCAAGGAAAAGGGGCCTCCTCCTCTGCCAAGGTCCATGCATTCCCTTTTTCAGGATCCTCTTCGGGCCCCTTGCAGCCTCTCCAGCACCTGGGGAGCCAGGGGGGTTAAATATTCAGGAGCACTCACTGCGCACATTTTGTAAAGATCAAGCAGGCTTCCAGGTCTGGAGAGTTACTCACAATTCACTTCCCCTGCTGCCGGGGATGCGGGCTCGCGCCTTAATTAGTTCACAGAATGATACATTTTTAAAGTCATTATTTCCGGACATGTTCAACATTACAGCATTTACTGTGCTCCAGTTGCGCAGGCGGCTGCTCTGGTGTGCTCCCCCCTTGAGGACCTGCACCCCACAGGGATGGGGCACATGGAGAGTAAAATGGGAGACATGGGGGGCTGTGGGGATCGAGCAAGGAAGGGTCCCGGAGGGGATGGACACCCCTGTCTCCTCCCTGCCCTGCTGCAGGTCTCTACATTGCCTGGGGGTCCCTGGAGACATGCAAGATCCCTGCCTTGCCTGGGGACACGGGGACACTGATCCCTCCCCTGTCTAAGGGTAGGGGGACACTGATCCCTGCCCTGCCTAGTGGGGATGGGGATATCAATCCCTGTCCTTCCTGGGGACACTGATCCCTGTCCTGCCTGGGGCCATGGGGGCTCTGATCTGTGCCCTGCCTGGGGCAGTGCAGGCAGCGCAGCAGCAGCTCACATACTCCCTGGCACACTGCATGCAGGCAAGTGCAGAGGCAGGGCCCGAGGCACCCTCGCAGAGCTGGTGTGCCCACCAGCAGCAGCCCCGCAGTAATTGTGGGTCTGCTTGCATTTAATCACAGCCTTCGGAAAGTGCCATGGAAACCACCCCAGCGCTGCACCCGGGCTGGGTGACAGGCTCCCAGTACCCATTTGGGGATGTACCTCCCACGCGTGGCTCTGTTCCTGGATCCACTGCTTGGGCTCTGCCACCAGCCCTTCTCCTCAGCTCACCCTCCCCAGCCTGCTGCCTACTGCATCCCTTCCCACTGCAGCATCCCTGCTCCCAACACCTCTCCACTCTTCAGTGTCCCCTCTCTTCTCCTGACCCTTCCCTGATCCAGCCCCTGGTTCCTGCTTGGAAACAGGATTTTTGCAGGTTTCAAGAGATATTTCGGCACTGAGAGAACAGGGTCACTGTCCTTGGCATTGAAATTTGGGGACTAGTGATGCATACAATGTGCAACCCCTGATGTGCTGCCCTCTTTGTGCTCCTGCCATTCATGCTCTTCCTGTGCTATCAGCATGTGTCCCCAGCCTGTCTCAAGTCCTTACCCTCCACCCTGGTGTGGACAGCTGGGCATTGTGCTGGCAGGTTTCCCCCTTGGCAGACTCTGCCTGTGAGATTTCACGTGGCTTCCAGACTCGCACCCAGGGGGGCACCAGGTAGGCGTGATGCCAGCCTGGGTGCTGGGTGATCACTGACTCCTGCAGACTCACCTCTGTGCTGTGAGACATGACGTACTTGGGGTGGGTGCCCCAATTCTCGCCCATGCCACAAGACCCCCATGGGGCTGAGGTGGTGGATACGGCAGCCAGGTGCTTGCCTGGATGTGTAGGCAGGGGTAAGGGTGCTGCAGGTAGGGCAGGACAGGCAGAGAATCCCAGGGACCACCACCTTCTCCCTCCCCACAGTCTGCCTTGGCCAGTGAAGGGATCTGGGGAGCAAACCAGCATGTGCTGCTGTGCTGGGCCAGGGCTCTGTGCAAATCAGTGGCACTATCTTACCAGCGTACAGGTTTTAGGGACATTTCTCAGCTTCTCCATGGCCTTGGAAGCTGCTGGATCTGTATTCTTCCCCACATGGAGTTTGCCAACTTTGGAGGAAGTTGTTGTGGGCACGAGGATCTTTGTAGCCAGCTCACCTGCCTTCCCTCCAGCCCAGGGTGGGGACTTGGATGCTTCCACATCCTTCCCATCTGCAAGTTCATGCAGGGTGTCCCCCCATGGTCATCAAGGTGGGAGTGCAGGAATCACCTGTGAGATGCTGACACACTCCAGACCTCTGTGGGAAGCCCTTCCGCATGGGTTGTTTCTGGTGGCTGTGGCCTGGGAGACACCAGTGCTGTGTCCACCTGACTGAGCAGTCCAAGAGAACAGAGGATGGCGCGTCTTGCTCATGGCAGCTATGGGTCAAACCTGGGCAGACCCAGGGGAGATGGGGACCTGGAAGTGTGGTAGGTAGCAAGGCTTGCTTGGGCTTCCCACTTGGCTACTCAATACACATGCAGGGCACCTCGGAAATGCCGGGTCACCCAAAACCCACCCAGGTCCATCAGCACTTGGTGGCAGGTGGGAAGGCCTGTGCTCTCCTGAGTTTTCTGGGAAAGAGCTTGGGATGTGTTCATTCTCGCAGCTGCCAGCAGAAGAACCCAGTGCTGTTGCTGCCTGGACACCTTGGTGTGGCTCTGGAGGGGCACAGGTGAGTGAAGTCCATCACGTGGGGGCCCTCTTCTCCCACAGATTTGGGTCCCTGCTTTGCTGCATGCTGTCTTGGACCTGGCTTTGTCAGGACACGCAGGCTGGGATGCAGAGTGAGGTGCACCAGGAAGGCTCTGCAGCCAAATCGCTAAACTGCCTAGCTTGCAATGGAGCGATAACTCAGGCGCCTCCGGGCTCTTGGTTCATTATCTCGCCTGTATGTTCATTAATCAACAATTCTTATGTAAACAGACACATCCCCAGCCCTCTGCTTCCCATCACCCTGGCAACAGCACAACAGAGCCGACCCTCCTCTTAGGATGTGCTCTGGGTTCCCAGCCATTACAGCCCTGCCTGTAGCTTTTTGCCTGCTCCCTTTGCTACCACAACTTTTCCTCCCACAGGCATTGAATGATCAAGCCTTCGGGCTCCTCTTGCCCAGCGTTGGACCTCTCTATCTCCAGCAGCTCCTGAGGTAAGGAGCGGGGAAGCAACAGTGTGATGGGGCTGCACTTGGCTGCTGTCCTCCCCAGCCGGTGCATGGCCAGGACCTGGTGAACACAGACCGTGAGGGTGAACGCTGGTTACAGGTATCATGGCAAGGGCCACCCAGACCCATTGCAATGCGGTGAAAGCCAAAGCCAGGCTCACACAGAGCTGTGGGTCAAATGGGGCTGGGCAGCCATCCATCCCAGCGTCTTGCGGGGCGGGTGATGGGTGTCTGGAGACAGGTTCAGAGGTGCCTGCCCTATTCTAGTTTGGATGGTCTCTCTCCAAAGCTCTCCCAAAGCAATGAGAAGATATCCTGTCCTGCTGTCTCCATCAGGACCCTCTGCCAGGGCAAGAACAAATCCTGGAGCTCCCTCAGGACCTAGACAGGAGCTCCCAGTGAAGTGTGCTGCAGGCAGGGGACCGCTGCCTGCTGGGGGCTGCTCCCCAGCAGGACAGCTCTGGTGTGGAGGAGGAAAGCCCTGTACGGAAGCTGAGAGAAGCCGGAGGAGCCCAAGTCATTTAAGGTTGAGGAGAAATGTTAAAGACAGCAGGAAAAGCAAACATTAGTGGTAGCCATGCGGCTAAGGGGAATATGAAGGGCTTTTACAAATATATCAAGGGGAAAAGGAAATACTGGAGAGTCAAGACAAAGTAGGCCCATTAATAAATGAGGAAGGATATTAAATTAATGATGATTCTCAAATGGCTGAGTTAGTGAACTACTTATTGAGATCTGCCTTTAACAAGAACAACAAGGGAAAGTGGCTGAGACAATCAGAAAGCAACGAAGGATGCTGGAATTGTCCTAGATGAGGAAGGGGACTGCCAGGCTACGAGCCTCGGATGGCAAGTGCCCCATATTGAGCAGTGCTGGTGGAGCCCACCCCGTCCAGAGCAGAGGGAATTTGGTCTATGATAAGCTGCAGCATCTGGAGCAAACTGGTGCTTGGCAAAAGGCCCAGAGCAAATAAGGGGTCTGGGGGTACTACAGCTCCTTGCCTTGAAACTGGATGAGGCCATGGCCATGCTGGAAGAGAGGCTGCCAAGAGCCCCAGGTATAGCACAGGCTGCACGGACCCTGTGCAGTTGAGAGGCTTGGGGACCCTGGGGAATGGCAAGCACGGAGCCTGTATTTAAGAAGGAGGGGGCACAGGTCCAGCTGCCTGGGCCTTAGTCCTTAGTTCATTAAAGTTTGTCTTTGTAAAACAGAAGCCTCTGCCACTGACCTGCCTCTGTTTATCCTCCCACTTAATTTGCACTGAATCAACTAGTGACTGCTCAGGCCAAGGTTCTTCCTGTGCCCAGCTCTCCACCACTGGGAAGGGGCTTTTCTGTCCTTCTGGGAAGCTTGACAAATCCCCAGAGACTCCTCAGCTGCTGCTACCTGAAAAGGGCCAGTTGGATCCCCAGGATCAAGTCAAGGCAGCACAGACCCCTGCCTGTCCATCCCCTGGGCTCTGCAGGAGCCAGCATGGCTTAGTGCCCCTGGCTGTGCCCGTTGATAGGGGAGCAGGAGCCGGTGCATCCTGAGCGGTGTCCCACACTTGGGATGTGTCCCCATATGGGGTATGGGGAGAAGTGCCTAGTGTCCACCTGAGGATCCTAGGCTGGGTCCTGTGGGATGGAATGGGATGGGATGGGACGGGATGGGTTGGGATGGGATAGACTAGAATGGAATTGAATAGATGCACATCCTGCAGCAGAGCTGGTCAGAGACGTGGGGCAGAGCCCATGCTCCTGAGACCTGGGGGCTCAGCACAGCCCCACTCAACTTCTCCTGCCTGCCCCTGCCTCAGTGAGGTGCAAGTGTCCCAGGGCTGCACAGGGGGGACAAAGGCAGACCCTTCTCTTTCCCAGTTGCACTGGGAGCCAGGGCTGCATTGTGGCAGAGCCTGTCCTCGACCAGTTGGGAGAGAACGGCCCGTGGATGTGCCATCTGACAAAGGGGTCTGTGGGGGACAATGTCCGGGAAACGAGGGTCCTTGTCAATGTTTTATGGGCCCAGGCATCCCCAGGGTGTGTTTACGGGGCAGTAAATTAAAGCACTCAGCCAACTGACATTTGTGTTCTGCAAATGCGATTATTATGCATGATTAGCAGCCAAGTGCACTGAAAAACCCACACTTGCAGCATGCGGGAGTGGGACGCTCGCCTGGCCTGCCTGTGTCTCCTCACTCTGGAGATGCAGCCCTGGGCAGGCACCTTCTCCCTGGAAAAGCCTCTCCAGGGGCCAGCATGTAAAGACGAGCCCATTGCACACACGGGCAGGGACTCCCAGCAGCACCACCCTGCCCCTCGGCTGAGCGGCCCCAGCCCCTCTGTTCTCTGGTCCCTGCCTGCTGGGGATGGACTGTGCCAGCCAAGGAACTGAAAGATTTTCTTTCCAGCTGCTGACCTGACTTTCCAAAGGAATGCATCCAAACCCACTTTTTAGCTTTAATTATTTATCTGTAACCAATTTGGCAGGAAAACCAGTTAAACGAGTGGGTGATTAATGACCTCCTGATTTGCACAGGTACCTAATTTAAATGTCTATATAATATATAAGCGCATTTTGGAGATGCTTCGATGGCTCGGTTCAGTCCCTAGCTGCTTGGACGTGTGTGCAGATGGCGCTGGGAGGACCATTTCTTGGTGAGCCAGTGCCACCATCATGCTGGAGCATCTCATGTCTCCCACCAGGTCTAGGAGCATGGGGTCTGTTTGCCCCAGGGATCCCACTGTGTTTGCTCCATGACCACAGCTGTGCTCACCAAGTGTCTCCCTTGACAGTGTTTCTCACCGGGGAAGGTGTGACCCAGATGGAAAGGAGCCGCCAGGACAGAGGAGGGTGCCGTCTCCTGGGCAAAGTGCCCTGTGCCTGAGCCAGGGAGAGACAGGCTGTAGTGGCTGCTTATCGCAGTGTGGGTCTGGTGTCAGACTGGTCTCTTGGCCCCCAGGATGCTTTGCAACTTGGACCAGCGCTCCCACCTCAGCTGGACACAGATTTTGGTTGTCACTCACCAGCATGCACAGCAGAGCCTGGCAGGCTCTTCCCTCCTGGCCTGTGTGGCTCAGAACACCCCTGTTCTCCCCCAAATCATCCATCCTTCCCACCCCTTGACTGTGCCATGTCCAGGCACTGTCTGTGAGATGGACAAATCTGTATGCAGACTCTTTGGCATCCCAACAAGTGGCTTGATGTCCCAAGCTGAGAACATGCCTATGCAACACCTTGCAGCCCTCAGCCCTGGCTCCCAGAGGGACAGAGACACTGTGGATGGACAGCAGGAACCCCAGTACCTCCATGGCTGCTCCCCACTGGGGCAAGTCAGAGCCAAGGCTGAGGGCTGATGGACCCTGAAGCCTCCCCATGTCTCTGCAGATCAGGGCTGTGCCATTGGCTGAGACAACTTGGGGATGGAGGCAGGGGGATGCACCTCACGGCAACAGGGAGGAGCCAGGAATGGGACCATTGTTGAGATAGAAATGGTGAATCCATTAATCTTCAGAAATACAATTCACCGTGCAAAACAGAAAAGGAAAAGAGACACCTCATTTGTTATCAGGTGCATTGTGAGAGTCAGGTTCTTTAATTATCTCACCAAATTCTACAGCCCATTCATCAAGTTGCCACCACCAACCTGCCGAGATTACCACCCACAGACCATCTGGGGAGCTGCAGAGGGAGCTGAGGCACTGCTGGCCCCCCGGCAGGCATGCACGTACGCACTCTGCAGCACAGGCATGCACACTGCTGGGGCTGGTCCTCACCCCTGGAACCCCCCTAAAGGCAGTGCCCGTGGGCTGCAGTGGTAGAGCAGCCCCTGTCCCTGCTTGGGAATTCAGCTCCCCAGAAACACTGGGCAACCCAGTGCTGCCCGGCATGTTGTTCCTAATGTGGAGAGATGGAAAGCGGTCCAGGGAGATGACATCATCCTCAGGGGACAGGCCAGAGGCCAGGGGGGTAGGTAATTGGGACTGATGTCCTCTGCTCCACGGTTTTAGTAATTCCTGTGGGCTGAGGGAATCAACTCCCAGCCTGGGGCAGAGCCTGGGTCTTGCATATGCTGGGGCTGTCGCACCTGTAAGTCCCTTACAGCTCCCAGTGCTTGGGTTTGGCTTTATCCAAGCTATGGCTGAAGCTTCACCTCCTTCATACCTGGGTCTAAGAGCCCAGCAGCTCTCTGTTGGGGTGTCAGCCACAAGACTGCACCAGAGAGACCCTCCCCCATGCACCTGCAGTCACCTGGGTGTGTACCCAGGAGCGTGGTGAAGGCACAAAGGCAGTCAAGGCATATATTGTTTCATCTTGGCTGAGCTCCTTGGGAAGCCCCTTCTGGGGTGCTCTGGTGGCTCAGAACTATCTGCTGCAAGGATGGAGGGGACTACATGAGGGGAAAGATGAGCCCATTCTGCCTCCTTAGCTGTGTATTACATCTGCCATGCTGGGTGGAAATGCCCAAAAGAAAAGGCCGTGTCAGGTGCTGCCGTGCTGAGCAGGAGCAGGGCTCTGCAATGGAGACAGCTCCAGCTCCTGTACTGGCAGAGCTGGGGAGCAGAGTTTGACTGCAAATACCCGCCATGCAGAGCTCGTGGGCTCACAGGTTTTTGGGGACTTTCGGCTGTCTCTGGCACAGCTGTAGCCAGGCCTGGCTCAGCATCACCTGCTGCCAGCACAGTGCTGGAGACCTGGGCAAGACTTCTGTGTATCTTAGTTCCTGCTGTCCCTCCTGGCATGAGGCTGCTCAGACAGAGGTAAGGGCTTCTGTCCAGCCACCGGTGGGTCAGGAGGGGGTGCTGATGGGATGGACGCAGGGACCAGAGGATGGTCATGGCAGCAGATGCATGAGCAAGGAAGATGGAAAGGAATGTGACTTGAGATGCTGAGAGATTGGAAACCTCTCTGGGATACAGCACCTGCCATCAAAAGCAGCGTCTGAGTGTTTTTTATAAGAGCAGGGAGATGCCTGCCTGGATAAATTCTCCATTTGAATAAAGTCAGAAAGGCAAGAGGTGGCTGCACCCCACCTTGCTCCTGGACCCCTGCTCTGAACCTGGACCCAGGTGCATGGGTGTGGGGTACACAGGCCTGAGCCCCACTCTCCCTAAGCAGGACTGCTCCTCCTCCACCCTCTCCAAACCCTGGGGACTGGGGATCTCCCCACCTCCTGCAGCTGGGGATGGAGCTGGTCTGGGAGTTCCTGGGGCACACCAGTCCCGTGGAGGGCTGGACGGGGCTCCTGGCTCCCTGCCACCTTCCCCCAAACCTCCAGTGAGGAAAACTGGTTCCGGCCCATCTGGAGTCCAGATCGGCTTCGGTGAGTAATAAGGGAGTGGGAAGGAAGGCAGACATCTCCCTGCTCTCCCCGACAGCGTGGAGGAGAGAACAGACTATCCTGGGAGCGCAGATGCAGTGGCACAGCACAATGCACGGGGTGCTCTTAACCCTGCTGTCGCTGGGACAAGCAGAGGAGAGGTGGCTGTGATGGCCAGACCTCAGGCTTCATCTCCCATCACTTTTCCATGAGGGCAGGAAGGAGACCTCCCACCCTGAGCACCCCAGGAGAGGCCACGGTGATGGCCACAGGGCACAGTGTGGAGTCCTCTAGACTGGGCAACCTCCCATGCTTACAGCCCATGGGCTGTGGCTCTGTGGTTGCTCTTTAGCTCAAGCCGTGTCTGGGGACGAGAGGTAAAAAGCATTGCGGATGCCCTCAGCAAACACTACCTTTAGTGTGAAATCTTGAGCAGAAGCAACCTCGCAAAGGCCACGAGCAGCCAGAATGGGGAGAGATGTTTATGCAGTGCTGTCACTGAAATCACCTCCTTTTTCCCCAAGGTGCCAAGTGAGTTTAAGACCTGATGGAAAGCCAAGCTTCTCCTGGGTGCGGTGATCATGTAACCGCTGTGCAAGGGGCATGGCGACCCTGGAGCAGGAGCAAGATGTTTCCTCTTCAGGGTGTTGAGGCACCTCAGCCCTCTGTCAGCATCGCTTGCTCCAGGGCACTGCCAACTGTGCGGTTGCTGCCCCTGGGATTGGGACCCCACCAAGCCTCCGGAGCTGCCATGTGGTGTTTTCAACTCAGACAGGTCCCTGCATGGCCCCTGGAGCTGTGATGCCCTGCACGGGATGCCCATATCCAAGCACCATCTCCTCCAGTCTGGGATGGAGATGCAGCATAATGCAGAAGCCAAGTGTCTTTTGCTATGAATATTTGGTTTTTTTCATTTTTTTTTTTTGGTCGAACGAAAACATTTCTGCAGGGAACTACTGTGACTGATTACATTTGTCAGGGTTTTTATCAAGCAATTGAAAGAGCCAGAGATTTTTGGAAACCAAATAAGTGAAATATTTTGTCTGGTCAAAATTGTTTCCAGTAAAAATCCCCAGAAAACATGGAGAGAAACTGCTGTAGAAAATTTGCAGTGCAAATTAAAATGTGTTTTTCCAAGGGAAAACAGCTATGGGGAAAATAAATTTCTTAGCACCATTGCTGGAAGAATGCTCCATGCCAAAGGCATCACCCCATGAGAGCACCCTGGGGAACAGGTCTTGGCTGCCCTGCAGGTGCTTGGTCCTGAGAGCACAGTGCCAGCCCAGGGACAGTGGGTCTTGACTTTTCCCTCATTTAACTGGAAATGGCTGCACAGATTTTACTCACGTTTCCCCCCAAATGTCACCTTTAGGCCACAGTGGAGGGATGAGGATTCCAGGTTTAGCGTGCTGCATCTGGCCTCCCTTGCGCAGTGGCTGGCAGGGGAGCGGGTGGAGGGGACGTGGTGAGGACACCCTTGGGCTGACTCACTGCTGATGCTGTAGAAATGCTCAGGAGATGCCTTAGGACGGGGATTCACAGAAGCTGAGCTGCTGCAGGGTTCCCTCTAAAAAGGTCTTAAGAAAGTCCAAGGTAAGGGATGGGCAGGGAAGGATGAGGGCAGCGAAAACATGTTCACATCCTCTCTTGTCCCTTTGGCTTAGAGGCTGGAGCCCTTTCTCTAGCTGCCAGGCTTCACCGATGGATTTGTGCCCTGAAAAGGGAGAGGGCAGCATCTTCTTCAGTCAGGAGCTCTGCCAGGAATGTCCCCAAGGCTGCAAACCTGCAAAGATGTAGCCTTTTACAAAAAAGGCCAAAGAACTCCCTGCTCCTGGATCCCAGCGTGGTCACTGGAGCTTCTGCTGGGGCTACTTCTCAGGGAAACCCAGCACAGTCTGGTTGCGCCATGCCCTGGGGAGTCTGTGCCACCGTGCCACAGGGCTATGCTATGCCCTGGGGACCCCAACACAGGGCTGTGCCCTGCTCTGGGAACCCTGTGCCACCCTGTCATGGGCCAAGACATTCCAGCTGCACCTCATCTTGGATGTTGAGAAATATGGCGCAGCTGAACAGAGTTAAAAGTTTTTGGCGGAGTCAGACTTGAGCCTGTGGAGATGAACAGAGACCAGAAGCCAAGATGAAGGGGCTGGGGACCAAGTTTGCAGCCTTCCTGAGCCCAGTGGGGGCTGTGATTTGGGACCTCTGCATCTGTATGGCATTCCTCATTGCTCCTGATGCTGTTCCAGCAGCTCTGGGGACATAAGGAGCCTCCTCTTCTTTAAACCTTGTGCAACCCCGGCATGGCACAGTACAGTCTGATCTCTGACCCTGGAGCAGGCTGAGCTCTGTGCTGAATGAGCTGAACTCCCAGGTTAAAAATAGCTCATGACCATGCAAATCACCAGCTGGATATTAATGCGGATGCAAATAGACCCTGGCAAAGCTGGCAGAGACGCCTTGCCCAGCCATTCTTACCTTGATTTTGCAACCTACAGGCTTTTAACATCTGCTGCTGCTGGTAATTTATTAGGCTGGGTGGCAGAGGCTTGTAAAGCGCCAGTGCACAGATGACAGAACCCCTATGGATCACCACTGTCCTGGGCTCAGCCAACACTTGGGGAAGCTCCCACGGGTCAAAGGGAAGGGGATGGGACTGTGAAGGGCTTCCCAGCATTGGTTCCAGCTAGTGCTGGTGGTCAGCATGACTGAAACTGCCAGCACGGGGATAGGTAAATAATAGAGCCCCAGGTTGTACATCTGGGTGCTGCACACACCACACTGAACTCTGCAGCTGCCACTGTAACGGCCCCCAGGGAGGTTTGAGTACCCCAAAAATGCCAGCCCAGGAGTGAGCAAAGCAGCTGTTTCCAGCAAGCTGGGTTCTCCACCCATGAAACGCCTCAGCAGCCTGCGCCCCTGAGAAAAAGCTATTTCCCATCTTTGTTGAAACACTGTGCATGTCAGATGTACTGCTCCTGCGGGCACAGCAATAGTCAAGAAGAGCCAGAGCACTCCACGGGCAGAGAGAGTCATGTGAAAAATGCTCTTGTTCCCTCTTAAGATGCTTGGAAGGAGCCTGAGGGCTTTAGCACTGTGCCGCTTTGGTTTAAGTTTCTCTAATGAGGTTTGCCTTCTATTACTGTCAGGGAACATTTTTCATTGTTGAAGCCACTGTAAATGCAAAGCCTTAAAAATGAGTTTCCATTTCAGATCTGACAGCTCAGCTGCTAATGTAAAATAGAGAAAAACCACAGATCAGGCTGCCTTTTAGTGCAATTAGCCCTCCAAATGGAGCAATTTACATTGGCACGCTTGTGTATCTTCCTGCAGAAGGGAAAAAAAAAAAAAAACCCACCCTCATTACTTAAGCTCAGACCTTTATGAACAGAAATGAGAGAAAGAGGGAAAAAACACACCAGAGACCATAGCTCTGGGATGTGCACTCCCATTCTCGCGCTGCTACGCTGCCTACTGTGTGCTGGTGAGATGCTGGGTTTGTCAATAAGCGCCGGGCCGGGTTTGCACGTGGTGCCTGACCCCCACCCCAGTGTGCTCCTCAGTGCGATTCCTTGTGCTGGTCACGGTGATGGTCCCTGTGGGGGCCAGGGTGGCTGCGGTGTGTTCCCCATGCCAAATGCTCCACTGTCCCTCCTCTGCCGGATGGGTTTACAGATTAGAGGCTCTGTTCAATTTTTCAGTCCCTGCAAGAGCCTGCAGTGTGCCAGCACTGCTGCTGTGCCAGCACCCTTTCTGTCATGTGTGAGGTGACCGGCAGCACGCCCATGGTGCAAGTCCTCCCAAAATGCACTTCTGGAGGAGCTGCCATTTTCTTGTCAACACCAGCCGGGCTTACAACCTCGCTCCCCTCACCGGCTCCGTGCTTGCATCCTTAATATCCACCCAAGGCCAGGGCCCTGCAGCCCCAGCCTCTCTCAGAATAAAATAAGGTTTCTTTGAGGTCTCAGTGCTCTGATTCACGTGTTGCTCTCACCTCCTCCTCCCCTCCCCACTTCATCCGTCCAGCTAATGAGGCCAGAGCAGCTCTGTCCAGAAGGTCTGCGCACAACCCCTTGCCTGCGAGGGACACGGGGAGAGAGCAGACCTTGAGACGCAACCCAGACGCAGCCAATTCCAGCAGCCCCTCCATGCATTTATTAATACCATTTGCAAGGATGAAATCCAGCTGCCTTGGGAGGAGGAGGCAGGCAGGACGCTGGTGGGGAAGCCCATCCCTGCAGCAGGCAGGGGATTGACACTCCTTGCAGGCAGAGGTGGGGACAAGCTGGATGAAGCTGGCTCAGCGATGCTGGGTGGGATGTGCTGCTGCTCTGGGCAGCAATAAACCAACGTTAGCTGAGCACCTTATGAGCTGTTTTGAACTCGAGGACAGCCTGGCTGTAGTGGGGTGATCTTTGCCCACTGGCCCCATAGAGAACAGGGCTGAGCCTGGTGCGCTGCAGCCCAACACGGTCACTGAGCCAGGACTCCAGCTTTTCCACTCCATCCAATCGTCTGACCTCTCTTCCTGGGTGTCCTGCACCTAGATTCATTGCTGTTCCAGCCCTCAGTGCTGGGTTTTGATCCATGGGTCTCTGTGCCGAGTTGGCTGGAGCTGCAGTAGCCATCCCTGTGTACATGTATGCTGTATGGCCGCAGACCCTGGCAAGTTCAGCCCTTCAGATCAGGGATTTCAGCATCTCCTGGGGTGGCTGCAATGGCCTGGTGTCTCTCCCCAAAGCCCCCGTGTCCCATTCAAGGACTGAGGAGCTGCGCTTGTGCCTCAGCTGCTGGGGGGCACAGAGAGGTGGAAGCAGGATGGGTGATGGCTGTCTAGCTCATAAGCAAGGAGAATTAATCCCAAAGGTCTGCACATTCCCTTTGGCCATCAAACTTGTCTCTCATCCCCAAAAATGATCATGTCAAGCTGACACCATGCATTTCCCACAGACCTGTGCTGACTGGGCTGGTTATGCCACCTTCCTCTACCTCCTCCATAATCAAGCTCCATACAAGCCGCTCGGTGCCACTGCCCAGGACAGATGTCAGGCCGACCTTTTCAAACACCATCATGACACCAGCCTGCCCGCCCTCACCCAAAACTTCCCTGCTACTCCTCTGCTCACCCATTATCTGTGTGACAGGGCGCAGAGCTCTGCATCCAACTCCTTCCACCCTCCATACTCCATATCCTCTACCTCTCTCATCCCCTTCCTCATTTCACTCAGCTGGATCCCCTGGGAGGACACGATGGGTCCTGACACACCCCAACAGAACCCCCCCGGCCTTGTTGCTGATGCGGGGCACGTGGGATGCCGCAGGTGTCCGAACGCTGCTTCCCATTGTCTCCCACGGTTGTTTTGTCACTTCGCAAGGTTGGAAATGATCGGCTTCCCGTTCCGCTGATTGCTGTGTATTGCTGCTTTCATTCTCTACAGCTGGTTTCACTTCTGTCTAACGCCACCCGCTTTTCTTAACAGGCCTCTGCTCTCCTGATTGAGGGATTGTCTCTTCGGGTAGCTGGTAAAGTATTCTTCACAGCTCGGAATTATGATTCAAATTTTTCAGTTTAAATGTGTTCTTCCAGCTGATTCAGCTCATAATTGTTTTCAGCTTTGTGGAACTGGCCTGCTCGATGCCACAGGCATGTTCGACATCGGGGGGCTTGATCTGAGCCACATCGTGGCCTCTCCCACTTAAGCAACCAGAGATCAATTCCTCTTCATCTGCCAAGATTGGTCTGATACAGGCTTCCCTATGCTGCATGAAACTTTTTTATTGAGGGTATTGACCAGCAAGTGTGAGGTGCTTGCAGGACACTAGATTTTAAGTACTCTCACGCTGTCCTTCTCTTGCGGTGCAAGAAGCATTTAAGGAGTGGGTTGTTCAGCACCCAGTGCACCCGTCTTCGCTGTTGGGTGCAGCCAGGTCTGCTGGGTGCAGCCGGGTGCTCTGCTCCTTGCACTTGGTGCGGGCCAGCCAGCTGAAAGCAGGTGAGAGAACGGTGCAGCACCCGTCTGGGGCTGAGCGTGGGCTGACTGCGGTCCCATGGGATGGCCATGCCTGAGGGAATGGTGCTTCTGCCTGCACCCTTGAATCCTGTGACAGGGTGTGACCAGCCCTGTCTGCTGTGCTGCCTCAGGGGTTTCAGCCATGGGATGGCATGGGTCTGTCCTGCAGTGCTGATGGTGTGTGGCAGATAGGATCACCCCAAAACCCAGGGAGAGGGACCTGGGAGCTGGTGCCACCACCTGAACCCGGTGTCTGAATGTTATGTAAGTCTGCATAACCATTCCCCTCAGGGCATTCGGAAGTGTCCAGCTGATGCTGCAGCTGGCTGTGGCTGCTTCTCCCAAGACTGACGGTTTATTGACGCCCAGAGGTGCTAGCAATGGGCACGTGTGCCTGCATCCAGACGGGAGCTGCTGTCCCTGTGCCAGCTGAGCTGAGCAGGAGCAGGCACTGCTCCTCCTTGCTCCAGGGACTGTGGCACTGGCTTGTCTGACCCATGGGTCAGCGCCGAGGGCTGCATAGTCCCAGGGACTACCTTACACCGCACTGCTGTCCTCTCTTCTCCAGGCATCAAACGTGCCACTCTTATCTTAGAACAACAGAATGGTTTGGGTTGGAAAGACCTTAAAGGCCATTCAGTCCCACTCCTTGCCATGGGCAGGGACACCTTCCACTAGACCAGGTTGCTCCAAGCCTCATCCAGCCTGGCCTTGAACACTTCCAGGGATGGGGCATCCACAGCTTCTCTGGGCAACCAGTTTCAGTGCCTCACCACCCTCTCCATGAAGAATTCTTCCTAATATCTAGCCTAAATCTAACTTCTTTCCATTTAAAGCCATTTTTCTCCCATCCCGCCTATCTTCAGGCACCCAGTGCTGAGTCCCCACCCATGCTTGCACATGGCCCAGAGAGTGGAGGGCCACTTGGCTCTATCGCATGAAGCTCAGCCTGTCCTGTCAAGGCACAGAGCTCCCAGGCCTGGGATGTGCTGGTCTAGGAGAGTCACCTAGTTATGAGCCCAATCTGGGGTGACTGGCACCACCCCCAGGATCATGTCCCCAGGAAAAGGACCAGGGACACACTGTGCCATCACAGGAGGACAGGGCACTCACTCTAGCCGTGCACTCACAACCGCTCACTTGGGACCACGGTGGGGCTCCCGTTTCCCCAGCCCTCACTCCAGAGACTCCAGAAAAGCTGTCCACTGGTGTGATTTGTCTGGGCCAAACCAGCACATAGGCTTGCTCCAGCTCTGCCTGAGGGCTTTGCAGCTCCTTGAGGCTCCCCAGCCTGGGAAGGTTTTGCTGCCATCAGGCCCCAGCTGGTGTTTGGGTCAGCATCCCCTGTCTGCTGGTTGCCAGCCCTGGGTCAGACCTGGCATAGAAAGTCCAGGCTTTGCTTTCCAGGTGCTGACTCTGCCCTGTACCACTTCCCCCATTCTTCTAGCCCCATGAGCTTCCTGATGCCTGTGGTAACTGTCAGATCCCCACCATACTCTCTTCACTATGTTTTTTTCACTCTTCCCTTTTGCAAATCCATCCCTGTCCTCCTCAGGCTGAAATGTTCCCCAGGCTGCACCTATTTGCCTTGGCCCCCTCCTCCTCCAGCCAGTGTTGTCCTGTGCCATGGGCACGGCCTGAAAACCCTCCTGGGGGGCCCAGCATCCTGTGGGGAGCTGCAGGGGGCTGCTGCCGTCACTTCCCAAAATGCTGGGGTGCAGGGACAGAGGAGGGCAGGCTGGCAGGGGTGGACTGTGCACCCAAGCGTGCCCCTGTGTGACAGGGCTAGTGCAGCTCCAGAAAGTGCTTCCCATGCCTTTTCTGTTATTTAGGAGGGCTCCTCTGGCAATGTTGTGCCCCTGCCCGGGAGGAGGCTGGAAATGGGATGAGGCACGAGGCTCATTGTCCCATATGTGTCCTTCAGCAGCCCTGGCATGGCTGTGGCAGGGTGGAGGGCATGAGGATGGGAGATGGGGCAGGGGATTTTGCTGGTGGGACCTACCACCACTGTGCCTTCGCACGGGGCTGGCTAAGGATGGATCTGTCCCTCTCCTGGCACCGAACCTGAGAATTCAGAGCTAAAACCAATTCCATGTACAAGGCAACGGGTGACTGCATTTTTCATGAGCCAGATGACTGCAAACAAAACAAGTCTTTTCCAAACGGGGGGATAGCTGGGCCTGTGTTCAGCTGCTGCTGCTGGTCACGGTCACTAAGCAAATGAGAGAGGAGCAGATTTGACAGGCCATCATGTTCCTGTGATCCACTGACAGGATCCATCCTCACTCCCCAGCCCCCAGCCAGCTTTTCACACTGGCAGCCGGCAGAAGTGGGCTCCCTGGGGATGCACTGGGGCCACCGACACCAACGCACACGTGAACAGCCAGCGACGCATCCCTCCTCTTGACACCCTCCTCGCCTGGCTGCCCAGTCCTCCCAGACCAGCTTCGGTGCGAGGCTGGGCTGTCCCTTGGGAAGAGCTGTGAGACTTGTTGCTGGCTTTTTCCTTTTTTTATTTTTAACACAATTAATTAAAAAACAGCAGTTGTCTCCCAAAAGACATTGTGGAAAAGCATAAACCCAGGAGCAGCTGGGCTGCCAGGCAGCTCAGGGACGCCCTTCTGCGTTTCACCATGCCGGGGGACACGGGTGGAGGGGCTGCAGTGTGCACCTCTGGGATGGGCATAGCTGGCCAAGGCACAGACAGACCCTGCCAGTATCCTCCTGGCCCCGGTGCAGGATGCAGCTGGGTCCCAGAGCTGCCCCCAGCCCAGGCTGGGTGTCCCCAGATTGGCCGAGCTTTGCAGCAGTCTCCAGCCGTGCCTTTCCCCAGCGGTGCTGAGTATCCAGGACCATCCCTCTGCAGCCAGCAGCGAGCGTGGGGACGCAGTGAGCGTGGGGATGCAAGGCCAGCAGCTGTGAGTAACCCCCACGTTCACAAGCCCCAGCGCTTTGATTTTGGTGCCGTCTAGACGGGAGAATGTATCAAAGCCCAGAAGCTGAGTGCATTTGTGAGAGGGACCTGAAGAGAGCGTGCAGCACACCCCCTGCTCTCCCAGAGCCCGCGTCAAAGGCCTTTTGACTCAGAAACTAATGAGCAGGTTCCCTAATGACTTCCGGAAATACTGCCGGAGCCCGGAGCGAAGTGTTGGGAGCCTGGGAAGGGACTGGGAGCTGTTTTTTTCCTGCAGAACATGGGTTTTGAGCATAGGTCTACATGGACATGGTGGAGATGTTCTCCTGGATGGTGGGAGTGGGTGTCTCTGGGGTACCGGACATAGGAGGGGTGTGGTGTGCTGCAGGACTGGTGGTGTTTAAATGGGGATTTGGGTGTGGTCTGACTTTGCAACTTGTCCAGAGGGGTCATTGGAGAGTGCGGGGTGACTGCCCTGCTTTGCTCCCCCCTTTCATTGAAAATGATATCTGAATCGGTGTTTTAATGATAAATAGATAACAGATAAATAGATAATAATAAATAGATAATGATAAGTAGAGCCAGCAGTGAATGACAGGTGCCACCCTTCACCTGCCAGGTGCCAGCCCTAGTGTGTGCCCGCTATACATCTCGGGAAAAGAGCCTGCTCCATGAAACCAGCAAGGCAGGGTACCCTGGGAGCTGGTGTGAGGGATCTTCTCTCACCAAGCCTGTGGGGGTCCAGGTGTTCCCCAACCTGTCCCATGCCTGGCATCACCAGCAGCACTGTGGGGAGCCCAGGCTCGTGCCCTCTGTGGGATGGGTGCTGCAGTGTGCTCACCCAGTCTCCCACCAATGCCTGACCCATTTAGAGGAGTTGAAAGAGCATGGCTAAGCTTGGGTGTAGGGGTTGATTTATTTATTTAAGTCGAGGCAGAACCTTCCTGATGTAAAATTAATTCTGGTAGGCGAGCGACAGCTCTGCACCTGCAATGGAAATGGCTCAAGCCCCAGTGCTGGATTTGGGTCCCTAAAGGTGCAGGCAGAATGTCCCCAGCTGACAGCGTCTCTAGAGTGTACCGCCTGGGTAGGGCACAGCCCCCATGGGCAACCCTAGCCTTGGGTGCCTTGTCTGCATGTCATGGGCAGCACTGGGAACCCCTGAGGCTTTCCAGCAATGTATCCCCAATGAGTCAGGTCCCCCAAAAGGCTGTGATACTGCTAAATTTGGGGCACCCATTCCAGCTGCAGGGGCCATCCTGATGGGAGTCCTAGGAGCCTGAAGTCTTCTCCTGTCCCTTTCTGGGGCAGTGCTCCACCACCCCCCACACTGCACGGCTGCCACCACAGCAGTGGGCTGCTATGCTCGGAGCCTACTGGAGCCTGCTCCGGGATGTGTGGGCTGCTCTCAGTGCCGGTGCAGCAAGTCTGGGGGGGGCCTTAGCAACAAGCAGGCAACTCTCTGCCCATTCAGAGGGAAATGGAGCTGCTGGAGTCAGAGTAAATAATTAAAGTTGTTAACTGCAGAGGAGAAAGCAGAGACAATGGAGGGAGCTCAAGCAGAAAACCCAGGATTTGCTGCGCCAGCTCTCCTGGGCACAGTCATTCCATTGCCCTTCTACCCAGTGCCCAGCTTCCCTGGGATGCTGCCCCTGCTGCGTCCCCATTGTCCCCCCTACTGCCAAGCACGGCTTTGCAATCTTCTCCCCATTTTCACACCTCGGCTGCCGGCTTTCACACTGTTGTTTCCTTCTGGTGCTGTTGCAGCTCGCCCTGACTGCCCATATCCCCGTGGGTGCCTGTCAGAGCAGCCGCCCACCATCGCTCTTCATCTTTTCCTCCTCTTCCTCCTCCTCCTCACTGGCAGCCCCCCCTGCTCTCCCAGCACCCGTCCCCATCTCATAGGGAAGCCCCCTTCCCACGTGCGTGCCTATTGATTTGTCTTGTTTTGCTGCTCCCTCCTGTGCTTCATAAATGTCAACTTTTTTCTCTGACAAAGAAATTTTGTGGTAATGACTCTTTGTGCCGCTTCTAAATCCCCAATTACATAAGGAGCAGCAGCACAAAGCCATTCCCTTTGGTGGAAATCTCCGCGTAATCCCTTTTCCAGAGAAGCAGCCCGCCAGTGACACGCTTCTAACTCTTTGTTTGTTCTTTTGGATCAAATCTAACTGATTGCCGTGACTAATTAACTTTCCCTTTCTTCGGGCCTCTGTTGTCTTAATTAATTTCACAAATACTCCATTCCCAGCTCTCAGCCAACAGGCTCGGTGGCGCAAATCACTGGCGAGCAGCAGTGGTGAGGACGGTGCCTCTGGTGGGGCTTGCGGTGGTGCCAGTGCTCAGGGCCGGGCTGACCTTGTGGGCAGTGAGTGCGGTTTCACAGCAGAGACACCCACCTGGCCATGCCCCTGCTGTGCCTGAGCCACCTGGCCAGGCTGCGGGGTGGGATGCTGGTGCTGGCTTGGGTGCACCAGACATGGGGCAGGAGGCGGCTCATCGGAGGTGTGCATGGGTGCACTATCAATCAGCTGCTGTTTCCTATGGGGCTTCCCATGCAAGGCTTAATTTGGGTCCTCTCCCCTTTCCAGCATGTGCCGTATCCTAATCTTTCTTTGGGGTGTTTTCCCCTGACCTGCAAGCCCCTTCTGAGTCAATGCACAGACATGGAGAAATTCAGCACATACCCAGAGAAGTCTGGTGAAGTTCTGCTGCACAGGGCTGGTTTTGTGACAGCTTGCCCCATTCCCTTCCTGCTGGATCCTGGTACAGTGGTCACCACCACTGGCCCCCCTGCTGCCTCTCCAGGACCCCCAATGCCTGCAGCAGCCCCCAGCATTACTCCTGGACAAGTTGCAGGCAATGTGGCCCTTGCTCTGCAGCAACAGGCAGTGGGACTCAGGGCTAGTTCTTCTGTGGGATCGATGTGCATCTCTCTTCAGTTATATCCCCCAGGCTGGGTTTTTCCGGACAAGGACTGGGTTGAGTTTAGCATAAACTATGTCCCATCCTTAGCCAGCTCTCCACAATGGAACCATATATCCATGAAGGTGGCGCATTATGGAGTGGCTAATGCCTTGTGTGTGCAGCAATCTTTGAGATCCTATCTGCTTTTCCAAGCAGCCTGTTGTGTTTGTTATCAGTCTGTTGGTATCTCGGGTCTGCCCTGGATGAATAAACATCAGAGCTCTTCCACTCACAGGCACTCAGTCTGTGGAGTGCAGCAAGAGATGCTTGCTGGAGATAAAGGACACGGGCAGCTTGGGAGCTGGCAGGGGCTGGGATGCAGAGCGGCTGCAGTCCAGGGTGAGATTCCTGCCAGCCTTTGTGTGCATGGCCCATGGCCGAAAGCGGGGCTGGTTGCCCTTTTCACCCCATGAGGAGGGCTTTGCT
The DNA here is from genome assembly GCA_027574665.1 of Rhynochetos jubatus. Taxonomy (NCBI): domain Eukaryota; kingdom Metazoa; phylum Chordata; class Aves; order Eurypygiformes; family Rhynochetidae; genus Rhynochetos; species Rhynochetos jubatus. The sequence continues at coordinate 3,260,596 of CM050662.1, forward strand.
CATGGCGAGGTCACGAGTCTTGGGGGAACTGGGACAGGGAAGCTGGGGCACATGCCTTTGGAGACTGTTCCATCCCTGGATGTGTCAGAGTTGTATGACCTATGTGGCAGGGGATGATGCTATGAACATGGCAGGTGTTGGAGGATCCTGTTATCTTGTGAGATCTGTTGGAGGTGCCCCTGGCACAGGCGGGCAGAACTAGCTTCGGCATCCTAAAGTCAATAGCGGCATCATGCAGGGGGGTGAGACAGAGCAGGCAGAAAGCTGTGAGCTCTGAATCTATGTTGAAAGGGGTGAACTTCTTTGTCATCAACACCTTTGGTAGCAAATGAAAAAGTTGGAGGAGATCCAGGTGTTTGGAGGGGACGCTAGGGAGGTAGCCCATCATCCCAGCAGGATCTGGGATCTCTGAGGGACCTGCACTTTGGAAAGCATGAGGCATTACTGAAACAGAAGATGTCTTGGTCCTAAGGCTGCCAGGTGAAATCAGATCCTTCACAGAGGGTGGATTGAAATCCATTTGTAATTAAGCAAAGGCCGCACTGCTGCATTTCCTCCTGGGTCGCCCTGCCACAAATCACTGGCTGCGCTGGCATACCTGGCAGCTGCAGTTCACGTGTGGCAGCACCCACCCCTCGCCTCGCCTCGTGAGCTATAAGACATCCACTTCCACTCCCAGGAAGCTTGTTTCTCTGTTGCAGTGCTTGTAGCTAAGACACTTATATCGCTAGACAGAAGGGTACTTGGCCTCTGGGGACAGACGTTTCAGCACTGCAGCTTGGCTAGCCTGCTGGCAAACGGGTGTAGAGCTTCAGAGGAAAGGGCTAAGGACAAATTTTAAAAGATTTGGTCTCCCTTTGTAGAAACCTTTGATTAAACCGTGGCAGCTGGGACTGAGCTGGTTCTCATCTCCCTGGCCTCCCACCCCCTCCTACTTCTTCATCTCTCTCTCTTCTGGTTTTTCTTCTTTTCTCTTTTCTCCCTTTACATAGGAAAGGAACAGATCAATAAATAAATAAACCAACAGAAATGTTATTTCTCTGGCGAAAGGCTCCTTGAAGTTCATCAGAAATAACAATCCGACCCCTCGTGCATGCGCAAGCAAGGGAGAAAGGATGCGATTAGCCCCTGAGGAAAAACACCAGTGCAACATGTTGGGCCTGCTTTGGAGGGCGGGGGCTGGGAGAGTTAACAGCAATGTTTGAGGTCTTACTCAGTGGCTCGAAGATTTTGACATGAAAGGGACACCAGTCAGAAGAATGGAAGGATCATCTTGCAGGATTAAATGTCCTTGTCACTAACCCATCAAAACATGGCATTATTTTGAAGGGACAAATCGTGCCAAGGAGTTTACAGCAGATTAAACCTGAAATTCCAGGGGATATTTGGCAGATAAAACCACCGCAGGTGGCATCAGCATCGCAGGACTACTGGGTGACTGCACGTCAAGTCCTGAGACGACTTGTCCCCAGGAGGATAAGGATCTGCCTGGCCCTCAGGGACCCACAGCCCTTCATCTGCCATGCAAAGGATCATGCAAAGCCCTGGAGTTGCTCCCAGATCGACCCAAAGCCATCTCCAGAGGATGGGTGAATACCAAATCCAAAGTTTACACAACTGGTGCAATGAGTCAGGATCCAAAGGCTTTCATCTCGGGGCTTGACTGCAGTCAGAAGTGCCCCAAACTGCCACCTGGAAGAGACATCCCCAGGCTAACATGCACGTCCATATGAAGACACGCAATTAAAGCTGTCTGGGTGCATTCCTGAGACTAGGCATGTCCCTGTGTCCCACCAGCATGGTCAGGTCCCCAGAGCACAAGCCTGCAGACCAGAGTCAGAGGATAAAGGTCATTTCTGGGACACAGCCACAGCCCCTCATCTCCCCTTCCATCCCCTACTTGTGGAAGGGTAGGAGTCAGGGTGAAGGAGCACAGGACCCTCCTGGTCTTTGCCATGCTACAGCACTGCCACAAATGAGCTCTGGTTGTGTCTGAGTGAACAAGGGAGCATGTTTAGGGAGGGGGCATCCAGGGGAGTGCACGACAGGACAACTTGCATGCAATGGTGCCATGAGGAACCACAGGGCAGTGATGGGAACAAGGTGGAAATAAGGGACATCCCTGGCTCTGAATTGTTAAACCAGCTCCTCTCCAGGTGCAGGTGTTAATGGGAGCTTGGCTTGGATGCGGGCTGTAGGATAAAATGAGTTGCATGGACAATAGGAAGCTAATCTAGGAGTTACTGGCTACGGGTCAGCAGCACTAGCACTGGATGAGAAGAATGATACCCAGCAGTTGAGAAGCTGGAGTTTCTCACTCTGAAGCAGACTGTAACTGATAAATGTTGTGACTTCCTCTGCTGCATGTGATCCTTCATGGTTTACAGCAATAACAACCCACTGACCTACGTCTTCACCCCTGCAAAGCTGAATGCTGCAGCACTGAACGCTTATGTGTTGCAGGCTTAGCTGGCTTTAATGTCCCAGTTAAGTAGCATTTGGGGACATCTAATGCAGGGACAGGTGCTTTGTCTGGAGTGCTCTTTGGTATGGAAAAATCACAAGGATACACTGCAGAGGGAATATTAGTGTTGTCTTCCAGTCCTTGCCTACCAAAGGAGACAGCAAGATATCTCGGTTAGCAGCTATTGCTGTCAGTTAGTTTACAAGAAAATACTTGTGTGCCTAGCCTGTTTCATGGGAAGATGTTGGCAACTTGAAAAAGAGCTACAGCAATTGCTCAATGTCTTCCAGGAGGATTTTCACAACCCAATGTAAGCAAGGGGGTGCATGGAGAGAGACAGTATGAGCATCCCTGTGTCAGCATTGAAATATTGGTTGCGTTTGCATAAAGAGATACTGCAGGATTGGTAAGGAAGTCAGAAAACTGGCGTCACCTGGAAAATTTTAAATATGTAAAAATCACAGCAAAAGGACAGTGGATGTGAATGTGATCAGCTTGATGGGCTGAAGACCTGAGCACATTGTTGCTTGAACCTGTCAAGCAAAACCCCCACAGCCAACAGAGGCATCTCTCACATGGCTCCTGAAAAGCTCTGGAGCTTGTACCCACCAGCTTTGTGCAGCAGGGCAGCAGCATGGAGAGAAGGAGGATGTCAGAGGTGATCATTTCATTGGCTTTGTCCAAGCCTGCCTTCCCTCTGGGAAATCAGTCAGAGGGGTGGGATGGCAAGTGGCAACTTCATTATTGTGTTTTAAAAGTCTCCTTCCTTCAGACAAATTCAGTGTGACCAGGCCAGCCGGTTTCCAAATCACTTACCCCGAGGTAACATACTCCCAGGAACACTGCAGAACCACCACGTCTCTCCTGTCCCCTCCCCAAGCCACCTGCTCAGTAGAGTGAAAGCCAGCACATGCAGGGCAAAAAGAGCCAGAATCTCATCACACTGCTGGGGACAAACCTTCTGCCACCATCACAAGTTATACCTGCATTCATGGGTGCTACAGGACACCTATATTTGTCCTCTGCCATATAAACAAGTTGCTGGAGACGCTGGCCTTGCTCTGCCTGCGCCTCTTACCTACACCCTGCCACAGAAGCAGCCAAGGAAAGGAGCCCAGGAATGCCCCCGCGGCTCTGCCAGCACCCGGCAAGGCTCACGTCTGCAAAGTGGGGCAGCCATGAAGGCAGCCAGGCAGCCCAAAGGGCAAAGAAAGGGACACGCATGTGTACCTGGGCTTGTGCAGTAGGGCAGGGCGAGCAGGTCCAACCAGCAGCAGGGCGGCACGCTGGCAGCAAGGCTGCTCCAGGGTCGGTGCCCAAGGCGGGCTGCTCTCCTGCTTGCTGTCAATGCAGCTTCCCTAGGTCACCCACACCCATGCTGGATTCCTGCAGCCCTGCAAGGGGGATGCAAGCCGAACCACTGAGATGATCTGGTTTGAAGAAAAAAAGGGCTGAAGAGAGAGTTAATGCTGGGTGCTTTGCAGGATCAGACAGTGGCCTAAGCTCGTCTCCACTCCCTCTCTGTCCTGCTCAGCTTGTTTTGGTGCCTCAGGGTGATCACAGCCCCTTTTTCTGTATCTCTTCTTAAACAGCTTTTTGGTTCATCACTCCAGGGAGCTCATTGCTAAATGCTCAAGCCTGGTGTTTGCTGCCTCTGCATCGCCAGAACGGTAGGTCCCCCAGGTATGCTGTAGTGGGTCACCGGAGGAATGATGCTCCTGGAGAAACAAGAGGGTGTGGATAATCCCAGGCCTCCCATCCCTCCCATCCAGGCCAGGCTTCAACCCATTTCCATGTGTAGAATCAACAAATACAAAAAATGTAGATGTAAGATGCATGGGTTACACATAACCAGATTACAAAGCATTCTTCCATTTTCCACACTCAAACACGGAGAGGGAAGAGCAACAGCATTTCATGCTGATAGGCGATGCTGTCCATGGCACAAACATCTTATCTGCGCCTGCAAAATGAGGATGTGGAACCTGGAAATGAGAAAACTGCCCATTAGGCTAATGTGACATTAATGCTCCACATCGCAGAGGCTGGAGTGCCCGCCGAGAGGCTGCAACATGAGAGGAGCAAGGCCAAGAGGAGAGGCTGCTACAGCAGCACGCACTCACGAGTGGGAGCTGAGGGGCTGCCAGCCAGGGACACCCCTGGTTGCAGAAGCCTCACATCTCTCCTAAACACGCATGTTTTTAGGGTGCCCCGTGCCACCCCCCCAAAGCCTCCATTCCTTTGCAAGATTGGTGTTGTAGCAGTAAATGAAATGTTATTGCCCTATTACAGTCAGGATATCTCTCTAAATTGACTGTTTTATAGTCTTGGGTAATTTAATTTTTTTATTTAGTGAATGGCTTGCCATATGCCCACTGACTGAGCGGCACAGCTATAACACGGATCATGTCAGAGCTGTTCAAGGAGAACCCCCATCGCCAGGCCAGGTCTCCATCGCATGCAGCTCCCATTGCTGGCCGGTATGATGGTTTGCTGCAAAAATCCCTGCCTGAGTGGGCAGAAGAGTCATCCAGAGACTCTTGAGACCGAGACCGGGCGGCAGCCTATGGATAGACAGTCCAGCAGCAGGCTACACAGCCCTAAGACTGGGATTGGCATGGTGAGGATGCATGTGGTGTGCGCACCCAGCTGCTGCTGGGCTGGGTGTGCAATGGCTGGGCGGCTGGGGCTGCTGACCTGACCTGGACACAGATCCCCGGCAGCACACTGGGAACCTAGGGCACTGGGACAGAGGCTGTATTTTGGGCTGTGTGTGGTTAATAAAGCTTCTGTTTAGGCATTCATCCTACCTTATCTTTCCATAAGCAGTTGCCACACTCCCCTGGGGTGGCAGCAACCCAGGGCTTGTGGGGAACCAGACTGGCTTAAAATACTCTGAGAACAGCAGAAGGGTTTTCCAGCCAGACTCTGATCCTCTGGAAACGTAGGATGGATGGTGAGAAAAGAAAACAGTGGTGTGGTGAGACCCCTCTCAATAGCAGTGATAAGCTTCACTCACCCTCACTGCACCACGGGGCTCCCTCTCCCAGTGACTCAGACTATGATTCGGATCATTTTCTCCTAAATGGCCTGGCTGTGTTTTTCCAAGTGGATCGCATTCTGCCTCCGACTGCCTGCAGTCTCAGCAGGACCTGCTCGGCGTGTCCTCTATCCTCTTTGGTATTTTGATCTCTTTTCCAACTTATTTTCATCTGCAAATTTCAGGAATGTGTTATTTAGAAGAGCTACTCATTTCAATGACTACCGCTTGGTAATACTGCTCTTGTTTCTGTTTTTAAATAATTTTCTCTAGCTTTCTGCAAGACTACTGATTTTTTTCTGACTTTTTTCCCAGATAAATTAGAAAACATTTCATATGACACTAGTCATAGTGCACGTTACGTGAATGGGGAGTTCCTGGGGTGATTCTGCTTTGCTCCATCATGGGATGCTTCAGGACCCAACGTGGGATGCTCCCCAGACCCAACAGCCACTGAAAGCATTGTGGGACATCTCATACACAAAGGTTTTTCGTTATTGTGTGACTCACTCCATGTCCTGTAAGAAAGCAGACAGGATGTGGTACCTATTCCAGTTTCACAGCAAATATCAGCTCGTGGCCCAGAGCACTGCAGACACTCAGATAATCCCATCCCCAGTGCAGGTCTTGTTAAGGCAGGTTGGGCTCAGACCACCTGGATGTCAGCAGAACAGCTCTTTGCTCAAGGAGTCTGTTGGCAACAGGCACTGTTCCCTGTGTGCATGGGTGGCCTAACCTTGGCATGTGCCCATGGCCTCCATGACCCTTCAGGAAGGCTTTTGGTGGTGTCTTTTAAGTCACAGAAGAAGACGTAAAGAGTAAAACTGTTGTCCTAAAATTGTGAGACCTTTAGGACTCAAAACCATTTTTGCAAGTACCCTGAGGGCCATGAAAAAAACCCAGCAAAATATTGCTTTCACACTGGAAAGTACTGCGAATCCCTCACAGTTGTTTCTTCTGTTTACTCTCTGTGCCAAGATTATTAACGAAGGTGTTAAATAAGCAAACCTAGCACTGGTCCCTGTAGTTCCCCTGGCGCTGTCTGATCTTTATAATTGTCCTTTGTCCTCAGCTTTGAGGATGGTTAGAGCCAGATGTACAGGCCAGTTCACCAGCAAAGACTTCCCAGTGGAGATGCAGACTTTATTGCTTACAGTGTGGGCAAAGTTCCTGCAATGGCTGTGGTTTTGCTGGGTAGGATGACTGTCCTCACACTGGTGTCTCCACCCCTGGGGCTGTCAGAAGGAGAGGGCTGCCTTGCACTGTCATTATCTGTAGGCTAGTGTCAATGTGGCATCTTTTTGGATCCCTCTGGTGAGTGGAGCCATCACATCACTGTGTCCTGCGGCAAGACAAGGCCTACATCCGCGCTTCTTCTGCATGCATCTGGGCAGGAGACGGGGAGGTGATGCCACAAGGAGAAGGGCAGCAATGAGGAGGAGCGAAGGGGGTCCTTTCTTGACAGCAGCTCTCTAGATCAGCTCTGGGGCAGAGAGGGACCAAGCTTGAGGTCGCCCAGCACTGAGAGAAGTCAAGAAGCTGCAGGATTGCTCCAGAAGATAACCCCAACTGGGAGATAAACCCAACAGCAGTCCTGTGGCATGGTCCCTGGCTAGGTTGGCTGGTAGGACCCTTCCCAGCTGGGAAGGAGTGCCAGAACCTCCCTATCCCAGTCAATAGCTCTCTGCAAGAGTCCCTGGCTACAGCCATCAGCTGTGACCTTGGGAGCAGAAGGGGAAATCCAGGATGTGCTTGTTGTTCCACATTCCTGGTGGTGTGGGCTGGAGGATGGGGACCTCTGCCATTGTTGTCCTCCTGATAGGCTTGCCCTCCCTTCCCCACTCAGGTCCCCCAGCCACCATGGGTGTCACTGAGCACCCACAGCCTTCTATAGAGGGGAAAATAGAGGGGTTTATCCCCTGGGGTACCAGCACCCCATCCCTGATTCCCTGCACCCCTGCCGCCTGAGTGCCAGCGTAGTGCCGGGAAGCTGCAGACAGCTCCTGGGCTCATTAACGTGGAGAGCATGCGTGCCCTGCTCCCCATGCATCGATCTGACAAATGAAGAGTCGCCGATGGTATTTTCTACCCTTTTAAGTGTTAAAATAACATTTTAGTGAAATATGAGCAGGTCAGACCGAGCTGCCCCCTTTCATCTCACAGCACAAAAGCAGGCTGGCTTGGGGAGGGGTGTCTGTGCACGTGCGTGCATGCGTGCTCACCCACCTCTGGAGGAGGTTACCAGGTCCTGAGGGCAGATGCGTATGCAGTTGTGCATAAGTAGTGCCCACGTGTCTGTGGGAGAGGATGATGACTAAGTGTGGGTACACAGGTGCCAGTAAAGACAGGAAAAGCATGACACTTGGCCACGGGACAACGAGAAAGACCCATACCCATACATATCATAGTGCAACTTTCACACCACAAAGATTTTACAGGTGCAGAGGTTTTTTGGAAGATTTAACAACTCATGGCTAGTCCTTGAATCTTTCTGGGTCTTCCTTTTGCAATTCCTTTGTGGAATGGCAATGGCTTATGCTGGAGATTGGGAAAACGAAATGACATTGTTCTTGAGCTTGGCCTTACCCAAAGGGGCCTCTGTGCACTCAGCCTCCAGCCACCACAGTCCCTCCCTGGCAAGGAGGTGAGGGCTGAATGCAAGGGAAACTGAACCCCGCATGAAAAATGTGGGTTTTCAGCCTAGTTAATCTAATCTATAAAATGGATTAGATGGCAGGAGGGAGGGAAGGAAAATGCTCACTGGGCTGTGAAATGATATGTTGAAAATTGGAGTATATGACTGACAGTTGCTCTTGATGGACTACAATGTGTCATGAAAAGTGGCAGTAGTAGCATTTGGCAGGTTCTGGGCGATCCTGGGGGATGGCCTGACCCCCGACATCTGGGGTATCCAGCCCTTTCCTGGCCTGAAGGACCGACTAAACCTGAGGACTGCAAGGGTGAGTGTCATTTTCACACCCTCCATACAAATGGTTCTTTCAATGCCCAGGATTTCTGGGGCCTGGCTGGAGCTGCCTTATGCACCCTTCCCCTGCCCATATTGTTCAACCTTCCCTGCCCTTCTCATACATCCTTCCCCGTCCATCTATTGCACCCTTCCCCTGCCCATCATCCTTCATGCTCCTTTGGTGTCCTCTTCTTCCCCTGCTTGCATGACAGCAGTTCTTCACATGGTTTTGCATCCCTTCTCTCCAGCCAGGCGAATCCAGCTCAGCCTCGGGCCCCAGCCCCCCTTTCCACCCCGTTGCCCAATGTCTCTTCCTTCACCGCATCTCTGGAGTACGATTACTCCGCGCCCTGGGTGAGAACAAGAGAAATATGTGCTGAGATGACATTTTGGTTATACATGATGCTATTAAAATATGATAAGAACGCTATTAACATTAATAATCCTTTTCATTGTATCATTTAGGGAGCAAAACAAGCCATTAAATATTACGGAGTCATTGGTGCTTTGATGGCTTCAGGGAGGGGAACATTTGGTCGTATTTGTCTACATGCACTCTGAAAATATAACATTATCTCTGGGAAATGTGTTTCTCTGGGCTCATCATCGCCTGCGGCTCAGTGGATCCAGGACAGTATCTGATGTGCTGGGGTGGGCAGGCATGGCAGAAGGGGCAGGGTAGGATGACAAGGTCCCAGGCAAGGCAGTGGTGTTGGCATGGCACCCATGCACCCTTACTGGTACACAGGGAGAACCTACTGGCCAGGACACCCCTGGGAAGGGTGCAAAGGAAGTCTGTGTGTGAGAAGGCTGAGTTGGAGAAGCTGTGTGTTGCTCGTACCCAAAGGGAGGAGATTACATGGGTAGGGAAGGGCTGCTCAGCCCAGTGCAAGGTTGCAGATAGTTATGGGTACCTGTCTTTGAGTTTAATCCCCACTGACCCCAGGGAATCCACAGGTGTTACAGCAGAGGAACCTCTTGAATCATTCAATGTTAACTGCACGGTCCAGGCCAGAAGCTTGCAGGCAGGGCTCAGGACTTGGAGCAGGCTGCTCTGTTTTCATACTGAGCCTGGTGCTTGGTGCTCCCAGACCTGTCAAAAAAAACTTCCAGCTTGCTACAATTTACCCAAACCTCAGCATATATCTACCTACTCTCTTTGATGCCCTGCTCAGCCCCGAAGTTCATTCAAGTGGGAGTTGCCCGGACACTGAAGCATTAGTTCTTAAATGCTCTGAAAGGCACCTCACTCCTAGCCACATCCCTGGAGAGGACCAGTCTCTGCATACCTAATGCTTTTCCTACACTGGTTACCTTCAGTCTGAAGCCTGGCAGCTGGAGCTGGTGACAGCGGCATCCCCTTTCTGTTCTGCGCAGTCATCTGCTGCGGAGAGGGCAGCAAAGACCTGAGCTCCTTGCCTTTCTTTTTTAGCTGGAAAACCCTCTTTTTGGGACAGCTGTCAAATGCACAAACTACCAGCTCCACTGAATGCTGCTGGACAGGAACCAGCACCCACTCCTTGCCCAGCCCATCCCCAGGATCCAGCCAGGTGAAGCCCAGGCTGCAAAGTGGCATTAGGGCACAGGCCCAGTGTCGTGCTCTGGTCTGGAGCACTGGGCAGCCCTTTGAGACCCACAGGCTCATTGGTGATGCCGCTGCATGGGGCCAGGCCAGGGCAGGAAGACCTGCCCCCGGCTCAGGATGCAGCCATGCACCCCTGGGCTCACCAGTGACCGCTCGGTGTGCCCGGAAGGGATGATGCAGCCAAGCCAAGGTACCTGAGCTGCTCAAATGCCACCAGGGCTGTTGTTATCTGGATGTTTCCCCATGGTGACAGAAGCAAATGAGGGAGAGAGCTGAAAAATGTGCAGAAGCTTTTGACAGGACTGTCAGAGCACCGAGTGAGTGCTAACAAGGACAAGTGTGGGCTCTTTAAACAAATCACTGTCATGTTGCCGGCATATCATTGTTTAACACAGTCACCACAAGTCACCAGAAAAGGTTAAAGCAAGAATGGAAGACTTAGTCCTAGGAAATGTGTCACAGCTGAGCTGTCCTCAGGACTGATCGCTTCCTCTCTCCACCCTGTCTGGTTTTAGGTCTGGAGCCTTCAGTTCTTGGAGCATTGCTGGGATGGACATGCCACAGTGCTTGGTGTTGGAAAGACTCCCCCATGCAGGTGTGATGCTCACAGTGGGCACACCAGCAAAAGCACTGCACTACACCTATTCCCTCTGCCCTGCACTGGTGAGGGGATGGGAAAGAGTCTTGGCCCCGTGAACTGACAGCAAAATGCAAACACAAACCTGCAACAACACCCCTGGCATACTCCAGGGACGTGACCCAGACAGCTCTGGAAAGGACACACTGCCCAGTAGGCTCTGAGCCCCCAAAGTTTGCCTGAAGAGGCCTCTCTGGCTATGTTTGACTTGCAGTTGTCCAAGATTCATCACTCAGGAAGCCTCATGTGGCTTCAACATCATGGATTCTCCATGGGGACTGGTGCCCTGCTCACAGCTGTGCATGGCTCTGCAGGACCAAGTCCTTGGGTGTGTGACAGCGGGGTCCTATCACAGCTTCCACAGTCCTGCTCCATTTGTCCTATCTGTGGGGAAAGCAAGAGGAGTTAGGCCTAGTGAGCAGGGGTTCCAGTGTGGGATGAGCTGCTGCAAACCCAGCCCAAGCCCAAACGCTGCTGACTGTCTCTCCCAGGTGCAGCGGTTCACTGGGAGATAGGAAGGTGGCTCTGTGCTTGAAGTCTTTCAGGGTTCAGCTGGGTGTAACCATGGCCTGAGCCAGTGTTGGATGTAGTCCCAAGAGAGGACCAGGGACCTCCAAGGAGTCTTCCCCCCGCCCACTGTTATAGGATTCTGTGCAGAGAAAACATCCTGGTAATATGATCCATAACTCTTTTTAAAGTGTAAGAAATGAAATAACGGAGGTTGCTCGCTGACACCCAGGGTCACTGCATGCAATTCATGAGGAGCCGCTCACTGCGCAGAACCAAATGTTCCTGCGTATGAAAATCATATGCCAAGGTCACATAAGCAATCCGGACTCCGACCTTAGCACTCTGCTCACGTGCAAACCATTAGGCAAGGAAATATATAACAAACAGCCCCCAAAGATCCTAAAGGCCCTACACAGCTCCTACAATGCCTAGCAAGTCTTCTCTATCCATCACGTAGCGTCTCCCAGAGCAGTGCATCAAACTTTAATATCTTACTCTTTTAGTCACACAAAGGCTGTAACAAGCCTGGCCTTTCATGCTACACAATCCACCAAATCAAAGGCTCTCTGACAGAACAGAGCACCTGAATATAATCTTTCTCTCTCATCTAAATCTCAGCCATTTCAGGGCTCTGCATACCCCTCATCACTGTGATATACATCAGCACTGCCAAACAGCCCATTTTCCTACTGTGTAAAACAATTGGGCATGTTTCTAATTAGACAAATATCATTAGACATAAGGCTATTGTAGGAGAGATGAAGGAAGCCCCTTTGTGAAATCAGAGCCAAGACCATTGTGCTCCAGCAGCGATCACTTATTCCTCCATCCCTCCTTAAATGCGACGCTGTGAGACACTGTGCCCATATTTCCAAAGACAGAAAGCACACAGAGCCCACTCCCAGGGGTGAAAAACATTGTAGGGAATCTAGGCTTGAAAAAAAAAAAAAGAAAGGCAAATAGAAGGATGCAAAAGAAATATCTTCAAAATGGCTGCAAGATAGTAACACTAATTCCTGGCAGGCAGGGATTTCACAGCTTAGAGGAGATTTTATAGAGGAAAATTTGGGAAAGTGGCAGTGACAAGTATGTTTCCCTGCTAGAAGGGGTGGCGTGGGCATGTGTGCTGCTGCCGTGGCTGGGCACTGTCCACGCGTGATGGGTGGCGAGGTACTGCTGGCTCCCCACGTGACTGCCGTCAGGACTTTCCCCTTGGGAAAAGTGTCCAAAGAGGGAAGACGTAACTGCGACATGCTATGAGCTACACAGAGGCTTTCCAGCTTGTCACCTGCTTTTGTGCAGAGACATGTCCTGTCCTGTAAGCCCTGGGGCAGGAGCAGAGCAAGGGATGAAGTGGGATTTGTGCACTGGTTTGGGTCAGGGCATCCCACTGCAGGTCATGCGCCATAGGGTGTAGCTTCCAGCAGCCTGGAGATGCTTCTAGCACCTCACCTGCTCCTCTGGTGCCCACAGCTGCGTAGGTTAAGTTGCTCAGAAGCAAGATACCATGCAGAGAGGGTCTTGCGCAGACCCTGAAGGATGCCGCTGGCAGAGCAGAGCATCGCCAGCCCTTGGCGTTGGGGCTGGGGCTTGGTGGAGCTGCCTGGCCCTGTTTTCTGTCCCACAGACAGCACCCCACAGCTGGGGATGTCCTGGAGCCCACACACAGCCTGTGTCCATGTACACCCATCTCCTATACCTGTGTCAGTGTGGACCAGCTCTGGACAGGAGGCTCCGCTTCCCATCCTGCTTCCCAGGGGGATGTCTGGGCACTGTGCCCTGCCATGGGAACCTGAGGATTTAATGGGATGTGGGCATCTCTGTCTGTGTAGTGCTATGGCTTGGATTTCCTGTGCTCTTGGCTGGGCTCTAGGGTCCACAGGAAGGGAGCAGAAGGACTGGGGCAGTAGCAGAGAGCAGGAAGACATCTTTAAGATTCACCATCTGCATTCATTCCCATTTGGGTCCCTGCACAGAAGCAAAGCATCTGGATTTGTGCCGTTGGCAGAGCAATCCCATGATCCCACTGAATCAGAGATTATCAAGGGGGGGAAACTCAGGGCTTAGGTGGGATCAGGAGGAGGAGAGGAGGATTTGGAGCTGGTCCGATGGGTTAAGCCACTTGTACTAGCTGAGATTAGGCAGAGAAAGAGTCTGATTTAGACATGAAATCTGCTGCCACCTCCTCTGAACCCTGCCCACGCACCCATGCAGCAGGAGGGTGACAGCTCGTCCCAAAACAACATAGCTCAAAGGGCAAGAGTGGGACCTGGATGCTCTGCTGTGCCCCCTCCAAGGCTCCCGTGAATGGTTGGAAGTGTTCCCTGCTGTACTGCCATCCTCAACAATCCCTTGTCTGATACAGCATCGGTCTCGATGTTTGCCCATTGAGCTCTGTCTCCCCTCTGCCCTGCCTCTCTCCTCTCTGGACAAACCCCTTGCTAAGCCTGTGGACAGAGAGAGATTTAAATAATTGGTATTTACTGCTTCCCTTTCCCGCAGGGATACATCTCCAGTAGCCTCACAGCTTTCTTTTTCACATCTCCAGCCCTGTCCAAGAAAAGGTCAATTCCATACCTGCTTCCCTCTTACCCAGGATGTTTCCCTGCTCCCATGGAGTCCAATTCACTTCTTGCCTTGAAGTACTGCCTGCCTGCAAGGATGGGAAGCATGTAATCCATGTGGGAGCCCTGGGTAACACAGAGATGCTCTGCTGTCCAGGGTTGTCGCTGTTTGCCGGGACCTCCAGTCTCCTCTTGCCTGGTTGCTTGGCCAGCGGTTGCTTCTGAAGCCCTCAGCCCTGACCTGCTGTGGGATCTCTGCTGGGACCTGGGTGCTGCTGCACTCAACTCTGCACCTTGGCATTTGGCTACTGAGGCACAGGAGGGCACCCTGCCAGCTTTGGAGCAGAGACAGGTCTGGCAGGTGCCCTCCATGCCGATGGGTGGCAAGACCTTGGAGATTTTCAAGGATGAGGATAGGATGAAGGAAACATTAAAAGAGCCAGTGATGTGAAACAGCTGCTGGAAGCAAAAAAGAGCAGTCAGTAATGACAACACCTCCTGGCACTTTCCTTTCCTTGGCACATCCAAGCAGTGTCCACCCAGGCTGCTGTGCAGACATTTCTGGGAGTGGGTCCCGGGTGCCAGGAGCACAGAGCAGCTTCCCGAGGGTGCTGGGAGAGGGGAAGCAAAAGGGACCTTGTGTAGCTGCGAGAAGCAGCCTGGAAAGGAGATGCAAAATCAGTCTCTGCAAGCCTGGCAGTGGCCAAGGGTAGCAACACAGTCCTGCTCATGGTCACCATCTCCAGTCACTGATGAGCCCAGTCAGGAGACAGTCTGGACCCTGGACTCAGCCCTGCAGACTCTCTGGAGAGGCAGGAACCAACATAGGAGACCCCAATATGCCATGATGGGAATCTCTGGGTGGCAAATCCCCTTGGCCCCTGGAGGGTGGTGAAACCCCTTGCCCTGGTGAACTAGCACCTCCTGGCAGCAGGGCACTCATGAGTATGTAGAGGAGTGCAAAGAGAGCCAGAGGGGTTAAAAAATTCAATTTTAGTTGTAATGAAGCCCCACAAGTGCAAGATAAAAATGCTGGCAGCCAGGAATGTGCTGCTGGTTCTGATGCAGCAAGTGGGACCACATGGGTAAAGCAGAGCAGGTGGTGGGCAGGGGCTAACACCAGTCCAAGTGGGTTTGCATCATGCTTACCCTCTCTGTACGCCCTGGCCATGGAGAGCTGTACTGCAGGAGCTGGGGGCTGTAGGACTTTTGGGCAAGACAGTAGTGGGATAAATACCATCCAGTCACAAGTGACCCAGAGCAGCACCCCATTGGTGCCATCTCCAGCCATCAGCTGCCTCCTGAGAAGAAAATGAAATTCTCCTGTGGGTAGCAAGAGCACCAGACCTGCAAGAGCCAGTAGCGGGAGCTGCATGCTTGTATAGGAAGGAGACCTAATGAGGTGCTTTATTAATTGCATTGTGAACTTTTCCTTTAATGATTCTCCCTGCAACTCCCTCTAGTTAAAGCTAATGGCCTGTAGCATGTTCAGCAGATGGATTACCCATAGGTGCCCAGGCAGCTGGGCCCAGCTGACAGAGGGGTGTGTGGGGGCTGCCAGCGAGGCAGGCACATCACCCACTGCTTCCTGGTGTCTCAAGGCCTCCCAGTGCTGCAGGGGCTTTACTGGATGCTAGGGATAGAGGGGCTGCTGGGACACCCTGCCTTGGCCATGCACCCAGCACAGCAGCCTGTGGCAGTGATACTGGTACCAGCATCTCTCTTGAGGTCTTGGTGGTTGGATGAGCAAGCAGCAAGACAGCTTCCCCACTGCTGGAAGTCATGGAGTGAGGGATTGCTGTGCTTCATTGCCCCATGGCATGCATTTGCGCCAGCTGGGTCCATGCTGCTGTGCAGTTGTTCCTTCTTTGCTTCTGCACAATGCAGAACTTGGCCTGGAGACAGCAGAAAGAGCTCCATCTGGGAGCAGGAGCAGTAGTCTGCAGGCATCTCTTGTGAACCCTACACCAGGGCAACAGGATGGTACTCTGTGTCCAGTGGCCAGCCACCTCCACTCAACCCAGGATGCTCGTCTGGGGACTTCACAGAGCCCATTCAAGTTCAAAGTGGGGATTCAGCCTTGTTATTTAAATTGAACTATAGTGAATGCTCCCCCAAAATGACCACAAGCCACCAGCCAATGCTGACACTCAGCCCCTTGAGAACGGTGGGGGCAAATTGTTTGTGCTGCCCTGTGCCAGGCTGACCCTGCCAGAGCAGGCTGGCCTTTCCAGTAAGTCAGCAGTGCACATGCTATCACACAGATTATACAGTGCCCTGTAAGAAGATATTGATTTCCATTGCCTATGGACTGTAGGGGTCACGGCAACCAGCAGTATTAAGCTCTGTGCATTAACAGAACGTGGCCAGTCGGCTGCTTGATGTGAGAGCAGAGAGCTGCGCTCCATAAAAACTACCATGGGTGCCACGGCTGGGTTCATGATCCAGGAAAGTCTGAGGCCGCAGCAGTGCAGTGTGGCCCCATGTGGCTGTCCAAGCCCTGCGTGGTTTGGCCAGGGGCCGTTCCTCCACAGGTCTTCTCCAGGCACCTCTCCATGAGATAACCCAGTGTCTTAGAGCCGCATCCTGCCTTGCATCCTCTCACAGGCCTTCAGTTCTTTACATGCTCTCCCCTTTTTCCCTGCCCCGACTTGCCACACTCTCCTGGCATCAGGGCTGCTCTTTTCACAGTGCACAGTGGAGTTAAAGGTGGGTACAGGCAGCTTCAGAGCTGGGTCTCATCACACACGCTGGGGCATGTCTGCAGGCTGAGCAGCAGGAAGGGGAATAAATTAACTGCTTCAAGTGGAGCTGGAGGTTTCCACGTGGGAGTTTGCTTCATTTTTAAAGCAAGTGCTGGTGAAGGCTCTGCATTCCAGCCTGTCCATGTCCCATTAGTGAGTAACATGGATGTGTTTGTATTTAGTGCTGGCATTAATTAGTTGTGGGAGATAGGGTGAGTGTGAGCTCCAGCTCTCCACAGACGAGATGACTCATTCATCCCCTCTTCCTCACCACAGACTTTCTGCTGTAGCTCCGTTAGCCTCAGCCGCACCCGGAGAACTTCTGCAGAGCAGCTCGCACGTGCCCACCGCTCCCCTGCGGACCCTCTACGGTGAGTGCCTGATGTGAATTCCCTTCCCAGCTCTGGCTGCTGCCACATCATGAGCCTGTTGCTGCCTGAGTCTGCACTGAAAGGTGAGAGGATTTTTAGTCTCAGACCAATTTTTCCGCAAAGGCACCAGCTTATGCTGTGGGTCTGGTGTAGCACCAGGTCACTCTCCCGCGGCTGGGGCTCTCTGGCTGAGTCGGGGTGTTGAGGACTGCAAGGATTCCCAAAGCAACATCCCCACTCTGAGCCAGAAGCCCTGCAAACAGGAGGAGCCTGACATGCTGCTGCTCCCCATGCACTCAGGAGTTTGCCCCCAAGTCCGTAAGCCCCCCGTGCTCACCTTGGGGTTCGTTTCAGGAACACAGGGCAAAGCATGGTGCAGGTGGCTGCAGAGGTGAGAGGAGAGGTCCGAGTAGTGCCAGGGTCACGTCAACCCCTCTGCAACCATCCAGCCTGCAGCAGACCATGGTCTTAGCTAAGCTGATGGGGTTGAGCCAGGCATAGGGAAGGGATGGGGTAGGATTGCTCAGCCTGGGGTATCCTGCAGCATGGCATGGCTGGTGACTGCTCAGAGTGGCAGGAAGCTGCAGGGGGGCTGCCCTGGTGCAGGGGAAGTGATATTTGTTGAGATAGAAGTACAGGGCCACAGCACATGGGGCTTTATAAACCAGTATTTCCTCTGTTCTGCCTCTCTCTGAGATCTCTGTGTCTGAAGCCAATCTGATTTCTGTTGAGAGGAGGTTGTGTATGGAGGTTTCAAGGCTCCCTTGGTCACAGAGGCAGGCAGACCCACTGCCTGGGAGTTTCAGGGCAGGGAAGGGCTGAAGAATGACTGCAGGGCAGCCAGGCTGTGGGTGTGGGCTGGCATCCATGCCGCTTGGAGTGTCCTGGGTGGAGGTCACCATGCAAGGTCCTGAGCAGGTCTGCTCCAGCAGCTACTGAGAGCCGATGTGTCTGGGGACCCCTAAGCTCCCCATGGTTTCCTAGAGAATCCCCAGGATCCTCTCCTGCCGTGCACATGCTCATTTTGGGTCCCCATCACCCCTGTTTAGGCACTGGGGGGAGGCTGTAGGACAGCCCAGCAGCTCCAGGTGGCCATGGTGAGAGAGACTAGCTCTCTGCAATGGACATTACAAAGCACTTCCCCAGACCAGATTTTTGCTTGGCCCACATCCTCAGAAGTCACCACGCCTCAATGAAACACAGCTTGTCCGGCACAAGAGCATTCATGGTGACCAACGCCATGTCCTCCACTGTGAAGTTCTTGGTCAGGCTCAGGCTCCCAGCCATCAGCAAATGTGGAGCTGCAGAGGATGCTTAGCTGTGCCCTGCTAGGGATGGCCACCAGCCTGGAGGAGCTGTTGGTGGCCCAGGAAAGCCAAACCCCCTCCAGGCTCAGTGCTTGGCAGCAGAGCACACACACCCCCCAGCCATCTCCACACAAAGGCAGAGGAAAGCAGGGGTCATGGGCACCAGACCAAGGGGCCCTTCATGTGCCTGTGTTCCATGAGAGTCTGGTTCCTGCCTCTCAAACACAAAGCAGCTGCATTTTTTTTCTTCTGTAGCTGGATTTTTGCTGAATATTTTGTCCTGGATCAGCTGAAAATAGCTTCAGTCAATCTTAACAATTCATTAGCTCTGTTTTGTTGTAAAACGGTTGTTGCTGTGGCTGGCACAGGAGGAGAATGGCTCTGGTTGTGGCAGAGCACTGCGTCTGCTGCTGGTAGCATCCCTACAGATCGCTCTTTGCCGGGGCTCCAGTTTCAAAGGCAATTTGCAGGGGCTGCACTTACCTGACCCCAGTTCTGGCATTTATTACGTGCTCATTTGATGCAATGCAATCCAAGACAATTAGCTCAGCCGTTATCCTGACGCTTATCTAAATACCAGAGTGGCACTTTCCCAGCTTGTGCGTGGGTACCCTTTCCTGGGGACACTTTCCGTGGGAGCCAAAGAAAACACTCTGGTGAGCACCCTTAGCATGGTGGTGTGGGCTTTTTGTTTGTAGTTTTTGAAGCATCTTGGTCCAGTACTGTCAATTCAGAGCAGGGGTGAGCGAACCCAGCACACGCTTTGCTTCTGGCCTTCCATTATTGCTTTTCAGCTCTGCATCCTGAACGATCAGAGCCGTGGTTGATGTCTTCATAGCTTCAGCTCTCTGTCTCCCCATTTCCCGCATGGGGAGCAGGGGTTTCATTACCAGCAATGTCCTCACCTGGCTGCCCTTATATTTATGGCAGTCCTTCTTTTTTATAGCCAATTTTGTAGAGTGCCCAGCAGTTAGCTCAACTGCTTCCTTTCATTTCTGCATTATTGCCAATTTCCTGTTCCACAGACTAAATTTATCACATCTTTAATTGTTTGATAACTCCTAGAAGCAGCTTAGAGTCACCCTACCCTATGCCGGCCCAGTTCCCTGTATGCAGGCTTCATGCTCCCATCCCCAGCACGTGTCTTAGTCTCCTCCCAGCACATAGCTGCAAAGAAGATTCCAGCCTCAGAGCCAGTCTCAGCATCTCTCGGGTGCTTTTGGCCTCCTTTCTCTCATTTCAATTTGTCAGTCCCAGCCTAGCTCAGCATCCATGCTTTGGTCCACTGCCAGTTTATCCTGGGAGTCCTTGTGATGCGTGGGGGTCTTCCTCCCTTCAGCAAAGGCGGCGTTACCCTCCAGCAGTTTGCTCGGTGTCCTTCTCAGCTCTTGCCTGTCCCAAAGCAGATCCCAGGACTTCTGCCAGGTGTGAACAGCCTCTGGTGGAGGTAGGTCCATGGCACCCACTAGCTGCCTGCATTTGGGCTGAGGTGAGTAAGAGAGAGGAGGAAGGATGCTGTTGTGTTGGGACAGCCTGGTCCTTCCAGAAGAGTGGTCCAGCCTGGTCTTTGAGGCTGACAACTGGTCTTGGACCAGAGTGCAACATGATGAGACCAATTTTTCACATTTTTTTCTCATACTTGCTCATTTCTGTGAGCTATTGGGAAGTCTCTGATGACTCTTCTGATATCTGCTGTCCTACGCCAACAGCATCCTGGCTGCTGGTTGCATCCCCGGTCTGGCCCAGCAGGGAGATGTGCAGACCAGCTGCTCAGGTTGCTTCGTGGTGGGTTCTGCTCCAGCCAAGATTTCCCTCCTGACTGCAGGCTGCATCGCAAGCTTTCTGGGAAGCTTCCAGTTTTTATCCTAGATTCAATTTTAGCTGGCCTTGTCATGCCTCCAGTTATTGCTCTGGTTTTGTTTCAGTTCTGCCAGCCTTCTGGCTGCTGGCAATTTGTGACTGCTTTCGGGTGCCCGCTCCCTCCTGGGGTCTTGGCACCACTGCTGAAGCGTGGCTGGGGTGGGTGGGCGTGGTGGGCACATGCAGGGGAGCACAGCCCCTGAGCTGTGCAGCCTCCTTCAGCATGCTGCCAGCCTCCTGGAATAGGCTTGCGTCCTGCTCCCTGTCCCCAAAACCTGCAGCACACCCTCTGTCCACATGCTGTGCAGGCTGGATGCCTGAAGCCCACCCTTGAGGCTGAGCCCCACAGCTTTTTCAGTGGCCTGGCATGGAGGTTGTGTCTCTGTGACCTGAAGAGAACTTGTAGAGCCTCCAGGAAGGGTAGGGATGGTTTGAAGGCATCAGTATGAAGAGAGGCTTGGGGGGCAGTGACCTCTGTACTTGGTCTCCCATTTCAGGGTCTCCACCCCATGCCTAATCACAGCTCGAACACACCAAGCATGGTCATGCCAAGGCTTTCTGCTGAATAACACCTGGATGTCCCAAGCACACACCTGCTCAGCAGCCTGGCTGTGCTATCTCAGTGGGGGTTGACCATCACCTCCATGAAGAACCACAGCAGCACTGCACCCTTGCAGGACAGTTCCCTGTCCCGTACAGCCTGCATCCCTCCAGCTGGGACCAGTTTGCTGGGTTGCTTCAGGCTGTCTTTAATGCATGAATTAGATGGGCTTCAGTGCTGTGCCCTATTTATGCCTAATTGTGTGGCATCCCAAAAGCTCAGGGGGGAGCAGCCGGTCCTCAGTCGAGGTCCTGCCCCAGCCTTCACATCTCTCATGAAGCAGCCCTAGCCCTGCAGTGCTGGAGGTGACAGCTACCTTTTAAGGGTAATTTGGAAACACAGAATTACCAGGGGGCTTCACGCCTTGCATTGTTAGTGCTTGTCAAATATTTATGAAAAAACAATCTGAGGATAATTAATTCAGCAGCGATGGCAAAGCTTGGCTGAGATTTATTTGATGGATATGATTGGAGCATGGACAGAGCTCTGCCAAGTCCCGGAAAGTGTATCATCAATAATAGATTTGTCAATAGATGAAAACATCATCAGATAAGCTAGCCTTGAGTGCCACCTGGCCAGAGCATCCCCGCAGCCGTCCACGGCCAGTGCTGGAGAGAGGAGCTCCAACCTGCCCCAGCAACACAGTTGCCCTACAGCTCCCAGTGCCACCTTTCTGGGCTGGTGTTTCGGTGGCAGGGGACCAGGAAGAGGTCAGGGTCACTTCACACAACTGGCTGCAGAAAGGGGAGTAAAGAGCCCCTGGCGCTGGCCACGTGCCATCATTCCTGCCTTTGGTGTCACGGCTGTCCCCAGGGGAGCCCCTGCTCTGGGATGCATGGCACAAAGGCGACCTTGAGCACTGGGAGGGCCGTGCTCTTTCCCTGAATAGCTGCCCCATTGCACGGTGCCCGCAGGGCACCCCTGACCCCAGCCCTGCTGCCCAGCAGTGACGGGTCTAGGGCTGTGGGGTCTAGCGGGGGGCTGCACACACTGAGCTCATTCATCTGCCAGAAAGGGGCCCTTGTTCCCTGCAGACAGGCTGCAGGGGCTGGAGCAGCTGCCGTGGTGTGGGTCCACCCAGGGCAGGACCAGCCCCGGGCGCTTCACAGTCTGGCTGGCTCCAGCCGGGCTGGCCGATGAGCTACGCGATGTTTCCCACTCCTGACAGCAGGGGTGCGGGCAGGGATCCACAGCCTCGAGCGCCCATTCATCTTCAAGGCTGGGGCAGGGGGTGCTGGGACATACAATCCCAATGCACCAGGCAGGGACCAGACCCCGCTGCTCTGCTGAATCTCGGCAGGCAGGGGACCATCCCCTACCCCTAGTAT
This sequence comes from Rhynochetos jubatus, assembly GCA_027574665.1. Classification (NCBI taxonomy): domain Eukaryota; kingdom Metazoa; phylum Chordata; class Aves; order Eurypygiformes; family Rhynochetidae; genus Rhynochetos; species Rhynochetos jubatus. Next base: position 3,282,575 of record CM050662.1, read on the forward strand.
GTGCCATGCTGGGTGCGCATGCAACAGCACAGCGAGCAAGTGCTGCTGGCTGGCTCAGCTGGAAGCAGGAACAATGTCGTGGGGGCTGATGCAGTGATGACCCCTTCCTGTCGTGCAGCCCATCCCTGCCATTGCTCCTGATCTGACAAATCCCAGCACCCCACTTGCCACACCCTGGCATGTGGGACTGTGATTGAGGAACCTTGCGTGGGGCATCCCCTGTTCAGGGGATGCTGGGCTTGACTGGATCCAGGGGGCCATGCCACCCTGGGCAGAGTTGCCCCTGCTCCCCACGGGCATTGGGGCCCCCCAGACACCCTGGTCGCTGGCTGAGGCTGCTTCTCATCCATCTGCTCTCCTGTCACATCCCCGTCTCCCTGATTATTTTAATGAGGATAATGATTCACACCTGGGCAATTCAAACCCGCTAACAATAACAATTTTAATTAGTTTCCACTACAAATCTGAAACGTCGTCATTAACATTTAAAAAGCTTGCGATTGGCAACTCCATATAAAGCAAGGCCGGGGTGGGGGCGGTGGGAGGGGGAGGGGGGGTGTCGCTGTGGGAGGGGCAGGCAAGGCTCGGGGTGCAGGTGGGATGGGGAACCCACTAGCAGGGGCCAAAGCCAGATACCCGCACACTGTGGCCCTGAGCTGTTCCACTCCACTTCAGCTAGCCCCCAGCCCGTCGCTGGGGAAGGTGGCAGGGAGATGTGTCACCCAGGCACTTGTGTGAGAACGGACAGGGACCAGCACCTGGCACTTGATGGGACCTTGGCTGCTCACAGTGGCATGTGAGCTGCAGCCTTTGGTGAGCTGCGTGGGCAGGCAGACGCTCGGCGGGGACACGTACAACCCAGGCAGGGGCACATACGTGCCAAGCATGGCAGGTCATCATGCCCCACGCCATGCACAAAGGGCACTAGGAGAAGGGGACATGTCCCAGAGTGTCACCCAAGACATTCTTGAACCCCAGAAAGTCTCCACTCCTCCAAAAAGCTTTGCTACAGACTTCCCAGTGCACCACAGCTTCTGAAGACCATGAGCATTGGGGTCAAGCCTGTCTCAGTCCCCCACCCGACTGTGTGCCGCACAGCAGCCCCCGGTGCCTCTGCCTCCAGGCAGACCTGTCCAGCTCCAGCACAGCTCTGCCCAAGCAGCCCTGCAGAAGATGGAGAAAACTTTAGAGGTGACCAGGCACAGATGCAAACACATCCCTCGCTGATGTAAGTTGTAAGACTGACTGGGGAAGAAGTGGTGGTGCCCTGAAGGCAGATAAAGGGTTTTTTTCATGAGGGTGGGAAGAGACAGTGCTCTGGAATGCAGAGCGCAGTCAAGCAGGCTGTGGGTGGTATAGTCTCTATGCACATCATCTATGGGGAATGCTCCTTGGACCAGCAAGCCTTTCTGACCCAACCCCCTCACACCCACCTCATAGTGCATCTCTTACCCTCAAGGGTCCTTCTTTCCCAGGGTACAGCAGCAGCTGGCAGGCTAGAGGGTCAGGGCTCTGGACAGGCTTCTGCAGTGTCTGGGGCTCCAGAGGCACTGGGAGCAGAGCAGGGTTAGATATGGCTGCAGAGGAGACCTGCTGCCGTTACCCTGCACATGCTGAGGTCCCCCGGCCCCTCGCTTTTTCCTCTGCACGGCAGAGGGCTGCCTGCTTGCCCTGACTCTTCAGCAGCCCAACACGAGCTAATACAGCCCTGCATTCCCACTGCTCTTGAATCTGCCTGTGATTTCCCTCCACCACAGGCATCTGTGGCCCCGTTTGTGGGCTTTTCCCTTGCTTGGCTTGCTCAGGCATGTGTGGCAAGGGACCACACTCCAAGAAGTTGCTCCAGGCAGTACAGGGAACAAGGGGCAATGACAATGCCAATGATGCTGTGGTCCAGCTGTTCGCTCTGAGATGTGGGGTACATGTCCCCTAGGATCCTAGACTCAGCTTTCCCTCGACACCAGGGCTGCCTTTGCAAAGCAGAGCCCTCCTCAGGCTGCTCCCACAGCTCCTGGTGCTGATGCTCCCCTGTCCCTGGAGGAAGCTGGAGGAAGAAACACTTCCACAGTGCCCAGCTCAGGCAACCTGTCAGTGATCACATCAATCATTCAGCCAAGCCTGGTCTCATGGGATGTGTTTAGCAGGAGTATCTGGAATCATGCTGGGCCAGGATGTCGAGCGGCACATGTGAGGCCCGCGTGTGTGCTGCCCCAGCAGCAGGACAGTGAGATGCTCTCCTGAAGGCAACTGAAATGAGCAGCAGAGCTGAAACTGTGGTTTCAGGGTGATGGGCACTCAGCAATTCCCCCGAGGGTGCCCCAGTAATGGGGGAGCTGGCAGGGCTCCTCTGGCCCAAGATGTCCTGGTAGATGGAGTGGCAAGGGGTATGAGAGCTTGCAGGGTGCAGGATTGAGACTGTGGCTGCTGGCAGGGGATGTGGCAGCTGCTTGGGTGACCCACAGCCTGGGCAGGCACCTTGCTGTCAGACTGGGGACAGGACTGCAGTCCTGAGGATGTTTGACCTCCTTGGAGCTGTTTCTCTCCAGGCTTGTCCAGCTCTTGGCATGCTGACAGAGGGAGCTGCCTGTGCCCTGCCCTGCCCAGAGCGTTCCCCCAGCCTGGTAAGCCTGGGAGTCACCAGGGCTGGAGCTGTTTGCCTTGTGCCTGCCCTGACAGCTGTTGTTCAGGGACATGAGGGACTCTCCTGGGCCACAAAGGGGCCCATGGGCTTGGGGTGCCTGTTGTCACACCAGGGTAGTGAGGGGCACCTGGGTCGGAAGGGGACAGGGGCTCTGTCTTCACAGCAGTCCAAGGCCACTATCAGCCAGGACAGACCCTCATCCCCCCTGACCCTCATGCTGGTGGGGAGAGGCAAGTTTTTCTAGTAAATCTCCAACCCTAGCTGGATCCCAGTGCCAGTGCTCTCCCTCTTGGCATGGTGAGATCCTGCCTGTCTCATGCCCAAGGTGCAGTGGTCGCTGGCCTGGGACATGGGGCACTGAAGGACTGTGCACCTTTCCTGCATCTCTTGTAAACGAGGGGTGCTGGGCAGTGGGCAACAGCATCATGGCCACATCTTGGGCATGGTGAGTCCTGCTGTGGCCCTGATCCTGCATCCTTCTCCGGGGTAGAGACTCCTCTTTACCACCTCCTTCCAGGATGCCATGCCCAGAGAGCAGTTGAGACCAGCTCTTTTGCAGAGGGGACACAACAGGCTTAGGGCAGGGTTAGTCCCTGGCTTAGTCCCTGGTTCGCCAGAACCCCCTAGCCTCACCACCATGCAGGGTACCCCTGGGCAGAGTTGAATGCTGCCCTCACTGGCCCACAGCAGAGAGGAAGACCACATCAGAGATGAGCTGATGAAGCCAACACACAAGGCTTGAGACAGGGTGGTAGCATCGCTGCTGAGAGCCCGGGACCATTCCTGCAGCCAGACCCCGGTCAAACCCATGTTCAGCAGCTTCCTGAGGGGCTGGCAGGCAGCAGGCTGACGGGGCAGAAAACATGAGTGAAGATTACAGCATCTTCTCTCCCTCCCCCAGCTACACCGGCTGTTGTCTTAGTGTAAACAAGGTATTTAATATGCAGAAGCACTCATTAGCATCTCCTGGTTTCAGCAGCGCCGTGTCTGCAGCTGGACTCACGGGACATGTCACAGGAAATCTCTACACACAACTTTTAATTACAGACAAATGGGTGGACACATTGTCATTACCAGCTCCCGGTGCTTCCTGCCAGTCCAGCTCTGCCTCACCTCCAGAGGAGCCCATGGCCAGGCTGGAGATGCCTGAGCTCTGGGAGTCCCAGGGAAGTGGGGATAGAGGGGATGCTGGGGGTGATGGGCACCCTGGGGAGGTAAACAGGGACCTTCCAGCAGCAGAGGTGCAGCCCTGGCACTGCCAGCTTGCTGCAGCATGGAGTTGGGTGTAGGAACCCCATCCCCACTTTTAAGGCTGGGGTCTTTGCAGGGTGGATCAAACCCTTATGAGTACATGGGGTGACACAGATGGAGTTCTCCTTCCTTCCCCTGGAGCCTCACAGACCCTGGTTTAAGGTGTTCAATCCTCTGTGTCCTCCATAAATTCCTGCTGGACACAGTCATGGACTGCAGCCATCCTCGATCCCCTTTGCCACTCCTTTGGGTCTGTCTTAGCTTTGCACCAGCTAGTCTGTTTTGCTTCACCCCATAACACATCCAGCTGGATAGGTGGTGCCAGCCCTGGGCCCGCGGCACTGCAGGACTGGCAGGGAGGGGGTGAGGATACAGGTGGAAAGGCTTGTGGTTGGACACAACCCTGGGAAGCGCCCCCCTTGAGGGGGCTTCCGGCCGAGGGGGCTGGGGGTTTGTTTGTGGTGGGACCTCGTGGCAAGTGGTTGGTGCTCCAGGCAGAGCCAGCGTCTTGCCGGGCAGATCGGTCTAGGAGTCGGGGTTTGAAAGTTTTTTTCTCTCTCTTACTCTCTCGGCCCCCCGGGCGGCTTCGTGGGGGGTTTGCTCCCTTCGGGTGGGTTTTTCTTTCCTTTTTTCCCTTCTTGGGGTGGGATCCTGTATCATTTGTTCCACCCTCTTCCTCCGTTCCTTAAATTACTCATTAGCACTAGCATTGTTAGTAACTCCCTAAGTTTCATTTATATCATTAAATAGTTCTTATCGCAACTCCTACGGGCTTTTCATCGGTTTGTTCCTCCGACCCTTCCTCACCGGGAGGTTGGGGGGGGGGGGGGGGGGGAGGGCGTGGGTGGAGTGGTAGAATAGGCTAGTCGTGAAACTATGACAGGGTCCTATGGTTCATGATGACAAAGGCACAAGGCACACTCAGCCCTTTGCTGGGGTCAAACTAAAGGATCCTGGGATCATAGAATCATAGGATCTATAGGTTGGAAAGAACCTTTAAGATCAAGTCCAACTGTTAACCCAGCACTGCCAAGTCCACCACTGAACCATGTCCCTGAGCACCTCATCCACATAGCTCTTAAATACCCCCAGGGATGGTGACTCCACCACCTCCCTGGGCAGCCCGTTCCAATGCCTGACAACTCTGTCAGTGAAGATATTTTTCCCAATATCCAATCTAAACCTCTCCTGGCACAACTTCAGGCTGTTTCCTCTTATCCCATCACTTGTCACTTGGGAGAAGAGACCAACCTCCACCTCTCTGCACCCTTCTTTCAAGTAGTAGGGAGCAACAAGGCCTCCCCTGAGCAATGGGGATGGCAGCCTGAGGCTGACCCACAGCCTGCAGCCTGCTCTGCAGCCAGCCATCAGTGGGGGGGAAACCAGGGGGGCAGCCAGATGGGGACGATTCCTGCACAGCCCAGCCCTGCTCCATCACAGACCTCCCCCTTCGCTGATTCTCAAGTGCCTTCCCAGAGCAGCCGTTTGGCCTGGGGCATGGGTAGATGTGTCAATTGCTTTCCATCACACAAGGAAACTGTCTGAGCTACAGGCCTGGTTTCTTATGCTGGGCTGGCTTAGAAAGCGACTACTGTCCTCCTGGGTTCACCTCTGAGCCCTGGGACATCAGCCAGCTTGCCAGCCCCTGCTCGGGCAAGGTCTGCCTGCTCTAGAGCAGCACTTCTCCAAGGCAATCTCATGTAGGTTTGCTTTTGCAAGCATGTAACAGCTGACAATTCCTCACTTGCTTTCCCTTGGGGCAGGTTGTGTGCTGGAGGGAGAGCGGAGAGGGGCAGGCAAGCATTTAGCACACAACCTTTGGGTGTTTTGGAAGCTGCAGTAGTGGTGCTCAGGTCATGGGTTAAGGTGCACTGTCAGGGTGCAGCAGACAGCCAGCACCAGTAACGGTGGCTCTGACAGGGCTCCTAGGCAGTGGCATCCCCAGGGAGTCAGCTGGGCAACTGCAGGTTATAACATCTCTTCCTGTAAAGCTTTTATCAAAAGCCATTTGTTGGTTACAAGAGTTATCTGCAATACCATCCCAGCCGTGAAATGCCTCTCCTGAGGTGGGCAGCAGGCAACAACCGGCAGCCTTCCAGGTAGCTGGGAGGATGCCCAGCTCACTCTGGTACCAGCCTTCCCATCCCAGTACATCCTGGACAGCTGATGCAGGCTGGGATGTGGGGCACAGGAGACAGGCTGGGATCTGTGCCGCGTTGTGAGGAAGAACGGGCTCATTCATGTGTAGTTTGGGCATCTCCTTGTTGCATGGCATGAGGGCAGCTCATGAGGGCATGAGGGACCAAATCGGGGGCCACAGCGGGACCAAAATCTTGGGGCTGGGCTGGATTTCAGGAGTCCATGCTCCATACCAGAGCATGGATCACCAGGTCTGTGAGCTGTGAGGGAGTTACAGCAACTTCCCCACAGCACACCCCTAAACATCCATGTCACACCCTTAAAAACCCACAACACCCCAATCTACAAGCGCACCAGTCACATTTGTCGTGCACCTAGCCCAGACACCAGAGGGCATCCCCTCCTCCTTCTCTCTCCTCCTCCTCCTCAGGGCTGAGCATGCTGCTGGCACCACTTTGCTGCATCCTCCCCTGGGACGGCAGGCAGAGCTGCTCTGCAGCCCGGGGGTCACTGGAGGTGAGCATAGAGGTGATGTGCAGGCATGTGTCCTCTCCTCCTGACATAGCCGGAGTGCCCTCCCATTCCCTGTTGCCCTCTCCTGACTTGGAAGTGAGTTGGGATCCCCTAGATGCCATATAAAAGGATCCCACCCATCCACCTACTCCTTCCCCTCCTCAAACTGCAGTCTGCGCTCCCTTAAATTGCACTGGTCCCACAGATCCTTGCTGCTAGCCACATCCCCAAATCAGCTGTCTTAAAAATAACTCTCTGAAAACCTCAGCATGGCTTGGCACAGGCACACCCCAGGGCTGGGTGTGAGCGGAAGAATCTGGGACGTGGCGGTGGCGAGCAGCAGCCTTGGAGCCCCAGTGCCCTCTTGGCTGCCCAGATAAGTGTGTGTGCTCGCCCATGTAACTACGCACTTATATATAGCCTGGGCTTCCGGCACCCCTGTGGTCATGGAGCTGCCATTTCCTTCCCAAAATTCTGGCACACAGGCCACGTAGCCACATTGGTACAAGGGTGACACCTCTGCCAAGGGACCATGGTCCCCACCTCAGGGGAAAGGCAGGGAGGGATGCAGCAAGGGCACATGCCAGCCTGGGTGGAGGTGGGATTTGGGGGCAGTGAGGTGGGTGTCCACACAGGGAGGGCTGGCTGAGGATGCTGGCTGGGTGGGGATGGCCATGGCAGGTTTGGGTGGGAGCACGGACAGATGAGGACTGTCCCAGCCAGAATGAACAGAGGTGGAAGATGAAATCAGGCTGGAAAAGTTTGAGGGCTTTTGCAGAGATGCTGCACTGGGAAAACCAGCAGGATTTACACCTGGAACAGGAAAATGGAAAGAGAGAGGGCTGGGAGGAGGTTCTCACCCAGGGTAGGGGGTGAGAAGAAGTGCTCTGTGGGCTCTCCATGGCAACTGACGGAGCTGGAGGAGAGATGGCTGGGAGGAGGATTAAGTGATGCATTTTGGCCATGCTGATCCTAAGCTATTGCCTGAATGTCTGTGAAGCGCAGTGGGTGTCCCTGTGCCTCCGTGTGCCCACCTGAGAGCTCCCAAAAGGGGTCTAGAGAGGCATCCAGCTGCTACTTTGACCTGACAGCAGAGATAGGGGTGATTTTGGGGAAAAAGTACCCAGCTCCGCCCAAAAAACAACAGTGGGGCACCTCCAGCATCTTCTAGCTGGTGCTTCTTGGTTATCCCCTGCCCTGATGGGGATAAGCCTCTTGCTCCTTTGAATCCTTCTCAGCCACTGCCTGGGTCTCGCTGAACTCTGCAAGAAGAAAGCTCCTCTCAGGGAGATATTTTTAAGCCTGGTTTCTGCAGCTTCCTCATGCTCACAGCCTTTCACCATCACTGCTCTTCAAAAACCCAGTCCCCTTTCAGCCAGTGGATCCAGCAAGGCCCGTTCCAAGGCACACAGCCCTACACTGTGTGCATCGAGAGCGGAGCTGCCTCGTACACAAAAGCAGAGGTGTCCCAGCTTCACCAAGAGCCAGGCAGGGAACGCCTCTCTCACCCCACGTCACCACCACCCATGACCTGGATTCCTCCCTGAGACACGAGCCGGTGACCTCAGCAATAAACAAAGAAGTGGAATAAAACCAGGGCAAGATAGATGCCCGTTTTATAGGCTTTTTAAAAGCTTTTGACTCATTCTGGCAGTAAGGACTAACCTTAAATTGCTATGTGATGGAACTGGTGGAAAATCATCTGGCAACATCGAAGCTGTGCACCGATCCATCAAGTGCAGGATAAAAATAAACAGCATGCAAACGGGCCCTGGAGCTGGCGGGAGGAGCAGGACCCTGGCATTAACCTCCACACACTGACACAGCACCCTCCCTCCATGCAGGGGGCTGGAGCTCAGTGCCCCACAGGGTTGAGCATCCCCAGCCCTCCCAACATACAGGAGGGCTCAGCCCTGTGCAGGATGGGGCCCAAGGGCTGGGATCTCCCCCCTAGGAGATTTTCCGGTGGAAACGTCCTTGGCTGGGATCCCACCATGGTGCCTAGGCCTCTGCATTGCCCCATGGGACTGGAAGCTGGCATATTTGAATCCCTGGCAAAGTTTATAAAACAGACCCGGGGTAAATGTCCTGTTCTGAGGAGTGAGGGCGAGTGTGATTCCTAAACAGAGCTGGGACATCTGCTCTGGAGACGGGGCACATCCCAGCTGAACCCTTCCTCTCCCAGGGCCAATGCAACAAGGAGCATTGCCTAACATCCACTCAACATCTGTTTGGAAGAGGAGGGCTGGAGAGTCCAGCCTGGCAAAGGTGGGCTTGACACTCTCTGCCTGTCAGAATGCCAGACAGAAACCCAACCCCATGAGCAAGCCCAACTGTTCATGGTGAGAGGCCAGGCCCAGTGGCTCTGGGCAGGATGGCAGCATCATCTGTCCCCTCCCCATCAGGGTCCCACTGCCCTGGCAGTAGCATCCCCAGGAGATGCTCGTAGCTGCTGTGTCAGGTCACAAACACCATGAGCAACCCCCAGATCTGATCTTCCCCCAGCACCCAGTGATGACTTACCAGGAGCACCCGCACCAGACCTGCATCCAAGCAAACAGTAGGACTCTTTCCCAGGATGTGACACTTGTGCTGGAGTGCCCAGGGACTGGGGTGAGTGCTCAGTCCTGGCATCAGCCAGCTGGCAGCATGGTGACCGGTGAGCCTGTGTCACCCTGGGGACACAGAGCACCCATGTGATGCCTGCTTTGCCTGCCTTTCTGCAGAGAGCATTTGTGGCATCAGATGTGCGGCTCCGATCTGAAGGGCTTTGAAGCGGCTTCTAATGCATTTCTAATTCCTGCTTATCGCTGGAGCCTGTCGGAGCTTGTCTCCCAGCCCCTCTCAGAGCTCTCAGCTCAGCTGCGTTACAGGAAGATCTCAGCTTCAGACCTGTGTTTTTTGCCTGGAAAATCTCCCTGCAAACCTCTGTCCCGCCTTGCACTGTGGCGAGGGAAGCTCACACCACATCAGCTCCCTGCCTGTCCCTTTCCCACTCCTTGCAGCCCTTGCCACTGGGTGGGATGAGGTCCTGACCCTTGCCAGGCTCTGTTGACATCTCTGGGATGTCTGGCAGGTGTCTGGCAGGTGTGCTGGCAGGTGTCCCTCTGCACCCTCTCTGTCCACAGGCCAGGTGACCTGAGGGAAGACCTTGCAGGATGAACTGTACAGCCCATCTCCAACCACAGAGCCCCTGAGAGACCTTTTTGGGGTGGCAGAAAGTCTCTGGTGGAGCGGACAAGTGATGTGCCACCTATGCTGGAGCATTGGATGTCCCAGAGCCATGGCTGTGGGGCAGGGAGCTGGGCCCCAGCCCCTGTGTCCTGCCGTTCCAGCCCCTGGCAGCACTCGAAGGTCAGTGGAAGGGGCAGCCTTGGCATCCCCACCCCGGGTGAGGTGTTTCAGCACTCCTAGTCTCTGTGATGGGGAAATGGCTCAGTGCAAAGTGCTCTGAGGCTGCAGATGGGAAGTGCCCTCTGCACTGTGCTGAAAGCTGTTATTAGCGCTAATGGCTCTTTTGCTGGGGATATTCAAATAGCAACCACTCCATTTTCATTGCAAATCTTCGCCCCCCCCCCCCCCTCCCCCCCCCCACCTCCCTGGAAGACAAAGGCTCCTCACTGCAGAGTCCCAGCAAAGCTGTTCCAGCTGAGGAAGCTCAGCACTCAGGACCCAGCAGTGCTGCCAGAGGCCGAGCCCAGGCTGAGACACATGGCCTGGGTGTTCGCAAAGGAAAGGTCACAAGGAGCTGCTAAACCAGCACTGGGGGAGTGAACAAAGCTCCCTTGTGCAAGAAGCAGATGTACCCAGGCAGAAAGTGGGGACAGGGGAAAGCATGCACGGCCCACCGAAGGCACAGGCACCAGAAGCCATCAGAGGCAGTGCCAAAGTGCAGGACATCTCCACTTGGGACCCCAGGGGCTGAGGGATGGGGTGGGCACCCAGCCCGCCTGGCACTGGCTGCTGTATTTGCATTTCTGAGATTCAAGGAAAATGAGAGTGCTTTTTTGACTTAGTAAGCACAGAGTTTATGTTAGTTGAAAATTGACTCAATAAATATTTCAGCCAGTATTTTAACTGCATGCACGGGCTTCAAAGGCTATTAGGGGAACAGATTTATACAAACAGGCACTGAATCACACTGGCCAGAGCACATTATGGCCCAAGGTATGAAGACTGCTCCCAGGGGAGCTATTCTTGCCACTGCCCAGTTTGGATAAGGTAACATCTCCTACAAACTGTTAGGGATGGGCCCTGGGACTTGCATCCCTGAAACACCAGTGGACATCACTTGCCGGGGAGGATGCCAAGCTGAGGATGTGCAACACAGGGTGTAAGCCCCAGTTTTGACCCCAGGGAAGGTGATTGATGTGTCTGCAGGCTGCTTTGGGATCAGATGGGGAGAGCAGGGTGCTGCTGGGGGACCAAGGGAGCTGAGGCACTGGGAAGGCCAGCGTCTGCTGCTGCTGGGGTGTGTCCCTGGTGCTGCAGAGCTGAGCTGAGCAGTGGCCGGTGAGGGCACGAAGTCCTGGGGGAATCATCTTCCTCCCTCATGGCAAGGAGCAGAAGGCAGTTATGGCTTGCAGAGCCCTCCCCATCCGCCTGTGCACTGAAATGGCCCCACGGGCAGGCTGCCAGGCATGCGTGGCTTGGCCAGCTCAGGTTCTGCAGCTCCCAGCATCGCTCACACCCTGCACTGCTCTGAGTTGCCTCATCCCATGGCCATGCTGTAAAAGCAGGAAGCTGGTTTTGGGCACCCTGACACCCCCATCACCCCCACCAGGTACTCTGTTCCCCCCTCCCCGCCCACTTCCCTATTGGTGCTGGTGCAGGCATGTGTGCTGGAGCCCAGCAGACCTGGAAATGCTCGCAGCCAGCCAGACAAGTGGAAACCACTCCTATCCATTTGGAAATTAAACAGGAGATTTAAATATTGCTGAGCCAATCGATGGGGTGGGCAGGAGCCCAGCATGTCCCTTGCCAAGAGCTGTCCAGTATGGAAGGGAGAGGGCTCAGGTACCCATCTGCCTCAGCCGCTGCCCCAGCAGCATCGCCTCGGGTGTCCCCAGCCCTGTTCCCCTCACCCAGAGCAGTCACACAGCTACATGGGGGCACCCCATCCTCCCAAATCCTCCCTCATGGCCACAGCATCCCTGGGTGTGATGGGCAGCCCTGGTCCATTGGTGCCCTGAGCTGCATCCCTGACCCCCCCCGGGCAGATCAGTTACTGATCCGCTGGCAGGCGGGGGGCAGGGATCCTTGTGCCAGGATTAGAGCAGTTCGCTTTGGGATTAGAACACTGTTTAGCCGTAGCACAGCGCAGTAACCCTGCTCTGCTTTACAGAGCTCCGCAGAACTAATACTTTGTTTCAAAGGATTAGCGCGATTAGGAGTGTTGGGGGTGGTGTGGGGTGTGTGTGTTGTAGGATGCAGGGTTGCTTACTGGTCCCATGCAGCAAACAAGCACTGAGCCAAAAGTATTCAATTGCTCAACTGGCAGGGAGGGCTCTGGAGATGTCCCAAACACGTACTTCCATCTCTGAGGGCACCAGGGCTATGCACAGTGCTGTAGAAGATGCAGTCTGCACAGCCCCATTGGTGGGATGCAAGTGTACCCCAAATCAAGCCCAGACCGGCATGACACCATCTTCCCCATCCCCACTACATGGCTGCCTTTTGCCCCATTCCTGCAGAACCCTGGCCCAGTGACCCATCCAGGAGGCAGGGAGTGGAGGCAGCATGTGGGCAGCCCTTGGGGAGCAGGGAAATGTGAAAAGCACATCACGAGCTGTCCCCAAGTCCCGATGTCCAGCAGGGTCCTCTCATCCCTGACATATTGGCCAGTGGCTCTGGGCCCTGGGACCCTCTGTGCCACCCTGGTACCATAAACCAGCAGACCTGGGGTACAGGCTGTGCCAGTGCAGCAGCTACTGGCTGGCCCCATGCAGCCCTGCATGGTGAGGATGCTGCAGAGGGCAGAGCTGCATCCCATGCTCACCTCCTGCTGCTCAAGGCTGCTGGGCACGAGGTGCTCTCTCTATCTGGTTTCCCAGTGAGCTGAGGTGCTCTGGTGAGTCCCTTGCTCCCCAAACTATCCCCAGGACCCCAGCTCCTCAGAAACACCTCTCCAGAGTAGGAACTGCTGGAGCCCAGCATGAGGATCTTGGTGGGGCTGGAAGCAGGACCAGAGGAACAGCTCTCCCCAAGTACATCAGAGCAGGAGTGAAGCTAAAATTGCAAAACCCACCCAAGGCTAGAAGCTGGAAAAGACAAGGAACTGCAGCTGGAAACTTTGGTCTCCAGCTGGATGAGATGCTCCGTGTGGCTGGGTGCAATGGCAGCAGCCCTACGTGGTGGTGGCAGTGCCAGGGATGGGTTCTGGGCTCCCACATCTCACCCGTCATCCTCTGCCAATATAGCTGCTTGCTGCGTTATGCTGCAGCCCAGATCATCGAATTGATCCAGCTACGAAGGACTTGGCTGCATTCCTGGCACAGCCCCACCAACATCACGGCTGAGGCCAGGCAAGAGGCTGCGGTGAGCGAGGGGGCTGCGGTGGGATCCCTGCCCTGCAGCTCCTGATGGTTGATTCTCCTGGGCCAGCAGCACCAGAGCATTGAGGGCTGAAGGAAACAGAGCAGCCCCCAGCCCTCTGCTTCTTGCCTACAGCCAAGATCCCAAAATCACATCTCTCCTTTCCATGTTGTATGGACACACAGCTCTTTGCTTGAGATCCACCACCCTCTTCTCTCCCCTCGCTGCCTCACAGGTAACCCTTGGCCCACAACCCATATTGCAGGAGGTAAGGCTGTGGATTTGGACTGGTTTAGCTGGCTAGGAGGCAGCTAACAGCAGCATGCAACTCCCTCAACATCTCCCGCAACATCTCCGTGGTGGCAGACAGCAGCCCTGGCAGCCAGAGTTTGTTCCTGGGCAACTTGTGCTGGATCTAAGGAGCAACCTCTTCCTCCAGGCACAGGTCATGAGAGAGGAGGGAGGATCTGACTCCTTGGAGGTTTGGCCAGGCAGAGACAGGGCTGATGTTGCCTGGTGCCGGTGATAGTGCCGCATGGAAAAGCACACAGGCAGCACCACCCTGCACACGTGTGCCCCCAGGCCTGCACCCCCCGGGGAGCTGCAGGGGTAAATTCACACCTGCAGACACTCAATTTTACATGCCAAGGGTGACAGCACACACACCGGGAAGCACATGTGAAATTGCCAACGTGCCACTTTGCTGTGAGTCTCCCAGCCACTGGAATTTTGCAGAGGGGTAAGTTGCATTCAGGGAAATTTTCTCCTTTGAAAAGAAAACATGTAAATGCTGTGGCCACGTTTGGACCCCGGGGCAGACCCACCAAACCAGGACTTCAGGTCTCCTCTGGCCCCGTGTCAGTGCCTGCCAAGGGCCAGCCCATTCCCAGACACTTCTCTGGGCAGTGCTGTGCTCTGCTGTGGACAGGCCATGCCTGAAGAAAGCAGATTTGCAAGTCTGGGGTTGAGCTGGAGAGGATCTGCAGAGGAGGTCGGTCGGGATGGGGGGAGGGGGCTGTTGCCTGGGGGCTGGGGTAAGCACAGACGGTTTTCATCCTTTCCTCTCCTCCAGCCTATAAGGAGGGCTTTATTTTAAATCCTTTTCTGCTGCTCACTCCCCCCGAGCTTGTGCTGTGCTGGAATGGTTTAATGTTGGAGAGTCAAATGAGTGACTCACACATGCAGAGGATAAAAATACTCAGGGCCCCTGCATCCCATGGCCCAGACCCCTGTGGCATGGCCGTGCAGAGCAGAGTGGTCGGGCATGCCGGAGGTGACCTGCCTGCTCCTGTGAGAGGAGTTGAGCACTGGGTGCTTCAGGGTCTGGGTGAGTGCTGCTGGTGATGCCTGGGCATTCAGATAATTCTGTCCTCATCCCAAGCAGCTCCGGGTCTGCTGGCCATGAATGGAGGGGATCAAGGGCCATGGGGAGCTGACCAGGGCTTGTGGGGACTTTTCATCCTTCTTCCATGGAAGATGGAGCTTTTGGCAATGCTGCTGGATCTCACTGATGTGTGAGCACCAAGCCGGGTGATACATCACATCCCAAAACCAGCAGCAGGTACACACAGTCTACCTACAATGTTGCATCCAAGGGATGGTCGCAGAGCAGGATCTCATGGCCTCTGGCCTCTGGAGGGGTACTAGGGCTGTCTTGGACAAGGTCAGCGAGGTGTGCCCAGCTTTCAGTACCACCCTGCCTTGCCAGCAGTGCCTTAGCCTGGCATGTGCAAGGGGCAGACCGGAGCAGCTCATACTAACCCTGGCTTTCCTATTCCCAGGCGGAAGTTTGAAAGCAGAGCTTTAAACTTTGCATTTCTTGTCTTTTGCACGGTTGTTTTTGGAAATTGGACATTTTGCAATTTTTTTTTTTTTTTTTTGCATGTTTGATGCTGCTTTTTGCATGCTTTATGCTGACAGACTCCCATGTTGCTGAGTGTGCATGCTGCCGTTAACACCCCCAGGATGGTTCATTCCCGCCCCTCCCCTTGCTTTGTCTCCCGGTGCAGAACTGCTGGGTGACAGTTGTCCTGTTCCCTTGCAGAGCTTGCTGTCAGGTGTGTCGGTGGCAGGCAGCAGCCAGGTTGGGAGGGGACATCACCCAAACATCTCTGGAGGGTGGTCAAGCCTTACTGAGGTGCAGCGCATGGCACTGCCCAGACAGTGGGAGCACAGGAGGCACAGAGGGGTTTGCTGCAAGGTGGTTTGTGCCGGTCTGTGTTGGGAATCACTGGTGATGCTGTGCTCCAACCCCGGGGCCACTCGATATCCAACTTCATGGACTGCCTTGGGTTCCCTGGGGCCACAGCCCAGGAGGCAATGGGGGGTAGTGGGGATGTGGGGATGGGGCCTGAGAACCCCACAGTGCCTGTGTCCCATGCACCAGACAAGTCACCCGTGTGTGGGGTGTTACTTGTCTAGCTGGTGATTTCCCAAGGAGGGGGGGTGACCACAATGGATTTGCCCAGAGAAGGGTTAAACATGGCACAGGAGAGATCTCAGCTCTGTTCAGGTTTTTTAGGGTTCTGCCCTATTTCCCCCAATGCCTCGGAAGTGTGAGCTGCCTCCTTCTGCATTCCCAACTTGTGGGTGCCCATCGAGGGGTTGTCTTGCAAAGCAGCTCTGAGACTCAGTGGGCTCCAATGGGTTTTGGTTCAGCAGGAAGTTCCCAGGCAGGGGCAAGGGGCGTGGGCTGCACCAGCCGCCCCACTGCCGTAGCTGTGGGCAGCGGCGTGGGACAGTGCGAGGAAACATCCCTCCCCGTAACCTGGCAGCCTCCGGAGATCACGTTTCTGGCATTTAGCTGGAAGCTGAAATGCAGGAGACGGGGGTCTGGCAGGGATCCCAGCACTCTCCGCTTTACTGGTAGCGGGGTGGGGAGCTGCCGCGGCTCGGCAGGAGGCCAGCTGGGGGCTGGGGCGTGGGGGGAGGATGCTCCTGCAGGGATGCATCCGTAGGAGCCGGCTGGAGAGGGCAGAGAGCCAGGGTGGGCAGACAAGAGGGTGGAAAAGCCAGGAAGGATGCCAGGCAGGAGCGGTGGGTGAGGTGAGAGCCCTGCAGTCCTCCTCAGGAGGCTGTGTAGAGCTCAGGCGTTAGCAGATGCAAATTGCTCCAGCTCTGTTCACCGGCTCTGCTTAGTTCTCCTACATGGCTCTGTGCACACGCCTGCTCTCCCAAAGGCAAATGTGAGAAAGCTGAGGCTGTTTGTCACCCTCTTTAAACCTGTGGGCAAGTGAGCATGGGGCCATGCTCCTGGGGTGAATGCAGCTTACCTCCAACACTGTGCATTGGCCGGAAGAGGCCGAGCAAACCCCCCAAGCAGGAGATTATACTCTGGCTACAGTGGCTTCATGATTTGTTGTGTCCCCTGAGCTGGAGGGGTCTCTCCCCACTGCCAGACTCACTCCCCCCACACTGTCAGTGGTGGCATGTTGGGGCAGTGGGGGCAGCTGGGGCAGTGGTGGGACAGCGTTGGGCAATGCTTCTCCTCTCTGTGCCCTCCGAGAGCATGCCAGCCTGCTTGGCTGGGGGTTGTGGAGGGAACCAGCTTGCAGGACTGAGGCAAGTTAAAATGTATATACATAGCCAAAGAAAGGGCTATTTTTAACTTGAGTTAGTTCCTGGATCTGGATCTGACCTGCCTGGCAGTGTGCACAGCAGTGCCAGAAGTGCTGGGTGGCACTGGATCAGGAGCAAGGTGATGTGGGGTGAGATACCCTGACCTGGCACGGGTGCTGCTGCAGGCAGGAGGAAGACCAGGACACAGGGTCACCTCTCAGAGGTATTCACACCAGGCTGCAGCCTGCCCGAGCCAGCTGGAGCACCAGAGGAGCAGAGCTGCTCTGCCACCCCATCCCAGGTGCACAGGGTGCCACATCAAGTCATGACAATGCAGACATGAGTCAGTTTGGTGAAAAAAAGTGCTCCTTTTCTCTTTTTTCCTTTGCTGAATAACTTCCTGGCTGGATAGCTTGCCCAGCTGTATGCCCCACAGCCTCTCCATGGCTAGTGCCAGCTGAAGGAGAGAGTGAGATCATTTATTCTCTGGGGAGGTGGGCATTCCCTGCAGATGGGAGTATTTCTGCAACCTTTTCCCTAGAGCTATATTCAGTAGCAACACCCTCAGCACTGCTCCCCTTGCGTTCTTGCTGCACAGGACACATTCTCTGTCTTTCATGGGAACTTAAACCCATCTTGGCTGCCAGGGCCTGGCCAGAGCTCCAGCCTCAGCAGTACAGGGAGGGCAGGAGCCTCCTGCCTGGGGTGCCAGGGAGCTGACAAGGAAACGCACAGTGTGTTTGAGGGCACTGCATCTTGCACCAGCTGCTCGGCACAGTCTGTGCCTCTGCCCTGCTATGCCCGGCTCATCAGCAGGTCATGGAACCATGCATGCCCCTTGGCCAGGGCTGTGCTGCCAGGGCAGATGCTCATGTGAACATCTACCTTGTGTTTGTCTGCAGCTTGAATTTCTCCTCCCCAGGCAGGGGGCTTCATGGGCATGGAGCTGGGTGCACCTTTGGGAAAGCCAAGAGCTAATGCTGCAAACTTTAGGCAGGGGCTGAGGCTCAACATTTTTTCGCACATGTATGAGCCAGCCATAGCTGCTCTCTTCTCCTCTGCTCAGGACCAAGCTGCCCTCTCCCCAGCTTGCAGGGATGCTGATGCTCACTTGCTATGGCTCCCGCATATTTCTTCTCAAAACACCAACCCCAGTTTGGCAGGAACAGCCTGCACTTCTTGTTCCTAGTTATAACTCTCAGCTGGTTGTATTAAATAGGATGGTTGGATCAGCCTGTGCTGGTCTGAAGATTGCCGTCTCTTCATCACTATTTACTGCTCTGCCAGGCTCATGTGTCAGCTGCAAATATTAGCAGCAAGATTTTAGATTTACTTCCAGACCACTGATGAAAATGTGGCATAGCAATGAACAGCCCTTTTGCTGGTCTCTGCATTCTCTGGGGCAGCTTCCAGCTGCAGTGTTTTGGAGTGTGTGGGCAGATTCATAAGAGGAGGGGACCACCTCTCGCTGGTGGGTGTGACACCCCCCGCCACAACCACCCTGCCCGGTCCTGTGGGTGGTCCCACTGCGGGGTGACCCCGCTGCCTGTGCAGAGCTGGTGCATGGCTTCTGCCATGGAGGTTCAGTGACTGCTTCACCAGCAGCACAACCAGTCTGGCTGCACAGGCAGGGGGTGGTGGAGCAGGGACGGGAGACACTGCCCTCGAATTAGCCCACCCGGATGGTGAATCAGAGCCTTTCCTAACCCTAGCTATTCAACTACTGATTGATTGAATAAACATGCCATAATAACAGCTCATAACCTGTAATACAGCACCCATTATGTGCAGGTTCCCTGATCCTGGAGCAGACACCGTCAGAAAGCAGCTCGCCTGCTCTGTACCTGGCAAGGATTCCTTGTGCAGGTGAGAAAACCTCTGGACAGCAAGGTGAGACTCTTACAAGCTTTGCAGGGTCAAGCCTTGCCCCAGGAGTCAAGCTGGTCCCCACCATGCCACCAGCACACACTTCAGCAGCATCATTGTGTGAAAGAAGGGAAAACCTAGTCCTTGCTTTTTTTTTTAATGTCCGTTATATTTGACATGAGGCAGCAAGAAAGACTGCATGACTCAGTTCTTTGCAATGCAGCTCCTCTGTGACTTCCTGTGTTTCAAGGAGGACAGCCACCGGCTGAGGGTCCCTACCTCAGTTTTGTCTTTCCGGCTAAATTCCTTTTCCGTGGGAAATGCGGGGTTCTCCAGGCTTGACTTCCCCTGGGCAAATTGCCTGTCCTTCTGGAGGACAGGGTGAGCTTGCATGGGTCTTGCAAACACAGGACACGAAAACCTGAGGATGGAGGATGTATGGGGGAAGAGAGGTGATATTTGGGGACTGAAATGCAGCCCAAGCAAAGCCATCCTGAGCTCTCCGAGGGCTCTGGGTCCTGCTCATCTGGTGCTGGTGCAGGAAGCAGGGGACTTTCTGGTGCTGACGAGATGCACACTGCTCGCTGGGGCTCACTTGTGCTCTCTCAGCATGGGCATTCAGAGCAGGTTTGCTCCGTGGGCCCAGTGCGAAGTGTGGCAGGCATTTTCATGCACTGATAATCTGTAACAATAGGGTGAAAATCTCTCCTGCATTGTTGTCAAGTTTCAAATCTCTGATGGGTTGGAACAGAGACAAAGCTCTTCTGGTTTGCTCCTTTTCCATCTCTCATCATTCGGGCTGAGTGGGCAGATCTCTCCAGAGCTAGGCAAGCAGGGAGCTGCAAGATGTTTTCTAGTTTCACGCTCTTTACACTGTGATGTGTCCTCCAGGACCTCTTGTTTCCATTTTGTTGGATGAGACACAGTGTGTGGCCAAGTGCTCCCCTTCAGATCCATTTCCTGAGATCCCAGGTGTTTACCTGAGCAAGGGGAGCTGAAGGAAGCAGGTCCAGCATACCCAGCCCCTTGTGCTTCCTGCAGCTCCTGAGATGCTGCCTGCCCAGAGATCAGAGGAATTGCAGCCTGCATCGGCCAACCCTGGGAGTCCAAAGCCACGCAAAAGCCTTGCTCTTTATGGGGACTTTGATGAGGAATGGTTAGAGGAGGGGTTGAGTTTGCGGGATCTTTCTGGGGATGGGAGTGCAGCAGCTCCTGCTCCATCTGCACCTCCATGCATCTCCACATCTCCGTTTGCCCATGCTTCCTTGCTTTGTGGGGCTCTGCAGGTCACCGCTGCCCTTCCCTGCAGCCACAGGTGGGGAGGTGCCATCTCCACCATCTAGAATACATTGTCCAGGGTGTTGCGGGCTCGGGGATATCTCTCCACTGTCCTCATCCCTACACCTCCATCACTGCTGGTGCTGCTTGCATCCACTTCCAGTGCAGAACAGGCTTCACTGACAGAGCAAATGTCCCTACCCCAACTCCAATTCCACCGCAACACCTCTGCTGCAGCCCCCAGTGCAATGCTCCCACCCCACCAGCAATGCACCCCCACTACAGCAGTGTCCCCTCCTCCTATGCCCTTGCTGATACATTTCCCTCTGGCCTAGCCATTCCTCTTCACCATCCTGGGGAGGAGGCGGGGAAGGATGTAACCCCTCTGCTATTTTCCAAGCCTGTCTCCCCAGGATCTGTACCTCCCACTGCGTCTGCAGGCAGCGTGGGGAGCTGCCAGCTGGGCTGTGCTGCCTGGGCACCCATCTCCACTGCGAGGGTTGTGCCATGGAGCCCACACCGGCAGCACTGGGTCATGCTGCAGGACTCATTTACATTCCTTAGCATGCTGTGGGTGCCTGTCTCTCCTCCGGGTGGTTCTGGCTCTCTACTAGCAGGTGGCCTGCTGGGGTTTGCTGGCAGCCGTAAGGGGAGGGTATTTTTAGCTTTCCACTCCTTCTTGCTGTGGGTGGTATGTGGCATTTATTTGTCGTTAAAGTATTTGTAATTAGGGTGGCAGGCTGCTTACACGGCAGGAGTGATGGCACGGAGCTGATACGTGATAAAGGTACAGTCAATAACTCCCAAGCTCCTGGGTGCTGGGGCAGCAGTCCTGCAGGCTCTCACTACTCCCATGCCCAAAGGTCCGGTTGACTTTCCCCATGTCAGAGGGGAGCTGCATGCCTTGGTTAGAAATGCAAGAGAACCAAGGCAAATGGTCATGAGCTGTAGGTTGAAGCTCAGGTGAACTTCTGGGTCACAAATCCATCCCCATTTAGCACAGGCACCACCACTGAGGTTGTGCTCAGGCTCTGTGTGAAAGCATTTCAGTCACCTGCCTTCCCAGACCTGAACGCTATCTCCAAACAGGCAAGCTCTGCCTCCTCTTTCTAGCCTCCACGTGTGCAGTTTGGATCCAGGAGTCCCTTGGATCAGCTCCTGGTATTCCCAGGCCTGCATCCAAGCTCCCTGCCTGCCTCTCCTGCTCCTCCGTGCCTGCCTGTGCTCCTCCTGCACAAGCATCTGGGGAGAAACACCTTGTAGCTGTGAAATGGTGCCCTGCAGGAGTTATCATCCAACCTGTTTGGATAGCTCTCTGCAGGGAGCCCCGTGCCTTTTTGAAACCTCCAAAGGCTGCTGGAGCTTCCCTGGCAGGTGAAGTCCTCTCTGCAAGGATCACGCATTTCCTGGCATGGGGGAGAGCCCTCCTGGAGGCAGCTCTGGGGCACGGAGCTGGGCACAGCATCATGCTTGTTGGGAAGTCTGTTTGTCCTGCACCCTGCAGCATGGTGGGAAGGGTGAGTTCAGCCTCCCTGACAGCCTTGGCTCCCTTCTTACACAGCCCTGGCTTCGCTGACCAGCTGGTCCCCCTCCATGCCCTCTCCCCACACCTGATAGCAGGGGCTGATTCTCTGTGAGTGCACCGAGGTGTGGGATGTCAGAACCAGACTTTCAGAAGTTGGCACCAGCTCAGGTTTGCTGCTGCAGCTCCTTGTGCCGGCAGTAGAGTCCCAGATCAGAGGCAGGGGGAAGCATTTACCGGCGTTTGCAGGAGTACTGGCTGTGGAAACTGTGTGGGAACTGAGGGTTGGGAAAGCAGATGCCAAAATGAATCTTGGATACATCTCCTGGAGCTGAACAGGAGGATGGCCTGGTTGTTTGCTGCCCTGGACCCTCTGTTGCTCACCCCATGGTAAGACGCCATGCATGCACATGCTCTGTGCACATCTGTGTGCACGCATGTGCACGTGTCCGTGTGTGCAGGCTCACGGGTGTCTTCCCTACAGTGACACAGCTCTGAGGAATGTCCAAGCATGGGCAACTACCTTCAAAAGGACCTGTTGCAGCAGCCTCTCCAGTGCCTGCATGGCAGAGAGCAGACAGAAGGTGACTGACTCACTGCAGGTTCAGACACCGTGGGATGGCCGGTTTCAGGTCCTGGCTTCACCAGGCTCCCAGTATGACCAGTGATGTCTCCTGGGTTGTGCCTACTCCACCAGCTGTATCAGAAGCCCAGGTCCAAAGGTGGTGTCTCACAGTCACGTTGCTTGTGTGTGGCTCCACCTAAAAGCCTTCACATCATTGCCTAGAAAGAATTGAGGGCAAAATTCCTGCCAAACTGTAGTGCATTTGTCCTCTGCATGTCCAAACGGTTTCCCCATATGGGTGGGAGCTTATGCCTTCATATGGATCCATCTGCGTGTTTCCTCAGGAGCTCAGCCAATGCCAGTGCCTCAGCAGCATTGGTGTCTGTATGCACACAGTGGAGCAGCAGGCATGGAGGCATGGTCAGGGCAGGTGCTTGCATGTTCCCAGCAAGCCAGCCTGCATCCCAGGGCAGTAAGGCATCACAGACAGCCAGGGAAGATCCTCTCCCTGGGGTCTCTCAAGCCTCCTGCTCTGTTGCAGCTGGGTGTCTGCAGCACCGGGTCTGGAGCAATGCCCCACAGTTGCCGGGAGATCATGAGCAGGCAGAGAAGCCTTCCCAATGCAGGATGATGCAGTAACCGTGGATACCAGAAAGGTAATTTGTGGGAAAGAAGAAATCTGAAACAGGCACCTGCTGCTGAATTCAGCCATCTCGAAGCTCTTTGAGGTAGCTGCCGATTTACACATCAAAAGAGGAGACTGAGAAAAGCCTGCCCAAAGGTTGCAGCAGAATTGCGATCAGGTCCTCACCCAGATGGCTACTGGCCCCAGCAGATGGGGTAGGATGCGCCCCTCCCAGCACAAACTACCTCCCCGTTGAGTCTGTTCTGAGTTGCCCTTTTGTTGGCAGTGGGGGACATGGGCTCCCCTGGAAGACAATTTGTGATGTTCCCAGGTAGCTCCGAGACAGATCTCAGCTGCTTCCGAACCAGCCTGCAGAAGCAGATCCCAGGGCTTGGCTATGTGAGGGAACAACTGGTGGGATGGAAAGCACCACTGCAAAATTTCCATGGTCAGGGATCCCACACATCTGGATAGCCACATCTCTGATGTCTTAGCTGCTATGGTAGGGGTTGTTTTCACCAGCTTTTTGCATTGTGCTTTGTGCTGTAGCCTTGTCCCAAGCTTCACAGAGGGACAGGCAGTGGAAGGGGCATTCCTCACCCAGGGTGCTTGTATCTATGAATTCCTATGGTTCCTCTCTCACCACTGAAGAGAGCTGGTATCATGTGCACATCCCAGCAGATCAGGAAGGAGGGGGATTGCTTACTGTGCCCTGGAGAAAATAAGCTTTCTGAAGGGTTGGCTGGAACCAGCCAGATGTTGCCACCAGCTGACCATAGTTTTGCAGAGCAAAATATCTTCTCTGATGAAGCAGATTTTTGACCATCAGTTTCAGTTATAGCCCCTTCTTTTGTTCATGGAATTGTCTTGAAGGAAAACAAGAATGGGGTGCAGAAGGAGAAGGCTGAGAAGCTGTTTCACAAGGGACCTCTCCTTGAACCTTCTTCATCCTGTACATGGCTGGGCTGGTAATGGTGCGGGAGTAGAGGCTCAGCCGCAGGCCAGGGCTCAGCAGCTCCAGCTGCTGCACTCCTGGATGACAGTAGCAATTTCCATGGTGTTTTACAACCTGTCAGTGGGTCAGACTGGCTCTTGAGGTCTTGCTGAATGGAACAGGCATTGCTTGGTCCCCGTCTGTTGTTAGGTTTGTCCATCCAGCTCCTGCCTTGCCTTGTTTCCAGGCTGTTCTCCACAGATACAGGGTTTTGGACCTGCAGCCCTGCCTTCGCTGGGCCCTCAGGAGGCTGTTGTCTGCCAAGAACCTGCACAGTCCTTTTCCAAAAACCGGCTCCCAGGAGCAGACAGATGACAGCTTCTCTTGCATGAGGGATAGGGCCAGGGTGAAGTCCCCGCTGAGATCTTGGTGCTTGCAGCACCCAGCAGCCCGCCTCAGCCCTGGCCATGTCATTTCCAGCAGCAAAGAAACTGTTTGCCGAGTGCAGCAAAACCAGCTGCAGCCGATTACACTGGCTTCTCCTCTTCCAGGGACATAGAGGTGAGGAACAAAAGCCCAACACCCACCATCGAGAGCCTGCCTGTCTCACAGTGCAGGGAAGAGGCAAGCATCCTGTATCACCTGAGACCTACCGCAGCCAGACAAAGCCAGGAGCCCTGCTCAGAAACCGGGGCCAGACTGGAGATCTCAGCAGCTCCAAGGGAACAAGGGAACAAAGCAGTGGCTCGGCCAGGCGGCGTGTGGCTGGCTGGCCCTGTCCTCGGGTGCAGCCCACATTAGCAGCCTGCCTGGAGTCTGTGTATTAGCCGTGAATTAATGTCCTGCAGAGACTGGGAACTGGGATCATGCGAGGATTAAAGAGGCATTACCCCTTTGTTAAAGCTGATGTTTTTGGGATAATCTGGAAGCTTTAGCTAATACATTATTACAGAAACTCCTTCAATCACAGCGGCAGACAGTAAGCAGATTTGGATATTACTGCATAACTGTGTGCAGGCCTGCTGCTGCTATTCTTCTCTGCTGGGGCAGCACCATGGCACAGCTGTGTGTGTCCTGCCCTGGGAGCTCTGCAGAGCCCCTGTGCCGGCCTTGTCTCTTAGGAGAGATCCCTGCTGGGAGATGCTACATACACAACCAAAGGAAGACTGTGGCCAGGGTGCTCTGGTGAAGTCAGCAACTTCAGAGGTACGCGAGAGGCTTTGCGCATGGAGGAGAGAGAGCACTGGGAGCTCCAGCCTGGGTAGATGGCTCAGCCCATCCAAGCATCCCTCAGCAATTGCATTCAGCTCACAGCTAAGAGATGGAGGTGGATGGGACCAAGGCTGGGGATGTAGCTGCCTGTTCCCACAGCTGCCATTGGCCAGGGATTGTGGGCACCTGGGAAAGGACATAAGATTGCCAAACCTGGCAGTTCTGGGAGGCTGCTCTAGCCTGATCCCTCCTCCTGCCTGGCAGATCAGCACAGTGCAGGGCTGCGTTTGCAGTGGGGAGGCAGCTGGACAGCAGGGTGCTGTTGGGAGGAGGCCAGAGGGGCCTTGGATCCAGCGGTCAAGTAGGGTGAAACATCCCTGGAGCAGAGTGAAGCTGTTGCTGGTGCTGGCAGCACACCTCTCCCCTTGGTGCTGCTGCTCCATCAGATCTGCTGCTGCTTGGATCCCAAAATTGCTCCCTTCTGTTTTCTCAAGAGCAGCAGCAGGTCTAACACATGATAATCTTTCTTCACCCCAAAGAGGACAGCAGCACCAGGATTTGAGGCTTGTGGAAGAAGCTACTTGTCCACATCCCAAGTGCACAGGGCTTCACAGGTAGCTTCTCGGCATCACATTCCCAAGCCTCATTGGGACTTCTGTGGAGACACATTCCCAGTTTTCTGTTACTCCATCACATATTGTGTCTCCCCAGGCATGACCCCACAGGGCATGGGGGGCTTCCAGGGATTCTTTCCTAACTTCTGACAGGCTGGGAGGGTGTGGGAAGCTCATGGGTTCAACAGCTAATCGCTGACCTGGACCATGCAGGTGGGGCCAGGCCCTCAGGTGCTCAGCGGCAGAAGTCACGGCCAGACACTGATGGTCTGCAATGTCCCTCTCCTCTGGCTGAAGCCACGCACACTCCGCAAGCAATCTGTCTCTGCTGAACACAGCCTCCCTTCCTGGGAGCCCCCTCTTCCTGGGAGCACAGGTTCCTGCCTGCTGACAGACCATCCTGAAGCTCAGCACTTCCCATCACTCCACCAAGGCTTCTGGAAATGGGAAAGTCACGAGGAAAAGTCGCAAAATCCTGCCAGGAGCAGTCCCCTGGGCAGGTGACATGGTCACTGCAGGGGGGCAGGTGGAGGAGGAGGCAGGCAGGCTCTGGCAGCACCTGTGAAATGAGAGGAGGTTGTAGATGGAGGTGGGAGCTTCCTCACAGAGTGTCAGCTCACTGCTCCAGTACTGTCCATGCCGGGTGATAGCACCTTCCATGCCATGCACTGCGGCGCACCCACTTCCAAAGCCTCACAGTGCTGGAAGACCACTCAGAGCACGTCTTTTATGCATCCCCAAAGCGTACGCTTGCCCATGCAGCGGCATGAGCCCAAGCCCTCTCCCTGAGCAAGGTGGAATGCCCTTTCCCTTTCCATGGAGGTTCCCATTTAGGCTGTCCTCCCCTGTAGGTCTGTCACAAGCCAGAGCTGGGTTTAAACTCAATCCCTGCTCCTGACTTTGCCTCTGATCCTGCCTCTCAGGGATGCTGTGACTCCCACAAAGCAACCCTGGAGACATGGAGGTGATTAAAGCTGCCATGCCTGGGGTAGAAGGAAGGGCAGTTCTCACCGGGACACATGTAGGAGTGGTGGATGGAGATGAAACTGGCTCAAGCCGTGCCCCGCAGAGCTGCAGGAACAGCAGAGACCCAAACGTGGCAGTATGCAATGTGATGGGACTCAAGCTTGAGCTGCTTAGCGGTGCTTTGGGGACAACTGGGAAGAGAAACAGGGAAGGTTCATATCGCTCTTATTGGCAGATGCATGAGATTGTTTGAGCCAAATGCTGTTGAGAAAATAGATATTAACCTCCAGAGAGCTAACAGAAAGGAAGAGAAAATGCAGCAGGTAAAACATGGGATGGAAATGGGGAGGCAGAGATGGCTTGAGAGGACATGCAGGCAATGCAACACGTGCAGCAGGGACACTGCTGGGCACGGGGGCATGGAGGAAACATGGTGGAGCTGAGGGACCACCTGGCCAAAGAGGAGGGCATCCCAAAATGAAATACTTCTGTGGGAACAGGGAGCTATGTTCCCAAACTCATCCTCCTCAGGTGGGGAAGCAAAAGGCAGAGATGGTGGATTCAAAGCCACAATGCGGGAATGCACAAAAGGTAGCAAATTCCTGAGCCTAGATGACACATCTGGAGTCCTCAAAGAGCTAAAAACCAAGTGACTAAGCTCTTAGCAATAACACACAAATTCACATCCTCCAAGTATTGGGCCGGGGGCAGTAAATGCTGGGCCTACATTTTAAAGAAGGCCCCAGGGTGTGCTAGGGATTACAAACCAATAAGCTTTGCTTCAGCACAAGGAAATGGTTGAAACAATTATGCAGAAACATAATTAGAAATCTCATAGAGCAGGGGCTTCTGAGCTGCCGTATCCAGCCACTTCAAACGAGTGCACATCGCCCTAGCAGCTCCTTTTTTCTAGGCCAGGTACGTATAAGTTGGGTCCCCACATGGACACACGAGTGGTGCCCATGCAACAGGAGGCACAGTTTGGGACAGGGATGGAGGGGCTGGCAGCAAGCAGAGCTGCCACAGAAGCTGTGAGCAGAGCCCAAGACCTTGGGGCCAGCAGGACCCTTATCAGACAGAGGGGTTTAGACTTTGCCAAGCTGCTGGCACTCATGCTAACAGCAGCAGCTCGGACATGGAATAGCCCAGGATATGTGGCTTTTCCTTCCCTCTTCATTTCCCTCAAGATGCTGCTCCCAGCGTGGATGCTCTGCACAAACAAGGGAGTGCTTGCTGGGAGGAAGGAGCTCATTCGAGCATGAATGGGAACCTACTGTTCATGCACAGAGAAGGAAGAGGCAGTGGGAGCACTGAGTAGCTCCATCCCCAGTGCTCCTGCCCGTCTGCACATCAGGATTTGGCCCCTGACTGAGAATTGGCCCCTGCTGCCGGCACCGTGGCTCAGGGGTACTGCAGTGCTGGGAAGATGCTGGCAGACATGCAGGAGGTTGCCATTTGCTCAGGCTGTGTCTCTTCCTCCTTCAGGATACCCTTTGCACCTCCCCATATCCAGCCACCAACTCTGGGGACACCTGAAGGAAGGTAAATCCTGCAAAGCTCACCCCTATTGGTGACATCCACCAAGAGCTAAAATCCCACATTTCCTTAGAAAAGCAGGCTGAAAGATAAGGAACACAGACCAAACACACAGCTGACCCAACAGCCATCAGAACCCTGCAGCCAGCCAGGCTGTCTCTGAGTGCTGGTGTCACCAGGAGGGACTGCCCGTGCTGCCTTCCATGGATGCTGTTCTGGGTTATGTTTTTTCAGTGTTTTTTCAGTGGTTTGGATGACAAACCAAAAATGTATTATGGGATCTGTTGTACCACTTCCTCCCCTCCCACTTCCCTAAATAGGTGGAGGGGCATGGAAAGGTCCACAGGATTTTAAATACCTGACTCTAAAAAAAATAACTGAAAAAAACAGCTGAAAAAGACTTTTGTATAATACCTTTTGTGACAAACTCCCTGCAAGGAACCTCAGACCCTCGGGACACATCAGCAGACGTCCTGATGCTCCAAGAGAATGAATGCTCTAGTCCTTTGCAGCTCACCGTGCCCCCAAACCAGGCCCACTGAGACCCCCATTGTAATGAGGTGGGGGCACAGGCAGGCAGCCAGCACAGATGAATGTTTCTGCCCTGGGCTTTTCTTGGCAGAAAGAAGAGCAAGCACCTCCCTCAAGGGCCTCCTCTGCCTGCTTTGTGCCCTGGGGCGTTCGTGCACCTTTCTCCAGAGCATTTGCACAGGGCACCACAGAGACTGCAAGCTGGTCTGGAGGGACACTGGCCTGGCAATCCCCACTGCAGCTTCCCACAGCATATGCCAAGGGGCCTGAGGACAAGAAATCAGGAGGGACCCCGCCCTGCTCTTAATTGTTGAAAAAGTAGGACAGGTCTCCCAGGCTCTCCTGTACTCTTTCCATCACTCCCAGCATCTCTCCAGTTCATTCCCTCCTAACCCTGCTCTTTCTTGCTCCATCAATGTAATCCTCAAACTCAATAGTGTCCCAAATTTAACTGCACCCCCTTAGAGCTGGGCCTGTGTGGTGTCTCTCAGGACACTAGTACTGTGGACATGGAGTCAAAAAAGCAAAAGAAGGGCAGGGAAGAAGAAAACATTGCCCAGCCTAAGAACTGCCCCTTTCAGCCCAGCTAAAACTCCCACTACAGGCAGCTCAGGAGCCCTCTCGGGCATCGCAAAGGTGGACCAGGAGGTGATGAGCACCACACACATCACTGGGGAACTGGTGCTTGTGTCCCTGCAGGGCTGGCATGGTGGAGTGATGGTGCTGCAACTGCCCTGTCCTCCCTGTGTTTCCCGTGCCTGCCTTAGCTGTACCATCACAACTGATGTGGGTGTAACTGGTGTGGGGTCACACTGAATGGAGTGGGTTTTGAACAACGGCCAACAGCTGAGCTTTCACTTGGGACCAGCTCTTCTTCAGCTTGATGGGCTTTGAACCCACAAAGCAGCCCCTTCACAGAGCAGGGGAGCAGGCGGGGAGCACAGGGTCCCCTCCCCACTTACATTTCAACAGCCTGCACTCTGTCTGTGTCTTGCCTCCTCCCTCCCCATGCTGCCACCTCCCATCATGGAGCACCTTGGTGACACCGGCATGCTGCCCCTTCACCTTCCTCACCCCTCACAGAAGCTGGCCAGCTTGCGCACCACTTCACAACGCCCTTTGTGTGTCCGCTCCAGGTCCGAGTGATACTGCTGTAATCAGGCCAAGAGGTTTAATTTTGTGAGTGAAACGTAATGCAATCAGGTCCACTAAAAATGTCTCACTGCAAGCCAGGCCAACACTCTTCAGTGTTTTTCCTTCCTCTGCTCGTCTACCCCTTTGCTGGAAAACGTGTCTCTGGCACGCACAGCCCTCTCTAACCCCTGTGGCACTTCTCACGCTTGGCTCCACTTGTGTTGCTTTCACGTGGAGCCACTGAATTTGCTGGGTGGGAGAGACCACAGTTTCTTGCCATGCAGCTCTTAATTCACTTTCCTCCAGCTCTTACCAAAGGCTGCAGCTCCCTGTGATGTCCCTCTGACAGAGCCATCTCCTTATTCAGGCTTGGGATGACTTGATTTCCAAAAGGCTTTCCTTGCTCCCTGTTGGCTGGGTCACAGTGGTTTTGTCAGGGACCTCAGCTGGATGGACAGGATCTCCTTATCCAAACCTCCCCTCCATGTTGTCGGAAAATGTTCATTTTACTTTTTGCTATGGAGAAGACCCACACACCGAGATTGTTTTCTCTTCTTAGCCCCTAGATCCTGCAGCTCAAAGCCTCTTGTGGTTAAAGCCTTGGTTACTCTGGGCCTGGATGAGGCTGGAGGGCTGAGGTAAGGCTCTGGCTACAGGAAGGTAACAGAAAGAATGCCCCCCACCATACTCATGACAGTCCCATCATTCCCTAGAGACAGACTGACTGCCCTGAGAGCCTGGTCCCTAACCTCTCCAGTCCCCACATGGCTCTTTACATCTCGCTCTCAGCCCATCCCATCAATCTGTCCCTCCTGCACTTTCTCATTTCACATCTCTTGAACCCAGACACACCCTGCCAAAATGTTTCCAAATCAAGGCCCTGGGCAGCAGGAGCCCAGAGCTGGGCACAACACCTGGGCCATGGTACAGCTGACCCTGCCAAGGAGCAGCTCCTGTCATTCATCACAAGCCCTGTCCTGAGTGCCTGGAGGTGCCCACCCCATTTCCCAGGGGCTGAAACAGCCTGTCTCTGAGTCACCACATCATCACTGGCCCTGGCAGAGGGCAGGGTCCAGTTCCAGCAGAGCAGGGCCAGCTCCAGCCCTGTGCCAGCCCACCTGTGATGCAGGCCGCAGGCTGTGGCCATGGACTTGTTTGCCTGCCTGGCTCTCTCAGCCCCTTGCTTGCCAGGCACGTGGGCTACGGTGCCTCTCAGGGGCCCTGGTGCTGTGCCAAGGGAGCTTTTCTTATCTCCACAGGAATGAAAACCTTTCCTAAATCAAAGTGCTTGGGTGGCTTTGAAGAGTTTCCTCTGGAGATGAAATAAGGCTGTTTGCAAGCATGAGTGATCACTGCTGAAGCTGGAGCTCCTGGTGGGACAGTGACTAGGCTGCTTGGACCAGGACAGTGGTCCTGGAGCCACCCCAAGCTGGGCACTTTGGTGACCTCAGCAAGCTTAAGGCCAAGAGAGCTATCCTCCAGGCTGAAACTTGCCCCCCCTCAGACAAAACTCACCAACACCAGGCTTTTCTAATTAATTTCTAACTGGCTGCAAGCTGGCAATTGTGTGGCGTGAAAGACAACCAACAAAGGAACAGAGGATTAAGTGGAGACACTATAGATGTTCAAAGGGCACCCTGTGCAATAAGGTGCTGCACAAATCCTCAAGTTCCAGGACCCACAGGGCCAATCTGGAGGGGAAAAACAAATGCAAGGGTCAGTGCAGCAAATGAGATGGAAGAAAGCCTCAAGGTCCTGGAGGAAACTACCCAGACTGGGTTGTAGTGCTTTGAGATGCTGGATGAACGGTGGATGTGGAGGGACTAGAGACAATCTTGCTGTGGGCCTGGGGACAGGCAGACATGCTTATGGGATCTGGGACTCACCAGCACAGTCTGTACCTGCCAGCATGCCCTAGGGAGCAGAGAATGCCTGGGAAGCCAGTATGCATGTAGATTATTTGTTGTTTGATATTTTCCCTTTAATGCTTTTGTCCTAAAATAAATATACAAAAGTTCAGAGCCCTGCAGGTTGTGTCTGTTAGCAAGAGAAACGGATGACTGAGTCAGTTATTGCTTTGGAGCAATCGATGCTATTTGTTTACCAGGATGGGCAAAGTCTAGTCTCCCTGGACACATCTTGCTCCTCATGAACCTTCCGCAAAGCAGCTCTGCTGCCTCTCCTCTGCCTCCCTGGCCTGCCTGTTGTGGGGAGAGCACACTCACCCTGCGTGGCTGTATGGGCCAGGAAGTCTCCTGGGCTTTGGGGACACAAGTATTTTGCCAAGGGGCAAGAGGGGATGAAGGCACACCAGATCCTGGTCTGGGGAGGTCATGCTCAGGGGCAAGAGGAAGCAGGATGTGCTGTGCAGTCTGTATCAGCACTGTGTCCATCATCCTGGCACGGGGTTACGAGAAGGGAGTGTAAATGGTGGGCCCCCGCACAGGGCACAGCAGTGCTCACCACATGCATCCCATCCCCAGTATGCCACCCGCATAGGTCCAAGGTCCAGCCGATCCCCATGACAGCACAGGCACCCTGGCACAGACACCATCCCCATGTGCCCCAGCCCAGTATGAAGATCCCAACACAAGGATCCCACACTCCAGACCTGCAGATCTCCTAGTTTAGGCTCGTTCTCTCCCTAGGGATACGTCATTTCTGCATGGGGCTGGATCAGGCCCAGTGTGGCCAGCCCTGCTGTGCAGGGCTCTCACTGCTGGGACCTGCATCCCCTGTGAGAGAGTCTCGGTTAGACTTTTTCAGCAGACCCCAGCTTGTTTGTCACTTGTATAGCACTGCATTCCCCTTGGAGTGCTCAAGTATCTCTGGATTTTGCCCTGGAAGAGTGTTGGCTCTGGGATATTGCAGAGCAAATAAAGAGCAGAGATAAAGGGACAGCATGAACCCTGTCACAGCAAACACAACTCTCCCACCTCCAACCCAGAGACTGCAAAGACCACACAGGTCCACCACTGCTATCACCTCCCACCCCTGTCCCTTGCTGGTCCCAGGTCTCTGTCTGGTGGTGCAGGTGGCTATACGCCAGCCCCAGCAGGCACCACACCAGCCTTCCACCAGATATGTCTCGCATGGCTTTGGTGCTTCTCCATCCCCAGCCTGTGCTGCCCCGGTCTCCATTCAGTAGGTCTCAGTCCCAGGTCTGCCTGTTCCTGCCCTCTGAGCCCACAATGATCTTGTGTCTACACTGCTGATACTCATGGTCCCTGGGGTCTCTGTCCTCTACCTACCTTCTCCATCCACTAACCTTGGCCGCCCCCTCAGCCTGTCCCTGCCATCTCCTGCCAAGTCCATGTTGTCCCTGAGCTCTCCATCTTCTGGTGTCCACACACATGGTCTGTCTGTCCCGTCATGGTCCCTGCCCCACAGTTGGTACCCAGCACCCTCCCTGCCGTGATGCCCGCCCCGATGCAGCCCTGAGTCCTATGTAAGTGTGGCTGGCCAAGGCTCCCTGACATCTCTGCCCTGACAGAAGTGGGGGTGAGGGGATTGCAGCCTCTCCCTTCCTCCTTACACAGAGCAGCTCCTCTCCTGCCCAGCCCAGTCTCCATGGGCAAGTCAGAGCCTGAGCCGAGTTTCCTGCTGTTGTGTCTCCCGTCCCCCGTGTAAGTCACGCTGGGCAGGGCAGGTCTGATCTGGTCTCTTCTCCCCGGGTTTCCTCCTGTCTCCCTTAGACTGCAGGTAAAAGGCATGAGCGTGTGGGGAGAGGTCACAGCTGCCCCACAGCTGACAGCTACTGCTCTGGGGATGCAGATATCTCCTTTCTCCAGTGCCTGCTCGCAGAGATTGTCTCCAGGGCCGGACCACTGGAGGCTGGGTGGAGGTGGGTTTACAAGCAGCAGACCATTGGACCCTAACAAAAGCAGGAAATGGGTGTAATTCTCCTTTTGGAGGAGGTATGAATGGCAGATCCCCCAGAGGAGGTGAGGCCAGCTCAGAAAGCAGCAGAGACGTGGTAGATTCAGCTGATTGCTGGCAAAGCTGTGCTTCCAGAGAGCTTCCCTCTTCCTGCTCCTCTCAAGCCTCTCCCTGCCTTTGGGCCAGCTCCACCAGACCCTCAGCAGCCCCTGCACTGTCAGGGCATGAACCCACCCGTGTCCTGGGCCAGGGCACGGCTAAGGACCAACACAAGTGGCAAAAGAAACTCCTGGGGTGCACCCTGCCACGTCTGGGGATGTAGGGGTGGGGAGGCAGCGAAGGAGGCCAAAGGACCCCCCACACCTCACGCATATCACAGCTCACTGCTTTCTACCCTGGAAGCCCTGTGCTAAGTAAGCCCTGTGAACAAGAATTCAAGTCTGTAGGGGAATAAACAGAGGGCATGGTGCTGCAAACAGCAGGAGCTGCCCCTTGGGGGTGGCCCACAGCCCTGGGGAAGCTGAGCATCTCCATGGGCTCTCGATAGTCTCCTCTGAAGTCTGGATCCCAGGATCAGCTTGGGTTTGAGCATCAAGCTAGATTTGCCAGCCAGACCTCATTTTTTGGTGCTCTGCTGTTTCTACTTGCAGAAATCTCCCATACTGCAGAGGATGGGTGGAGATGGGAGAAACCTTCCTGTTCTCTGCAGAAGTCCGCCTGAATCCTGAAGCAAGAGATTGATTAATCATTGCTTGAATAATTGCAGGGACTGCAGACAATCTGTTCCCAACGGCCTGCGAAGGGAAGGGATGAGGTGGACAAATATGGTCCCTGCCAGGCCAGGGGAGGTCACTCACCCTGGGCCATTCACACATCAGCGTCAGAGTTGCTCCCAGAAGCTGGATTAAATGGTTTCTTTTTAAAAAAGAAACCTAATCTCTTTACAAAAGCCTGAGCAATGCTGTGAGCCCATCATCTCCCTGAGGAAAGCTCTTCCAACATTCAAATGCTTTTACCACTAGGACACTGGCATTCAATTCAAGGCTAAATCTGCCTCTCTTCAGCTCCAGCCCTGCTCTTGTTACACCTTTCTGTGGGATTTAATGGTTCTTTTACAGGTGGGAGGACATAGGCCAGATCCTCAGATCACCCAACAATGTACTTTTTAACGAGCATCACCTCATTAGGCCTGGCTTTCCAGTCTGTGGTCATGTCTGTGGTGCTCCCTCAAGTTCTCCTGGTATTTCCCTTCCTTCCTCTGAGTGTGGGTGCCAGATGCAGGGTTCCAGCAGCGAGCTGTTTACTAGCTCTCCACTTTCAGACACCCACATCATGATGCATCGAGTTAATTTTGGGGTACTTGATCCTTAATTCCTCTTCCATGGACAAATCTACTCTTGATGAGGCAGATACTTGTGGGAGGGCTTCAAATGACCTAGCTCCCTTGGTTGCTGGTTAAAAGCCAGTGCTTGTATCTCCACCCTGTAGAGGCATGCCTAGAGTCATGGCTTTCCAAGATCTACCCTGCAGGCTTGACATGCAAGCTTTGTTTCCAGATATATTCCTGTGTTTATCTGTATTCAAATGCACCCTAACCATTAAACCAGGTGATTCAGAATGAAACTATCCTCCTTCCTTTCTGTCTCATCACTCTCAGTGTCATTTTCAAGCTTTACCAGCAAAGATATCTTCATCTACATCATTGATAAAAATGTTTAATAGCAGTGGACGAAGAACAGGTCCCCAGGGGGAGGTAGGTAGAAATAGCGCTACTTACTGATATCTCCCCATTAGCAACTACCTCTGAGATCTGCCAGGGAAGCATTTTTAATCCATCTAATATGTGCCCTGTTAATTCCTTATAATGCAAGTTTTAATCAAAATGTCAGGTGGAAGTAAGTCAAATGCCTCGGAGAGATCTGAGTGTACTATATCAACACAATTGCCTTTCTCAACCAGACCGGTAATCCTGTCAGAAAAAGACAACAGGTTATTGTGACAAGTCCTGCCATCCGTGCCACCACGCTGGCTGCAGCTCCTGATTCTGGGGACCTCACATCACCATTTATTCCTTGACCCAGGAATCCACGCATGGACTGAAAACCCACTTGAGATCAGCAAAGCCCCCCGAGCAATACCCACCCCCCCTTCCCCCAGTTTATACTCATGTTTCCTCCTTGTTTGCAGTAATATTTTGGGGACAGTGGTCCCTGAGGAAGGGGATGAGCTTTCAAGGCTGGATGGGGAGGTCTTAGCCCCAAGGGTCTGTCCCAGGAGGACTTTCCAGTGTGGCCGTGGTGGAGCCCACGTGGCCCGGACATGAGAGGTGGGCTGAGCGCTGTGGGAGGACCAGAGCTCAGGGGCTTCCCCGGCTTGCAGGATCTTTCATCCTCCGTCACCACAAAGCCGGGCCAGATCTGCATTTGCAGCAGCCCACAGAAGCTGCTTCTGTTGTCTTATTTTTGTTATTTTTGAGAGGATATTTTAGCACTGAGCACATTCCCTTCTGTTGCCATGGCAGCCGTGACAGGGGTTATATACCGTGAGAAAAATACCAAAATTAATGAGTGAGTGAAAGTGCAGCCGAGAGAAAAACAAGGTTAAAAAAAGAGTTAAAACAGTAATAAAAACAATCTTCCAGTAATTCGGCAGCAAGCGTCCCACAGGCAAGACAGGCAGCTGCCATCTGAGCCATTCAGCCCCTCCACCGACCCCAGCATGGGGGTCAGCTGCCCGCATCCTGTGGCCAGCACATCTCCCAAGGTCCAAGGGCCTCTCCCACAGCATCCCCACTTACGCCCGTATCGGGCAAACCACCCAGTTCCTTCCCCCGCAAACCTGCAGCCCTTCATTACGCGGTAGGCATGTGGAGGAGAAGTTCTTTAATGTGCTCATTTCCTTGCATTTGGGTTTTGAGGATCTTTTTGTTTTTAATTGTAGAAACAAGCAAATTGTCAGAACATCTGTGTTATTAGCATTTGCTGCCCAAATCTGCGCTGCTGCTTCTCCTGTGGAGCCCAGAGCTGATGAGAGAGAGAACAGAAGAGCCTTTGAACTCCTTGCAGCAGACGGCAGCCAGGTTGCTGCGTGTGTGTGTTGGGGAGGGGGTATTTATTCTCTTGTAAGGTTCATTTGCTCTCCGTGTCTCCCTTTCTTCTCGCTTTCCCAGAGATTTAGCTGGATGCTTTTCCCTCGCAGGCTTTGTTCTTCTGACAAGGCCCCACCAGCACCACAAAGCAGCTGTCTCTGCGTGACACCAGAGCACCCTGGCACAGGGTACCCGCTGCGCAGGGCAAGCCAGCGCCTCCAACAGCACCCTCAGGGCAGGTGGCACTGCCAGCCCCGAGGAGGTGGGTGGGAAGGATCTGGAGGGTCTCAGAATAACACCACGGCCACAGCTGCAGTTTGATGGCTTCTTGTTGCTTAGACTGGCCCTGCTTTCTGGGAAATGGCGAAAACAAGGTAAGGACTGGTGACTCATAATGTAACGACCAGGCAAAGGGAGGGCAGGGAATGGCAATGCCAGCATGAGGCTTTCCTTGTTGTCAGAGGGCAAGGAGCGCTCTGGGAGGAGCCTGGCCACCTTCAAAGGCAGTGGGCAGAGGAGGAAGGACAGGCTTATCATCCCTGGGATGCACGGCATCCCACCGGCTCCTGTGGACATCAGGTGCTGCTGGCACTGCGGAGGGTTTGGCCAGGCAGCTCCTCTGGGCTGCAGAGAGGTGACTCCTGGGGCTGGGACACTTCCCCTCACGGCTTTTATTGCCTGGGCCTGCCTCTCAGAAATGTGCCAGAGCAGAAGCTGCAGATGACAGGCACCAGTCCCCCCCAAATAGGCAGCATCTAGTAAACAGGGTGCATGCGCAGCTTCCGCGGTGGCTCCCCATGCAGCCTGCCTATCAGCTACCTGTGCCTCTTGTGAAATGGAAACCTTTGGTCACCAGCAACCTCCTAAATTTGCCTTCACCGCTCCACAGATGGCCTTGGACCCACAGGGTCACCTCCTCGGTTCTTCCCGTCAGTACAGCTCTCCAGCCCCCCAAGGAGGGTTGCCAGTAACTGTCAGATCAAACCTCACGTTGTCTCCAGAGTTTTATTCACTCTCTGTGTCCAGATCCCCAGCTCACGCTGTTATCAGCAGGGTAAACCCTGACAAACCCCACAGCTCCTTTCTCTGCCCTTCCATGGTGGACTTTGACCTTCCCTGGCTTCTCACTTCACATCTTCTGCTAAATTGGCTTCATGAGAATTGACACACTGAGAAAAAAATCAACATGCAGATGCAGACAAGCCGACATCTCTGTGGGAGCAGACATGGCCCTGCTACAGGAAAGTCTCGGAGGAAAGTAGGGTTTTCCACCCAAGGGCAGGAAGAGTCTCCAGCCCCTTCCTCCCAGCAGGGAGAAGCCCTGCCAAGGGCTGAGCTCCCTTCTTGTGGGGGAAAAGCGGGATGGTTTGGCCCGAGACTGAGCTTGGGCTCCTCCGAGCAGGGCAGCGCAGCCTCTAGATGGTGCAGTCATCGCAGCCGAGCTGGGCATGTGTGCGGCGAAGGGAGCTGCGCAACAGGTTGGCGTAGCTCAGTTCAAGCATCGCTCCCATCCTCATGCTGCAGGGAAGCAGAAAGGACTTTCCAATACCCTGGTGAGAAATCTGCACTGCAACCAGCCGAGAAGGCAGGGGCCGCTTGGTGAGGGGCTCTGCAGCCCCGCGGGGTGTCTGGCCCTGGCAGGGTGCTCAGGGCCACCTCAATGTCTCCATCTGAGAGTGCTGAGGCCTTTGGCAGGGCCAGGCTGCAGATCCAGTGCACTGGCAGGGAGCACTGCCTCTCCTCACGGTATCGCAGGGACCAGTGGAGGCATCAGGGGAAGGGGCACCCCTGGAGTGTGATATCCCCATGGCCCTGGGACTTATATTTGCGCATCCAAGGTCCCACGGGAGCCAGCAAACGGGTGAGGACCCAGCAAAGGCATTGCAAGGGCAGCCAGGAGCTTGCAGGTGCTTTGGGGAGCTCGTGGGTGCTCCCTGCTCCCAGTCCTGGCACCTTGCAATAAAGGCATGATTCACCGAGGTGTGACAGGAGGGGACAGTTGCTTTTCAGGACCCACGGCCTCAGCTGGGCAGGGCTGCCACTGCTTGGAGACCTGCTCGGCCGGGAGGTCCGAGGAGGGGTGGGCACAGCCCTCCCGCACCCCTCGGTGGGCTCGCTCCCATGGAGGGCCCCTCCCCCCGGCACAGCAGGGTGCGCTGCCGGCCAGGTCCCCTTTCCCCGTGCTGCGGGGTGCGAAGAGGCGGGTGGACGAATGAATGAATGAATGAATAAACGAGAGCAGCGGGATGGGAGTGAAACAGGAGACCCGATCCAGACGTGAGCGAAGGTGTCCTCGGGGTGACGGGGTCCCAGGGGCGTGTGGAGACCCTCCTTTCCACACCACAGGGCTTGGCGTGGTGCCCGCAGCCCCGAGCCGGGCGGTGCGCGGTTGCGGCGGGCGGGCGGGCGGCTCTGCCCGGCAGCCGATGCCCGGTTCGTCCCGACCCGGCTTGGGCTCGGGATCTGATAAGGAGCCGGAGCTCCACCTCCCCGTGGTGGCGGCGAGAGGCGGAGGCAGCGGGGCGGGGGGGAGAAGGGGCCGTGCCTGCGCTGCGCTTCCCTTGCACATCCTCACACACACCGAGGGACGGAGGCGGGCACGGACGGAGCTGCCCACCGGGGCTGCCGCCAGCCCTGCCGCCGCCGCTCCGCCGGAGGAGCCGCAGCCCCGGCCCGGGGGAGGGGGGCGGTTCCCACGGGACTTTTTTTTTTATTTTTGCCCCCCCCTCCCCTTTCTATTTTGATTTTTTTAAAATTTGATTTTCATCCGTGGATAACGATCGAGAGGAGCCGGGGGGGTGGGGGGAGCCCGGTCCCGGCGGGGAGGAGGCGATGCAGACGCCGCTGGATCAGCGCGCAAGGGACCGGCACGGAGCGCAGCGCCGTCCGCATCCAAGTAAGAGCTGCGGCAGCGCCGGGAGCATCTGTCCGCGGAGAACTGCGGAGCGGTGCGGGATGCCCCGGGCGGGAGTCCGCCGCTGTGCGGGAGCGCGGGGCCGGGGGGCGGCGAGGGGAGCGGCGCTGGCGAGCATCCCACTCCGCGCCGCTCCGCTCCTCTCCGCGGCACCGGGGCGCGGGGCTCTGCGGGCAGCGGGGCGGCTCCCGGTTGCCGCTCCCGCCCGGCGCTGCCACTTGTTGTGCGGCGCGGCCCGGGCGGGGTGGGCGGCGTGGGGTGGCCGTGGGTGTGTGGCTGTGTGGCGGTGAGTGCGTGTTTTGGGGTTTATTTTCCCGTGGGGGTGGGTCTGGGTGTGTGTGCCCCTTCCACGCCTGGGTGTGTGCTCCCGGGGTGTGAGCGCGGATCGGGATTCGCTGGTGCGTGGGAGCGAGAGAAGTTGCGGATGAGCTGGGAGCCGCGGCGAGGGCTGGGTGCGGGAGAGGGAGCGGGGCTGTGCGTGCGTCCGCGGGAGAAGCGGGGGAAGGGGTCTGGCAGGTGTGCGCGTCCGTGGCGGGGTGTCTGCGTGTGCCGCTGGCGTCGGGGATACCGGAGCGGTGTGCGCGTGGAGGAGCGGGCTGCGCCGGTGTGCGGGAAGCGGGGTGTGTGATGCTGCGTGTTCCCGGAGCGGGGTGTGTATGCGAGCGAGCGTGTCCGCGCCTCAGAAAATCCCGGTTCGCCGCCCGTGCGGAGGCTGAACGTGCAGCCGGTGCCGGGAGAGCGGCTCCGTGTGTTTTCCGCGGGTGTCTGCGTGCGAGGTTGGCGGGAGGCAACCCGTTCATCCCCGGAGCTCGCCGTGGAGCGGCGGAACGGGGCTTCGTGCCCGGAGCCGGCGCCGCCGCCTGCGGGAGCCTCAGCCCGCGAGCCCCGCCGGAGGCCGGGCAGCCGCGACCGCAGCGGCCGGGGAGTAGAGCCCGGCCTCCAGCCTACCGCCAAGCCGGCGGAGCCGTGGGGAGCTCGGGAGACGCGGCTTTCCCCGGCACCCTGCGAGGTGGGGGGTCCCCGATCCCACCTCCCCAAGGCCCCCCACCCCTCCGGCCTGCGGTCCTGGAGGAAAGCCGCTCCCGCTGGTGCCGGCTCCCTGCGGCCCTGCCGGGGTGGTTCAGGCCCGCCACATTTTTGCCTTCCCCCAGGACCCCCTCCAGGCCGGGGTGGCGAGCAGGATGATGGCGGGGGGACAGGAGCCCTCAGGACCCTGGAGGGGCAGCAGGGGACCCCCGGGCTGGGAGGATGGGGGCTGGCCCCTGGGGAGGCTCTGACAGGTCTGGCTACCGGAGTTGGAAAGGATGCGGAGGGGGAGGCAGGCGGAGGGGGAGGCAGGAGGGCGGGCCCCGTGCTTCGCCCCTTTTCATCACTGTGTAGCTCCTAAGAGATTATTTTTGGGGTAATGCTATTCACGGGCGAGTGGGGTTCCTCGTTGCGGGGTGCTCTGGCTCAGGGCGCATGGGCCCAGCCTGCATAAACGCCGAGCAGCCGCAGTGGCAGCCAGAGCCGAAGGAAACCGTGGGACGTGCCACAAAATGCCCAGGATTCAGCCCATCCGTGTCTTCCGTGCAGGACTGAACGTCAGCGGCTGTATTTTGGACAGTATGGTCCCTCATCTCAGCCCCTTGTGCCGAGTGGAGCTGTGATTAGTATTTGCTGCTTGCTCGGATGTTGCTCCAGCGCTGAGCGTCAGAGCAGAGCTTGGGGGGGCTGGGCGGGGGGATTAGCACTTGTGTGCTCAGTGCAGGGTTTGGATGGACTCTAGGCATGGCTCCCAGCCACGCAATCAGCCGTTGGGAGCAGTGAGAGGTTGGACTTTGGTGCCCGTTCCCGGAGCGGTGCTGCCTTCTGTGGAACGGGGCCAAGGGGCTGTGGGAATCACAGGGAGCGCAGGCTCGTTCCAGCAGTTGCTTAAATTCTCAGCGCTTTATAACCTCCCTCATTAGGGCTTTTTTGCCTTTTTTTTTTTTTTTTTTTTAACTGGGGTGAGGGAATGGCTGGATTCTGTAGAATTTTGCATGCCACTGTCCTCCGAGAGCTTCCCAGTCATGCATTAAGCAGCGTGACTAACGCCTCTCTCATGTGGTTCAGTCTCTCTCGCACTCTTCCCCGTAGGGAGAATTGTGTGTGCGGAGGAATAGTTGTTTTGGGAGGGGTTTTTATTTTGAAGTGTTCTGTGCTCTGCCAGCAGGTCGGAAAAAGGTGCCTGGCACCAGAGAAGAAAGTGTGGGATGGTCCTTAGATCCCATGGGAAAATAGCCCGATGCCTTGGACCTGCCCCTGGGAAGCCTCTGTCTCCTGCAGAGACGTGCTTTTCCCCGGTGGTGGAGGCTTCCGCCTCCTCCTCCTCACGCCCAGCTCCCGGCTCTCACCGTCTGCGCTGTGTCATTCGCACCTCGAGGCGCCGAGCAGGATTCCTCACCCCGGCCAGCCCACCGGCAGCCCCTTGCGGGGCGATGCTCCCACTTGGCTTCCCAGCCCCTCTCCCTCCAGCCTTCCCGCTTTGGAGGTTTCTTTCACCTGCAGGAACGGGGCTTGTGTTCAAGCTCCAGCTCTTGTTTTGGAGCACAATCCATGGGTGCTGGGCACCCGTGGGTGACTCCCTTCCTCTTCCAGGTTGGCACAGGGCTCCTGGTGTTTCCAGCTCCTGGGGCCGTCCCTCCCGGCTCAGTCATAGCCCTGTGAGGCATCGCCCCGTGTTGGGACTTTCACCTTTACCTGCCATCCTCCACCTCACACCAAGGCTTAGTCAGGATGGTGCTACGTCATTG
The DNA here is from genome assembly GCA_027574665.1 of Rhynochetos jubatus. Taxonomy (NCBI): domain Eukaryota; kingdom Metazoa; phylum Chordata; class Aves; order Eurypygiformes; family Rhynochetidae; genus Rhynochetos; species Rhynochetos jubatus. The sequence continues at coordinate 3,324,649 of CM050662.1, forward strand.
GCAGTTGCGGCCCAGCCTAGTGCAAACAGGCTTGTGCAAACAGTCTGGATGTGCAGGTGCCTCCCCCAGCTGGGGCATTCTCCAGGAGCCCCGTCCCAGCAGCCAGGGCTACCTATCTTTCCCTTCTCCCTGTCCTCGCTGCACAGCCATGTCCAAAGGGAGCACAGGGCAATGCAGTGATGAAGCTCAGCGTGGGTTCGGACACTCTGTGAAGGCAGGTGGATGCACAGGGGGGTCCGGTGCGAGTGCACACGCATGCTGCAGGCAGACACACGTGTGACCCAGCTGGGCTGTACACACACAGGGGTGACATCACACAAATGCACACCCGTTGTTGAGAGGGGCATGCGCACATGCTCCCCCCGCGCAGGCACACGCGTTGCTGGGTGCACACACACGTGCGCATGGTGCAGGAATGCAAACTCGCATCTGGTGCACAGGCTCTCTGGGTGCAGCATGGATGTGCTCCTCGCAGTGCGTGCGCACGTGCAGCACACCTGCACACCCTGCTAGTGCACACGTGTGCACATGTACGCCTTTGCCTACAGACACATGGTCGTGCTCTGGGCCGGTGCCCACACCCCCAGATGCTCGTAGCACGCAGATGGATACATGCACACTCAGTGCACACGCATGTGCATGTAAATGTATTGCTGGGTTTTGCAGAGGTGCTTTGCGTTTCTGCTCAGCTTCTTACCTCCTCCACCCTCGGTCCTGTGCAGAGGTATAAGGAGGCTTCTCTTCCCCTCCTCCTGGGCAGATACATCTTGGAGGTATCTGCACACAGCACCCGTCTGGACAGTTATCCCTGCCCTCAGCAAGGTGGAAATACCTCTTCTCTGCATGAAGGCTGCTTGCAGGACATGGGAGCGGAGTCAAGCTAGGCTTTGGGGCCATAGACTCATCTCCAGAAACACATGGATGTTCACCTGTGGAGGGAAAGTTCTGAAGTACCTGAAGGGGGCCTACAAGGAAGCTGAGGAGGGAGGCTTTTTACAAGCGCCTGTAGCAACAGGACAAGTGGTAATGGGTTTAAACTGAGAGCAGGGAGATTTAGATTAGATATCAGGGAGAAATTCTTCACAGAGAGGGTGGTGAAGCACTGGAACAGGTTGCCCAGAGAAGCTGTGGATGCCCCATCCCTGGCTGTCTTCAAGGCCAGGTTGGATGAGATTTGGAGCAACCTGGTCTAGTGGAGGGTGTCCCCACCCATGGCAGGGGGGTTGGAACTGGATGATCTTTAAGGTCCCTTCCAACCCAAACCATTCTGTGATTCTATGGTTTTCTTCCATGCCACTGATAAGGCGCTTGTCCATGGGCAAGGGGTGGAGGGACTGGGAGCTGCTGGCTTGCGGGAAGTACCAGGGTGGACAGAGCAGGATGCTCCAGTCGTTGAGGATCTGTATGATGCCATGGTGACCAGGAGTTAGGCACTTACCATATGGCACCATTTAGTGGAGATGATGGAGGAGCCCTCACCTGTTCCACAGGCTGGGTGCGAGGTATGGAGAGAGGGAGTGATGGGGGCGACGTGGGAAGGTTGCTGCTGTGGGGCCATGGTAGATGCTTGTAGATGTTGATTTTAGGGCGTCCAATCACTGGGCTTTCTGGGTGCTGGTGAGCTGGGCTCATGGCTCAGCAGAAGCTGCATAGCTGCGCCCCAACCCTGGAGAAGGAAGGTGTCTTCCCAGAAAGGAAAGCAGGGGACAGGACAGCACATCACTAGGCAGAAGCTTGGTGACAGGGCATGTGGCTTGGCGCAGAAGGTGACAGTCTCAATGGGGCTGGCGGTGCACCTGGCACTGCCCCTGCAGTGTGTGCTTTCTGGGAGGAGGTTTCCAGTGGCTGGGTGCCGGCAGTGCAGCGTGTGCAGTGCGTGTCTCTGCAATGCAGGGGGGCAGTACTTCTATCACTGCCTCTGCAGCCGGGGGGGTGGGGTGGACGTTGGCACTGGGTGGACAATGTGGGGGCTGGCCCTGTGGGGCAGGGTGGGCAACCAGTGTGCATGTGCAGTGTCCCGGTCTGGAGCGGGAGGGGATGGGAAGGAACAGTGTGTCTGTAGTGAGCGAAGGGAACAGTATTTGCTGTTGCAGGGTGCGGGGTTGCCTAGTGACTGTGCAGCAGAGGGGAGATGCCGTGCAGTGTGCTGGGGCTGTGCAGTGCCGCTGCTCTGTGGGGAGGCAGGGGGTCTGCCTGGCGTGGGTGCATGTGCACTGCAGAGCAAGGTGGGCAGTGAGTCTGTGTCCCTCTAATAGAGGGGTGGGCAGTGCCCCTCTTTCTGCCAGGGGTGCAAGTGGGTGGCAGTGCCCCACATGCAGTGCAAGATGGATGAGGCGTGGGGCTCCTGCGTCCCTTCAGTGCTGGGTGGGTAGTGCCTCCGTACCTTGCAGTGCGAAGCTGGCAGTGTTGCTGTGTTGGCAGTGCAGGGAGGGCAGTGCTGCTGTGACCCTGCCATGGCAGCGCCCTGTGTCTCTGCAGTGATGGCTGGCTGGTATTCCTGCAGTGCAGGCAGTGCCCCATGTCCCTGCAGTGATGGCTGGCTGGTAGTTCTGTATCCTGGCAGTGTCCCATGTCCCTGCAGTGATGGATGGGTGGCAGCTCTGCATCCCTGCATTGCCCCGTGTTCCCGAAGAGCTGGATGAGTGGCAGAACCCCTGCCACATAGAATCCCTGCCCCGCTTTTGGTGCTGCTGTTTCTTCAGGGCTGGCAGATCCATGTAGTGCCTCTGCGTCCCCGCCGTGCATGGCAGGCAGTGCCCCTGCAGTGCATGGCACACAATGCTCCTGTGTTTCTGTGGTGAGAAGCTGTCTCTGAGCCTGGCCAGCTCCCATCAGGTTGCTGGCAGCAGGCTGCATGCAGTCCACCCTGTTAGTGTGCCTTGTTGGGTCTAATTACAGTTTGTGTGGTGACGAAGAGGGTGGACAGTGGCAGGAGTGGTTTCCTGCAAGTGGCAGGGCTGAGGTTTCGATGACTGGGTTGCTCGCTCGGGCAGGGAGTTGCAGAAACTTCGCAAGCTGGGACTGGTCCTCTTGGGCACTTGCTTGCGGAGGCTGCCAGGAGACCCCGGCTGGGGCCATCTCTGCCAGGTCCTGAAGCCCCGTCTCCTCAGGGTGCTGCTTTGGGACCATGTGCAGTCCTGCATGGGGTGCCCCCAAAATGGGTACACTAGGGAGGTGGTCTGGGGCAGAGTGCTCCGGGGGCTGCCTAACCTTCGGTCTCTGTGTCTCTTTTCAGCTCCCCTGCAGCACAGGATGAAGCTGCTGGCATCCTGCCTGGGCCTGTGGCTCCTCTTCCAGCTCCCTGCCCTGGTCTCTGGGACGCGTGTGGTCTACAAAGTGCAGGAGGAACAACCCCCCAACACTCTTATAGGGAGCCTGGCCTCCGACTATGGCTTCCCAGATGTGGGGCACCTCTACAAGCTGGAAGTGGGGGCCCCATACCTACGTGTGGATGGCAAGACTGGGGACATTTACACCACAGAGACCTCCATTGACCGGGAGAGCTTGCGTGAGTGCCAACACCTCCTGCCCGGAGAGCCCTGCTTCCTGGAGTTTGAAGTGTCCATCACTGACCTGATCTTGAACAGCAGCCCACGTCTACTCGAGGGGCAGATAGAGGTGCTCGATATCAATGACAACACCCCCAACTTTGCCTCGCCTGTTCTCACACTCTCCATCCCCGAAAACACCAACATCGGGACACTTTTCCCCATCCCCCTGGCCATGGACCGGGACTCAGGCCCCAATGGTGTTGCCTCCTATGAGCTGATGGCTGGTCCAGAGGCGCAGGAGCTCTTTGGGCTGCAGGTGGCAGAGGATCAGGATGAGAAGCAGCCACAGCTGATTGTCATGGGGAACTTGGACCGGGAGCAGTGGGACTCCTACGATCTGACCATCAAGGTGCAGGATGGAGGCCATCCGCCACGGGCGAGCAGCGCCCTGCTTCGCATCACCATCCTGGACATGAACGACAACGCGCCCAAGTTTGAGAAGGCCCTGTACGAGGCGGAGCTCTCTGAAAACAGCCCTGTCGGGCACTCTGTCCTCCAGGTAAGTGCAGGGGCTTTCTTCTCCCCAGCTTCCCTCCTGCCTGGCTGCAGCAGGGGCAACCTGGGGAGCATTTACACAGCTGTTTGCTGCCACGGTTCCCCAAGGGAGTGGGGAGTCTAGAGGGCTTGCAAGCCATGGGTACCCACAGTGCCATCACGGGCCAGCGGGCAGGCAGGTCCTTGGGATGTCACATTCCAAAACAAGATTGGAAAGGATGCATGGGAAGGTGCAGACAGAGCAGGGTCTGCAGGACATGATGGAGGGGTAGCAGCAGGGCTGATGGGGTGCAGGAGCAAGGCTCTGCGTTATGGGGAGGGCTGGGACCCGAGGTCCATGGGGAGTCTGGCTTCATGCCAGGCTGGTCTCAATGCGGCCCACAGACAGGACATAGACCCTTTCATAAGTTGCATTTTCTTGGCTGCTCCATGGAAACTCAGGCTTTCACAGGAGATGGGGGGCAGGCAGCATCCCTGCTGCCTGTCTTGAGGGGGGGCTGCCCATGACTCCAGGGGTGCCCTTCTGTCTGCAGGAGCCAGGGGCTCTACCCCATCTCAGGCAGTGGTGCAAACTGGCCTGGGGAGCCCAAGGGGGTGGGTCTCAGTGGATTTGGCTTGGAGGGGGCATTCAGATGATAGTAGCCGACATCTGTTTATCTGCAGCTGCCATCTTAATAAGCGGAGCATGGCCAGCTCTCATCTGCTTGCTAATTCTGATGTGAATTTTTTAAGAATTCATTTTTCACTGTTAAGAGAATGGAAGTTGGAAGCAGATAAGGGAGCCGCACGGCCAGGAGGAGAATGGGCTGAGATGCTGCTGCTGCCATTGCTCAGCTTTTATCTTTCAGGAGGAAAATGACTTCCGCCTTTTTTTGTGAGTGGAGGTAAAAGGTGGAATTTACATTTAACAACTTTCGTTCTCCATCCAAATCTGCTGAGCAAGATAACAGCAGAGCAGCAAATGGTGCAGAGAAGAGACTGCTCGGAGAGCCGATTAGGGAGGCAAATGTTAGACAAACCTCATCTTCTTTAGAAAGCAAATAATAGGAGTAGAGGCAGGTTTATGCGAATACAGAGCTCCTGACGGGCGGGCAGGGAAGGCTGGTGCTGCGCGGAGCTTAGGCAGCCCCGGTCACTGCTTGGCTGCATCCCTGAATGCTGGGATGGAGCTGCCGCAGCTCCACACATCCTCGCCTCTCTCCTCACCGTCACCTCAGCCAGGCAGCTGCTCGAGGCTCTCTTTGTGGAGGGTTTTGTGGAGTGGGCACAGCTGGAAATGTCTCTCCCTGCTGCTGCCTGGGTCACAGCGGTACGGGTTCTGGAGGATTCCCTGCATGCCGGAGCTGGCCGGGAGGGAAGTGCAGCCAACCTGCTCAGCCGGTTTCACCCGAAGAGCAAGGAGGCTCAGTGCCTGAGGGCCGTTCCCAGCGTTCCCAGCTGCTCTGCCGGTCCCAGGCTCTTTGCCCCGTAGTCCTTGGCCCCAGAAGAGGAAATCCTGGTTTTTCCCCCCAAGCCGTCCCCAGAGGAGACCAAAGTGGGCAATGTGGCTGTTTGAGGGGTGCCTTGCGCTGCCATGCCCTCCTGTTCACCGTTTCTCCCTCCATCCTACAGGTGAAAGCCAATGACTCAGACCAGGGTGCCAATGCTGAAATCGACTACTCCTTCCACCAAGCCTCGGACATGGTGCGCCGGCTGCTGCGCCTGGACCGCACGACAGGGCTCATCACCGTGCAGGGGCCCATTGACCGCGAGGATGTCAACATCCTCAAGTTCTCAGTCATGGCCAAGGACAAGGGTGCCAACCCCAAGAGTGCCCGCACGCAGGTGGTGGTCACCATCAAGGACATGAACGACAACGCGCCCTCCATAGAGATCCGGGGCATTGGGCTCGTCACCCACCAGGATGGCATGGCAAACATCTCAGAGGATGTTGCAGTAGAGACAGCAGTGGCTCTGGTGCAGGTGTCTGACCGAGATGAAGGTGAAAATGCTGTGGTGACCTGCGTGGTGGCTGGTGACGTCCCATTTCAGCTGCGGCAGGCTAGTGAAACAGGCAGTGACAGCAAGAAGAAATATTTCCTACAGACCACCACGCCACTGGACTATGAGTCGGTGAAGGAGTACACGATTGAGATTGTGGCGGTGGACTCGGGGAATCCGCCCCTCTCCAGCACCAACTCTTTGAAGGTGCAGGTGGTAGATGTGAATGACAATGCACCTGTCTTCAGCCAGAGCTTCACCGAGGTGGCCTTCCCTGAGAACAATGAGCCTGATGACCTGGTGATGGAGGTGAGCGCTAGCGATGCTGACAGCGGCTCCAATGCCAAGCTGGTTTACTCCCTAGTGACGGACCCCTCCTCCAAGGGCTCCTTCACCATTGACCCCGACTCTGGGGAGATCCGGGTGAAGGCGGTGCTGGACCGAGAGCAGCAGGAGCGCTACGAGTTCTTGGTGGTGGCAGCAGACAAGGGCACCCCCAGCCTCAAGGGCACAGCATCTGTGGCCATCAATGTCATGGACAGGAATGACAACGACCCCAAGTTCATGCTGAGCGGCTACAACTTCTCAGTGATGGAGAACATGCCACCCCTCAGCCCTGTGGGCATGGTAACGGTGATTGATGCTGACAAAGGAGAAAATGCCCGCATCCAGTTGTCGGTGGAGCAAGACAACGGGGATTTTGTCATCCAGAATGGCACTGGCACCATCCTCTCCAGCATCTCTTTTGACAGGGAGCAGCAGAGCACGTACACTTTCCGGCTCAAGGCGGTGGACGGTGGGGATCCTCCCAGGTCTGCCTACGTGGGGGTGACCATCAATGTCTTGGATGAGAATGATAATGCCCCCTTCATCACTTCACCCTCCAATGCCACCTACAAACACATTCTGCCCCACACTAGCCCTGGCCAACAGGTGAGCAAGGTCAAGGCGGAAGACATTGACTCTGGCGTCAATGCGGAGCTAACCTACAGCATCACAGGAGGCAACCCCTTTGAGCTCTTCCAGATCTCCCCACACAGTGGAGACATCACCCTGGAGAAGGAGATCCTGCGCAAGCACCATGGACTGCACCGCTTGGTAGTGCGTGTCAACGACAAGGGCAAGCCCTCGCGGCACGGCACGGCGCTGGTGCATTTCTACGTCAACGAGACGTTGGCCAACCGCACGCTGCTAGACACGCTGGTGGGGCACAGCCTGGACACACCGCTCGACATAGACATTGCTGGAGACCCTGAATATGAGCGCAGCAAGCAGCGAAGCAACATTCTCTTTGGAGTCATCGCTGGCATCGTAGCCGTCACCCTGGTCATTGTGCTGGTCATCCTGGTGCGCTACTGCCGGCAGCGGGAGGCCAAGAGTGGCTACCAGGCAGGCAAGAAGGAGACCAAGGACCTGTATGCACCCAAGCAGGCCAGCAAGAGTGGTAAGAGCAAGAGCAAGGTGAAGAAGAGCAAGTCTCCAAAGCCGCCCAAGCCCACAGAGGATGAGGAGGAGACAGGGCTGCAGAAATCACTCAAGTTCAACCTCATGAATGACTCTGTCAGCGACAGCCCCCGAATCCACCTGCCCCTCAACTACCCGCCGGGCAGCCCAGACCTGGGCCGTCACTACCGCTCCAACTCGCCGCTGCCGTCCATCCAGCTGCAGCCTCAGTCGCCCTCTGCCTCCAAGAAGCACCAAGTGGTGCAGGACCTGCCGGCCACCAACACCTTTGTTGGCACCGGGGACAACAACTCGACGGGCTCCGAGCAGTACTCGGACTACAGCTACCGCACCAATCCCCAGAAATACACCAACAAGCAGGTAGGAGAGCTCATCCTGAGGCCGGCAGCGGCCCCTCCCCTGCACCGGGGAGCCATCTGGACAGAGGTGTGGGAGTGAGCATGGACTGGCCCCCAGCCCTGCATGTGTGGCCTTGGGGGGCTGGCGGAGGACTACCCTGGAGCTGAGCCACGGAGCCTGGTCATGGGGTGGGGTGGGTGTGGGGATGATGGTGTGGGAGGCCAAAATCTGTCAGAGCCCTTGTCAGAGTGTCCGGGGCTGGGTCCTGGTAACGCTGCCTGGGTGATGGTGATGCGAAGGGCACTGCATGCATGTGCCTCTGCATGTGGAGATCCGGGGAGGGAATCCCACCTGCCCAGGTCCCCCACCTTCCCATCGATCCCACTGCTTGGGCTGACTTATGGGGAGGAGAGACTGGTCCTGCTCCTGCCACAGCTCAGGGCAGCCAGTTTCCAGCCCTGCCCCTGTCCGGGGTGCAGCAGGGAAGGTGCTGGCCTTGCCAGCCAGCCGGTCTCTGCTGCTGCGGCTGAACCGTTCGCCATCCCTGCACAAAGCCGCCCGAAAGGGAGTTTTGCACCCACTGTGGCTGCCCAGGCAGGTGGGGCTGGGCGGAGGAGCAAAGCTCTGCCTTTTTCCCAGGCTCAAGCTCTGGCTTCCCCCAGGCTTGGGCCCTCTGCCATAGCCGGCACGGTGAAAACTGGGCTTCCCTTAGCACAAGCTTCAGCCCTGGAGCTATAGCTCTGCAGAAGCCGTGCTGCAGCCGCTGCGGAGGAGGAGAGTGGATCCCGGTGGCACGGGTCCGGCCGTGTGCTGGGGCTGGGTCTCGTGCTTGGGCTAGAGGAACAGGGCACCGGGGTCTCTGCTGCGTGCTGCGGTCGGGTCACACTGCTCTTGATCTAGCCAGGGGGTTTCTGCTGCGTGCGGGGCAGGGCGGAGGTAGGTCTTGGCTGTGGACTGGGAAGGGCTGCTTGCTGGTGTGCATTGGAGCTTGGAGCTGTCCCAGGAGGTTGTGGGATGAGCCTGGAGCTTGCAGGACCCTCTTGGGCTGTCTGGCCAGTTAGCTTGCACCACGTTTCTGCTTTGGCACCTGTCCGGTCTATCCTTAACTAGCTAGGGAGGGAGAGGGGGATGAGTGCCTGTGGCTTTGCCTTCTTCCTGGCGCCTTGTGAGTGAGGGCCACCCACTCCCCCACCGTGCTGTACCCTCTGTGCCCTGTGGAGACTCCTGGTCTCTTCTTTGTATCCGGTGAGCGGCAGGCTGGGCTCCTGCCGTGGGGCTGAGCTCAGCTGCCCTGTTGGATTTAACTTCAATAAAGTTTTCTATTTTTGACCAGTTGTGCCTTATTTTCACTGCTGCCCCTGAAGATGCCCTTGCTCTCAGCAATTTCCCAGGCACATTTTCCACGTCCTCGGCCACTTAAGAACTCAGGCCCTGCAGCACTCAGAAGGGTTGCTCACGTGGGCCAGCCATCCTCACAAGCTCTCCACTGTGCCCCAGCATGGCCAGTCTAGAAGCCCTATGGTACTGACCTGTGTCCCACCCCGCCCCCCCCCCCCCAGATTGACATCTCCCATCTCCAGCCATTGCCTGGGCCTCTGAAGAGACCAGGATATGGTCCATGACACATGCGCGTACAATACCTCCACACATACGTGTGGATGTGAAGGGGGGCTGAGCCACGGTCCAGCCAGCCCAGGTTTCTTCCACCTCTGCATAGCTTCTCCTAGTTCATCCCCACGACCTTTCGACACCCACCCCTGTCCCAAAGCCAGCGTGTGGAAGAGCAGATCGTTGCCGCGCAGTGCCTGGCTAGCACGACCCAAATCCTGCTGGCGAGGGCTGGAAGATGCCTGCCTCTCGCCCGCCGCAGTGCTGGAATGAGGACGCGCGTGGTTGCGGATGGAGCCTCGGCATGTCAGCAGCGTCAGGCGGGGAAGCACCCAAAGGAAGGTGCTTCACCCCCCTCCCCTGGGATGTGATGGGCACCCTTGCAGCGAAGGGGAGGTCCTCCCAGGCAGGCTGACTGGTGGCAGGGCTGCAGGAGAGCGTCGGAGCCAGGCAGCCATGCTCCCCATAGAGATGGCTCTGCCCCTTCTGGAGGGCAGGCTGGGGGTGATGCTGCTGCCATAGAGCTTGCTTGGGCTATTGTCTCCTGTGGGCTGGAGAGAGGGTGGATCCTGGTAGGCAGGAGCAGCACAGCACCCCTTCACCTGGCCCTGGACTGGGCGGTCCTACATCCCGCCAAGAATTATATCTCAGGGACCCCATCCCTGTCCACCCCTTCTTCTTTTTCATGGTTTTCCTTTCCAACTGAGGCAGTCATCCCTGCGCCCATCACACCAGCTTCACCTATTCCCCAGGGCTCTGGCCGGCTGCACCAGGCTGCTGGAGAAGAGTAGCTCTGGCGCTGGGAGAGATTAGATCATCTGGGGAAACCAGTGGTTCTGGCTTCGGTGGTTTCAGCCCTGTGCCAGCCTTGGCTCTCGCAGCCTCCTAGTTTGTTTTGCTAACAGCATAAGGTTTTATCTGGAACCGTCCAGGAAGTGTCTGGGCCTCCTAGGCAGGCAGGGCTGGGACCTGCGGGGAGCTGGGATGGCTGAAGAGGAGGAAAGGAGACACCAGCAACCACCTAAATAACTAGTCCCTGCGGGGCTGGGCAGGGCAGTCTGGGGGCTTGGCTCACTCTTGCTATCTGCTTCCCTTTGGGAACTTTCTGAGCAAAGTTTCCCTCCCTACCTTGTCCTCGGCAGCTCTTTGATGAACTGAGAACCTCTCAGACGCTGGCGTGGGGAGCGTCTCTTCTTCCCCGTCTCCCAGTCTCCATCCTTTGGGGCTTTTTCTTACTGGGGGATGGAGGCTATGCTATATCCTTTCCAAGCTGCAGAAACTGAAGACTGCCCCGGGTCCTTACAGGCCCCCCCTGCCATCCGAGAAGCTGTCTGGAGTGGTGTTAACTTCAGCATACTACTGCGAGCTCAGCAGAGGTGCCTGCACCTGCCTGCAGGCTCGGGAGCGCAGTGCAGTATTAATTACTCTCTGTCGGAGGGGGGGATAAGAGGAATATTGTCACTGTAATGGACAGAAATGAAATTGTCTTGTTTTAGAATTTAGCTTAGAGTCTCCACAAATTGCAGGTTTAGGTGTTGGCAGATGTCTGGGAAAGTCTCCTACTGTCCTGGGTCAGTGGATTTTCTCAAGGTCATTCACGTGGAATGAGCTGATAATGGATCCAGGAATGAGCTGCAGATGGAGCTGAGGGTTCATGGGGGACCTGCCCTGTTTTTCCCCAGTTTCAGAAAGCCACTGTGCTGGGAGCAGTTCTCAGGCACTGCAATCAGCTCCTGCTCCTGGGATCGATTGCATTTGGTTCAGATTTGGCTCTGGCGTGCAGAGACTGAATGAGGGAGAGTGTTGGTGAGGTCCCAGGGGCTGCAGTGTGGGGGCTGAGCCCTAGCTGTGCCTGGAGGAGTGGCAGGGCTCTGCAAAACAGCTGTGAATGCACACTGGCTTGTGCGCATCAATGGGGTGCTGGTGGGAGCTGGGGGAGCACAAGAGGGGTGAGGAGTGGGTTGTACACCGTGCCAACTTCTGGGGAGTCAGTGAGGATGTTGAGCCCCACGAGCAAGGCAGGAATGTGTGGGGGCTCCTGGCAGGTCTGTGCTGAGGGGCTTCGGTTTATGGCAGGGAGAGGTGCCTATGCCTGGGAGAGCACCGTGGGGCATTTGGAACCTCAAAATGAAGAGCTTCAGCCACGGGAGATGAGCAAGCTGGTGGTACAGCCCGGCCTGTACAGCCAGAGACAGCGTGGGTGTGCACAGGCTGTGCCGCAGGGGAAGGTGACAGCGGGGTGTACTCAGCCTGCACTCCCTGTGTGGGAGGTGACAGCAGGGTGCTCACGGCCTGCACCCCTCAGAGGGGTGGCACGGAGGGGTGCGTGGTCTCTGTGGCAGGGGGTGGCGGAGGCACTTGTGCTGGCTGCGACAGGGCTAGGTGATGCGGGTGGGGGGTGCAGCCTGTGACTCCCCCAGGAGGAGGTGGCATAGAGAGGGGTACAACCCTTGTCCCCGGTGGAGGTGGCAGTGGGGTGTTTGTAGCCTGTACTGGGCTGCCTGGGTGGCTTGCAGCTCTGGCCAGTTCCCCTCTCACCACCACACTGAGCCACATGCTGCTCATTCCTCGCTGCCCTCCTCTTCCTCAGACCTCCAGGCTCTCTCCTGCCTGATGCCCTTGGGACCAGTGTTGTTCTGTGGTGAACACAGGCTTCCCTAGCTTGGATCTGGGGGACTTCTTTTTTCCCCACCTTCCCCTCTTTTCTTTCACAACTGTACCTGCTCCTCTCTATCCCTCTCTCCTGCTCTCTCCCCTGCTCTGCTTGGGCAGTGACCTCCCCCTTCCCTGTCGCTTCCCCCCACCATCAGTCTCTCCTGACCAGCTGTCTGATGGCCCCAGCACAGAGGGATGCTGAGCCCTCTGCAGTGCAGGGCTGAGTCCCTGGCTGGCTCCGACAGCCGAGCTGTGGATCCTCCGTGCAATGAAAGCGCTGGCTGTGTGGGCAGCCGCCCCGTCCAAGCCGCCCTGATTGGTATTCCCAGCATTGCTCTGCTCTGCCCGCTCGGCTGGGCTCTCAGCTGCAGTGCTGTTCCCTGCGTGCACAGACCATCCTGGAGCAGGGCCCAGCGCTGCAGCTTGCTTCATCTGTCACCCAAATCCTGGGGCAAAACCTGACGCCGCCACGCAGCGTGGCCCTGGGCACTTGGTGGTGAAGGGCGGAGGGTGGGATGTGGCTGAAGGCGGTGGAGGGTGGGGTGCTTCAAGGTGAGGACAGAGCTTCTGGGACAGGATGGAGAGGAGGCTGGGGTAATGAGAGGGTGTGCGATGTAGGGCAGGATGGGGTGGGGTGTTTGTGGGGGAGAGCAAGGGCTAAAGGATGCATGGAACAAAGGGGCATGGAGCTGCTCTGTCCCTGGGAACTGTGTCAGCTCAAGGGGCAGACCCAGGAGGGTGTGGGGCAGCAGCAAGGAAATGGATGCTGTATGCTTGTATCCCTGGAGCTGGTGTCCACCTGGGCCCCCCCACGTGAGTCGGGTGCCACGGCTGTACACCTGTCCATGGGCTGACCCGTGGGGCTATGCTGAGGTGGGTCACAAGGAGCAGGATCTCCCCTTCATGGCCTGTGGGGTCTTGGATGTTCAGCCCTCTCAGTACCCTGCCAAACCTCTCTTCCTGGAATGTTCTTCTGAACACTGCCCCTGGAGCTAAGCCCTGTGCCAAGCCTTCCTCCCTCTCCACCCTCCATCCCCATGCATACCTGTCTTGTGAGAGCACCTGCCCGTGAAACCTTGGGCACAGCCCATCTCCATGGAAGAGCTGTGCTCCTACGTACTGCCCTGCAAGCCGGTCCATCCAACCTGCTGTTACACAACCCAGGCTCTACTCTCAGGAGAAACCAAGATGGTCAGTGGAGATTACTCCAAAAGCGACTCTTCCCACAGTGCCTCAGGAAGCTTGTCTGAGGCAGAGAAGGATTGAACATGGGCGAGGAGGAGCCTGGCTGCCCGGGCACAGGCCACCTCTGGCACCGTGATCCCTCTCTTCTTGTCCCCTCTGACACTAGCTGCACCATCCATCAGTCCAACCTGGATGAAGGTGGGTCTTGGTTTCACCTCTGGGAGCCAGGGTCACCTGTGACTCAGACCCACTCATCCTCCCCACATTAGGTCCCACATTGACCTTGTTTCCTCTGTGGTTTTCTGGAGTTTTCTGGAGGTCTCAGTCTGCACCCTTGAGGACCTGCTTTCCATATACCACGAGTGGCATAGGTTTCTTTTCCTAGTGGGCTTCGCAACTCAACCCTGTGGTTGAGAGCACAGGAGGAGGAGGGTGTGAGACGAAGGAATAGAAAGAAGACAACTCCCAAAGATGCCTTAGAAATGTCTCCCAGTTTTTTTGCATCACTGTCTTCCTGTGGTGTAAGCTGTTTACTGCCTCAGCCCTTCAGATGCTCACAGGAAAGAGTGGGTGGGAGAGGTTTGTGGCAGTGTCCTGTTAGGAGGATAGGAGAAAACTCATATATTATCTCATAATTTACATCCATTTTGGCATTCACACCCATGCCTTGTGGAACCTGCCCAAAGATCCCTAAAGATGCCCCTGCTCTGAGAGGTAAACATCCTTCTGAGCACCTCTTCACTTGCAAAATACCCTCCTCCCAACCTACTATCTAAACATGGCACAGCTGGGCAGCCACTGATCTTGGTAGGCTCACCACAGCTGACTTTAGAGCCATCGGTTTGGGAGCGCAGCAACTCACCACCTCTCCCTTGGAACTGATCCTGCTCTGCAGTGAAGTTGTCGGAGCGGAGTGCCCTGATTCAGCTCCTCTGAGACATCTCTAAAGGCCTGAGCAACCTGGAAGCCTGGAGCTATTTAGCTCCCACGTGGCCTGGTTTTCGCGTGCTCCAAACTCCCCAATGCTCTTGAGCAGCTGCAAAGCTGCTGCTGGGGAGACTCTGACACATATCCCTCCCTGCTGTGGGGGGGGACTTCTTGTCTGAGCTCGGGACTGAGATCGTGCTCTAAATGTCTTGCTGATGTGATGTCTGATGTTCCTCTTATGCTAATCTGTTAATCTTTCTGCTTCTTCATCAAAAGCACTCGAGCCCAATAGAAAGCAAAATTAGTATTTCAGATGTTTGAAGAGCCCTTCGTTATTATTCAGGCTGGGCAAGACCTTTGGGGTGTTGTGATTCAAGGCCCTGGGAGTGCCTGGAGGAGCTCAGGATGGTTTTTTCTAAGGATTTCAAGTAGATCACAGTTTATTAAGGACTATCAGGATGTCTTTTGCCCATAGAAGAGACCTCAGAAACCTCTAATGTTCTGGAAATTTTTCTTGAGCCGTGACCTGCAAGGTCTGGCCCAAGGGCTTCACAGCTCACCCAGGATTTGAGGACAAGGTGAAGGAGAACTGTCCTTGCCTCATCCATACCGTGGGTGCCAAGCCAGTAAGGGTGGTAATGCCAGGCCAGTGCAGGCAAGATAAGTGGCCTTGACAAGCCCTACAATATGACTTGTCTTACCTGTTTGATCTCCCCAAATTAAGGCTTGTCTTACCCAGTAGCATCAGTCATCATTAGGTGCAGGTTGGTTGCAGACCACTAAAGTGAGGGCTCTGCTGACGTCTACCGCGTGTTGGTGCAGATTTATGGAATACACACAATTCCTTGAGCAAACAGGAACAGCTTCTGCCCTTTGCCTATGGAAGTAGAGGTGGTTAGAAAATGGGGTTGTTATCAGAGGAAAATTTTCAATTTGAAAACAAATCAGCAAGAATTGACATATTTTTTTTCTATTTCGCCTCAAGTCGATCAACGCATATAGATGAATATATATATCTTTTTCCTAACAATTTCTAAAGGCAGGATTTTGACTGACCTTTTTCGATTTAGCTTCATAATTAATACTTGGCTTGAATTCTGAAGTGAAAGTTGCCTTTGCAAGAGCATCATTTTTTTCATTTTTACATGTCAGCAAAGATATCTCCTCTGCCTCAACTTTGAAACAAGAAACTCACTTGAAGAATGATCTGATTTCAACAAATTGACATTTTTTCCGTGTAAAGCTTTCCATTGAAGTATTCCTGGTTATCTCTCTTTAGAGTCCTAAGTCTACAGCTGGGGACCCCCTGCTCTCCCCAGAGCTTTCAATACTATCTGTCAGCTCCACTGGGTGCAACTGGGAGCCAGATTAGCTCATTATTTTCCCAGCATTGTTTTCCCACTCTGCAGCTGTTGGATTCCTTGAGGACTTTATTCAAGTGTGACTCCCAGTCCTGGAACCTTTTTCTCCCTGGGATCCTCAGATGGTTTTAATGTGATTATGAGACCTCCTTCTGTGTCCCAAGCAATTTCCGCTCTATACCAACTATCTACAAAACGGCTCTATTACCAGCTTGAAGGTGATAGACATTTCAGGACACCATGATCAGTCCAATTTAGACATTATTCCATAAAGATTATGACCCCTTTAGATTTTATGATTCACCCTTCAGACGATTTATTTTCATATTTTCCTTTCCAGTCTTCATTTCAACCAAAGAAAAACCAAATTGCACATCCTTGATGGGCTCAGAGCTCTGATGGGCTGAGAGGTTAGGCAATCTCTGTCCTGAAGCTGTCTAAATGGGTTTGTAATTGTGTTAGATCTTGCTATGAGTTAGATAAATTCGATCTGACCAGGCAGGTTGGCACCAGGCTTTGGCAGCTTCTTTGAGCATCATGCAAATTTCAGGAGGCTTCAGGGCACCTATGTGGAGTCAGCCCACATTTTACCCAGATTTATGCATTAAATAGTGCCTCGGGATCTGATGTCCATTTTAGAATGGCTGTTCTGCTATCATTATTTCAGCAGGACTTGTAGCACCTCTCTTCTGACTGCAAGGTCAGCATTTGCTAATTGCCAGCAATGGAAGCCATGAGGACAGCCACTTAGAAGTGTTGCTTTTCAGATAATGCCTAGTTTGGGGAGAGGTGATTCACATTGATTTCTGTGCGTCTTTCCTCTGGTTGTGGATTCCTTCTGTAGCTTTGTTTGTCAACAGTGAAAGCTAAAGTGTTGTTGGGAACAACCATCACTTCAGACAGTGGGATGGGGATGGATCCAAGAAATTGTGGGGAGAGCACAGCCGTAAAAGAAGACCTCATGAACATCAGATGGACCAGAACTGTCAGCCCCGTTGCTAATGGGCCTAGTGCAACCACAGTTGCCAGGATGGAGGTGCCCCCAGCAAATCATCAGACTGACAGATCAGAAAACCGGGCCTTTAATTCTGCTAGTAGTCCTGTCCAGAATTGTCAGTGCTCGTTTGGAATCACCACCTTCAATGACAAAATTTTGGGAAAGCCTGAACGGTTTTTTTGAATGCAGGAGAGTCTTACAGGTATGCATGGACCACACATTTGCTTAGAGCTGGGTCCATCTACCTCCCTTGTTTGCATTGGCTGGAGCTCCAGGCAGGCAGTTCTGCCTGGTTGCTCCATCCCTCCCTTGTCCAAAGCAGGCAGAGCCCCTGGGACCTGTTCCCTTGCTCTGCACCACCTCTTTCCTCAATTCCTTCGTGTTGTGCTAAAGGGAGCAAGCCAGTGTTGCTGGGAACTGCAGCTCTGGCGAGGTTCAGTCCGCTTTACAAAGTGATAGTTAGCCCTTGTGCCTCTAAAAATCCAGACCTGGAGATGCTGTGGCAGGGCAGGGAGGAGTCTGGGGCAGACAGGACCCCCAGACTGCAAAGGGGACAAGAGGGACACAGCGATTCTTGGCAGTTCAGGTCCAGCTTTCCTCAAGGCTGGCCCTGGTTTCCATGGGCATAATATTCACCTCAGCCTCTGGCTCCGAGGCCTGTGTTGCACGGCGTGAGAGCCGTGCTCCTCTCCAGACAAGACACTGCAAATAAAATAATTCTGCACACAGCAAAGCCTCCATACATGAAAAGCAGGATCTATGTAGTTTGAGGCATGGTCCCTGGGCTTAATTTTTTTTTCCCCACATAGCTCCAGGTTGGTTTGTAAAAGAGAGGGGTTCATGAATTCATCTGAAGTTGACTAACTCATGTGCTACAATGGCTCCCTTGTCACTTATTTTTATATTCTGGGCGTTGGGTCTGACATTGCCTTTCACTTTCAGCCCTGTGAGTTGCTGCATTGTGGCGGCTGTTGGGGAAGCAAGCTCCTTTGGCAGCTGGCTGAAAGGCCACTGAGGCTTCTGGCATGGGGGTGGGGGGTGTGCAGGAGCAATTAGAGGCTGCCAGATAAGCCCATTATCTGCTGATCCTGCTTTTGGACCAGCAGTGAGGTAGTTAACAATTTTGGTGTTTCTAGCACTCCATGGGTGCTCAAGGTCTGTCAGACAGGATCACATCTCCTGCTGCTTGGTCCATCCTGTCTGCGCAGGGGGTGATACTGTGTGTTTGGGGGGAGCTTGTGCGACACCCCACAGCCCTGTTCCCTCATAGCACTGCTCTCATTTTGGCTGAGTCCCTGGGTTTAGAAAGGAGTATTAGCTTGCGTGGGTCCTCATGAGAGCTGGAGATGTATGCGATGAACTGAAGAGGCAGGAAGGAGCCGAGGACGGTGGGGAGTCCCCTTAATCCCCCTCCAGCATCTGTGGGTGGGGACCCTCGTGATAGAGAGCATCAGGACAGAGGAACCCTTTGGTAAGGACTGGTGTTTGAAGCGTTTTGAGGTGTGCAGCCAGGCCCAGGCAAGCTGAGGAAGGCTGTCAGGAAAAGCCCAAGGAAATTTGTCATCAAATCAAGTCCCAGCTACTGTCAGATAAACCCCAAAACTGGAGCTTTGGGTGTGACCCTGGCTTACCAGTTGTGGTGAGGCTCTGGCAGAGCTGGAACAGGCACAGAGAAGGGCAGCAAAGCTGGTATGACCTGCCTAGTGTCTGCAGAACAGTCTGCACACGTGCTGCAGCTCGCAGAGGACATAGCAGAGCGGGATGCAGTGTGGAGCTGTGAAATTGGAAAGGGGTAGAGCGAGGAGCAATTACTCATGTTTTCTCATAACCCTGCAGGTAGGAGAAGTTCAAGGAAAAATTACCAGGCAGCAGATGTAAAAGCAAAGGGAAGTGCTTCTCCACGTAGCACATGGGCAGGGAGTTCATTGCTGCAGGATGCCACGGAGGCCAAAAGCAGGCATGGACTCAAAAAGGCGTAAGAGTGCTTCACGGAGGAGGGGGGTCATTAAGTGTAGGAGATGCAAATGATTCCTTGCTCAGGAAAAAAAACCCTGAGCTGTGGCACAACAGAAACCCACAGGATTTACCGGGGGATGAATGTCTCCATCAGAGCATCCACTGTTGCTGGAGGCAGCTGTCGATGCTGGTGCTCCCTGCGGAAAGTGGGGGACGGGGCCTCAGTTTGTTCCTCAGATGTACAGACTAGCAGAGGCAGGTCTCCCCAACAGGAATATAAGAGAAGCTCTGGGGAGCCCTTGAAAGGAGATTTTTTCAGTGCCACAATTCCTCAGCTAAGAAAATAGACAGCTTTGCCCCAAATCCCATTCTAGTGCAGTGACAAAGTGGAGACAGCAGTTAGAAATAGCAGAACAATAAATACTGGGGGGGGAGGGGTGGACAGGAAAAGGGAGGGAGTGCATAGCAATTAGCAGAAATGAGTAGTTACGGAGTGTAGAAAATTGACAAGTAGAGCCAAAAACACTGGGGGAAAATCAATTTTGACAAGCTAAACACAATAAGGAGTAACTTTAAAAATGTGCTCAGAAGAGGTGGAATCCAGTAATTGTCATTTCCAAGTGGAGAATGCAAAACTGTTAATTATGTAGAAAAATGCAAAAGTTATTCAATAAATAGTTCTAGTGATTTGGCCTCAGACACATCAATGTAGGATGCAGTACCTGCCAGTGCACTGGTAACCAGCAAAGCCATTCAAAATGTCACCTTCTTGAAACAGTGTTATTTGAAATGATCAAATAATATTTTGCACCAAATAGTCTTCAAAGGTCTGGATTAGGAGCTCTCTGCTGCAGGGTGTTAATGGAGCTGGGGACCCCAGGATGGAACAGGAGGAGTGGGAGGGCAGTGATGCCTTCAGCCAGCTGGAATAGTGATGGGGATGCTGTGTGCACTGCACACTGTCCTCGCCAGCCCCGGGGAACAACTGGATTAATAGCTAAGGCAGGAAACTCAGGGATGGAAATAGCATTGACGTCAGTCAACACAGTTTGATGGGAAGGGATGCTGGGCAGTGTCATTACATGACAGGCCCAGCTCTTAAACCTTTCCTTAGGCATCTGCTCCAGGCCGCTGTGAGGAACAGGATCTGCTCTAGGCATAGCTGTGGGTCTGAAGCCGTAGAGCTGGTTTTATCTTGGTGTGAGATTACAGTGTGCAGCTCATCGACTTGGAGTTTGATGAAGACGCCGAGTTGATAATGCCTTATTATTATTTTGAATTAACACTGCTTATTATAAGTAAGGCATTGTTAGAGAGATGACGATCTGGTTTATCAACAGCTTAGGAAAGAAAAGCAGTCGTTGGTTGGGGCTCCTCGTGGGACGAGGTTCTCTTGGAGGAGCTCTTCGGCAGCAGTGCTGTGCCTGCTGCCATTCAACATTGTAATCAATGGTCTGGAAGTAAATATAAAATCACTGCTGATAAAATTTGCAGCTGACACGGAGATTGGTGGAGTGGGAGATCATGATGAGGATAGAGCAGTCATGCAGAGCAATCCAGATTGCTTGGTAAACTGGGCCCATTTAAACAAAGTGCATTTTAACACAGCCAAATGCAAAGCTGTACATGGAGAAATAGGGAACGAGGGTTTATATCCTGGAAAGCAGTGACTTTAAAATGGATTTAAGGGTCACACTGCACGAATAGCTCAGTGTGAGCACTTGCAGTGCTCCCACCAAAGGGCTAACACCATCCTCAGGTGGAAGAACCTGAGAGGTGGGAGGAGAAGCAAGGCTTTGCAGAAAGGCCTGGCGAGGTGGCACCTGCAGTTCTGGGGGGATCGCTGACGAGGAATGGGGAAAAACTGGGGCAAGTAAGGATGAGGGCCACAGGACTTGCTTTCTGGTTGAGACTTAAGGAACCCCGTTTGTTTAACTTCTCAGAAAGAAGTTCGAGGGGTGCCTTGATTGCACTGTACAAGCAACTTCTTGTGTAGAAAACACTGTGTGCTGAAAGGCTCTATTTAACCCAGCAGAAAGGTCAAACGAAACCCGGTTTCTGTAAATCGGTGCCAGACAAATGGATTTCGTGTCTTTCTGTGACTCCAGAGCAAGGCTGTCTGGGTGGAGAGCTTCAACCAGATGCAAGCTACTATTATTTTTTAAGTGCATTGGTCACAGCGTGGTAGGGACTGTGCGGAGTGTGATGGGGGCACTAACCCCTGCCGGTGCCACACTCTGTGCAGGGTTGGTTGAAAGGGAGTGGGGGGTGCATGGGGGTTGCCTTTGCCCTGCAGTGAGCCGAAGAGCCCTTTCAAGGACTGCCAGGCAGGATCTGACATCTAAAGGAGGTGGGTTTTTAGGTAAAAGTGATGCTGTTTGGAAGGAGACCCCTCAGGGGAGGGATAGTTTCTGTCACAGGCGGGGTTTCTGAGGCTGTTTGTTTGTATTATTGCAGGCACCCCAAGGAGCCCTAGTTGTTTGTCTGGGGCTTTACGAGACCAGAGTGAAAGCAGGAGCTTTGAGCTCGGGATGAGGCACGGTGGCAGAGGAAAGCAGTGCCAGGCAGGCCGTCAGAGTGCAGGAGGACAGCATTGCCTGGCGGTGTGGGAGTGACATCCGTGCACAAAGGCTTCTGCAGGCTTTACACAGCGACACAGCCTACAAAGCGGGCTGGGAAATGCCTTCTGGAAGGTCATCTGCACGTAATTCTGCTGCAGGCAGGACTGCCCTGGGCTCAGCTCCCTGGAGCTGTACGTGAAGACCTCCGAGAGGTGCCTGCCTATCCTTTCATGACAAATATTGCACCTTCTGCTTTGGCAATCTATTGCACTTGGCTAAACCTACCAGTGTGTTTTTTTTCCATAGCGGCTAACCTTGATCTTCCCTGATGCAGGTGAAGGCCATTCCTTCTTGTCTGTCCATGGTCAAAAGCAGCAGCTTTCCCTTTGCAGAAGGCTTTTATGAGCTTGAAGAACACTGCCTTTACCACTCTTAGCTTTCTCCTCCCCAAACCAGTTTCTTCAGTCTTTTTATGTTTTGTCATGCTCTGTAATAGCTGCTTGTTTCTGTTCCCCTGTTCTTAACTGGTGTACGTGTTCGTGCAAGTGGCACCCGGACTGGGCAAAGCTCAGCCCCTGAAGTCCTACTTGAACCCAGCAAAGCAGACAGATCCCTGTGTGACTTCAAGACAACGTGCCTGTTTACGCATCCCAATATAGATGCATTTTTTGGTGAGAGATTGTCACTGTTGACAGATAGTCAACCCATGATCTGTTGTAACCCCCAATCCTTCAGACAGCCTGCTGCTTGGGCGGTGATTATTTTTCCCAAGTGTGCAAATGTGACAGATATATTCCACATCTGTCATCTGAGCAGTTAATGAAAATACAGTCTAGCAATGGACTCGGGACACAACCCGAAGAATTTCATTTGATACATTGTCCCAGCTGAAAGGCCTGTCTTCAGTAATTACTTTCTGAATACAACTTTCTAAATGTTTGCATCCACCCTGCAGTGAGTTGCACTATATTGCTGAAGCAGAGAAGTACTATGCTGCACCTACACTGTTTTCCTGATTACTTATGAGGATACCGTCTAAAATAGTGTCAAAAAACTTCCTGAAGTCAAGCTATAACATTTACTGCTCCTCCTCCATCCACAAGTTCTGATGTCTTTTCAAAGGAAGAAGTTCAATGGCTTGACATGTTTGTTTGTGACAAACCTACAGTAGCTGTTACTCATTTCCTTGTTATCTTGTAGGTACTTACAAAGAGTTCTTTTATCTGTTTCAGTATTTTTCCAGGAACTGAAATTAAGCTAACTGTTTTATAATTCTCCAGTTCTTCTTTTTTCTCATCTTTACAGACAGGTGCTATTTTAGCTCTCTTCCAGTCTTCTGGAAGCTCCCTGATTCTCTACAAATTCTTTAAAAAAGGCATAAGGGGGGGAGGGGGGAAAAGCGCCCCCCACCCCGAGCTCTGAAGTTACTTAAATCAGGTCTCTAAGCACCTGGGGTGAATTTAATCAGGTCCAACCAACCTAGAAGCAGCTAGCTCATCTAAATGCTCCCTGTGTGTTCTTTCCCTCCGATAGTCTTAATTCCTTCCCCTTCCTTGTTGGTGCTAGCTGTGTGGGATGCCTGATTGCCACTCAGTTGTAGTAAAGACGTCAGCAAAAAAGGTATTCAGTCTAAATGGTGTTTTGGTTCCTCTCTCACCTGATCACCTTCAGGTCCCCTTCAAATAGCTCCTTTCTTGGGCTCCTTCCTACATTTATGGGTGATTTTGTGTCTTTTTCCTCTTTCTTGTTGCTTGTGTTTCATTCTCTGCACTCATCATCCTGCTCCTGACCTATGAACTTGCGCTACCCTTTTTACTCCTTGGTAATCATGACAAAGAAGGATTTTGTGGAAGGATTTGGAGGAGGATAATGATGTAGCTCATGGCTGTTTGTAGGGAGCTCCTCCCAAGCGTGAGGCAAAGCTGGGGTGAGGTAAAGCTGGGGAGAGAACGTGTGAAGTAGGGTCTTTGAAATGTTTAACAAGCAGACAAAAGAAGTGATGGTGACCCTTGATGGAGAAGCTCTTAGGACAGATGGTCTCAGACCAGAGGGTGAAGGGTGATGTCACTGTAGCTCTGTGCTGGGCAGTGATCCCATCAGAGAGGCTCTCCAGGGAGTGGGGTGGGAGGGCTTGTTGAAGGGGGGGGTGTTGGAGAGCACCAAGTGTGCATGCAGAGTGGAGACCCAGATGAAGGGGGTGGACAGTGACTCAGGATGCTGTGCTAACTGGAGACCTCTCTGGAGCCTGCCTGTCATGGCAAAGGTCATCTGCCCAGGGTTGTCTCTGGGTGGAAGAGGAGTCTGGGGCACAAGCCGTGGAGAGAGCTGCTGGGTCAGGGGGGCACAGGGACCATGCAAGGTGGGCTCCCCTCATGGGTGATGTCTGATGGTGGGGCTTTTGGCTGGGGTAGAGCCCAGCACTGTGCCTGTCAGGCTGGCTACAGGGAGCTGACGATGGACCCTGCCAGTGTGGGGAGTGCTGTGCAGGAGCGCTCTGTCTCTGTTTAGGGGTCAGGTTTGATGACGCCCCCCCCTTTGCCTTCATCTGCTGGGTGGGTGATGCAACAGCTTTTCTCTTCTCCCCTAGTTACCTCATCGCCGAGTGACGTTCTCTGCAGCCAGCCAGGCTCAGGATCTGCAGGATCCCTCCCAGCACAGCTACTACGACAGCGGGCTGGAGGAGTCAGAGACCCCAAGCAGCAAATCATCATCAGGGCCCCGCATCGGGCCACTAGCCCTGCCTGAGGATCACTACGAACGCACCACGCCTGATGGCAGCATCGGGGAGATGGAGCACCCTGAGAATGGTAGGTGCTTGTGGCATGCATGCCTGCCCCCTCCTCAGGGACCCCTGCAACTGAAGCCCTTCATCCTCAATGCTGCACCTTCTCTGGAGCGGGTGAGGTGGGGAGAGGAGCTCAGTGGGGACAGGCTTTACCATGGACAAGTCTGGTGGGGCTGGGAGGCTAGAGGAGAGGTGAGGCTCCAAGCAAGAAAGCAGCAAGGATGCGGTGGGGTGGGGAGAGGTGGATGAGGGGAAGGAGGTCTGGGAGAGGTCAGGAGATGTGGGAGTGGGAAGAGCTGAGGAAGCAGATGGGTTTGGCATGTTGTAGACAGGGGTCCCAACAGGACGGTCCAAGATGGCAACACAAGTGTCATGTGGAAGCGGTGGAAGCCCAGCTGACGGTGAGGTTGCGCGCTGCAGTCAGGCGGCCCCATGGGTGTCTGCCCCTGTGGCAGGGCAGGGGTGTAGGGGTGGTTGGGGCGTGATGCAGCTCTGTGCAAATGGTGGGTGTCGAAGCCGTGGGAGTTTCCCGGGAAGCAGAGAGGGAGAGCAGGTTTAGTGGCACAGACTGGGGTGAGGAGATACATGGAGGATCAGAGAGCGTGGTGGTGGCAAACCCAAGAGCAAGGTCCTGCCTTCTTTGGGCCCTTTGGGTCACCTCCTGCTTGGGTCCACCTTTACTGGAGAACCCCACCAGAGGTGTCTGCAATCTCACTGCAGGAGAGCTGGCTTTCCCCTGCCCTGGCGCAGCTTCACCCCCAGTTCTGCTCCTTGTGCTGCCTCTGTGCTCCCTGCCTGACTACCCTCAACCAGCCCACCCTCCAAGCTATCTTCTCTGGCTAGCTTAAGTTGCTTCCTTGGACTTGGCTCTGGCTGTGCACATAACATCTACTTTCCCATACCTGCTGCCTTCTGTGCTCCTGTGCTGAGGGGGGGTCGCAGTGAAGTTGACAAGTTCATAGAAACCCCTGGGAGGGAAAAAGAAGAGGTGCGAGGGTTCTCCGGAAGTCTCCTCCTACTTCTGGGAGCAACCTTGGCTTTGGGACAGGTCTGTATGTGGTGTGAAAATGACTGAGAGTCCGTTTAGCTGATCTAGGGAGCTGCACACCTGCTGGGTCCCTCTGCTAAGGAACACAAGGGCCCCAGGCTAATTTGTATTCTTAAAGGTCTAGAGGACTATCTCTCCCTTCTTCCCAGGTTAGTTCCTGGAGTAACACTGGAGTTCGCTACGCTGTGACCACTGAAGCAGGCATGGTGGTGCCAGGTCTGGCAGGGTTCCCAAAGCCATTTGTTGCTCTTGCAATATGAGGCACCCTCCTGACCAGGAGTGATGTGCAGATCATGTTCTTCTTGGCACAGGATGACAGTTCTGGACTTCCCAAGTGCCCTCAAGTACCAGCCAGGTGTCCGCAAGAGCGGCTTGAAGGACACGTGGACAAGGAGATGCCACATGGTTGTGCCCAAGGATATAATGTGGCAGTGGTGATGACCAAGCTGGAAGGGTAAAGTTTGGGCCCCTGAAGGTGACAGCATCCCAGAAATGATGAGGGAGGAGCAGGGCTATAAACTAGAAAGAGGAGAGAGAGGAGGAGGACCTGGAGGGTCTGCAGCAGAAGGCTGAGGTCAGAAAGGGGTGCCTGTAGTCTCTGGGATGTGCATTGTCTGCCTGATGAGGATAAGCAGATCCAAGGAAAGCTAGGGGACACTGCCTGAAGCAGTGGCTCTCACAGAGACGGCTCCCAAGCATGGCTTGGTGACGACCCGCAGCATCACAAGACTCGCCTCTCCTATAAATTAGGCAGCTCCCTCCCTTTGTGCAAGAGATCCTGTGTATTTTCCCAGCCCACGAGGACAGAAATCACCACACACCTATCCACAAACAAATCCACATGTGATACAGACGTGCAGAGACTCCCAGGGGATAAGTGTGACCCTATTCTGCTTGCTGTCCTCCAGCCAGTCCTGGCTTCACGTGGCAGTGGTTGGGAATCAGGCTCCAGTGCCTCCAGCAGCTGCCCTGACCTGAATAAACCCAGTTCAGCGCAGAGGCCATGGCAGGCCAAGGCTCTGGGGAATCCACTGGCATTAGCTCTAGTCGGTCCCGGTGCTCTGCAGATAATCTGGCAAAGGCAGTTCAATGAACTTGAGGGGCTGGGGTCAGGGTCGTGATCTGATAAGCAAACTATTAGGGGACCCTGGCACTGGGCTGGGTGATTTGGAGATGACAAGTTACTGGTCCTGTTAGATCGGTTCATCGGAGTTGCATTTCCCGTGCTCCACCTGCCCGAGCCGTGGCACATCAGAGCTCTTTGTGGTGCAAACAAGACCTCTCTGTCTTGCTTGTCCAGAGCAGGGTCATGTCTTGCTTCCTGCAAAGAGTCTCCAGTGCTGACCGGAGTTAAACTACGAGAGTCCTCATCATGACCTTCTGGGGAACTGTCTCACCATGCCCTTGGCTTAGCTTCTGGAGCTGCTCAAGCAGCACTAGCCCCTCAAAGAGATCAGATCTTTGCTTTTTCATGAATCTGGGGAGACTAAGTGATTCTTGACCTTATATTAAACTGAAGAGACTAATTGGATCCCATACACCCTATCTCACGGCACGAGCGCAAGACTGACAAGACTGTGCATTTTCTAGGCTTTCATCTAGTTATAAATATCCAACATAACAGGGCTTCCATTGCTTTCTCCAGGAGATTATCCCTGCAGCCGAACCAATCTGATAAGCAAGTATGCAAGGCTATTTATAGCTTTTCAACTGGAAGACAGATCCATGCCTTTTCTTTGTAGATGGTTCTTCACTTGATTAACACACATATCAGTGTCCTCCTTTTTTGGACACCTTTTACTGTGCAGACTGCAGTAAAATGCTGTATTGCAGGGGCTGAGCCAGGTCCTTTCCAGGAGGAATTATGATGTTTCTGACGAAGACTTCTCCAGTATCATGGCACCGATGTGCCAGCTCCTCAGTCATACCAGGCATTTGTCATCCCTGGTATTTTACCTAGCTGCCCACTGTTTCCTCCCCAACATTTTGCCATGCTGTTACCCACTTCTGTGGGGTACACTGAGCTGGGAACTGAGCTTAGTCTCCCACTTGGCCACCCGTTGCTTTTGCTATAGACATCTGCTCCCCCTGTATCACAGATTTGCTTTAGTTGGAAGGAGCCTGGGAGTGATTCTGCTCTGCAGAGTATCTGCCCTGCCGTAATGCATGCAGAGCTTGGATTATGAAAGTGCCAGTCTCTCTCCATTGATGATGGAGAGAATTTAGTAAGATTACAGGACAAAATACATGCAATTTAGGAAATGTTACATGAAGGCTGTTTTGCTCTGTCCCTGTGTGGTACAAAGGGACCCAAGACGTATTTCTGAACTGCCTTCTTCAGCCCACAGAACCAGGGCAAATGTTCAATCTGTTTTACCCCTGCTATTTTAAGTGGGGACCCCATGCCATTTCTAATGCATGCCATTACAGCCCCACATCGAATATGTAATTAACAATCATCTCATGAGGTTTTGCAATGCACTTAGTGCAGTAGTATCTGTACTTCACAGATGTTAATGAGTTTATCCTCACAGCTCCCCTTCCAGGGAAGAAATTCCACCATAGGTGGGAAATGAAATAGAAAATGATACTCTGCATTTCTGAGATGTCTGTTAGCTTTGGGTGAGCCCCTGGATGAGCTGC
The DNA here is from genome assembly GCA_027574665.1 of Rhynochetos jubatus. Taxonomy (NCBI): domain Eukaryota; kingdom Metazoa; phylum Chordata; class Aves; order Eurypygiformes; family Rhynochetidae; genus Rhynochetos; species Rhynochetos jubatus. The sequence continues at coordinate 3,352,204 of CM050662.1, forward strand.
CTGCTCCTCAGTCTGCTCTTTTCAGGTGAGAGCTGCTGTAGGATCCCAGTGCTCCTGAGCCACAAGGCAGGTCTCCAGCTGCTCTTAGATAGCTAAACTGGGGCTGCATCAGTTGCTTCTGGGCAGCTGCTGACGTGCAAGGCATGAGCATCATAGTTTGGGGACTTTGTGGCAGAGCTAGATGTAAAACCCACTTGCTTGGTTCATAGCCATTGGGTTTTTGGACAATGCCTTGTTTTCATGGTCTCCTACTTCCTTGGCACATCTTAGCACAGCTTGACCACTGGAGATACCACTTCCAGGATTTGACGGCTGGACTTAGTAAAACCCTTTCAGTCCAGATTTTTCTTTGAGAAAGGTTGTTAGATTCATGCATTGTAAAGCCAGAAGGAGCAGCTTGTCTAACCACTGTGTGACAACAAGCCGTGAAATTTCACCCTGTGATTTCTGCGTCTCACCATGGCTCAGCAGGAGCGCTCCTTTTGAAAGATCCCATTTTGATAGCAGATTGCAAATGGTGGCAAGTGTGCAAGACCCCTGGTGAGCCCTTCCAGTGGTAGATCCTCTCTGACCCCAGTTTCACAAGTCTACACTTGAATTTTGCTTTAGCTGCTCTAGCTCCCATTTCTTTCCGTTGAATCTTATGATATTAGAAGACACCTCACGTCATGCGTACTTGTAGATCACATGCAAGGAAGTCAACGTTTAAAGTTCTCCTTGATACACTCAAAAACTGAGTCAAGTCCCTTACTGTGAGCAAAGCCAAGGCAGTTGGGTCTCTTCCTTTCCTCCCACCCTTCCTTGGGCTCCTCCCAGCTATTGCCATCTGCTCGTGACACCACCACAGACCTGCAGCCCCATTCCTGGGCAGCAGCAACATCTGGCACATCTTGGATGTATGTGCTGCTTTTTGGCAACCCTTGTACAGGCAGCCTGGGGAGATTTTTTTCCTCCTGCTCCCCTTTGCTATGCTTCTGATTATAGTTCAAGTCTTCAATTCTTTCATATAAGTTTTTCTCTGCATGCCAGCCAATTTGCCAACAACCTTTTAGCGGTGTGGATGTGTCCAGCTGATATCCTGCAGCATTCTGTCAGCACTCAGTGGCATCCGTAGCCACACCAGGCACAGGGATAATGTGACTGCTAGTGTTTGTTTTCATAATCTCATGACATGCATGTGGGTCCATGGCATGCAAACAGATCTGCCTTTGGCTAGCACTGGGCTGTGCATGCACCCTGCCATATCACGGCCTCTTGATAAGGTGGGTGGCTCAGAACGGGACTCTCAAGCCTGTCGTCTCTTCTCACTGCTCATGGTGACGAGATGGATTTGCAGCAGTGGGCAGCTACTCCCTCCTGTCTTCTGCTTAGTGTCAGTCCAGTCATCATCTTCTTTTTAAGGTTCTCACTGCTATTGTTGTTCAGTTCCTTCCAGACAGCAGATGGGACAAAAAAAATTAGTGTCTCCTCCTTTGGCAGAGTGAAGTCTCTAGATCTTAAAACCTATTCTTCTTTTTTTGCATTATCTGTAAATGTCTCTTTTGTCTTGCAGAAAGTGTTCCAGGCACATATTCAGTCTGAGGCTTTTTTTTTCAAACGTACCCTGCAGCATTTTTGCTTTGTTACAAAGCACTGAGGAATGCTTTTGACTGGGCTCCTGTCTGGGATGTGGGATTCGAACTAGCTCTGTGCCATACCCAGTCAAAAGCCCCCACTTAGCCCAGATAGGATGTCTGGTACACAGGACTCTTCTGTTACTGAACGATCTCACACCTTGTGGGAGAAACTGAGGGTATGGCATAGGGTAGGATAAATGCCGCTGTCCATGGGATAAAGAAGGATGGTCTCTGGCTGGCACTGTGTCCCAGCCTCCCCCTTTGCTGACTGACAACCAGCAGGTCACACATCTGACCAGCCTTGGGCTGCTGGCTTGGGTCTGACTGGTGCTTGGACTCCTCTCTACCTGAAACTCTGTGGGATTTTTTTAACTGATGGGCAGCGCTTTCCTTTTTAACAGTCACTATTGACAGTAGGGCTGGAATTACTTACTGTAGATGTCACCCTGTCCTCCCAGTGCCTTGGCGTACTTCTAGGTGGATCTGTTCCATGATCTTCCGAGGCACAGAGCTGAGGTTGACAGGTTGGTACTTCCCAGGGTCCTCCTTTCTACCCTTTTTAAAAATGGGTGCAATATTTCCCTTTTTCCAGTCTCTGGGGACTTCAGCTATCTGCCATGAATTTAAAATATGATGGAGAGTGGCTTGGCAACTACACTAGCCGATGCCCTCAGAACTCTGGGATGCATCTCATTGTGTCCCGTAGACTTATGTATAATCAGGTTCCTCAGGTGGTCTCAAGCCTGATCTTTTATGCTGGGAGGGACTTTGCTCCCTCAGTCCCTGCCTTGAGGTCCATCCACTCAATAGGTGTGGGAAGAGAGATTGCCTGTGAAGACAGAGGCAAAATGTTGTTGAGTTCGTCAGCCTTCTCCTCATCAGTTGTTACCAGTTTGCCAGTCTTGCTCGGCACCTTTTCTTTGACCTTCCTTTTCTGGCTGACATACCTATAGAAGCCCTTGTTATTCTGTGTCTCCCTTGTCAAGTTCAGCTTTAGCCACGCCTTGGCCTTCCTGACCCCATCCCTACACAATCAGGTAGCACCCCTATACTCTTCCCAGGAAATCTGTCCCTGCTTCCACTGCCTGTCCATGTCCTTCTTGCCTTTTTGTTTGACCAGCAGCTCTTGACTCAACCATGCTGTTTTCGTGCCTTCCTTTCCTGATGCTTTACACATAGGGATTGAGAGCTCTTGTGCTCTATGAAAAGCATTCTGAAAGATCTGCCAGCTCCGTTCTGCTCCCTTGTCCCTGAGGGCAGTTTCCCAGGGGGTCCTATTGTCTAACTCCTTGAACAGCTGGAATTTTGCTTTCCTCAAATTCAGGGTTCTGACTTTACTCTTTGCCTGACCCATATCCCTCAGGACTGGCAACTCCACCAGTGCGTGACCACTGCATGGATTACACCATCTCGGTTTCAACATGCCATTTCTGTCTGAGCTGTAATTTCAAGCTTGTTCTCACCCTATTTCTTATTTTCCATATTTTCCAGCACCCACGTCTGGGTAAACTCTCTTGCTAAAGAGCCACTCAGGTCAGAGCAGTTGTGTCATGCCACATCAACCAGGTCACCTTCCTTAATTGTACCAAGGATCACAGGGTAAACAGATTTTTTCTTCCCCATACTGAGTAACAAGTACATTGCTATTAGCTACAGAGAATGCCTTTAATCCTCTCAAGACGTTCTAAGAAGGATGCTACTTGCTTCAGAGGTTGTCCAAAATAGCTATAATAATTTATTTGACACCGGTCTCACAGGATTACATGGTAGTGCACATGAAAGATTGTCCTCAAGTTCTCCAAAGATCCTTGCCAGATCCTGGACATCTCTAGAGGAGTTATTTGAAGGAATCAAATTTTCCTATTGGATTCTGATAACTTTTTTCACCCTTTCTGTTGCTGAACGGTGGTAACTGTGAAAAATCTAGGCAGGACAGTCCTCCTGAGTCAATGCCCAAGAGTCAAAAGCTTCATATTTCAGTAGGAAGGTGCCTTCTCTTGTAGAATATATGGGTCCCTGTGGCTGTATGTGTGCCTGCTACATTCAAGATTGGATATTTTCAGTTTTCTGCTATTCCTTGTGATCTTGGGCTGGGCTGTGACATCTTCCATTCCCTCTTGCTGTCCGTGTCAAGACTATGGTAATTAGTGAATGCCATCTCTCCTCTTGTATGTCCTTCACATTCTTCCAGCTCTGAACCTACTGGATGGAGAAAATCATGTCATTTTCCTTAATCTTTATTCTTTCTTCCATTTGGAAACTAAATTTACTGATTTACTGGTCAATACTGCAGAGACCACAGGCTTGGAGAATATGCTGAGCTAGCCCAAAACTCACCTTTCTTTTTGGAACCACTCTTCCCTGTTCACTAGGCTTGGTCAGCTCCACGGCAAACTCTCAGACTTTTCTTACAGGAACCAACTGCAAACAGGTGGGAGCATATAATTTTTACCTAAGAACAATAAATGGGCTTATGCAGGGAAGATGACTTCTACTCATCCAGAGCAAGGAAGATTTCCCAGTCGCCCATACTGGGGAGACCCAGCGATGTCACATACCTTCTCCAGTCCAGAGCAGGAACACCATCTCATCTCAGCAGGCCTGGGGCTGAGTCGTTGCTGTCACCTGTGAGGACATGCACTCCTGCAGCCCTAGGGACATTAAAACAGGGAACTCTTCACCTTCACAAGGTGGCTGCAGCGTGAGGTATAGGTTACTGCCACTCAGTCTGCACCGGGCTTAGGGTTTTTGCTTTTGCCTGGCAATGGTTGAAATGCCCATTAAAATGGCCATACATAGCTATTCTTATCTGGACCATATCTAAACACCCCTTATTTGGTATAAAGTCTCCCAAACAGTGGTTTATGTCATCCTCAAACTATTCATGAGTTCAACTTGAGTTCGCTAAACTGTGTTACAGGAAGAGGCTTTCTTAATTAGATCCGCAATGGGATCAAGAGGGTGTGTGCCTTCTTGGTACTGATGGATGAAAAGCTGGACATGTGCCAGCCGTGTGCACTGGCAGCCCAGAAAGCCAACTGTATCCTGGGCTGTATCCAAAGCAGTGTGGCCAGCAGGTCAAGGTGGGTGATTCTCCCTCTATACTCTGCTCTCGTGAGACCCCACCTGGAGTGCTGTGTCCCGCTGTGAGGTTCCCAACATAAGAAGGATATTGACCAGTTGGAACAAGTCCAGAGGAGGCCATGAAGATGCTCCGAGGGCTGGAGCACCTCTGCTACGGGGACAGGCTGGAAGAGTTGGGCTTGTTCAGCTCCAGGGAGACCTCATAGCAGCCTCCAGTACCTGAAGGGGCTACAAGAAAGCCGGAGGGGGACTTTTTACAAGGGCACATAGTGACAGGACAAGGGGTAGTGGGTTTAAATTGAAAGTGGGGAGATTTAGATTGGATATCAGGAAAAATTCTTCCCGGAGAGGATGGTAAGGCACTGGGACAGGTTGCTCAGAGAAGCTGTGGGTGCCCCATCCCTGGAAGTGTTCAAGGCCAGGCTGGATGAGGCTTGGAGCAACCTGGTCTAGTGGAGGGTGTCCCTGCCCATGGCAGGGGGTGTAGAACTAGCTGATCTTTAAGGTCCCTTCCAACCCAAACCATTCTGTGATTCTACGATTCTTTCTTTGTACCATGGTGCTCTCCAGAGAGGACATTACCTCAGAACTGAGGGGTTGGATGAAGTTCCTTCAGACTCATGTGTTTTAATATAACATTGTAAAATATGCATTTGAACAGGGCTTGAGACCCAGTGTCCTGCCTTTAGACAGGTGCTCTGGAGCAATTGCAGATGGTCCATGTGATATCTATGGGGGAGAGCCAGCAGCTGAGTTATTAGCATTTCTTTTGATGAACCTGTTAACCACAGCCAGCACCCCATGGTTTTTTTGTTAGTAAGAGTTCCAAAATAGGCAGGTCCCCTCCTCTCTGTCTTGGTTTGCTCATCCCTGTCGCCATGCCATGCGCTTTGTTGTGCCAACACAGCTGTTTGTCTGACTGCATGGCAGACTGGATCGGGGAGATGATCAGGCTGAAGTTTTGCTGGATCACTTTTTTTTTTGGCCATATTACTCTTCAGTCAGAGCAATTTTCCTACTCTGAGTACTGCATGGCTCCACAAAGAGCTGAACTTGCAGAAAGCAGGGATTTTGCAGAGGGGCAGTGAGCAGCCAGATGAGAATAGCATTCATGTTTAGAATATGTCTAAACCAGAAAAAGCACCAAAGTGTAAAAGCAAGAGACAACTAGGATCCCTCAGCAGTCCCGGAGTATTTGTTGTTTTCAAAGATCTGCTTCCTTAAAAAAGCTCCTTCTGAAGTAATTTGACATGCCATTTCCAGCTCCTGTTTGATCTAACTGAGTTATTTCCCCTTTATCTGTCTCAATGCTCCCGAATGTCTCTATAAACCTTCCTGCTTGGCAGTACCTCTTCCCATGTAAAGGGACCTGCATTAGTGTGGGATTTAAACTTAATGCCAGGCAAGCTTATGAAGTCTCCCATCTGAGCTTCTTGAGGACTTCACACTGCATTTTCTTTCTCATAAAAATAGCATGTGCCTGAGTTTGAAGGATCGGTCAGGTGTCGATCCCTCAGGTGGAAAATCCCTCTCATAGGCATGAGATAGAGGATAAGGGATTCATTCCTGTCCCCAGTGAAATCAATGTGAGCTTTGCTATTGAGACAGGTCAAATGTCAGTCTCAGTTGTTCGCTCTTCCCCAGGATTTTATCCTTTGTGCTCTCACTATCAATGAATCTCTCTTCCTGTCTCCTTCCCACAAGCTCTCATCCATCCTGATTTGAAGTCACCTCCATTAAGTGGTTGTAACGCTAGCTCTTTGCTTTACTTGCAGAGAGGACACTCCATAAATCTAACATTAGTCATGGCATCTGGTGAGAGATACCAAGGATAGGCTGCTTTGACTCAGAGGTTATCTAACCGTATCAGCCCCTGCGTTTGCCTTTCCTTTCAGAGCTGAGGCTCCCCTGCAGGAAACAGGGCTCATTTCATGTGAGCTGATGCAACCATGCAGTCTGCTCAGGGCTAGTGCTGATACAACACCGGTGTAGGGAAGCCACATGGTCATCTCCTTTTTTCTGTGGGCAGTGTGGTTGGACCTGGGCTCCATTTCCAGGACCTTCTATCTGGTCTGAGCAGGACAACAAGTTTTCAACAAGCAGAAATGGGGGAAGCTTGTGTGCTTTGTGGCTGGTGGGCTCCATTTTGCCAGGTGGGCACATCTGGACAGGTCCAAGAGGCATGCAGTGACAAGTTGTCCATGTTTGTTGCTGCTGGAGACCACAGTGGGATGGAGAAGGGGCTGTGCCTTTGCACAGGGTACAAGGCGTCCCAGATAATCTCTGAGATGGGCTTCAGCCTCACTCCTCCTGGGAAAGGAGGGCTGCACCCTACTGATGGAAGAATGGGACTGACCAATGGGTCTGATGGATACTGAGTTCTACATGGGTGCTCTTTCCACTAAACACAAAGAGCCAGCACTTGTTCATGGGCTTTGGGGCCAACTGCCCCAGCACAGCTCATTTCCCCTGGACTAAACTCTTTCAGTCAGGGTTGCTTTGTCCTTCCTGCCCACTGGGAAAGATTCCTCCACAGTGTTCACACCCAAACTGTGCCAGGGTCTGTCTGTCAGTACTCTGTACCGTGTGAAAGCAGGTAACCTCAGAATGAACTGGATGATGAGGACAGTGCTTGTGGTGGGCCTTGGAGATGCTCAGATTTACATTCAGGACTCTACTACAGCGTCAGAACGGTGTTATCAGTTTCAACTTATTTAACCTTTTAAATTATTGAGGGTAAACTTGGCAAAAATGTTGTGAGTCAGGAATAAATCAGCCTAGACGGCCCATGTGTGAGAGGACACGTGCCTCTTTTATTCTATCTATCTGTGGTCATACGCTTATTCAGATATAAAAGGTGAAACATTCTTATGTGGATGGTCATAAACCCTCTGTATAGGAAACATTGGGAGAAGCCAGGGAAGGGATCTGGGAAGGGAGCAGGATGCTCTTCTTGGGCACAAGTTCATAAAACCAGCCGTTCTCAATCAGTTACATGTCTGTGTCTGTTTTAAAACGACCTTGCTTGGAAGTGAAAAAACAAGGAGGCAGCGAGAGAAAGGAGGAGAGGGTTAGGATATGATCTTTGTTCAGGGATGTGTCAGAACAGCGTGTTGTGTTGTTTTATAGCTGCTGAGGAAAGAGAAGATGGAGTAGGGAATGTAAAATGACAGAGAGTGAGTAGATGTGATAGTTGCCTGATGTATTTTGCTAGTAATTAGTATAATGCCAATTAGACATAAGTAATCCTTTTTTTTCTTCTTCTTCAGTTATATGTTATTGCTTGAAAATATGCCAACTAAAACCAAGATATTAAACTTTGAGGGATATGGAGATTTCTGTTCCTTGAGGATCTCAAGATGAAATTACCCAGACAACAGGGATCTTGACAAAAGCAAGACTTATTATATCTAGAAAGAAAATGAATAAAAGCAAAAGGAATTGTGTATTCTGTGTCTAGCGTCTTGCTGCTTATTAGCCACACAGGAAGGGGCACCCACAGAGATGCAGATAAATCAGTGAGAGGAGGCAAATATCTTGTCTTTCCTGAAAACAATGCTGCTTTGATGCTATTGTTCATGCTATCAGTTTCCCTCAGCAGCCAGATCCCAAACTCTTCCCATGTTCAGGCAGTTCTCTGCTGCAGGTAAACGCTGCTGCCCACACGCATTTCGTTTTTCATTCTCCAAGCCCTGTTTTCTCTCTTCGCTAACCCACATCATAAGACACGGGACTCGCATTGCTTTGCCTCTTGGTCCCTCAGGACGTAAACCTCCTTAATATTGATTAATGGCTTCCTTTGAAGGGTCAATTGCTGATCCTAGACCTCTGAAATCACAGGTCCTTTTGAGCTCTCTTACCTGTCCAGTTCTGGGCTGCTCTTTCAAACAGGTACACAGCTGCTCTGCTCAGTGCTACACACACATTTTCTGTTGCTGTGCACTGTACATAAGGAGCAGACCTGCTAGTACTGTCTTCTCCCTTTTGAAAAATAATCTGTAAAAATGATTCTCTTGGACTGATTCTGGAAGTTTTCATACATCTCTGTTGGACCGTGAAATCAAAATCTTCTCATGATCACCCTGCTGTTGCCTCGTGCTGTGCTTTGGGGGTGACAGAGCTAGCAAATCCCCTTTGCCAATCTGCCTCTAACGCAGGGCGATGATGTAACCCCCTTGTCCGGCCAGGATGCTAGGCGGCAAGTTTAATCCTCACTCCTTTAAAGTGTGTTTTACTCATTCTGCGCCTTTAGGACTGCCTCTGGCAGGTCTCCCTCGAGGGGTGCAAACTTTATTGCATCTAACCTGCAGCAGTCTATAAACTACAGCACCCAAGGGTAGCTGGAGGTTGATATTCCCTATCGGAAGCAATTATCCTTCTCTTTCCCACTCTTCCATGAGAGTGCCTTTCTGCTATCCTAATAACAACCATAGGGTAGAAAGTATACATTGGGATCTGGGTTTTTTTCCTGGGTCTTTCCAAACAAACCATAACCTGTTCCTAAACCTCCCCATTTGCATCAGCACACTGATATCCTCCTGTTTTCTCAGAGCCCCACCTTTAGCAAGCTGCATTGGCGTTTATACCTCCTATTTTTACAGGAGGAGGTGACTTCTCCCCGGCCATCAGCGCTGCAAATCCTTCCAGTGCCTCAGTGGGGAATCATGCCAGCAAGACGGCAAGTGGTTCAATTCAGAAATGTTAACCACCTGGGTTGATTTCTTGGCATGTATTTTGGCTGCACCCCAGGAGGATTTGACCAGTGCATATGCTGCTTCTGCCATGTGCCAGCCATCTCTCCCCGTTTAGCTTCCACTGCAGATTTTCAACCTCTGAGTCTGTGGGTGTTTGAGGCATCAATAATACGCATTTTCAGCTGGGTTTATGGCATGCCTCTTCGCTGCAGACAAATGGGCTGGGTAGTTCAGAGGTTCAGGCTCTTCTGCGTGGGCTGCTCTTGATCTTTTAACAATCAGCAGTCAGACACCCTCCTTTGGTGTCGGATCATTCCTCTGAATTTTCATGATCATCCCCCTGGTCTAATGCTCACAAAACTGCTACACGTTGGGTTTCATGTGCATTTAGTTCTCTGGCTGGGTGTGGTATCCAAGTCTATGGGTGCATCCTCTGTCGGCAGACAGACATTTCCTCCTTCAGGGCAGCCCAGGAACATCAGCCCAGGATTTAGTGCCCATCCTCTGATCCTTCAAATATCCACTGTAAATTCCGGCAAGGATCTGATCTGGCCTCTTCCTCCTCAGCGTCTGCGTTACAGTTCAGGCAACCAGCACGTTTCTACAGTCAGAACAGACTGTAAAAGAGCTGAAAGGGCAAGTGAACGTGCTCAACTTTACTCTTAAGCAGCCCAGGAAAGATCTGTGGCAAGAAAACAATGCATATGCATGCAAATCCATGCTGTCATTTCCTCTCCCAGTTTCCTTGGGGTTTGGCTTGACTGTCTTCCAAGGCCTCTTCCTTCTCCCCTGCTCTGCTTCTCTCCGAGTGGTCTTGGCTTGCTTTGTTTCCAGATCCCCTTGTTGAGGCAAGCCCTTTTCATAAAGTTGTGATTTCTTGTGTCAGTTAAACACGTATGTGACTTCAAAGGTCTTGAACAGCACTTTCCTGTGTGGCTACTGGCCCCCCTGCAAGACTAATTTCTCCCGGTTCATTGTCCTGCTAGTGAAAGATTATTAAATTGTTGATGGAGCTTAACAATGGTTTTGTTCAAAGGCAGACACGCGTGTGCCGGTTCTTTTCTCCTTGACACAAGAGCTTTAATACAAGGGTACAATGAAAGGCAGCCACCACGAAGCAAACACAGAGAGTGCTCATAAAACCAGACCGGTATTCCTAAGGCCCTGTGTACATGAACTCACACACCTTCCAGTCCACTCCTAGGCTGCGCATAAGGCTACCCGCTCGCTCTGTCCGACACAAGTCCATGGGTGAGGTGAGAAAACTAGTCTTGCTGAAAATTAATTTTAAAAAATTAAAATCTTGTGCCTTAATTCCTGATGATATGATGGGGACATTATGAGGGTTGAGGAACCAGCAGGTGAGCAGTGGTGGTAGAGGACCACCTTTGCAGGAGTGGTGGAAGGATTGCACAGTGTTGGCATAAGGCTGAAACAATTGCTCTGTTTCTCCTGCTCGGAGCATGCCAAGCTCATACATACATCTCCCAACCAGGCTGCCTTCAGAGCAGCTTTTGGAACGTGCAATGAGGATCATTATATAGACTGCGCAGCCTCAGGCTGCTTGGCATTTTGTATTATACAGACTTATTTTCAACTGCTTATCACTTCAGCAGATTTCCAACACTAAAGCTTAAATTTCCCATGCTGGGTTTCCCTTAGGTTGATTATTTTTCTTTTTTTCTTAAGTTTTAGCAGAGGTGTTCCAGCTGTTTTTTGAGAACAAGACATGCTGTGTTAGTCTTGCTAACAAACTGGCTAGAAGGATTTCTTTTCAAGACCCATTAGCTTAACCGTGCTTTAGAAGAGAGGTGTGGAATTTGGCACGGCAGCTGTCAGCATCGGTTGGGGGTTGTCTGCCCCAAAAGGGCTGAGTCTCTCATTGAGTGTATGCCAGCACGCATCCCTGTGTAGCTGCGCCCACACACCGTTGTGTGGCCTTCGAACAACAGCATTTCTCAGGGCCTACGCATCCTTGCTCTCCCTCAGAGACCTGGTACAGGAGCTTGCTGTGGTTGCTGTTGCTTGATGGGCATCCCTCCTGCTGCTTGATGGCATCTCTCCTGGACATGCCTCTTCCCCAGTGCTCTAGAGGTCCCCAGTTTTCTCTGAGGTGCTGGGTACTGCACGGCACATGTTGTTCCTTGCCCATGGTAGTATTGAGTGTGGTTTGCTCTGCTGCTGGGACATGTGGCACACACGGGCTCTGGTGTCAGGATGCCTTGCTGGGAGAGCTGCTTTGGGACAGTGTGGGGTGCAGGGTCCTCTTCCTTCTAGGAGATGGAGCTAGTCTGTGGAGCTTCCCAGCCTGACTGGTGGAGGCAGCTTTCTAGGCTCACTCCCAGGCTGACATCATGGAGGTCCATCCAGAGCAAAGAAGACCCTGCTTGTGTCCCCCTGCCTCCTCCAACACTGGGGCTGGATCCCTCCTCGTCACCAGGCTGCCAGCACAAAGGGACTCTTTCTTTATCTCCTGTTCCTTTTTACTATCCTTCCTGGGGCATGTTCCCTGCCCTTCTCCCACTTCTTGCCTGGCAAAGGCTGCCACAAGCTCCAGTGCCTTCCTTGATTAGCTGCTGCCAGGAAGGGAAGCACAACTGCAGCTTTAATTAAATGATAAGGGCAGAGCCCCGGAAGTGGGGAGATAAGTGCAGTGGTGGCTGCCACCACACTTGCCCAGGCTCTTTCTAATTAGCTTGGAGAAGCCCTAGAGAGGAATATTAACCCTTGGAGGAAGGCTGGCAGTAGCGGTGGGCTGCGGCAGACAGCGGGTGCTGCGGCCAGCCCCAGGGATGGGGGGCTGCAATTCACCTGGAAGCGTGTGTGGGATGTGGGCTGGAGGGGACCCCTCTGTGCACTCCTGCCCCCAAGTCCCATGTCTGAGCAGAGGGGCTGGGTCAGAGAGGATTAGACCCCTTCGTTTCACAGGCTCAGGCACCAGGTAAAGCTCAAGGATTAGCTGCTCAGGTTCCTTCTGTATAAAGCATTTGCTGCTTTAACACATCCTATGCCTGGCAGCCGTGGGGTGGCCTGGGGTGTGAGGGTTGCTGCGTTTGCCCCCGCTGTTGCCCCAAGGCTTTCAGTGCAAGCAGATAGTGTCCCCAGCCTTTGGAGCAGTAGCAGGAGTGCAAGACACAATCCTTCTGCAGGACCCACAGGACAGGTCTCCGGTCCCCTCCAGAAGCCGTACTGTGTCTCAGTGATGCTCTGAGTGGGGGGAGGGAGATGGGGTAAAAGGACCACTGTATGTCAGCAACCCATAATAATATGGACCAGAAGCTCCCCCAGACCTGGTGCCATGAGGGCCACAGCCTCCGCTCTCCTGCCATTCGCCCGGGTGCAGCAGACCCCGGCTAGAGAGCTCGGAGGGCTGGGCAACCGCACCTCGCTGTAGACACTGTGTGGCTAGGTTGGCGGGTAGCTAGAGCTCTCGCTGGTGTGGGTGGCACTGCTCCTGGTTCTGGGGCGTCACTCCTTCTGGCGACCCCATCGGCTGGCGGCACACTGGTACCCCAGGCGTGCCAGGAGGCTCTGGGCCCTGCATCCCTGTGTCCCTGTGTCCCCGGGCAGTCCCTGCCTGGACAAGGGGACAGGTCAGCCCCACAGACCAGGCTGGGACCCTTACTAGGAGGGTTTGGGAGGAGGCAAAGGCAAGGTGGGAATGTGGAAGGAGCAATTGCATAGGTATTTGGGTAGCAGGAATGCGCATACAAGGCATGCATGAGCTGACAGCCCTGGGGATAGCAGGTGGCTTCCTCTGTCCATTTACATAACCATCATTAGCTCTTGCAAGAGAGGACTCAAAAGCCAGCAGAGCCCTGTGCTCTGATCTGCCCCTCCTCCTTGGGCAGGGAGGGAAGAGGGGAGGCTGCTCTGTTGCCCACAGCTTCTTGTCAAGGCCTCTGTGCACTCCCTAAGGTACTGCAGAGGTTGTTACTCACCTGGGCTGGTTATTGCAGGAGCAAATGATGACACAGGGAAGATGATTTGGTTATTGCACAGTTTGGTTATTGCTTGACTCCGATCTTTCTGGTGGTTATTTGTGGAATGTCTGTTGTCTGTAGGTGTCATGAGAAGTTCTTGGTTGGCCAGAGGACAGCATTTGGGTATCAGAGGAGCCAGGATTTCATGTTGGACCTAGACTTGTTACTGTGCTGTATACAAGGAGGGTGAAGAGGATTGCCCAGTAATCCTCATTACCTGACTTTGTTTTCAGTTCCTTCAATTTTTTGCAAACTTTAACTGCAATGACACAATTTTTCAGAGTGGACATATGCCACTTACCAAATATTTTGAAGAGCAGCAGTGAAATCTGTCCAGATATTTTACTTCCAAATGGAGGTAAAAAAGGAAATTGCTGTTTTTCTCAATAGTAAAGGAATCCTCCTGTCCTCCGGCCCCCTACTTTGGAGACGTAATTTTCTGTGATCTCTTGACCCTTTCATTATACCTTCTCCAATTTCTGCAGCCCGTGGGAGAATCTCACTGGCAAAGCCTCTTCCACCCAAAAAGCCTGGCACATCTCCCAGGTGGCTCTGTCCTCTTTCCTGGAGGTGCAAAGGACCTCAGGGAACGAGCGTAATTCTGGTCTGCGTCAGGAAGCAGACTTTCCTGAAGTGAATTAAGACTGCATGGACAGTCTGAATTTGGCATTTCCTAACCTTTGAACCCAGTAATCCTATTAAGGTAGGTCTTAACATAATTATTCAGTAATTTAATGTAACAATTCTGCTTCTGATAGTCCAGTGACAGTTGAAGCCCCACTGTGCCAGGGTAGGGGCAATGGCACCACAAACACAAAATCTGTTACAGGGAGGTGGTCCCTCAAGCTCCATCTATGGCAAGCGAGGGAAGAACATGTCCTCTGGGAGCCTGGGCTCAGGCCCTTGCTGCCGACAAAGCGGTTTAGTGCTACCTGTGTTGGTGAGGCTGAGGCTGGTGGGTGCATCTGTCCACATTAATTACATGCCAGTTCTGCTGCGATACCCTTGGCAGGATCTGGGAAGTCATTTGCTTTGGTGCTGCAGTTGGTATGTGCTGTTGTAATATACTCCAGAGGCCATGGTTTGATCCGTGTGTGCATCTAGGGGCTGACAGGCCATTAACTTTGGAGCAAGCTGTCTGTACTGGTGTTTAGATACTATTGTTTAGCAGGAGGGGAGAGATGCTCAGTGCTGTAGGGTCTGGGGGAGATGGCTGTGCTCATTATATCTCTTGACTTCGGTGCCTAGGAGAAATCCATCTGTGTGCTGGCATCAGTGCTGGCTCTGAGGATTTTTCTCTGTATTTATTGTAAGAGCGGGTGTTGCTTGTTATTGCCCCAAGAGCTGTAGGTGTGGCGTTGAACTGCAGTAACCACCTTTATGGGCAGTGTCGGGTCGGTCTCAAATACCAGAAGCCATCTGTCTGCTTGCTGTAGTGACGGTGTTAAGTTTGGAAAGCCATCTGTCTGGGTGTTGTAGTGCTAGAATTGGTCCCTGAAGCCGTCTGTCTGGGTGTTGTAGTGCTAAGAATGGTCCTGCAAACCGTCTGCCTGGGTGTTGTAGGGATGGTGTTAGCTCAGTCTAGGAAAAATAGGGACTGACGTGGACTGCAGGGAGCTCTCTGCTTGTGCTTTCAGCTTCCGATATTTCTGTACTCATCGATCTCTGGAGCATCGCTGTGGAAACGGGCAGCAGTCCAGCTGCCTTCCCCAAGGCCTGGAAAGTGAAATTGGTGTTGTGCTTGTGCTGCTCTGGAGTCAGAGAGCTTTGGTCACATCTGTGTGTGATGTGGGAATCAGAGACCAGAAAGGAGATGGTCTGCGGAGCTGCAGAAGGCAGGCTTGCTGCTCTGGTCCCCTGTATCTGGAGAGTGGGTATTCCTTGCTGGGATAACACACTGACCATGCCCCCTCATCTGGAGACTGAAGGGGAACCTCATGTCTGGGCTTTGCAAAAAGGCGATCATGGCTCCACAGCTACCTGCAGCACAGTTCCTCCTCCTAACATCCCTGGCAAAGGGAAGACATGCTGGGAAGGAGCCACCGAGCTCCTGTAGACCAAAGGAAGCCCAGACTGAGCTGGACTGGCTGTTGAGCATCTTGCTGCCGATGTGGGCAGACTCCTCCAGGCTGCTGGTTCGGGCACGTTGCTGTGGGGCAAAGGCGTAGACGGGGTGAGTCGAGGGGTGCGATAATGCAAGGCACTCATCCCAGCAGTGCTGGGATGTGAAGACATGAAGAGCAACAGGGATGCCAGTGTAAGAAAATGGGATGTTGGGGCACACTATCCAAATAGCTGTGTAGTGAAGAGGGAGCAGACCACACAGCAGTGGTGCCTGGAGGAAGCAGCACTGCAGGGGAGTGGTATCTGGAGGGAACAGCTCTGTAAAACATGGTACCTAGAGGAAATGGCACCATTAGAACAGCAGTGCCTAAAGGGAAGAGAGCAGCGGGGAGAGGCAGCACCTGGAGGGAGCAGCAGCACAGAACATGGCACCTGGAGGACGTGGCACCATGGGGGACCAGTACCTGTAGGCAGCAGCGCCGTGGAGGAATGGTGCTTGCCAGGGACGGCACTACGGGGAATGGCACCTGTAGAGAGCAACACCACAGGAGAGTGGTACCTTTGGTAACTGCGCTGTGGGGGACAGTACCTGTAGGGAATGGCGCTGTAGGGGAACGATACCTGTATAGGTAGTAGCGCTGTAGGGGAGTGGTACCTATAGAGAACAGGGGCATGGGAGAATGGTACCTGTCAGTGGTACTGCAGTAGGGGAAGGGTACCTGGAGGCAACAGCAATGTAGGCAGTGGTACCTGTAAGTGTGAGCACTCCAGGGAGTGGTACCTGGAGGGAGCGATGGTGCAGAAGCTATGGTGGAGTAGGGAAATGGTACCTACTCATGGAAGCTGTGCTGTAGGAAGGGGGTCACTGGAAAAAGCAGTACCAGGGAGCCTGTTCCCATCACATGAATGCTGTAGGGACAGACAGGGCAGGCAGAACAGTGCTGTTGGGGTATAGTGTCATGGTCGTCAGTGCTGTAAGGGATGTCTGAGGAGTGGTCTGCAGAGGCTTGAGGTCTCAGTGTAGGAGGAGGGGTGTCTCCAGGCATCTACCCTGGGGCAATAGAGGTGGTAAAGCTGCCTGTACTGGAAGCACTTCATCCTCCCCTGGCTGAAAGACAGCCATTTTCAAAGAAATGCCTTGCACCCCAGCCTTCAGTTTGCAGTGTGAGGTGTGCTCCACCCTTCTGTCCCCTGACGGAGGCTAGAAGAGATACAGTGCTTCTGGGCTCTGAAGAGGGGTAGCTGGTTGAAATCAGTGGCCAAAGTTTTCCATGCTGCCAGGTAGGGAAGATGTGTCTTTCTGATCTGATGCTTCAGGAAAGCATCCTTCTTTGCCTCCAAGCTGCTCTCCCCACACTGTCATATGCCCCATTTCTCCGCACCCCTGACCCTCTCCAGTCCCTCCTAGCATGCCGCACTTCCCTCCTCCTCCCTTCCGGGCTTCTCTGCTTCCTCTGCCATGCCTTGCTGTGTCACATCCTACAGTCCCACTGTCTTCCCTCCCAGAGCTGCTCCACTTACATCCTCTCACCCACAAGATCTGGCCTCCTGTGCTGCATCATCCCTGCTCACCCAGTGCTGCACACCACGTGTACGGTACTGATGTCTGACACGAATGGAAGACAGGGAGAACCAAACCAGACTGCGCACGTTGCAGATGGTGGCAAAAAAAAAAAAAAAAGAAAGTGGTTGAGGCTGGCTCTCAGCCTCTGCTTGAAGCTACCTGGCTTGCAAGGGGCTAGTGAACCTCTGCACATCTACTACAGGAGCGCCTGCTGAATGAGGCTGCCTGCTTTTGTCTCCTGTCTAACAGTACTCGAGTGCACTGTTGAAATCCCCCACTAAGAGCAATAATACTATGCAAGTGGCTGCAACAGGATGTGTTCCTGCCCTGCATGGGGATATATAGAGAGAAATAATTAGCAGCGGCACCAATATGTGCCTCTTCCCGGAGGAGACAGCCTGGCACAGTCTCCTTCACAAAGAGCAGAGGTGCCCTGGATGTCAGGAGACGAAAACAGCCACGCCAGCATTGAGAACAGAGCCATGGCTCAAGAGCTTCCCCTCCTCCAGCCAAAACGAGGACCCAGGGTGCATCTCTGAATGCAACTCGGTGTAAAGCCCCAACCGTGCCCCCTTTTCATCTGCACAGTTCAAAGGGATGTGACTTTTACTGCCCCTGATTCTTTCCTGTGCAATGTGCCCAGGCAGAACAGCCCGAGGTGGCTAATGAGGATGCCAGAGAAATGCAAAGCTATAGAAAGGGGGTAGCCAGAAGACTGTGGGGGCTGGGAATGCCCAAACAACCCCACAACCCTCCTGGCTGTGAAATACAGCCTTCTGGTGTAGTAGCAGAACAGGCCTCTGAAGGAGCGCGGCGAGCGAGCAGCTGCACTGACATGGCTTGTGCTTTGCCCAGCTGGGATGCCGTGGAGGAAGGAGATGCTGGAGAGGGCATGGCCATCCTCCTCATTACCTGGGAACTTCGTCAGATTTCAGGGGTTCAGAGTCACAAAACTGCATTCCTGGGGTGCAGGAGGGATCCAAAATCCCCAGTGCACTTCAACAGGTGAAGTGGGCACCTCGACGCCAAGGTGAGGTTTGGGCTCTGCCTCCTCACCACACTGAGCACATCCAGAATCAGCACTTTGCGGGCAAAATTTCCACTGGTGTTTACCCCCAGAGAAGGACTTTTGCCAGTCTGCAGTGGCACACTGAAATCTCTGGCCCACCGGCATGTGCTGAGAATTAGGCCGTAGGGTCGTGTTTGCTCTAAATCACAGCTATTCAGGAATTACACCCTGCCCTGTTCCCGGGCTCTTAGAGCAGAGCTGGTTGTGCTCATGGCACATAATACGCTCCTTTAGCAGCAGAGCTCCGATGCCAGCATCTCACTGCAAGTGAAGGGACAACGCTGGAAAAAGGCTTTGGTGCCAGAAACAGACAATGGGAAAACCAGAATAAAAGACCCTGAACACAGCGTTCCTGCTTGATCCTGCTTGCAATTTCTAAGCTGCCATTGTTGTGAGGAAATCCCTATAGCTTTGTTCACTGGAGAGGTAGCTTTTATTTTGGTCCTGCCAGTACCCTCTGTAGACTCAGCAAAGCACCTTCTGCCAGAAGGAAGAGGTGGCACTCATCCACTCCCCAGCCTGGGAGTGCATAGCACCGAGGCATATCTGGATGTGGAAATGATGAGCTGTCCCATTTGTTTGTTAGGAAAGTAGATGAGAGAGAGAGAGATAGTGATATTGCCTCTTGAACAGAAGGGACAGATGAGGTAACACGTAACAAACTGACCAAGCTGGCGGCCACTGGGACGTCCTATTGTCCTGAGAGGAAGAACTGGTGGATCATAGGACACAGACTCCAGTCTCTGCTTTGACTTGCACAGGGTAGAGGTGAAAACTGAGCTGTTTTGCCTTTGGTTTCGTATCTTGCTTTCTATCTGTAGCTAGGAGAAAGAAATGAGGCAACTTTCCACATGCTCAGGAAATAGGACAGTTGGTCTGTGGCCAGCCCTGAGAATGATCCCAAAGATCTGCACTGGCAAGCTAAGCTCTCACACTGGCCTGTGGGGGAATCTTGTCCACTGTGATGCTTGGGCTCCTGCTTTTTCACCCTGCAGCGTGAGCATGGTTGTCCCCTGTGCACCAGTTCATTTGAGCGTGCCTGCCTGTGGTGCGTGAGCATGTCAGCGTGTATGCAGCTGGGCTGTATCCGTGTGTGTGTGCACATCACCATGGGATACACAGCCCCAGTCCCTCTGCCCACAGGGGCTCAGGTGCCGTGAGCCAGGTGGCTTCAAGGTTCCCATTAAGTTCTTCAAGGGCCAGTGGGCTGCAGGGAAGCTAGGATAAGGCTGGAGAAACTGGTGGGAGATCATCAGTGGTGGCCAAGGTGCCTCAAGGAGGCTGGAGCAGGACCACGAGAGGCCAAGGGACTCCTGAAGGCAGTGGGTACCCAAGGGATGCTGTGGGGCTTGGTGCAGTGTGACGGGGAGGGCTGGCAGAGGCTGAAGGGGCCAGGAGGATCCTAAGGGTGGGTGTGGAGGCTGGGGGCTGTGCAATGATGTGACCCTCTCGTCCTTTTTCTGCTCCTCATTAGAGTCCCCTGAGCGGAGCAGGCTGTGAAGGGGGTCTGCGCTGAGGTATGTCCTTATGGCTTCTGCCAGGATATCGCAGCTTACGTGTGTGCCAGGGGACGGGACGTGGGAGGCAGCTCCCGGCATGGGGAGCAGCGGTGGTGCCAGGGCCTCCGCAGGAACCAGGGGGAAAAAACGGGGTGCCTCAGCCCCCAGAGATGCTGAGAATTTGAGATAGAGTTGCTGTGGGCTGATTTAGGGCGAGATACACTTGCACACTCGTTTGCTGCTAACTTCGCCCCTTCTTCCATGTCCCTTCAGCTCCCACTTGTGACCCTTGTCAACAGTTTGTGGCCTTGTATGAATCAGAGACCTTCCTCACATCCCAGGGTTGCCTGTGTGCGAAAGCTGTGCCAGGGTGACTTGGGAATGCCTGTGTCCAAGAGCCCCAAACAGGTGGCAGGAGTGACGTGCTGAGAAGGGCAGAGCCCCCAGCATGGTGTGAATGGCTCTGCTTTGCTTCTTCCCAGGACTGAGGGAGTGCTAGCAGGCCTGTCCTTTTTGGGAGGAGGGGATTATGTGTACCAGTGTGTGTCTGGTGGGAGGGGGCATGCTCTGAGCTGGCAAAAGCCGCATGTATCTCAGCTCCCCAGAACTCCTTACTACCTCCCTCGGTCAGTCTGCTGGGCCGTTTGTCAGCAATGTAGTGGAGCAAGCACCTGGGTGGAGAGATGGAGGGGACTTCTGTGCACCAGAAGGGATGTCTGCAAGTCAGAGCGGTCTCAAGGACATCAACAGCCCTACTCTTCATCCCAGCATCAACACCAGGCTTGATCTGCCAGCAGGTGCTTATGGTAGTGGGCAGTGATGTGTCCCAGGCAGCAGCAGGGAGCTATGTTGTGCCCCAAGCTGGTGTGGATGGCAAGGGATGGTTTGTGTATGGGATGGCTCTTGGAGGGACATGCACCTCTGCATGGAAATGCCAAGCTCTGGCCTCTGAAGACTCAGGTACTCCCTGTGTAAAGGACACACAGACAAGGCTCAGGAAGGTCTGATAGTGTGTAGGGTAGAGGGTGGCCAGTATGTGGGGATACCAGACTATGACCTCATGTAGCTGATGGTCAGACTTTCCCAGCTATGCCAGGAGCAGAGAGCTACTGATGCCCTCAGATACCTGGCTGTCTCAGAAGCAGGAATTTGTTGCACAGAGAGGCTTGGGCACTCCTGGGGCAGGGATTTACAAGTACCAGATATGTCTGGCCTCTCTGGGGGCAGACATGGCTTTTCCACGTGTGCTTCGCTGCACTCAGGGATTTCAGACTCCTCAGGAGTCCAGCTGATGTCTGAGGACTCTGGCTGG
This sequence comes from Rhynochetos jubatus, assembly GCA_027574665.1. Lineage (NCBI taxonomy): Eukaryota > Metazoa > Chordata > Aves > Eurypygiformes > Rhynochetidae > Rhynochetos > Rhynochetos jubatus. The sequence goes on from CM050662.1 coordinate 3,373,089, forward strand.
GCTTGGGGCTTCTGCTTGGGGAGACTTGTAGGTGGCTTGGCATGCCCGATATCGAGCAGGGCTGGGTGGCCCAAAGATGGTGCTCACGAAATATGGTTGTACCTCAGGGCAGTGAAGAGCCTGACTATGTTTAAGGCAGTTCCCTGTCTCTGCAATGTGAAGCTGTCAGTGGTGCCCAAAGTGTGGGTCAGGGGATTCCTGGAACCTAGCAGGGCCCAGGTGGTGCCCACAGCTGTGGGGTGACCAGCCCGGTGGCAGTCTGTTGGCTTCTGCTGTCCAAATCCAGGCTGGGAAGCCCTTCCTGTGCAATGCTTATCAAAGGGGCTGGGCTCAGTGAGCTCTGCCCCATCCTCTGCCTCCCATTTCTCTGCACACACCCACTGCAGGGAAGATACTTGTCCTGGGGCACACAGGGCTGTGAGCTTTGTCCGGAGGCTGTCAGGAGCCTTGGGTTCCCCTCCCAGCACTGCCTTCTCTCCCCAGGTGGCCGTGGGTCTGGATCCCTGGGTGGCTGTGGGTCCAGCTGTCCCCCCTCACTGTGGGAGGGTGCGGGTAAGAGGTGATGTCCCAGCTCTGCTGCTCGCCCCTGTGCTCCATCCTCATGGCCTGAGCTGGTGGTACCCGGGCGTGCATAATGATGCTCTCGCTTGCTTCTCTGCAGATCTCCGGCCTCTGCCCGATGTAGCCATGACTGGGACCTGTACCCGGGAGTGCACAGAGTTTGGCCACTCCGATACCTGCTGGATGCCCGGCCAGTCGTCCCCCAGCCGCAGGCCCAAGAATGCCCTCAAACTCTCCACTTTTGTGCCTTACCAAGACAGAGGGAGTCAAGAGCAAGTCGGGAATGGCAGCCCCAGACTCTCAGAAGAGCGCAGCACCAAAATGGCCAACCTCCGCCTGCTCCCCACGTACAGTGCCTTCTCCAATAGTAGCCATGAGCCCTGCAAGGACTCTCCCATGGAGGAAATTCCTCTCACCCAGACCTCGGACTTCCAGCCAGCCACCACCCCCTCATCCCAAACCACCAAGAGGGAGATATACCTGTGAGGCTGGGTGCGAGGGGCCAGGAGCAGACACGCTTCTGAGGCCAGTGTCCAGAGGAACATTTTAAACTTCAATGCTTTATTGCTCCAGCGGCCGGTTCTCCAGGCAGTGAGCTCGTTGGACAGCAGGGCAGGGCAATGCAGGGATGAGAGGAGCACCTTTTTAATCCATTTTTTTTCCTTGGGACCGAGGGTGGGTGGGAAGGATGAAGGCATCCAGAACCCGATTTCCAAGCACTTGCGGGTGCCTGTCTCTGAACTGCTGCGCTGCCGGGGAGGGCTGGGCAGGCTCCTGATGCGGAGGGCACGGCTGGGGAGAAGGGCTTACGTACCAAAGGTCCACGCAGAGCTGGTGGAGTTCCTGGGGCATAGGATGAGGGGTGTCCCCGCACACGGGGAGCGAGCTGCCTGTCTCTTTGCTGTAGACTCCTGTAAATACGAATCTTAGGAATGACATTCAAGTCCTGCCTGATCGAAACTTTGTATTGTCCTTGAAACAAAAGACGTTTAAACAAAAACAACAAAAAAAAAAAAAAAAAAAAAAGAAAAAAAGAAAAAAGAGAAAAAAAAGGAAAACAGAAACAAACCACAGGGAGCAAGTTCCAGCTTTGAATGATTTGCTGCGTGGAAGAGCCTGAGGGAGCGCAGCATCCGGCCCACACTCATGTTCTATATTGTAAATAGAGATGTGACCAGTCCCTGAAACAGCAGCTGGGGAGCTGGAGGAGGTGGGCAGCATCCTAGCTGGACTGTAGGGACTTTGCTATTTTTCAGCCTGGATCTCTTTCTGAACGTTGTCACTGTGCCCACAAGCTGCAGGGTCCCTAGGGACTGCCCGGTGCCATAGGCGGGGTTGTGTTGAGGACAGGGGGCGTCCCTGGTGGTGGCCCGGCAGGTGGAGGAGTGATGGGGAAGCCCCCAGTCAAGGGACCGGCTGGGTCCGGAGAAGCCCTCAGTCCAACTCTGCTGGCAGAGAGGTCATCGGCGTTGGCGCCCATCGCCTCGTGCCTCCTCCGGGGCAGGGGATGCCCATGAGGCCGGCTGTGCCATGCCTTTGACCTCCGTCCTGTCCGCCTGTAAGCCACCATTGCCTTTGTGAGGAGGAGCTTTGTCTCAGGGTCACGCTGGGGGCTGCCGAGCCCCTGCCTGCTGGAGTCCCGCTGCCCTTAGGCCACAGGGCCACTCTCTCGGGATCCAGCTTTCTCTTCCATTGTCAAAGGTCAACCGGTCTCCCTGGTGGGTCCCTGCTGCCCTGACATCCTCAGCTCCCTTGCTGGGTACCCAGCTGGGCTGACGCTGTGCATGTGGCAGGGAGAGGACCCCTTGTTCCTTGGGGGGCTCCCGGAGGGGGACGCCTGAGTGCTTTCCTGAGCCCCTCTGCTCCCCTGGGAGCCAGGGCACAGTCCTGTTTTGAGGGGCTCTGCGTGCACCCCTGGCAGGAGGGGTCTGGGGGACTCACGCCTCAGTCCTGGGTAACCCTTCCCGGTCCTCTCCAAGTCTGGATGCAGGGAGGGGCTGTGCTGCACCGTTGTTCTTCCCATACTCTTGCGCATGTCAGTCGTCTTCATCTCTGGGATCTTCCTTAGGGAGCAAGGCTAGTGGTAGCTGCAGGATGGTTTCCCTCCCACCCCCGCTGCTCATCTTCAGTCCATGCAGTCCATCGCCGTGTGGCTGGCGGATGGATCTGCTGGGCTCAGCCAGCACGGGGACACCGCCAGGACAGGGCTTCCCAGCTGCTGTGGGTCAGAGACCACCCTGCCATAGCTGTAGTGCCTGTCGGGGTGCAGTGCGCCGGGCTCATCCCCTCAGCCTCCCCTCCCCTCCAGTATCCCTCTCTCTGAGCAGCTCCTCTCCCTTTGCTTTGGTGGCAGAGGCAAGATGCAGCCAGCTCCCTGGTGCGGCTCCGGTTGACCCGGGAATATGGGGTGCGAGCCAAGCCCGGGTGAGAAGGGGAGGGCAGCAGAAAGCGCCTGCTTGCACCCGCCTCCTCATGCCCCAGCCCTGCTCCTCACCTTCCCCGGGCAGCACCGTGCCATGCGGCATTGCCTGCGGCCCTGGCACCTTGGGGTGCCATGGGAGGAGGCAGGACCCTCCTCCCAGCCTCCTGCTGCTGCTCCCGGCCTGGGGTCCCTCCAGGCAGGCGGGTGTTCCCGGTAGATGTCAGCCCGTCTGACCGGGCAGCCCTGCTCTACCCTCGTCCGCGGTGGCTGCCCGGTGGGGCCCACATTCCCCTGGCCTGGCTGCCTGAGCAGGTCACGCTCCCAAACCTGTTTTTATTGTAGCTCTGTAGTTTCAGGGCCAAACTGGGCAGAATGTGCAATTTGGCCACGCTGGCCAGGATCTTTGACTCCACTGCCAACTCGACTGCTCATGCCTCCCCTCGGCTCAGGCAGCGGCAGTGTCCAGTGCCCCTCCTGGGGACCCCCTGGGAGGGTGACGTAGCCACATCTGAGGGGTGCTTGTCCAAGACTGGCTTCCTCTGTCCCCCTGTCTGTGGATGGGCTCCCTACCTTCTGCTTGGGGTCACCACAGGGCCCCCGAAGCTCTAAGCCTGGTGGCTGGGGTTGCTGTCTTGTCTCCTGGAGCACCTGGCGATGTTCTTGGTGCAAGCGTTGGTGCACGGCAGGGGATGAGTGCAGAGGGGGTCCCCAAGGGGTGGGAGGGATGGGTACTGGGGTCGCGAGCCATGGGGAGGGAGGCTGGGCGGGGATGAGTCTCGAGGGGGTGCACAGAGGGGTGTTGGGAATGGGTCTTTGGAGAGTAGCACAGTGGGGAGAGAGAATGGGTATCGGGGGGGGGGGTGGGGTGAAGGGGATGGGGAAGCATGGGTGGGCATGGGGGGAAGAACAGAGGGGGTAGTGGGAGAGAGTCCTCAGTGGGGTGCCGAGGTGGGGGGAGGCTATGTGGGGTGCAGCGGGGGTGGGTCCCTGGGGAGGAGAAGGTGTTGGACATGGATTCTGGGAGAGGGGGTGCACTGGGGATTTGTCGCAGGATGAAGTTGACAGTGTCACTGGGGATCGATCAGTCCTGGGAGAGGGTGAAGGAGAGGTGCTGTCGGAAAGAAGCTCATTTGCACAATTATAAGCCAGAAGGATAAAGCCTCCGTGCACGTGGGGAGGGGGGAGCTCCCCACGGGCTCCAGTCTAGACAAGCACAGGGAAGAGGAGGGGGGTTCAATGCCTCTGCAGAGGGGTTCACTGTTTCTCACACTGCACTAGGACAAGCCAGGGGTAAAACCAAAGGTGAGAGCCAGGGAGCAGGCGGGCTGCGTGGGAAGGATCTAAGCGACCCCTTTGTAGCTCTTCAGTGTTGGTTCTATTTATACAAGATTTCATTTCCTTGCTTGTGATGCCTTGTTTTTTGTACAGTTTTATGTACATGCAGGTGTAGCTTTTCTAAAGGAGAAATCCTATGGCAGAGTAAAGTACCCAACTATTTTTCAGATGGTGACCTATGTCTAAGGCAATGCCTCTTGCTAAGGTTGTATTGCTCTCAATGTGTGATGCATTTCCCTGTGTGGGGAAGGCTTTGGGCCTTGGGCTTGGTTTTCCCCGGGCGCTGTGAGCACAATTGATTCCCTTGTAATTCTTTCTGTTCAGAGCAGTGAGCATGACACCGTCGTGATCCCCTTTCTGTTCTCTCCTGTTCCGTTTGTTTGCTGAGCTGTCAGATGACCAATTCCATTGTAATTAGCCCTTCCTAAAGCTTTACAATAAAAGTGTGAAAACCTGGGTGCCTGTGCCTGGTGGATTTTTCCCATGTGTTGCAGCCTTGGGGGTGGCCTGAAGCACCCTCAGGGAAGAAAGCACACAGATGGGAGGCCGTGGGGAGGTATCTGCCCCTGCTGCCCTCCTCCAGGTTCAGGGAGCCATGGCATGGCCGCTCTTGTCTCCCCTCTCCTGTCCTCTGGCTTAAGGGTGTTTCTGCACGGGTACGGGTATGATAACCCCACAAAGCAGTTTGACACAGATCAGTTTCCTTGATTTAAAACCAACACGTTACAGGAAAAAGACATTTTCAGCCCAAAGGCAGCCTGCACTTGTGCCTGCCACCAGGTGAGGTTGGAACTGGGGCGGGGCGCAGACCAGCCAGCTCTGGACTCCTCTCATCTCCATCACTGTTCCTTGGAGACATCGTGCCATTTCCAACCATTTCACTGTCTCCTTTACCAAGCATGGTTACATTTTTTGGGTTGTTTAGGCCCTTTTGGAACAGCTGGGCCACTTCAAACCAGGGCACATTTGTGGCTGCTCCCTACCACAACTGCAGGGATTTTGCTCAGCTGTGGCTGTTGTGTTTTTCTGCTTGCTTTTTGCACAGGCCTGTGTTAGGCAAGATCAATAGCTGTACAGGGTAGTTTCTTAGCTCAGAGTAGGGATGCTTCCCTCATTAGTCAGGTTACATGCGGGTGCTACATGTCTCAGCCGTGCTGGGCTCTCACGCAGCACTGTGCTTCTCTCTTTGTTGAGCTGCAGGCGCTGCCATGGTCATAGCAGCAGGCAAAGGCAAGGCTCACCCCCAGTTTGGGAGCCACTGACAAATGACCCCAGGAAGGAAGAGGTTTCCAAAGGAAAATGTGGACCATCGTACCCTCGGTGGGGTTTTGTAGAGACTCCTTTTCTACCATCCCCTTCCCCCTGGACTCTCCTCTGGGCCATGCAGAGGGGAACTGCTGCCCACCACTCCCAGGGGATAATGGCTGAACTGCTCTGACCCTGTGTCACAGAGCTCATGGGTGAGGGGGTGAGAGGGTGGGGGCCTCTGTGTGCAGACACGCACTGGCTGGGCAGCAGGGATGTGTCTCCAGGGTCCTGGGGAAACAAGTGTCCTGCCTCACTGCCTGTGGGTACCCCAACCCAGGGAAGGAGGATCCAGATGTTGATGGTGCCAGATTCCCACAGCTGGCACAGGGGGAGCAGGTAGCACACACGCAGAGCTGTTGGCACCCACTTGCCCTAGGATACCAGTATCACCACAGACTGTCATTCTAAACTGACAGTCACAGGACCTCTCTCTCCCTCCAAACATGCCCAGCTTTGAGCTGTGCCCTACCCTTGCTCCTCAGGCTCCCTCCTCCTCCCCACTCAGCCTAGGCTGTGCAGACCTCCTGTGCCTCCTGTTCCTGCCTCCTTCCCTTCCTCTGCTTCTCTGCCCCCTCAGCATGCCCATCCCCTCACCTGCTCTTTGCCTTCCTTGCTTCCCACTGTGCTGTGCTCCCCCTGGCATCCCCTGCCCTCCCCTTGCCCCACCCCAGCAAGCCTTCCCAGTTCTCCAGCACAGCCCTGAGCATTGCATCCAGAAGCTATGTGTTGGTTGGGAAACGGTTTGGTTTCCATGGCAGCACACATCAATTACTGGGGTGGGAAGGGGCCCCAAGGATGCTGCTAGTGAGGATGCTGCGGATGCCGGGCATGGTCTGGGGTTTGGGCATAAGCCACCCCAGTCAGTAGTGGTCTTGGGTTTGGTTTTGGTGCCCAGTGAGCCTTGCAGGTGGACATAAATGGGCTATCTTCCAGCACAGGATGGTCCACTGGTCTTTGGAGGTTAGCACAGCCTTGGGCTCCACAAGCATCATTCCTAGCTGAAGGTGGAGAGATGGGAAGCTGCTGCTCCTCCCCGCTCCTTGGTGGCCTCCCCTGGGGTGGGGGCGTCTGCAAAGAGGGGTGATGACCAGCTGTGGCTGGCGTGTGCAGGGAAGCAGGCTGGTCAAGGAACTGCTTGCTGCATAAGCCTTGGTTTGACCTGAGTTCTTCAGGTATGTCTGGTGTAATAGGGCCCTCAGCTTACAGCAGGAACTGTGAATGTGCCAGGCCAGGGACATCCATTTTGATGGAAAACTTAATTCTCGTGTCTCCTGGGGGCCTGACCTTGCAGCTTCAGCTGTCTAGCTGCTTGGACAGATCTGGCAGATTCATTTTCAGTGCTTGCACAGTGAAGTGGATGAGGTCTGGGATCTCTTTCTGGCTCCAACCAGGACTGACCAGGTGCAGTGGCACCATCTTCCTCATGGATACTGTTTCTCCTGAGGCTTTTTTCCAGCGTGGCTTTGCTCAGTAAAAAGCACTGTGAAGTTTAAAGCGTTGTTTTCAGTAAACAGAGAAGATCTGTGTTTACTTGGTTCTTTGTCTCAGTTGCTCTTTCATAATGGGTATTTCTGCAAGCAGGAACAGGGAACCAGATAGACATCTCAGAACTGCCTGATCTGTTTTTGCTGAATCTTTAAAGAAATAAAATAATCCTGAGATGGTTCCTGGGCCAAGCAGATCTGGTGAGAGGCAAAAGTGAGCTGGCAGAGCTCTGCACAGACCTGGCTGAGGTGCCCAGACAGTGAGATCCCACCAGGGTGGCTTCCTTGCTTAGGTGAGCGATGGATGGCACAGCTTTTGCTGCCTACTGTGCTGTGTTGGTGGCCACAATTGCACTTCTGACATGGGAACAGGATGCTGGGCCTCTGCTGTGTCAGCCTGATGCTCAGGGTAGAGGTTCAGAAAGGGCTGAAAGCAGAATAAGAGCTGACCCCTTCTCTTCTGGCAGGGGATGTGTTTTATGCCACAGTGCCCACTGGCCATAGAGAGGGTAGGGGTAGGCTTCTATAACCATACCCCATGGTGAGATCCTGTGAGGAACGGAGCGCTCCGTGCAGGGGGAGCGGGACTGTGGAAGGGGGAAGCTCATTCCCTGGCTGTAGGCTGCAGGGAGGCTGTGCCTGCCTCGCTCATCACTCCCGTGTGCTGCCGTTAATAGGATGAACGGGGCTGACTCTGCTCATGGCAGCTATGGAGCCTGGCCCTGCATATGTTGTGGTGGCCTCCAGGGGAGATTGGATATTGTACTACAGGAGAAGCCCCAGTAATCACCCACAGGATGATTGGGATTTGCAGGCAGCTTGGAGGAGGCAGGGGGGCCCAGCCCCAGGCAGTTTGCTTGGTGTCTCTGGTTGTCTGGCAGTATGATGAAGGGGATTAGGAGATTTAAAGCAAGCCCAGCCCCCTCTCTGGGGGGCTCTCAAACTGAAACCCCAGCAGAATACGCAGCTCAGTTTAATTCCCATAGGCAGATTGATAGAGGGAAGGCTGGGGTGCTGCTAACAGCAGCCAATCTAGGAGCAGGAGCTTTTCCCCCTCTGCTAGCAGGGAATTGGCATCGTCCAAGGCAGGGAGAGTCTAGCAGTTTCTCCATGGCCAGATGCTCAGCCCTCAGCAGCTTTCACCTCACATTGCTGTCTCCATCCCTTGCTTGAGCTGATCCCAGCCCCTCTGCAGTGCTGCAAACACCCCTTGGCCTGGCGTGACCCTCTGAGCTCCCCTGCGAGGATGGCCTGGCACCATGTTTTAATCACACAAGGAGGCACAGTTGTTTGCACCGTGCTCTTCTTCCCCAGGTGCTCATGGCGGCTGTGGAGTTGAGGTTGGCCCACACAAAGACAGGTACTATCTCGGCAAGGGAGCACTCCTGGGGGCTTAGTGCTAACAGACCTAATGGGATTAGCACAAATGGGAGCCACACTCTGTTCCGGCAGAGAGGGAAGCGCGCCTGCTCTCCCTCCCTGAGCTTGCCTTTCCCTCACTGCCTGTCCATCAATCCCCAGCAGGGTGTCAATCACCAGATATCTCAGCACCCATACTCCTCAGAAAAGGCAGCTTTCTAAAACTCACTGTCCCGGGCTCCTCCAAATCAACTGATGTGATACATCATCAGATATACTAGCTCCCTGAGCCTATCTTTCCACCCTGATCTCATTATGGACAGCCAGCTTCTGCTGCAGAACCCGGTTGAGTCCCACTTTCACTTGTGAAACAGCCCCAAATTGCAAAGTTAACAGATTTGCCTCTAGAGAAAGACATTTTTTCAAAAGGCTTTGAAAATGAGGTTTGCAATATCCAGGTGGACACCAAACCCTTCCTCAGTTCTCTCTTTGCAGCAGCCTTGTCACAGCTCCAGCGCTGTAGGGAGCTGAGATGCTCCAGGTCCCCATGATGCCTTGCCTGTCTTTCTGGGCAGCTGGGGAAGTGCTTGAAGGATCATCAACAATTAGTGTTGCTTCATTAGTATTGCCATAACATGGAGGCTCCCACCACAAACCAAGGAGGTGTTATGCTCAGCACCATGCAAACATGAACCAGAGGTGTTTGCTTCTCTGGCATTGCCACACTGGTGTGATTTACAACATGCTCATGCTGGGCTGGGGGCAGAGTACCAACCCACACAACCACAACCCCAGGCAAATGCCTTCTTCACCAGTACACTGCCTGGTGATCAGAATCATCACAGAATGGTTTGGATTGGAAGAGACCTTAAAGACCATCTAGTTCCAACCCCCCTGCCACAGGCAGGGATACCTTCCACTAGACCAGGTTGGTCCAAGCCTCAATCAGCCTGGCCTTGAAGACAGCCAGGGGTGGGGCACCCACAGCTTCTCTGTGCAACCTGTTTCAGTGCCTCACCACTCTCTCGGTGAAGAATTTTTTCCTGATATCCAATCTAAATCTTCTCACTTTCAATTTAAACCCGTTACCCTTTGTCCTGTCACTACGTGCCCTTGTAAAAATTCTCCCCTCCCCCCCCCCCCCCCCCCCCCCTTCTTGTAGCCCCTTCAGGTACTGGAAAGTGCTATAATGTCTCCCCAGAGTCTCCCGTCCCCTCTCCTCTCCTTGAGTGGGCAGCTGCACGTATAGACAGGACCTGGGGGTCAGGGTTGTAAGTCCCCAGCTGAGACGAGCACCTGGAGATGGCACAAAGATGACTGGCAGCTGGAGGGGGCTGTAATTAGGCAAAAGTTGGTAATGGCTGTCACACAAGGCCACGATGGTCAGGGTGTTGTCCTGGCAGTGTGGTGGCAGCCACCCTCTCGCAGCTTGGAAAGGATGGAGGGATGCTGCTGCAGAAACTGCTCCTGGGTCTCCTACCACAGAAAAGGTGTCTGCAGGCAGTTGCATGGCAAGAGAGCAGAGGTGAGCTGCAGCAGCATCTCTGCTGCCATTGGAGATGAGCTTTGAGCCTCTTTGCAGTCAGCAGGGGAAATTCCTGTGTGTCATGGGCTGTATCTCTCAGCCTTGTCCTTAGCTGCTGTTCACTTCTCCTCCTGCCCTATGAAATAATCCCAGATCTGAGGAAAGGGCTGCACAAGCTGCTTTCCAGACTCAGAAAGGTAGCAGGGAGAGGGTGACTTCAATGGGTTTTCCAAAGACTGCACAGACCTAGGACAGTCCTTCATCACTAGCCTGGCAGATGAGAGCTTTCCCAGGTCTTGTGTGGTCTTTGGACAACATATCTGATGACAGCTGGAGTAGGTCGGGCCTCAGTTTCCCATGAACATGTGGAGCTGTTCTGGAGAAACTGTCAGGGCAGGCTTCTCTGCCTGCTTCCAGTTTGTTGCCTGCATGGCGATATCACAGCCCAGCAGCACACAAACATAACCACTCGCAAATGTAGGGAAGCCCTCAAATCCCAGGGCTTTCTACCCAAGCACAGTGGAGGTTTGCAAATGCAGGATGTCCATCATTAGGAAATGGATAATAAAGGTGATCTTGCCTTGCTCACACACTAAACACATCACTTTGAAGGTGCATCCCATGTGCTCCACCCCAAGCAACCACTTCCACCTTCCCCACATGCATACTGCCTTGCTGCAACAAAAACGGGGGCCAGCAGGAAAGCCTTGAAGAAAGCAAACGGCTGTGTGCCAGCTGTGCTTGGCTGTATCTGTGCAAGATGTGGGCAGGACAGGAGGGAAGGTGCTGGGCTCAGCTGGACATGCTGAGTGCCGGGGCCAGGCTTGTGTGCAGGGGATGGATGACCAGGGGAAGCAACGAAGCAGGGGGGAGATGCAGAGCAGTGAGGAGAGTGGGAAGGTGTCAGAAGGAATGGAGCCTTCTTTCCCTACCTCATCTTACCTCAGATTACAGTCTCTCCCCATGTTCTCCACCCTGTCCTGCTCACTGCTCTGCTGCTGGGCCCATCCAGTGTTTCTGCGAGGGACCTTCTCCTCTGGCCCTGGCAGGTCAGACTCCTCCACGCACACTCGCTGCACAGATTGAGCAGTTCCCACGCACTGTGCTTGCTCAATGCAAGCAGACCCGTCACTCACGTGTGGGAGGCCTGGTGGCACCACACCCCCTGCGTTATATATATCACAGCAGCCACCTCCAAGCGTGGCTGCAAGGGCATGGCATTCCTTTTCTGGGATGAGCTGTGTTCATCCCAGCCCTTTCCAAGCTTGCTGGAAAGGATGACATCTTTCCCAGGTCGTCTCTGGCTGCCAAAGTAGGTCTGCCATGGCACAGCTCCCTCACCACGTGGACAAGGTCAACATCTGAAATGCTGACGGCACCACTTGCACCCCAAAATGTTTTGCTGGGGGTAAGGTGGGTGGGGAAGGACTGGACATTTCCAGACAGCAAAATGCAAAGGAGAGGCTGTTTTCCCCTGTCTTGCGTAGCTTTCCATGTTTTGAAACCTGCTGAATTATGCTCATGACTCAAATTTGCAGGAGATGAAGAGATGATAAAATCCTACTTGCTGTTCCAGGGCCCCGCCTCCAGTCTGATGCGATGCTGGCATATGCTCCAACAGCACAGCCACCAGCAATGACTGTGTGGCAGCACTCTGAAGGCAATGCTTGGACCCTTCACAGATGTTTCTCATCAAAGACCCTTTGGGTCATGGGGAGATCCCAAATGGATCACATACCTGACATGCAACCAGCCACAGCTGAGCCTCCTGGGAGCTGGTTTTCCCTACTCCTGCCTAAGCTGAGCACTTGCTCTGTGAGCTCCTCGCCCTGCCTGGGAGCTATCAAGAAACACCAAATACCACAGTTCTCACCATGAAACTATGGGCTGTCTCTTCCAGCTTTGTACCTTCTGTCATTCTTTATCCTTTGTATTTGTCCCGCCACCCTCTTCCTCCAGTACGGCCCAGAACCAGACCCTGAGGACACTCGGAGTCTGCCTTGTGCTGGCAGAGAGGCCCTGGTTACCTTGGCAGTGTGTCCCTAGCTCTGGGGACAGAGAGTGCATCACCATCCAGAACCTGGCCAGCCTGAGGTCTGCCTTTCCTCATTCCTATCCTGTGGCACCAGACTTTTCTCAGCCTCCCACCTCCCCAGAAGAAAATGAGACACAACAGAGCTCCCACACGCTTTGGAGCTGGACTTAGTTACTCAGCTCCTGCCTCATCTGGAGCTGGACATTCTCTGGGAGTTTTCCAGGTCCAAAGGTCAGTAGTGGTGGGGGGTGGGGGGGGGATCAATGCAGGCGAGACATTGCTCTGGGAGCAATCCTCTGCTTACCCTGTCAGCTCTCATTTAACTGCAAGGCTCAGTTGAGGCTGAGAAGGAGTGGGAGGCTGATCCTGCCCTGCCAGCAAACATGGTGTGTAGCCCTTTTTGGGAGAGCTCTCTGTAGCCTGGCACTGTGCACAGGAAGGGGTAGCCAGAGCAGCTCTCTTCCCCTGGCCTCTAGCCTCCGTGGGGCAGATGGGGTGTCCGAGCAAGAGCTAGAGTGAAGGGAAGCACTGGGAGGCTGGCTATGAGGATGGAGGAGCAGGCAGGGCATGGCTGTGCTTCATCAGCATCTCAGGTTGTAGAAGAAACAGAGAAGCAATGCCAGGAACAGCCAGTGCATGTACCTGTTGCAAACCTGGGCAGAGACCAGGCGTGCATAGATCCACCAATAGAAAGACAGTGTTGAAGGGAGCAGGACAGGATCTGTGGGGTCCTACATCCTGGGGTGTGCAGCGGGGTCCTGCCCACTCACCCAGGCAAGACAAATGCCTTGGGGGCAAACCTTCCCCCAAGTACCCCCATCTGTCCCCCACCCTTTGATGAAGGGGTGTCCACAGCAGCCTGGGTACTGTGGGAGTGCATGGCACACTGCACACAGCAGATAGTGGGGGGCAGTGGCTGGCATCAGGGTGTGGGCAGCAGCTCCTGGGTGTGCACGCCCATGCCATCCTCCTCCCTGCATGGTGGAGAGCCCTCTCCGGGGCTCACAGCAGGGCTTTGTGGCCGTATGTCCGCAGCAGGGATATGCATGTGTCTAGCATGTCCCTGTGTGTCCTCCCTGGGCACTGGGGGGGGGGGGGGGGGGGGGGGGGGCAGGGGCACACACTGTCCGTGCTCACACAGGCAGCCACAGGCAGGTGTGTGTGCTGCATTTGGCCAGGGGCGGTTATTATTCTTTATTAGTTTTCCTGTCCGTCTGACATATTCTTTATCACTCTGTCTCAATCTTTCACTCATCCTCCTTCTCTCCCTCAATCATCCCCGATTAGTTTTTCTGTCTGCCTCCCATTCCCATATTCTTCATCAGGCGCTCCCTCTCCCTCCCTCTATCCTTCAGCCCCTGCTTCTCCCTCTCCTCTCTCCATCTCCCCTCCACACAGCTTTCCTCCCTCCCATCTCATCTGCCCTGCTGCTGTGGGAGCCCGTGAGTGTGGAGTTTGGTCAGGAACCGGGGGGTTTTTCCAGGAGCTGGTGGCTGGTCAGCCATGGGCCTTCTGAGCGCTCCCAGTCTGTCTCCATCCCTGCCCCGGCTGCCAGGCACTGGGGATTTTCCCAGCTGACAGGAGCAGCCTGGGGATGCTGAGTGCCTCTGGCCCCCCCACTTGCACAGATGCTGCTATGCTGCTGAACTGGTTGCAAATTAAGTCTCTGGCTTGAAGCAGCTCAGGAGCTGACGTCTCCTTTGAGAGGGAGCAGATCCTCTTGGATGCTTGTGTCTTGCTCCCGCTTCCCCATCCCTCTGCTCCTCCTCCAGTCCATCTCAGCCTTTGAGCTGCATCCTTCATCAGGGAAAGCACTCGTCTTGTGCCTCATCCCCGTTCCCATTCCAGGCTAGTTCTAGAAAAGGCTGGTGCTGTAGGACTCATCTGTGAGACTGGAGGCAGCTTGCCAGTTGCCAGAAGAGGCCCTGGCTGACAGCCCCAGGCCGATTCACAGGCTTTATTGCCTCTCACCCCGGCATCTGTTGCTGCTCATGTCAGGGTGCCTCTGCCTGCATAGACCTGCAGTCACCAACACACATGGGAGAGGTCATAACAGGGGTACGGCCATGGTGTGGGATGGAGATGCATGGTCAGATTCTATGGAGACCAAGCAGAGAACAGAGCTGCTGGTGGACCTCAGGCTTTGAGGCACAGGGAGAAGGCACAGCATGGAGGGATGCTCTGGAAGGCACCTTTCACTAAAGACAGGGGATGGCTGAAGCCATACCCTGCATCCCCCAGTAGAGATGGCACAAATATGTTGCCTCCTTTTCCTCCCTTTGGAGGATGTAAGGTCTGGAAGTGCTGGAGGACTCCTGTAAGTGACATGGGCTGGCAGTGGCTGCCGTGCCCCAGGCACCCAGAGGAATCGATCAGCCCGGACTGATGGCAGCTCTGCATGGAGATGGTGTCTGCTCAGTCACTGCCCTCCCCTGACCCTTGAGGAACAGGGAGCTTGCAGGACCCAGTGCTGGCTGCAGGGGGCAGCTCCCTGCATGCTTGTCCTTGACGCCCAGCATGGAGAAAATTGGAGCTGGTCTTGAGGGGGAGACCCTCAATGCCACCACAGCCCCCTCTCTGCTGCATGTGGATGGTCAGGGCAGGTCAGGGCAAGCACAGGACTTCTGCAGCTGGGCCCAGCACAGTGCTCAGTTTTGGGAGTGAGCCATCCTATCTAGAGTCTTATTTCCCAACACTGTGCTGTCTCCTGTTGCTGGCTGGTCACTGCCCAGCCCCAGAGCTGCTTTTGCTCTTGCCCACAGTGTCAGAAAAGCCCATTTCAAGGGGTGGTGGGGAGTTGAGTTGCAGCTGGGAAGCTGCATCAGATATCTGCTCTGGGATAAACCCAGTGATGTTTCTCACACTCGTGGAGAAAACACTCTTTAGCACCCAGCCAAGCCTCAGGCCCCTCGCTGTAGAGCAGCAAGCTGCCCCCTTGGCAGAGGGGTGCTGCAAGAGGCGGTCGGTCCTGCATTGCATCCACTGCTGATGCTGATGAATGTGACAGGCACGGGGGTTGCCAGGAGACAGCACCCTCCTCCTCTGGCACTGTACAGCCAAAGCGGCTGTGAGCCGGTGACGTAATGGCAATGCTCCTCCGGCGTTGCTCAGCACGGCCTTTCTGCCAGCCATCGAGGGGAGAATGGAAAACCCTCTACAGACATTCCTGTGGCCTTCCCCAACCCTCTGAGGGTGCAGCGAGCAAGGGTTGTCAGAAACCAACTTCAGCAGTGGTACCAAAAGGGCTCTCCTGCCCTTCCTGGGTCGCCAGCCCTTCTCCCAGTGTGCGAGGTCCATCACCACCCCCGCGCCCCCCCCGCCCCAATCATGTCTACATGAGAACAGTCCAAGGCCAGATCTGGAAAGGGCTTCGTAGTTTTGTCAGATATGGGGAGGAGAGGGAGAGGCAGATGGTCACTCACACACACAGAGGCTCATTGAATAAATATCTGGCTACAAATTATCTGCTGATCTAATAAAAAAGATATTACCTACCTCTACAAACCTAGTTTCAAATTATTCCTTCTGCTCTGTTCAGTAGCCTACTGGGAGATCACTGGCAGGTTAATTTGCTATTGAACGGGTCCCAACTGGAATTAGCACTCCAGCCTGCCTCTGGTTTCGCTTGACAGTTAATGAAAGTCGCTGTTATTCACTCCTGGCTCTGAGCTTTATGCACTGCGCCATGTTTCACAGGTGTGAAAGAGCTGACCAGGGGATTTTTCTTTGCACTCGCAAGGTGTTCAATGCTTGCAAGACCCAAAAAGGTGCTGAGATAGAAAATAAACTGCCATTTGTATGCTTTTACATGAGAACTTGGTGTGTTCCTAACAAAAGTGGCCTTTATCTGGGGACTGTCATTTTGATTATTTTATATCTGTACAGTACCCCAGAGGTGTGCATAGAAAATGAAAACAGATAAAGAGCCTGAATGAGGCAGAGCTGCTCTGCCAGAGGCCCTGATAAACCAGCAGGCTGGGCTGATGGGGAGAGGCCAGCATGGCGGGGAGAGGGGAAGTTAAAACAATCTGCCCTGTGAGCCAGCACTGCTACCTGCTCTATGGCTGGGGGAGGCAGCGTGAAGGGTGGCAGGACTTGTCCACGGTGCTGGGACATGTGCCTGTGAATGCACATGGGAGGAATTATGCCTGTCCTCTGCCAAGAGGGCATCCAAAACCATCCCTCCCCAGCACCAACTGGGCTGAGCTCTCTGTGATGATGAGAACTTGGGTGACCGCTGTTTATGTGGCATTTGAAGAGGGTATGGCCAGGGACAGAGTGTGTGTGGATTGCTGTGCAGTGGACCAGCTTCCCCTGTGCTGGGCTTTCCCATCACAGCTTCTGCCCGGAGGTGTCCAGGACAGACAGCAGACTAGGACAAATGCTCCATGCAGGCATGATGGCACCATTCCACAGAGCCATGTTGCCAAAGCCAAGGTCTGTAACAACACAGAAACAACAGAAAATGCAATCTTTGCAGTTGCTTATCAGTCATATCCCACCTTCCTCACCCTGTTGCTCTCTTTGCACAGCCCCGTTACCACACCGTGTTCTCCTTGCTCCATCATCCTCCCCTCATCCCATGTACAATTTCTGCAGACCTCCTTGACATGCCAGCCACAGGCCAGAAGGTTCCCTTTCAGCCCAGGCATGGTTTAGTGGGGAGTTCAGTCCCACCCTCTGCCCCTGAAGACCTGTCATGAACAGCAGAAAGAGCTGAGTCAGCAGCTCTGGCATCCCTCTTCCCCATCTGACACCCCGAAGTCCCCTAAGTAATTTCCTTCTCCCTCAGTGTTTGCACCCTCCAGGCACTCAGACACAGTTATCCAGCTCCCGCCTGCATGATTGATCAGCAAAGCTAGACAGATTTAGTTCATTTAATCTGCCTCCTAAATCCCATCCTTCAGCCCCTTCATCATTTTCTTTGTGTCTCCCTATTGTGTCTGTATCTTCTTGGGACAGCAGTGCCTCCCACTGTGCCCAGGCACACAAGCTGCATGAGGGGCTGACAGTGCCCGCACAACTCTGGCAGACCTGAGGTGAGTGACATGACCAGGGCAACCCACGTTCTTGGGCTGGCCCTGCGGGATGCCATCCCTGGAACCCAGGGTCCTTAAGGATCATAGAATGATTTGGGTTGGAAGGGACCTTAAAGATCATCCAGTTCTACCCCTCGTGACATGGGCAGGGACACCTTTCATTACGCCAGGTTGCTCAAAGTCTTATCCAGCCTGGCCTTGAACACTGCCAGGATGCCCGGGGGCACCTTGCATGCCAGGCACTGTTTGCCTCTGGCTATCTTCTCTGCCTGTAGGACCCTGCTTTGCAAACACTACTCCGAGCCCAAGACCCCCATGATGAGATGGGCAGTCCTCAGCAACCCCTCTTGTCACCTGCTCCTTGACAAGCACTGCAGAAAAAAGCAGCCAAAGCAGGCAGCACCAGGGCAGGGGGAGGAGGCACGGCTGCAATCAGCTCTCTATGCCACAGCATCTGTTCTCTGACGCAGCCCTCTGTGCACCCCACTGTCTGCTTCATCCCCAGCCAAGCACCCCTGGGCACTGGAGAGCTGCTTCTGGGCAAAGCCAGGGCTTTCCTTTCACAAGGGCTTACTGCTGCAGTTTCCTCTCTGCAAAACTGGGGCCAAACTCTCTGCTCTGGGATAAACCCAGTGATGTTTCTCATACTTGTGGAGAAAATATCTCATGATGATGAAGATGTGTGACTGATCTTGCAAAGCCTGCCTGACCCTGCAGAGACCAAGACTACAGGTTACAGAGAGGCAACTTGTCCTGCCCCTCTGGGTCAGGGCTTTGGGGTCCCTCCTCCTATTCCTGCACAATAAGACATTTTGTCCAGATGACTAGACTTCAAAATTTCCGTCGCAGAGTCATTCAACAGATGTACCTACAATTGCTGTTTCCACCTGTCTATCTGATTAGGACCTTCCTTCGCCTGCCTTCAGATTCCCATGAGAGATGTTGATGCATTTCCCAACACTGGAAGGCCAGTATGACTCCATACCAAGCAGCAAGGCTGCAACTGCTGCTGACATCCCCAGAGCTGGCCCTTCCACAAAGGAAGGAGCCTGAAAGCGCAAGACACATCTCCTCCATCACTAGGGATGCATTTTGCACCAGCCCTCTGATCACTGCCACAGAAGACTGTGTGAGGAGAGGGCAGGAGTGCCAGGGGTAAGTCACGGGGGCAAAACCACAATGCACAGCCTGCAGAGGCTGTCGGTTGTGTTCCCAGTCCACCCCCGCCCTCATAGTCCCACTGGACACCGCCGCAATTTTGTTATTTTCCAGAAGTCTCTCTGGCTATCGGGTCTATTGTTGGGTTGAAGATGGAGCTGTAAAGTTATCGCTGCTGGGATCACTGTCTTTTCATGAAGGCTGGTGTACTTCCTTTTTCCAAATCCTCTGGTAATTTCCTGCTTCTCTGTAACTTAAACAACTCTATTGTCGGTCGCTGCTTTATTTCATAAGCTCAGTCCCACCCCGTTCCGTGCTGCATGCCCCCAGCCCTGCTGATCCGTACAGGTTCACCCTGCCTTTGCTCAGAAATTATATCTGACAATTTGACAAGATTTTCTTTGTTGTCTTATTGTCTGTAGACAGTCTTTAGCTTTTTTTTTTTCTTTTGGTTAAAGGCAGATTTTAGAAGGCTGTGCAGCAGTTCAGCCATTTGAGAGTCATCATTAATTTAATCTTCTTCCTAATTTATTAATGGCTCCTACTTTCTCTCCAGTATTTGAGACTCCCCTGGTATATTTGTAAAAACCATCTTATTCCCCTTAACCTCTTTGGCAGCATTAGCTCCTTCTGACTTCCCTCCCTGTCTCCAGGACAGTCACGTCCCATCCCATCAGATCTCCCAGCAGTTTTGCTACCTCCTCTTTCTTTGTGTGCTTCTTGTTAGGTGAATTGCTGGAAGCTTCCCCCGTGTGGAGGGAAAATGTCAGGCTCTCCCCATGCCACCCCAAAAAATAACACCCTGTGGTCCTCACATCTCTCGATGGCAGTCAAGGGAGCGCGGAGCACGATGCAGGGTCTGTAGCTTGCTGGTTTATGAATTACAACCCAGAAAAGGTGCGTCTCTCCCCGAGCTGGTAAAGCAGCCCAAGACTTTGGGAAGAAATCTCTCCTCGTCAGCTGTACTCTGCATGTAATAGCTGGAGTTGCTAGGGCACACCAGCTAACACATGATAAATGGAGTAAACTGATAAACAAACATCACTTAAAGAGGCGAGAAAAGTGCCCTGACTGACCTGCAACAGCAAATATATTAGGCTTAATCCATCACTGGTCAAAGTTCCCTGAATAGCACAAGATCCCAGGGCTGCAAATCCCTCTGAAGTGCTCCAGGGGCTAGAAGGGGACCCCAAAAAGCTCCTCATTGCTTGAAACATGGTAATAACAGATTCACTGGTGACCAAGCTTGTAGGAACCCTGTCTTGCCTAAAAGCTGGCTTGGAGGAGGGAGGGTGGCAACTGCTGAGGGCAGCTTCTTCTGAAAACCCATCTGCAGGGGACATACTGGATGAGACTGGGAGGTCCTGCTACTGGGGACCTGGCCAGCCCAGATCCTGGAGAGTAGCCCAACCTCTCATCTCTGCCCAGATGCTGCCTATATACCCATCACCGTCTTCACCACTCACGTGGCTCTGAATCAATGCCCCCAGCTGCAAATGCATCCACAGCCGGGAAGCAGCTGGTTACTCTATGGAGACAGCATTGCCCGTCTGCCCTGTGTGGCCTCAGAGACGTGGCAAGAGGGAACAGAGCTATAATTTTACAGGAAATGATGAGGATGTGACTTTGTTTTTCATTCCTTCATTCGCAAATGAAACAGGCCCATCAAAGTCTGATATTTTTTTCTAGAAATGAAGTTCTGGAAGCATTTCTTTTGGATCAGTACAAATGTTCAGTGTCAACAAAGCCAAAATACGTCATTGCAATTTGGACTTTTTCAAACAGAAGTAAAAAGAACACTTAAATTAAATTTGTTCCTAAATGTCATTTTGAACAAAGAGAGAAATTCCTCAGCCTGGAAATGTTGAAACAGACAGTTTGATAGCACCAGAATAGTTAATACTATTAAAATAAAATGGGAATAGACACATTTTATTCCAGTTTTTGATTTGGACGAAACCACCATAAAAGATACAATCTCAAACATTTTGAGGGAGTAATTTAGCACTGTGTGCTCCGAGCAAGGTGAGGGCACCCCTGCTCTGTACTGGAGGCATTTGGGGCTGTAGCAGTGGCTGGGTCTGGATATGGGAAGCAGCTATGGGGCTCCACCCCCACCCCCTCCTGCAGGACACTGTGTCGGGTTGTGCCAGCTCTGCCCACTGTGTCTTGGATGCAGCTGTTGTATCATCCCATGGGCACAGCAGCTCTGTGTCACTGCATGGGCATTGCATACTGTGCTGCTGAGGTGCCTCTGAAATAATCCATCCAAAAAAATCGTCCCTTTTCAGGACACATGATGAAATGCTGATTTGTTGAGCAAGAAATGTTTTGCTCCGAGCACCTCATGTCTGTCAGATTTTCACCATGCCTACAACCTGCCCCAAAGCAGGAGTCTCGCCCCAGTGCAGCCTTTCTAGGATAACTCCAATCTTGTAAGGACTGATGAACTTCTGCATCAGTTCATTTCAGAGCAAAATCGTTAGGAGAAAAAAACCACCATCATGAACTGGAACTGTCAAAGCACAAATTGTGTTCCCAGATTGCTAGAAATGAGCAAAATGGAGTCTGGTCAGCAGCAGCTGGGGCTTCTCAGCCCTCTTGCTTGCTCAGGATTGCTTTAGGTCTCTCCCTGTGATTCAGCTGTCCTTCCCCACGCTGCCAATTTTGACATGCGTGACAGCCCCTCACATTTGCAGTGCCCATTGCTCCGGCATCTCTACCTACTGGGTCCCTGCCTCCCCCTCCAGTACCACTCTCTGGGTTTGAGCCACCTTGCCACCTTGCCAGGTCTTCTCTTCAGTCCTCTGTGGGCTCAGCCACCCTCTCAAGAACTCCTGGCACTAAGAATCCCCATCATTCCAGCTACCATGCCTCTCTGCCTCCAGGCTCCCCAGGTTTTCTATCTGTTGTCCAAAGCATTGCTTAAAATATCTTTGGTTTTTTTTTTTTTTCACTCAAAGTTGCATTCTATTTAGCCAACGTGTTTTGACTACAGGGATGATATTCTCCATCCAAATTGCTAGCAGATGTAAAATGCAGACCCTGCCTAAAAGGGAGCCAAGACTGCATACCCACCACTCCCAGAATGGCAGGCCAGAAGCGCCATGCCTCCCTGCGTGTGTCACCTTGCCCTGTGCCAGTGATGGCACCGCTCTCCCTTTAGTAGCCAGGATCCCAGACAGAAGTCAGACAGGAGCCTCCCACGTAAGCCGTAATTTCATTACTGGCCAGCAATGCACTTGCAAATTTCCAGCTTGTGAAGCTGAAGAGACACCAGTTCCCATTCCCAGAGTATCCCCTGGAAAGACAAAAGGAAGAGGGGTGAGCACGAGCATGGAGAGGCCAAGGGCAAAGACAGCCCCAGACAGCACCCAGCAGCTCCTATTTCCATAACCAGCAGCAGGGGTGGCTTGGGGGTGCGAGGACAGCTTGGGTTCCTCCCCTCCCAGCGCTCCTCCTGAGCAGGACTGAGTGACAGGCTGGGTCTGGCTGCAGCGTGGACCCAGGCCAGGGCTGGCATGTCATTGTAGTCATTCATTTATTTTTTTTCTCAGATGGATAAAAGCAGAAATCCACAGCACTTGGGCTGGAATGCCCTGTGGTTGCCTTACAGCAGAAGCCAACCTCAGATACGGTCACACAAACACAGAACAGACAATGAGAAGATCTAATTATAGAGAGGAGAAAAGCAGTCATCTAACCAGGCAAAGATTCTTATTCCTACCAGCCGACTCAGAGTGGAAGGTGGGAGGACAAAAGAAACAGGGAAATGCTGCTCTGGGCTGACTCATGGTTCACTTGACCCCAAGGAACACATGTCCCCATCTGCAGGAGTGAGCACACATAAGGATGACAAGCAGGTGTTACATCAGTCCATCTGGGTGATGGCAGGTACCTGCATCACCAGCCCTACCCCAGTACAGGCTGCGAGACATGGCTCCAGTGCCGTGTATCCCATGAATCAGTATTTAACACTGTGGAAAAACATCTGTCTCTGCAGGATGGGCTCTAAAGGCTCTAAAGGACTGTCCCCCAGCTCTTGCATGCTGGTGGGGAATAAATAACCTTTCACCCCAGCTGCAAACCTGCTTCTTGAGCACTTGCAGGCATTTCAAGGTGGCAGGGATTGCTCAGCTGCTGAATGACTGTCATGTCTCTTCTCATGGACTTGGGGATATATAGCAAGTAAAGAAGCCGATATTGTGTGGGATTGACTTCCCAGCCAGGCTTCGAGGATTTCAAATCAGGTTTCTGGATGCTGTCGTAACAGCAATAATATGGAGGGCTCGCTGAGGTGTCAGAAGGGAGCACTGCACCTGCAGCAGCAGCTGGGGTCACCCTGTGGAGGATGCAGGGCGGTGGGTGCCAGGGGACTGCGGGAGCAAACAAGGATGCTGCGTGCCCTCAGCACCAAGAGCCAGAAGCACTCCTCAGTCCACACCCCTTCCCAAACCCTCCCTGGAGCAAACGGCACAGCAAGCAACAGTGTTGGCTGCAGCAAACTGCAGGGCAAGCTGCTGGGAGATGCCTGTTTGCAGGCAGTTTGGGGGGTGGGCTGTGTGCGGACTCTGCAGCCCATGGTGGGTGCACTGGCCATGACGACCTTGTGACACAGGGTGATGGGTGGCCGCTGCTGAGCTGGGAGTTGGAATCCCATGGGAACAATGTAGAGGCTGGATGAGTCTCAGCAGGTATCTGGGGCTCCTCTTCCAGCTGATGTGCATCTCCCAGGATCAAGCTGGACCCCAGGGCCATTTTAAAAACTCTTCTCTCTGTCAGGTGCCTGCCCTGCCTGCTGCCTTGGGCAGAGCCCAGGCAGTTCAGGGTGCTTTCATTTGGCCGAGGATGGTGGCAGTTTGTGCTCACCCTCTGCTCACGAGTACAGGAATGGGACTGCGTTTTCAGCCCTAAAACTTTAAGTAAATATGTTTCAGAGAAAGGTTGAGAGAACTTTCTGGGAGGAGGTAAATGAGGGTTGCCTTGTGGCTTCTCCCTAGGAATTCAGCTGTCAGCAGCTACCCTCTGCCCCTTCCTTCTTACCTGCCATGGGACTCCCCATCCCCTCTGGGTTGGGCTTTGCAGATCCAGGCATCCTGAGAGCTGTGAGCACCTGTGACCATCTCCCAGCAGAGTTTCCTCTCCAGGCATCCAGCAGCCAGGCTCGCATGCCATCCAGGCAGCCACTTTGCTGGGCTACAGAAGTGCCATGTCACCACAGGAAGCCTGGCAATCCCTGTCACTGGCCTGACACAGATCCACAGGCTTTCTCCAAGAGCTGACGTCCACAAGGTCTCCAGTCAAGGAGCTGCTGCTACTGCCAGTGCTGAAGAGCTGGTCCAAAAGGAGTGATGAAGTGGAAGCAGAAACAGCTGGCGCCAGCACTGGGACCCACTGCACACAGAGAGTGGCATGTGCGTCCTGCCAGCCCGACGAAATTTCCTGAGCTGTCAGGTCAGATGGAGAAGTGCCATGTCAGCCTCATCAGGTCATGTCGTGGGGGGAACGCAGTGTGTCAGCAGCGGCATGTGCAGCTCTCACTGGCTGCAGAGCCCCGTGGGCTTTGGGAAGGCCAAAAGAAATGGCATCTTGAAGGGAGGCAGCGCTGTGCCTTGGCACAGGGAAGTGGGGTTTTCAGTGGGGATGGGTGACAGCTGGGCTTCACACCTGCATGGCACTGGTAGTTTATCATCCATCAGCAGAGCCCAAGACGCCTGCTCCCAAAGAGTGGCCACAGAAGAAATGATTGACAACACTGAGACTGCCACCACATCACGTAGTGGCTTGTCTTGTCAGGTTTGGAGAAACCAAGTTTGTGGCAGGTGACATATTTTGATAGATGTCCTTTTCACCCGTTTTGGTGCCAAACCTCTGGGCAGCAGGCATGGAAAAGAGCAGTGATGTGCGACAGCATTAAATCAGCTAGCTCATTCATACAAACTTGGAGCATGGTGTGCAGCAGCTCTGCATGGTCACGGGGCTGGAGATCCCAGGCTGCAGGAGTGGAGTGGGGTGGGGTGTCACAGACCCCTTCCAGTGTTTACACCAGGGTGTGTAGCCCATCACACAAACTGGTCAATACAGTTTGCTGTGAGTTTCATCTCCCATGCTCCTATCAGGTTATTCCAGGACTCACGACTTGTTCAAACCTATTTTTCCTTGTACCAATGTCACCCATTAGCTCAAAGGATTTTCTTCCATCACCCTCCCTGGAGCATTTTTGGGGAGCGGGCTGCCCTCTGAGCCATCCTGGTGGGCTGGCAGGCTGAATCCTTCTACAGCTGGGAAGGGGGACATGCTGAGAGAGTCTCGGAGTGAGCAGGACTGGCAAGACTGTTCCTGACAAGGGCTCACTAATGCACCGTCTGCAGCGCTGATGGGTTTCTCTCTCCAGGAAATATTGCAGCTTGGCTCACACATGCCTTTTTTGCTGCTGAACCAAATTGGCAGTTTATGGCCCTTCGTTGACTGACTTCTCCAGCAAGCTCCTTGTGCTTTTCATTTACTTCCAGCTACAGCTGAAGTTCCTGCGTCAGTTCCTAAGTACCTGACCTCACATTTGTACTATTGAATTTCCTTCCAGGTCTCTTACTGCAGTCTTTTAAGGTCACCCAATCGCTTCTTTTTGATATTCCACTGCTGCCATGCATTGGCTTCCTCCTTTGAATCATCAGCAGGTTTTATCAGCAGTCTCCTACCTTTCGTGCAAAGATCATTAGTGGAAATATTAAGCAAAATCAGACCCCAAATGGATCTTTGAGAAACTCCATTAGTAGCCTGCCTGCAGCTTAGTGCTTGCTGTTTTAACACTATCTGTTGCTGCCTCCCCTCCAGCCATTTCCTGTCTTACCCTTGTTCCTTATCATCTCTCCATTAATCCCCATCTTCACCAGTTTAATTAATAATTTCTCATGTGTATTGCATCAAATGCTTGACTGAGGTTCAGGGAGATGAGATCTACTTCAATTCTTTTGTCTGGTAAAGCAGATACCTTCTTAAAGAAAACTATCAAGCCAACCTGCCAAGGTATGCCTTTGGTAAATCCATGTGGTATTTAATCCTGTTTTCTATTTACTTCAATGCTTTTAATTACAATTTCCTTGAAAATCTATTCCAAAGCATGGCCTATTGCTCAGTTCAGGTCTCAAGTTGTCTTTTCTCCAGATTCTGGTTTTTTACTGTTTCTGGTCAGCCAGGTCTTCAGACCAGTGAAAGACTCCTGTGGGCAGGAGCACTGCTGTGGTCTAGAACAGAGTTACTGGAAAAGCAGTGTGGGCAAGATTGGAGAAGACTTCCAGCTGTGACCCACAGACAGCTGCCAGTGGGTCCTGCTCTGCAGTGGGAGCTGGAAGCCTTACTGGAGAGGGGTCGATGCCTGGTAGGACCAGACAGACTATGGCTGCTCTGGGGCAGGGAAACATGATGCCCACATACC
Organism: Rhynochetos jubatus; assembly: GCA_027574665.1. Classification (NCBI taxonomy): domain Eukaryota; kingdom Metazoa; phylum Chordata; class Aves; order Eurypygiformes; family Rhynochetidae; genus Rhynochetos; species Rhynochetos jubatus. The sequence goes on from CM050662.1 coordinate 3,398,750, forward strand.
CACTGTAAGCGAATATCGTTTCCAGGAGGGAGCCTCTTCTCCAAGGGTGGTTCCCACCATGTTTCATGCAGGTGGCAGGGTCTCCATACAGGGGAGCTGGGGAGTCGGAGTCCAGGTCAGCACATGTCCCTGGGAGGTGCCAGTGTGTGCAGATATCACGTATCTGCAGACAAGTTTCCATGCTAGAGGTTTCAGAGGGCACCAGAAGGCTTTGGGCTTCATGGGATCAAGCTTGGCATGTTGGAAAGGATCAGGCATCAGATGATGCCAGAGTAAGGCTGGAGGCACCCATGCCATCTCTACATCTGATTTCAATACCCAGGGAGAAGAAATTAAAAGAAGAATGTATCGGCATCCAGGCAAGAGAATGTGGACAGCACCCAGGTGGATCCCTGCTGAGGAAAGCCATGTATCTAACCCAGCCCAGAGACCTGCAGAGCTTGGAGAGGAGACACTGTTACCAGTATCCTGAGACAAGGGATTTAAGTGAGGAGGAACCAGGGCAACTTCTGCAGCACATGAGATGGGACACCATAAAATTACCCTCCTTTCCTGCTGAGATTCCTGAGATTCCAAGCCTCCCACAGTACAGGGATGCACTGTGCCCATGTGGTTCTTCCATTAAAAGTGGGTAGTGCCGTTCTGCCCCTTTGTGTTGGCGTTTCATGAGGCGGTTGAGCTCCCTCAGTTGTGGGATGCTTTCGTCCTTGTGCACCTCCGGCTGCTCTGTGCACACACTCGCTGGAGCTGCTGGCCCTGAAGTAGGCTTCTCCTGCCTCAGCTCATGTATAAACCATGGGACTGACCCATAATGCTTAACCCAGAAAAATGATGGCTGAAAGACATGTGATAGCTCTTTATAAATATTTTGGGGAGAAAGAGAGGGAGGGAAGTGTAAACATCAGCAGGCCAGCTTGTTATTTAAACTATAGGCCAATGTTGGCACAAGAGCAAATGGGATAAACTATTCATGAATATATTTTGAGTAGAAATTGGAAAAACTGCTGAAGCCGTCAGATCAGGGTGGCTCTGGAAAAGCCTCCTGAGAGGATCAGGGAGGGGTTGGCTCAGTGCCTTTTGGCTGTTTATGAAAGAGATCCTCAGAGCCCCTTGGGTTGGGCAGGTCACCCTGCTCCCAGGGGCAAGGAGGGAGGGTCCCACACCCCAGAGGTCCACATGGGAGGTGCTGCTCCATGCCCTGTTGCCACCCCATCCTTGTGCCCTACTCAGATGCTATCACTGCCCCAGGAAGCTTGTGCTGTGCCTTGCTGTGGGGCTCAAACCTTCCCTCTTGAGAGGTGGGAAAAGACTTGTGGGGACCAGCGCCCCTGGAATCACCATGTCTGAACATTGCACTTTCCTTATTTATCCAGCTCTTAATTTTCTTTGCTTAAAAAAAGGGTATTTTTTCTTTTCTATTAACAACTAGAAACCACTTTCCTCTAAGCTGGTCCCTCTGTTCAATCAGGACAAGCAAAATTATTTTAAATAAATAATTTTAAATTCCTAAACTCTTTGCTGGGAAAGAGGTTCCCTTGAAATGCAAGTGAGTGCAGCGGCGAGGGACAGAGGTGGTGGTCCCACAGGCAGGAGAGAAGTGGGGCTGGAGCCACCAGCACTATCACCTAGGAGGGGATGGACTCCACTCCCAGGGAGCTATTTGGATTTGGTATGAGATACTGTGATGGGTGATGGGTGGTGGGGGAGGAGGGAACAGGGCTGTCCAATATGGCATGACCTTGGCTCTGAAGGACCCCTGTCTGAGACACTGGGGCTGCAAAATCATGTCTCTGTATGCTCCTGCCTGAGCTTTGCATGGAAGACCTTTTCTCATCTCTTGATGCGCTCCAGTGTGGAACAAGGGCATCGAATGTCTGCAGCAGCACCTACAAAAAGCCCTTTGCCCAAAAGATACATTCCAGACTGGAGACCCTCATAGACCCTGCTGTCCTCCCCCACTCCTGCACACTACCTGCCCCTATTCCTCCATCTCCCTCACCCTCTCCCTGCACACTATTTTTCTGGGAAGCTGGCACAGCTGAGATGATAGGTGGCAGCTCTGCTAGGGCTGGTCTGAGCTTGCTCCTGACCTTCAGCTGATGGACCCATGGAGAGGTTCCACTGACCCCGTGCCTTGCTCCCAGCAGGCTTGACTCTGAGATTGCTATTCAGGGTACAACCAACAGGTCATCTCCCAGTTCTAGAGAACCCTATCCTGAACTGACAGAAGTGCCTGTAAACTGGAAATAAACTAAAAGACTGTGTTTGTATTTATGGTTGGTTTTTTTTTTTTCAGCAGCATATGTTTAGTAGCAGATGCTTCCTATGGGAATGTGACCAAAGAAGGGATGCCTTTGCCTGACCCTCTTTCCACACTGTGCAGACCCAAGGGGAAAATTGAGAGCAAACATTTGTTTTCAGAGGTTCAGGAAGCTGCATTTCCACCCTGACAGTCCCTTCCCTCTGCACAGAAAGTCCCTCTGTGTTTGCAAAGCAGTGTGTTTACCAGCCCTGGTGTATAAACAACTGTGTCCTCCTGCCAGCCTGCATTTATCTCGTAACAAAACTCAGATGCAGATTATATACAAATGAGGTGTAGCTTAGGAATTTTTGGTTAGTTCCAAAACAGCCTGAAGTGCTGAAAACATGGCACATCTTTGAACTAGGGAATTAAAGAGTCAGAGGAATTTCTGGAGCTTCCCCACAGCCTGAATTTTGAACACCTATTACTAATATGTGTTCTTCAGACACTAAGAATTTGCCAGATCTTCCTAATAAAAGCCTGAAACTACCTTTTAACCAGACTAGGGCTTGGCCTCTGAAGCCCGGTATCACGTGGAGCTCCAAAACAGAGGCTAATCCTGGGGAGCAGCTCCTTCCTGGTCCAGGAACACATCTCCATCCCTGGGCTGGTGTCACACTTCCCACGAGGATCCTCTTCCATTTCTTCTCCTCTTTGTCCCTGTCATGTTTAAACCCAGAAGGTGGAGGCATGGTGTGTACCAGTATATAGCAGTATGGGTGACTGGAGAGGCAGGATGAGTGTGGAAAATTCAGCCTCTGTGTCCACGTCTGAGACAGCCTGTTGGTCAACTCTGGAGTTTGCCCAGATGACTCTGTTGTGTCTGGATTTTTCAGCCATCTTCTGGGGCTAAACCACATGCTCCAGGCTAAAGACATGAAACTCCTCTGCAACCTGGTTGGCAAAACATGTTGGAGCAGCATGTAACCTGTTACAGTCATCAGCCTAGTTGTGCCTTTCCCTGCAAGCAATGCCTGGATCTCCTACCACACACACGTGCTATGCCTTGCCAGCTGCAGAAGTAAATCTGATGGGAGGAAAAAAAGGATTCTCTGATTCTGCCTGTGCTGCAGTGGCATCAGCTCCAGGACAGGGCCTCCAGCAGTGAGCTGCAGCCTCGAGAAATGCTGAGTGGACTGTTAGTGCCAAGAACATCTTTCCCTCGGCAAAAGGATCCTGGCTTTTGTCACTTCCCATTTCTCAACTTTCAAAAACTGGATGTTCAACTCTGCGGTCCCCAGCCTCCTCCTGCTGACTCTTCCATGCTCCCCATTACCACCCCCAGATGGGAAGCAGTGCTTTCGTACAGCTGAACCAGCAGCTGGTGTCAGCAGGTCTTGTCCCCCTGTCCAAGCATGCCAGTGCACACTGCTGGCTCTTGTGGACCTCTGCAGCTGCAATTGCCCAGTGTACAAGCCAGCACCAGGAGTGAGGCCTGTGAAAATAAAAGTGCTCTTCTGCATAGCTCCTGAGTGTTAGATGATAATCCTGTGACTTAGCTGGGACATGTTCCTTCACACAGGTAAACCCTGCAGGCATCTGCAGGCAGGAGGGCTGCGAGGAGAGGGAACGGAGCGAGGTCACAAAAACCCCCCTCCTGCAGATGCAATTCAAGGGCAGAGCTATGCTTTCTGTGGTCTGGATGGGTTGGATTTCTTGGTTTGGTTTTCCTGTGGTAGGTATCTCTGGGATAGCTTCATCTGTTACAAGGAGTGTTTCTGGTATAATGTGCCAGTATTTGTGTACCAGCAAGGCACTACTGTTCAAAATCCCCAATGAGGTTATTATAAAACCAGTAGCTTAACTGTGATGCTAACCTCAGTCAAGTGGCAACAGGCAGCTGCCTGCTCATATAACCTTATCCATGTGCCTTTGTCTCTCTGGTTTTCATTAATGAATTATGATCAACCGAAACATATAGCCTTACAGCTTGATATTGCAGCTATTTGCTGTCTGTCCAAAGGGCACAGTTTCACTAAAGTTTCGGGGACAGCAGGGAAGAATGGCTGGATTTGTGGGCCTGGGGAGGAAAGGAGCCTCCTTCTCAACAGTGGCAAGCTCCTTGGACTGTAGAACCACCTGACCCAGCATGCTGATCCATAGGAAGGAACCCATGGCAGCAACCAGGTCCTAGGAGAGAGGATGGATTTCTTAGTTTGGGTCTTGAAGACAGATTTTGGAAAGAAAACTCCTCTGGGATAACTGTCAAAGCCTATCTGTGACATCTAAGTTCCCTGGATCGTGAACAGTTTCTGAGTTTCTGAGGAGCCTTGCAGCCCAATGGCTGGAAATAGCAATCCTGCCAGGAGGAAATAGCCATGCCTCAGAGAGGTACAGGTTGAAGGGCTCCTCTAGCTCCATGCCACTACATGCTCCTCCATCCCAGGAGGCTGCCAACATGCTCTCGCTACCTCCAGGGGTTTCTGGTCATCCTTCTCTGGGAGATGTTGCTAGAATGCACGGGCCACTTAAAGAGTTGCAAAATATGGTTGCTGGCAAGAACAGAGAGAAGTGCCTACAATCCTTGCTGCAGGTCTTGTGATTGTAATTAGCACAAATGTACTTCCACGAGCTATTTTCGATAGTCTCCTCACGACAATCTGTCAAACTCTGAACATAAAGTCCTCCAAATCCCTTAAGCTGATGCCAGCACAGAAACCCTCTATCTGTAGAGTTGCTTGTGATTTAGATCTGAGATTTTAGGGTGGTCCAGACTCACTTTTCTCTGCTCCTTCCCATCAGCTTGCCAAACTTCAATCTCACAGACATCTTTATCTGTTGTGCTCCATACAGCTCCCATATATCTTGGTTTTGCTGGGGTGGAGTGGCACAAACATATTTGGAGTTTCTTACTTGGACATGCCTTGGGTGTATTCATCTCATCAATCTAAACACTTGATTTTTTAAATATTATGTCAACAGTGGTAGAAATGTTTGTGTTGGGAGCTAGCTCTGAGATGACAGGAGCAAGCAATTCGGGGTGACAAACATTCTGGGTCATGAGTGGTCAAGGACAGTGTGTGGAGCTGTGATATGTTAAACCCAGGTTGGCATGCTCCTGCAAACTGACCTCATACTCTTGTTATGCTTTCCAGAGCTTCCAGAGCCACCAGAAACTCCCCAGGCCAAGTAATTTGCCCATCTTCCTCTGGAAGCTGACAATCTCAACTCCAAAAGACATTTGAAAAGACACATGCATTTAGAGGGACACTGAAAGGTGCCTTGCTGCCTTGACTCCCCCGTAATTTGGAGGCCAGAGTGTTTCTTTTCCATTCAAACCTGTTCTCTGCCCTCTGTTCCAGGCTGCAAACCCAGCGTGTCCAACAGACCTACTTTGTCACTTCCCTTGGCAGGATACCAAATGGAATGCCCTGAATGGTGGGATGGAGCTGTCCCAGGAGTACTTTGGACACCATGCTGTGCAGCTCAGGGCTCACTGGGTCCTGCTCTTGCACAGGAGCTGCCAGCCACAGGGCATCAGCTGAGGAGATGCCTTGGATTGTAAACAGCCATGCCTGGATGGAAACGAGATCTGTGCAGGTGTGCAGTGAGATCTGTGCTGCAAAGACTTTGGGTAACCTCATGGGCAGGGCTGAAACCTGACTACCTGCCACGGGGGATTTTAATATCCAAGGAGGAATTTTGAGAAGTCCCACAGAAGTCCATCAGTGACCATACCATCCCACTCTGGAACTTCCCATGTTCCCTCAAGCCTGCTGCTCTAGCAAACCTGGGAGGAGTCCATCAGTCACCCTGGGAAATGGTTGTCACTGGTTTCCTTTTTGTTTTCAAAATGCTGATAACTACTATTTTTGCCTGGATGGTGGAGTTTTGTGGGTTTGTTTGGTTTTTTTTTTTGTTTTTTGTTTTTTTTTTTTTTCTTTGGGCTTTTCTTTCTGTTCTTGGGAAACTGTATCATTTTGTGACCAGATGGGAACCTGAGCCTACAAACACATCAGCAGCTAACAGTGCTGCTGCAGCTCTTGGCTCCCAGCAAGAGCCAAGGGTCTCTCCAATGGGCATCACCCATGCTGGAGTGTCTGGAGGTGGGACAGCCTGCCAACCTAGTGCTCCCATCATGTGTAGGTCAAATTAGCCATAATGAAATTTGGAGCAGTTCCTAACTCTCCCCCATCTCACCAGCCCTTCCCTGCAGCATGGAGGGTGCTGTTTTGCTACATGCTCTACCTCACTATTGTCCTGTCCCAGCATCCCCTTGCTCTGCATCCCAGCCCTCAGCACTTCTCACACATCTGCTTTCATCACCTTTACCCACCGTCCACTAATGTAGCTCCTAGGCCCTTCCCTTCCCAGGTACCCTGATGGATGCCGTAACCAAGGCCCGCCCCCATTGTTCTGCTGCCCAGATCCATGGGAGGACTAGGGAGCTGCTGCCCACATTACCAGTCTTTGCTCTCTCCGTTCGGTGCCTGCCCATTTCCCAAGCAGGGCGATGCCTGGCCTTGACGTTTGTGACACTCTGGCCTGGCTCACTTTGAATTAATAACATTCATTTCACAGTGCCAGGATTTCACTGAACCCTTTTCCTTATTTTTCACATGATTGCCAATCTCTTTTGTTTCACTAGCCGAGTCTAACAATTTCTCTAACTGTCCAAAAGGGCCATTAATCAAATGAGCAGCCCCTGCTTCACGCTGTACGTGAGACACATTCGTGTGCACAGCCCCGTGGAAGCCAGCCTCTCTTTCGCACAGTCTGGCTTGAGCTGTGCAGCATGTCCTGCAGCCTCACCACAGGCCCGCTCTTCTTCGCTGGCTTTGGCTGTGGTTCGCAGCGTGAGCCTGGACTCTGCTGGGATCTGGCTATGTTCCTCAGCTCCCCAACTAACACAGGTGGACGTCCTGCTGGAGCAATGCAGTTGTCCTCCAGTCCCAGAGAGAACGTAAGGATCAGGGTTGGCTCTGGATAAGCTGGTCCAGGGGAACTTCTGAAGCATCATCTGCGCTTGGCTGCTCAGCCTAGAGTCAGCCCTCTGCCTGGTGCATCCCTCTGGCTGATGCATCCCCCTGCCTGGCTCATCTCCCTTCCTGGCTCATCTCCCTGCCTGCCTTTGCCTGGTTCACCCCCCTGCCTGGTTCAACCCCTGACTGCCCCTGCCTCATTCATCTTCCCTTCTGGTTCATCTCCCTGACTGCCCATTTGAACTGCAATATGGATCTGAGCCACTATTGCCTGGAGGAGGGTAGCAGTGGTATGAGAAGAGTGTGCCCCACGCCTAAGCAGGGACAGCCTGACCCTGCTCTTGTGGGATGCAGAGAAGGCAGAAAAAGCAGGGGTTGTCACATCTGGACTGGGTTTTGCATGTGGGTTGTGCTGGATGGTTGCTTGCACTTTGCCAGACCTTAGGCTTGTGCACAAGGCGGTTCCCTGGGCTCCTCATCTCTTAGCAGGTGCCAGGGAGGCCAGGGCATGCTGGCTTCTTTCTGTTTTCATGAAGCCTTCTGGTTCCAGTGAGACATGTTGGGGGTCAGCTCCTCAACCCCCTTTGCCAGCCACGGTTGGGCAGTTTGAGGCTGCACTTGAAACTATGCCTGAACATCTGAGCCCTCAGCAGAGCTTCTATTTCCAGGCAATTGGCTTTGACCTCTTTGTAGCTGTAGGGCATCTCTCCTTGTCTCCTAGAAATCCTCTAGACAGAGTTTGAACTCTTTCCAGCTCTCCTAGATTTTTTCATATGCTTCAGCTATTTTCTTCCTCCCCGTTTAGGAATAAGAGCTCCCAGCTTCCTCGGACACAGTGTTTCTACAACCTCTTTTTTTGTCATGGGACCTCCTTGCAAAATGCTTCCCGGGAAGAGGAAACTAGGCACAGGATCAGTCTAATCATCTGACCAGAGGTAGGCATCTTCACCTGAGTTAATCATCCTGGGCCCCTCTTATGGTATGGTGTGTGCCAGGGTAGAACAGACATTACCTTGCCTGGAAGTTTATTTTTCTCTGCAGTGAGTGCAAATGAAACAGAAATGAGTGACCCAGTTGGTGAGATGTATGCTGCAAACATCTAAAGCCAGGTGAGATGAGCTCTGCCTGGGCATCTGGGCACACTCCTTCTGCACACTCACACCCATATATACACACACAGTACATCAGGCAGGGCAATATCTTTTTTCCAGGAACCATAGCACAATATCAGCACCTGCAGAGTGGAACTCAGCAGCAGTGAATTGATTTTTCTGCAGGGTTTTTAGCTAATAGATGTCTTGCTCTGTCCCTCTCCCATCCCACATGTCTCTTACTCCAGAGGCACTGCCTTGCCTTCCCAAGGCCAAATGTTTTCTTTCTTGCTAGGGAAAACTGGAAAGATTTGTCTAGTGGCATGATGTAGCAGCTGTGGTGCAAAGCCTTAGCTTATAACATGGGAAAAAGGGCAACGGTGACCTTGCACATGGCACAAATAATTGAGGCAAGTCAGGCCTGTAGAAGCACAAGGAGAATGACTTGAGAGTGTAAATATGTGTGCCAGCAAGAAAAAGAGCATGTATCTGGGAAAGGAGGGGAGCATGACTGTGAATTCATGTGCCATGGCCCTGGTTCACCATGGACATCCTCTTCCACTTCACATCCTCTTTAATCAGGGACACGCTGACTATGCCAGGATGGAGAAAAGGTAGGAAGGTAGATGCTATGGATCTGTCTTCATGTTGGAGGTTGAACAAAAGCTGCCACAGGCATGGTCCTTGAGTTGCAGCTAATCACAGGCTCAGGTGAAGTTCACAGGATTGCTTTATTCTAGTCAAATCACACAGAATCAGCTAGATGTTCCTTTTCGTCATGTTTCATGGAAGCAAGCACATTTGAGGGACATGGCATGCAGGGCACTGGAAAAGGCTGGGATTGATTTGACTGGGCAAGAGATGATGAGTGGGGAAGTGGTGCAGGGTACCTGTTCATTGCAGGTATCATGTAATGAACAGTCTGCCTGCCTGCTCACCTCTTCTCAAAGCGAAAAAGAAAGCACCAGACCATTAAACCAGAAGGCAACCTAATTAAAACTGATAAAAGGAAACAGTTTAATATGTACAGCAAAAGCTTAGCTGGAGGGACTCATGGCCACAAGGCATGTGTAAGGATGTGGATTTAGCAGGGATCAGAAGAGGGTTAGATCTGTAAATGGGTTAGATGAGGTCCCAGGTGGCCACCCTTGGACAGGAGCACACGTTTTGCTTAGCCAGGAGATAAGCCTGCATGCTTTGGGCCATAAACCAACCACTTGCTCACGCTCTCAGGCATCTGCAAGGAAAGGGTTCCCTGCCTGGGCGTATGGCAGGACTTTGTCTGGAAGCTGGAGATGAGGTCAGGAAATGGCCTGAAGAGGAGATGCAGGCTGCAAACATAGCAGTCGAGACGGAGAGGAAAGGAGCAGCAAAGCTGGACTGGATCCACCAGATGCTTTGTTCCTGTGGCAGGACCCCGAGGGCTGCCGGCTCCCTCTTTCTGGGTAAAACTCGTTGTTAGCTGAGATGTGGAGAGAGGAGAATAGGAATCTGCTTCCAACTGCAGAAACGAGGAAGGAACAAAGAGCAGGATCTGGTTTCTGAGTGGGGTGTGGTTGTCACAAGAAGGGGGACTCCCTGTCACAAGAAGGGAGCCCCAAGAATGCTGGAGGGGGCCTTTGTAAAAAGACATGTAGTGACAGGACAAAGGGTGATGGGTTTTAAGTTGAAAGCGGGGAGATTTATATTGGATATCAGTAAGAAATTCTTCCTGGAGAGGGTGGGGAGGCACTGGGACAGGTTGCCCAGAGAAGCGGTGGATGCTCCATCCTTGGCTGTCTTCAAGGCCAGGCTGGATGAGGCTTGGAGCAACCTGGTCTAGTGGAAAGTGTCCCTGCCCATGGCAGGGGGTTTGGAACTAGGTGATCTTTAAGGTCCCTTCCAACCCAAACCAGTCTGTGATTCTCTGACTCTGGGCAGGATGGGGAAAGTCCTGGTTGTGCAGGGATACTCAGCCCTTTGGGGGACAGGCTGGTGTGGACAGGAAAAAGTAGCTGTTACAAACCCCAAAGACCGGAACCCAATAGTTAAATGGGAATGGAAACACCTCTGACACAGAAGTCAGGCTGCAGAGCCCATGCCTTGTAGCTGCTGTTATCAGTGCCCATCTCTGGGAGAAGCCTGGCCACATCCTCATGGACATCTGGGACCATGCAAAATCAGTGCTGCTTACAGATCCCCTGGCAGACCACAATCCCAGACGAGCACTGGTCCCACAGCCCCTTGGAGAGGATGCCCGTAGCAGGCAGCAATCGCCCCAGTCATGGGGAGGAGCAAAGGGCACGGTCAGCCCCAGCCCAGAGAAAGCTCCACACAGAAAGAGCGGCACCAGTGGCAAATCTGTACAAAATCCTTTCTAAACACAAACAGACAGAACATTATATGAAAGAGCTTTAAAGAATAGAGAAAGGCACATTAATAACTCTTGGTAGGAGCTATGACCCCAGTGATGAAAGCATCAGTCTGGCTATTTGAATTGTAGGGATTTTCAAAGAGACTTCGAGTGTGGCAGGGACCCACAGGCATTCCAGAAAGGGGGAGATGTGAATGGTAAAGTTTGGGCTGCTTTGACACACCAGTCTCCTCGGCACAGATAAAGGATCTCTTTCTAATCAGCAGTGCTGGGACCCAGCGGAGCACATGCAGAGCTGGGGTTCCCAGGGTACATTATGAACATTGGGTTCAGACACCAAATAGCAACCAAAAGTTGGCAGGGGGGGTGGGTGGGGGGGTGGAGGGCGGGGAGGGGAGTGAAAGCAGTTCATATAATTAAACTGCAACTGAAGAGAAAAACAGCCTCAGTGCTGGGTGAGCTGGGGAGTGCTGGAGTCAGGCAGCTGGAAAGAGGGAATGAGGGGGCGGGGGGAGCAATTGTGGTAAAAACCTGGAAAATTCATTTTGAACAAACTCATTAGAAAGATTGCAGTCCTGTCCTCAGAGGGGCAGAGGAAGAGCTATTGTGGAGAGCTATTGTGCTGCTCAGGAAGGACTCGGTGCTGCAGTGGCACCAGACTATGGGAGGCGGATGGCAGGGCTCCAGGGTTCTCCGTGCCGGGAACGTTAAGCCCTCTCAGGCCAGCAGCTCCAAGGAGCAGGTGGATTAGGAATTTCTTTGGACGCAGAGGAACTACACGTGGGGGATTTGTCCTGTTGTGCCACTGTGCTGGCCAGTGCTGAGCGCTGCCCTTGGCAGCAAGAGAGGCTGCCTCTTTGCCATCCTTCTTCCGTGTGGGTTTGCAGTTTTGATCCAGCAGTTTTACCAGCACCCCAGGGGCAGGGGAGCTGGAGGAAGTGGCAGAAGCCTTAGGAAAGAACAGAACAGGACCTTGGGAGAAGGTAGCTGGTCCAGTTTAACCTGCACAAGCTGGTGTTTTACCCCAAAATCAAGCTAGTGCTTGTTTTGCTCCCTGTTGACATATGTCCTTTTTCTCCCAGAAAAGCTGTTAGCCATGAGGGCTGGCAGCTCTCCACACTGCTCCAAGCTGCCTGGTCTACTGGCCCCAGGGGACACCAGCAGCAGACTGGGGGAAGTGGAGAGCCCATCACCCCAGACCTCTGCTTCTGCATGCTTGAGTTTGGTAAGCAGGATCCCAAAGACACTGACAGTTCCTTCCCACCTGGGGCTGCAGGAATTTTTATTCATGTTTTTTGGTGAGGTGTCCGTGCCCATGTGTGTTATGAATGTTACAGTATAAGTATATTCAGAAGGGCTATTTGCACAAGTCTGTTTGTACTGGGCCAGATCCCTTCATGGGCACCAATGTCATGGGGGCTCCCCTTGTCACCCGAGGGATGTTGAGCACCCAGGGTTGCACTGAAGTAGCAAAAACTCATTGCAGGTGGTGGCAGAACGACAGTACATTTAATTCCCATCCCTAGAAATGCTGTAGGGTGCTAGTGTGATGCGGATCTTCCACTTCATCTGCAGCATCTTTGCATCCTTGAGACCTGACTCAAAGGAACTGATCGCCTCGGACCTCCCGCAGTTTCAAACAGTGTGCAGGTGGGGAGCACAGCTGGCAGTAAAGTGTGATCTGCCCCGTGTTATTGTGGCGTGGTTTATGGGGGGAATTAACTGGTGAATGGGGTTGTTTTTACTGGCCTCATGATCTCTACCACAAGGTTTCTCACTGGGGGCAATTCAAAGAATGCTTTATGCTGCCATGTGTGCTGGCTCTTCTGTGCAGCAACACGCGAATGAAAGCATTTGTGCTGGGAGCACATGTAACTGTCACTGAGGTTCAGTGCAAAACTCTATTGCCAGGAGAAACTGCTGAACAGCTGCTGTTGCTTTGACAACAGCTGAAGCAGCCCGATCCCCAGGTGAGAAGGATGTGAGCTCGCTGTGAGCCGTGCGAATGTGTCTACCAGTACCACCAGCTCTGGGCCACTTGCTGATGGGTCTGGCTTTGAAGATACAAAATGAATGTGCCTTTCCTTGCCCCAGCAGATGATAAAATCTCTGGCCTTATGGATACCTGCTTTAGGGAGCAAATCATACCCTGGGGATATTAAAAAGCTCCAGTCCCTGAAATAAAACCCTTGCTTTCCAGGGTGGTCTAGCTGTCAGCTCAGTCACACAGTGCTGCATTAGCCAGAAGGTACCATGTGGAAGGCCACCTACACCCCAGAGTAGATGTTTCTGCCTGGTGACTCTTGTGTCCCACCCAGGGCCCCTTACTAGAGACAAGCTGGTGAAAAGAAACATCCAAAATCTCAACATATGGGTCTATCACTCCTTCACCACTGGATCATATAAAAGAACAGGTCTGGGTGAACCACCAGAGTACATGATATCTGGTAAGCATTATACCCAGCAACACAACAGGGCTTGCAACCCTGATCTCTTCCACTTGGCCAACGCTGGGGAGCACCCAGTGCCACTCATCCCCATTCCCTGTGGAGGAAGCCTAAGTATTTCACCCTGGATTTGGTTTCCAAGTCACTTTCTTTGTGGCTGTGCCTAGGTCTTGGACATGACTGTGCAGACTTCAGAACTCCAGACCCTGAGCACTGAAAGACCACTGTCGTTTTGGGACAGTGAAGTCAATTGTTCATCCTGAGTGCTAGGGAAATTTGTCTCCAAACTCATTTACTACACTGTAGTGTTCGACGAGCATTCATTGTGTGCCAGCTTCTTGAAAACTGGAGCCCTGTCTTTATGGCTTCCTTATTTTTCCAGAGATCTACTACCAGATGAGTTACCCTGGAAATGTTGGAGAGCACAGGAACTACTGGGCCAGTTGTCTGCTCCAGGACCCTGACTTGGGTGTTCTTTTGCCATGCAAAACATTGGCTGGCTTTCCTTCGTGTTCTGGATTTTCCCCAGGACCATTCTCATCATCACGAACATTCCCATGACTCACTCAAGGGCAATGCATGGTGAAAGTGGCAAAGTGGAAACCAAGTAAAATGCTGCAGCATCATCGACCTTTGAAAGCTTTCCTAGCAGAAAAAGGACCAAGAACAATCAGCCTATGTCCACAGGGTGCCATGCTGGATGTGCATATCAAATGCTAAATTTCAAACATGTCTTCAGCTGACCATAGTAAACATCACAACTCCCAGCCAACTTCAGCGGGTCAACAGTAGCTCTCTCCTAAAAAAACCATTTTCATTTTATAAAGGGCTTTCCAGGCCCATACAAGATCTCCAGCCAGGTCAGATACCTCCAGCAGTTCAGATAAGAAAAGCTCAGGAGCTTGGGATTGTGGTGGGAGCTTGGAATTGTGAGGAGCTTAAGATCATCTCAGCCTGCTGGTGGAGATGAGGACAAATCCCCAAGAAGGGTAGGGGAGATCTTGCCTCAAAATTGAGAAAGAGAGGGCAGACACAGATGTGGAGGGACACAACTTCTGTGAGCACAGCCATACTGCAGCGCAGGGGAGACAAGACCTGACATGGAGATGTGTTTTGCTGGTGCAGATTAGTCTGCACCATGCAGGAGTGAGGAGCATGCCCCAGGCAGAGAGACTCAAGCCAGGCTGTTTGCCTCGGGTATTTTCATTTAGTTTTCTTTCCCTGCTGATCTTGATGCTTCTTCAGCATGAGCAGGGCCTGACACATAAAGATGGGGAAGCAAATCCCAGTCTGCTTGCTTTCAGCCACATTATGAATGGCTAGAGGGATTAGTCCTCTCTGGAGCGAGGATACACTGCTGGGAATGTCATTAAGAACATGCTCATATGCCTTCAGCACTGAAGTGGTCATTGCACATGAGGGGGACAGGAGGCAGGAGGGCCTGATATTAACTGCCTGGGTTACAATAATGTCATTTACTTTTCCCGGGGGACAGGAGGCAGCTCAGATGACAAATGTGTCAGCGCTTAGTCAGAGCATTGCTGGATAGGTTACTTGCTAAGTGAGTCTGTAGCACAGTGATGCAGTTTTTGTGGTATCTCACGGGTCTGGGCCATGGGACCCCCTCAGAATCCTCTGCTCTGGACTTACTATGAACTGACTATATCTAGATGTTTTACAAAAGTGATGATGTGCTCGTGGCAGGAGGTTCTGCCCAGGCCAGAGAGAAAGGGAAAGATGATGGAGAGATCAAGGAAGGGCATAACAAACCACACTGAACTTGGTCATGAGGTTTGGGGAGGAAAAAAGCCATGATCAAGGGTCAAGGAACTCATTGGCTCCAGTGGAGACCTACTCGGTTCTGCTGAGTGTACAAATCCCTTGTCTTCAGGCAAGTCAGACAAACCGTCCCCTACTCCTCACTGCTGACCAGGATACCCAAGCGTGACCAGCAGAGTTCTAGCCTGGCATTGTACACAACAAAAGCTGGATGAGATCCCATCTTGCTCTTGAGCCAGCAGGGAGAAAAGGGGATGTGGAAACAGTACGTGTGCGCAGCCTGCCCTCCCTGGTACCCAGGCTGCCTGCCAGCCAGGTGCCACAGATCCTGCAAGAACCTTGGAGCCACAGGTTGGACACTGGGTCCTTCTGGTGCTGTTCCAATGTGGTGCTTGCCCAAGCACCACCCTGCACATTGACTCTGGGCCTTGCTGGCTATAGTGCCTCCTGGCACTATAGTACCCAGAAGGTTTCTTGGTCGTTTCAGCACCATCCATGCTGCTCAACATCCAAATATGCATGAGGACATCACCTTTGCCAAGCCTTTCCCACGCAGAAGACAGCATGCTCTACACTATGGCAATAGTGAGTCGCACATTTCTGACCTCCAGGCTCAATTACTGCAGCTCATTATACCTGGGAATGGAGCCAAGAAGGCTGAGAAAGCTTCCGCTAGTGCAAAACGTAGCAGCCTGTGTGCTCAGATGCCTAGGGGCTGTGATCCATCAGCCTGCAGCTCCTGCATCTTTACCCATATTCCCAGTTAACCCAGCACCCCTGCCAGACTCCAGCCCAGGACCCGCAGCATCTCATGCTTGCTGAGACCAGCTTTCTCCCAGCACTGGGCTTGCCAGCTTGCCATGTCTGGGGCTGAAAGGGGAGATCATGGCAGAAGACAGTCCTTCCCAGGCAAGAGGCATGACGTCCACCTCTCCTGGTGGACTCTTCTCTCTAGCTTGCTCTTGCTTGGTCTGGAGGACTTTTCCCTGGAGATGTGGGGTTGTCTGGTCTCATTTTGGGGTCAGACTCCCTGGCAGAAGTAGGGGAATGTGGCAGGGGCAGAGGATGGGGCAGCCATAGGCACAAAGGAGGTGACAGAGAAAGGCAAGTGAAGCAGCCCTGGCTGACATCTGTCCCTGCCAAGCCATGAATCCTTGCAGCTGAAGCAGCCAGATTCCCCTGCTCCTGGGTCTCTGTCGACTTGGGAGAACAGGAGGCACACTAATATCCCTGGTCTGCCTTCAGGGATGGGGATACTCCAGGTTGAAATTTGGGCATGCAGCTTCCGTGGAGATTGGCAGGAGGAGCTGGGTGCTTTCCTTTAGGCTTCACAAATCTGGGTACCACTTTGCTTTTGGTCTCGTCTTCCCTTTGCCTCCCACCTTGGTCTCTTCTGACAGGCTCTTCTGCTGCCCTCGCGGGTAAATCAGCAAACACTGCAGCGATGCCTGAGCAACAGTGCAATAACAGCATCCCTTTCTCCCCTCTCCCACCCTCTCCTTTCATCCCCTCCCCTCCCCCAGCCTCACTAACTCACTCTCCTGCTAGTTTATGGCCAGAACATTTTGTTTGCAAAGTGCTGTCAGATGCGACATTAAGAGGCGCAGTAAATCAGAGCACAGGGGCCTCTCCAAGCCTCCGCAGATGAAAACCTTTTATCACAATTTGGATCTGTTTGCACTGGTATGAAAATTATGGCTCCAGTTTAGCATCAACTTCCCATTATTCATGTCCCTGTGAGCAGCGCTTGCTAAATTGGATTGTTTCAAGCCTCCCCGCCCTGCTGGCCCTGAGAGCCCGACAGATCCTGCCCAGCTTCCCATCCTCACCTTGATGTCCTCTCCTGGCGGGGATGCGAGCAGTTGCAGCGCACTGTGCATGCTCCTGGCTGGAGGAGGGTTTGGGAACGAGGAGAAGAGGGATGGCAGAGCAGACAGAGAGGCTTCTGTGTCGGTGTGCCGGCATCCCGTGTAGAAGCAGACACAGTTCCTGCTCTGAGCAGCCTGATCTCTACTGCTGCCAGCCCCTAAGGTGGGAAGTGTAGGTTGATGCCTGTGGCTCCATGCACATCCCTTCCTCTGTTCCTCTGTGACCAGGTACTTTCTGGTTACTGGTGTTTGGAAGAGAGGAGCAGTCGTTTGGTTCAGGAAGGAGGGAAGGATGTGGGACAAAGCTCTAGCAGGGATGCAGATGGAGCTCGGAGGAAAGCAGGTGATTTTTGGCAACACTTTAATCATAAGTTATATATCATAAGTTGTTATATCATAAGAAATGAGGAAATGCTTCCTTCCCACCCTGTCAAAGAGTCTAGCTGGGCTATTCCTCAGAGCAGAGAGGGGCAGTGAGCATCTGTAGGGACAAAGACTGGGGCAGCATGGAAGGGAGGGCCTTGCTCCTCGCGTGTGCTGTCCCAAGGAAGAGCTGAGAGTAGTGCTGAGCCCTGACAGGTCTCTGGCTTTGGTCAAGGGAGGCTGTGGCTTTTCCCAGCATCACCAGAACAAATCAGGGACTCTGCCTCTCCATCCTGGTGCTGCAAGGGTTGCAGTTTCAGGGTGTGCAGTTTAAGACAAAGACTTACTGGGGATCAGTACATCAAGTATGTCATGGAAAGTCATTAGGGGCAACAGATGGACCAAGAGATAAGGTCTGAGGGGGCGGCTCAGAGGAGGGCACCTGCTAAGCTAGGCAGTGGTCCTCTAGCTGACCAGGCTCAGGTCAGTTAACACATGGTATCCCAAGTAGCTTAGACCTGCACAGCCTTTTGGATGTGAGGAGGGAGTTCTTCGAGCTCCTCCCAACATCTGAAAATGCATCTCACATCAGTACTGCTATCCTGGCAAACTGGAAAACACATTGCATGTTGGTTTGCACCCAAGACACTGAGATTCATGTTAATGAGACACAAGATCTTCTTTGCCACAAATTAAACTAGAAACCTCCATTGGGAGGTGGTAAGAGACAGTATCCTGCCCTGGTTGAAAGTGTTGAATGTTCCTGCCAAACTTAGCTGAGGTTCCATGGAAAGAACACTTAAATTTCCCCCTAGACAGCATTAGCTGAAACAGTATGGAACCATCACCCAAGAGGATGATCCCTAAAAGGAGGGCCATTGACAGTTATGCCATGTAAGTGGAGTTTATGATGGTCAGAGAGCATGCAGTACAGAGGAAGGACTGGCCACTTTCACCAGTGTGCGTGTGAGAGGGAGCAGGATTTTGCTAATGCAAGCGGCCACAGAAGGAGAGGCACAGCAAACTGTGTGCTATGAGGAGGAGAAGAGGAGGAAAAGCTTCTTCCAGATGAGGTTGGCTAGGCACACAGATTGGTTTCATGCAGCTGGCAGCTTCCTGCTGATGTTTGTGCTTGCTGAGTTCAGGGATGTAGCCCTGAGGGTTTGTTCCTGCTGCCTCGGAGGGCCTGTGCCTGCCTGTTGCCGTGCCCCATTGCTGCGTGTGCCACAAAATGACACCAGAAAACTGCTCAGCCTCCACACAGCAACATCTGTCTGAGTGAGAATTGGATCCCATGAAGACACACGAATCTTGTAACCACTGCTCAGCCACCTGAGGTCCCCACCGTGGGAAGCATCGTCCCCCCGTCATCACAGACCTCCTTTTCCTTCCCCATTGTGTGAGGGAGTTCAAGCAGCAGCTGCAAAGACCCTATTCTCAAGAAACAGGGAGCTGGTGCAAGGGCTTTTGCATAAGCAGACTTTCTGACACAGCTGGAAACATTTATTTTCTTTTTTGCACCTCACTGCAGAGACCTTGCCGCAATTGTAATTGCACATTTTTTTTAGATAATGTGGCCAGATGCTCTCTGAGCAAACCTTGAAGTCTGTTGTTGCAAGGCAATAGGTATTTTAATTTTAACTTAATACCAGTGTGACTGCTCAGAATGAGACAATGTCACCGTCCGGCAAATCCCTCAGGGTTTATCTACCACAGACAGATTTGGAGTGAGTTTTGCTGAGCAGGTGACCATCCCAATAAATCTGAGCGTTTCTTGGGTTTTTTTATATTTTTATTAACGCTCACCCAGTGCTTGGCCCTCAGGCTATCATCTCATTCCAGTCAAGTTCATGCTAAAGATTCCCATCTTCTGTCAATCTCAGGAGAAGTGAGATGACACTAATAAATATCCTTGCAATGCTGTGAGTCTCTGGTGCTGTCTGTATCCTCCCTGGCATTGCAGGCTGTTCAGAGCAAGGCTGGCTTTATTTCTCTCTCGTACATCACTGATTTGCTACACTGTCAGAGTTCAACAATAGCAGTAATAATTAACCATTTACTCTGAGTCAGGCACTGGGTCTTGTTTGCTCTTTCTGTGTATAAGATGGAAAACGCTTGCAAAGATCAGATTCTGATGTTCCTCAGCTTAGTGTTAAGTGTCTTGACTCTGCAAAAATGCTCAGAGTCTTTCATTTTGCTCTTTAAGCTCATTAGTCCAAATTAAAAACAGCATTCATTCTAATTTCAGCTTCTTGAAATCCCTCCAAGATCAGTGCTATTATTCTTTCAAACTCCTTGGGAGCAGAACTAACAGCAAAAGACATTCACTTACATTCCTGATGTCCAAACAGTTTAATAAAAGCCACTAGCTTCAACTTAGGGATCCTGTCATCCACCTTGCCAAAGTGCACATTGGGCTTCTCCTGAAAGCTTCACTCCCATTTTTGTAATGTCCTCACTGCCTGCTGCTCACTCTTAAGGCTTTCTGTGAATCATGTAGATGAATGCCCTTTGGAATTTCTTTACGCCCTCTGAATTAATCGGGGGTGCATGTGGCCTTGTCTTTTCAATAGCACATGATTTCTAAATTTTGACATGTGTGGGTTTAAGTTGAGCTTGTAGGGAGAATGGATTTCTCTTGGTCACTGGACTGAGCCATCTGTCCTCATGTGGATGGCACCGTCCGGAGACGACTGCAGGGAGCTTGACCAAGATGCTGTTGCACTGTATCTCTGTCAGACAGCAAAGCAAGGTCTTTGCATCCCTTATGTCTTGCAAGTCCGGGGTTGCAAGCAGGATCTCGGAGAAGCTTCAGGTTCAGGTGTGAATGTAGTCTTGCATGCAACTCTTCCTCCACCACAGAAAACACCTCTCATCTTACCAGGAATTTATCTCTTGAAATGGCCCATCAATCCACATGCTGGCTGGGTCATGCAACCCCAGTTTACAGCAGAGGAAGTTAGTGAGTCATGCAGGGTTTACAGTCTTTTCCTAAGGGGTTTTCAGCTTCATTTCATGAACTAATAAAGTGGGCAATGAGGGAGGAGGAGATGTAGCAGGAGGAAAGCTGTGTTCACGATCAGCCCTTAGCAGGCAGGCAGTTTAGAAGAGACGCCCCAACAAAGGCTGAGGGGAAATCCGAAGTGTCTGTTCAGTGTTTGCTGATGCTGTTCTGCATCAAACTCCCTCATGGAGGGCCCCAGAAAGCCAGGGATGCCTTGCCAAGCTAAACCTTCCTTTCCTCTCTCCACAGAAGCTCAGGAGCCCAGCTAAGGGTGCTGGCACTGTCCAGCCTGGGCAGCACACCTGGAGACACTGCAAGTCAGCAGTCAGTACACTACCGTGAGATTTGAGAATAATTTCCTGGATGCCCACACATACAGCCTGCAGATCCCACCGCGCAGAGCCCCTCCCTGAGAATGCTCCATTGCTCCGGGGCTTTTCATACCAGCTCAGCAGGCAGCTGCTCGGTCTCCATCCACAAACTGATTCCTCACCCCCTCCTGCTCTTACTAGAGGCATTCTGAAAGGTTGTCTTCCGACCACACTCCACCTTACCCTCAAGGAGAGCAGTGAGGGTTGACCTGGGGAAAGGGGTAGATCTGACCATGGCTCTACAGCCTTGAGCAGCTCTTGAGGAACTGGAGGAGGAGGCAAGCAGCAGAGAAGGTGCTGGAAGACCATCTACATTTATTTCCAGCTCGATGCAGCCACACAAGAGCAGTGAGAGCAGGGGGTGAATGGCAAGAAGGTCTTTAGCTTGTCAAGACGCAACAGGGAAGGTAATTTAGAGAGCACTGTCTAAAGCCACGTCTGCCTCCAAGTCTTGTGTAGTCTTTGGAGAGCTCAAGATGGAAATTATGAGTCTAGGAAGATATAGATGTGGTTAATACCTATTTTACATGTACAGTCTATAATATGTTGCCATAGTCTTGAAAATGTTGTGACTTGGAAGCCATAAAAGCTGGAAAGAACATGCTAATTGAGAACACAGTCAGACTATAAATCCAGAGAAGATACCGGGGCTGGAAGGAGAGAAACCCAGTCCCAGGGAAAAAGGGAGGGGGAAGAACTCAGCTAGAGAGCCAGGAAAGAAATTAAAGAGAAAGGGGAAAGAGGGAGAAAGCAGGACTTCTCCATTCCCCAAGGCTGGTTTTGCCTCAGGTAACACTCCAGGTAGATATTAGGAAATCAAAGGAATTGATTCAAATGGAAGTGCCATTAGAAGAGAGAATTTAGAACAAATTGGCAGCATGAATAGAAACTAATTGCCAGAACCAGGGAGATTCACACAAAAATTGTACAGAAAGAAAAGATGACATCTCCCATCTACTAACATCTATGAATACATAACCCATAGCTTAAAATGGCCTCTGTAGGAAAGTAAGAGAAGGTATTAAATGTGACATTAGGGGTTTTGTGGGTTTTGTGGGTTTTTGTTTGTTTGTTTGTTTGGGTTTTTTAGGTATTATATGGGATGTAGAGTCTTAAGGAGCAGTGGGTCAGACATCTGTGTCAACAAATAGGTGGAAATTGTAACAAAGAATAGAGCTATTGGGTAAATGAATAAATTGGATATAATAGGAGAAAGTTGCTTCAGTTTCTGTGGAAGGAAATCACGCATCAGAAATCCATTAAGGTTCACTGAAGGGACGAGTATGTGCACAGGGGTGATCTGGTCAATATAATGTTAGGATATTCAAAATGCTTTTGGGCAATGTCCCTCACCAGAGACACATGGGGAAATTAACTTGTTATGGGTCAAAAAGGAAATTCCTCTCATGGTAAATTCTCCTGGTCAAAAAATAGGAGAGAGAGGGTACAAAAAATTAGTGATTTTCACAGGTGGAAGGGAGTTGGCCCATAAAGTCAAATGAGGAGCTGGGCTGCGGTGTTCAGTATAGGCATAAATGCTCTGGGAAGGCAGGAAGCAGTGAGATTGCAGAACTCACCGACAGCATAAAATTAATTTGGGCAGGCAAACAAAATCTGACTGTGAGGAGCTGCCAAATGTTGTCTTGGGACTGAGGGCCTGGGCCAGGAAATGATCTGGTGACATTTGACATCAGTAGAAAGTAATGTGCATTGGAGACAAAACTGTCTCACCTGTAAATGCAGAGCACAGGGAAGGGACCTTGGAGTTACAGCACTGCTTCCAGTAAAAGGATCACGGTGGTGGCAGGAAAATAAAGCCAGTGATGAGCGTCGTCATGAAAGAAATGCAAAGCAATATGTACAACTTCTGTTTACTTCTTTATAAATTAAAGAGCCAGCTTTGAAGGGTTGAATGGGGTGGAGAACACACTTGTGGCATGGGAAAGGCAAGCAGCAATTATTACATAAAAGTCAGAGTTTTAGAGCAAAGATTTAAAATAGTATATAGCATAAGCAGAACTGACCCAGGATCTGGCGCATTGGTGAGAGGCGGCATCCCCACGCTCAGCTTGGACCTACCTTTTGCTGCGGGAGTATGCCGTGAAGCAGTTGACTGCCTCAAAGAAGGACACAAACTCTCAGCTTTCAGCGAGTTTGACCTCTAATTTGAGTCAAAAAATACAATCATCTCATGCATATCTTGCAAAAGTAATTTATCTTCATCGTTTTGGAAAGGTTGCCAGCTCCTGTATCATGTCTGTCTAACTCTTGGGAAGGCTTGCAGATACCTTCACTACAGGTTGAACCCCAAATTTATACAGGGGAAACTGGAAAGGGTGTAAGTCTATTCACAGGAAACAGCCCTCTCCTCTCCCATGGGCTCGTCTGGCAAACTCCAGCAGTTTGCAACTTTCCCAACATTTTTAGCTGCATTTGAATTCTCACTTTCAACAAGAGGATAAATTCATGGCTTTAGTTTCCTGTGTGACCGAAGAGGATGTCTCGGAGGGACCCAACGCAGTTCCATTGCTGGTGGCACTGCCCTCGCTGCAGCAGCCACAGTGAGGCTGATGCATTCGCTCCCAAGCCCCCAGCACTGCCCGCGTTGATCAGGCAGCCCGTGCTGGCAGGCCAACGGGGAAAGCTCCCCTGAGAGAGCTACTCTTGCATCGAGGAGGCTGAAAGCAGATCAGCACCTAAAGATCACACGAGCAGAACGTGGCGATGCCGGCTCAGGCCAAAGATTCACGTAGCTGGAAGGTCAGCCTCCAGACGGGCATTAGGGGATGTGCAGGGGAAGGATGTAAGAAAAGACGGAGGTTTAGAGAGGTCCTTCTCCTCTCAGCCCTGCCCCAGCATCCCACAAACAGTGTTTCAGGAGCTTTTGGAGCTGGAAGTTACCCCTGGATCATCATATTCAGTGCTGTGGCTTTGTCTAATCTCTTTTCAGATCTACTTATGGTTTTAGCCCCTGTCACCTCCTAGGGCAACCAGTTCCAGGTTTTAATTATGCGCTGGATAAATTGGTATGCTCGGGCTGCTGCCCTTCCAGCACACCGGGCCCAGTGTTCTCAATAGCTGTTCCCGGTCCTTTTCTCATGCTTGTCTTCTCCGGTGTCCTCCTTCCACGTGCTCATTTTAGGCTCCTTTCGTACCTTTGCCAGGACAAACCCTTTGCAGGTCCCACCTCTGTGGAACAGAGGAGGAGAGTGGGAAAACACCTATAGCTGCTGGTCTGTGGAAGCAGCAGTGATGTTCTCAACACTTTTTCTAATGTTCTCCTAAGCCCCTTGCTTCTGAGGGGCTGTTTTACCCCATCCTAGGGGGATATTTTAAGAGCACCCTCCACATTGACTCCTGGGTCTCCTTCTTGACAGCTGTGTGCTACCTGTGCACTGGAGAACTGGTCTTTCTCATAAGCCTGGACCTTTGGTGAGTCTTCAGAGTTTATCCTCTGTTAACTCACCTCAGCAAAGTAGTTCAGCACACTGTGTCAGCCCCATTTCCAGACTGTGCAGATTCTGGCTGTCTCAGACTTGGTGTGAGCCCACCTGGATGCCACTTTGGAAGCCCTGTGCAGTTGTTTTGCAGTCTATTTACTTGGCTGTCATATCCTTTGCTTGCACCATGTGCAGTTTCTGAGTTGTGCTGTTTCGTGGACTGACTATTTTATAGAAGTGAGTGAATATTGCATGTAGCTCTACAACCACCCAGAAGTAACCCAGAGCTGGAGTGTGCCCAGTGGCAGGGTGAAACTGTGGCATCTACCCTAGGGCAGAGCCTGCACTCTTTTCCTTCTGCTCATGCAAACTGGATCATGCTGGATCAGCCGGGATGGCGCTTCCCTCCGCCTTGTGTCAGCACTGCGAGATGCAGTAATGGCTATTGGCAACAACACTTGCCTGCCTGCCTCTCATTTCCGTGCACTGGTCTCACCGGGGACTGCCTGCAGACCCTCTCCCAGGCTCTCTGAGTGACCTTCTGCATGCCCTGTGCTGCCCGAGCAGTCCCAGCTCTCCCATTGACCGCTGTGCCCCTTGGCACAGCGGCACCCCAAGCCGATGGCAGCTCTGCTTTGACTAACATTCTTGCTGGCAAAAGAAAAATAATATTGGAGCTTGAGAAAAGCCTGGTCCTTATAGCTGCAGGGCATCTGTGTTGCAATAGCATTTTCTTCATGCTAAATTAATCTGCCTGTAAATTCAGTGCTATTGATTTGGGAAAAATGATGCTTTTGGTCCTCACCCCGCTTCCCCTCTTAAACCCCAAGTGCCGTGGAACAGCGAGGTGCCGAGGTGCCAGGCATGGGGTGGATGCAGCCAGAGACGACCTGCTCTGCAGCAATGCTGTCCTGGCAGAGGCCAGGCGGACTAATAGGAAATGCTGTCAGAATGAGAATGGGGACCCTGTACCCCACTTTAATGCTGGTAAGGCATGGAGGTTCCAAACATCCACAGCCGAGGTCCCTCGAGTACCAGGGAAAGGGCTGAACACTTACCAGGGGTCTGCAGGGAGGCTGCCACTCACATGGGTTCCTCCCCATTTCCAGGCACCAAATTGCATTTACAAGAAGAAAAATATACATTAAATAACTCTTGGATGTCGGAGTAAGCAACTGCTGTGGGGGATGTGGGAGAGAGAAGGAGATACAGCTGGTCGGTCCAGGAGCAAGGAGAGGGGAGGGTGATGAGTTGGTAAGGGTCTGGGGGGGACACTGGGGTGGAGGAGGTTTAGAGCAAGGGCAGATCTCCTGGGATGAATGTGTTCTGTGACAGTGGCTGACAATCAATAGCCTGTAGCAGAGGATGCCTCCTTGGAAGGCTCTGGTTTAGGGTGTTTTGTACACATGCCACAGGAAGAACAGGATGTAAACATTCAGCATCTCAGATTATAAATCTCAGCAAGGCATGATGGGTCTGGAAGGTCATCTGGCACCGCCGCCATCCCCCAGCAAAGGCTTCAGGGCAGAGGCAGGGGTGAGTGGCTGGGATGCTCCACACGTGCCTCCAGCCTGTTCTCCATGCCAGCTCTGAACAGGAAACAACAGTCATGCTAGAACTGTCCCAGGGGAAAGTGAGTCTGATGGGGCTGA
Source organism: Rhynochetos jubatus (assembly GCA_027574665.1). NCBI lineage: Eukaryota > Metazoa > Chordata > Aves > Eurypygiformes > Rhynochetidae > Rhynochetos > Rhynochetos jubatus. The sequence goes on from CM050662.1 coordinate 3,424,342, forward strand.
ATATATGGACAAATCCCAGCAAGTATCTGCCGTCTTTCTCTGGTGGATAATGACATGTCCTCTGAGTCCTCCAGCGATGATCCCAGGAAAGCCAAGCCTTTGAGAGCCAGGCTGAGCTTGTCCTCGGGATCCTGCTGTAAATTCCCACAGTGCCATTTATCCAAGCATGCTTCAGGAAGCAATTGGAGATTCCCACAGGCAGCAGCGCTGCTCCACCACAGCCTGCATCTGTGTCCTGAGGCAGGGGCAGGCCAAGGCAGGGGCCTGCTCACACAGATGTGCGGGAGAGCACCTCCTGATTCATTGCTTCCTGCCACACACTTGTGCAGACGTGGAGCAGGTGAATCCTCCTGCTCCCCTGTTCCTCCCTTGCCACGTTCAGGCGGGCAGTGTTGGCAGTTCAGCCCTCCTAGCAATGCGTCAGGAGGTTTTATTTTTCCCTGGTGGCTTTTGTGTTTCATTTCTGGTTGATACTCTTTATTGGGAGCTATGCAGGCAAACGCAGCATCTGATTTTCCACCTCTGTAACACCTATGGGGTTGAAGGGAAGGCAGTGGAGGGAAACCTGTGTGGAGGTGAACAGGCTCCCTACCTGGCATGCTGCATTTTCTTGTGAGGGTTTGCCATTGTTTAAGAGAAAATTTGAAAAGTAATAATCACGGCAAAGTGGAGGGAGAGGCCTCTGGAGGCAGTTCAGCAGCTGAGAGGGAGCCTGGGAGATCTGCATGAACAAGACCATGGGAGGGAGGAGCAGGAGAAACAAAGAGGGAGGGTGAGATGGAGAGGAGCAAGTGAAAGAGGCCACCTGGGATGGGACCACAACAGGTAGATGAGGTCTGCAGTGCCATCCATGGCTTCGGTCCAGGTGAGGACTGACAGGATATGGGCAGGGTCTCTGGGAGAGACCAGCAGCCTGACTGCAAAGGGGAGACATGTCCCACAGTGCTGGAGCACCTCGTGCTTCCTCCTCGGTCACTCTTTGCAGGCTGAGCGGGGCAGACGGGGCAGCTCTGTGGTCTGTTTGGCATTCCCCCACCCCGCATACAGCCCCGTCCAGGGCACCAGCAGCACTGCCACTGCTTCTGGACCCCTGCAAAGGTCCTTCCCGCACAATCAACTCCCCATCCTTTGCTTGTGGAATAGCATCTGCTTGGGGTGCCTCGAGGGTGAGCTGCTCACCTGTGCATCAAAGGCTCGACTCTGACATGCATCTGGAGCGCAGGGAAATGAGTAGCACCACAGTTCACAACCCCACATTGAGGCACATCCCCCTCCTCCAGCACAGCCCATGTCCAAGGCAAAGGGCTCCCGAGACGAAATGCAAGGGGTAGGAAGGAGGGAGGGGTGCCTTCCTGTGCAGACCCTTCCTCTGGCCCTTGGCTATTGTGCTGCTTCCTTCCTCCTCCCCAAGGGCTGCGAAGGAGCTGGGCTTTATCAGGGCACTGCATCGGACCAGGTAATCCAGGCCACAGCTGCTTCCTGCTTCGCCTGGGACATTGCTCCACGGGCAGGAGGGAAGGAGATGAATAAGATGCTCTGCCGCTGAGAAACCCCGGTGAGGAACAGTGTGTGATTTCACTCCCCCACACCAGCCAGAGTACAAATCCTCCTTCCTGGGGCTTCCTGCTGCCTCTCTCCCACCCTGCTCACATCAGTTATACCAAACAGGGAGCAGTCTGCTAAAACCCTGCTAATAGACTTCAGCAGAAGGGCAATGCTGGGTCTAATTAACTGCCTGACAGCTCCTCCGTATTGGACATGCACAAGCCCCTTGTGCACAAGGTGTGCAATGTGCTCTCCCTGCCTGCCTGGGGCTGCCTGCACTGCTGTGGTTCACGGCACTGCAGAGAGGGTGGGTGGGTGTGATGGAGACCCCACGGCTGGCAGGGACTGGTAGATTTGGAAGCAAGGTGAAGCTGTACCAAGGCTCAGGTGGGTACCCGCAGCTGATAGCTGGATGGAGAAGGGAGTTTAGCCCTGGCCTTCTGCTGTGGGAGATGGTCCCGGGAACAGAGCCTGGAATTGGGGATGTGACCCAAAAATGAGGTTTCTGGGGCCTGGGTAGTCCCATGCAACAGGCCAGGATGATTAAGAGGAAGGGGAGCCAAGAGCCAGAGCTGCCTGCAACACTGATGCTGTTTGAGAAGGGACCCCAGATGATCAAACAGGCTGAAGGCTGAGGGCAGGCTGCCTCTTCCCTTCTCATCCAGGCTCTGCATACAGAGGTGTGCAAAAGAAAAGGGAAGATCCCCAGCACAAGGAAAAGCAGAACACAGTGTGTTGGCTTGACTAAAAATAATCTGGGTATAACATTGGCTTGGCTCCATCCAAATGACCATACTGCCAGAAGAACAGGAGTGCAGGCACCCCAGTGCACATCCCAGGCAGGGGAAGGACAGGGGGAGCAGTGAAGCAAAATCTCCAGCTGCAGAAGCAACTGCAGCAGTGCTGGTGGGACATGCCCATGAGCCACTGGTTTTCTCCCCCACCAGAGCTTCCCACAGCCAGCCCCTGAGGTAAGGTAAAAGCCATTGCTTTCTGGTGGGCTCACAGAAGAGCCAGGTTGCCTCCAGATCCACAAAGGTTAGGCAGGAATAGCAATTTTATTGCACAAAAAAGCCGAAAAGTCAGTTGTTAGCCTGCACCAGATTCAAAATGGAGTCTTTCAAGATGTTTCTAAAAGAAATGAGGCATCACAAATAGTCCAGCATCCAGGTCATTCCTCCATGGGAGAGGTAAGTCTGTGGCCCGTCCAACCCAGTACCCCAGTCATTGGGCAGTGAGGTCCCTCTCAGAGACTCTCTTACTGCAGTGCTTCTGTTCTATAGAAATAAATAAGCCCTCTCCAGGTTAGAGAGGGACAGGCGACTCCCCAAGATAGGTTGAACTGCCATGTCCCCGTTTCGGCTGACAGCTTAGGCCACCAGCATGGTGCTCTTCCAGAATCTTCATTCCCAAACCGCGGAATCCACCCTCAGTCAGAAAACGCATGTCAGTGCTAAAAGCCTTTACAGAAATTCTTGGGAGAAAAATTTGTCAAGTCAGACTGAGCACAAAACACAACAACCATCTTGGAAATTGTCTGTGCACAACATGGCTGGAGCCAGAAATGTTAGTGGGAAGACCATCCCACTAACTTTCGTTGGTCTTGGTTTACAGGAGCTGCTGTCACCACTCCTGGATCCTCCTGTGAAACTGCCCTGAGTAGCATCCACAAGAGAGCCTGCGTATGTCCACCTATGGGCTCCATTTTGGTGAACTGATTTTTTTCCAATGTGAAATGGTTGCGCTGAAAGCTCCATGCAGATGAATGCAGATGTGCATCCAGCTTCATGTAGCTCTCCCGTGCAGACTTTAGCTCGGGTGCCTTCATATCACACAGCAGTTCTTGCACAAAACACGGGCCCGGTTGCATGTTGTTTAATTTTATCCCATGCCTGATGGATCAGTGCACAGGTTCAGTGTTGTCAGATGATTTTTTACCAGTTCCTTCATGTAGCAATTTTTTTTGTAGTCTTTGAAGCAGGTGAACACCTCCCTCTGTGACTGAACATGTGCAGGCTGTAGATGTGGTTGCAGGTTTGTTCTCAGGGAGAGATCCAATTGGACGGTAATAGATTATGCTGTCTGCTGCAGGACTGTTCACCAGTGCTGTCATTCATGCAGGAGCTCCTCCAGCTGCCTGCACCCCTTGCTGCTGCTCTGGGGATGTCCAGCTGGGCAGATGAGGATGGTATCCTGGAGGTGTCCAGGGCTGCATGTCAGCACCTCCACTGCGTCTGAGCCAGGGTACAGTGTTTCCTGTCTTGGACTAGGCTAAGTCTTCCCTTCGCTCCCACATTGTGTCGGGAGCACCAGAAGCAATCAGCGCTGTGTGTAAATGTCATTGTTTTCCAAGGATACTGTTTTGTTCAGGGGTCAGGTTTCCGGGTCAAGTTCCTCTGGGAAGGTTGAGCTTTGCATCCCTTTGTCTGGTTACCTTCTTCCTAGAAGGACTGGGGGAGCTGGTGCAATGTATTATTTTTTTTTTCCCCTCCATTCCTTGTTCCCTGACTCTGTTTTCCTACAGGACCTGCAGCCCTGTGGGGTGTTGGGGTAACATATGGGACTCCCTTTGCTGTGTGTTGGAAGGAGCTCTTCCTTTTCCCCAGCTGTGGCTATATCGAAGCAATTGTTTTCCATTCTTACTCTTGTTTTGGGTTCCTTCCCACCCTATTGCCATGGGCTAAAGAATTCTTTTGCCGCCCTTGTGAAACTTTTGTGGCCGTGTTAATATTGTTTGAACTATTGCCATAATGTTTGTTTAAAAACATATTAATTAGGTTTTCAGTAATTGGGGTTTTCAGGGTTTTTTATATTGTTCTGCTGGTGTAATTTGTTCTATTGATCTTCCTCAAGATATAACTTGGAGCTAATCTGCAGCAGAGCTGCAGCGCGCAGCTCGCTGTTGCTGTTCGGCATGATTTGTTTATGTGCTGGGCTGATGGCCCGTGGTCTGATGAGCATGGCCACGTTCTGATTCCCAGCCCATTCCCATCACTGCAAACCAAACACATCTCGGCAACTGATCACTCTTTCCACCTCCCCAGCCCTGGTGAGATTCATGGTTGCCTTCATGCAGGATCCAGGGCTGTGGCTAGTAGTGTCTGCGGGCATGTGGGGTGTCTCCAAGGGACGCTGCCATCGGCTCCCACCCTCATCAGCTTTGCTAGCACAGACCCAGAGACACTGTGGCTGTGTCTCCTGCTGTGGCGCAGCTCAGTGATGGGTTTCCATGGTAACCCCAAGGCTCATTCCCCGACTCCAGGTTTTTCAAAAGCGAAAATTTTTGTTTCCATCAAAAGAGCCTTTCTGCCAGGAGACCCAGCGCCACCTCCCCCAACCAGCATCGAGGCTGCCAGCTAATGAGCCCAGCCTTGGGATCTGGGTGCCTCCAACCTGTCCTCCAGTAAGCTGTTTCCACCGGCAATCTGCCCTCATCCTGCGATGGATGTCCTCACCCCTCACTGAAGGATTGAGCTTGCATGCTGCAGGCTGGGCTCATTGTGAGCCTCTCACTCCCTCCATGGTCAAAGAGATGCTTTCCCCAGCATCCTCCCACTGTCTGGAGCCCATCCTCTCACCCACGCATGGGGCAGCCTCCTCATTTGGCCCTTGCTGGGCCTGTCTGGCTGAGTAACCCCCCTTTGCCCACATGTCCCTCTTCAGCAGGACCAGGGTGGGATGATGGTGCAGCCCCCAGCCACCTTGCCACCACTCCTGCCAGCAGCATCTGCTCTTTGGATCCCTCCAGTGCATCTTCATCGCTGTCCCAGCACACCTGGCAGTTGCACGAGATGATTGGGTAGAGACGTGACCGTTTTTCTGCCAGCAGACACAATACATTCCCAAACAATAGTCATTCATTGCACAACTCATCCCTACATTTAACAGAATTTTACAGTCAGAATAAATCTCAGGGTCTCAATAAATCTTGTTGCTGAGATAAGGAATCTGCATCCAGAGCTTTGTGTTGACTAAATCTTGCCCAGCTCCGGGACACATGAGGAGCATTCTGTATTTCACACCTGCTTTGGAGCCCGTTGGGAGATTTATGAGATTGAGAAGTGAAACAAATGCACTTTGCAAAGACTCCGTGTTTCCTACCCCGCAGTCAGGCACCCCCAATTGTCAGGCAGATGGAAAATGAGATTTCCCAGATCAGCTGGCAAGGTTTTGCAGGGTTGAGATGGGGGAAAACTCCCTGGTTTTTGCAACATTTGGGACAGTGCTGCCACGTTTGCATTCTGCAGCAAAAGTGCAAGCAAAATCTGAGTGGACAGGTCTGCTTCTCCACGGTGTCCTTAGGGTTTCTCTTTGTGGTGTCCAGTCTCACCATGGCAATTGCTGTGGATCCAGGGGTTGCTGGCAGATGATGGGGACCACCAGGACTTTTGGCATGTGAGCCGTTTTGTGAAGCCATTAGTTCATCCTTCTGGCTTGTCTTATTAGTGAAACATCTAGGACTGTCCTCTCTTAAATGGGCACCAGTACATCACAGAGTCGACTGCACAGAGGGGGAGATCTCTGGAAAAGAAAACACTCCTTCCCACAGATTAACAATAGTACTAACAAAACAAAAACAAAAGCCAAACAGAAAAAGGAGCAAGGGAGCTGCTGTCTGTGGCAAGAGGCGTGGAAGTGTTTTGAGCTCCTCATCTCTGCTACGGCATCCTTGCAGCTGTGGGTCTCAGCCTGCACTCCCAAGGGAGCAGCAATATGGGAAGGCCTGGAAAGGTTTCATGGGACAATCCCGGATGCTGCTACCTGCTGCGGAAGAAAATGCATCGTACGCATGCCCCATCTAAGGGTTTGCAATTCCAACAATGCTGTGGTTTGTTCTGTGGCTGAGAAGACATTCTAATTTCCTACTTTTTTCCCAGCCCAATATCTCCCATTTGGATGGAGCAAATGACTGGAAATTTGAGCCCTTCCACAAATCTCTTACTGGTGAAGACCTGAACTGACCCATGTGCTGGGTATGCTTGTAGGTAAACATGTACTCTTGGAAAATGGTGGTGGTGGTGGATGGGGAAGGATGGAGAGGTGTCCAGAGGGTGGGGATGGTTCTCTGTTGCTCCAGCTTCACTCTTCTGATGGTCCAGTTGCTGCCAGGGAAAGAATGTAGGACAAAAGACTGAGCAGCTGGCAAGGAAGAGGAAAAAGGGAAAGTAACTGAATCCAGGAAACTCTGGGAAGGTGAAGGGAGGGTGGGACACACCCCACTGACCCCAGAGGCATGACCAGAATTTCTGGTTCAGGTTGGACATGGGTAAAAATCAGATGCCTGTACAGAACCTGAATAACAGTCCAACCAGCACTGCGTCTGAGCCATGGTGCAGGAGGACTTCTCCTCGTGCAAGCCCTAGGGAAAGGGGGCATGTTTCTACACATGTACCACATGCATGTACCTGTGGGTGCAAGAAACCATGGGAAGGGTAGAAGTGCCCAGTGTATCAGCTAGGAAGCTTGAGACAGGTCCTCTCTGCTTAGGGACATGGGATTCTGAGCATTTTTTGAAATCGGATTACAACCAAGAAATACGACTTTTTAATCCATTTTCCCCTTAACAAAAATAAGACTCAGTGAGCTGCTCAGGTCAGAAGAAAGCACTAATCTCTACAGTAACCCCGTGCTGAGGTCTGGCGGTTCTGGACTGCCTGGCAGTGTCTGGAAGTTTCCTGTTGTCTGCAGCAGTGGGAAGGTAAAAGCCAGGTGAATGGGACAAGGCTGCAGCAGTGAAAGGACAAGACCCTGCAGGGTCCCGATCCTCTCATGCAGCCACCTGGGAGGTAGCTGGGCAGTGGGCATGGACATGGACTGAGTTTCTGAGCTTCCCCTCCCACTTTGGAGTGAACTAAGTGCTGATGTGCATTAACCTGTAGCACTGCGGTGATCCTGGGTCTTCTGTTCCTCCTGGGTCACCTGTTCCTCCTGGAGCATAGGACGGGGTGATGCTCTGCAGCTCCTTATGCTGATGGGATGGTTGGGAACACCTGAAAGCCAGCCACAGGGAGCATTGCTGTGTAGAGCTGTGGCAGGGATGTAGACAGTATGACTTGAAGCACCCCTCTGCCTGGGCTGTGGCTGGAGACTAGCGGCTGAGCTGGGCACGGAGCAGGATGGTGCTTCTCCTTTGCCCCCCATGGGAGCTGCAGCTCCTTCTGAGCTTGTCCTGATGGGGCAACGATAATTTTCTCTGCTTTTTACTGTAGAAACCTGACCCTGACAGACACTGAATCCAGGTAAGAGGCTCCAAGGTCTTATTTCAATCCTCCTTCTTCACTCTCTGCCACCTCCACTATCTGATGCCATGCAAATGTTCCCAGGCTCCATGAATCCTTTGCCTTTCTCAGTCCCATCTCCGATTTCCCTGGTGCATCAGAAAAGCAGAGACCGGCTTTCCTGACTTCCCTGCTGTGCATTCATTTTGACCTCTGAAGGGGAAATGCAAAGTCTGGAGACAACATGGGGATTAAAAATCCCCACAGGTTCAAGGGCAGATGGAGGGTTAAACAACACAGTAGTGATGCCTGTCCCGGTAAGTCCCTGAGCTAGAGACTATGGGAGGATGGGGCTTGATTAGGGAGGAACATTCCTGGTCTTTTTTTCCCCTTCCCTGTCATTTGCTCTGGGCTCTGTTGGAGAGAGGTACTGTGCCACCCAGCCTGTCTGTGTCCTACTCAGCAGCACCACCAAAGGGAGATCCCAAAAATGTTCTGTGCTGGAAGGAAGAAGCAAATGAACTGTGAGGGCATGCATCAGCCCCAAACCATGTTTGCCAGCCTGGCGCTGCTGCAGTGACAGGACCCAGCACCTACCAGGGCCATTCATCAGGACCTGCTTAAACAGCCCTTCACCTCCCGTCTCTGTCCCCGCTTTGCCTCAGCTGCCAGTCAGTGATGCCAGCACAATTGTAGGGAACACTAAAATTACTGGGTGTTTTTAATTTTTTTTACCTCAAATCAATGCAGAGCAATGATCACTCCAGCTAGAGATTGTCCAAGAGCACGTGCTGCTGCCCATGCTGCCTCTATGCACTCAGAGCATTGAAGGCCAGACAGGACATCCTGGTGTTGCCACTTCCCTCAACCAGATTTTGTTTTAATTAAACCACTTCTTTTTCTGCAGAAAAAAGAGCTCCTATGCTAGGAAATAGAAATTGGCACAGCCCTGGGGCATGGTGGTTAATTGCCCTCTAGACCTCCACTTCTATTCTGAATTTGCCAATGTACTATTTCTGGCTCTGGATCTCTTTCTGATTTGGTTCCTAGACCAATAATCAGTTTTATTCCCTAGCAAGCTCTAACAGACTGAACAAGTTACCCTTTCACCTCCATTTTTTTCAAGCTGATCATCCAAATTCAGCATTTACCTGCAGGAACTTCAGCTACATTCACTTGGTTGGGTGAAGCTGTGCCGAGCAGCCAGAGGAGATGGGGGAGTTTGGCAGCACTGCTGCTGTGTTGGGAGGGGGGCTGTCACCATTTCAGCAGTGGTGCAAGGACTGGATGCAAGCAGCATGCCCAGCCAAGGTGCCCAGGACATGTGCAGGGTGGGCAGAGGTGCTTCCTCTGCTGGCATCCCAGCAGCAAGGCTGGCTGAACCAGGCTGGTGGTGCACACCAAAGGCGAGGGTTCTGTGGCTGTGTGGTTTGACCCAGACTTGCGTTCTGCCTTTACAAAGTGCAGGATTTGGCGGCGGTGAGCATGGGCTCCCTTCCCAAAGCTTTTTGTAAGGGCAGATGGCTCGGAGGCAGGAGGCACAAGTGTCAGCACACGCTCGATGGAGTGATGGTTGGGGGGAAGGCAAAGCTGGAGGAGGCTTCAGGGCAGAGATGAGCTCCCATTGCATCTGCCACTGGAATCCCCTCCTGCCCTCCTACAGACCCTGCAGTGCTGACCTTTTCTTGCTCTTAGACTTGTCAACATGACCCGTTAACTGAACTAGGAATGATTTCCTGCTGATGTATGAAAGGTTCTTGGGAATGTCATTTTTTCCTCTTGTTTATTTTTTATTTTTCAACCAGCAATTAACTGAATTTCAGTAAATACTTCCATTTATGTGAGCTGTGTGCTGCTGGTTCACCTGTCAGAGCCAATTTGACCTGTATTGTGTTTGAATACATGATCATATTTCTGTCAAATTTGCAACAGCAAACAACATGCTATTTATTCCAACTTCACCCTGGCTACACACCGGCTGTAAAAGGGCAGGCAAGTTTGCTGGGGAAAAGCAAATTCCACGGAACGCTTTGAACAGCTGAACCATCAGAGTGAGTTTGTACCCAATCAGGGCTCTGTGAGCAGCAGGGCTCTTGGCTCACGGTTAGGTGCTGACATCAGATGTGCCATCTTACCAAGACGTCTTACGTCAACAGCAACATCTCAACTGTGTAACTTCCTAGGTGCTGTTATACTGCAACATATGTACCACCAAAAGGTCTCCATGCACCAGGTGCAATGAAATTACAGTTTGTTAGCTTTATTGTAGTGCTTATGCATGAACAAAATTATCAAACAGATGTCAGGACAGGGAAAAGGCCCTTGGACAAAAAGCATCCATTCCTTCTTTCCCACAGAGGGGTCTCCAAACTCTGAGCTGCAAGGAGGATGTCCACCTTCCCAACAGCTCTGCTTTGGCAGAGCTCCAGGACAGCAAACATTTCTTGGACAGTCATCCCTCATTACCTGAGAGATCCTAAATGACTCTCTGAAAGCTCCAGCTTTCAGCAGACATCTCAGGAATTGCACAAAGCTTTGGAAATTCCCCATGGGTGTCTCACCTCCCCACACACCTTCACACATTGCACCACTCTGCTTGGTCTGACTCCCCCTCCTCCCTGGGGGGATAAGGAAGGCTGAGTCCTCCATCTCCGCCCCCCAAAGATCTGCAGATCTTGCGCTGTTCCAGCTCCCAACATCCTCCCTTTCTGATAGACTCTGCAGTGCGTGTCCCCTACCTTCCCCCACTTTGGGGGACAAGAAACCAGCCTCGATGGAGGGTGGTTGGAGCTGGCTGGAGATGCCCCAGAGAAGGAAGGAACTGTATTGCTCCACAGGCAATCCTTGAGTGGGGCTGGTCTTGGAGAGGGGGCTGTTACTGCACACTGGTGCATTGGAAAAACTGAGAGCCTGGGCAGTGCTGAGGCTAGGAGCCCAGCCAAGCACTTTTGGCAGAGATCCAACCAAAGAAGTCTGTCCCATTGGACAGCCCATCCTCCAGCTGTAGGAATGGCAGCAGGACTGTCAGGGATTTCCAGAGGGCAGTGCCAGGCCAAGGGCAGTGAGCCATCAGGTGAGGGACCCAATGGACATCTTGGCTGCCGAGAAGAGCAGGGAACAGATGCCTAGCCGGGCTGGAGACAGGGACAGGAGACCCAGGGGACACCGTGGAGTGTTGCCCAAAACCACTGAAAGCTGCTAGACTGAGAACAAGCCTAGAAGAAAGCATGAAGTCCCCTGGACAGTGGGCAGGACAAGGCATCTTTACAATCTCTTTTATTTTTATTCTCACTCCAGCAAAACAGAATTCTCACCATTTTTTATGGTTCTCTTGTGTTCTGCTAAAAGCTGGCTTTTAAATGCTCCAGGCACTTCTCCATCAAAGCTCTGGCCAGCCTGGAGCCCTGCCTGCTCTACCCAGTGCATGCAAACACAGGGTGTCAAGGCAGACACCCCAGCCTGGGGCATACTGTGGCATGGGTCAGGCCCCAGGGATTTTCTTTCCAGACAGGTCTATCAGCTGGCAATGATACATCATTCCTCCTTACTTTCTAATTCCTCCTCTGATGGATGCAGCCAGCCCTTCTCCAAACCTGACATTTATAGCACCAGTTTTCTCCGGGTATAAATATAACCTGAATGCGTTGGAGTAGCAGGAAAATCGTTTAAATGTTCCCTTTGACAGCAAGTTTGAAGATTGCTGACACTAAAACCACTTACTTATATTGTTCTGTATCATCCTGCACTCAGCCTTCAATCATCCTCATTACAGGTGTGGCAGGCACTTTGCACGGGGATGCATACATGAGCTCACCCTCTCCCGCCTGCTACCCAGCCCATGACACCTCCTACAAGCCCAGAGATCCTCATGTTCCCACTGAAATGAGGAGCAGAGCTCACAGCCACACAAACAGAGCAGCAGGCCTGTGTATGCCTGAGCCATTGCATATGCCCAAGTCGTGGGGTGGGCAGGCACACGTAGCTGTAACGCTGGCATGAGGGGCATGGATAAGAGGTGCACACAGACACACTTGGGCATGCTTGGACACCATGACCCTCTCTCCCTCAGTGCAAACTGGGGAGGCCAGCAGCTCTGGCAGGTTTTGGTATCCAAAGTCCTCAGCTATGTCTAAACTCCATTATTTGGGCAATGGCACTAACAGCATATGTATGTGACCGAACAGTTCAGATTTGGATTCAGTGTTCCTAACATGCAGACAGAGGATTTCCAAATCCTGATATGGTTCAGCATCCCTTGGCATGTCCCTGACATCTGACTGGATACCCACCTTATGGTCTTGTAGGAACATAGGAAAGGTGAAAGGCCCACTATGCAAGCATGAGAGCATCTGGGAATGGCCAAAAATTGGATACGGACCCATCTCCCCCCGCCGGCACTGGAAGCTGCAGGTGATTGCTGGCACACTACAAACAGCATTGCTTGCAGGGGGAGGGTGCTGCTCTGCCAGGGGTCTGGCCACCCTGCCTGCTCCTGGCTGAGGAGAAGGCCATGTTCACATGGACATGTGCAGTTCCACCACTGGATGCAAGCACACCCCTGTCACCAAGCTGCCAGTGACGGACCCCTGCAAGACGCCCTTGCCATGACAGAAATGGAAGCAGAACAACTCACTCCACAGAGATATTAAAACAGCCCTCAGGCATCTGGTTTCTAGGAGGAGGTTCCTACACTGCTCCCTCTCCCAGAGCCTGTCACTGCAAGGTGGTGGGAGGGGATGGGACACACATGATACTGCAGACATGGAAGAAGGAGCAGATAACTAACAGGCACCGTGACAGGTAGTAACACATTATGCTGTCGCACCAGCTCCTGCAGACATGAGCCAGTGATGAGACAAGTACAATGCTTTAAAAGCTGGGTAGAGAGATGAGCCCTCAGGTGCTGTGTATTCTTGTGACTGAGACAAAAGCCAGCCAGGGTATGATATGCAACGGGAATCTGAAGATCTTAAAGAAGATGAGGATAAGTGCATTTCCCTGCCCATCCACAATGGCTCCCTGGGCCAAATGAATGGGACCACAGCTCTCCCAGGGCTTATGAAGGATCAATGCTGAAGGATCTCAACCAGAGCTGTCCAGAGATAGGAACTACAAGAACAAAAACACTGCAGGAGAAGCGGTTCTAAAAGATACAGACATTAAAGAAAGAGATTGTGATGAAAAGGAGTGCCAAACGCGTGGTGACACAGCAAAGGAGATGAGCATTTCGTGGAAACTTTACAGCAAACTGCTCTGCAATTAAGTCTTCTTAGGACCAGATAGATGAGGCTGGGCTCTGCTTTCAGACATTTTTATGCTAGAGGTGCCCTGAAGAAATGTATTTTCCCCTTCTGAGTTCCAAGACAATGGAAAGGGATATAGTCCTGCCCTGACACAAGGCTCGGGTGAGCTCCTGACTGCGGGTGCAGCTGGCGCACGGGCTCTGCAGGCAGTGACCCACATGCAGGGCTGCTGGGGCAATGTCCTTGGAGCTGCGGTACTATTGATGCTGGTTCCCAAGGAGGAGATCGCTCAATGCATGCCCTTGTCTCTGGTGATGCCAGGTGATGTTCTCTCCTGTAAACATAAGGAGAGATGACATATGCTTTGCTTTCTGCTTGGCTGGCTCTAAAGCTCTCTGTGGTTAATCCTCTGCTGAGGTGACACACTGCGCATTGTGGGCCAGAATCAGAGGTGACACGAATGGTGGTGTAAGTGACATGTCGGTGAGTCGGGGTAAGCGAGTGGAAGGTGGTGTAAAACTCAGTGTTGCTGAGATGCCAGCGGGCAGGGAGAGGCTGGGAGCAGGACACCCAACCACCTGGAGAACAGGAGAAGGAAAGCAGTGCATACCTCTTGCCTGGCAGATGCCCACCAAAACCCTGCTGGGGTGTGAAATAGGTGGGGTGCTAGCATGCACTGCAGATCACATCCTTAGGGAGGAAGGTCCTGGGAACCTCTTGAGCCCCAGCATTTAAAATGGTGAGCTGAGATCCCATGGAGAGCTCTCCCACTGCAGCCTCTGTAAGGGAGGAGTGAGGAAGGCCAGTCTGGCGAATCCCTGGTGCCAACAGCCCTCTCTCCTGTCCCTCCATCCACCAGGTCCTACCACAACACTGCCACAAAAAGTGTCCGCTCAGTGAGGTCGTGGCAGCCTGTGTCAGCCAGCCCCCCTGAGGGCTCTCAGTTATTGACCCTGGCTTCAGTGGTTTCTCCTGATGCACGGTGTTTCAGACAAATCTGTCATATTGGTTTAAAACCAGCCAGACTTTGTGTTGTGGTTTCCTCAAAGTAAAAAACCTTGTAGGCTACATAACTTTACAGAGGAGTTTTCACACAGACCCTAGTTAGCATTCCTGATATCCTGCATGAGAACAGTATTCTCTCTAATGACATTTGTGTACTAATGTCTAGCCATGTTGCTGCTGGCCATTACCTTTTACAGTATTTTCCTTTCTTGATGGTAGCTCATGATAAACACTGCTGTAACCCATATTCTGGTCTCCCCATCTGCAACCAGAAAAATTCCCATCTTCTTTTAACGCAAGGATGCTTTCTCCACTCAAGCTTCAGGCATATTGTCATGGTACCACCTCTAAGCCCTCCTCTACAGAGCAGTGGCACCACACAGGAAAAAATCAGATATTGCTTATTCTTCTCCCTGGGAGGCAAAGCTGTCCACCCTCCACCCAGCACACTCTGCACCATCCTGGACATTGTTTTTCCCTGCTGTACTCTGGCGGATTTGCAGAGCAGGTCCTGGAACAAGCACTTCTTTCTGCCAAGCTTGAGGAGGCACCTCAAGAGAGGCAGCACTGCCTTCTCCCTGTTCTGTGGGGGTGCTGCTGCCTATGCACTCAGGCTGGACCAGCACTGCTCCACAGAGGAGATCACAGGTGCATCTCTGTGGTAACTAGAATAGGATCCAAGGATGCAAGAAGGAGCATCTGGGAACAGCTTGGGTGACCCGGACACTTTCAGGTGCCTGTCTAGGCTTTCAGGGTAATTTTTTCCCCCGTATAACTCATAAAATGAGATCTCACTCCTGCCAGAAAGAGGAGCCTCAGGACAGAGAGCTTCTCCCAAAGTCGAGTGGTCCATCAGGACAGGTGCAAAGCGCGAATGGCAGAGAGCCCAGCTGTATGCAGGCTTGCTAGCAGGGGTGAAGCATTTGGCATCATGGAGTTCTGCTGGAGAAGGAGAGTTTATAAATTTCAGGGCATTTGGGAAGTTGCACAAAGCTGCCCTTGCACTTCCCAGAGAGATCTGCTTCACTGAAACCTGGGATAACAGAGAAAAGCCAAGGTGGATGGAGGCACCTGCAAATTCAGGACACTCTATGCAGCAGAGGTTCCCAGCCCTCCAGGACAGTTCGGCTGGTTTGTGCCATTGTGTGGTGGCCCTGCTGACTACAGGTCTGTCCCTGCTGTCTACCCCTGTCTCAGTTCATCACCGCTCAAACCACAATGTATGGGCCCCTTGCCTCCCCCAGCAGAGATGTTCCAGGGCCAGGTAAGGAATCCAAGCTGGCTTAAAATACATGCTACCAAAAAGGCATTGGTTTCTTAGAGCCAGTGAAGTTTCTTGATCCCATTCTGAGGTGCAGGATGAGCACTAGATCCCCCAAGCTGATGTTACCATCAGCCACTTTGCAGCATGAACCCCCACCCTCCGATGCCTTCTGGGTACCAGCTGCACCCAAAGCTCAGCTGCCATATGGTGGTGACTGCTGAGCCGCAGCATGTGGGAGCCTCCACTGCCAAACATGGCTGCGTCCTCACTGCTGGGACACCCCAGCTCTCCCAGGACCCCCAGCTGCTGCATGGTTTCCTGGAGTGCAGGACACCAGAAGCCACCAGCTCAGGAACATGCCTACATCCAGCTTCCCTTTCTCTCCCGTGGGACCATCCCGTCACCTCTGTTCCCTGCCTGCACCCAGGCTCCTTCATGATGTGGTGGGAGATAAAAGCCACATGAGAGCATGACTGGGGCTTTGAGGCGTGGAGAAGGGGGGGTAGTTTTATTGCTAGATTAATAATTTAACAGGACAAAATGAAATTCACGGCACTGAGAATCTGAGAGGCTTGTACAGAGCTGAGATTGCCCACTTTTTGTCCAACAAGCGGCTGCTCTCATCGCACAGCTGTCAGAACTTCTTGTGCTCCCCACCTCGTTCTCCCAAGTCCCCTCATTTCCAATTTGCACCCCTCCTCTCACAGCCCAACCCACCACACCACAATGGGCACTTCCCGCAGCCAGACAAGCAATATGCATTTCCCAGCCTTCAGCTCTGGGAGGAGCTGGATGCTGTTGCTCCTAAGGTGTGATAATCTGGGCAAGCAGATTTGACACTGAGAAGGGGACAATTCCCAGCCAAGATGACTTACCTGGATTGAATTAATCAATTCCAGAAGCAGTAACTTTCTCAGATTGCTGACGATGTGTGCACATACAACTGCGTGCAGCTGTGGCTGAATGCGTGTGTACAAACACAGGCCAGGAAATTGGCACAACTCTGACAATAAATTGTGCAGAGAACAATGAGAAAGGGAAAAAAATCCTGACTTTGATGTGCAGGCATACACGCTATCTTCCATCTCCAGCACAGAGCGCACCCTGGAGTGGCCCTCGCCAGCCTGCTCCATGCTCCGCACAGATGGGGGTGGATATTGCAAATGCGGAGAAAATTGATTGCACTGGAAATGCATGTAAGGTGCATGTTGGGGAGAAAATTGGGGGGACTTGCTCTCGTATCAGGAACTCTTTGATTCATTGGCATGCCTGAGTAAAATTCTGGGTGCCACTGCCAATGTAGGCTGAAAATTTGGCTTAAGCAGATGCAAAGAAAATAGTGAAGTGTCCCAATTCCTTCTGGCAGAGCAAGGAAACTCATTTAGGAATGAGAACTGGAATGCTAGCTGCTAGTTCATGGTTAACCCATTAGGGCGTGGAAACCACTGCCATAGGAACTACCTGGGGAAGATCTGATCCAGAAAGGCAGGCCAAAGGGCTACCAAGGTTGCAAAATTCAGCTCACAGCAGACAATGTCAGCTCATTTCTTTCCTGGATGAATGATGGTTTATCATAAGAGAAATTTAGTTTCTTAATCTGACTTCTCTTAGGAGAAGGCAGTTTGAGAGCTCACTGCTTCAGTGCTACAATGACGCTACCAATTTCCAGCTGGGATTTCACAGTCCCTTCACCCCAGTTTGCTGCCATATCAATATTCTCCTTAAATGGCACTGAGGTTTATTTTCCTTATGTTACAAACAGCAGTTGAATTCCTGCTTAGCCGCTCTGAAATATTGCTGTGAAAATCAAGGATATGAGCTGACTTATCAGGAGAGAAAAATGCCAGAAGGACTAATGCCAGGCTCAGGAGCTGCACAGCCACTGAAAAGCAGCATTTCTCCTACAAGGCAGAATCCTGGGGCAGTGGCAGACCTTGGGAGACTCTGGACATTACCAGCAAAGCACAACTTCCAGACAAGCATCTTCCAAGATCAATCTGAAGGTTTTTCCAGCCCTGGATAACGTGTCCACTCTTGGGAATTGGATCTGCAGAGATGCCAGGTCCTCCATGATGCTGCATTCTGCATTGCACCCAAGCTGTATCCGTGGGGCTTTGCTTTTTGCAACCTGCACACTCAGTTCCTTTGCTCTGTGGACAGTTTATATTGCCTTGTGCAACAGAAAGGTGGGAAAGCCCAGGCAGTGTTTACACTAAACCCCACTTTTCGGGGCGCACACCCACCAGGAATGCTTTCAGTTCCTCTCAGCAGCAGGTCTTGTTCTTGTTTTAACTGGAGGAGGTCACAGCAGAAAATTTTACAGGAGGCTTATGTGCTTGTATGTGCAGGCACATAATGCAACAGAGATTTAAGAAAAACTGTATCCCACAGAGCAGGAGCACTATACATTATTCATCATCAAGGTAACACTAACAAGATGAGAACATTTAGTTGTTAAATGTTGGAAAATAGGGGAAAAAAGGCCATTGTCTTGTAAAAAACTTGGTAACCATGTCCTACAAACCCTTTTTACACTCAGCTCAAGTTGGCACACTGTTGCATGTCCCTATTAAGATGAAGCCAGAGCAGGATTTTAGAGAGGGTCTTTAGTGAGGATGGCTCCCCTGGCTATCCCCATGGGAAGAACTGGCTCATGCTCCCCAGGCAGGATGCACGAGTACTGGGGAAGCCTCCAGTCTGTGGTTAGGGGGAAACAAGGTGAGATTCATACATCCTGAGAACACAGCCCTGTCAGAAGGGGATCCCTCCCAGTCCAAAGGAGGTGGGGGCAGTGACCTCCAACAGCAGGAGACCTAGATATTCCTTTTTTGGCCACTCAAAGGCAGCCCCTGTGCCTAACACTCTAACCATTGCCTCCATGCCTCTGCTTCCCTGTTGTATGACTACAGACAAAGACTGAAGCTTCTTGTGACTGTTTCCTAACTCATCTAAGTTGCAGCATATCACTGATTCACTTGCTGGAATCAAACCAGAAGTCACTTTTGAGACAGTTGTCAGGTTTCTGTTTTGCTTCTTCTGAACCCAGGGTTTCCAGCTGGGGTGTCCCTAGGCCAGGGACCTCTGTGTCCATGGGGCCAGACTGGCATGACAGGCACAGCACTGCAGGGACATCTATCCCAGGACTGTCAAGGTCTATGGCAACACAACAGTCAACAAGACATATGCCCTCAGGCAGACCTCAAATATTAAATTCCCCAGTGTAGCGGAGTTCCCAGCTTTAATAATTATACAGTTCAGCAAAGGCCCTTGAAATCTTCTGATGGAAAGTGCATAATTTAAGTGCAAGGTACTTGTATTGTTGTTAGTGGTTAGTGGTTAGATCTGTGCCAGGTCTGCTCTCCTTTAACATCTTCATTTGATCTGAAAGAGGGAGGGTAAAGAGCATGTTAATTAAATTTGCAGAGGATATGAAATGGGAAGGTGCTGCAAATCCTGGTGAGGACAAAGAGCTAAAAGATAATGCACTGGGAAAGAAGGGGTCAGGCATAGGAAGGAAATAGCCAAATGAAATTCATTCTGAACAAATGCAAAGTAATCCAGCTGGGGAAATATAATTTAACACCATGGAGACTGGGAGAGAGATATTTGGAAAGCAGCAATACCGAGCGGCCTGAGGGACAGCAAATTACATTGGGATTTGTGATACGTTATGGTGGGCTGCAGAACAGGAGGCTCTACACAGACAGCTTTCAGGCTTTTCTGACTAGGCAGAAAGGTAGGTTTTCCATTTTCCTGCCACTGCATGTTACACTAGCTCTGTGTGCTGAGTGTCTGGGGGCCAAAAGGTCCCATCATTTCCCTAAAACTAGGGATGTTCAAGTTCAAGGCAGCCCAGGACCAGTTTGGGGCCACAGCGGAGCATGGGATCTGTAAAAGCACCCAGGGTCCCTGATGTCCCCTCCCCCGCTGCACGGCCACCTCCTCAGCCCACACTTGGATCAAGTGGAGGAGCTGGGGGAACATGAGGGACAAGCATCGGTTCCCTGTTGGGGGTATCTCTTGACACCTTATATGAGTAGATGGGCTAAGCGCTGGGCTCGTACCCAAACCTACTGAGCACAGCGCAGAAGGCAGCTCCGCAGCCATGTAACAGTGCCCTGGAAGCCCACATCGCCACTGTCTTTCACCCTGCAGCTGCAGCATCGACACCTCCAGCATCACCTGCCAGGGAAGGGTACTGCAAACACCTCCACGTCACCTGCCACCTCCCTCTCCACCAACTCCTACCCTGACACTGTGGCACCCATGTCACTGGCACAGCCTGCCCCATCATTGCAGTACCAACACCAAGCATCATCAGCTCTGGGTATATCCGAACTTATGGCCAGCTGCTCCCCAGGAATTGTCTGTGACGGCATTATGGCACTGCACTGTCCCCATGACAGCGTGGCCACCCCAAGGGCTGTCCCCTGTCCCTCTGGATCATCATCTGCACGAGCCATGCTCCACATCCTCTCGAAGGTGTGAGCATCACACGCCGAAGCAGACACTTCTCCCGCTTCCCATCGTCTCGTCAGGACTGCAGGACCCCGCTTGCTTCCATCATGCCCAGGCAGCCATGCAGGGCAGACAGCTCCATTTAAGACGCGCAGCAAGTTTCCAAGAAATCATGCTGTCTTCAAAGCAATGTTGGCATGAATATTTCAGTGCAGCTGCTTGGCCCCAGGTACCACACTGTGTCTCCAGGAACAGACATTACATGGGCATCCGTGTGCAGGGTCGCAAGTCCCGTGGCCGATGCCAGCACCAGGGGAGCTGTATGCTGTGATCCATGTGCTCCCTGACCCAGACTGTCCCCTCCCCAGCCCCCTACCACATCCCTGACCCTGGTGGGGTAACTCCACACATCAGGACCCAGGAGCTCCCCTCTCTCTACCCACACCGAGCCCCAGGGAGATGCCCCGTTCCTGCCTTTGCTCCCCTGCACACCGCGGGCCTGGGGCACGCACGGCCTGTCACTCCTGGTCTGTAGATGAGTCCCCTTGCCAAAGCCGCAGCTTGGCAGCTCAACTACCCATCTCCATCCCCACCTCCTTCCCACAGCTCCCAGCTCCATTCATCACCCTTCGCTTCATGCGCTCGTGTGTCCCCCCCTTCCCCGGCTCATCACGGCTCAGCTGCCCGTGGCCTGGGGGGCCCACGCTGCCTGCCAGCTCCTGCCCGTGTTAGAAGAGGCAGCTCGTGAGTGGATCCACACGTCTGCGGGGACGTGGGGCGTGGACGGAGGGGGCCAGGCGGCAGGACTTGGGGGTGGGAACAAATGCACCGTTGATTAGCCTCACTCTGCCTGTCCTAATTGCCTGGTCAGGCTGAAACAATTGTGTTAGAGGCTGCTCTGCCTAATTATTATTGTTCTTCTGAAAATAATGGGGGAGGGAGGGGTGGGGGAAAGAGGGGAAGGGAAGAGGGAAGTGGAGGGAGGGAGGGAGCAGGAGGGCAGTGGAATGGGGAAGCAGCAGGACACGAGGAAAGGGGATACAGCAGCTTGCAGACTAAGTGACTTGTTTAATGACTATGAGATCTGATGCTGGTAGGAAATAAACAGGTCTGAAATTGGTTAGCCCCCACCCCTCCTCCTCCCACCACTCCCCCCCGACTCCCGCTCACTTGCACTGTGTTTATTTCCAAGTGATCAGAGGGAGAATAAAAGCCCATCTAGTGTAATAGAGGGAGAGGATTTAATCTGTGTGCCTGGGACTTCAGTAAACTGCAAACATCGATCCAAGCCGGTGGGGAAAGGGAAGAAATTTACAGACCAATAAAAGTATATTAAAAAACTTCCCCTGCCCTTTTGCCTGGGCAGGGGCAAACCTACAGGGCTGCTGGGGGCTGCAGCCAGGGAAAGAAGCACACACATGGGGCATGTACAGGCCCAAGGGGCTGCTGGAGTCCCGGGGGGTTTTGGCTGCAGGGCCAGGGGACGGCAAGTAGCCCCGGGATCTCCCTGCGCTTGCCTGGGTGTGCCGCAGGGCCATGGGGCTGAGAAGCGGAGGGTCTGGCAGCCAGTCTGACACTTAAGGAATTAGCTCTGCATCATTTGGAGTTTTCTGCTCTACTAATTTTCGGCTGGCTCCTCATTTGCGTCTTTTTCTCCCCATGTTTTAAAGGGGCAGCATCCCGGATTCATGGGGCCTCCTGGGACCTGAGCAGCAGAGCTAGGCCCTGCTGCTTGCTGGCTCACATCCTCTGTTGGCAAAAAGTGGCAGCTTTTGCCCTCTTCTCCAGCAGCCTCTTCCCTTCCATGGACCTTGCATCGTGCTTCCTTCCCTTGCTGGCATTTGCACAGCACTGGGAGCCCCTGGCTGAGCAGCACCTCACTTTCTGCAGCATCCCCGCACCCAAAAGGATCTCTCTCAGGAAGGCTTCAGTTGCTGGGCTCAGCAAACAAATCCAGCCAGCTCTGTCTTTGCCCTTTGGTGTTTGCTTTTGACTAACATTTGAGGGCTCATCTGCGTTGGCCTGTCGGTTGATGAAAACGGAATTTTAGTCATCTGTTGACTGATGGTGCACTTTAGACTTTCATGGGGGGAGAAGGAGGGAATATTTGATCCGAGGTTTGTATTTGGCACACACGGCTTGCTGTGCCTGGGAGAGGGTGGGTTAATATGCTGTTCTGGCATGGGAGATGGGGAAAGCAAGGGTGCCTTTACACCTATTACTCATCCTGATGTGGACAAGTGCCTTTATAATTTCATGGAGCAGTCTGTCTGCCTGGGACTGGGGGAGGAGGGGGGGGGCATGGGGGTGGTAGTCTCTGCTCCCAGGACATGGCTGGTGGGGTGGCATCCAGTCCACTCTGGTACCAGGTACAGCTGCTACAAGCACATCAATCCTGGCTTCGTCTCCCTGTGCTGGCTCCAGCTAAGTTAATTCTCGATGATGTGAAGGGACCATTCCCAGTTCTGCTGAAGATAGTGCCTCAGTCCATCGTGAGGACAGTGGCATGCTTGGGACAGAGCCTGGAGAGTGACAGGAACTTGCCTGACAGTGTGAAGAGGCTCCATGCAAGGCAGATAGACCCAGAGGCTGTCTGACCTTTAGAGAGGGCTAAAGGTGGCTTTCCACCATGAGAGCATGCCGAGGACACAACGTTCCAATAAGCCCTATCATTTTTCTTCCCTTACCCAACAGAGCCCTGCACTGATCATCTCATTAACAGTTACCAGCCAAGCTAACAAAGGAAATCAATGGAATTAAAAAAAAAAGGAAAAGGAATCCAAGTCAAAGCCTAGTTCTAGACACAGTTGTTATCCCGCATGAGGAGAAGTACCAGAAATTCCCCACAGTTCGCTCTGGGCTTTGCAGCACACTATTGATTTGGCTTTGATAGCCTCCAGCCACTTCTGCAATGGGCAGGCAGATAAATAATCCCAGCTCAGTCCATCTTCCTGGATGTCCCAGGCTCCTCAGAACTGCAGTCTGGGGACCCTGACCATTGCCAAAAAAAACATCGCCATCACTAAGTCTTTCTGCTAGCACACTCCTCTGGCTATGAGTATATGGTTGCACAGGGGGCTATCCGAACATCCCACACCTCAGCTGTGCTGGAAGGACCCCTTCAACCCAGCCCCAAGCCCTGATGTCCAATTTAAAGCCAGACCTTCCTGCTGTGCATCCCCAAGCCTTGATACTAAGGTGCCCCTTTTTGGTTGAGCCCTGAGGGCAGCTGCCTGCTGATCCCCTCTCTCTTGCAGGAGGGCCTGTGGACTTGCATGGATGCTGTGTGCTCCTGTTCGAAATCTACCCCACCAGCCCATGTCCTGGGCATCACCTTCACCCTTCCCTCATGCCCATCACACATCTCTTCACCCCTAAAGGACCAACAACCCCTCCTGCCCCACCATTGGTGTCCCTGGACCTCCAACCCACTCAGTCCTTGCCAGCTCCCTCAATACCCCCCTGCTCTGGCCTGGTAAAGCCTTCCCTGCACACAAACAGGGGACATGAGCCATTCCTGCTCCTACATGGGCAAGATGAGCCCTTCCCCTCACACCCACATAGATCGCTACATTGCAGAAACACCTCTCTCCTCTCTCTCCCATGCACACACAATACCACCTTCCTGTCAGCATCCCTCCCACTCTAATGCCCATGAAGTTGCTTTGCAAAACCCCACAGCCCAGGGAACACAATTGGAACCACCATGAATGTTCCCAGCAAACTTCCCTTGGTGTGAAAACTGCCATTCCTGTGGTACTCTCCGTGCACAGATGTGTTGTCTTGTGGAGGCTGGGCTGTCTGCAGACTCCACTGCTCATCCCTCCATAGGGGAATATCACCAGGGAAAATATCTGCCCCATAGGAGAGGGAAACAAAATTCCCCCAAGGGGAGATACAGTGCTCCCCTTCAGTGGACAAAATGGTCTTTTATTAACCACTTAAGGCATGTTTCCAAGCCATTGTCCCTATCTGTCTGAATGCACTGGGCATGAAGCTCTCCATTCCTGCTGGAGCAGCAGGCAGCTGGCTCCAGGCTTCCCCACCACCTCTGTGTATGGGTCTGAGACTGGGGCATACAGCTGGCTCTGGATGGTGAGGCTGCTAGTCCTCTTCCCCTTCCCTGACACCTGTTCTGTCAGTGCTATGTGGAGTGGGTCAGGGAATCAGCCTCTCTCTGCCGAGTTTGGAGACCCAAGAATGACCGAAGAGGTGCCTTCCCATGTCTCCTTGTCTGGTTATGGGTGTTGGTGGTATCTGGGTGGAGGGGGGGAAAATTCTCCCATCAGAGATGGCTGAGAAGGCAATGCTGTTTTGCATGTCATCACCAATAACGCCTGGGGACACACCATGCCCTGCTCTATCCTCATGTTCCTCCTGAGACACAGCTTCCTGGGATCAAGATTTGCATCCCTGCCTGGGCACAGGTCCCTCTCAGTGTAGGTGAACACCCCAGGCTCTACTCTGACCCTCCAAACAAGTGAACGGAGGGCTTCACCCTGGAGCAGAGCCCAGCTGGACCTGTGACATCTCTGGGGTGGCTGGTAGGGCCAGGGCTGGGGTGAAAGGGGAGAAGCACTGTGGGTGGGTGCACCTTGAGGGTGCAGCAGCTATGGGAGTATCAGGGAGCAAGGGAACAAGGGGGCCATCATCCCCAGCTGGAAGAATAGCTAGTTTTTGTAAGGAGACTAAATAATAAGAGATCTGGCCTTCAACAGCGATGACTAAAGAGGGATGCGATTAGAGTTTTATAAAGCCATGACTAGTGAAGGGAAAATGATTACTGAGTGATTATTCATGACTTCTCATTATGTACGAACAAAACAAAATTATCCCACAACTCGTTTAAGACAAACAAAAGGAAGTACCTTCTCCTACGATGGATTATCACATTGAGGAACTCATTGCCATTGGATGCATTCAGAAACTCACAGGGAGCAACTCTGTCAACAGCTTTCAAACACGGTTCTCTGGAATAGCCCTCAACATGGGAAACATGGGTCAGCTGGACTGAGATGGCCACGGGAGGTGTCACCCCAATTTCTTATATTCTTCCCTAGTCACCTACTCCTGGCTGCCTCCTGGCTGGAGAAACCTTTTCTCTGAGTCCACATGGCCATCCCTGTGCTCGCCGCTGTGATTATCTCTGCCTGCAGAGGTCACGAATCACGCAACAGAAAACAGAGTAGGACATGGCTATGAGCAAACACTCAAGATCGCAGAAGTGACAGTAATCAAGATGTTAAGTGACAAACGCCCGACTGTGCAACTCAGCAGCTTGTGTGCAGAGGGTCGGCATGGGTGGAAGCAGCTGCCTGGCAGAGAGCAGTGGGCTGACACAGCTACCTCGGGGAGTTGTGGCTGGAGGAGCCTCCAGCAGGTTATAAGGAAAGAGCTGCTGAGAGGGAGAAGGATGGGTGGACAGAAAGTGGTCCTCTTTCAGGTGCTTGCTGTGGTGGCACTCAAATTAACGAAGACCTGGGGCTAGGTAGCTGGAGCCGGTTGGGCAACCAGGCACCAAGAAGATACAGATTTAAAGGAGGAGCAGAAGGGGTGCCCAGTCGTACAGTCTGGGTGGTCAAAGGTAAGTGACATAGAAGATGAAACATATTTAAAAGGATGGGGTTAAGAAGACAGCTAGAAGGGGACAGGGAGGAATCAGAGTAGGTGGAGGCAGAGGTGCTGTCATTAGCATCAGCAAAAGAGCTGGTAAAGTAGAAGCTGAAGACAAAGAGGGTCTCTTAACCCTGGGTCCCAGCCATGCATGCTAAGGAATATATGCAGTCTAGTTTCCAGGAATATGAGAATCACCTCAGCTTTGCAGGAAGCTGTAGAAACTGTTCTGCAGACTGAGGATGCAACTGCGAGTACGTCTTTGCAGTGTGAAAAATGAGGTATGTGTTTTGCAGAAAAGAAAGCAGAAACTTCATGTCCTTCTCCCACCCACAACACTTGTGTTGTGGCGGCATAATCGAGAGCTGGACTGACCCAAAAGGATGTGAAACTGGGTCAGAATATTGCTTTTTGTTTGAAGACAACCTTGAAGCATAGTGGTGCTTTGTGTCCTCCAAGGCAGAAGTGTCAAAGGGATCCCTGCAGTAAGTATTGATGGCTTTGGCAGCAACCTCCCCTCTTCTTTCTTGAGGGTTTAGTTAGGAGCTACAGACAACTGTACTGCTCTAGTTCCAGAAACACCAGAGCTGGGTCTTCGAATTTCTTCAGTTTCATTTGAAGGTTTATCACATTTAAATCATTTTGCTTTCCAAGTATTAAAAAAAAAAATTAAAAATCCAATATTTTTGGCTTTATGAGTCACGCAGAAAATCTAGTGCTGACCAGCTTCATAAGTTCCTTTAGCCCAGGTGATTTTCCAAGGATTCAATCCAGCTTATTTCACTTAGGATTTGAAGAGACAGCTGGCCTTTAACCCTGTGTTTCAAACCTTTGAACTAATTGATCTAGTGACTGATGCGAGTAAATCTTTCAACAAACTGGGTGCCCTAATTGATGCTCACCCTTCTGGGCTGCAAAGTGTCCATTGGAAGAGGCAAGTCCCTGACCTCTCAAAGACCATTTGGGACAGCTCAGCCCATTGGGGCTCACAAAGGTCACAAGATTGTTGGCATTCCACTGGAGGGATCAAACACAAGGGTGGTAGGTCCAACAGGCCACAGCAAATGGTGAAATAAGTATCAACCATCTCTAAGAAATGAGTTCATAAAGGAAGAAACCGAGAATTTGTCCTGTAAGAGCTGAAATCGCAGAGATTTAGTTCACTTCAGAAAGTGATGGTTTAGTGAAGCGACATTACAGATATTTAGATGCTTTCATGAAGTGATAGGCTTCCCAGCTCATTTAACCACCCAGCTTCATGACCTGAGCAGTATCAGAAAAACTGCTCTGATAGGGTTACAAATTGAAATTTGTGTGTTGTGGGCTGGTTTTCCTAAACGCAGCTGTGATCACAGAGAGGTTAACCGATTAATTTGTAATGGGAAACCGGTGAGACAGTAGTACAGGATGGAGGTAGCTGTGGGAGCTGTGGATGCTGTGACTACTGACGGCAGTCTTATCTGACGTTATATCAGGAGCCTTGCCACCACACTGCAGTCCAGCAGGCGCTTCCTTAGATGTGCCTGGCTTTGCACATCTACTGAGGTACCAGAGAGGCTTTTGAGGGCTAAATCTCCAACAATATCAAGATTATGGAGTACACAAATGAGAAGGATGCTCCATACAATAATATGTAATAGGAAAAGGATATTGTAAAACAAATACACAGCATCTTCAGGTAAGTGGAGCATATTCAGCTGAGCAGAATTCCAGACAATTAACCCACCATGGAGGTGGTGGCTGAGGTGGATCCGTTAGCAATTACACCTGAGGAGCCAGGCAAGACACCAGGTTTCAAGGACATGCAAGGACAAACATCCATGCTTCACCTTGCAGCAGACCAGCACACGGCAGTCCAGCTCTCAACAGTGCAGAAATCACTGAAACAATTAACAGGCCTTGTGCCTGGCAGCACCCACTGGAGATTATAAACATCGCTCGACAGGAAGACTTCAGCAATCAATACCCAAACTAACCTAATTCATTTCTTATTTGAAAACAATCTTACTAGGTGATTGAAATAATCCAAATACTAACTAATAACAAAAGATTACTTTCATCTTGGGGTAGGCCTTTGTAGACTGGCACAGGAGCCGTGGGGCAGGGCATGGCAGCTCTGTCTGCAGAGGCTATGCAACAGCCCTAGGGAGCAAAAGGGATGCTACAGCCAACTAGCACAATCAGGGAATTTCAGGCACAGGAGAGAATCTGCCAGCCCAGCCTCTGGCCACCACACAGTGGCTAATAAACCTGCTCAGGTAAGGTGTACCCTCACCTAAACATAACACAATCAAAGACGTAACAGCTCTGAGGTTGGGTGCATCCCTGTTGCAGACCACTGCCTGCTTCAGGATCTGCATCCTTCCAAGGATGTTCTCTTGTCATTCAAAACCTGTCCAAGTCCTGCTGCTTAGCTTGCAAAATTTGACAACGGTAGTATGGATGCAAATAAATTTGGCAGGGTATATAGGCTGTAGTGTCCGCATGTGCTCGAAGGGAATTCATGTTTGAACACGGGTCCCACAGACGTAAGCCAGGGCCTGAGGAAGATTTCTAACACATTTCCCTGCAACACACTCTCAGTAAATAAGAGGAGGCGGCAGCACAGACCAAGCTCTTCTGAAACGACAGCGGCATGGCTGCATGAGCCCCCGCACCAGCTGCAGCGTGGAAAGAGCATCCTCAGCAGCATGCAGTGGGTGACAGAAGAGTTTGCCAAGACAACCGTTTAATTATCAGGTTAAATAATACAGGTGAAGTCCTCACTTCGCTCCATGAGGGAGAATCACCTGTGGCATGCAGGGTACCAGCATTCCCAGCTACTCTGCCTTGGGATCTCCAAAGGTCGGATACAACATTCCAGGATGGACCAGCTAGGTTCTAGAAGTCTTGCAGCAGCCCCTTCCCCCCCCCCCCCCCCCCCCCCCCAGCCACCTCCATCCCCATCAGAAACTTCAGCATCATGAAACTTTCTAGGGGAAGATCCAGCTCCTGCATGGAGCAGCAAAGCCTCTGAATGTGTCTGAGGCTGTGGGACAGAGGCTGAGCAAGGTTTGCAAGTCTGCTTGCCAGCAATGGGAGTCACCCAGATGGATACAAAGCTGTTAAGAAAGAGAGAATGACCAAAAGCCTTTTCCATTTCAGTTGTCTGAAGGTCCATTTCCACTCTGGCATTCCCATATCTCCTAAAAAATCTCTTGGGATGAGACACATAGAGTGTTTTTGGGATGGGAACTGGAGAGCTCTACTCCTCCATGTAGCCCTTGGCCACCCTCTCCAAGTTGCTGGGGGACAACTGGAGCTCAGGAGCTGCCGCTGCCTGGGAAGCGCTGGCAGCACATACCTAGCTCAGGGATGCTCCGTGGTTCAGTGCTTTTGGAGGTATCCCTAACAGTATCATTGCAGTTATCCTGTTGTTTAGGTGTCCCTGAGGAATGGAGAGACTCTCATTAGCTGGCAGACTGAGAATTTGGATGTGCAGGGGATGTCAAAGAGAATTCTGAATGCAGAGCCCTGTGAATAGATACCAACCTATCCAGCCACTTTCCCACTGCCTCTTAACAAAGGCAGCAGTAACAAACCAGTCCGAGCCAATGGAAAGGAGAGGGATATGCACTGAGCTCTTGAGGGGTTAACCTGCTCTCAAGTATGGTTCAGTGAAATTGTCAAAAAATCCCTTCTGACAAATTGCCTGAGAAGAGAGAGAAAAATATAAAGAGCCGAGTGCATGGTAATGATTTCTGAAAAGTTCCCCAGCACCAAAACGGCAAAAAACCATTAGCAAAGCAAATTGTATTTTGTGCGCATAATTCACACCAGAACACAGAATCCAGGCGGCCCGCTTTCTATTATTAATGGGACAGCATGCCAAGTCATCTAGAAAGCTCTCCTCATGCTGTGGGTGACGCAGGGCAGGGGATGGCTCTGCTCCAGGGAGGGGAGGGCAGCCACAGCCTCACACCCCTGTGCTCGTCCCCCGTGCTGCCTCTTGAAGCCCTGCAATACTCAGGGTGGGAAATGCTGTGGGATTTGCGTGCAAACCTCGGTTTCCATCAAAAGCACATCACGGTTTGCCTTCCCCAAGCATTTGTGCCCGCTGTGGAGACTGCTGTTAGGCTTCCCCATGCACACCAGCTTTCATCACTCCTCTCCTAGGTTTGGGAGTGGCCTTTCAAAGCAGGGTGCTCGCAGGACACCAGCTTTACAAATCTCATTTTTTTTGATCCCCAGCACTGCCAGGGAGCCTGTGGCTGGCTATTTTTGCATGTCCCAAGCCTCGCCGGTGCCAAGCCTGATGGAGTCGCACTCCACCCTGGCTACCCGAAGTTCCTTTTCAAGTGTTCTCCGGGTGACTAAGTGCCCTACTGAGCAGCTATGAGACAGATTGACTACAGATGCTTACGGACAAACGTTACCAGGCATGCTCAGAGGCTCTGGCTCCCACACATTCCTGGCATGCCCAACGCCTCCAGGACAAACAATATTCATATGAGGCTGATGTTGCTCATGGAGAGCTGGAGCTTAGGATACCAATTAAAAATATTACCTGGGCTTGTGCAAGCTTCTCTGGGGATGCTCTGATGGATGCTGCTTGCTGCATACGTGGATGGATCTGTTTTTGCAAGAAGGGCATGGCAGAGCACCCACACAACAGTGGCTGTTGTACAGAAACCAAGCAGCTCATGCCAGTCAGCGGGCAGGGCTGTGATGCAGTCACTGACGCTGCTCTGCCAGGTTTCCCAAGCCGTACAGCATGCAAATCCTGCTTTTGTGACAAAGCACAAACAACCATAGCACTACAGCTCCCAGGGCTCGTGGCACAACTGTTGTCTCACAGGAGGCTCGGTACAGCAAAAGCCCCTAAGCTGCAGGTCAGGGCAGGCTCCTGCTCCTCCCAAAGCCTGTCTTTTGGCCAGTTCTGCTCCTTCTCTCCTAGTCCTCTTACTAGTGCCCCAACATGTTGGGACACATCTGGCAGAGAGGCATCATGCTGAGACACCAGGCCGAAGGGTGGAGGCAGCCATTACAGTATCCAGGGCAGGCAGTCCCCTTTCCCCTGCCAATGCTCAGTTGCTCAGATGTGCAGAGATGTTGGGAATGCTCAGGGGTGAAGGGCTCTGGGGACCTGAGACCTCCCCAGGCCATGCACTGCATGAACCTCACCCATCCTTGCTTCCACTAAGGCTGGGAACATTTAATGCAGAGGAGCCAGGCTGGGTTTTGGTCCTGGAAAGGCTGTGTAATTCATTACCTGTGCCCCAGGAAGGGCAGGATTGTAATAAACACCTCCTTTGAGTCCTGTAGATAGAAGTTACATGAAAATTACCTACTTTAAAAGAACATTAGCATTTCAAAGTTAAACATTAGGAGACAGTGGAGCACAATGACTGCATGCACTGGCAGGATTGTGCTTTGCCTCCTTATATACTGTGATGCTTTTCATCTCACTGTTGTGTGAGTGTTGTTTCCACAGGGTTTGGTACAGGACCTCCCAAACCACTCCCCAGGCTTCCACTGTTGCATCCAGAAGGAGAAATTACTAACAGCAGGTCGTTGTGCTCATTATTTGTCCTCAAAATAGCAGTGGAGCAAGCTCCTTCTGCAGGTTAGGAGAGGCAGAGGTCAAGCCAAGGTTGTATTTCTGGGTCTGGGTGATTAAAAAAGCATTCATCTGCCCTATTGTAAATCCATGCAGCACTCGCTTCCCAAGCAGTCCTTTCAGTCTTGGTGCTCTGTTCTCCAAAGCACTTGTCAGCAGCAGAAGCGACACAGAGGAGGAAGATGGCAGCGCCTTTGCAGGGAAGTTGAGCAACTGAGATCTGTCTAAGAGCAAGGTGGAAAATGACTTGGGAATGTGTTTTACCTGTTAAGTATTGAGGAAGCACTAGGGACATCAAATGAAATGATGGAGCAGTAGGACTAACGCATGCAAAAATCTTTTTCATGGCCCCCAGAATACCACCAACATGCCACATTGGGGATTCCAAGACTTTGCTGTCCTGCACAGGTGAGCCCAGAAAGCAGTTGCATAAATTAACAGCACACAGATCCATTGGGGAATTGAAAACAAAGAGACAGATGCAATCTCTGGCTTGGGAAGCCTTTAAACAGAAGCTTGCTTGTCGCTGCTGGAGGGGATAATCAGGGAAGCCCTAACTGTTGGCTTACCCTGTTGACAAACCCTTCCTCAGCACTTTCTGGTACCAGTCTATGTCAAAGCCAAGAGGCAGGATGCACCCTTGTGCATATTCAGTGCAGCTATCCTCCCATTCCCACGAGCAGGCTTTCTAATGAGAGATGGAGGTGTAGATAGGGTAGTGCTTCTAACCCTAACTTGTTTAGGGCACGATATCTTAGATAGCAGAAAACAGTGCTAGAAATATCTTTAATCAACAACGCTAGAAGATCAGAAAAATAAAAAACAAAAAAAAAAAAACCAAAACCCAAATCAAGACTTAAAGGGAATGCAGAGCCTTCTTGGCTTTAGTCCTGTTAAGGGGAAGAAGATGACCAGCAAACACTGGTGGTGATAAGACCCATTAATGCAAAATTAGACCGTGTTAAGGAAGCCAGTTTGTCTGCAGGCTATCGATAGATGCATGTTTGCCTTCTTCAGTGTTAAATAGTTTGTGCTAATAATATCACCTTGCCTCATACAGACTAAGGCAATCTTATGTTAGTAATTAAGGAGGAAATGGTCCCAACAGCACAACGGCATTCGTAATGCAACAAACCTCATTTTGTGTGGAGATGCCATTTGCAGATGA
The DNA here is from genome assembly GCA_027574665.1 of Rhynochetos jubatus. NCBI lineage: Eukaryota > Metazoa > Chordata > Aves > Eurypygiformes > Rhynochetidae > Rhynochetos > Rhynochetos jubatus. The sequence goes on from CM050662.1 coordinate 3,456,455, forward strand.
CCCAAGCTTCCTTTGCAACTGAGTGCCTAAACTGACGCAAGAAAAGTGAGACTTATCTCCTGACAGGCTAATTACTTCTTGTTTTTCAATATAATATTCTGAGTGTTTGAATATGGCTATATTTTTCCTGCTCATCTACTGCAGCTATGAAGATTGTGTTACTGTCATAGATGAGTTCTTATCTCTTATCTGTATTCTTTTATCTTTGCCACTCATTTAAATGTGTTTAAGGTTCTGAGCAGAGTCTTGTCTCTGCTCCAGAGAACCCAGTTCCTCTGCACAACTCCCATAAGCACTCTGCTCTGGGCCCATGGCAGGGTCTCAATAGCCTCTTCAAGGTGCCATGTCTCTGATATGCACCTGGGATGTGCTCTGAGACCTTCAGCAACTTACTTACTTTATGAAACAGGCAGCAGTCTCAGTCCTTCCCACTGGGACTCTTCGTCAGCCATTTGCTCTCTGGGCTCTGGCCAGTTGAGGTTTGCACTGAGGCAGGCACTCACCACTTCTGGACCTGGCATATGGTGTTTGAGTACTGATGGTCCCGGTGGGTGGGAAATGAGGTCTTTGAGGGGGAGTGGGGTTCAGCCACAGGCATTTGCAGGGCCGAAGTGCCAGAGCACCACTTGCAATAGCAGGAGAGGAAAATTCAGTGCTGCATGCAGACAGAGGTGTGTCGGTGTGGGGCTGGCATGGGGGGGAAGGAGCGGGCTAAACCTACCTGCAGCCTCACAGGCAGGCTGCAGCTCAAAACCTGGTCCAGCTCCACTCCCTGCCCAGAGCAAAACATCCACATCCGTGCACATCAAAGCCTCTGGTTGCTAACAACCCCTTTAGTTTTGCAATTTGTCTGCTCCTGCTCTCTTCTTCTGAGGACTGCGATCGGTGCTGCCCGGGGCTCTGAGGGGGAGCAAGCCGATAGTGCTGTGGGGCTGAGCCCCATGTCCCATCAGGACGTGCACAACCCACGCACCGTGACAGGCTTTCAGACCCCCGAGGAGAGAGCCAGGACGTGGCTCCCGCAGCCCAGCACTCGGGGGGGCTCCCCTGGCGCTGGAGGCTGGGTCCCCGTGTCAGGTCGGATTTCTCCGTGGGGAGCCGGCAGGCAGTTATTATTGCAGGGGATCATTACCCACGCTGTAACACTAACACAGAAACCGTGCCTCGGCAGGCAGGTTTCCCAGTGCTCTCTGCTGCCTGCGCTCTGGCAGAGCTGGGGGCTAGAGACTGCGGAGGGAACAGATTTGAGGACAGTTTGGGTTAGAAACAGGATGTTTTTCCTGCTTCAAATTAAAAAAATATCCTGTGCATCCATCTAGTCTGCCAAGGGAGGCATTTTACAGCCGCCATAACAGTTTTAGAGCTAGGAACCAGAAGATAAAATAATTTACTAATTGGAAGTGGCACCAAACATTTTGCCTCTTGCCCCTTTTGTGATCTTGGTGGCAGCTTGCCAGGAGACGGAGCAAAGGGACAGCAGAGACCAGAGAGGTGGCTGGGGTGCGACTCCAAGAGACCCACCCTATTGTTTTGCCTGCACCCTGTCACCTTTAATTAATACAAAAGATGCCCATCAAAGGCAGAGCTGGGTGCAAGGCTGAGAAGGAGTGACAGGGCTAGTGCAGAGGAATTTCACACAACAGTCCAGGCATTTTCTAGCTCATTGAGTCATTTTTCCTGCTTTTTCAGATGGCTTTGCGCTTGGCAGACCTCAGCAGCCTGGCACATGGGAAGAGTGCGGCTTTCTCCACAGCCAGAAGAAGCCAAAAGTCTTCATTCACTCATTTACTCATTCATTCGCTCCACAATATGCATTTATTTACTAGGGCCAGCACTCCGCAGCAAAGGATGCCATGATGTGCTCAGCCATGGCAAGCAGAGCAGGAGCGGCCATCCGGCACCAGCAGTTGCAGTCACAGCAGCTGGTGGCACAGCCACTGCGTCCCCACACCGAGATGGCCTCTCCAAGTCAGCATGGCAAGTGCTGAGGACCTGGGGAGTGAGATCTTTAGCTGGGACTCTCTGCATCTATACAACATCTGGCAGGGCAGCACTGTAGCACTGTCCCCTTGGAGGCATCCCCATGGAGGTAGCTGCCCAGTGTGTGTCACCTCCTCCTGCTCCTCAGCATGTATGCAGATTGCTCTGGCCTCTGGTTTTCCTGTGAAGACCTACACCAACCTCACCATTTTAACCATTTACTTACTGCCTTGAGGCTGTTACTCTAAGTCCAGGGTCTACCTAGAAAACGTGGCTGCACCCCATTCTCCAAGACCTTTTGGGGTATCTACCTCAAAGGTGGAGTCCTGCAACTCACCCGTTCATTCCCCTGCGGGATGCTTACCGGTGCAGGCAACAATGATGAGCAGGAGATGAAGGAAATGGTGGGTAGAGTGAGGGGAGGTTTGCCAACAGAAATGCAGCTAGAAAGCCTGATGGGACATGCTATGGGACCCTGGCATCTGCCCCCCATGTGGGACATCCCAGCCCCTGGTCCAAACACCTCCCACTGCTGCGGGAGCCAAGGATAGGGTGCCTGTGCACCTCTTGGAGACACGGGGCAGGAGCACAGCCCAGGTCTAGATCTCAGAAACGTTTCCCAGTCCTTGTTCAGTCAGCAAGGAGACTAATTGGGTTTCTGGCTCCATGAAATTTCTAGTGAAGCAAAACGGGCAGAGACTTAACCTTTCCGTTTGAGAGGGGTGCGATGAGAAATCCTTGCAGAAGGCTCACCAATAACATGGCCCAACCTGGCATTTGCCTGGTTCGCAACAGCATCGTATTGCATTAATCAAAATTCAGTCCATCATCTGCTCTGACTCCCACGCCTTTCTGCCCAGCTAGTGTTCCCTGAGACACACTGCTCTCAGATGGATAAATACTTGTCTTAAGTTGCCATCTAGGGGAGCAGAAAGAGTCAGTTGCTTTGAGGTAGGTTATGAAAGAGTACACCAAAAGCCTTGAGGTGCTTTTCATTTAGAGAGAAACTGCTACCACATAAACAGTGACAAAAAATGAAAATGAAGTTACTTAAAATGCCTATAATGTAGCACAGAAGCATACTTACAAACACGCACCTTTGTTTTGAAAGCCTGAGAAAGTGCAGGGGAACGCATGCTTTATGAACTCTTAGCTTGCTTGATGGTGAGAGTAGGATGGCCAGGAGAGGAGTGGCTTTAGGGTCCTGGGAAATACTTGGATGCAGGAATAGAACACCCCCTGAACTGTCTCCAGAGATCTCCCCCTTGCCTTCCAGGCTGGCACTGGCATTGCTGCTGGGAAGGCAGAGCAGCACAGAGCAGAGTGGCATGGAGACCCAGTGCAGCAGGCCACGCTCTCGCTGCTGTACCTACCAGGAGAGCTTTCACCAGGATTGCCCACAGCACTCTCAGCTCTGCCATGATCAGAGTGGGTGTGTTAGCACAGGTTTTTATACCGAGGCATTCTGTTTTCTTAAAAAGGGAAGATGATAGAAAACGAGATTAGATCAATATGGGATGTCCAGTGAGGCTAAATCCAGGCTAAATCCAGATAGGCACAGGATGGAAACAAATTCTGTGGGCCTCAAGAGCAAAGGAAAAAAAAAATACAATGAAAGAGAAGAGAGACACCACAGCATGGGGGAAAATGGGTGAGGGTGGATGGGCTGCGCTGCTGACTGGTGAAGCCCTCTTGCCCAGCTGCCTTCGGGAGCCCAGGTCCTTCCCCAGGTCCCAGCCTCCCGCAGTGGGCTGCTGAGCTGCGGTTCTTCAGTGGGAACTGCTTGGAGCTCCTCAGACAAAAGGTTCCCTCTATCTGCATTTATAAAGTGCTTATCGCAGTGGTGTCTCACTGCTCCAAGCCCTTTCCTAGAGAAGGGCAGAGTGTTTCTATTGTTGTTATACAAATAGCTTCCCCTGCCAGTTCCTTTCCTTCCAGGCTACTGAGTGGAGCTTGGCTCAGCTCCCTCTGGACTAATTTGATGAGAGATAATTATCTTGTTAATATCATCTTATTTTCATAAGTCCCAGCCTCTCTTTTATTAATTCTGTCAGTTCCTGGTTGTGTTGCTCTTAGGTCCGTGTCTTTTCAAAACAGTATAACAGGCACTTATGGGAGAAAGTCATAAAAAGAACAACTTAACTTAGAGAATGTAAATATTGACATTTTTCACAGTGGAGATTTTTAATCTGTTCCTCCTCACAGACCTGGCCCCCATGGGAACTGCTTGGACACTGGATGTATGTAGGTGGGATGCAGCTGCATTGTGAGATGCTGAAGATCTGGTACCTCCTCATGAAGGAGAGCAGAGGAGCAAGGGCAGGTGCTCCACAGCAGTACCAGACAGGGAGATGCCTCAGGACATGTCACACAAGGTGAACCCTGGCAACAGGCCCTTTTGTGCCCCATCTTTGTGCTGAACCAGCTGAATGCAGCACAGAAAGGGACAGAAAATGGGAAAGGAGCATGGATGTGGGTTGTTTTAAATGGAAAGGCTCAGTTTCAGCTATCCAAACAGCTGTCTGTGAGCATCAGGATGCAGCCAATGTGCCTGTCTTGCCACATGGTAGCTGACCCCAAGTTAGGGGAAGGCTATGCAGGAAGATAGTACGAGCAGTGGAGTACCCCACCCCAGGGTGCCCACAAAACGCTTTGAAGTCTTTCAGACCTCATTATCCTTTGCAAGAACATTTATGGTTATTCTTAACATTAACAGTGCAATTGTATTATCTCATATAATCATATGACATGACTCATCATGAAGCCATAGCCTGTAGCTGCAGTGGATGCCCCAGAGCACTGTCCCTCTGCCCTTGTCCTGCACTCACCAGCAAGCATGCCAGGGAGGATCCCATCTGCCCTGGCAGTAGACACCACTGTCCTCCAGATGTGACACCTAGCCGCTGATGCCCTGAGCAGATCCTGAAAGGACCCAGAGGATGGCCCTGTTGCCAAGATTGCCCCCAGCACTGGTCCAGGGCAGCATGAGGGTGCTAAACTCAAGAAGGGATAAGGAGCTCTTGGGCTTTGTTAAAGTCAAAAGAGACATTTTAGCATCAACTGAGGTGGGTAGAGGTATCTTCCTGGTCAGTGCAACTTGAGTAGGATTTTGAGAAAGACCTTATTTTGTATTAGACATGCAAGCCGTCTCCCAGTCTCACTTCAGGTACCTAAGACTTTTTTTGTTTCTTGGATCTGGGCCTCAATCCCTGTAAAACAAAGCACTTGTGCAAATGCTCAACTCTAACGATAGGTTTAAAGTTAAGTATGTTCTCAAGCGATTTTTTGAATCAGGACGTAAATGTAAACCTCTTCTCTTTGACTTGACTTTTCTTCAATAACATAGATATCAAACTCATTCAATAGAGAGGGAGAGAAAATGAGTGGGTCGGGCAGACTTCCTCTCTGCTAGAAACCGAATTACATTAAGCCTGCTCATGACTGCTTGCAGGAGGAAGCTTTTTTGTTCTAGTTTGTACAAGTGCTCACACTGTGCTTGTCACTTTAGCATCCAAGAGCTTTCCAGTATTGCATTAAACAATGTGACTAATATCTGCAGCATGCTCATAAGCTGTGGATTTCCAAGTCCGGAGCTTAGGCTCATTTATTCAAGGGACCAAACTCATTCACTGACAGAGTAAGGAAGTGTGTTTTCAATAGCGGCAGATGTACTTACAGCATTTAATCATGCAGGCAAAGAATTCCATTCTTTAGCTGGTATGTCATACCCCACGGTAGAATGTCCTTTAGCCGAGTCCTTTTTCCACTTGGTCTGAGGTCACTCTATAGGCTCCACGGTGCAGAGGGAAACCAATTAATAAGCCATTAGAAATAAACTCATAAAAATGATTCAATACTTCAAGTCATATTGTGAGAAGGCTCGGGGGGTTGAAGCATTTGAATAAACAGCCTTGAGTCAACAATTTGGCCATCTCCATGGTGAAAGAAGGTAAAGAGGAAAGATGAAAGGAGGTACAGTAAGATGACAGGCAGAGCAAAACAGCAGCATAAAAAGGGTAAAAAAATAGAATGATGGATGGTTTCTCCGATTCCGCTGTGGATGCAGACATGGAGGGAATTGCAGTCTGACTATTTCTTGCTCTCTAGGCAGGTTGGTGGGGCTTTGTGGGAAGGCTTGCTCTGTTTGCATGCTAACTGCTGCCCTCCTGGGATACGTCAGCTGCTCAGCTCCAACAGTTCAAGAGAGGCTCACATCCAAGGAGAAACAGATATTGCACCTTGACATTGATTAGGCCTATAAAAGACCTGGTAGAAAGGATACATCTTTACATTACTGCAACGTATCATACATTTATTTTATATACCAAGACATTTAAAACAGTCTATGAGATGCAAGAAAAGAAAGCACAATTTGGACTCCTGGTTAAACCCTGTAGTTTACTGAAGCAGTGCAGCACACATATTGATCCTACACCCCTGGAGACAGTGTGCAAAGCAGGCGTGGTACCTCAGCCATTGCCACTGTGCTTCAGCATCAGCAGGGATGACACAACAGACTCATCTGTTCAATCCTTCTGTCAGGAGCTTACACTTCTCCAGCCAGAGAAGACCGGGCAGCACCTCCTGTATAGGAAGGGAATTGCCGGCCGGATCACAGCGGACCCAGTGACATGCCGAAGACTTGCAACGCTCCATATCGGCAAGCTGAGAGCATTTGAGCTCAAGTTTCTTTTTTCCCTGGCAACTTTTACCCAGAATTTGAAAGCAGTTTCATGAGTTCCTCTGGCCCAAGGTTTCTTAAGAACTCACAACCCCTCAGTCTTTCACTGAGCCACCTCAAAACTCACCTTTTCTGCAAAGCAAGCAGGACCCTGGGAGCCCCAAAGCATGTGATGGTGGCTCCAGACTGGCCATCTGCCCCCACGATCCCAGCCTCTGCTCCCACCGATGTCACAGGGGTATGAGATTTGTCCCAGGTTTACCAGCTCTGCGGCAGGGATGTAGCATAGGACCAACTGGGATTTGGCTGCTGGCCATCAAGGCAAATAAACACTCTGACTATGGAGCACAACCCACATAAAAACAGCAGCGAGGTTACCAAACCAGCAGCTCCATGTGAGGCTGCCTGCGCATGAGCAGCGCTTCCTGAGTGAACACGTGCCTCATGTTTTGTTTTCTCCCCATTTTTCAGTATGCAGCTTCCTACTTTATTTACTGCATACTGTCCTGGTCTTGCGACAAACACAGAAATATTAATGCCCTCATCTGCTTTCCTGTGAAACTCATCATTCTGGTGTCTGAGTGCTTCACAGACATTCAAGAATTCATTTGCACAAGATACTGTACTGTGAAGAGGTTTATGAAGATTAAATAGATCCATTAGTTTTAGATACCCAGTCTGAGACACCTGGTCTCTGCTTGTTTTGTTTTATTTTGGTTTTTTCCCTTGTTGTTGGAGTTCTATTTTTCATTCTTTTTTTTTCTTTCTTCCCAGCAAAGTTATTGCAAGGATGGCTTGTATGTTCAGACCAAGATTCCCACTGACTTCAGTTGTAGCACAACTGCTCAGCTTTATCAAGTCAAGTAGTAGGGTCTTTAGCCAGATGCCAGGAAATGAGGAGCACATTAGAAATCACCGGTGAAATATCTGGTGTACAGGACTTGCTAGCTATCAGATAGCAATGCTGTAGCAGAAGCAAGAATAATATGTGGCTCTCCAGGGTGGCATCCAGTCACTTAAATCTTTCCCTTCCCACAACAACTTGCCTTCTTCCCTAACACTTTCCCAGTTTTGCAAAGTGAAGGGTCCTAGAGCCCACAGGATAAGCCCTGGCTTACCTCCACACCACAGTAGCTGTGTTCTCTGTGTGTTGGAGCTAGAGAAGAAAGAAAATTGTGATTGTAAGACATACATAAACTTTGACACGGTGCTCATCCAGAAGGCACAAGAATTCAAGCAGTGCCTTTGCCGTCATTCAAAACTTTCATTGTTGCGTTCAAAATAAGGCATCGAGAGCTAGCGAAGTCTTCATCTTTGTTACTGACATTTTCTGTGGTCTTAAACAAAGAAACTAGCAAAGGATAATTCAATCATGCATCACCAGATTAATCCCACCGGTTCATCTGGGGACTTCTAGACGTGCCACACGGTGTTGGTGGTTTCTCCTTTCAGACCTCCCCTCTCTCTGGAAAGCAGATGCCCCCCGGGGCCCTGCCACATGCTTCAAAGCCAGCCAATGTGGACACCACACATTTTCCAGAGTCTGCTTCTTGCAAACAGGGGGGGTTGAATTAATTCCAGGCAATTTATCACACAGGCAGCACAGCAGGTGGCAAGTACAACACTGTAGACCAGTGATCAAAGAGCACCCAGTGGGTCTACATGTGCCGGTATCTGAAGAGCCCAGGCATCTCTCCTAATAACATACATTGAATGTTCCAGCTCCCTGTACAGGGCATCAATCATTTTCCTGTTGGTTATCATTTTCTATCATGTGTCTCTTGTGCATTTTTAATTGGTTAATTACTTTATTCATACACTAAGCACACCCTCAAGCTCCAATTATTATCAGCATTAAGTGCTTAGTTAATCCTATACATCTTTTAAATGCTATATTTGGCTGTTTCCTGGTCCACACTTCCTTCTTGTACAATACCATAGGGGTCCTGCAGATACCTTAGCTAGCCCTTTGACAGACTATAGCCATACTGCTCATTAGTCTATTATCTAGCTGCTTATCAGCTCCACTCCCAAGCTCCTCATTACTGCAGTTGCAATTACAATAGCTAACATCCCTCCTTTCAGGCCCGCATAGTACCACTTCACTTAGAACAGGCCACTGCTATTCAAGTTAACAGCTCCCCACAGCAATAGTCTTGACTTTCCTATATAAGCCAACACCTACACTGCGTTAATGAACAGCAGAGCTGCTCATTTTGTTTGTTCACCCTTCACTATGGGCATTGTGTGTTGTATCCTCGGTTAAAGGCTCTGGCTGGGCCCCAGGGAAGAAATCCAATTCTTTCTTCATCCCTGCTGCTTCTCTCTGCTTGGTTTGGAAAGGAATTGACATTGCTGCTTTCTCCAGAGCAACTGAACACCTTCATCTGGAAGAACCATCTAGAGGTCAGGATAGGCTGACCAGGAGCACAGATGAGGTCCACAAAGCATAAGGGCAAAGTGGGAGGCTGCTGGGGCAGCAGAGGCTGCCTGCATAGACACTGTGGCTCAGGGCTGATTTACTTTTGGCTCTTTCATGCAGCCTCCTCCCCCAGCACTTGTCCCTGCTGGAAGGACGGCTTTGTTCCAGGGGAGGGTGGGGGACTTGCATTGAATGTCCACTGCCTCCTGACACATTGGGTGCTGACGCACCAGTGGGTGCTCTCGCTGTGCTTGTATTCCAGTCTAGCATCATAGGGCTGGGCGAGACCTGGCTGAGGATGCCTTTTTACTTCTACAGGATTAGTTTGTTGAGTTCATGGCTGCACAGGTGGGAGATCCAATGCAAGTGCCATGGCATAGACATGCAGTTGGAGGTAGGGGAAAAGGTACAAGGACCCTTTTCATGCTAGATCAGAAAACAAACTACAAAATTTATGGTTTGAACAAGAGAAATGCTACTGGAATACAGTTCAGTGCTGCAGTCAGCCCTAGTGCTCTTAACCCTATCAATACTGACTGAATTTCACCAGTAGCAGCACTTTCACTAAGTGTCATGACAGCCCACAGAAAGCATCCAAACCCTGTTGCAAAGGTTGTCCAGGTGAGAGGCAAGGGCAGCAAAGGGGACTTTTACCCATCATCAGAAGTGCTAGCACTGGAGGGAGGACCGCTTCGACAGTCCAGCATCTTCCCTTGAGACCAGAGACCAGCATCCTCTGCAGGCCTATTCCAAGTGCCACAGACACACTGTGACAGCAAGGACAATGCACATGCTGGTGGGGAGGAAAGGAGGACCTGGGCATTCAGACCACAGCTTGACACAAGACCACACTGGGTAGAGAACAAGATGAGCCTGGGAGATGAATGTGCTACCGAGGGTGGCTTAAGGGACTGGGGTCTTCCCCCACCAGGGACTGTGGGCAAGCAGCCCACTCAACCCAGGCACCCGCTGCTGCTACTGAAGAGCAGGATCAGTGTGCTGACCTTGGAAGCTACCTGCACTCAGACCTGTACTCAGCCGGCTTGTCTCTCCTGCTGTGCCCAGCCTGGAAAGGACCCAGAGCTTGTAAGTGAGGTGCTTGCTCCCAGCCCTGCAAGAACACTCCCCCACCCCAATGTGCTTCTTCAGTGCCTGGCCTAGCCAGGCTGAGTCTGCAGCCTCTAAAATGTTGCTGTGAGGCGCAGGAGTTGTGAACCTGCCCCTGCTCATGGATTTGGTCTGCAGGAATGGAGCAGGACTCCCACATAGACCACTGGGGGAATGAAGAGTTGTTGGAGGGGTTCTTCAGCATGTTCCTGCCATGCAACACACCAGAGTTTCCCCCCACTCCTAGAGATCTACCGTCAGTCTGTGACCAAGGGAAAAAACCCATGTAAGGCTTGCTTCCATCATCTGCACATGTCCCCTCACCTGCACCTCCTGGTTTGCAGGACACATCCCACAAAGCTTGTTTGCTTTGATTTCCCACTCTTTTTCCCACTGGCTGGGAGCTCAGGACCCACTGCACATAGCAGTGCCTTGCTCCTTTCAAATGGGGTTGATGGCTCTGTCCACAAGCCAAACCTTGTGCTAGAAAGAGAGTCAGCTAGGGCACTGGATGTAGGGCCTCTGACCTTTCCCATGGCTCTACTGATCCTGAAATACAGCAGTCCCCACCCATCTGGGAAAGCAGGCTCACGCAGAGGGGCTATTATTTTATGTATTTAAAGCACTGTCTTCTATGCCTGCACTATAATCCTGTGTGCAATATTAATTATCCAGCTAACACTGTTGCCATGACACTCCTTAAAGCCATCAAAGCCAACATAAGTATATCAGACCTCCACCCCACCCTTCCTATCTGCTTCTGGACTTCAGACAAAGTCCCAGTGCCAAGTGCTCATGGCAGGGCAGGGGAGGGACAGGCACCGACCATCTCAAGTGCTACCTAGCCCTCTGCACAGCACAAGAAAAGTCCAGATTTGGACTTTTGGAAGTTATGTCTAGTTCTGAAGCTGCATTCCAAGAACTGACCGAATTCAAACATGCCCATTTTTAGGTCAAGTTGCAAAATTACTTTTTCCTTATCACAACATTGTCCTATGTTTAGAAGCTAAAAGGGATGATTAGAGTTATAAGGAGAAAGGAGGAAAGAAATGAAGGGGGTGGGGTGCATAAATAGATCCAGAGCCCTGAAAAAAAGACACAAATACGAGATCAAAAGAGGATGAGCCAAATTCTGAACAACCTGATGTATGCAGCATTTACATCCCTGAGTGGCTGACACTTAAGAAGCCCCACAGGCAGCAACAGAACAGATCTGGGTCCTTCCCCCTCCCACCCAGAGCACAGCCCAAATACTGAAGGTAATCCTCTTAAACCTCCAAAAACTGGGAGGGGGTCAGTGATATTTAACCTGAAATGGAGGCAAGTGCAAGAGAAATGCTTACTGGTTAAGTGTTTATGCAAGGAAAAGCTTTTTTCCAGAAAGCCAGAACAATTTTCCTTTCTGTGTGGAAGCACTGAGAGTCCCTGCAGCTTGTGGACCTCTCCTTTGCAGGGTCTGTGATCAGCACAGGCTGGATCCCCACAGCTTGGTCAGGTGCTGAGCAGGCACCATGAGACAGGTTTTTGCCACACTGTCCTTCCAGGGTTCAGTCTCCTGTGTGTACACAGCTTCAATTTACATCCTTTGTCTGAGAGACAGGGCAAACTTACCCTGGAGGATCTAGGCTCTCATCTACAACTGCTTCTACACAGCAATGTGGTCTTTCCTATGTTGTGTTGAACACCCACTGACAGCTAGAGCAATGACTGCAGGTAGTGCAGGAAAGCTGCAGAGAGCCCTGAAAATGGGTGACAAAGCAAGCCCAGAAGTTCTGCACACCCATCGTGGTCACCCCGTGCTGCGATTGTTACAGCCAGGGTCTGGAAACTGCTGTTCCCCTGCAGTATTGAGGGCAGTAGGTTCCTGGGCCTGGGAGAGGAGCACTGCCTGCAGATGGGTGACAGGGCACTGCTGGTGGGCTGCACCAAATTCCCCAGCATCACATCCCGGTGCTGTCTCCAGCTTTTGGTTGGGTCCCCACCGTGCATGGTGTCCCTCCTTGCTCTGAGTTATGGCACTGTCAGCCTCGTGTAGACCCTGCAAGTGTGCAGCAGTGAAGTTGTGCTGTAGGGCTGTCCCATGTTGGATGGACATCTCTGCACAAGGCCAGCCCACATAACGTGTCCTGCAAAGGCATGCCTGCAGTCGAGACCAGGCACCTGCTGTCTGGGGTTCTGGAGGCATTAGGCTAGTCTTTCTACATTCACTGTGAGTATTTCCTTGCCCAGATCCCTTCCAGCCAGCCTAGCCAGGGTGGGCAACATGGCTGGAGAGCAGTAGTACCATACTTTGCTCCCATACTTTACTTTAAGCATCTTTTTAGGTTCTTTCCCTGACTTAGTCCCCAGCGCCTTATGTTCTTTATCATGCCAAGATTAGACACACATTGTCCCACTGCAGGAGTATAGCAGATCAATACAAAAGCAAAATACTTACTATCTGAGAACTCATACGAGATGTTGTCCCTGAGGGGTAAGCGTTTCCTTTATTGCCCTGAAGGTTTGGCTTACCTCCTCTGTCTGCATCTGGGTACATGCTCCCAGACAGGGAAGGCAAGCAAGGAGCTGTAAAGCAACGATCTACAAAGCAAAGAGCTGCTTCATTTGCTGTAGAAGGAGATATGAGTGGATCTTTTACTTCTGCTTATGAAATCCCATTTATGACAATATTCACACCTACAAGCAGCTGGCACCCCTCTTCGTATGCCAGAGGCTCTACTGGTGATGAGTTTCTGGCTAGGAGCATTTCCACTCACAACTGATATGTTAATGCAATTAGAGACAGTGCCAAGTGCAAAGCAGTATTTGTCCTGATATTATTGGTGATAAAGGAGCCTCCTGTGTGAGAAGCAAGTCCATTTCCAATCTATCTGTATCTATATCTAAAAAAGCTTTCATTTTCCTGAGCGCTGCAGCAGATTCTCGTGATAAATTGCTGCCATATCTTAGCTCCCAACTACATTACATCCTATTCAAATCCCCTTCATTATAACAAGAAGCAATATGACACCAAAAGCTTGTCTCAGGAATTTATGACACAGTGGAGACTCTTAGATCCACTAAACCCCATTAAAACTGTCTCCCTTATAAAACATACACCTTATTATGCACTTCTGTAGCGGGCAGCAGGTTGCCTTCTGCCAGGGCTCTTATTACCTGTGCAAGGGAGGTACGAGAAGCGTGTGCAAACAATTGAGTCCCCGCTGCAAGTGTGGGGCTGGCACAGCATCTGCGCTTCCTGCCTAGCACATGTCAGGAGCTTCAGTTGTGGGGAGGGCTTTGTACAGTCATCTTTTATTTTAAGGTTGCTTACTAAGCCAAGACAAAAGAAAAGGCACCCCATTGGCTAAAGCCAGTCTTTTTTTTCCAGGTCTTTCTGACACAAAGCCTCAAAAAAATTGATTTGGGGTGGAATGAAATGTTACATTAAATCTAAAGTGAAACATTGTGTTTTGTTTTGTTTAAAACCATTTAATTAAAATAAATTTACTCTCAAAATCTCTTTTAAAAAGGTAACCTGGGATTGCAAAAATGGAGTACAAACGTGCTGATTTCCTGATCTCTTCTTTCGAGCATGCTCTATGCCTGCAAACATGCGTTGTTTCCATCTTCACTTAAGAGAGCAATCTCTGTTCCCAACACTGTCACCTGCACGTGCTTGTAGCACTTTCTCAAGCTGGGGAAACAGGAAAAGCAGGGAGAGATGTGTGCAGTACACAACCAGGCTGCTTGGCAGGTTCTAGCCTCTCTGACTCCCTTCATCCCCTATCCACACGGCCTCCCTGCAGCTCACACCATCAGGCCTCTGCTTCTGCCAGAACAGCAAATGCCACTGGCAGTATCAATAAGCAATGAAGGAGCATCGGTCTGGTGTTCCTCATCCCACAGTGACCAGATGCCTGAGCAGCCCAGGGGACTTCACTAGGACAGATGACCCTTTTGATCCAGGAAGATATAGCATGCCTCATCACTGATGAAGTGATTTTGCTTTTCTCCCCCACCGCATCAATTCTCTTCCCCCCACTTTTCACCTCCCAGCCTTCCCACCAAGCGCCAGGCTGTGCCCTTCGGGAGTCCAGGTGGCAGCTCCTGTCTGATCAGTGTGCTGCTCATTAGACTAGGTAAATATGTTTGTGTTTTCCTCTTTTTACCTCTTGTTTAGTCTCATCTGACTGTATTGTTTACTGTACTGGATTATGCAAATCAAAATATAACCAATATTGAAAACAGGAAGGTAAGCAAAGCTTGCGCCCACTCTTCTGGCCCGTGCCAAGGACAGGGTGCAGGCTCCCACCGTGTCAGGACAGAGTCACCTCTGTGCTGCTGATGAGCCTGATGCAGGGGTGGGTTTGTTCCACTCCTGTCCTAGGAGTGATCCAGCCTCCTACTAGCATTGATTCTGCACCCCAAATAAGCCAAAGCAGGGTGCATAGTCCCCCTCACAAGCATCCTGTTGCAGGGGAGCACACTCATCTCTGTCCTGCTGCTGCTTGCATAAGATCCAATGTCACTCTGGTCCTTCCGGAGCGTGCAATGAGTGCAGCTGTGCTCAGCACAGTGGTGACTTAGGATGGCTGCCTCTCACTCGACTAAGTCTCAGTGAAGAAGGGGGATGTGGCTGGGAAGTGGATTAACTCTGCTTTGAGGTGGCTGATTTTGTGCCAGAGAGGCAACCAGGAAGGGGAAATCCTGGAGAAGAGATGAACAGTGAGAATCAGTAGGTCTGTCCGGATGACACAGATGTGTGGAATTGAAGAACAACTTGATGCAGAGCCATTGCATGCAGTGGAGTAATCTGTAAATACCTCAAGGTAACTCAAGCGCAACTAGACTCATTCTTGTGGCTTTTAAAATCATGTAGATCAAGATGGACAACTGTCTCCGTGACAAGAGGCCATGGATTATTGATGCTGAGGCCAGAAAGGCTACTCTGTCGTCTTTCATCACCAAGGTCGGATAGTTTTACCAAGTGATTCCTGTGTCAAACCAATAATGTCTGGCTGCGTTAGGGCAGATTTTTTTAGAAAAGCATCCAATTTCAAGTAAAAAAAACTCCATGTGAGGTAGAAGAAAGCATCTCCTCTTGTACGTTGTTTAATGGCTAATTCCCTTCACTGTTGGAATGTGTCTTCTTTTCAGGTTGAATTTGTCTAATTTCAGCTTCCAGCAACCAGAGCTTGTTACACCTTTGATCGCCAGATTAAAGAGCTCTCTAGTCTCTCTAGTCTCTTCTGCTGGGTACTTGCAGACTTGTGTCAAGTAACTATTCAAATTGGTTTTCATTAAAACTTTCATTATAAAAAAGGTTGGGGTTTTTTTTGTTTGTTTGGCTCCCCCCTGCCCCGAGTTTCATTAACTTTTGTACCTCTTTCTCAAATTCTTTCCATGTTTTCATTATGTGTGACCCTGGAGCTGGACACTGAGCACACTGGTACTCTTATTAAAGCAATGCACAGTCCCATATACAAAGGGCCTGTAGTGATAGGACAAGGGGTAACAGGTTTAAATTGAAAGTGGGGAGATCTAGATTGGATATCAGGAAGAAAGTCTTCACAGAGAGGGTGGTGAGACACCGGAACAGGTTGCCCAGAGAAGCTGTGGATGCCCCATCCCCAGCTGTCTTCAAGGCCAGGCTGGATGAGGCTTGAAGCAACCTGGTCTAGTGGAAGGTGTCCCTGCCCATGGCAGGGGGTTTGGAACTAGATGATCTATTAAGGTCCCTTCCAACCCAAACCATTCAATGATTCTATGATATGAATATGAAGCCACTGTGTGTTACTCTTCGTCATTCTCCTCTTTAGGGATGCCAAGTCCAGAATGCTTCCATCTGATCCCACCATGCTTTTCTAACCCATGCTCTGTACAGCAGTTTCAAGTTGTGTATACATAATTTTTCCCAGATACATGGATCTCCATTTCATTGTACCAAGATTCTGACTTCTGGACCAAACTCAGCCTACCAAGTGATTCATGCTGCCTTGGTGACATTTCTGTTCCTGCTGGGTTTTATATCCTCCTTAATTCTTATCTCTAAAGACTGTATACCCTCTTTCAGGCCATCGATAAATATGGGGCCATTGGCTTTCTTCAGGAAGACCTATCACTGATCTGATGATTGGCCCTTCAAACCACCGAGGGTGGTCTCCACAGTCCCCGAGGGACAGTGCATTCCCTGCCACCTGGACAGTAGCATTGGACTTACGGTTCACCCATCATCAGTACTTTCACCTGCCAGACCATCCTACAGCTTCTGCATGGACAAAGAACTGAGCTGGTTGATTGAATGGAAAACAATGTTTGGACAGAGAGGGGTGGACATATGTGCACAAGTCCTGCACTAGCAGGAATGTAAAATGTGGCTGTGGTTTGCCTTGGACAGGGAAATTGCTCCCAGGGTCTGTAGGACAGATGTAGGCTTTTAATTACAATTCAGGAAAGCACATGGTGGAAGCTCTAAAGAAGGATGAGAGGCATACAAATAAGGTCTGACAAGTTTGTCTGGAAAAGAAACAGCTCAATCTGAATTAGCTGTTCCTAAGTTAAATATAAATGTAAATCTGGGAAAGGTGAGTGTGCAGTGAGTGTACATGTTGTGCTGGCAGGAGGACTGTAAGGAGTGCCAGCCTCACGCAGGGTTGGGCATCCAAAGGCTCCGTCTGCAGCCAGCAGCGATGCAGGTTCCTCCAGAGACAGCTCCAGAGGTGGGGCTGCAGCGGGAAATCCTAACAGGGAAGAATTAAATCTGCAGAGATAATCGCTCTCTGTTACGGCAACCAGGAAACCTGTGTGGTTTCTCCAGGGGGCAGCCCTCCCATCTAGTGTTACATTTTGGGATTCCTCCATCATGGTAAAGGAAGATGGAAGATGATTTATCTGGAAAGTTTCTCTTTAACTACTTCTGTTGTTCCAGAGATGCCAACAGATCCTGTTGCAACTTAGGAAGCAATGGCTGAAACAACATGCAGTCTTACAGCATCACTGAAACCATGAGGGGTTATGGAGAAGCTAGAGGAAGACTCTTTTGGAGTGCACCACGGCGTTCAAGAGGCAACAGGCAGAAGTTGCAAGGGAAATCCCAGCTGAACATGAGGAAAAGGATCTTCCCTATGAGGCAGGTCAAGCACAAGGCCAACAGGCCCTAGCAGAGGGATCTTCATCCTTGCAGATCTACAGAATTCAACAGGGCAATGCCCTGAGCAATCTGACTTGGTTTTGAAACTGGCCCTGCTTTGAGCAGAAGGTTGGACTGGAGACCTTCCGAGGACTCTCTTAAACTAAATAAGTTTGTGGTTCTACAAGAGTTCCAGGAGCAGCTTTGTCAGCAGTCTTTATAGCAGTGGTACTGTGCAGGCCAGCAGAGTGCAAACTAGATTATTCATGCATTGCTCCGGATATTCATTATATATTCTGTTAGGCACACTAGGATCCTGTGCTGCCATGGAAAATAGACTTAACGATGGACTCCAAAGCATCCTGACACCACTTGGTTCTCCAGTCCTGCAGCTGTCACTCCAAACTGGGCACTCTGCAGCACAGTCATCTGGCACAATGAAGAACTCAGTTGCATTAAAAAAATGCACACACCCACTGAATTTGATGCAGAAATTTTGCATTTCCAGATGCAATTTTCTAACCTCTATGTTTTTGATTTTGTATTAGATCAACTTTGTTGTCTCTCTAAAACTCTCAGCTAAAGATTGCTGGATTACTTTGGCATTGCCCAAAATGGCTGGAGCAGCTCCGCTCCCCTGAGGAAGTACAGGAAGCCGTTTGCAACAGGAAAATAACAAAAACCCAGAAGCTGATGATTTTCCTGAAATGGCTGCTAGCGGTAAAAGTTAATTTGTCATTGTTATACTTCAGAGTCTACAACCCTTTAGGTGAATATGAGCATTTCAAGGCAACCCCCCAGACAAACCTAGTTCCCAATTCTAAAATGTTCTTGCTATGTAAAGATTAAAACAATAACAGTTTAAGCCTGCAAGCTTAAAATCTGAAGCAGCAGTGGGGGAAGACTCTGCAGCAGTGCAGGAAGCCCTGCTAATGATGTCAGTAAATTGTATCAGAAGGATTCTCTCATTTTGGGAAGAGAGATGTAATAGCGTGGGCTATTCTCACTGGCACTAAACTCATTAGTTTGTTTACAGTGTGCCTTCCTGCACCGCTCACTGATACACTGAAAATCTTATTTTGTCTTTGATATTTCGAGTCAGAAAGAGCAGGGAGAAGTCAAAGATTCTCAGCAACATTTGATCCCTTCTGTGGGTTTTTGGTTTTTTTTTTTTCTTTTTACAAGGTGCTTGTTTAAGGCTTGACTCCTGGTCAGGGTAGCACCAGGGAAACTCCAGTTTTAGAGGAAGATGTGCACGATGGCTAATGGTGAGGCTTCAGGTGGCCTCAGAGGAGAGGCACCAGGGCTGAGGGAGGTGGGATGGGGAGAGCTTCGGCTTCGCAGGGACAGACTGTGCCGAGTCCTGTGCCATGTCCCAGCCTTCTGCTCTCTGCACCAGCCGTGACACCTCCGAGGCTCTGCCTGCACATCAGCGCCTGCCGCCTGCCACCCGCAAGCCTTATCTGCCTCTGTCAGCCTCCGGCTTGGTGCTCTCCCAGCACATCACCACCTTTCCCATTTCTCATTCTGCTGTGAAGGATGAGGTGGGAGCTGCCTGCCTGTGCCAGTCACAATGGCAGCCGCAAGACAGGAGCTCATCTCCAGCTGCAGCGGCAGCAGGACTCACTGTCCCAGGAGCTGGCTCTGTGACACAACATTTCTTCCTCCCTTTCATTCAAATCTGGATGCCTGGGCATGAATTTGGTGGTTTTCCAGCACTTAGAAATAGTTCATCTGGCCCCTGCAGGTGCTCAAAACTGGTGGGAGATCAGATCTGAGGACATCGCAGTGAAGGAGCATCACCCAACGGCACCAAGCAAGAAAAAGTCCGCTATCCCCACCAAATAAATCTCAGGGCCCTAGTAGGCCTGACCCCTGCTCTGGGGCAGGGGCTGCCTGGGAGGTGCAGTTTGCTGGCGGTGCACAGCAGCTCTATGGGGCTCTCCCCCTTCCAGTGGTCCCACCTCCAGTGACCCAGTTCTGCTGGCTACTCCACGGTTCCTTGGTGTATGAAGAGCTTTTTGTAACAGCTCAGGGGTGCCAGTCTGCTACCAGGGAAGGCAAAGGTCTTTACTGGAGTCTGTGGCACCAGCAAGAGAAAACACTCCTACCCCTTCTTGCAGCAATAAAATACTGCTTGTCCGAGTGGGAACTCTGCCGCAGCTGTCTCAAAGAAGATGTGAGATTAAGCAACACTACAAGAAGGTGACTGATGTATTGAGTGACCTGGATGAGCTGGAGAGGAGGGTTCTACCCCCACCCCTGCCCTTGTGAAGCTCCTGTTGCACGTGTGTCTGCAGCTGCTGCATGAGAGTTCCCCACACTAATGCATTTCATCTTTCCTTGGTCTAGGGCCACGTTTCTCTTTGTCCTCCCTGCTAAGCTTTCTTCAGGGTCGTGCTTAGGAGAGAAGACTTGCTCCCAGTCTCCGCCATGGTTATATGTCGCCATATAACACAATCAGCTTGCAAGGTTACTTACTCATCTCATTATACAGGCATAAAACCTAGGCAGACAAATATAAAGCAAAATAAGGTTTATGCCTTATGGAGAAAGCTTATTGCATCTCCTAAATTGGAATAAAATATCTACAGGTGAAATATGTCGCTACTGTTACAACAGTGCTCACAGTAGTATGGGAAGGGCTTCCCCTGTAATGGTACCAGTAGGGTGTCAAGTGCTGGCATCGGAGAAGCCAGAGCCTGCAACCCTGCACCAGGGAGGCAGGGAGAGGGTGACCTATGGTGACAGTGGGACATGATCATGGCAGAGAAGTGATGTCTGCCTCAGCTGCACACTAACATGTCTGCCTCAGTTTCCCAGCAACTGTCTTTCAATGGCAACGCTTGCTCCCATGCCAGCAGTTAATGAGATCATGTTTGTACGTGGCTTCCAACACAAGTGTCTCTGCAATGTGTAAGTGCTAAGTGCTATTAGCAAGTAACAGCAGTTGTCCTTCGGTACAGGGCTCTGCTGCCTTTGCCTGAGGCCATTCAAACCCAGTGAAGCATCACCCTCAGCAGTACCTGCACTGTGGCAGAGTTACACATCAGCCAGCACACTCTGCGCTGCCCTGGAAACCAGCTGGAGATGAAGCTGCAAGTCCAGAACTGAGGTGGCTGGATTTATCCCAGCCGAGGGCTGTAGGTAGAGAAGCTCAGGCTGACTGGGAGTTGGGAGAGACACCCTCATCGGGCAGGAGGCTGAAGGATGGCACCCCACCAGCAAAGCGAGACCTGCAGGCCGTGATAGCCAGCTACTCTGGGGAAGATGTGCTCAATGCACTCAGCTGTTGTTTCTGGGCTGGGCTGCAGTGTAGCCTGCAGACGTCTGTGCCAAAAGGTGGGAGCTAGGTCCCCAAAGAAGTACCAAATCAGAAGTCCATGCTCCTAGCTGGGCTGTGCTTTCCCTGCAGCGGCAGGCATACAGCCTGCCTGACACCCACTTCCATGGTCACCCTTATAATCATGCTCTTTTCTGTCCTTCTTCCTCCTCCTACCTGATGGTCTCTGCACTGGATCCTGCCTGGAGACAGATGCTGTGCTGGGCAGGAATGGCAAAGTTTATTAAGTTGGGGTGGGAAGATCTGGCAGGCTGGGTTCACAATTAGGCTCCCAAAGGCAAGATCATAAAGCATTCAGACACTTGGGATACAGGGCTGATTACCAGCATCTTTCATCATTAAATATTAACACCAAGGCTGCTTAAAGGCCAGTGAAAGAATTATAGAATTTAATACCTATCACGCTCTATCAATAGGCCGGGAGAAATATGGTCCTTTCGCCTATGTTTTTTTTTTAATGCTTCAATGTAAACTAGAAGACTTGCAAAATTAAACAGCACAATTCTTGGTTAGGAGCCATTGGGAATTGCAAACAGGGAGCACCAGGGATCAGACTTGTTTGATATGCTAGGGGAGCAAGCTCATTAAACCATAGGCATTGGTACCAGAAGGAGAGGAAATTAAAGCATAATTTAAGAAAAGAAATCCATCTATGTAGAGTGGCTCCAGCCCCCAGCACTCCCTTGTGTGGCTGTGAGCTGGGACCCCAGCCAGCTCCAGCCTGGTGGCCTGGGCAAAAAGAACACTTGCACCCATCTCTGCAAAACTCTCCTGACTGGGCTGAGACACAAGACACAGCATGAAATCCTTCCCGTGTCCACATACCCTTTTGCCTTCTTATGCATATGGGGTGTAATGGCAAGGAGACACATCTGGGGCTCAGCACCATTGCTTGTGGCTCCTTTGCTCAGAGCAGAAAGCTGGGGAAAATCCTGGCAGCCCCAGAAAGATCATGCTCTGGTTGTGACAGAGGGGTTTTTTCTGCTTTCCTGTTTTGCGCTGTTTTGCTAAGGTGTTTTAGGAGAACGGTGCCTGGGTGCAAATCCACCGTCCCCAGAGCTGCAGAGCTCCTTTGGCAGAACCTTCCATGGGCTGTGGGGTCCCAAACCACCCGTGGAGGGGAACTTGTCTGCCATGTGGGGAGAGCTCAGCACAGCCCAAATTGCTCAGAAAAACCTCATCGGGTGCAAACCAGCCATGGACTTAAAACCACCTGTGCCTTGCTCACGGTCATGCCATTGTCATATTATGAACTGCCCCTGATGCAGTGCTCTGGAAAGAGATTTAAAGGATGTGCTGGTACAAACATGTTTTGCATGAAGAATCAGGGACTTGCAGGGGTCCTGTAATCAAGGCTGGCCCATGGCTGTCCTTTGGCAATTCCCTGTCCCGCTGCTTCCCCCGGCCTCACCCTCCCACCCCTCCTGCATCCCTCCTTCCTGCTGTATACAGTAATGAGTTGTTGCTGTTCGCTCCCTCGTCACAGGCATGGTGGCAGAGCCAATCAATACAGTAATCAAGCGGTCCGAGCAAAGCCAGCCGGGTGCCTTCCTACCTCTCCGTTAGCAAACACAGAGCTCACGTGGCTTCTACCGCTGCAGGCGCAGGCACAACCGGGTCCCCAGCCAGGCTGAGGTCTCCCCAGGCTGTCCTGTCCTTTGCTTTTCCTCCACCAGCCCTGCTGATGGCTGCGCAAACAACATTGCACATGGCCAAGTCAATCTGCAAAGCCATAGCTAAAATGAGAGTCAGATCACTTAATATCTGTGAGCCAGACCTGCACTGGTGTCAGAGTTTGGCATTTCCCTGTAGGAAGGCAATCCTGGCTCTGTATTTTCTTGGACAGGGAGAGAGCCACACTACTCAGAACACGATGGCTGCAGTTGGACACGTGGCATCTGTATGGTGGGATGCTCCCTCCAGCTCAGAGACGAAGACCTGCTAAAGACTCTCTCGTGGCCTATGCCTACCTTGACATATGGATAAAGATGTCACAGAAGATTGTGCTACGCAAAATCAGTGTATTTTCCCCAACTGTATTTTCTATAGAAGCACCAGGACTTGTTTGACTTGCAGAAATCCTGTCAGCTCCTGGTCAGCAAGGTGCCCAGATGAAGCTGGAGGAGTAAAACCATTAGCAGAGCTGCCATCCTACCAAACATTTTCCAGGCTTTGGTTCCTTACAGTCACACATTAATAGTAACTTAGACACCAGGGCTGTTACATCAAAATAGTCATGCTCACACAATGATAAGCATCACGTCAGTATAAACTCAAAATGCTGGCTCGTGTCAGCCAGAAAGTATTGATGTGCAAACTTTGCACCACCTGGATGTGTGCCAGATCACATATCACCTGTCCTCCCACAGGCAGCATAAACCTGGCATGAAACCATACCTGTGTTATATGCTTCGTACCACACACAACAGAAACGTGATCATGTGCTTGCGTGTCTTCTGGAGTTGATTTTACAATACACAGGCATGTGTCCCAGGCAGGTAAGTGACTGAAATAAGACTCAGAAAATGTACAGTTTCTTCAGTTGCAAAGGAAAATCACTGATTATCACTGGAGTTGTGACTGGAAGTTTCAGCCTCTGGATCTCATTGCCCCAGGACGTGTTCCCTGCAGGGAGCAGGGAGCCAGACTCCTGGGCTGGTTTGGTCTCTGATTGTCTGCAAGTGCCAAGCCTGAGCCTCCGACACAAATCAGAGCAGATCAGGTCCTTGTGTAACTCATGACAGCCAGCTCAGTCAATACCTCAAGCATGGTCAAGTAGGGATTTTCCATCGTTTTTGTGTGTGCACAAGTGGAAATAAGACCATGGGAGCTGCCCCAGACCAAGGGTGACTGAGATAGGAGCATAGGCACCTGCATGGGCCACAGAGGCTGGGAAAGGGTCATTAGCCTGGAGAAGCTGTAGGCATCTGCAGCTAGGTACCCTTTATTCCTTCAAAAACCCCTCCCCTGTCCTCCTTTTCACGCTGCTGCTGCCATGTCTGCTTTTCACTTTTACTTATTACTCCTCCTGGTAAGGGTTGCTGGCACTGCTGCCCTTGCGTGCTGCCCTGCACCCTCCATGTGCCAGGTGCTGCCCCAGCTCCTGGGGCTCCCCTGCCGCTCGCCAAGCTTGCCCAGCCCACCCAAAATCAGGGAAGAAACTGATTGCAGAGTCAGAAAGGCAAATCCAGACATGACTGACTCTGGGGAGCCTGATTGAAATAACTAATTAGGTTCTCACAGCCGTTCGCTTTGCAAGAATAAGACCATATCCCACTCCCTATTTTCTAATGAATCCTGCTCAGTGTTTTATAATGATTTGTTTAACTGAGATTTCAGTGTCTCCAGGCTGCAGCGCTGGTGTGACCCTGTGCAGCCTACCGCAGATGCTGGGGGAAGCTTTTGATACTCTCTCAAATTTACCTTTCCCTGCTGGCATGCAGGTTTTTTAATGTTTCCCATCACGGTAGTACCATTTCCATCTCCCGGTGCCACACAAAACAATTTCCCCCCCTTCCTCTGTTTATGTTATTTACATGCACACAGATGGTTATAATTTTTTCTTCTCTTTTGAGCATCTCTCAGGGAATCTAAATAGGTGAGCTCTTCTCTTCCCCAACTGGTGCAGCCCACCATGGCCCCACAAACCGCTGCTGGGGCTCCAGACTCACGTTTCTTATCCCTGGAGCTGCATTCCTGTTACCCACAAGTACCCTGATCCCACAAACATTTATAGATGCAAGCATCTTCCCAGCTGCAGAAAGTTGTACTGAACTCAGGAGGACTGCCTGTAAATAACATTATTCCCATGTAGAAGTATTAGGCATATTTTGATCAAATAATCTATTTTAATTGT
This sequence comes from Rhynochetos jubatus, assembly GCA_027574665.1. Classification (NCBI taxonomy): domain Eukaryota; kingdom Metazoa; phylum Chordata; class Aves; order Eurypygiformes; family Rhynochetidae; genus Rhynochetos; species Rhynochetos jubatus. The sequence goes on from CM050662.1 coordinate 3,480,955, forward strand.
TATTTTCAAAGGCAGTCACTCTGCAATGATTTTTCTTTTTAAATTATATTGTTTGTTGCTTCTCGCTCCATTATCTCTTAGCTGTGTGGAGATACAGGTTTTTTCTATCATTTGTGCTGTTATTTTACTAGTGGCTAAGGTCATACTAACTTATGAGAGTTGCCAAAATCATGTTTCTTTCTCTATATACATTTTAATAACCACACTTGACTTTTTCCAGTGTTTTATTCTTCTCCATTGCACGTATCTTTCCCCAGGGAATCGCCAGTGTGGCAATAAATCACTGCTAATTCTCTTCCCTGCTACTCACACCCCTTCTTTATACAAATTTAATTTTTCACACATTCCTTTGTATACTGCTTATTGAAGAATGCTTTTTTTAAAGAACCTTGTCTTTTCCTATTCACCCAGGTTTTTTTACTTTCCCTTCCTCTCTTCCCTTTCCTTCCCTTGGAATGAAGTACCTCGTTGACTTTGAGATGACATTGATTTCACACCCCTCCCCGCTGTACTGCAATGGTTTTCTTTTCTCTAAGATATTTTTGCAGAAGGTTCCTTTTTTCTGCTGCACACCCGTGGCTGTACCATTAGCTTACACAGCTGCTTTGCCTGTTATTTTTCCTACAAGCCTTAAGAAATTCCAAGTTACCTCCTGCTATTTCATTTTGCGTAGAAGTTCTGTAAACCTTGGCTCCTTGAGTGCCCGTACCGAAGTCATACTGTCTGTGTCTTTTCTTCTTGCGTCTCTCGTTCGCAGCAGGTCTGTAGTCTGTTGTGACTTAATTATAGTGCCTTTTAAGATTCCTCTGGGAGCTGTGGCACTACTGGATTTTAATATCCCACCCATGACAACACTGTCATTAGTATTATTACTTCTACTGCTATGATTAGTGCACTATGGGCAGAATGAGTGTCTCCATAGAGGTCAGGCACATCCCTGATTCAAGCAGTTTAAGAAATCAGTTGCAGGCAATAATTGAAGACAGAGATGCTAAGGCTGCATGTGGGAACGGCAAGCATGTTTGTAATTAACAAATTGCAACAGGGTTCAGAGCAAGGGCTCCTGCTGACTCACGCTGCTGGGGAGGAGCAAGTCTGGGGAAGGGGAAACGAGGAGACAGGGTTGCTCTGCAGGAGGATGTTCCAGTGGGGCACTGGGAAGCAGAGGTGGCCAAATGGCTTTCAGGCAATAAAAATGTTCATGACACTGCTGGGCCACTTCTGTCTGGCTCCGGTGCTTGCACCTCCACCAGCCCCAGTGAAAGCAAGTTGCTGCTCTGGGTAGCACTTGAGCACCTTAAAGCACTCAGAGCCACCCAGATTTTCGGTCTATGAACTTTGCAAAAAAACTTTAAAAAGGTCAAACCCCACCTCTGCAGGCTGCATGTGGATCTCCATGCTCACCCAGAGCAGTCTGGGCCGGAGGCAAAGGGATGTGTGAGTGTCTGGTGCTGTCTCTGTGCGCTGCAGCAGCTGCCAAAGGAGCCCGCTGGAGCCTGCTGTGCACAGAGGGGCCAAAAAGCATCATTTTGGAATGTATTGTGGGTTTCCAGACCTGTGCCCACTGTTCAGCTGCTGCCCCCACCGAGCTGAGGAACACCCAGAAATCCCAGGAAAACAGCCAAATTTCTTTTTTTACTAGGCAATAGTTTTGTTGAGGTGAAGATGTCCAAGGAAATCCTCATGTGGGATAATTTGAGAGCGATGAAGCAAGGAGATGTGTACTGGCTGAGATGATTGTCACCCTATAACAGAAATTGCTACTGCACAAGGGGGATATTCAGCAGCAGAAGCTGGGGAAAATCCTGTTCTGAACAATACAGACAGTGCCATCATATCTCCCAGCAACATTCACCAAAAATTAGGGACCAAGGTGAAGAGGTGCTAAAGAATAAGAAATTCCATAAAGAACCCTTCCATCTCCACAAGTAAAAAAAACCATACATGCAGCCAAATATTAAATGCCAATTTGAAGAGGTATTCATACGTTCTTCAAGGAACAGCTCCAATATAGAAAATAAGAAAAGAACATTTCTGAGAACTTCAATTAAGTACAAGGTAACTTGGAATCATTCCCATCCGTTCCTTAAATTTTCCAGTCTATCTTTTATTTTATGTATGACTCTCAGAAAGGCTTTGCAACATCAAAGATACTTTTTGTCTCCTTTGTTCAAATGTATAAATTTGCCTACAAAAATTAGAAATATCATCAACAGTGAAAAATAATTTATTTGTAAAAAGAACTAACTTTTGTTTGAACTAGAGCTGGGAATTGAGATAATGTCTATGAATATGTGGAATGAATAGATGGAAGTATCTGAATTTGTGGAAATACATGAATTCTCCTTTGCTGATAGAAAATTACAGTCAGGGCCCATCACAAACTAAATTAATATTCAACATAATCTCATTCCCACACAGGAACCCAAAGAGACAATTGATCTCGTTTCCACTAAAATCAATGGGAAAAACTCGCCGAGTAGGTCTTTCAACAGAGGATGGCAGCCAGCGTGACACCTGAACTAACACAGATTCACACCTTCCACCCACCTCCAAGAAGCTTTGTTGCTTCTTGGATTAGATTTGAATTTATGATCTCACGCCAGGCCCTTGTTTTTCTGCTTTAAGTCACACACATAAAGCTCCATGGGAGCATCAGTAATTATGCTTATCACCCAGAGGTCACCTTTTTAGATGTATTTTCTAGATCTTCAATCTCCTTCTAAAATAAGATGTATTTCTTAATCAAGGTTGCCATGAGAGGCTCAGCACTTGCAGTCTCGCATGGAGGAATATTAGTGCTACCAGACATTATTTTTTATTTCTCTTTCAAATGCATTGATTTTTTATCTATTATTTTATTCCAAGAAGTAGCTGTGGCACCTATTTTACATTCAGAGTCTGCCTCAGGAGCTGTAATAATTTGAAGCACTGGATGCTCAAGCCAGTGTATAGCTGGAGCGGAGTTCCGTGGCCGGTCCTGCCAGCTCAATGTCTTCAACATCTGCTGAGAAAAGGGAAAACGTGGCATCCCGCAGCCTCCTGGGAAGGCTCAGTAGTTAGGTCCAGAAGTCAGTGTCTCCAGGCACATATTGGGAATGATCAGCATTCCTCCCCAACAGGGATGCTGTTTCTGATTTATTAATGTAGCAGTTAAAATCAAACCAGCATGGGAGTGTATCTAAGTCAGCTGCAGCCAAGATAGGCATGCTGGAGGCAGGGATCCTTTTCTCTTGAAATATGGGCAATCTCCACCTCTCAAAACAGATCCCAAACTGTGTAACCCAGAGGAAAAAGAGGTTTGATAAAGATTATGCAATTCGGCTCTTGCATGGTGGAGAGTTACACTTGCATAAGAGGCTCTGAGGAGAATAGGGCTTTTCTGAATTGGGCAATGATTCTCAAACTGGGACAAATCAATTTAGAAACTACTTGCAATGACCCAGGATTACAAAACAAACAACAATGGTCATTTGCAAACTCACAGCAGCCTCTCATCCTGGCTTCTCCCCTGCCTCTTATCCCGGCTGCAAAACACGCTGTGCTTTGTCACAAGAAGAGCCTGCTGCTGGCAAATCTTTATTCTCATGTCTGAGGTTCTCTGTGTGGGGGCAGAAATCTCAATACAGATATAATAAAATAAAACAGTGCCAGGAAAAAATAGCGCTTAAAGTGCCAGCCTTATTGTTTAGGGACAATCTGGCTGGGATAAGACACTAAAATAACAGCTTCTTCTTTTCCCAGTCTTTCCTAGCAGGCATGGCTTGGTCACGGCTCTCTGAGCAAGCAGTACCTGCCTGTTTTCAGGACCAGGTCTTGCTGGAGCAGGAGGTTGTTTTGGCATGCCAAGGGGATGTACCTCCTGCCTGGTTATCCAGCAGTGCCTGGGTGGCGGATAGGTACCCATAGGAAGCTGCAGATGGACCTTGTGGCCATCACAGTAAAGACAGGGTAACTCCAGGGAAGATATCCAAGCCTAAAGAAAAGGAAGAAAGGAAAACATGGGTTCCCCTACAGCTTGAGAAAAAGGAAAACAGCAGAAACTTGGAACAGGCAGCAGCAGGAAAGTAGACCTGGAGGGAGAGTGGGGAGCAGGGACCAAAAGCAAGCTCCACTGGTCACTACTGATGTACACTTTAACTCAACATTACTTAGAGACTGGTGGCTTTGGAAAAGAAACCACAAGTAATTAACCTTGATCTGCTAATGGGTCAGCTCAGCTGAGAGCATTGATTTTGCTGATAGGGATTATGTAAAGAGTATAACAACCAATAGACAGAAGTGGCTGATGATCCGAAAGTGAGTTTATGATGGGTAAATAGTGACAGCACTGCAGCTGTCAAACCTGATGTAGATGTGGCAGGGATCTGTGAAGGGGGTGCATTTAGGAGATGCCCCCTTCTGCCAAGATCACACCAGTGCTGCCTCCACCAGTCAGGTCCTGAGACCAGAGAGTCCCAGTTTTCCCACTTCAAAGAAGGGGTGATCAAGATCTTCTGTGGCATGGTATGTCCACTCCCATACCTCAGAAAAAACACAGAGTCAGGTTGCAAGGAGCAGGTCAGATCTCATTTACCTTGTACCAAATCCTTCAAAGTCTTACTCAAATGATTGTTTCAAGTTGTGCATGGGGTGTTTTAGAAGCCAGCCCAGGATGGGTGCAATGTGCTTCAGGAACTGTCTTCTGCAGCATGCCTGAGGACACTGAGCGTCCTGAAGGCTAATGAGCACCTACGCAACCCTCACATTAGCTAGGCCAGAAGTCCAGAGCGCTGTGCCTTAAACCAAAGATCTCTGACATTGAACAAGTGCTGTTGAGGGAGAGAGGACACCTCCTGACACAAAGGAGACTACCAGAGTTATGACAACTACTAAAGACAGGACTTCAGAATAGAAGGACCAGTGGTCTGGACCACTCTGATCATCCTTATGCTATGCTGTTGGGGAGGTAGGGAAGACACGTTGGGATGCTGATAATAATCACCACAGTGATTTGTTCTGGGTAAAAGAAGAAACATAGAAACATTTTTAAGGATCTCTTGCAGCTTCTTTGGCACAGTTCTTCATAAATCCTGTTTGGTAAGTAGTGAGACTGTCCACATGACCTGGCATCTCAGCAACAGACTTTTCTCGAGCAGAGCAGTCAGGTTTGAGACAGGCTCTGCCAATGCACATGTCAATGCATTTCTCTTACATCTGCTCCCAACTACGGATGTGGACTGGTCCCTTTAAGCTGATCAGACCGAATTCTGTCCTTGCCGTTGCTGCATCTTGATCTGCTCAGGTGAATGTAAAGGTGTAAATCTGTGTCTGTGCAGGTGCTAACCTGGGGTTTGGCAAATTGCACTGATTCACTTGCATAACCTGATTGAGGGGCTGCTGAGGTAGCTCTTATTTCTCATGAGGCCGCAAGATAAAATATCACTCTTTATTCCAGCTTTCCTCCACTCTCCTTTGACATGGCATTAAGTGGTGTGGGAGGTGGAAAATATGACATCATTTTTCTTTTAAAAAGGGCATAAGGAACTGGAGACAAGTAAGTGTGCTTTCTGTGGCAGGCAAATCAGAAGAAACTGTAATATACAACAGAATTAGCAAGAGCCTAGGTAGATCAGGATATATTGTGGAAGAGTCAACATGGCTTCTCCAGGGGAAGTCATATCTCATAAATCTATTAGATTTCTTTGAAGGCATCAACACAGGCCCAGGCAAGAATTAGCTGGCTGCCATTGTTAGACTGCATTTTCCTAAAGTTACATTCAAGACCTCTCACACAAGGCACTTGGAGACACTATGATGTTATGGAGTATGGGAGGAAGTCCCTCCACAGATTGATAAGTGGTTAAAAACACGTAACCAAGGGAAGGATAACTGATCAGTGCTCATGTTGGCCAAAGAACAATCACCAAGTTCCTTGGAGACCTGTCCTGGGAACTGTACTGTGCAACACTCATCAATGATCCGGAAAAGTGGTGAATAATGAAGTAACGGTGTTTTCCTATGCGACAAAATTATTCAAGATCATGAAATCTAACACTGACAGTGAAAAGCTCTGGAGGATCTTCTGAGACTGAGTTACTGACAATGAACCAGAAGATGAAATTCAGTGTAAATAAATGTAAGGTAATGTCAGTGAAGGTGAAAAAAGTTCAGAACGGCAACCAAGTTTAAACAGAAAATGATTAGCTCTGAATTAGCTACCACCGCTTATCAAAGAATTCATAGATCACTGTGGAAGGCAGCCTGGGAAAGCTGCTCAGACCTGTGCCTGGGTCAAAAAGCAAGCAAGGCAGATGTTACATATTGCTCGAGAGGGAGGTATCAGTACAGAAATTGTCATCATAACCAGCATCAAGATCCATGGTCTGTCTTTATTTTGAATACTGGTGTGTGTCTGATCTTGCATCTCCTAGAGGACACGGGGAGCAGGGAAGGGAAAATAAAAGGCTGTCCCAGTGATGTTCTTGATGCTGAGAGACTGAACAGACCAAGGTTATTCAGCTCAGATAGACCACGGAAGTCTATCCCAAGTGCTTTGGGGAAAGAAAATTGGAGTTGGTGACTCCCTCTTTCTAGCCTTACAATAAGAAATTAAAGTATCAGGAAGCAGATCTAAAATGTTGACTGGGAAGCACTTTTTCTGAACAGGGATTCGTGCATGCTAGAAGACCTGTGGCATAAGGCAGACAGGCTTGTCAATGGCACAGACACAGCAGTCTGGTTGCAACCAGCAGCTCACGATGCCCTATGAGCTGCCAGGTGCCACCGTGCCAGAAGCACTTGGTGCTGGACTACTTTTCTCATGCTTGGCTGCAGTGTTGTTCTCCACTGCTTTCAGTTCTACTGATTCAGGCAGAACACCAGGCTTTGCAGATATTTGGTCTGTCCCAGTACGGTTGTTTCACTGTCCTTGTGGCGATGAACCCAGGACACTTTGATGGATGTCCGAGGTTAAGCCACAGCAGAACCCACTTGCTGATCACTATGCTGAAAATGGGGGGTCTTCAGTGCAGCTCAAATGCTCTTCTGTATTTGTCACCCAACGCAGGGCTGTAGCCCATCTGGCCTCAGCAGAAATGCTGTAACAATCTGCTTCAAGTTCAAATCCAATACAATGCAGGAGAATGCAGCTGAGGAGAACAACAAAGGTAATCTTTACTTTGCTCCTGCACATAAGGAAAAGAGGAAAAAAAGGAAGTATTTTTTATAAAGACCAGAATTATTCCAACGTAAGTGTGCTACAGGATCTAGGTCTATAGACAAAAACTCAGAGGAACAGATGAAAGCGTATGTTGTAGAGCATTGAAAGAATGCACAGTAAGAGGCCACCTTTGCTGCCCCGTCTCTGGAGGCCAGGCAGGAGGGACTGCTGCCAGTCCTGCTCAGCACTGAATTGCGTAGCACTGATTTCTCTTCAGGATGCTGAGGTAACCCTCAGCTCCCCTACATTTGGCTCTCCCGTATGCCATGTTTAATTCCTTCTTTTCTTCTTTTTTTCCAGAAAGACACAATTAGAAATAACCCGTCAGAGTAAAATAACCAAAACTCACATTCTGTCTAAAAGTCTGTTTCAAGAATAAAGAAGATTGTGTATGAAAAAAACGCTCACCAGTGAGGTTCAACATCAAAAGAATGTTTTGCATGGACTAAATAGAAGTATTCATTTTTCATACATGCACAGATTCACACTGACACCAGTTAGACTTTCATACGAGCACACTTTGTTTACTTAAAAGCTTGAAGGAAGGGAAAATGTCACAAATGCTCATGTAAGCCTGCATGTGCACCAATCGGACACATCCAGCATGGCTGTTTGTACAAGCAAAGATCTCCCAATAGGCCAGGAAGCATTCGCATAAATCATCTGCCCAATCATTTAAGAGAATGAATAATTCATAGAAAGGCAAATGTGTTCACAAGCAATCCATATGAAGAGCTAGGAGCTACCTTCAAGGAATGGACTTGCTGCTCTCTATCTCTGTGAACCTGAATATGCTTTTCCTTGGCTCCCAACTTTCACAAATCTGGAGCAATTCTGCAGCTCCAGCCCCCCAAATGTCACTAGTTGTCACCCACTCCCTGAGGCTGTCCCAACAGATGAAAACCAGCGTCACCCACAAGCGGTGGTGCTAGTTACTATGACACATCTAAATCACTTAATGGGAGTAATTTCATTCCTTCTTTCTTCATTTCTTATTTCTTGAGCCTGGTGATGGAGGGACAGAACTGGTTTGCTTGAGCTGTACAGCTCACAGTGTCTCGTAGACACAAGCTCTGCCCTGTGGTGTCTGTTTCTCCAGTGGGGAAATGGTGAGGAAGATAATGAGCAATTGGAAAGGTTTTAGATATCTAGGTGTGATGTGGGCTTTATATCAGCCAAGCTCTGCTTCTTACCTCCAGTCTTATATGAACCTAAAGATGGTGGGGTAGTGCTGGGCAAACAGACAAGCAGATGTGCTCCCTACAGTGCTGCCTCTACCTTGTCTGGCCCCAAGCCCTTACCTCCAGCACCACCAGCAGAGGTAAGGGGCTCTCTCAGTGTCCCCTCATCCAGAGAAACAGACTTTAGGAGGGACATGACAGGGAGCAGCAGTCAGTCAGGAACCCTTGTTCTCTCAGATAGCCTTGATACCTTTAGTCACATCTTTGGGGGAAAACTGGTTGAATTTTGGTTTGGGTTTTTATTTTTGTTCATTTGTTAGTTTTTCTTCAGTGTCAGGCACAGAAGAACCAGACCAATTCTCTTTAGTCTTGCATGAGATGCAAAATATAAATAGGAGCAAAAGGTTTCGTATAGATATATATCTGTCCTCAAAAAAATTTGCTGTGCAGCCGCACGTAATATTGCACACTCAGCTTTCAATTCTGTTTTCCAGGACCCACTTACAGGATCATTCCTGAATCTTTAGAAAAAGTATTGCAAAGAGAAGTATGTTCATCCTGCAGCTGCCCAGATCCCCAGGCAACGAACATTTCTAGAAATCAAAATTACCTTTCTGCTAAGGAAACTCTCCCATGGAGACACCTAAGCCACATCCAGAACATTTCAGACCCAGTCCTGTCCTTAGACTGCAGGTGAAAAACACACCCTTTGCTGTGACCCAGGACACTGATCTTTACCAGACTGAAAGCTGCACTGGTCCTGCTGTCTGTCTGCATGACGGGCTGCTGACGCACCGTGCATAGACTTCTCCCTTCGTGTCTAGTCCCCGGTGTTCAGAAGCACTGATTATGCTGAGAGCTGATGAAATACGATTACATTTTTCTCTTCATTAAACATGATATAGAATCATAATTCATACATATAAAATTGTTTTATTCCTTTTTCCTGTTTGCTTTGGAATTATTTCATGGTCTCGACAATGTAGGTTTAGCAATGCTGTCTCTTCTGGAGAGCCAGTCAGCCGCCAGTACCCTGCAATTTTAATGATCTAATCCGACAGCTAGCATGCTTTAATTTAAAGTTTTATTAACGACTGCTTTCTACCCTCAAAGACTATATTAAAATTTGTTAATGGAATTGGAGATTATAAATGCCCCACTGCAAGGCCCACTTGTGCTGTTCTGCACCACCCCCTTTAGAATTCAGAGCAATCCTATTAACTCTTCTTTATGTTTTGTATAGGTCATTTTGATTGCAGTTTTTTGTGTACTTTCCTTATGAGATAGTGTTCCCTGAATCTAAGCATTTGAAAGAATATAATTTTACAAAAGATCACATATTTCAGATTCATTATCCTTCAATAGTGAGCTTAAAATTTAATTTCTTTGACTTATTGCAATTTTTTTGAGTCTACTGGGGGAATGGAAATGAATTCCACAGGCAGCATCAGACCGTGTGACAGAAACGACAGAATACAACCCAACCACCATTGAAAAAAGAGAGGAAGAAGAGGGAGGAGGATGCAGAACATGTGCCATTCATAGGTGTAAAGCTGCAGGATCAGGACAACAAGTTGTCCTCTACATGCGTGGAGGCGTGAAACCCTTTCACTGCTTTTCCATTCACCCTGTTACTATGTGAAGGCTGTCCTTGTTAGCCTGGGCTTTCAATGGGCATCTTGAGACTCTTAGTCTAGTTCGACAGACTGCACTTGTGCGTCAGGGCCCCATGTCCAACGTGCCATGAAAGGGATCCCCCAAACCCATTATTTATTTTACATAAGGAGTCAGTAAAAACATCACCAGTCTCCAAATCTCCACAGATCCTAGCACCAATGGTTATTTTAGCAGCGTGTCTCAGGAAACGCACTGTTAATCTTCTGTTGTATAGATTTAATTTCTCACAATTCTCCCCTCTTTATTTTCTGTTGCTATTGTTCCTTTCTCTTGCTTAAACATTTCAGCCACCCAGTGAAAAGGCAGAAACAACATCAGGTTCTCAAGAAACCAAACAATCAATCAGTTCACGAGCTTCACAATGGGACTCAATGGGAGCAGCGGGGCAGCTGCCTGTTGTTTGAATATCACTCACCCGAAAGGCTTGGCCAGTGTACAGAAAAAGCAGTTATTCACAGGAAAAAGATGTAGGTGAAGGACACAGAGGGAGATTTCTAACTGGAAATTTTTACATTAGAGATATTTACACTTGAGCTACTCATCTGGTCTCCTTTTACAGCTGATGAAAAGACATTGAAACGTAGGGTGCACCTCATCTGATGCATTTGAAATATCAGCCTTAGGACAAAATGAACCAGCCATGACGTGAAGAGCCCATTTCTCTCCAGACTCCCCTAAAAATAGACTGAGCAGTTGAGTAGGGTACAGTGTAGACCTCTAAAGTTAGGGAAAAGGTACTCTCCACCTGGTAGAGAGTGACATGAACAGACTCACAAGGAAAGGGTTTTCCCAGCTGGCAGGTAAATCCTACTGCTCCAGTCCCTGGGTGCTCCAAGCTTTACATGCCAGCTGAGTGTAACCAGTGGCAGGGAACTGGATTATGTGGAGCATTATCTATGAGAGCCCTACAACCCTTCTTACAGCAGATTTATATGATTTATTGTTTGCATACCTCCTCTTTGGCTGTGACAGCCCATGGTGCCAAACCAATCAGTGTTGCTGGTGGGTAGGTTCTTCCTCAGTTTCATACTCATTATCCTTCATACTGTCATTCTTCACTTAACCCCTTTGTACTGCTAATGAGTTGCCCTACCACAGTGGCATTCACATATTCAGACCCTGGTTGGCTTTTCCCCATCCCCACCTCTCCGCCACCAAGAGTCTTGTAATATACGGCAGTAGACTCCAGGCCCTCCTCAGTTCTCCCTTTTTCTTCTGAAATCCTTCCAAACTGTCAACAGCTGTGCGATGTGAGGCCTCCAAACCACCCATGATAAGGGTAAGGTTCCTGTTAGTGAGGCACTTCCACTTGGGAGTGCTCATATTGCTTAGGGGGTAGTAGTTCCTGATCTAGCTATGCTCCTCACAAAGTCAGGCAGACCTTCAGATGGTTGCCTGTGCTTAGCCCACTTTTGGTTTCATGCAAGCTCTTTGCCATGGGGATGTGCAGCCAATGTACACCGGGAAAAGTCACCTGGATCTCCATATCTTGATGCTGTGTGACCTAAACTCAGGGATACTGAAACGCTCAGTGGTGGGATGTACAGCGAGCTGGGTGTTCTTGCTCTCCATGACCTAATGCTCCCATGCGTTATTTCTTGTTGCTGGCTGCTCCCCAGCCCTTGCTGTCCCATGTATGAGTTTCACTGCTGCTGGATCCATCCCATTCCTGCCCTGTGACCTTGCCCGCTTTGGACTGGCAGCCTGTAACATGCTCAAGAAAGATGGAACCGCTCACCACATGAGGAGCATGGCTTCCTGGCCTGAGCATCCCAGCTTGCATATGCCAGAGCTCATGTCAGGATTTAATGCTCTCACCCACATTTCACAGGCTACATTAAATTGGAGTATTTGTTTCATTTGCTGGCTCCTTATACACCACCCAGCCAGGGCATGGAAACAATAGCACATGTCTGCAGAATTCAAGTCAAACTGATGTGAATTGTGAGCACGTAGCTCGGAATTTATCTTTTGTGAATATTTGTGTGTTAAAGTTACAGATTTGCTTTTTCACCATATTTGAAGTGGCACTGCTCAAATATTTGTGGAGTCTGAACACGGCCTAATTGAAATTCAGTTGAATTCAAATTAATATTCATTACCTTTTTTTTCCCCCTTACACTCTTCATTCAGCTCTAAATGGAAGCAGCTTCCTGCTGCAGAGGGGGCAGCTGTAAGCTGGTAGACTCCTGTAAGGGTGAAAAGTTTGGCAATCCAATCTGAATTTCTTGAAGCAGTCACACACTGGATGTCACTGCTATCTACAACGTTTGCATGTATTGACAGGCAGGTCTTGAGCTCAATCAGTTTATGCCTATGTCGGGTGGGTGCTGATTGCTAGAGATTTGCAGCACCTCATTCTGCATTGCTGCTTGTACCACCTGCTCCTTCCTCGGCACCCAGCTCCTGTCACAGTGACGGTGCCCTCTGTGCCACTGATAGCTCCCGCTCGCAGCTCTGTGCCTTTGCAAGGCTGCCCTCCAAGCCAACCTCCCACTAATTTAGCTCCCATGAAAGGCATGAGCGTGTCATCAGCTCAGAGCAGTTGGGATTTCTCCAGGAGGGAAGGGCAGAGATCTGTGGCTCCGTGGAAGTGGAGAGAGATTTGGGTACATTGCTTATTTGTAGCTGTGCAGGAACAGAGCTGAGCTCACTGAGACCCAAAGCCCATCAATTGCTTTCGTGACCACAGATCATGTGGTTTCTATCAAAGGTGAGCTGATATTTTTAGCAGAATGAGATGAAACCCCACACCTCTAAAAAACATCATTTCCAGACTTTATCCACTTTCCATGTCTAGTCAGACTGCTGCTCCCTGTCTGACACTAAGGAAATCTTGCACAGGGAGATTAGAGATGCCTGGCACAGTAAAACCTTCCTCCAGTCACCCAGGAAACATAAGACATTTTTTATCTTCTTTGGAAAAACATGGAAATTAAATTGGAAGCACTACATGGATACAGCTCTACCCAGATAAACTCACAGACTGTCAGGTTGCAGATGTTCCTGTGGACTATTACTGCTCACATGCTTTTCAGAGCATCCCAGGTAGTCTGAAAGTGCTTTTCATCAGATATTTATGGTCCCCAGTAAAGCACTAAGATAGAAATATTATAAACTACACATTTAACAAGATAAATATGAGAACGGCAAAAAATATCTAGAGGCACTGCAATGTTTTGAAGAATCTGGAATCATCTTGGATTATTTTTTCTGAAGACGGGCTTTTAGTACCACTGACCTTGTATATTGTCACAAATACTGTTTGTTTTCATCTTGATTTTTAATTTTTTATATGCTTCCTGGCTGCAGCACCTAAAGGAAGTGGAGGTAGGTGCAGCAGCAAGACAGCTTTTCTCCTCAGGTACAGAATAGGCAGCAGACCCTAGGCAGGAGTCCTTGCAGTGAAGAGACTTTACAACTCCCAGGCTCCATACCCCTTTCCCTGCCTTAGCAAGGAGAAAAGCATAAGACCAATTTATCACACCTCTAAATACCAGTGTAGCTGAACACTGGATTTTAAAAAGTCACCGTAGCACTCCAGCCCCAGTCATGCCTCTATGGCCTATCATCACCGCAAATCACGGTAGGGTTTCCCAAGCACCATGTTTGCATTTCCATACCTTAGCAGGTTGCTGGAGATAACTGTAATGCCCTCAGGCTGTAAAACTCAACATTAAATGCCACAGAAGTATAAAGGACAGTTGAGGGGAAGGGATGCCTGGGATTTATAAAATATCCTTTTTTCAGTGCTATGACTTTTTAACAAGGTTTTGTGTTTGGGTGGAGAGTTTCCACTCCGGTTGTGTCTCATGGAACTAATTGTTTAAATGGAGCAGAGGCACTGCTGGGCTGTGTCAGCTGGGGGATCCCTCTAAGCCAGAACACTCTCCCTGGCACCAAATGCTTCAGGGAAATGTGCAGGACCTCTAAAGGAAGTTGTTTTCTTACCTCCAAATAAACCTTCTTTTAACCTCCTTAACACCTGTACCCCTTCATTAAGGGTTAGAAAGGTGGCAGCACCCCATGGTGAATTGTCACAAGCTGGAAAGAGCTGGTCCTGGGGAAAGCTATCACCTGGAATATGTTTGTAATCATCTCACTATCTGGCTGTGTGTCTGGACATCTGGGCTTCCTCTATAGCCGCAGACCTTTGGAGGAAGACTCTTATGATCTTGGGGTGGTTCAGGCTAGAAGGGAGCTCTGTGTGTCACCCAGCCTGGTCCTATCCCACCCTTCTCAGACACCTGTCTTAGGGTGGAAGGAAAAATTATTTGAGGGCACAGCAAGTTATCTTTTAGGAAGCAAACTTGAGGGGAATTGAATCGTACCATGTACTGTGCCACAATATATGTGCATAAAGGGTTGAGCAGGCAGCCTTAAATCTGAATAATTTTTCTGCCTCAATACATTTTCTATATTTCCACTTTAGCAAGTTTTCCTTCTCCTCTGGGGAAATTTCTGAAGGAACACCAGCCAGAAGGTGCATGACCAAGACATCTCCAAAGCTGCTGCCAGGTGATCTCCATGACCCTGAAGCCCTGCAAATGGAAAGGGACCAGGACAGGGTAAAAAGAGTTAGCAAAGAGCAATCCAAGGTGACATGGATCCTCCCCTGCGCATGTACCGTGCATCATGAGGATGCATCGCAGTCAGTGGAAGCTTTACTGTCCTGCGTGCACTGACCACTTCCCCCCGAGTCAGTGGGACCGACATGAGGCTCACTGGGCAGCAGTTTCTGGATTTCTCAGTGTTCCTTTATAAAATACAGGCACGGCAATTGCTTCTGCCCTCCAGCCCTCTGATCCCGCACTTGCTTTGGCAGCGAGATGAATCCTGCTGCAGCTCACCCAGCAGCTCAGCCACTGTATTATTAGGTTTCTTCAAAGCCCCTGAATGTCCCATCTAGACACAGTGACTTAATATTTTTTAAATTACCTATTTGCACCAGCGCCTCTTCATTTGATACCTTAATCCTTAATAGCAACTCACCTTTATTACCAGAAAAGAGCAAGTCAAGAGCAGATTTCTCCCAACATCCCCTGAGGTGAGAACTTATGAAATGAAATCATTTCACTTCTCAGCTGTGTCCTCATCTTCCTTAATTGTTCCCTTTAACTCCTGGGGAGCCAGCAGACCTGTCTTGTTTCTTTGCAGGCTTTCCTGTTCCTGGCAGACTTGAATTATCTATTGTTTGTTTCCATTCCTACTAAGTCTTGCTGTTTCTTGATGGCTTCCTGTTTCCTCTCTTTCAAGCTGTATTTTCTGCCCCTGTTTATTGACCTCGTGAAGGTTGGATTTCCATTTTTTGAAGAACCATTGTGTGGCCCAAACACCTTCCTGAACCCTGCCATTTACCTGCCTTCACTCCTGCCTTCCTCCCATACTCGCTGATCAGACTCATGCAGGCAGTTTGAGCCCCTTTGCTATTGTCAGGTCCTGCTATAGATAAGCATATGCTGAAATCTCATTAATGGCAATTAAAGTTGAGCATGTGGTTAAGTACCTTGCAGAAGGTAGCTGTTTTGCTATGTCACTCCTTAAAGAGCATCCATGCCAAATTTTAGAATTTTAATCTCTTTACTTTTGACTCTTGATGATGTCGGCCGGCTGCCTCATTTTGTTGAAATCTCTCCATCTAAAGGTTAGCATCACTGTGATAGGATTTGATCCTCTTCTTTCCCAAGGATGATGAACATAATTACATTCTTAACAAGTGAATTAAATTACAGCACGATTTCTCTAACAATGAGTGCTCTCCCCGCAATGTGCTGGAAGTGTCGCTGAGCTGATTGTGTGCAGGAGCCTGTCCCATGCTTCAGAATAAGTGAATTTTCTAAATTCTATTCCATGCATTATTGGGACTTTAAAAATTATGTCTTATTCATCTATTGATGACAGTGGCCTCTTGGGTGTAAATTGAAGCAATTACGAAGGATCATGCAAATTAATCAATTATTTTCAGATTATTACATTCAAGCAGTAGTCTTGCTCTTCGATTTAGTTAAACTCTGCCTCTGAGTCAATTTTCAAACCTCCAAATTAAGCTATTTATTAGCTAAGAAGATCTGAATTAAAAAAAGTTACACTCATGAATTGAATGGCAGAACAGGTCATTTTAAAAAGGGTTTAACACATAAACTGCGGTATTGAAGAATGTACAGAAGTGCCAGTCCTGACCCCAGAGTGAGGGGGATATTTGGCATCATGTAAAACACAGAAACAAGATCCCATCTCCAAGCACAAATCTCAGTGCAGCCACAACATTGAGGCTGTAGTGCTTTAAGGGAGACTCCTGATGCTGCTGGGAGGGGAGGGACAGAGGGAACAGCAGGGACCAAGGGGACATGCTGCACCGGGATCACGGTGTGACAGATGTCCTCTGTTCCTGCTTGCCTTGGGTGGGTGCTTCGGGAACTGGAACCATCATCAACTCTGGGGTTTCCTTTGCTGAAAGCCTATGGAGAAGGTGGCATCAACCCTGCACTCCCAGGCAGCTCTGTGCTGGGGATGGGACCCCCTCAAAGTGCTACAATCACTCCCGTCCCAGCTCCAAACTTCTCTTCTGCAGCTTTAATTGTCCATCCATAATGGATTATCACGGCTCTTCCAGACTAGCCCAATTAATGCAAATACCCATGATAGCTAACAGGAAATAAAATGAGAATTAGGAGGCGAGCTGAGGGGCTCCTTACCCATGACCTCAGACCCATGGATACTGTGCAGGCAGAGGCAGGCATCTCTGCATCCCACTGATGTCAGCCTAGGAGGATCTGTCCGTGGTGGGGCAAAGCCCACTGCTTGCGCATGCTCCTATCCTCTGCCCACCATTCAGGCAGAGGTGTTACAGGGTGGCTGAAGGCTTCTGAGTTTTAATTTAAGTGATTTTAAACCAGCTTTGGGTTTATAGCTAATAAGACATTAGTATGCTAATTAAATTATCCATAGAGTGGTATAAAGAGGCCTTCCTGAAGTTTAATGGCTGTGTAAAAGGTAGCTCTACTTGCGATGTAATTAATTCATGGAACAATAAATGTATAATTAGATTCTTATTAATATCGGAGAGGCTTTTCCTGCATTAGGAATGAGGTGGGAGAACTGGTCATTTTTGCTTTCGACGTGAGAGAAAGGAGATGTCTGCTCCTGACTGCACTGCACCTCCGCCCTTAGCAGCATCCCCACTTTCATGTCTTCGCCATCCTGACCACCAAAGCCAGGCAAAGATTTGCTCCCTACAGAAAGCTCCCACAGCTCACAGGCTTCCTCCTAGCATCACACGGGGCAAAAGGAAGCACCTACGCAATGAGTTTTCCCATGCACGCTCTCCCGGGACTGCTCAGATGAGGGAATTCATTTTTTAAGAGTGGTAGAATAGGAGACCTTCCTCAGAGAAAACAACCCTGCCCTGGTCTCAAGTGACTAGGAAAAAACAACAGTGGTCCCTCTTGAAAAAGCAGGTGCTCAAACTAATCCTGGTCTTCCCCAGGGCCGTGAAGTCTTCTAAGTACAAAGAGGGATGCAAACCTGTGTTTCTTTGCTGGAAAGTGAGAGGTATGACCTCATGACTCCAGGAAGCCTCAGAGGAGCTGCTGTGTCTGTCAACAGAGCAGCTCTCCCTGCATCCATGCTGTGATATGCTCTGTCACGTCCTGAATGGGTCACCCCACCAGCTGCTCTGCTTCCCAGCCAGCCCCACAGCATTTGGAGAAATCCGCCATACCTGAGGGATTTCTAAACTCACAAAAGCTAAGTTTCAATTGCATATCAAGGGGGAAACAACAGTTTTTAAGCAGAGTGCCCCAGAAGTTGCAGGATCTGGCAGCAGGGAAACTAAAGGGCCTTCACTCTGCCTTCACCCACCATGTTGTCCTGTCCTGGGCTGCTCACAGCCAACACAGGGGCTTTCCTGAGTGTTGGGTTCCCATTCCAGCCTTCCTGCAACCTCTGGGACCTTCAGGCTTTGGGGCCTCCCCAGACATTCCCCCACACAGCTGGATCACTCTGAAGAGGTGGGACAGCCCCAGAGGAAACAGCCACCCACCTTGCAGGGGCTTTTTCATGCCTGGAGGGGGACAGCAAATGCTCTGAAGACAAACACATCAAACCTATCCCCTAGCTCGGTCCTAGCTGCAGGAAAAAGGGTCCTTTTGTGGGAGGACACCATTTCTGGGCAGTGCCCTGCCAGGCTGAGCTCTGTTTCTGCTCCTACTCCATACCTTTCCTGGCCGTGGGTACCATCTCTCTGTTCAGGGAGATTTCCTCCACCTGCACACAGGCACATCTCCTCACCCACTGTCTGCTGATGGCCCAAGCAGTGCCAGGACAACAGCTCTTACCCTGCTCAGAGCAGACTAGCCAGACCCCACTGTGCCAGCCATCCTTCCTCCAGGAGAAAAAAACAACATGTGGGTGTGGATTACTTCTCCTAAAGAGATTTTTGCACAGAGTCAGAGTAAGGGTGAGTCCCAAAGCTCCTCTCTGCAGCTGAACCCCAGGGTTTCTGTGATAAGTATGACTTGTCTGGGACATCACCTGGAAAGGTGGATGAGGGTCAGCAGATTACAGCTGAACAGAAAGCTCTTCAAAACCAGCCAGACTTCACTGGGGTTCTCGCGAGAGGAGAGGCAGAAAACCCAGGGTAAATTCACAAGTGAAAGCCAATTCTGGTATTTATAAGGGAAAGAAAATGGCCTCCACATAAGAGGAATGGCACCCATGGGCAGTGGGGAGCTCCTGGGATGACAGGCATTGCAGAAACATCCTGGGGTTTGCCATGATCTGTCCGCTCCAGGAGTGAGTCAGCATCCCTGGAAACCCTGCTGCGAGCCAGGAGATGAGTAACAGCCTCCCATCAAACACAGCTCGTGAGTTTATCCAACAAGGATGCAGGATGAGAAACAGTGCTGTGTCTTTCTCATGCTACCGGACCACGCTGACACTTAAAATCCCCACTGGTTTGATGCTCCTTCCCCAAATTACCTCTACTGACCTGATGGTGACCGGACAGTGCAGTGATGCAGAAGAGAGATGAGCATGTTCCCAGACAGTCCCTTGCCATCAGGGGATGTTTTGTGGGTCCTGGGGCCTCAAGTCCTTGCTGGGCTCCTGTAGAAATACCTCAAGGGAAGCGAGGGGATTCCAGCGAGACCAGCAATCCGCAGAGCCTTTTCTCAGCTTCCTGCCCATAAACCTACTGTTGGGCAGCTCAGTCTGGTTGTTAGCAATTATTTGCCTTTGTGGCTTGTCTGTTACAGCCTCTTACCAGACCCATGACACAAAAGCTGAAAGTTACTGCCATGCCGGTGGGTGAGACTTACAGCTCGCTGCTCCAGAAAGGAGGACTCTCGTGTCCTTCCAACCCCGCCCGTTCCTTGTGCCTCTCAGCACACTCAGGAGAGCTGGGCAGATGTCTGTGTGGGTAACAGGCAAAGCAAGGTTTGTCTTTTCCACAGGTCAGCAGTGACAGCACCTTATCGCAGTGCCAGAGCAGTGTCCAAGGCAGCTCACGGGGCAGAAGGACAGCAGGACACCTTCCTCTGGCTGCAGATCAGTGAAGCTCATGCAAGTGTCCTTTGAGTTGTAACCTGCAACCCGTTCCCAACTCAGCACATAGAAAATCCAAACAGGATGCAGGTGACAGCCATCAGAAATGCCCATTTTAAGAACATTGATCACACCAAACTCTGCATGCAGAGTCCTGCCAGACTGAGTTTCCTCCCTGACACAGGCAGTTCAGTGCCTGCTCTCCTCCCTGCTCCACACCTTCTGCTTCAGCAGCTTCCTTCTGTGACTCCTCTGATCCCTGCTCCAGGCACGTGTCAGTTCTGCAAGATAACCCCCTGTGGCTGGGTCCCAGCATGTTGGCAGGGCAGCCTCCGTGCTAGTGTTTGCTCCAGGAGTCAAGCTGCTGCCTGCAATTGCTCATGGCTCCTGGCCCTGGGTAAGGAGAAACGAGCCAGGAAAATGGAGGCACACAAGGTCCTTGGTCACCATCAAAGGTAGAGAGGTTTGCAGTCAAGGGGCTGGCATCCTGTTTGTTCTGATCAGCCTGAAGTTCACTCAGGCTGCGAGAAAATCACCTGTATTGCAAGGCACAGAGTGTAACCATGGGAGGCGAAATTGGCTTCCAAGACCCACAGTGCCATCAGCATCCTGGCAAAAGCCCAGGGCTTATCCAGGAAGGCTTGGAGCAGGTGGGCTTGCATAAATGTTTACAGAGTATGTATCAGGGGCAGCATCCTCTCATTCAGGAGGATATCTGCAGAGGGATCAGCTCCCAGGTTTCTTCAACACTGCCTCAGGACTTGCTCTGCAGAGATACGAGGGATACTGGTATGGGATAAATTCCTGCTCCAATAGCTGTGTGGCCCCACAATGGCAAGAGCAGTTCCTGGCTGCCAGGGAATTTTGTTTTTTCTTTGCCCTTTTTTTTAATTTTTCTGTCCCTACTAATAAATTATCCTATTAGGACATAACCATATTTTCTGCTTTCAGAGTCTTTCTCTTTTCTTTCCACAGAAAGCCTATTCAGGCAGATTAAAAAAAAAAAAAAAAAAAAAAAAAACTATTACAAATCCCCAGCAAATCATTCCCCCATCTCAGACTTGAGAGGAAAAGCCGCATTCATTTCCTTTCCATTTCTGCACACATAAAACACTTCCCAGCTCTGGTCCAGCCCCAGCTGACTCAGTGAGCTGGAGAAATGTGCGTTCAGATGCAAACATGAGCAGGGAGTGCCTGGGGCTGAGGCAGCCTGGGGATGGCACTGAGGGGGACAAATCGCGGGCAGGGATGGGGCTCACATGTGATGTCCCCTGTCTCGCTGCAGGGAGTTGGGAGCAGGTGCTGCTTTCCTCTCCAGGAGGTTTCTTTGGCCCTTGAAAGTGGCTTTCATGGCATTTCTTGGCTGGTAACAGGCTTCCTTGACAAAAAAATGATGGGGCAGGAGCTGGTTTGCTGCAGTGCAACCCCTCCATCCTCTCAGCACCTGCTCTTGGGGAGGCAGAGGGAGCAGGAGAAACACCTACAGGACCTCTGGCCCTGGGGAGAGGGAGACTCTCGTGCTCTGAGCCCGAGCTTGCAGAGAGCAGGAGCATGGCCAATGGAAAGTGTCTTTCCCCTGCCTGTCTCCCCCATGCCAGGATCCGGGGGCTCTGCCACACCAAGGAACAAGGGATGGCACCTCTGTGCTGTTTGTGGCTATATTTCCCAGATCTGCCCACAGTCTATTCCTCTAATTTTTGCTTTCCTTTTGCTGTCCTGAAGCTGCACTCACAGTCAAACTGCAGAGCAAGGGAGTGGGATTGATAACGGCCCAGCACACCTTCCTGGGGTCTTTTTCACCTGACTGAGCTCATCTTCTCCAGAGGCACAAGAAAGCTTTCACACAGTGCCATGTCGAGTGCTATGCTGAAATTCAGGTAGATGAAATCTATTGCATTTCCCTTCTATTAAAAAAAAAAAAAAAAAAAAAAAATCAGTCATCTTCCCAAAAAGAGACTGCAGGTTTATCTCACTTGATCTTCTTTTGATAAAGCCACATTACATTTTATTCCATTTCATATTTACATTCATGTACCTTCCTTTCCTTTCTGCTACTGTTTCCTCTGTCCTAAACTCTACGTATTATTTTAGGTCAGCACAAAGGCTAGCAGGACTTTGGGGTTAATTTTTTCTTCTTCCTTAGCAGGGAGGCATTTGTTCTTCAGCCAGATGTCACTAATTAGATTATAACAGATTTATTCAAAATACTTCCCCCCTCATCCACACACCTGTGACCCCATTCTCCCCATTGCTGTTCCTCTGCTGTGCTTCTGTGTCCCTGCACTGACTGTGAAGGGAAAACTCAAACATCCTCAGGACTTCCAGTCCGCTGTAACTAACTTTAAAAGCCATCTACCAGGGTCTGTCTTTCCATTGCTTGTTATGACGTTCCTGCCTGCTGGCTTGTCTGCTGATCCAGGCGAGGTGCTGCTCCCTCTCTGTGTGGCACGGAAGAGATTGTTGCCACATTTCCTAACTGCCACCGTGAGCTGGACTCTGATTTGGAAGAGATTTTCTTCCTTGCTCCTGCAGGGAAATTAATTTCTCTTAAATGTGCTGATGTTGGGATAATTTGCCCGTGGACCCGGCAGATTTGCAGTCAGCAGGCTGCCCTGGTCAGTGCCAGAGAGCAGAGTGTCACGCCAAATGATGTCTAACATCTGAATGACGGGGTTTGGTCTTGGAAAGGCACCCAGTTCTATCAATCCTTCACAAATCCCTCCAGAGACAGGCCATGGGAGAGGCAGGGACTGGGCAGCAGACCCCCACCACACCCACCCTGGCAGCGGGGAGAATGGCAAGCAGGAGCCCTCCTCTCTGCCAAGCAGCTTTGGTCCCAGTGTGCTCGCCCCCCTCCCCAGCAAAAGGCTTTTTGCTCTTCAGCCAGTTTCTAACACATCTCCCATGAACCAGCTGTGGTGGCAGCCCATACACAGCTCCCGCAGACCGCTGGCTTTGCGAGATGGGCTTGGACATCACAGTTCGGAGAGAGAAAGCTGCACTGACACTGGGTGGGATGAAGTCCCTGGAGAGACTGGCCAAGTGGCTGTCAGTAACAGCTCTATTCCTGCCAAAGCAAACCAGCATTTAGAGGGCCTCTGGAAAAAGCAAATGACTCTCACACAGGAAGCCAGCTCAGCAAAGCCCTTGATGATGCCAGTTTTGGACTCTGCGAAGTGCCTCTGTCTCTACAGATTTCCACACATCCAGATGTTTTTTGTGGTTAGCATCATCACATCTGATAGAGGCTGTTTCCAGCATCTCTGGAAGGTAACTCTCTCAGGCATATGGGAACTGCAATCTTCCCAGCCAGCTACTTCATCCAAGGAAAAACCAGCCCCAGTGGAGACCCAGCCAAGACCACCTATTCCTTCACCTAGAAACACCACCATAGCAAAAGCTGAGAAACAGAGGTGTTCAGAGTAAATATAACTGGATTACAAATTACTCTCCAATTTTCTAGTACCTTCACCACTCTGCTTTTGCTCAAACGGAGCCTATCTGGGAAACTGAAGATTTACCTAAATATCATCTCCCCTAGCTTGGCAGCATGGAGACATGTCAAGACACAGTGCTGTTCATGTTTGCATTTGGGTTGCCCTTAACTTCTGATCACAGCCATAACTTCCAGCTAGTCCGAGGAGAAGTGTTTGTTATGCGATCTTCAGTTAAGAGATGTTAATTGGCAGGTTGTTCCCTGGTACCCTGACACACAGACTCAGCAGGATGTACGGAAGGTGCAGAGAGTTTCAGGGTGAAGTGGAAAGCAGTGGGAGAGGACCATCCCTCCAGAGGGTGACTCCTATGGAGAAGGGTCATACCGAAGGCAGAGAAAGCTACAGGTATGTGGGAAGAGAGCACATCCCACTGTGACCAACTGAAGGGATGCTGACAGAGAAGTCCCAGCCACAGCTACCAACAGCCATCTGAAATAAAGATCAGAGCAGAAATACACACACACACTTGTTATTCAGGTGTGCTTATCCTGGTGAAGCCCTTATTCCATACAGCAGTGTGTTTGGTGCTGCTTTGTGCTCACTGACCTAGAGAGCTTGCTGAGTGTCTTGGAGTCAGTGCTGAAAGAAGTCACACAGGTAGGTAAAAGGTATGGGGGAAGTAGCTGGAAACTATGATAGATTGATCAGATCTCGCCCCTGGACACAAAACTCTGTAAGTCATATGTGGAAATAGTGATATTTTATTCCTGAAAAGTGGGAATCCTCTGTTTCTGTGCTTACTCTTAGGTATCCATGAGAAGGATGGTGCAGAACCAGTGACATAAAGGATTGTCTCAGCTATATAGCCAAAGAGCTAGGAAGTGTTCCGTCAACAATAAGGTATCCCTGCCTGACATGACAAACAATGAGGGGAATTTCAAGAACAAGGTAATACAGAACCTGTCAGGAAAGAGTGGGGTTTTTTGGGTTTTTTTTTAGTAATTGGACAAAAGATGTTTGTTCTACTACGAGACCTCATAGCACCAGTCAAAGCAGGTGAAACTGAGTTTAATGTTCTCATTAAGGCATTGAGATATTTTTATTCAACTGAGAAAAATGTCTTTTCTAATAGATTTTGAGAGTCTGTGTGGGGTGAAAAGTTCTGTGAATAAAGAGCCAGTTAAAAGGTTTCCCTTTCAAGTGCTCATGTGTGCATGCCCCTCTCCAGGTCGCTTGGCACCGGAGGCATGCAGGTAGGTAGCCAGTGGAAGGGAAGCCCTGAAGTATAAAATTGTGAAGCATACTCAAAAGCAGTGCAAACAGCAGCACAGATTTCTGGGTGGTGGCCACTGCAGATCTACAGCACTGTCACAGAGCCCATTTTAAGTTGTCACATGAAAATGCTTTGAATAGACAGGCTGCCTCTCCAGGAAAGATCAGCTTTGATCCTGTTGGGGAATCAAGCAGCTATTGCGAAGATGCAAATTTATGAAATTCCAACACCTGGTGTGTTCATGTGGAGGGAGTATATTAAGAAATCATAACATTTAAGAGCACTCCCAGCAGTGGGGAACCCGACCAAATTGTTACTGTGTGCTCCCTTCCCCAGAATCAGCAAGATCTGAAGGTTTCGCTGAGCTCCCTGCCTCTCAGCTCCCGGCACAGGCACTGAGAGACCATGACAGCTTGGAGACCTGCTTTGTAGTGGGTCTCCCTAGGCAACTTTCATACACACCCCCCCTTGCCCCTTCTGAGGGGTTTCTTAACTCAAAAGCTGGGTTTTATTTGAATATCAAGGGGAAGGCTTCACTTTGTAAGCAGAGAGCCCCCAAAGTCACAGAGTCTGGCAGCAGGGAAACAGAAAGGCTTTCTGCTCAGCTCTCCCCTTGACCACTGTGTCCTCAGAGGTGGGTCCTCCTGTCATGGAGGACATAGCCAACACGGGGCCACTGGGTTCTGACCCCAAACCTCGAAGGAGCTGCCTGTGCCTTGTTCCTCCTTGCTCTGCAGGCTCCCTGAGCATCCCCCACCCATCTGCCTCCACCACAGAGGGGACCACCACCTCCTTGAGCACAGCATGGACTGAGAGCTGTGCAATGCAAAGGGTGCACTACAAATTACCTTCTGCCAGGTCCTCCTGGGAGATCCCAATGCACAAAGGTATGGGACCCCAAGGCTGGTCATTCCTAGTTACACAGCTAGGGAATGTAACTGGAAAAGAAGCCATGCGGGGACACTGGCACCAGCCGGAAAAGCAGCTAGGAAACAGCAGACATGAAATGTCTGTATACTGTGGTACAGATCATACCTTGTGTTCTCTTCTCAAGGGAAGAAACCCTCTAGAAGAAGAAAACATAGCTTTTCCATTGGCTACCTCAATATAGACATCATCAAGCCATGATGGCTCTGGCTTGGCACCTCTTTCATTTAGGGAGCAAATCTGCCCAAGGGATGCCCCCTCGCAGCTGAGCCACCCAAAACCCCCATGCATTCCCCATTGCAGGCACTCTGAAGCTGCCTGCCTCTCAACAGGCTGCTTTGAGCCTCCCCAAAGCCAGACCACTCAAGGAGGGTGGGATGCAAAGGGAAAACCCCCTCCTGCTCCCCTCCGTGCAGGACAGTGAAGGGGAAACCAACCGCTCCCTAGGACGGATGGATGGAAACAGACTGCCACACAGGTGAGGCCATGGAAGGCCCTCTTGGTCTCGTGGTGGGTGTTAAGGCCAGTTGTCTTCTCCCTCCCAGCTTCCAGGCTGACTGAACAGCTTTTCCACACCCAGGCAGCCACCCTGGCCCTGATCCCAGCTGCCTTTTCCGGGAGGCAGCATCTTCCTACCAGCATGCATTAACACCCCTGCCTCCTGGCGGCACAGTGGGACTGATTAGCTTTTGCCCTGCAGAAAGCCAAGTGGACCTGCTGTAACCTCATTCTGTTTTCCCAGTAATGTGCTGGGGCCACGTTTTGTAAGCAGGGAGAGCACGCACGCTGGGAAGCACTTGCTGCTGAACACACGCTGATATTATTTGACCTTGGAGCAAGGTCAGCCTATGTTGCCCCTGCGCATAGCTAGGAAAGGCAAATCCACGGTGTTCAGCAAATCTCTTCGTATAACAGGCTCATTTCTTCTCAAGAATTCATTTCAGAGGGATTCAGTGGCATTGACAGAGGTGGCACTGGTAATTTCACTGCTCATATTTAGGATGTAGCACTTCATCCTTTGCCCTACAAGTGGGCTACACTGTGAATTGCTCTGTGCTTCGAGTTGCAGAGCCTGAATTATTTCAGCTGCGGGACATGGGCTGTTCACCAGAGTTTCAGCTAGCTTTGAGATCGAATCGGGGTTCACCAACAGCACAGGGAGTTTATAACTCCAGCACTTGTTTCAAGCTGCCATGGCTGCAAATGACAAAATCCTCGGAAAGCTTCATGTGGGTGCTAGAACTCCTGACATAAGCTCTGAAGAAAACTGAGACCTCCTCCAGCACAGCACAGAAGATGCATAATATGTCACTGAATCCCCAGTGGGTTAGAAAACGAGGGAAAAGGAGATGAAACTCAAATACACAGCTCTTCACATATTAAGTGGAGAGACCCTGGCACAGGGGCAAATCATGTGGAGAGGGAAACCCCACTTGGACTTGGTTGGTCCCAGGGACCTCTGTGTACAACTGGAGCTCACCAAGGGTCTAAAGGTGGCTTCACTGGCCTATGCAAACCCTGCGTAGCAAGAAGCCTCCTGGGGTAGAAAGGGACACACCCTCATCACTTGTGCCCCACCACGCAGATGTTTGGAGCGAGAAGCACTCTTCGCACTGATGGACCCTCTGAACAAGCTGCCTCAGGGGAACTTGGGCTCCCGCTGGTCAGAAGACAGGAGACGTGCAGGGCAGTGTTTTGCCAAGGCCACTCATCTGTCTGCTCCGGTGTTGCCACTTGTTTCTTGCTGTGTCCTTATTGCTGCTAATTCTTTTCTAAATACACTAGCTTACCTGGGCTAGCAATTTTGTAGCCTCTCACTAAACCTATCTGCCCACCCTACTCTCTCCAGCCACTTTGGGTTTGGCAGGACTGGTACAGCATTTCCCTGCTGCATTCGGAGTCTGCACCACAGCTCCTGCATTGCACCGTGTCCAGGCTGCTCAGTGGAGCCTTGAGGGAGCTATTCCCCATGTAGGCATGGGAGACTTTTCCAACCGTCCACTAGGACAACCTAGTCTGCTTGGGGCGGCTCATGACCTGGAGGGCTCTGTCATGAGAAATCCCTTGGGTTGCCATTTATTTCTGCAGCAAGACTTGAACTACGATTGCTGTTAACTCCAGACAACCAAGGATTCAGGTAATGGCAGGCTAAAGTACATGGTGCAGCCTCAGGAGGGGAGCGGTTTCAGCAAGCACATTACTGCATGTTAAGCCCTTGCTATCCCTGCAGCTTCATCCCAGGAGGACTGCTGGCAAACGGATTTCACAATTACAGGAGCAGAAGAGGGAGCTGAGGGCTGCTGAAACACAGGCTTGTTCTTCTGCTATAATGAGCTGACAGGCAGCACACCTCTCTTTCTTAGCTATTTACCCCATATAAATAGGAAATCTGCTCCTCCAGTGCTGCACAAGATCAGATGCCCCAGCTCATACATATGCATTGCCATGTCACACCTGGACTGAGGATCCGTCCATCCCCCGTGTGATGGGTCCACAGTGGGAAATAGAGATGGCTGATCCCATGCCACATGCCAGCAAGGTCAGATTTGCCAAGCATCCTGGTGCTCAGCAGTTTCTTCACCAAGAAACATGATTCACACACAGAGTCTCTCTCTGGTCCCTGTAGAAGGACAGGGTGTTAAGACATGTCAGAGCAGTGGGGACAGAGTCCCGGTAGGACAAGTCTGGGTGGACCAGCCCAGAGGCACTCCCACAGAGTGCTCCACTCAGGGCACTCAGTGGGAAGCAGAAGCCAATACTGGATTGTCACAGGGTGGGTCTAATGCATGAAAGTCACCAGCCGCCTGACTTCACATCCTGGGCAGCAATGAAGTTGGTGGTTTCTCTCCAAGCTGACACAGCCCATGCCAGGGCTGGAGGTTACAGCTTTGACGGAGGATAAGTTAACAAAATCAGGCTGTCCCCTATGCCATCAAGCTGGTACTCCCTTCTTTTGCTGTAAGCTGTGTCCCTTGTATCCTGGCCGTGTCCTTCAGCAAAGTCCCACAGTCACAAGGAGTGGGGAGGCTGAGCAGGCATGCGATCTGCATGCTGGGGGGTCTCTGCTCTGTGCTGGGATCCCACACACCCTGTCCCTTGGCAGAGTCCTGGCAGGAGCAGGGTCCGAGGGCTTCTTCTGAAATACACCCCACTTCTTTGGGTCAGCACGGCACAGCACGTTGTGGCTGCAAGGATTACCTAAAAATAGCAAAGCACGATGTCTGCTGTGAGGCATTTCCTCCTCTCTCCCTTCCATCATCTCTGCCCTCCTGTCCTACTTACTCCCTCCAGATCTTCCTTTTTCTTTCTCAGTTCCCACCCTCCCATACCATGCTCAGTCCTGTCCTCATCTCTCTACTGGGTCCATTGCTTTCTGATGAGTTTCTCAAGGTCTCTGGGACCCAGCTCTGCACATTTTCTGAACTGCATCCTTTTTGGGATTCAGGCAAGAAACGGGGGCCTCTTCCTGCTCCTACCATGCAATTCCTCTGGGTCTGCAACTCACAATAGCAACGACTACAAACTCCTACATGGTACATCGAGTGCTTTCTGCCCAAGGCTATTGCTCTCCAGGTGTTTCACTCTCATTGAATTCGGCTTTGGGGTTATTTTCCCCACAACACAGGAACTGCATTCATCAGGGCCTGTAGGCATTGTCGCTTCCTACCCACAGCTCCAGTCTCTCCTGGCTCCTTTGTGTTTCACTTCATACTAGAGTTTGCATCTTCTCCCAGTTAGGATTTATCTGCAAATGTAATTAGTGAGCTGCTAACTCCCCTCCTTTACATCATTACTGCTCCACCACTTTGAATTTAGCATCTCTTCCCAAACCCTCCCCCCAACTACTCCTGACAGAAGCTTGTTGAGATCTGTACACGGATGAGAAGGTTAACCCATAAACCAAACCACAGAAATTATTTATTTCCATTCTTCCTATTTTGGACAACTTTATCAAAGATGCATCTGCTGGTTGCCAGGCTGCAGACTATGTGTCAGTCGCACCTTGAGCACAGCTGAAACACAACTGCTCAGCAGCCACCACCACCAGCTTTAGTCTCCGGCATCTTGGTACCAGGCTGAGTCCAGTTTCCCAAGACATCCAACTCCCCTTTCCTGCTATGATTTGCCCTCGACTCCAAGCATCAATTTGAGCCACTAGACTACATTGGGGTGAGAAAGTCAATTACTAAAAGCTGTGAAAGGCTAGCAGCCAGCAAAGAGTTAAAGTTCTGTATTGCCAACACAGCCCCTTGCAGGGCTCCGAGATAAGCAAGGCTGGAGTCTGGAAGAGTTTGTACCAGGATTTTCACAGCCACTATTATTTCCAAAAACACGAAGTCATTCCTTTGAAGGAAAAAAAAAAAAAAAAAGAAAAAGAAAGAAAGAAAAACAACACAAGAGCTCTAATCTCCTCGCTGCAGAGTTTCACCTTCTGCTTCCCAGTCCTTCTCCCAACACATTGCCAGCACCAAGGAAGTTGGCAGGCGGGGAGCACAGTGCTGGACTGCTCAGCACAGGTCTCCCTTGGCACTGCCAGCATGCCCAGCACCCAGCACCGGCAGCAGGGCAGAAGGAGAGGGCTGGCATCACAGGAAGGGCTGGATCCCTGGATCCACAACGGCCATTACAGCAGAGCCTGAATGGAGATGTGGTGCAGTGCCTGTGCATCAAAGCACACACGACGGGCTCAGCAAAGCCCACCGCCCAGTGATTCCCACACTTTGGCTGCTCCCAGACAGCATCAAGGAGCTCGGCAAAGAGGATCTGAGCCCTGTGAGAGCCCTCCACACACAGAGCTGCACACCAGCTCATCCTCCCACACAGCTCCTCTCAGAGCTGCACAGCACAGCCTTTTATTTTCCTAACGCTGGAGTTTGTAAGGAGGGGCGAGGATCGACTCAGCGCAGGCTCTGAGCACCCCCGTGCTGCCGCATCCTCAGGCGACTGCGTCTACCTGACCTTCCCACAGCCCCCGTGGAGCTCGGCCCTGCAGCCAGGAATCCTGCCCACGGCTAATTTGGTCGTGGAAGATCCAAACTGCTGGGTGGAGGAGGGAGAGGAAAAGGTGCCCCAGCTCCAGTGCCAGCTTTATCTCTGTCCACCAGGCCGTGGGCAGCACCAAGCCCTTTCTCATAAGGACATCTAGTGGCACCATGACAGATGGCACGCTTAACCTTGGCTTGGAGCTTGCCCACCCCAAATCACCTCCTTCCCCAGACCCTCCTAACCTCTCCCGTTAGCCCTTGCTGCCCATCCACATTCTGCTGAACTCAGGGCAGGGGCAAACCTTGAGGGGGGTGGAAGCCAGGATCCCACCAATGGTGCCCACGGAGAGCCTTGATACAGCTGGTCACTGGGATGGGGACACCTCCAGGAGCAAGACATGCCCAGTGCTAGGTTGAGCTGCTGCAAAAGGGTGTAAAGTCACACGAGAGAGCTCAGGAGGCTCCTGTCCCCTTGCTGAGATGTGTGCACGCAAACCCTAGGTCCTTTGGGAAAAAAGTACATCCCAGGCGGCCAGAGAGGAGGGTGGGATGGTGCTAGTGTAGGGTGTGCTGCTGGGACAGTGGCAGCACACACCAGGACAGCACAGGAGACCTCATCATGCCACGAGTAGCCCATTTCTCCTGCGCAACCAGAGCTGGAGGATGAAGGGAGGGGGTGAGGAAGCCTTTGGCCCCCACATAAAGGGAAAGGAAAAACTTGCAGAGACCTACTAGAGACAAAGATGAGTTTCAGCAGCAATACCTCCCACGATAGGTCTGCAGGGAGCTGGGACACGAGAGGTGCCCACAGCCGTGCTGCTACCTGTTATCTCAAATGCAGCTTTTCCTCTAGTCAGTTTTAGCTTCACCTGAGCTTTTTAAAGTGCTTAAGAACACTTCCAGAAAGTCTGGCAAGGAGGACTTGGGGGGGGGGGGAGGCAGCCCGCTCAGACAACACCACTGAACTGCCGGACAAGCAGGCAAATCTAAGACACTCCAGAGCAGAACACATGCCCATAGACATGGATATTTATGGGAAAGCCGGACCCATCTACTTCCAGCCCCACAGCTTAGGAAAAACACTCCAGCTGCAAATGAACAGCCTGTGCCCCTGGCATGCATCTGACTCTGTATAGCTATTTCCTAAGCAATCCTCTTCAGATTGTAATGACCATGGATAGTTTGGACTTGAAGAGCATTTCCATTACAGAAAGGGCACATCATCTTCTGCCTTTATTCAAATGAAAGCAGTAATGAAATCACTTCTGCCTAATACAGATGCACTTGGTTAGTTATGTACTTGTTTTTGGTTTTGTTTTTTGTTTTTCCGTTTCATGGTCAACATTTATGCCTTGGTGTCAGAAAAATTGCTTTAATTTTCCATTCTGTTTCAACACCCTTTGCTAAAAACAAAAAGTATTATCCACTGAAGAACTGTGAATTGACTCCATCTAATATCTTCGGAGCAGAGCTAACACCGAGTGGCATTCACTTGCATTTTTAATGTGGAGATGAAGTCATAGAAATCACTAACTTAGAGGCTAGCTCATCAGATTTTTCTTGCTAAAGCCTATCTCAGATCTACTATTCTGACTCTCCTCTAGAGAACCTAGCTGTCACCTCTTTAATGAATTTCATTGGCTAGTATGAACATTTTAAGGCTTAACATGATTGATGTGGATGAATGAATTTCTAGACTTCATTTGGCTTTTCATTTACAGTGTCAGAATGAGTCTGATCTGCTGGTGTATTTTATTTTTTTCTTTTTTCGTTTTTGCTGGCTCTTAACACTCAGATCCTTACTAGTGCGTGTATGACTTTAATGATGTTACAGGCTACACACAGCCTCCTGGACCAATGCATCTACCCTTCCCCTAAGTACAAACTGGCCAAGGCTATTCTGTTGTCCTAGAAGCAGCAGCAACCACACTGAAAGACATCGTTTTTACAGGTTTCTTGGTTGCACCTCCCAGCACAACCCTCTACATACCCAGTAGTTATTCAGCATACACTCAGGTTTACATCTGTTACACCAAATCTCTATTGCAGCTTCAGTAGTTTATTCTCTGCAAGGGTGTGATCCCTGCAGACAGCAGTACAGTTGCTCTTGGCTAAAACAGTTGAGCAATCCTTGCTCTGAAGGAAATTTGACTGGTTTTGCCTTGGGGAGGAACTCACTGGAGTAAGAGCTGTCTGAAACCCCCTTCCTACGAGAAGCAGCTGAGGATTTGCTCTGAGCAGAACCTGAGGGGCTGGTGGGTGGGCAAACAATTCAGCCAGGGAGCTTTCATTTCATTCAACAAAAAATGAATTTGTCTCAAAACAGACTTTTCCTTGTTTCACTAAAAATATTCCACTTTTTCCCCTAAAGCACAAAAAAAGACATCTGCCTGAAAAGCTGTCATGCACCAGCAATGTCCTTCTTCAACCATAGCCAGCTCCTATGTCAGTGGTCCCACACGCTGTCCACGTGCTGCCTTCCTGCTGGCCTAGCAGGTGAGGGTCTCTGGGGTTGGGTCCACCAGCAAGTTCAGAGAAACATAAAGGACAAAAGCCAGGGCACTGAATTTGCTCATTACCTTGCGTTTTCTCCCTGGTTCTAGGTGCTCTGGTTTGAAGTACAGGGACAAGCATCTGCTTGGTGCTGGGTTATGCTCCTGCCCTCACAGGGCAGCAGACACAGTAAAAAGCAGAGCAGCCCTTCTCTCTTCTGGGACCACCACAGGAAAGAAATTAAGGAGCTTGTGAGTTGCTCAATAGCCAAGCAGCTGCTTGTGGTGTTCTGCATGACCAAAAAGCTCAACACAAACATTGTCCTGTGAGGAGGGAGGAACACCACTCTGAACCCTCTGAAACCCTCGGCACAGTGCGATGCAAACAGCTTTGAGGGTGCAAACACAGCATAGGTATCACCCCAAGACCCAAGCGCTTTCAGTTGGTGATGTGGGTCAGTGGAACATCCCTAGGGACAGATGATGCAGGCACTGTGTTTGTACTTGCAAGATCTCTTCCAGGTGTCCCAAGAGCTCATCTCATATCTGCTGATGTGTTCACTGATCACATCATGACAGTGGTGTCACGAGCACAAGCGTTCTCAGCTTCACAGCCAGCAAGCTTCCAGGAGTCCCCTGCTGAAAGGGATTTTTCTCTTCAGGTGTGTTATTCAGTGATAACCAGCCATTAAACTGTGCTTTGCAGACTAGTAGGAAGCACTACACTGCTGTTCATCACCTCATGACCTGTGTTGACCACCAACAACCTTAGAGGATTAGTTTACAACTGAAATGAGAATAACACTGCTATGCAGGTACACCTGCCAAACTATGCAACCTACTCTTGGAAAATATATTTTCCTGCCTCAGCCTTGCTTACTAGTGGGGTTCCTACAGTTAAGGATCAGCAAGAACCAGCTGCTTCCTAAGGGAAGGGGAGCCAAGAGCTGAGGGTAACCCCAGCACAGTCAGTATCCTCACCAGCAGGCATAATCCTGCAGTGTCCGAATAGGGCAGGTAGAACCAGCTGTT
This sequence comes from Rhynochetos jubatus, assembly GCA_027574665.1. Classification (NCBI taxonomy): domain Eukaryota; kingdom Metazoa; phylum Chordata; class Aves; order Eurypygiformes; family Rhynochetidae; genus Rhynochetos; species Rhynochetos jubatus. Next base: position 3,514,703 of record CM050662.1, read on the forward strand.
GGCAACAGGCTTCAAAAGCAGCCCCAGACATACTCAGCAATGAGCACTTAATCCAAAGGTGCATAAGGGGAGGGAGGGAGCCAGCCAGGACTGATGTCCAGAAAATGTCCAAGATCCATCCAAGAGGTAGAGCCAGAAGAACTACATAAAGACATACCTACAACCTGGCTTAAAGAAATAAAGAAGGCCCAGAGCTGCTTTTAAATAAGACTCCTGAGCCAGGGACAAGGTGTGGGTGAGGGCCCAGGTAAGGCTGATCAGGGCCATTAAGTTCTATTGATGCAGTCAAGGCCCTGACACCTACCAGGATCAATAGATCTTTGTGATTTCATTGCCAATGCAATTGAAGATCTTCTGAGATTAGATTTTTTCTTAAGAGTTTTCTTGTAGTGATGAGCATCTGAGCCAATTTCAGTTTGAAGATGCACCTTTGGCAGCAGGAGGCAATATCATGATGAGTTCAGTGATCAAGTCAGAGGAGAGGTCAAACAACCCTGATGCCAAAACCAACATTATCTAAACTCAAGGTGAGTTGGAGGACTTAAGTAAAGAATATTGCAACAAAAATAAGGGGTATAAACTGCTCACAGGTGCATGTAGTCTGGCAACTCAGGTTTCCAGACTGGAGTCACAGGAGAAACCCTGTATGATGGACAACTGACTCTGAAAGGAAACCCACAAGCACCCCCTGAATGTCCCCAGGGAAGGATGTCCGCATCCTCGCTAGTGCAGTGCCTGCCAGAAGGAGAGGGACAGGTGCCCCGAGCTCAAGGCACATCCTCACCAAGAGGTCAGGAAACCAAGCAGGTCTAAGCAAGCAGGTCAATGCATGTAGTGGAGGGTATTTCCTTCCACTTCCACATGGATGAATGCTGTGGAGCCTATAACTTGTGTTTAGATGAGAGCAAATCTCTTCAATTATCATTTAAAGATGGATCCAGAGCATCCCTAGGTGAGCAGTTTCAGCAGTTAATTACCTTTCCTGTGAAACATTTGTGTCTTAATTCCAACTTGAATTTTTCTTACTTCAGCTTCACCTGTCAGCCACTGAGCCTTGTCTTTGTCTACTGGATTAAAGGACCCTTTGCTATCAAAAATCTCCTCCCTGGAAGTACTTAGAGACCATGATCAAGTCACCTCTCAACTTAGTCTCTGATGAGCTAAATAGATTGAAGTCCTTAAGCCTATCATCCCACAGCAGGTTTTTCAGACCTTTTCTCATTCTTACAGCTCTTCTCTGAGCTCTCTCTAATTTTTTTTTAATCCATGATAAAAGTGTGGATGCTAGAATTTGATACAATATTCAGTAATGCTCTCCCTACATTTTATATCACTTTTCCATCCTACCTAATAGCCCCTCAAAATATATATAACTGTCAGGTACATCCAAATTAATTATAAATTGGACTGGTGTCCTGCTTATCTGGCTTCCTAAGTCCCCTTCTGTGCTGCTTGTTTTGCTGAAACACTCCCAAACCTCCACATATGGATGATATTCTTTGTTGCAAGATCTATGGCACAGTGTCTTGATTTCCTAAAGGGCATGTGGCCTGTTTGTATCCCACCTAACAAACTAGTTTACAACTTAATTTGTGTAAACACTGATTTTCTCCCACTGTTACTGTTTCACATCCGGATGTGGGTATAAATTGTGCATTAAGAACTCTCCCACTGCACTGAGTTGATCCTCAGTGTCAAAGCATCTCCTCCTCAGCCCCAGCAAGTTCATGACTTACGGGTGGAAATGCAATATGAAAACACAGCCAGCACCACTACTGGCTTGCCAACTGCTGACGGAGATACACTTCACTGGGAAATGCTGCCATTGTCAATTTGTTGATCCCAGCACTGTGATTCAGCCCCGGTTAAATGAGAGGGCATGATCAGGGCCATGCCTGGTTCCAGCACAAACTCATGCAACCTCACACTGCAGCCCTAAACACTAGCAAAAAATTTAAAAGGAAAACAAGCAGTTTTTAAGACTTTTCCAGCTGCTTTCTTTCTCCTCAGCTCCCCTCCCAGCAAGCCGCTATTTAGGACACACAGCCAGTGCATGAAATCACTTCTTCCGTCTCCTTTCCAAGGCCACTGTTGCCAGTCCAACCCAGTGCAGAGGAGACAGCAGTTTTGTGGAAGGTAACAAGCGGTGCTGCCTTTGGTCCTGTCACACCAGACACGTGTATGCTCTGGCTCCAGGTGTCCTGGGGAACCGGGAGCGAGAGGCAGCTGTGGCAGGTCCATCTGGGCTGGAGCGCCTCAGGATGAGCCGGGCTGTGAGGATGCACAACTGAAGAATTAACAGGAATACGTCATTAGATGGATTCCCAACAGGGATGCCAGAAAGTATGCTCGGTCTGTGCATCTCGGTGACCCACTTCCAAAGCTTCCTATTCCCTAAATGTAATCTCCTTCAATTTATAACCACTCTGCCTCTTCTCTGGCATTCAGAAGCCATTATCACCGTGTCTACCCCAAGCCCTCACAGCTGACTTTAGATGCCACTTCTTTTTATTGTAACAATAATAACCCATGTGCGCAGCAGGTCAGCCAGCCAACCAGCTGTGCCTGCCTGCAGAAACAAGAGATTTAGCATGGCAGCCACTTCCTGAAATGCAGCAGGAAAACCAAAATGAAGTTCTGGATCACTTGGATGACTAGCGTTAAGACCCCAGGGTCCTCTGTCCCTTGTGTCTGTTCCCTAGTCAGTCCTGCCAGCTAGTGATAAAGCCCTGGGAAATCCCATGGGACTGATAGGCATCCTGCCAGAAGCATGTGCCAATACGTAAAGATTTTAGTAGGAAATGTGGACAGTGGCATGTATGGGATTTGAGTGGGAGTGCTGGGATGTGGAAGGACCAGAGGGAATGGCAGAAAGGGACAGAGGCAATGGCCCCCATATGAGAAGGTCACCAAGGCCATAGCACATCTCCATGCACTTCATGGGGAAAGAAGGCCAGCCTTAGGCAAGAGCCAGATTAAAACAAGGGCTGGGCAGAAGCCCTGGAAGAAGCAAGAGCAGAAAAATAAAGACAAGGACTAGAGCCATAAGATATCCAGGAAAGCAGGCAAAAGGCAAGGGATAAATCAGCACTGATGTCCAGTGGCACAGGATGGACGCACGAGAGAGCAACATCACTGTTAGCACATGAAGGGTACCAAAGGCTCACCCAAAAATCAGCATGTCCCAGCCTAAGAAGACAGAAGGCAGGAAGGGGATTTCACAGCCACCATCTCTGTCTCTATTGTCACTACAAGTAGTGTGGATAGATTACGTGGATACATGTCCTGGAATATGTGGGCATAAGACAATGTGTGTGAGAGAAATCAGTTTAATTTTAAAATCAATTCTTTGTCTCTAATATGGACTTCTGCTGAGCTTCATGACATTAGCAGAGCTTTGTTGCAACAATGTTGCAGCAGAGATACTTTAGATTCCAGATGTTTTGAATTTTCTGTCTATTTGTAATAATAATGATAACAATAATACATAACAAAATGATTCTTGCAGGGTTTTTTTTACCTAAATTGGAATGTCTCCGAAATGTTTTGTGAACGTATTGTAGTTATCATTATGTACACTAAAGTAGCGGATATGTACTGTCCTGGCTTATTCCTGCAGGGCACCCACTCCTCTGGAAAATTATCTTCCCTGTCTAAAAGAGTTTCCAATTGCAAAAATGATGATGGCACTGATGATTATGATAACTATTTCTCCGAGGAAAAAGAAATATGATATAGAAGCATGCTGAAGTACAGACAGATCTGGGAGTGCTTTTCGGTAATAATTCAAATTAAAAATATGAAGGACATATGTGGTCATTACCCAAACACTCACAAATTGCAGCCATGCCATGCAATAATCAATTATAAAATTCAATTGAAATATAATTAATTGATTATTTATTCTCTGGTTTCAGATTAGGATACAATTGTTTTAACAGAAGTGCCAGCTCTTTTGAGATTTTTTGCTCTTTTGAGATTTTTTGCTTGTAGTGATACTTTGCCCTTCAAGCAGCAAGAGCTGGCTGGCCAAAGCCTCCCAGGCAGCCTCAGAAGACACAGACATTCCCAAGAGCAGGGCAGTATAAAGCAATGAATGCAAGACCTCACCATTTCAAATCATTTGTCTTCCCTACCCAAGACCCTCTTCAATCCCACCCCAGCACATGAAACCTTGGGAGCACTCCTGGCTCCACCACTGTAACTATGCCTGTTGAGCAGATCATTTGGACAAGACAGCTTTAATTACAACAGTCCATGGCTTCAGTCCTCTTAGTAACATCAACATCAGCTGTTTTCTGAAAGTGCAGCTCTTTATGGATGTGGTCCAATAAAAACAGATTCCGCGGTTGCAGCAGAAGAAAAAATGTTCATTAATGAAGACCAGCTGAAGAAAATGACCATTACTTATTTTTTTTCATTTCTAACTTAAATTCAAGCATGATTTTAGAGAGCTTGTATTACAGGAACTTTGAAGCATGCGTATTATTCTCCGGTGAGCGCACAAGATGCATGAAATAACCCATACATAGTGCTAGGTTTGTTAGTGGATGTGCCATTAACTAACATTAATCATAAGCCACTTTTATTGTACAAGGTCAGAAGCCTGTTCTGTGTTCAAAAAAGTGTTGTATCTTTGGGTAGGATGAAATCTGTTCTTCACGGGTATGTGTCCAATTGAGGACAATAGACATTTGCTGCTGCCCAGAGCTGCAGAAAGAGCCTCCCGATATATCCTTTCAGACATCTCTGTGACAAAACCCCATGTGATCACACAACTGAAGTAATAAGAGGCTAAAAGTTACAACAGGGCAATTACACAGTTATGTAGCCACTTTCTGCAGCCGCTATGTACAACACAAAGGCAATCTGGCACAGAGGCAAGGGCTATTTTACTCGTATTATTTTTTTTTTATCATTAGCTCTAAAGAGTCAGATGTGTCCCTCGTACATAATCTAGCATAAAGTAGTATTTTCCATTACGGCCATGCCATTAACCCATTGATAGACTGCCTGCCTTTAAAACCTCCTTCCCAAAACAAAAAAAGCCCAAAGTGGACCTGCAGACTGGTTTTCTCAGCTGCTGTTCCTGAGACCACCTTGTTTTTTGGACCGACAATTGAAGAAGCCAGAGAAATAAAAGGTTTGTATTAAGAGGTTTCCCATCCCAAGTATTTCATTTGCTTTATCATCAAGGATTATAGGTCAGAAACTGGGCTCCAAATGTGTTACCTACTGCTTGGCATGCATTAGTCATCCTTCCCCTCTTGAAATCACAGTGAAAGGCGCCCGATGAGAGGGGATGAATAGCAAATAGCGTGTGCTGGAAGGGAGCAGGCAGATAGTGCTTTGGTGCGGGGGGGAGGCTGAAATGTGTTCATCCAGAGTATCAGGTGAACACATTCGAGCACCAAAGAAATCAGGGTGCATTCACAAATTGAACAAAAGGTGTAAATTCAGGATAAATTAATTCCATGATCAGAGCTGCCCTCAATCTACCTTTCCTCTCTTGCTTGCTGGCTGGGCTGCTGATGGCCAGGATCTGTCAGTCTGTCCTCCTTCCCTGATGGACGCTGCATGTCGAGGTGCATCCACCTCTGCAGAGATGGTCCTGCATGGCCACTCACCTTTCCCCATCTCAGAAAAAGTATTTGCCTACGTTGATGCTCTCTTTCAATTTACACTAGTGCTCTGCTGTTGTGTCCAGCATGCCTCATACTCCCCAAAACCATCAGATAAAAAGGCCACCTTGGACCCAGGTTGGGGTGAAGGATGCTCCAGGCCAGGAGCTCAACCAGATTTTGGGGGGCAAGAGACGCAGGATGGGACCATCCCTGGGCTTTGCAGAGCCGTGCTGCTGTCTGTGCTGATGCAAGAGAGTGAAAATTGCTTCATTTGAACCTGAAAGCCCAGCGGAGCTGCTACAAAGCCTCGCTGCACCCAGGGCGCTGCTTTTTGCAAGCATCCTCCAAGGCCCTGCTGCCTACCTGCCCACGCCGAACAAAACGCTGAGAGCTCGTTATTCGGCTCAGAGCGCCGGTAAAGCTTCCCCACTCTCCTGCGCAGAGGCTGCATCACAAACGAGAGGAATAAATGAACACAGGCCCCCAGTGGGTGCTGTCACTCAGCCGGAAGGGAAGGGAACCGGGCAAGGGATGGAAGAGCCAGCACCTTCAGAGCGAGACAGATGAGCTGGCAGCCCCCACGATGGGATGCTGGGGGTGAACGAGCCCAGACAAACCAGCTTGACCCCATGCTGCTGCTCTGCCTAGTGTGTTCAAAAGGATGGACAGTGCCCCTGGGGTGGGCAGAAACAACCCTGTCATGTCCCTGCAGTGGGCAAAGGGAGCCCCTGGGAGCTGCCAAGCCCCTGTCTGCGCTGCCATGAGCCACAGTGTGCCGGCAGCAGCTGAGGTGGGATGTCTCCCCAGCCCCCATCCTTTTGCACCTGGCCAGCTGTGGTACCCTGGCACGAGGCTGCTCCCACCCAAAACGCGGTGTTAGCAGCACGTGAGACCCCTGTATCCCATTGCAAAAGGTGGGTGCAACCAGCTGCGTTAAGCTCTGCTGTGCATGGGGCACCAGTGGAAATCAACCCCCTGGCCTGGCTCACTGGAGCAGGGCAGCAGCCCTGGCTGGACCTTGGGAAGCGGAGGGTCCGATGGAGAGGCATGGCTACTCCGTCCACATATAACCAGTGCTGAGCAAAGAGGCGTTAACAGGCACCATGCTGTAGGTTTTCATCAGTTCAGAGATGCTGAGGGCAGAGGGATCACTGTCTTCCTCCCACCTGCCTGCCGGCAGGGCATGGGGCAGGCAACTTAACCAAAGCATTTTGTATCCAGCCCATGTCTCATGGGTCAGGTAGCACAGGGTATTTTTCAGATGCAGTACAGTCCTAATTTACAATCCTTACGTGTATGGGAACCTGACATTTCTTGAAATTGCTCTTTCCAACAGGTAATTCTGCACTTCATGAAAATTTGTTTGCCCTTCCTAATCTTCATCGCTGGCACAGCCTTTTGTGTGGTTCTGTCCTGGCTGTAATCAGAGGACTTCTCTCCACGTCTGATCCTGACAACCTTAACATTTGTCAGGGCTCTGGTACCTGCCTTTATAATCTTGCTTAGGAGTCTTCAAGTGGCCTGTGCATACGGATGAGTCTCCTTTGACTCAGAAGAGAGGGCCACAGCTGTGTTCATTTCTACAGCGTAGAACAGTGACCTAAATCAACTACAAATGAGGACTCATCCTTTCAAAGCATCCTGCAGTCGGATACCCGGCAATGAATCCCAGCCAGCCTCACAAGGCAGCTTTTCAAAACCGGTGTCTGTCGGTCATCTGGATTGCAGGAGGCAAAAGTGCAGGTCACTCTCTGTGAGCACATGGCACTTGAAGTATCTGTCTTCAGAGTGTCCTATCTCCTTAGCAAATTATCTTCATTTTCCTTCTTCTATTTTCCACTCCTTTTTTAAACAATTCCTCTCTACAGGTTTCCTTTCACTCCTCAGCACTGAAAGTGGAGATTTGGAGACCAAAGGCTCCAGCAAGATGCATCTCCTCAGGCATCAAAGCAGCAGTTGCCCCATCACCCCTTGCCCAGCTGCTTGCAGCTGCTTTTCTTGTCTCCTCAGGAGCTGCAGGCGTAAGAGCAGAGGTGACTTAGTGGTGCAGGGATGGCATGGAAGCTGCTGGCCATCACAGCAGTGCCCCCAGATGAGACATCCGTGATTGTGCTGGTGCGTCAGCCATCAGGATGTCTCCATCTCCTGCGGCAGAGTGCCGCAGCAGAATAAGTGCATGTATAAATAAATCATCAGGGCCCTGATCAGAGGGCTTAATCCCAGAAAAGTTATCAAATATTTATTTTAAAGCAGAGAAATAAATAGATGAAAACACTGATGGAGGACATTCTGCCCTCATATCAATCCCTTGGCTGGGCACTGCTCAGTGGTTGGGGAAGCACGCTCAGCCAATGTGGCCAACAGCACTGCTGGCCCAGCAGGACACCAGCCAGGAGCCACCAGCCTTTTGCAGAGAAGAGAAATACTCCTCCTGCATCCCCACAGCTTGCCTGACACCCTCTGCCCCATGCCCAACTCACCCTACATCACTGCTCCTGCCCAGAGTCCTCCAGGCTTTGCTAATACTGAGTTGCCCAGGTCTGTCAGCCTCATCATCATTAGGATCAGGCTATTACTCATGTGATATTTTAATTGTATTCCACTCATTTAAAATGCATAATTGCTGGAGAATCCCTTGGCCAGAAGAGTGGGAATACACCCCTCATGGCAGTGGTACCCAGGGAGACCCGTCCCTTACCCTACCAGAAAAACCCAGATGTACATCCACCTTGTCGAGGTCACATATTTAAGGTAGTAAACTGGTGGTTTCTACTTCATGAGTCTTGAGGGTCTGTACGAAGCCAGCTGAGGTGTGTGTGATGTGATCTGAGCCAGTGTACACAATTCAGTCACACTTCAGTGTGTCAGGAAAATAAATCTCCAAGCAGATGCAGAATCAAAACCTCTCTGCCCAGCTTGCAGTGCCTATGGTTATTGAAGAGATCAATCAGGGCTATGAAATGCTGTCTCTCCCAAATCAATGAACTCAGCTAAAAGGTACCTATTCATTATTTGAGCTCAAGCTTGGCCTCATTGCACAAGCAGAACAAAAACCTGTCTGATAATGATAACTACAAGACGGTGGCTGAGGAAAAGAATTGTCCACCCTGCTTGGGATGTTATGATGGGAGATATCAGCCGCACCATGGGTCCCGGGGTCCGAGTGCTTCTCAATCACAACCTCATGCTTCTGGAGACAATATTTCACAAGTAAATACCAGTATCTTTTTCTTTAGTGCCTCCACAAATTGCATTAAATATGGGCACATTCTATTTGTTCCATTTTAGGCATAAGGAATTGTGACACAAAATGCAACAAGCAATGAGGACCTGGGGAGAAAATCTCCTTTCTCTGTTTATTGCTTGTGTGGGAGTAAAACAACTAACACCACTCTTGCTACCTTTTAAAATTTCCTATAAAAACAAAGATTTGGGGGGAATATTTCAGTTCTGCAAAGTTGGTACAGGCTTAATGGTAACAGATTTCCCATGGGTAGATTCACCTGTGTCCCTTCTCCAGGCAAAAATCGTTTCCAGATTTTGATGAAACGTCACTTATGTCAGCTCTCATGGATTTTTGGGGAGCTATTTGCTGCTTTTCCTCAAACCCTACATCTCAGTGACAAAGAAAATGTGTAAAAACTCTTTTGTTGTTTTTGTTATTTTGTTTGTTTTTTGTTTTAATTTCTAATTACATTTCTGACTGTCACAGTTGCAGAATTTTCTTTTTAAGTGCAGCCAGGACAGCCTGATGATCTTCTGCAGCTGCTTTGATTTGAAGCCTTCTGTGTCCATTTCTCCTGACAGCAGCTCTCCAGGTGACAATATTGGCTATACAGAGCATTTCTTGGGTCAGAGAGGGAAGAGCCAGGTCCCTTATGGGGAGCTTTCCCTGCAGCGTGTGATTTTACTGCAGCATGCAGCGCCCTTTGAGTTCCTCTCCCTCTTCACACCTGCGATGCTCCAACTTCTGTGGGTCTCCTGCCTTCAGTTAGTCTATCCTGTCTGGTCAAACTCACCATGTCTGCATGCCCAGCATCTCCAGAAAAGAATCCAAAACAGAACAGCTTCCTCCATAATTTGCAACCAGCCACATCTCCACTGGCTTTCCCCATGCCACAGCCTGCCCATATGCCTCAGACACTGAGGATGCAGGTGAGCTGGGAGATGGCCTCGCACCGCTCCAGGGGTGAGCACCAGTGAAGACGTTCTTGCAGACAACTGGATAAAATAATATAGTCCTGGATCTACATGCTTTCGTGGATGCAGTAGAGGTGTCGATCCTTCACAAGATGCTCACTGGGGTTACACACACAGTGCTACGAAGCTACTTAGACCACACTGGGAGTAATGTCCTGCTTTTGTCAATTTATGCAAAGGGAGATATTTTTGTGTTGGAGAGACTGCAATGTAAAGTCATTTAAACAATAAAGGAGTGACAGGATTTCCACAGGAGAAGAGATTAACCGAAGTGGGATTATTTTGTTCTGAGAGAAGATGATTAAGAGGTGGCATGATTGAAGTATTTAAACTGGCTCAGGGTTATTATCAAATTAAGCTGTATTGGAGATTGCTGGGCAGCCATCACTCAAGGGCAGAGCAGAGGGCTCTGCAGCAGCCTCTCTCAGAGCAGAGGGCATGGTTTTGGCTGATCCAGCATAGTCATGGATGGAGAAGGTAGATGCGTGTTGCTGTGTGCAACAGCAACAGAGGTTTGGGTGGGCTAGAAAGCTGCCTATTGCTTACAGATAACCTTAACCTTGGCACCATCCTTGTTCAAGCTTCAGGATCCAACTTACACGTATTTATTATCCTCCGTGCCTTCAGATGGATGGTGTCATCAGCCACAGCAGCGCTGTCCTTCACTCCTACAAATTACTGTGAACTCATGTACTTCTGTCACCTCTCCAGGCTGACAGGGCTAGGCACTGTCTCCTGGTGCAAGCAAACATCTGCCAAGTAAGGAGACATACGGAGGTCTTGTACCTTTTTCTGTATTCCAAACACATCCTGGTTTGTGCATCACTGCATGGTGTTTCTGCTGGTCTCCAGCACTGGCTCTGCCTGAGTTTCTCTCTCACTTTCTCTCTTGTGGCACTTTGGATTCCCTGCCATGCCCACTGTGCCAAAACCATGCCAGGTGTCTATAACCTTCAGACCAGACTTTGTGGTTTTCTTGGATCAGCAAGCTGTAATTGCTTTGCAGAGGGTTAATTTAGGGCCTTCCTGTCATCTCTGTCTAAAAGTTTGTTCCAGATCACAAGCAGGTTTCAGTCTCTTACTGAAGCTTCAGCACCCGTAATTGCAAAATGGGCTCTTCAGACCTTGATGAGCTGCAAATTCCTTTACGGTTTCACCTTATTTCATACACTCCAGTTAAGAAGGTCTCTCTCATACGCATCATTTTCCTGCTGAGTGTAGCACTCCTCAGTTTTCTTCAATAGGACTTCAAAATTATTCTCCTTTTCCTGCATTAACTAAAGAGTGTTAAACCATCAAGCATTCCAAGCCCCACTATTGTCAGTGCAGAGGCTACTTTTTAGCTTCTTTTGGCCAAACTCTGTTTTCGATCTTCTCCAGCTGTTTATCACATTTCCAGGGAATTTCAGCTCTGACTGCTGTAGGGGCTTCAGACTGCTCCTTCTTCCCATCTACCAAGTTCCTCCTTCCTTCTGGACCCATTTGGGGGTCCACACAGAGGTAATTTTGAATTTATGCTGGCCTTATTTGCAAAACCAGATCTGCTCCTTCAGGCCAGGTTGCCACTGGACTCACTCTGTACCTCCACTCCTTTCTTCTCCTCCATCACTCAGGGCAGGAGATGCTGCTGCAGCACACTGGAATGAAGCTTTCTCATCCCTGGGCCATGCTGCATGTCACCAAAGCAACTGCTGCCTGAGGATGATGAAGAATGAAGGTGGGGAGCACAGGAGGTGCAGTGCTGTGAGTGCTTCCCTGGAGCAGACCTCTGTCCCTTTTTGGTGAGGAACATGGATGCAAGCCTGACCCACAAACCAGGCATGGCTGAACATCCCACATGGGCCAGAGCATTTTTATCTCTTGTTGTAGTGTCCAGGGTAGGTCAGAATAATCCCACCACAGAGGTGATTTTGTCTCCCCATTCACTCACAGACTGTCTAGACAACTAGTCTACAGGTGATAAACACATTACCAGCATCAGCAGTGTCATTCTGGCTTCATTTGTGGGCTCAGACTGCACCATTTGTCCTGGCTTCTAACCCCCCTCCCCCTACCCAAGATCGCAGGTCCAAAAACACCTTTGGGTTTTGTCTGAGGATTGGAGCAGCCTAAAAAAAGCTTTCTTCTTGATTGACAGTAGAGTTTTCTTCATGAGCGCATGAACAAGGGATATAAACTCAAACAGACTTGCTGCCTTGCACAGGAGCCTTCTCCAAGTTGCCTTCTGCCATGTGCAGAGAGATCAGGACTGGTGCCTGGGAGGATGGGTAAACAGCTCATCAGAGCTCATCAACATCTGCACAGCCTATCTGAGAAACACAGTGTGAATGCTTAAAAAGGGCACCGGAGCACAAAAACCGGTTCTGCCCTGTTGGGCTGGTAACAAAAGCAATTAGCTGGTGGAGGTGGGAACAGGGACTTTGGGCTCTGCTTATACAGCTGATTAGGGGATCATCTGTCAGTCTTGGCCTCTCCTCGAAGCAATCCTCCAGCCTCGGCTGTGAGCCAGAGAACAGCTCTGAAAGGCCAAGACTTGGCATCCCTCAGAAAGACTGGAGACTTCACACTGGCTCTCTGGCTCCATGTGAGGGACCAGCCAGTGTATTTGCATGCTTGGAGCTGTGAGGAAGGAGCAATCAAGGATGAGGGTTTTTTTGCATTTCTTTGCACAAAATTGTCTTCTTTCCTGTCATTCTGGGTTTTTTCAATCCACTTTTACCATTATCCTGCTGGAGCCCCATCTTCCTGGGGAAAACAGCTTCAGGACCCCTTCTTGCAGAGCCAGGTAGGAAAAGCCATGCCTGCTTCATGCAGTCATTACTGTCTGATGAGCGCACACCACTCACATCCAGCTTGTGTCTATGCCCCAGCAGAGGCTCCTTCTTGCCTCTTCTCACCAGGACCCCACCAGCAGGACACCAAATCCCTCAGTGCCTTGGTGGTGCAACAGCCCTTCCCCTGCATCAGGCAGAAGGCATTGTCAGGGCAGCTGCCCCTAATGGATACACACTGAAGCCATCCTCATAGAGGCCACTAATAACTCTGCATTAGTGTCCTCCTGTCACTGCCGTATCTGCCAATGGTGAGCTTGGACGCTGATGCATGCTAGCATAATGCCTGAGTCACCCAGGTCTGGCTTTATCCAGGATGAGGGGCTGGCAAGGAGAGGAGGCACAAGCTGAGGAGGCTGGAAGGACACACTGCCGGATGTCTGGCACAGAGCTGTGCCAGTAGATGCTTTGAGGGAATTTGGGCATGCAGGTGGACAGACAGAGGTGTGTGTTGCAGCTTCAGGGCCAGCACACCATGGCTGCTTCCCAGATTCTGCAGACGGGAGGAAGAGTGGCAAAAGCGCAGACATTTTCCAAAGTGGCAGGGGCTGTGCTTGTGCTGATGCATTCAGTGCTGGTGCCATCATCCTTAGGAAATTCAGCATCGCCACCTTGGAGGTGTGCAGCACTGCCACCTCACTGGACTCTGCCCTGTGCATACAAACCCTGTCCTCATCTACCACCCAGTGAGAGCACAGGCTGCTCTCTCCTGGTTGAAACCCCAGCACACCAGCCTAGCAATACCTTGAGGGAAAGGATCCCAACTCAGTCTCCCTGCTCTGCCACGAGCTCCTATGCATATTGTCCCTTTTTATGGCAATCCCAGTTCTGGGGTCACTCAAAGGCAGAGGGAGCTGGATATCCTCTTGCATTGGGATTCTCCGTGCATCTTGAGGGTGGTCTTGGCCTCTTTCCATGGTGGATGGGAGAGCTGTTTGCCAAGAAGATGCTGACCTGAAGGCTTACTTGAGTGAGGATCGTTTACCATCCTATGCTAGAACTCGGTCTGGACAGCCTCTATGATTCACTTTTTGCCCCAGATCAACCTGTCTCACCACCTCCAGGGCAAAAACGTCCTCAAAGCCTCTATTGGCACAGCTCTGTGCCAGACATCCTGCAGTGGGCCCTTCCCCTCTTCCCAGTCACTCTTAGTCATCATCAGCGTCTGTAAAGATACCCCAGCTCTTTCTGAAATCCTGAAGGACGTGGGCAATGCTGAGGCCCTCTCATGCCCTGTCCTTTTTCTGCACAGGGAAGGAATTCTGGGAGATGATAGATAGAGTGAATTACTTTCAAAGCAAGGAGCCTAGGAGAGAGCCCAAGCACTATCAGCACTCAGTGTCTGGGGGGCTGCCTGCTTGGGCAGGACTGAAGACAGCTTCCCAGAGACCTGGCAAGTAAAATGTTTTGCTCCCTGTATTGTCAGATCGGCATCACTTCTAGCATCATCTTGGTGTTCCCTGGGAACTGGACTAATATTGAACTCTATGAGTTTGACAGCCCATAGTTTCAGGAAAACACAGAGCCTTGTTCTGGAGGAGTGGGAAGGTCCCAACACCAAGGTCTAACAGCAAGGGGACACTAAGGCTTATCAGCAAGGGGACATCCCTCAAACTTCAAAAGGTCACTGCCTGCCCTGTGTGTGCTGGTACCTCCAGCCACAAGTACATGGCTGGGCTGGTGGGATGGGAAAGCAGCATCTTTACCCGGATAAATTGGAGATGTAATTAAACCACAGGGGAGAAACGGGGACAGAGTAAGAAAGAAACAAGTTATGAGATGAGCACAGAGATGTTGTGACCAAGGAAGAAATGGGGTAAAGAAACCGCTGGAGAGGTCACTCCACTACAGGGAAGGCATAATCCATAAGAGAAGGACATGCTTTTTGTTTAAGAGATGGGGAGGAGAATAGTCCCAGCCCTGGGGTACCTTCAGAGAGTCTTGCTGAAAGAAAGAGGCTCTGGTAGAAATGTTGGCACAACCATCAGTGTACGTGTGCACAGGGGAACCTGGGTTTTTTGGGTTGCTACCAAGCAGCAGGAAGGCTAAGGAGAAGGTGAGAATGAGGGCTCATCAGGACCTGGGCAGTCCTATAGCAAGGGATGGAGGGAAGGACCCCAGGGCCATGGCAGGTGGGGCTGGGGGAGCTGGCAGAGCCCTTATAGGGGTGAGGGCTTGTGGGGGGAGAGCCCAAGGGAAGGACCACACTTCACTCAAACCCTCCTGGAGGGTGGAGGAGGAGGAGGAGGAAGGGCTGCCCTAGAAGTCACGGACCTTTCTTCTTCCCCTTCCCCCACTTGACATTTAGAGTGTGAATGTCTCCGCATTTGGTGCTCATGAAGATCATTTCTCCTGGAAGGAGAAGGAGGTGCCGACAGCAGCAGCCGCAGGGACACAGCTTTCCTCTAATGAACTAGAAAATAGTTTCCCTTTAATACTGATTATCCTGGAAGCCAGTTGAAGTGAATGTGATTTACATAAAGATGAACCCGCTCAGCACAGTCTTCCTCGGCAGTACTGGTGGCTCAGCAGCGGTGGCGGCGTGGCTGGGCCCTGGCTGGGATGCTCTGCAGCATCCCAGGGCTGGCAGCACTGCCAGGTGCCTCTGCTTCCAGACAGGGAGGCAAGAGCTGTGCTCCACTCCAGCAGCTCTGTCTGCCTCTGCAAGCACTTGCAGCCCACTGGGAGAGATTGCTCCAGTCCCCCAGGCTTCTAACCCATCCCGCTTCTCCCACCTCAGTCTGGCTCCTGGTTGTGACGAGCTACTGTGTGCTGCTGCAACCCATCTGCCACCCCCAGCAGGGACCTCTGACCGTAACAGGTAAATCTGTGGTCATGCAAGAAACCAGCCTAGGAAGCTGATCTGGCTGGAAGAAAATATAAACCAGATATTTTCCTCTCAGCCATGTTATATTCATGGCCAGACTTTCATCATGGTCTTAGATCTTCCATAGCTTCTACCTGTTTGCACTGGAAATCACTTCCCCTGGATGGCAGGTGCACTGAAGATATGGCTTAGCTTCCTCTCTGGCCGGCCCTTCCGCATGCATTGGTGTTGCTTCTCCCTGGCCCTGTGCAGCTCCACAGCACAAGCACGTGCAGCGATCACATGTTCAACGAAGACATGTGCAGCCTCTGTGTCCTCCTGCCAGTATAGACTCCACTTTCCCAGGCCTCTGGCACAGTGGAGTGTCTGCACAGCACTGCCCTTAAGCATTCCTGAGCTCTGCAAGTGTTTGCACCTGAAGACATCCTTCAGGTGCAAGGAGCATGGAATTTTACACCCTGCACAATGCAGGCCAGCAATACTCCACTGTGCATGTGAGTGCTTGCCTGCAGCCAGGGTGCAGCTGACTGCAGGCTTGCAGAACTTGGATGAGTTGCATGTGAAGCAGAGGCCTGGGTACATGGTTTCTGCATGCTCACATTTGTGTTTGTACACACTGGTATAGACGTTGTACTTGCGTGCATGACCGGCATATTTGAGGCTAATGCATTACTCATCGTAGTACAGACCATATGCCCCTGCGCCAAGACACATGGATATACTATGTCTGCACCATATGTGACAAATTAGGGGGGAAGGGATATATATGAGCCCTTCAAAGAAGGAAGCATTCAATCTGGCTGCCTGTAAGTGCAGCACGTGCCCACATTTGGCCGTGGGCTTGCAAGCCACCAGCCCACAGCAGCAGGTAGTGCCTGCCCCGCACCAAGTGATGCTGTGGGGATGGAGCAGGGTGCTGTGGGAGTCAGCATTCCCCGCAGCTGTGCCATACACCTCAGTCAGCAGTTCTGACTTCCCCTCAGATAGATTATGTTGTCGACTAATAACCACATAAAATATTCAGGAGCTTACCGCTCTGCCAGAGGCACTGCGGAGATGAGCGTGCCAGGAGATGGATGGGCTGTGGGCCTGGGAAGCTTGCTCTGTACCGAGAGTTTGGGGGGGCGGGGAGGGTTGGGTGCACATGGCTGGGCTCAGCTTTTAGGAAGGGGATTTATCCACCAAGCAGCAGCTTTGTCTTGCACAGGGAGCTACTTCTGCCCCATCCCACTGGAGGGAAAGTAATTAGCAGGAGCTTGCACGGTCACCCGCAGTCCCATCCCTGCTCCCTGGATCCTTGATGCACACACAGCTCTGGTGCAGGGACAGGAAGCCTGGTAAGACTGTAACCACCAGTGGGGTAGCATCCCTGGGAGGTAGACTGGGGCCCCAGTCTCCAAAACACTCCATGATGGATGCCAGCACCACAATTGCCTCTGCCAAAGCCTAGCTTGGGACCCGCTTACCCGCTTGTGCATGGTCTCCAGTGACTTTTCTTCCTGCCAACACCACAGATGTCTTGAGAGGCTGGAGTCAGGGATGAGATGCTACGGAGACAGATACTGTGACAGCCATGGCACAGTGCTGGTTGTGGCAGAGGTGGAAACAGCTCCAGAGCGAGAGGTGCAGACAGAAGTTCTTCACCGTGTTAGGAGCCATGTGCTCTGCATCAGCGTGCTGGGAATTACTGCCCAGCTCAGGCAGAAGCCCCTGGCTGTGCTAGGGCTGGTCGCACTTGTGCTGCTTCTCCATAGGCTCCTTCAGAGCTGCATCCCCTCTTACTGTCTGCAGGCCACCTATTACAAGCGCCATAAACTCTCCTGTCCTCTGGGACCAGCAGTGGCTGTCACGGCTTTTGGCACAGCTGGGCTCCCTCTGCTTAGCCCCCAGCCCACTGCACTCCAGGACCTGATGGCAGCCGCTGCCCGGGGAGCGCCCGTGGGACTCCTGATGGGCGGCTGGTGAGGCGAGACAGGAGCCAGCACAGTGCCTGGTGTGGGCTGACACACTCAGCAGATGCTGTCTGCTGCTTTTTGGAGCAGGGCTCCCTGCATCTCCACAGTGTGTGGTGCCTGAGGGTGGCCAAAGGGGATGAGACACAAGTGAGAGAGTCTCCACTGCAGATTAGTGTTGGGACAGAGGTGAGGGAAGCAGATGAAAAATTAGTCCCCTGCCTGTCTCCTTCCTGCAATGAAGAGTTAAATGTACAACTATTTCCTGTTTACATTACTTGTCCTGGAAGAGTTTGTTTTTGGGGCAGTTTGATCTCTTCTTGGGCATAGCAGGAAAGACACATTGGTCTTCACACTGCAAAAAGTCCACAGAGAACATGTAGGAGAGAAGCCCTCCTTGGCATGCCCAGAGGTGGAGATGTGTGGCTGACGTTCCAAGGGCATTTCACCCATCGTGCCCAGGTGCCTTATTAATCCCCATGCCTCCTGACCAGTGCCAGGATCCCAAGGGAGAGCTGTGGGAAGTTCTTGGCACTCCCATGCTCAGCCTGCAGCTCTCAACTCAGTTTTGAGCCAGTCTAGCTGGGCTTCACAGCATCAATCATGTGTGAGGCACTTAGTGGGAGGAGGGTTGTAGGGTCAAGTGCTTGTTGCATGCTTGAGACTGCCCAACCCTTTTCTTCTCACTTCCCCTGATGCCAGAAGCTCCAAGGGACACTTCTCACCACCATCCAGGTCCTTTATGCTGGCACTCAGCCTTGCCAGTGCATTGGCATAAACCATAGCAGATGCAGCCAAAGGAGTGAAGCTGATCAGGATCAGCCTTTACCTACACTGCTCCACATATGGCTTTGCATCCTTCTCCAACAGCTCTTCCTCCAAGGGATGGATGCTCTGCAAACCCCCCAAATCCATCCCACCTCCCTACCCTGCCTTGCAGGTTGAGGTTCGCCCTCAGCATTGCCCATGAGGAGAGGGCGTTTCTTCCAATGACTTTTTATTGCTGCTTGGGCTGACTTTTGCAGCAGTTAGTCTGCAAGGATTGAGGCTGGTCAAGGAGAAAGCAGTGATGCTGCTGCCTGCACACGTCAGTAACCAAACCTGCGGGGACCAGTGGGTAAGAGGCAGGAAAACCTTCCAGTGTTGGCATATGCCGCCTGCCTGTGTGGACTTGGTTTGCCAGCACAGGTTGGCGTTGGTGTAAAGGCAGCAGCTCCAGCCAACAGCTACATCTTCCTCCAAGCAGGCTTATCTGGAGAAACTCTGGGTGTCTACAAAGGCCACGTGGCAGCTGACAGCAAGCATGGCTTCACAGCTGGCATCTTCCCTCTCGGAAGGGAGTTTGTAATCACCCACACAAGGGTGAACAGTCCAACCCACCACAGAGCAACAGAGCTCCGCGCTGTGCAGACAGTGAGTGGGTACCAGCAGCGGCAGGAGCCCTGGTGTGTGCAGAGAGCAAGAGGAAGGGACATCCCACAGGCTGGGGGCAGCTGGGGGAATGGGGCAGCTCACTCTTGGCTCTGGGCACGCACAAGCACCTTGCATCTGGAAAAGTGGGGGACAAGGGGCACTGGGATTTAGCAAAACATATCATCCAGCCATGGCACTGCAGGGGAATTCTTTTTGTTAAAGGATTTATTCATAAAGCCACAGCAGCAGCAAACCAATCCTTGTCCTGCAGGCCCTGCAATGTGTGTATAAAGTAAATTAGAACAAAGTCTGCCTGTGAAGGTTATAAACTAGCATAATACTGGTTAGGAATGAGGAGGGAGAGAAAGAGTTGGAGGGAGAAAGAAAAAGGCAGAGGAAGAGGGAGGGGAGAGCCCTTTCATAATTCACAGTTCCTGAAATAAAAATAAGGCTGGAATCATGTTTTGGGTAGAAGGGAAAGTGCGTAGGAAGTATACACTTGCCAATCCACCAAAAAAACCCATTGCTTTTTATTTTCTTAAGAAGGCAATTATGTATTTTTGTCATCCAGTTCCTACTTTGAAGTAGTTGAACCTGCTTTGCTCAAACTTTCCATAACAATTTGCCCTCAGGCTACTGCCAGAACTGCAACACTTACACCCCAAAGATGAAAGCAGGAGAGTGCCATGGCACTGGCACCACTTAGGCAGAGCAGAGGCACCTGCAAACTGGTCATGTCTGCACCTCCATCTCATGGGGCCAGGAGCCACCAGCTCCTCTCATCCCTCCAACTGTGTTTTGCAAAATAACGGGAATTTTGAAGCTTCAGTTTGTCTTGGCTCAGGCCAGAAGCTCATCACAGGCATGCAGGGATGCTAAAATGTCAGTGTGGCTCCAGAGGAATATCTCCCACTGCTTCTTCCCCTTAAGGCTCTCACCTTGGGTGATAAGGAAGCAATGGGGTCTAGATGGAAGACAAAGCCTGTCTGAGCTCAGGTCCCAGCTGGTGCTCAGCAGACTCTGGACAGGAAAATTACTTGGACTTCTCAGGGTCCAGTGTTGAACTCGTCATTTACAGAAGAAAATTTGAGGCTACTCAATCCCTTTCAGCCCCATCTCGGTGCCTACTCCTCTCCACCCCAAGTCTCTGACCCTTTCCTGTGCCTCTTTATGAAGCACTTGGGTACATTCTGTGTGGCTTTGGGTTTGGTTACCTGTTTTCCTTACCGGGTGGCATGGGGTTGAACTACACAGGTTGTACCTGAGCTAAGTGGCAACTTGCTAGGATGGGCAGAGTCACAACAAGATTTGGTCACTGTTAGACTCCAGTGCCTCCAGCTCCATTGTGTCAGTGGTCCTAACTTCTCCTTGAGTTGTCTTCCATTTCAAAGAAGCCATTTGCTCTCTCATCTATGAGTGAGAAAGCCATTTGAAGCAGCAGGTTGCCCAGATTTAAGGGTGCCATTTCACAGCTGGCCTTCAACAGAAACTGGTATTTTTTTGGTGATGTTGGTTAGCATCTTGAGCAGCAGGTTGTTTTGACTCTGCAGAATTGCTATAGCCAATGCAAGAAAGATAAGGCTGCAAGCAAGAGGAAAGGTAGCATTTTGGTCTTACACAGTTTGAGTTGATCAGGCAACAGCATCCTAAGGCCTCCCCAGTTACGTATGCATCCTATCATGCTGACAGTAATTCCTGCCACTGCTCTTTGCCCCACCCTGTCTGCAATATCAAATGCTGCCTATAAATTACTAATAACAAGGATATGTACCTTGGAAAACAAGCTAGTGCCTGTGGGTGGGATGGGATCAATTTTCTAACTCAATGTAAACACCGCAGTAACTTTGATATTCATGATATTCATATCCACAAGGCAGTAGCTGGGCATTAAGGTCACTAGATAGTAGCATTACAAGGAGCACATTACAAAGATGCATGGGCTTGAAAACACCGAATGCAGATAGGAGTGACCTGGCTATGCCAGTATGCATTCCTGCCTGGTGCGATAACTCTATCTTCCTCTTCCTTGTCCCACACAAGGCCTTAACACTGCCTTGTGCTTATAAATATGACAAATATGGCTGTGCAGAGGAGAGGTCCCGGGTCCAGAAAGACAGGGTACATGCCCTGCTGTGCACATGCTGGACAGCTGCAGCCAGGGCCAGGGAAGGTGCATGAGTGCTGGTGATGGACGATGACAGAGGAAAAGAAAAGGCGAGACAGTTCAGCAGTGCTTCACAGCTGCATCTTGAGAAGGTTTGCCTGTCCCTCTGTGTATCTGAAAGACAAACTGGCAAAGATATACCTCACTAATTAACTGCATCAATTAGAGCTGCGCTACAAATTTGCTGTGACTTGCAGAACATATGAAATGCAAACCAGTCCTTTATTTCACAGACCATATTATCTTTTTTTTTTTTTCCTACAAGACCTCTCCTTTTGTGGTGCACCTATTCTCAGAAAAAATGAAGGCTGCAGAAGGAGCAAAACTGATGAGGAGAGGGGTGTGAGCATGAGTATCATTATGAGGAGAAGGCAGTTGTGAATGAACTTAGTGTTTGCAGTAATTAAGTAACTGTCTAAATTCCTAAATCCTGATTTTGAAATCGTTTGGTTGACTTGACACGTCCAAGTCCCAGAGCTTTTAACTCAAATATAAAGCTTGATTGGCAAATTAATAAAAGGCTGTGAATGAAATTAATGAAAGATTAAAGACCAACAGCTCATGCTGATATAAAAATTACCCCGCCAAAATAGGTTATGCAATAATTAGAATAAGTTACCACAATGTTAATATTAATTCTGAGATAACGTTTATTCATCGATTAGATTTACTGATTCACAATGAAGTTCTAAAATCTTATATACATTTGTTGAATCTTTGCAGGCACTGTTAATCATCTTTATTTTCCATTCCATAATTTCTAAAATTACTATAAAGCGAATTTTCATTAATAAATTTTGTAGTTGAGCACTTGAGTTCGCAGTTTCGCTAAGCAAAATGAGATCTAAAGAGCTATTAGGACCATGGAATGGGTAATTGATTAACTAAAATGACTTGGTCAATGTGCTCTGAATCCTCTAACTAGCACATTGTTTCGATGTCAGCCTCCATATCTTGTATCGGCTGGGAAAAATTGATGAAAGGAACAATCTGAGATAATTTTCATCTGGGTTTTGTTAACAAAGAGCTAAGCCGAGTAGCCTATGGAGTTTTGCATTTAGACTTTGACAATCTGTGTCTCTGGCATATAGTTGCAGGTTCATAGCCTGTGTCAAAAAAAAAAGAAGGGGCTTAGTACTTGGTACGCTGGGATTGAGGAGAAGGACTGCAGCAGACAGCCTATTTACAGAGATTTAGTGTGTCACTTTAATTGGGCCAGACGAGGTGTCAGCTGTGTATTCAGAGGATATGGTAAAAATGCAGACCGATCTGATGGAAAAGAAAGGCCTTGGTACTCCCACTTCCTAAACGTGACCTGAGTAGGATTTGTTGCCAAATTCAGGCTCGCTTCTGCTTTTCCTCACTTTAATGCAGATATTTCATCCAGCCAACTAAACTGTAGATCAGCAACCTTTTTCCACTGAGAATATCCCACGTATTTTAAAAGAATATTTTTCTTTAGTAATTACGTTCAGCTTTATCATTACCTGTTGTCTGCTCTGCAGCACCTCTGTTAATACGCTGGAATTTTTTTATGGACTGTGCAATTTATTGCAATGATTCTCTCTCTGTCTTGTTTTTGGCAGCTGATAAGGAAATTCTTTTGTTTCTGATCACTTATTCTTGTTTTATAGTGTAATAAAAAATAAAAACACCCTAGTAAAATTGTGTAAATAGAGTGCATGCAGCTGCATATACATGTTTTTGCTTGCAGAATGAATGCATGCACACATCCCTGCATCCTCAGCCCATGCTGCGTTTCCTCCCAGAGTCAGTGCTTCAAAGAGCCCTACCTCTGCTGCAGCAGGGGAAAAAAACATCATATACATGCTAGTCCTTGAACTTCAGCTCCATCTTGCCTGACCCTGACTGCCTAAATCCACTTCTTCTGGCTGAGCTCTTCAAAGAGAAAGAAAAAACAATCCAAAGAGCAACTGGTTCTGGTTGTGCATCTCCTCGACCCTTTGACACTCCATGTGCATGGTGTGGGATACATGATGAGCAACGTATCCTGGACCCAGCTTGCCCCTTGGGTCCTGCCCCTGGGATGCTATCCAGCTGCTTCCCAAGTCCAAAGTCATGTTAAAACATCTGGTCCCCAGTTTCAAGAGACAGACAAGCTCTGAACCCAAGAACTTGGAGCACTCTCACACCATTTTTTTGGGGGGTGGACAGAGATTAGCAGTGATGGAGACCTGAAAGGCCCCCATCTGCTACATCTGCTGCAGCAAGCTGTAGCTCTCTCCATCTCCTGTGTCAGGACCTGCCTCTTTATGCTCGTGGGGAAAGAGCAGAAACCTGTGGCGTAAGATGACACAATCATCTCCCTGCAGCTTACTGCTGCAAATCACATTTCAGCAGAAGATGATTTTCACCTTCCTTGTAACTAATGAAAAACCCTTTAATTCAATGTGTTGACATTAAAGCTCAGGCTGAAGATCTCTTCCCTGGAATACAAATGGAAATGGGACCCATGCTTTTCCAGATAAAGGCAGTTTGAAAGGACTGGTTCATTTTTTCTGTGGATTTAACCTGTATTGGTTTCCTTAATAATAAAATAGCAGAGAGAGAGAGTGATTTCTCTGACTAAAATCAGATGTCTCTATTTAGGTCAGATCTGTCCCAAACACTGTGTTGACAATACAGCTGACCAAACCCCAGCCTACTGAGATGGCAGAGGTTTGGCTGGCCTGGTGCAGCTCTCCAAGACTTTACCAGGACACCTACATGCCTTTCTGCTGCAACATGCTCCCTGGGCAGGCACGGAGCAGTACATTTAATCCTGCCAACCATCTTCCTTCCTCTGCTCTTGCACACATCTATCAGCTGCAAAAAACCCTGCCTACAAGCATCCTATCCAACCTCTATTTTCAGCATCTGATCTGCCAGTGGACCTTCTCTTGGAAGGATATCTTTATGATCTGCCGTGGAGGGGAGGATGGGAGGAGGCCAGGTCCCCTCTACCTGGGTGAAGTGAATGGTGACATTGCCCTGCACCCTTCAACCCCATGTGCACACTAGGGCAGGTGATGGAAGCTTATGGTCCTGAGGTGGTCCCACAAGCATTCTACTGCTTCTGTGCTGAGGCAATAACCTGCAATGTGCTGGGGATACCAAGGAAACTCATGCTGTCTGGGCAGTATTCTCCTGTTCCTCCTGTCCTCCAAGCACCATGTGATGTGGACGTGAATATGATGGTCTTTTCTCCACAACCTACATAATCTCCTGCCCCACTTCACTCTCTCCCTTGTCTGTAACCCATGCACTACCTGATTTCCCATCTACACACGCTCACCGACCGTAGTCTGAATCTGAAGTTCCCAGGTTCACACTGCACACCAGTCCCTCTCTAGAGGATCTCATTTAATCCTGTGCTCATCCAGCCTCAGGTTCCCACATACTCCCTAAGCATCTCTCCTGCTTTCTCCCAGCGTCCTGCCAACTACCCCTGAGATGAAGACCTGCATGTATGTAGTCAGTGTGTGTGAAGGAACATTGCTGCTCTCCTGGGGTCTCATTTGGAGATGCCTCCCGGAGAAGCCTCCTGGAGATGTTTCTGGTGCATGAATGCTGCAGAGATGTTGAAGTTAAAGGTAGTCACTCAAATGCAAATGGGAGATCCATCGTGAAGCTCTGCGACATACACATGTACAGGAAGGCCATGCGTTCATATTTTGCTATCTGAGTGGAGATATTAAACACAGATTTGTCTGAATCCTCTTGTCTTCAGGTGAGGCACCTGGTTATCTGGCAAGTGCTCGAGTGCTTTCTCCTTACCTTGTGTGAAAACTCTCACAATCACAGAGAAGCAAAGAAATCTTGAATTTTTTGGAAAGGTACTTGTGAGCAGTTGATGTGAATCACTGCCAAGCATAAAGACATTTAAAGTGGCTCTAGATACCTGCTAGATTAGTAAGATGAATCACAGTCATCGTGACCTCTACATGTGTCTGGCAAGTTGTTCTCCTGTTACCTAGTGAACAATCTGTTTTTCATGAACTTGAAATAACAATGTTTAGGAATATATTTTTGTTTCTTCTCAAGCTCTGTGTGAGTCACTAGCATTGAAGCAAAAGAAGGAGGAATCCTCTGTACAGACATGCACATGGCTTGGAAGCAGGGACTTCTGAATGGGGAACCGTCCAGCCTCTGGGTTGGGATCAGTGTCCCAGTGACATCCCCTCCTACACTGGGGTGACAGGCTTGGCACAAAGTAAGCATTGTAAACCTGGACTCCCACTGCCAGCCCCGCGTTGTGTGCACCTC
The DNA here is from genome assembly GCA_027574665.1 of Rhynochetos jubatus. Lineage (NCBI taxonomy): Eukaryota > Metazoa > Chordata > Aves > Eurypygiformes > Rhynochetidae > Rhynochetos > Rhynochetos jubatus. The sequence continues at coordinate 3,539,980 of CM050662.1, forward strand.
TTCACCCCCAGATTATCTCCTGCGCTGCCTCCTGTCATCTCATTTGCCTCCCTAAGAAGTGCCTGGCTTGGATCCCGTGGTAAACTGGCTGCTGCCAGCCCTCTGCCAAAGCTTTTCTCTCAAATCTGAAACAAGAGCAGGTTGTAGGTTTGACATTTTTCAGCAACTAAGCCAAAGTATATAGGAAATGATATTTTTACCTTTTACTCTGTGCCCTTTTCTTTCCTTATGTCTATTTGCTTCTGTCTTCGTTTGCCTCACCCCCCAAAAAAAGGAAAAAAAAAAAAAGAAACAAAATCAAAATCCAGCATCACCAGTTCAATAACTGCCCTTTCAATATGTGCTTGTCCAAAATGTCTCAGAGCAACAGGGCTGCAGGGTCAAAGACTTGCCCTTAGAGACTTTTTTAAACTACAAGGAGCAAGTTGCAGTGATATTTTAAATGTTGAAAGCTGTGGTTTTTTCCCTTCTTTTCATAGGCATTTCATAGGCAGTTACTGACAGTTCAGATCTTCCACGGATGTTTGTTTGCAGTGGATGTGTGCCAGCTGTAACTTAGATACAGTTAAATATTTCATGTAAAACCAGGATTGCTTCCCTTCTGTGACCACCCCACAACAGCCAGGGGCAGGGTGACTTACAGATGAGATTCAACTCTATAACTGCCGGTGCAAGTGCCGGCAGGAGCCCCTTGGGCAGTGCGGAGGCAGGAGCTCACATTTTTGGGAAGGCTTACATCTATCCTTTTTTTTTTTTTTAAACTTTTTCACTGCAAGAACCAAAAATAATCTGAAGCAACCGGAAAGCTGAATTTCTCTGTTTAAAGAAGCATTTGAAAGCAGTGGACGTACAAGAAAAGGGGGAGCAGAGCTCAAATGGGACAAACAGAGCAAAGCAAACCACGTGAGGTCCAAAACTACTCCCTGTGCTTGTGTATCTGCATCTTCATGGATGGCTGGATCTTTGGTGGTACTTTGGCCTCCAGCCACTGTCCCTGAAGGATGCACCGTCCCTCTGCCCAGCAGCCCAAAGCTCAAACAAAACGCTCGGGGACCACAACCCCTGCCCAGTCCCGCTGTACCCCACGCATGCAAGGCAGTGCATCCTCACTGTGCAACCTGCTGCTGCGCAGCAGACTCCCACGGGAAAACCCCAGAGCCCCTCTAGTTCCCTTGTGCATCCTCACTTTTCCCTGAAAGGGGGACCTGGTTTTACACCCTGAGACCTTCTTCCCCCATCCCAATGAGGGAGGGGGCCAGATTATGACTTGCCACTCTGGCCCCGGGGCTGAGCTCTGCCTCTGCTCCCTGGGGAACGACAGAGGCTGTTTGCACCAGGACACCTCTGAGAATCACACTGCAGGCTTGCCATGGATGTGGCACATCACCTGCCATGCATGCCGTGCACGCTGGGCCAGGGGACCCCTGTGATGGCAAAGCTTACACCGTGGTGGGCAGCCACAGAAAGGACCAGAAATGCTGCTTATTAATACAGAAATTTATGCTGCCTATAAAATACATTTGTAGTGACATATTTAGTAACCCAATTAATACTCCGCGACAGACATTTTAGTGTAACTAATTCTAGCCTGTATGCTGCCTTTATAGTGATATAAATGGCTTTATGTTGTGCTATTGATCTCTGTGGCCACACTAATTCACAGCACACCCCTCCATCCGTCCCAGCTACCCTGGGAAGGTCCACAGACTTTGAATCCCCCTGAATTTTCCCCCAGGGTGTAGTAAAAAAGAGCAGCATCCTGCCATGGGGAGGGGGGGTGGGGTAGGTGGGGAAGGAGGCTTGGGTTTGGTAGGTGGAATGGGAGGGGGGGGGGATGGGGCTGGCTCCAGTCCCGTGTCCTCTCCTCTGTGGACCCAGCTCCAGCCCACAGGTCTCCAGCCTCTCATCCACTGCCAAGCAATGATGGGGATATCATTTTGTCTAGAAACTATCTGCAGTGATGGCACTCGCTTCCAGCTCCATGGCAGGGTTGCCACGGAAACTGATACTGCTGTTTTTTTCTGATCTCCAGACTCAGCCTGTGGCATCAGTGCTCCCAAGCACAGTGCCCGAGGCGGGGTGGGGGTGGGGTGGGGGGGGTGGGGGGGGGGTGGGGGGCGGGTGAGACAGCAACCAATGGGAGGCAATTACTCCCCTGCTCACCCTACCACCCCGTGTCTGTCTAGAGCAGAGCCCACCCTACCCCTGAGTATGACCAGCTTTCCAAAGCTTCCCAGCAATCTGCACAGGATACCTTGGCAGGATGTCACATCACACCTCCACTCCTTGCCCTCACAACACCTCCGTGGCAAACATCACCTCCAGCAGCCTGAAAAGCGATCTTCTTGCCCCACTCAATAGCTTCCATGCAACATTAGGTGCTAGGGCAGGGAGCGTCAGCAGAGGAGATCGAGTGCCCGTGAGCATCTTTCTGGAAGAGGTGCTGGAATCAGGGTCTGGAGGCAGAAGAGACACCAGAGCTCACTGGAGCTGTGGCAAGTGAGGGGCAGAAGTGATGTACTAGCCTTTTGTGGAAGGAGGGGAGGGTGGATGTGGTGCTGGGTCTGGGCAGAGAGGTGCTGGGGACAGCAGTATGTGGGAAGGGGACGTGCACTGCAGTGAGGTCTCTTTAGGCAGAGCAGTTACTCTCTGCCTCCCTACTTTCCTACATCCAAAGGCTGCATTTTCATTATTCATCCCCCTTCAGGGGAACCATCTCATAGTAATAAAAATGTCAGAAGGAATACACAAATACATACATATGCTAAATGAGGAGTTGCCACAATGCACAGAGAGACGTGGTGATTTATGGGCCCCTGGGCTGCCATGGTTCCCCCCGTGGTGTGGCAGTGGTCCACTGCTCTGGACACGGAAGGTTGTGTGAAGGGAGATCAGGGGAGGTGTTCGGGGTAATCCTCAGCCTTAAGGCAGACTCCTGGCTAACTGGTACCTGGGTAACACAGCTCCCTGCATCCGTTATCTGAAGCTCCTGCTCAGCTGCAGGCTCTGCTGCATCCCAATGCTTTGGTGCCCCTTGTTCCTGGCCCAAGCTTGGGTTGAGTAACCTAGACTGTGGCACAGCAGTGATGCATGGAAGTGTCCCCATTAGCAGCAGCAGTTCAGGACAAGCACAGCTTTGGGACACCCAAACCTCACTTCAGCATTAGCCCACTGGGAGCCCTCTTGCTCTGCATGTGCATGTGTCCCAAGCCATCATGTCCTGACACAGAGAAGCAGAAGCGGTAAAGGTCAGTGCTTGCTCCCTGTCCTCAGCTTTGCTCTCAGCTGCAAGGGATTGGACTTTCCCATTCTGCAAGGCTCGGTGTGCAGCTGTGACTCTGAAAAAAGCTGGTTGACAGCCAGTCCACTGGCTGTCCATTAGCCCACCACTCCCGGGGATGGCAGCATGAAGAAGGCACCAAGCACACACATGCACATGGATCTGTGGTGGGGCTGCTGAGCACTTGCTGCCCTCTCTATCAGGGTTCTGGCAACTAGCACAGCAGCCCTAAGGACCATGTAGTCAGAAATGCAGCAGGGAAGAGCTGGGGTTAGTCCCTTGCCCAAGCATCACTGTGTGTGTCTGCATGGGGTGTCTGGCCATACATGAAGTCCATGAGGGGGTGAGTGTCTCTTCTCTGTGTGTGGGTGTGTGCAGGCACACGTGCATTATGCTGTATGTACATGTTGGTGCTGTCATATGGCTGGGGCACATGTGTGTGCGCATATGCATGAGCCAGGGCAGGGATGTGGCAGCTCCTCAGAGGGATTTGCTGAGCATCTCCCTGCTGCAGGCTCTCTTTCCTGGTGAATAATAATCTCTTCACCCAGAGCTGGGCACATGCAGAGTTAATGCTGAGTGCACATGTTTATGATAAAACAGTTGATTTATCAGAACTGTCACCCACTAATCGCTGGGGGAATTGGAGCACTTGCACTTCCTACAGAGCTGCAGCACTAATGCCATGCTCTTAATATAGATTTGCAATGCAGCGCCACACCAAGAAAACCCTAGGATGTACAGGGGCAGGCATAAACTGCGGAGGAGCAGCACACACCGGCACATCTGGCCAGCTGCAGCAGCCCACTCACCCCAGGAAAGAAGGTGGTTCCCATGGAGAAAGGAAGAAAAAAGCAAGGATCTCTCACGAGCAGAGGTCATGAGTTTCCTAAGACAGGGCAGTAGCTATTGCAAAGTTGTTTGGGATAAGGATCTTGAGAGCTCAAAGGCTATGTTTCCAAGTAGCTTTGGCTGCAAATCTGGTCCTCTCCACCATGCAGAGATCAGCCTTTCTCTGCTCCAATGGTGGAGGAGATACCTAGGCACTTGGGAAGCCATCACAGGTTCCTTCATCCCAAGGAGGCACTGGCTGCACTCCCTGTAAGAAGCAGCATGCTCCCTCCGACATGGCTGGCACCTCCACACAGACAGAACCAAGGAGGGATGTCAACACCCCTGCATCCAGCTCTTCCTGATCTGCGGTTTCTGCAGGAGATCTCCTCACTCCTTGTGCCATGGTGCACCTTGCTGGAGTCAGCCCCACCAATGCTCCTCTGTTCATGGTGTCAGCCATGGGCTGAGTCACGGAGTGAGGGTCCTCTGGTCAGAGCAAGACCTGTTAAACAACGTCACACATGTTCTTGCAGCCTCCCACACCCTGGTGGGACTCACCACGAGCATTAAGGACCCGTCACCCACTGCAGTGGGGTGCAGCTGCTCATTCAGTGAGCTTCCATACCCAGCAGCCCTGGGGAAGAAGAAAGCCTTATTTGTGATGGGATTTAGCCTTCATGCAATGCGTGGGCAGAGGCAGATCATGTGGGCATCGCAGAACAGCATCTGTTTTCACCTAGAATCCATCAGCCCTGGTTACCAGCAGATACTTGCAAAAATCAGCTTTTGCCAGTGTAGGAGTGGAGGGAAGCTGTTAGACCTCTACCTAATGCAGATTGCTTGTGCTTGAGTGCATATTATGTCAAAATCAGCAGAAAAAATTCTTTGCCAAGCAAACCCTCAAGTACATCTGAGGTCCGTCCTGCTAAATCAATATTGGCAATGCCTGCTGCTCTCCACCTGGGATGGCAAGGGAGAAAATAGCGGCGGGCCTGATTTTCCTTTAATATTGCTTTGGATGTCATCCATTTCTCAAAACAAATATTTCATAATTTGAGGTTTCTGGGAGATCTTCAGTTATATCGTGACTGAAACTGCCAAGAAGTGTATTCGGTATTTCCTTTTCCAGGCTAACACTTAGCTCTTGAGTTATATTTCACTGTATTTTCAGGCCCTTCAAAAGTATAAGGCTTTATTTTATGACTGCCTTCAACTTGAGTTTCAACATTTCTTTGCTGAAGGGTCTTCTCATACCATATTGACCACGCATCTACCTGATACATACTTTCCAGGCAAAACATATGGGCTGGAGCTTTCTGCTGAGAAAGTGTATTTGGTTGGTCTGAGCTGCCAGACTTTGGCAGCTCATTTCACTCAATATCGTGAAGAAACTTCTTGGTAACTGCATCAGCATCCCATTCCCAGGTTGGTATTTGTGTAGACACCTGGCCAAAGAATAACTTTATTTTTGTACAGAGCTGTTAGTGCAATTCTCCTGGTTCTGTTGTTCTTTTCTAGATGAATTTTGGGGTGAGCAAATGCCCACTGATCTGTTCAGTCCACAGGCAGCAAAGTGGATAGCTTTATGCAAGAAGCAGTGCTTGTGTGGAGACTTCAAACCACACCTTCCAGGTGCCACTGGAAGGACCCCAGGCCAAACTCTGCTCCCAGATAATTTTTTTCTTGTGGCCTGTCTTTACTTTTTCAACAATGTAAACAGCATAAAGGCCTCTGAAAATAGCAGAGGGGATATAATCTGGAATTTGATGTACCGTTTACAATTACTCAGTTTTTGAGTGACAGTGCAGAGTCACACAGTCATGGGAATATACTTTGTGAGATCTTGTCTAGACTACAAGAGGATTAATAACAGCAGGAGATTTTCTTTGTCTTAGTGACTTTTGGACAACTTCAGTCAATTGCAGTAAGCCTGGATAATTGCTGTATGTGGCTCTTCCCCAGATCTTATTAACAGCAGTAATTTTAGCAATTTCTATAAACAGGCAAGGTGAAGACAACCAGTTCTGCCTCTGCTGATGCAGCTGCTGGTGTATGATCAGGTGCTCGGGGCCATCGTGGCTGCAGGGAGGCTGTGCGTGTGCATCAATACCCTCCCTGCATGCTTCTGCCTCCTGACCGATGTGGACACTGCAGAACACTCTGCAGCAAACTCATGCCCACTATGCATGTGTATCTTTGCTTCTGGTGACTACTGGGCTTGTAATAAACTGTCTTCACGATGTGGCTTTTTGTGCTGGCTTTCTGTTCAAAGCTTCCTGCTTGCAGGCTTTTAGGTACAGAAAGGCAAGTATAAATGATTAACAGAAGTTTTAATAAATCCTGATTGGGTCTTTTAGACTGATAGATCACCAGAGGTTGTTTATTACTATGATGTCTTGTAACTCATATAACATGCTTTATGACCCTGCTTACAGTTACGTATAAAATGTCTGCAACACACTTCACCATAGACTAAATCTTCAGGGACTCACTGGGAGGTGAAACCAAAATTTTCACCCTTAATTTTTGAAAACATAAGGTTTTCTGTCCATAAGCCTGTCTGTTGGTCTCAGCATTGACCCTCGGTGTTCCCTCCCCACACAGCTGCTCTGCATGGCACCATAGGCATGGCACAATATGCAATGCAGCCCCCTCACCGTGAGGCTGCCATCACTCCCTTTTTTCAGTGGGGCAAGCAGAGCATTGGGAAGGTCAGCCCCACACCCACTGAGCAGGAAAGTAGCTTTTTACACATGCACACCCCAGCCCACGTTGGCTGTGCTGTGGTAAGACCCCTGCTACCCTCAGCCAAACACCCTCCTGGGGATGCTGGGTCAGCTCTGGGTGCTGAGCATCCTGACAGAGTTTACAGTGAGGTGAGAGGTAGCTTTCCCTTTTTAGTGTGATTAATGTCAGCATTTGGCAAAAATAGCAGCAGCGCCATTCTGGCTCCCCAGCCCGACGTCTGGAGGCTGCTACGCACGTTGTGCTCAGACCGTATCTTGTAGGGAAAGGGAATTGTATGGCAGGACTAAAAGACATGAATTTAACTTCTATTTTTTTATGCTGTGGCTCCAGCAAGAGACTGTAGCTAAAAAGCGACCAAGGCAATTAATTACCAATGTCTGTCGCCTGGTGCAGAACCAGAATGAGAGAGAAAACAAGGCAGAGAGCTCTGCATTCCCCACAGATAGGAGAAAATGGACTGATGTATACTTCTCCTGACATGCTCCAGCATCAGAGAGTCTTTGTTCACATGGGCTTAAGAGAGAGCTGGGTTTGGCTGGACAATAAAAGGGAAAAGGAAGGAAGGAAGAGTCTCTGCAGGCTGCTCACCTCCCAGGCTCCCTGATGGTGCTTCCCAGGTACTGGGGGCTGCGGGGCTGGGAGCATCCCTGCAATGCTGGGGCTCTGCATTGCCATCCATCCCAGGTCACAGTGAACACACTCCTCGCTTGAGCAAGGATCAGACGATTGCAATCTCCCATTGGTGCTGCTGGCTGGAGGGATTTGGAGAAAAGACCACCAAAACCTGTAAAACACAGAGCCAGAGCCCCTGGGTAGGATGGAGGGGTATTTTCATTTTGCAAATTTGTTTCACAAACTTTGCAGGTTCTTCTGTTAAAGCACCAAGCAAGCCTGCAATAGTTCACATGAATTTTGCATGTTTTTCTGACCATAAACATGGTTTCTGGTGAGCCAGCAATATCAGCTGTACACTTTCAGGAGCAGTGCACACCTCTCACGGGCAGGCTGGCTCACTTCTAGGGTGCCTGTGAAGTTAGCAGGAGCTAAAACAGACAATGTGTTTAAGAATACAAGCCAACATCAGACAAGTAAAAATAGTTTTAAACTCCCAGAATCATGTTTGTCAGCTCTGAGTGGCTGAAGTCAAAGCCCCAGACACCTCCTTCGAAGGCAGCTTGTCTGTAAGGTGACTTGAACCAGAGTTTTTCCCCTTCCCAAGCTAGTGTCTGGAGGGCTGCTGGGCTGGCCTGCTCCTTGCAGGGGAAGAGAGGAAAGAAAGGAGAAGGAAGGATTAAAGCATGTCACGCTGCCCGTACTAACTAGGAGACATCTGACAGCTGTTTCTTGATTCCTCAGTGGTTTCCTGGCCGTCCACCCTCACCAGGCTGGTGTGAGCCTGCAGACCCAGATGCTCACAGCATTCGCTGATGACATGTCGAAGGACGTATTTTCCCCCAAGTTTATTCACTGCGTCAACTTTGGAATGGAAAGTCTTGTTGAGTTTTTAAATAATAGCAATTTTGTATGCATTTGACTATTTCTGCCCTGTATGAGCCAATATAAACTCTATCTCATTTATCAATTAGCATTTATAAAGTCCTTATCACCATGGAATCAAAACACTGTAAATGGATTAAAAAATAAGCAGGCTGCCTGGGGGAGTCAGTAACTTCATCTACGCTGAATTCTGTGAAACAGTGTGATCTCATCGGGGTGACAGGGACATGCACAATTTTTAGACACTTCACAAAATTTGAGAAAGGAGTCATTGAAAATAATTAGAGTAATTATTCCAGAATTAAGCAGCTCTTTATTCTGGACCTGAATGTTCATGTGGGGAGCTATTCTGGAAGAGCTGTTCTGGAAAACTTCATTCTCCAGTAGCTCTGCTTACTAGCTTACACTAAATAATGTTAACAGCCTCATCTACGTATCAGTTCACCATTGTGGAACCATCCCTCTCCATGCAAAGTGCCTGTACAGCATTGCCAACGCAGGGCGCTGATGTTTCCAGCACTCTGAAGTGGAGTAACTGATTGCAGCAAAATGAAAGTAATGGTCCTGCTGTCATCAGGAAGAGCAGGAGATGTCCCCAGGTGCCTAGTAACTTCATGTCAAGGCAAGCCATTTGCTCTAAAGCTGACCAACCATGAGCCGCATCGTTGTTTCAACGGTGGGAAGCAGAAATGGGCATCAGAAAGGCTTGCAGCTGGGATTAGAGAATGAAACTGGTAAAGTCTGTCTTAACCCAAGGTGTAAGCACACCAAAATCATTTTAGGGCTGCAGCTCAAAGAGCAACGTTTGGAAACCAGGGTACTGTTATCCCACCTCCCCTGTGACCACTTCTGCTAGGAAGATCCTGGCCTGCCCCACTTCAGCAGGAAAAGTGGGACTGCCACACCGTGACACGTGACAGTCACTCCTTCACAAGGGGTGCATGGGCAGCAAGCAGACGCAGGGCTCCTGGAGCTGAGGGAGATGTCAGGGGCTGAGCAACAAGCAACCACTAATGAAACTCCACTAATAGAAGCATGCGTTTTTGGGAGCATTCCAGGTGCTAATCACCTGAAGCATCTGGGCTGTAGCCACCAGTATCATCAGGCTTTAGATTAATGATCCAGCAGTCAGGGTAAACAATGCATGGACAGGACTGTGTTGGATGCTCATCCCCTCCCTCACGTAAGAGTAGTAATTGTGATTATTTTTTCTATTGTTCAGGGTCAAGCGGAGACCAAGAGTTGTACAGCTGAACTCTGCCCCGGACAAGTGACCCTTCACAAGAGGACACTCCTTTTCTGTGCTAACGAAGTGCCATGCAATGTCACCTCCGAGTGCCAATAGAAGAAAAAGCATAATGAGAGTATATACAGGACATATTATTATTCTAGGGATGTGTTAAAATAAGAATATTCATGAGAAACCATTTGTTTATCGAAGTAGACTTGAGCATCCATCAGTGAAGGAACAGATTCATAGTAGCCACGAGTCAATATTTGTCCAACATTAGCAGAGTGGAAGCATTCATTTTGGGCATCAAAATAGTCTTCATGCTTTGATTTCAGAGAAATTTTCATGGTGCCCTGCTATGGTATAAAAAACCCCAACCTTTGTAAACACCAAATATCACATCAAGGACAGAAGGCCCAGGAGCTAAGAGGCTATTCTCGTTGTGTTTACACACTGAGCATTTTCATGCTAAATTGGCTTTAGGATGCAGGTGCCAGATGAAAATCACCATGGCCATGTGATGCTAATTGCTTACGAAGAATACGCACTGCTGGTTTAAATTAGCTTTAAATATGGGGATAGGTTAACTGTATGCTGGGCCAAGCACTGTGTCCACACCAGAGTGCTCTTTCATCTCCCAGTTCTCTCATAAGCTTCTCCGCTAGCCTGTTTTTGCCCACTGGGTATGATGGATATGCGTGATGTCTCCATCCTCCCCTAGACGTAGGCTGGGCACCCTGTGCGGGAGCTTTCTCCTCAGATGCTTGCAGGATCTCTGCTGGTTGTTTTCTTCTTCACAGTGGGCTTGCGTCAGATCTGAGCATGACGACTTTGCCTTGGATGCTCACCCTGGGATTAACGTTTTCTGCCTTGCATCACACTATCACCAGACCCCATTGCTTGTCATCCAAAGCAAAAGCAAGGCACCGGCAGCAGAGCCAGGCTTCCTCAGAGCAGTTTTTCTTGCCTGAAAAGCATCAGCAGCTGTGAGCAAATCCAGACAGCTGAGGAGATGGGCACACACCCACACTGAGAGAGCTCTTTCACAGTGGCAAAGTGGCATGGCAGTGATGAGAATGTCTCAGGCAAACAGCTGTAAAGGTGCGGTACCACAGCTGCTGTGCATCAGAGCCAGGTGCCCAGAGCACTGGAGGGCACCAGAAATGGCTGAGTGCTGTGAAACCTAGAGCTCCTGTCAGGAAGCCCCTCCAGCTGCTATGCCAGCACTGCTGTCTCTGTCCCACATCACACCACATCTCCCCCTGCAACCACCACCCCTCTTCCAGGAACCGGGTCCACCCAGTCAGGCTGCTGAGCATTCCCCTGCATCCTGCTCTCCCTCCATCCTCAGCTGATGGGGTCACTAGCATCCCAGGACCTGGCACAGCGCTTCACCCAGCTGTCCCCCTCTTTCTCCTGCAGCCTCAGGCTTGCAGTTCACATTTTCTGGGTTTGCACTTCATGCCCAGGCAGGACTTTGCTCTCAGGAAACCTTTGCATTAGAAAGCATCTCCAGAGAAGGGGCTACAGGTCAACCTTCTGAGGTGGAAATGCATAGAATGCCTTTATTGCATCTCCCTGTTAATGCACGATGGCACGATGACAATTTGTATCTAGGTGAAAGATGAAGCAAAACACTACTAGAGCTTCCCTAATACTTTCTCTCTTTTTTTTTTTTTTTTTTTTTTTTTTTTTTTTTGTGAGTGCACGATCTTTGCTTAAACCTCAGGTCACTCTGCTACTCTTTGAGGTACCTTACAACCCTTACACTTTTCCGGTCTACAGAAAGAACAGGGCAAGGAAACAGGGTCCTGCTGCAATGCATCTCCACTCTCAATGGGAAACAGCCCCCCTCTGCCTCCCTCTTCCATGAGGCAGCTGCTGTGGCAGCAATACATGGGTGCACAGCATTGCACCCAAAGGTGCTCAGGGGGTGCATATGCTTTTAGGAGCCAGAGCAGTTAGGCAGGGTTACCTGGTGGGGAGCGCAGATGGAGCCACGGGCTGCATCGAGCCATGCTGCAGTTAACACCAGCCCGTGCTGAGAGCAGAGACATGAAGTCAGAGCATGAAGCACATGCAGAGTGTCAAAGTCGCATCTAGTCAAGGAAGGGCAAGGGATGGGCACACACCCCTGCTCCACACTCAGGAGGGTCTGCACTCAGAGCCTGTGATACCTGCTGGGTATCAAGGAGGCAATTTTGAAGCAAATCATCATAATTTACCCATTAGCATGAATGGACTGCTGTGCAACATTACAAAGCAGCAAAGAAAGGGCTTGCCCGAGTCTAAAACCTGGGGCAGCTCCTGCCTGGTGCTCAGCTGAGCACCTGCTGTGCAATGCAAAAGGCAACAGCAGCACATCCTTCCTCTTAGCCCAGATAAAAAGCAGCAGATACACACATTTGGGAAGTTTTGGCAAGATAACTGGCCTAAGAGACGGCATCGCTGCAGTGATGGCATGCAATCCATATCTGGTAACAAATGCTGGGAAAAGAAAAAACCACAGCAACATACTGCTGCTTTCTGCATTTCCACTGTGACCCTATAACCACGGCTTGCATTGGCACAAATGCTGAGCAAAAGGTGACCCAGCAGTAGCCACCCGGCTGAGGCAGCTCTGCATGGCAAAGCGTAGCTCTGGCAGATTGATGGAGAAACTATTGGAGGCACAAAGCACTGCTCTGTCACACTGGGAGCTATAGGTAATGTTTTTTCCCCCCCTCTCACGTTCCTGATGGTTTTCATGCTGTTTCTGAGCTCTCGCTATGGAGTCCATGTTCCAACCAGCTCTCATTTTCTTCCTCTGTCCTGTCACTAGAAAGCAAGTGCTGTCAGCTGAGGTGTGCGTGGCTGGCATGTGGAAAGAGCCTCCCTGATTCAGTCTGGGCAAGCTGGTTCTTGCTCTCCAGGCTGGCTGCACGCTGCATGTCCCAGCACCGTGAGCTAGCCTTTCTTTTCTCAGCAGTCTTCTCTCAAACTGGGCCGGAGGCTTCGATTCTCTCTTATCTGCCACAATTATCCTGGCAGACCTGATTCATCTCCACTGCCTCCAGTTCTGGTTCCTCGGGGAGCAGCATCAGGGATACCCACTGACAAACAGCCTCTTTAAGGCAAAGTATGATTTTGGTCAAAAAAAATAGAGTAGCAGCTGGGGGGGGGGGAAACAACCAACAAAATAACCCAACATTATAAACAACCACCTTTATATCCCCAAAACCTAAACCACATCACTGCATATGTGCTGCTCTCCTTCCTAAGCCGCTGCTGGAGCTGGTGTTTCTAAGGCTCCATGTCTATGCAATGAGGGTCTCTCCAGCAGCAAAGGTGGGCTGTGATGGGCCCGGGACCAAGGGGTCTCTGCCTGCTCTGCAAACAGGGCAGATGCACCTAGCACCAATAAACCTCCTCACCAGCCCCAGGCGGAACACCGAGAGAGTGGCATGAGCTGACATCGAAACAAGTCTACACCTTGACGTACGAAGCCACAAATGAGTCCCCCTTCTGACAGTGCCTCCCTGGCAATGACCAGGGGCAATCACATGTATCCAGCACCAACAGGTTGGGAGGTTGCCTCCATGCATTTCCCACCCTGATGGAAAGCAAGGCCACCTTCTGATGAGTCAATCAGGCTGCAACTTTGCTCTGTATGAAGAAAAGCATGTATGAATCCACCAGGCTCCCCCTCCACAGCAAGCCCAAGGGCCAAGTGCACGCTGAAGGCAGTGGAAACTGCATTTTCTTTGCAAACCCTAGATTGGGCCCTGGGGCTTACATCATTTATTGCTTGAGAAACTCCATCCTTTGCAGGGTCAGTAGTTTACTTGGTAGAGTTTTGCTCTGTGGTTCCTCTGATCCTCTGTGCTACCTCCTGCTTCTCCGTCCCAGATTTAGTGTTAGAGAAGCCCTCTGGACCCAGCTGAAAGATAATAATTGAATAATATGCAACATTACACTCCTAGGTTTCATTCATTTTCACACTTATAGGACCTGTAAAATCTAAAAAGAGGTATCATCTTTAAACTGTCATCCTGCCCAGCAACAACAAATTTAAACAAAAAGATAAAATATTTCAAATCAAAACCTGTGAATTACCCAAACAATCTTATTCAGAATTTTATTCACATTTCAGGGTACAACTCTCACAGTAAATTAATAAGACATAGGCTTGCAATATTTTCAATAGGTTGATATGGTAGCATTTTTTCATTTCAATTAGGAAGAACAGTGCAATTAGATTCCTCAGCCTCGGCTGGAAAGGAAACACATTATTCCCTCAGGGTGAAGATCTTACCAGTATTCATGAGCATTCACATCTTTGGGATCTTCTGCCAGGTTATCCCTTAAGCAAACTGGTTGCCAGTGGAAGTTGCTGGCACTGGGGAAAGGATTTATTAATGTATTCTCCAAATAATCCCCTCTGCCCTGGAAGGGAGAGGGGAATTAGACCTGTCTCAGCAACATTATTCTTCCTTTTCCAGCTTGCTGAGTTTCCTCCTTACAGGTCTGGTGAAGGCCTGAGGGAGGTGGAGGAGCTGCTCTGAGAGGGCACAACTGGTGTACCTCCTCTTTGCATTAAGTATCAGACTCCTCTCCAAAAGTTTGGGCGAGCACACCTGCTCTGGGACCAGGACAGGTTTTGGCCTCCAAGTATCACAGGCTGACCAGTGGTGCAGTACCTGCAAAGGCAAAAGTCAAGGTCAAGAAAATACTGAGGTGTTTTTGGTTTTTTTTTTAAATTGTTTTCTTCATCCCTTGCCTGAGGACCTATCCTGAACCCCTCCTCCTCTGGTTCTCATGTCCTTCTCCCACCCTGTGGCATATGCAGCTGAATCCCAGCTCTGCACCTCATCTGTATTTGGGGAACAGCAGGGACATTGATAGGCCTGTCCCCATTTTCTCCACAGTTAATTAATGTATACGAAGTCTCCTGGGCAAGCACAATCGGAAATGCATTATGGGGTAGCAGGGTCCTGGGGAGGAATCAGACACAGGTTTCTGTAAAGCAGGACAGCCATGGGCATAAAATGAAGAGCAGGTCAGAACTTCTTTCCAAAGGAAGGGGAGAACTGGTGGGGAGTGCAACAAGAGAAGCAGGCATCTGTCTACAGCCGGAGCTGCAGAGAAGAAAGCCTTCCAAGTCATTTATTGTTTTCCTCTAAAATGTCAGTCTATCTTGTAGTGCAACTGCATCTTGTTGGACACTTTCAAGCTGGATCCTTTAAACTTTGCTAATCTCAAGCAACATTTGCTTAAGAGAATTCAGACTTCTCTCACGTCTTAGCTCAGCCAGTTTTGTAATGGTTTTGGCCATAAACGGTGTAGCGAGAAACTTATGGAACTTGCAAGTCATGGAAAAGAAATCACAATTATCAAATAAACCCTTCTTTAATTCAAGAATTTTAGTGCCTGGCAGTTGGAGTTCACAGATTTAACATGAAATAAAACAAAGGTTTACATTTAAGAAGCTGGGCTAAGCTAGTCTCAAGGCTTCTGTTATGAAAGTTGGCAGAGAAGAAGCTGTATGTGCAAGTCCTGGCCTTGCACAAAGGTGCTGGGAGAGCAGGAAAAAAAAAAGAGTGAAGTTTCATATAATGTAGCAATCAGGGAATTCCTTTTTAAAATCAAAATAAACACAAAAATCCAACCTCTACCTGCAGGCTCTGAGGCCAATGGATCTTGCCATCCCTTCCACGTTTGCTTGGGTCAGGGGTCTACAGCATCAGTTATCCTGAGGACAGGTGATTCAGAACCTGGGGGACAAATTTCACCCAATTCAAGACAAGCCACAGCAAATGGCACTTGAAAAGACAGTAAGGGGGGGAAAAGCCATGAGGTGTGGAAGAGCAAGATAAAGCCACAGGACCTCATCATCGTCACCTGGAGGATGGGACAGAAGGTGACAATAGTTACATGGAAAAGGCACACATTTAGACTAAACGTTCCACTTTGAACAGGATGGAGAGAAGAGACAGAGTTCCTGCACAAACACTGTAAATCTAAGAAATAACACCTGATAACCAGAAATAGCAAGGGGAAGGTGATGCATGCAGGGAGTTGAACCTCCCACCTACCAGCAGTCTGTAGACTAACCATCACCACTGAGAACATTACTGTTTTGGGGTTGTGACAGCAAACTCTGAAAATATCAGTTCAGTGCACGGTCAAGAAAACCCCCAAACACTTCAAATGTTAGGACGTACCAGGTGAGGAATTGGGAAGAAAACACAGCAGCATTATGCCACAGTGTAAGCTGTGCCTCTGCAACACTAGTGGCCCTTGGCCCCATGCTGGGAGGCTTGCAGAGTCCCCCACAAACAAGGGGCAACTGTCCAACCAGTCTGTCACCCTGGGAGAGAGGAAAACAGGATCACAATGAGTAGCGGGGAGGGACCAGCCACACATCTCATACCCAGAGACATTTCACATAACTTTAGTTCTGCAGCATCCAACATCCCACACCAGGCATGTGTCTGCTTGCAGGAAGCACAACACATACAACATCTCAGCCAATGTGGCGTGGCTTGGCATTAGAAAATGCAACCAGCTGATAGGCTGGGTTTCCCATTTCAGGTCTGCTTTGAGACAGAGACAATTCAGCCAGACCTCGGCTGAGACTTTGGCTCATTTACTGCAATTACCTAAACAGGAGTGCTTGGACCCAGGGGTGAAGCTGGCAGAATTAACACCTGGGCTTATTTCAGACTAGAGAATAATGTAAAGTGTAAGGTCACAAGATTATGGTCTTGAATTTGCCAATCTCATAATGTCCTAAAAAAATACATTTTCACATAGAGCTTCTGGATTCAAGTCACTGGATCCTTGCATAGCAGTTTTGGGTCTGTTAAACTGGCTGAATAGTCTGAGGCACTAAAACAGAGAGCTACCAGGTCAAAATAGACCATGGCAAAACAGGAGTCCACCCTTCCCATTTAAGCTATGCTAATTAGCAAGCAGACAGCAATGATCTCCCTCTATTTTCCATAATTGCCCACAAAGATACACATGCAAATATATTAGGGAGTCAAGAGTGTGCCTTTTTAAGGTAAAACTGGATTGTCAGGCAAACCAAAAAATTATAACTAGTTCTTAGGCAAAATATGTCAGCCATAATTTCTGTCTCAGATGGTGACCATCAGGAACAAAAATCTGGTTTACAAACGGCCTCTCCAAGCAGCGTTGGTCCAGATGCAGTTTCCATTTTCCTGTGCCTAAATAATGCTCTGGCATGATTTACAGTAGCAGCTCAGCAGCACAGCTAAAGCTTTCTGAAAACATCAAAGAAACAGAACAGTAAAACCCATCAAAATTTTACTAATCAAAACTACATGTAATTGTCAAGCGAAGGCAGATAACAGAACTCGGGCGGTCTCTGTGAACCCACAGCTTCACTCAGACTTAGCAATTAAGCATCAGCTGCTGCTGCCAGAGTAGCTGCGAAACTGTGGGGTAAAAGTCACAGCTCGCCAGCACCAATTAGCTGCTAATGAACATCAGCAATCCCCTGGTGAAGGGAGCTTGAGACAAAACTAAGACCAAAATACCACCCACGCTTTATGCCACCATAAACTGGCATCTCTGCTGCAGGAGGATGCTCCGTGCACCTGCCCTGTGCATACGTGTGGCTGGGCAGCAACCAGGGAGCCCATCAGATTAATCCCAGCTGAAGGAGAAAAGGTTGGTTTTGAAGTGTTGCTTTTCCCAGGTCAGTCAGCTGCACAAGGGAGGGAGCCAGCCTATAATAATTTAAGCAGTACTGCCATTACATGTGAAATCACAGCCTTAAAGGAAGTCAGTCAATTTAAACCCATTCCTGAAGGGGAATAATTAAACACTCCAAAGATGTGGGAGAATTTTAAGCAGTCAGCAAGGATTTAAGACAACATATCATTCCTATCCAGAAAAAAAAAAAAAAAAAAAAAAGATAAAATGTAGGCAGGCAAAGCAGACTGTTCATTGCTGACTGAAGGGAGCTACGTCAAGGTAAGTCAATCACAATGGGCTCACCTCTCCAGACTGAAGACAGATTCAGTTTTGAAGAAAAGCCTGTGGTTGCATGGTCTACCTCAACAATAGTGGCTTACAACCTGAGAGATGATGAAAAAGTCTCAGGAATAGGAAAATCTAAGAATAACTCTAGAAAGAGGTGGAATGACCCTTGGAAAAGCAAAGGGGCAGAAAGCCAAAAGGCTTTCAAGGGAATTGCTGCACGGGTGGTGCAGATGTGTCTGGTGGCAGGTCTTGTAGACACAAGAAAACCTGAGACCTACGTAGGACCATCTCCTGCAAGAAAGTCTGCAGATACAGCACAAAGCACTCTGCAGAAAAACTGCTAATGGGGAAGCAGTGTAAGAAGAGACTGCTGGTTTCAGCAGACTACAAAGGGAACTTCACATCCATCCTGGGCTCCCAGATATGAAAAGCCATGAGGTTGCAAAACACCAAACATCCTCACTTATAAGTTTATCAGGATCATGTGGAAAACATGTCTCAGAGTACACAGTGGAGCCACTGTTACCATTAGCCAGGTATCTCTGAAGTAACCAACCCATCCTCCAATATTTTTATTAGCCAGTTTCAGAGAACTAATCAACTTGACTTTGTCATTACCCTGAGGAAAGCTCACATATGCGAAGCAGAGGCATGTTTGCAGGGAGAGGTGATGAGGCAGTTGTCCCTGGTGAAAATGAGTGTAAAATAGTCAGCATCTTTCAATGTTTCAAATGATACCTGCGTGCAAATGGATTATAGAAAGGTGCTTCTGTGAGCATTACTCAGAGGCAATAGTTCAATCTTAGCACCACTGTGAATGATAGATCCAAGACTCTAAAGATAACTAAAACCTTATCTTAGCACAAGGCACTGTAACCACTATGATGTTAAAGAAGAAATCACAGAAAACAAGAAAATCTGTACATTTATGAAATCAAAGCTCCATGTAAGCTTTTTTAGGGTGATTAATATGTTTTGGCATCTCAGTCACATCTGACACAGCAAATACGCTCAACTTTGGGAGCACTGAAACGATTGCACGGGGTGACCAGAAAGGCAGATCACCATGCACTGAGCATTACACACCAAACAGGTGTTGACCTGGATAGAAATGAAGAAATGGCTGGAAATATCAAAGGTTTTGTGTTTAGTGAACTTTTGCTCTTTCTGAATCTCTCAAAGTACTACAGAACTGTTAAAACTGGTGAATAAGTAAGAATTCTTGGAAAAGACATGAAGGAAAGAAATTATGCCAATCTGCAGATCACTGCAGAAGATGATAGAAACAAAGATCTTGCAGGAGGATGGGAGGAAGAAGCATGAACTCTGAAGAACGTCAGTGTCTTCCCCTTCAAAGGGGTAAAAGCTATCTATTAGCAGATCACACACTCAGAAATAAACACATCAGACATTTCTTGTTGATGGGGGATGAACATCTAGCAAAAGCTAAAGAAAATATCTCCAGGCATCACCCATTTCAGAATGCCTTTAGAAAGAACATGAAGATGAAATGGTAAAAAAGAAACATTTTTGCAGGCAGTCTAAAGACACAGTCCAAGACCCATCAGCATTTACAGATTCTCCAAGATCTTTGAAATTTTCTGTCATATTGCAACATTTTGACCTCACTGATCTCAAGCCCACATTCAAAGGTAGTCAAATCAAAGGCAATGACAACACTCAACGAGACTGCGACATGACTAGTAGCAGTTATTAGAATCAGTGCATTGGGTGATCAAGTCTACCCACAGCTCAGTTCGGTTTAGCCTGTGAAGCCATGAGGAATGGACTTCCTCAGCAGAGGACTAAAGAAATCCCTTCATGCCTACATACCTCCCAGTGTGCAGCATCAATTTTTCATGTAAAGGGGAATAGATGCATGGCTGCGCAGGGCTCTTCATCTGCTAAACAATTGCATCCAAGCCCTGTTGCTGCTTTGATGCTTCCCTAACGGAAGTTTTGTTTGTTTGGAGCAGGCTGCACATTGCAAACAGTTTGGCAAGGTCACCATTTGACAATAGAGTAAACCAAGTGTTAGGGCTCCTCATACCAGCTGAAACACATTGCATCTCTGTGATAGAGACACCTGATCTGACGTGAACTCACTCTACCCGTCCAAACTCATTCAAGAGTTTTTGATGGCTTGACAAAAAAAATGCTGACAGGTTACAGACTGGTCAGGTGTCTTCTGACTGTAACACTCCATGCTGCACACGGAGCTGCCATAAAGCCAGCCTAAAAATCCTGAATCTGGAGTAAGGCCTCTGCCATGTCTGCTGGCTCCATCAGCTGATCCAGCGGAAGTTTGCACACTGAGGTGTTCCAGCAATGCAGAGATCTGGTCTGACTGATGACAGAAGATGACCGGACACTGTTGAAAAGATTTGCTTTAAGCTCAATGCTAATGCAAGGCATAACCTCTGGACAAGACCGGCATGCCTGACAAACATGCTGCAGCACAAGTACTGTAGGACTTGCCAATGCCTAGGGGACTGTCACTTTCCTTACAAGGGCAATATCTAGCAAAGTGCCTTATTTCTGCAAGCACTGGGGCTCAAAATTTATAAGTATTGTTGGCAGCGTCCATGGTTGCTATTACCATGGACTCCGGTCCAATTTTTGTTACTGTCTCCCACTACAGCACAATCCAAATGCCTGTGGAAGGGGGTTAATTTCTTAATTTAAGAATCATTAGTGAGAGAAATTGCACTGCGCAGCTGTCTCTGGTCTTTACTAAAATGTCTCCACCAGCTGAGGATTTGTGATTCAAATTGACCAGCTTTGTTCTCATGTATTTGACACCAATAGCAATAGTCATTTTGGGTCAATTAAATGTTTTCTTCTTTGTTTATCACCATAAGTCTTTATAATATATCTGGCAGCATTAGTCCATCTGAATAGGAGCACACAGCATTCATAATGTATGTGAACTTGCAAGTCACAAACAAGTGGATAAATACCAAAAGGCCTCACTTGCCCATCTGAATTCTTCATCTCCCCAGTTATTTTCTCACCCATCTAAGGGCCTCGCAGCAGTATTAGGTGCAAGCTTTGTCTTCATATAATGATTTCAAAGACAGTTTTTAATTGCTTCTTTGTGCCCCTGAGAAGTCAGCTCTGTCAGCACAAAATTATTAGGTGTGATTACACAGCAAAAGCAAATAACTGTTGCTGCATGTGCTAGCGTGCCCATCCTCACTTCACCAAACTGGCATAGGCAATAGGAGCAGCAAAGATGCAGGAGCGTGGACTTCGGTTTCTGCGCGAAAGCAGCACTCGTAAGTGCAATTCCTCAGGAGCTTTTACTCTGCTTGTTAGCAGGAGCTAATACCCATGTTAATGCTATTGTTACTGTGCCCTAGAGCCAGCATGGTTACAGCAGCAGACATTGCAATCACTCCTTCATTTGGTTGTGTAGGCATGTCTGCTGTTTCAGTTAATAACCTCAGACTTGGCCTTAATTCAACATAGCCAGGTTGATCAAGCTTTTCACGCTGTCTCCTTCAGCATTCTCATTTGGAAGCTGAGGAAGTACGGGCTGGATGAAAGGACTATTAGATGGCTTGAAAATTGGCTGGGCTGCTAGGCTCAAAGCATGGTAATCAATGGCTCAACATCTGGTTGGCAGCCAGTAATAAGCAGAGTGCCTCAGGGGTCAATACTGGGGCTGATATTGTTCAATATCTTCATCAGCTACCTGGGTGATGAGACAGAGCGCACCCTCAGCAAATTTGTGGACAGTACTAAATTAGAGAGGATGATTGACACAGCAAAGAGTAGAGTTCCAATCCAGAGGGACCTTGATAAATTTGAGGATGGGGCCAACAGAAGCTCCACAGAGTTCAACAAGAAGTGCAAAATTATGCATGTGGGTCATCACGCCTGGCATCAGTCCAGGCTGGGAACTGATGGGCTGCCAGGGCAAACAAGCCTCCAGCGCACTCTCATCCTGAATACTGCAAAGCTCATTCTGGGCTGCACTATGATGAACAAAGCCAGTAGACTACAAGAAGTTCCCATCCCCTCTGCTCAGTGATGGGGAGGCCACACCGCAGTGCCATGTCCAGTTTTGGCCTCCCAAGTTCAAGAGTGACATGGCAAAAGCAGAGATGAGCCAGCAGATGTTATCAAGGTGACTGGGGTCTGTGGCTTATGTGTTATGAGGAAAGGCTGGGGGAGACAGGCCGTCTTAGTCTGGCCAAGAATAGGCTCAGGGGTGACCTAATTGTAGCCCTTCACCTACCTGCAGGACAGGCAGGAAGATGAAGACACTCTTCTCAGTGGTGTCAGATATTACAGTGGCCACATACAGCAGCGCTGGAGACTCAGGATGGACCTTAGACCTGGGGAGGGTGGTGGACTCCAGAGCAGGCTCCTCAGAGGTGGAGTGGGAACTCCCTCCAGAAGACTCCAAGACTTGGCTGGACAACACCATGACCTGATCTGGCATGAGCAGTAATCCTGCTCCAAGCAGTCGGCTTGACCAGAGACTCCTTCTCACCAACATCTCCACAACTATTCAGGTAAAGTCTGTATTTCTGATTTTTTCCAAAAAAGGTAGCATATATTCGTAAGTGTTGAGAAGATAATTTTGGTGATCCAATTCACTGTCTGTCAAAGCTGAGGCCTACAAACCCTGACCTTATCACAAGACCTGCTGGTTGCAGGAGAGTAGAAAGACGCATTAATCTCAAATTAAAGGCTAATAATTTGAGAGATACCATACTTCCCAAGCTAAGTTACTCCACTGATTTACTGTGCTAGAACTGTGAATTTTACTCCTAGACTTTTGTTATCTCCTTATCCAGCCACAGAAATATGGCATCGTTTCATTCTGTGAATAAAGTTTTCTTCCAGCATTAGCCTGGGGAGATAATCAGAACACCTATCAGCTTCCTAATCTCATTATAAAACTTTCTTCAAGTATCAACAATTTCTTTTGTCACAAATCATATGCCCATAGATACACCAGATTTTACCACCTGCTTGCATTTTGAATTAATTAACCTATAGGGGAAAAAAAGCCTCAGAACTCAGAGGAGAGTTATTGTAGCAAGCCTTTGCTTTGCTGTTTCCCTGGACTTCCACAGAACCCCAGAATTTCTTGGCTAAAACACCATACCCCTTCCTAATGGTTGTGACACTGGCTGCACGGACTCCCCATCCCTGTGTTTTAGTTCTCATGGCTAAGAGACTCATTACACAGAGATCAGAAAAAATTGGATTGTCTTCACCATATGGGCATCAAAAATTAAATATAATTGGAAAAGAGGAATGCCTTCAACACCCTCCTTGTGGGATTTCATGGCAAGAGCAGAATCACCCACCCCATAGCTTTCCAAGAGGTGAGCAGATGTTGCTGCAGGTGCCTGAGGGATTGCCTATGCCAAGCCTGAGCGCTTCCTGAAAACCCACCTTGCAGTTATTCTTTGCAGTGATGTTTTGACCTCTGGGAATAAATACTGCAAATTAGTGTTCTAACTTTGCACCTTTCTAGAAATTAATTCTGTTGAGACAGTAGATGATATTCCAGCGATAACCCACCTCTCCCACTCCTTCTTCCACAATAAATCAGACAGGATCTCCTGATGCGTTTTTAAATAGGAGAGATCAAATTATATGTTTGCAAGTAATCATTTAAAAATAATAATATCTTAGAAAAATCTACAGCATTGTTACAGAACAATGGGCTTAATTGTTGAGAAATGAGCTATTTGCAAGCAATTTCACTCATTGCCTGTGCTGGGCCTGGGAAACTCTGAGGGATAAGAAAATTGGAAGAATCTCTTTGAGGGTAATTTAAGTCCCCACATGTGCAAAAGCAAATAGAAAAGGTTATTTCTTGAGAACAATGCACAATTAGGAAATGCTATCACCAAGGTTCAAGGCCTAGTCCCATTTACAGCCACATCAGGTGGAGAGCTCGGCTAAATCTCAGGAGGACAGAGCTCAGTCTCCCGGTTTGAGAGCTAGGCTACATTACGGGGAAAGTTCATGCCACTTTGTGGCACATGGGAGAAAAATTAGGCAGTATGTGTGCACAACCACAGGTCAGTCCAAGGTGCTGCTACATTTTAAATGTTCATTCTTAGAAGAGGACTTCAGTAAACCCTTTTTCTCCCTTGTGCTCCAAAAATGGGGTGTGAATCATGGCCACCTCCTGAGAAGGGCATTGCTGAAAGACAACAGATTTTCATTGCAGCAGCTCATGATTTGTGCTGTTACTTCCACTGCCCCTGCCGCATGTACATTTATGCTTCATTACATTCTTAAAGCTTAATCGCATCACCAAAATAAACTGCAGTCAGGCCTTTTCGCACCAGGAAACTCAGGTCTGTCCAAGCTCTTCCCTCCCTGCTCCTCCCGCAGTGTTTGGCATACAGCCTTTGCAAGTGCATGCTCCCAGCTTTGCATGAGAAATTTTACAAATCAAGGTCCACTGTTTCCTGCTTTCAGAAGTCTTCCCCTGCAAGCCTGGCAGTCTCCCTATCAAAAGCGATAACATAAGGATGGAAGGACACCTCCCAGTCTGCTGTCTCCTGTATTTTCTGCCTGGTACCACATTCGCCTTTTGTATTAACTGCACCACATTTTGAATTCATCATGCCAAGGCTTAGGAGAGTCTCATCAGGCTCTGGGCTTGATGCAAGGCACCTCGTTTTGTCATCTCTGAACTGCTCCAGAGCTGCCTTCAGATCACCTCCACCACAGAGGTTACAGGACCACATCAAACCCGGTTAGAGCTTTGACTGTTGCCTTTGCACAGTCTGCTTGACGCTGGGTTGGGATTCACTTGCCTGCACACAATGGATTTGGATTCCTGGCTCATTCCTGGTCTGCGATACATACAGATGATCCACCTCTGCCTGCACATTGTTCTGTGGGCACCCGAGAAAAGAGGGGCACGGGTGCGAGGACCCTCTTACTGCAGTGCACCATGGCTCAGCTCTCACTATGCTCAAGCATCATCGTATCTTTCAAAAGTACAGTCAGCTTTCTGATCATAACCCCCACCTAAGTGTCCTCTAGCTAGCCTTTCTGCCATAAATTGGGATAGTAATGTGCTGTAATCACATAATTCCTGTCAGTAAAAGTAAACAAGAATGGCTGAGTGATTTCCAAACAACACACTAATGGCCAAAGCAGAAAATCTCCTGCTTCACTTGCCTTTGAATCTTTCTTGAATCAGTCTTTTGCTGCTCATATTTATTGTAGGTTTTTTCCTCATTTTTAGGTTTATTTACCCAGAGTTAATGAATAACGCTGTGAACATATGCTATAAACCACCATTAAGATGAAATTTGGAGAAAAGAAAATTACTTTGGTGTGAGAGCTGAGAGGATGTATAACTAGTAAATGCCCAGTACAGATATTTGAAGGCTTCTTAGGAGAGGTCTCTTGAGATTTCTCGGTCAAATAAAGGGAGGCATTCTGCAGGAATTATCTTTTTTCAAAGTTATACTCATTTTTCTAACAGTTTGATGCAGATGCTGTTCAGGCAAAAGAGTCTACTATGGACTTTTTCCACATTTAAGTCTTTGTATCTCATTTTTACCGATTACCACAGCTGTTAAAAGCAGCAAAGTAAGCAGTACAAGCAGATGATACCTTGTATACCAATTTTAGTGGGGGTTTTGACCATCTTTCAATAAACTCTTACAAGCAAATATGCACATGCCAAAGAAATATTTTGGAAGAATTTAGTATGACAGCAGCACAAAACTTGCTGGAAACTTGGGTTTGCAGAGAAGCAATGAATGGCTCATTGTCAGCATCAAGGAGGCTTTTCCAAAGAACATCTGTCTAATATTATTCAATTTTTCATTAGTGACCTGGATGCTGCCCTGTAGAGGATGCTTATTAAACTGGCTGGTAAAACGGCCGCAAGGAGCTGCATATGTATTGGAGAACACGATTAGAGCCCAGAATAAGTCTGAAAAGGATTAATTTTTTTTATTATTGAATGACACTATCCAATGGGATAAGTGAAAGATCCTCTACCGTGCTTACAGATTATTAGGTTACACTAGCTCCTAAGCAAATGCTGAATAATGGCATACAAGGAGGATCTGAAGTCCATTTCGGCAAACATCTGTTGACTTCCAGCAGACCCTGAGAATCTGGTGGCCATAAAGTACATGCAAGAAACAAGGAAAGCTAATCAGCTCGAGACAGTTCCTAAGTCTGCCAGCTCTTGAGACAGTCAGTGAAAATGCTCAAATCCTGGACCAGGCATTTGAAAGAATACATAAGACCATTGAGACACTGGGACTCAGTATGCCAAGGAACAGCTGGAGCTGCAGAGCCATGCACATTAACTTTGGGCTCAAAGGTGAAGCTGCCATAAACCTTTGGAAAGCACTACGAGGAAGCAGCCAAGCAACTGCAGCACACAGAGACAAATGCTAGAGTGTGAGGATGAGTGCTTGCCCTGAGAAGTCAATCATTCTGGCAGGTACACAAGCAGGCACAGCTTCTAGGAAACATCTGAAGATCTCTGGGCTAGAGATCAGTCTTATGTACACGTAACATTTCGATAAAAGACCTGAAGGGAGTCTCCAGACACAACTCCTCTGCCTCTTTTCAGTGGTGAAGTATGTTTAAGCACACAAAGACCTTCCCTAATCAAACCACAAGCATTTGTTGGTTTTAGGTGGTGAGGTCTGAGCTGCCCTCAGAATGATTTTTAGAAAAAGTTATTCCCCACTTCTCCTGGCAGGGATAAGCAGTGAAATCTCTAAGGCTCTGAAAAGACGTTTGCACTTGCCTGTTGAATTCAGAATGTGTTTTGGTATGATCTCAACTATTGATTACTTTCCTCAGTCTCATATTGCTGCTCATGATTCTGGAGTCACATCAGTCACGGAACAACAAGCACCTTTTACACAGAACTATATCTTCTGTCATTTTAACTGAAGCATGGGAACTGGAAGAGGGGAAAACCCCAACAGCCAGGATGTTATTCACGTTTTCTTGGGATTACAGATGACAAAGAGCACATCGAGTTAAATGTGTCTGACAGCTGCAGAGGAGCTAAATGGAGGAATATCTTGGAGTAACTGATGGTTTCCTTAGGTCTAAACGAGATGCCAGACTAGTTTTGCTTACTGTCACCCCAAGCCAGTGACTTGACCAAGAGTGTTTCTTGCCATGCTACCAGTAAGATAAAGCAACTCAGTCCAGAGAAAACACCTAACAAGTCCAAATCAACAGCACCGTCAAAGGGAATCAACACTCCTGAGGATTAGCCTGTGTGAAGTCCAGTGGCTGACCTTCAGATTGCCAGGTGCAGCATCAGGTAGCAGACAACTTCTCAGGAAGCAGACAACTTCTGCTTGCTAGGGCTGCTGATGTAACAGGACTTGATGTTTTCCCTTCCCAGGTCACTCTGTGTGACACAAGCTGTGTATTTGTCAGCTTTGTCAGCTTTCTCCCTCCCTGCACCAAATAGATAATATCTGTGTTTCCAACCCACCTCCCACTGGCTGGGGTGCATGGACTTGCCTGGCCTTGGTGACTCAGTGTTTTTAATCCTTCCCTGGACAGCCCAGCTGATCTTGCTTTCCAGACAGTTGTCTCAGGTTAGCTGTGGCTTTGCTTAGTGTAGCTAGAGTCAAGTCCAATGGCTAGACCGAGTGACTGTGAAAACTTCTTTGTTTCCATAGATGCCAGAGTTTTCAAACAGAAAACCCAGTTCCAAACATCTCTGCAGTCTCATTTGCTTTATGTCCAGCTATAATGACTGTAGTACCAGATGTTTGTTTCAAACTATTTCTGCCAACATTTTTTCCTTGTCTTTTTCCTCAAGCAATACCATAAAAAGCTCTAGTTTCATTTTCTCCCTTTCATCCTTGCATTAGCTCTGTAAACAGACTCCTTGCTTCCTACTCAAGTAAACCCTTTGTCTAGAAACCTCAGCTGTCTGGGACCAGCATTTTGTTTTCTCTGGTCATACTTACTGCTTTGTTTGTTCATTAACAGCATTCTGCTCTTCGCTGTGACCCTATATCACTTTCTTCTTTGCTAGGAGGGTCCTAAACTTAATGACTGGGGAGTTTTCTCTGAAGGCTGAACAGCAGACCCTTGTTCATAGGGTAAACAGCAGATGCGTGAAAAGCATCCAGCTCAAGAGGTGCTTGTACCTGGAGAGGCATTCAGGAGTGCATAGCTGGCTGTTCAGGCAACAGTGAATGGCCAAAAGATAAACCTTTCTTTTTACTCTCAGTTATGGACAACTCAGTTTTCTCTAAGAGCCACTGTCCCAGCTTGCACTCTTTATACCACTTCTCAGCTCTGCTCAAAAAATTTTTGTGCTGGTCCTGTGTGCTCAGTGTTTTCAGCCTCTAGGCATCAAGGGACACCATTAGCTTATGTTAGAGGCAAAGAACATCTGCAACACTAAGAGGGTGGGAAGCACCCACAGCAGTTCACTCCAGTCTGCAGCTCTCTAATTTAGTTTTCAGGGACCCCAGGTGTGCCCTAACTCCATTCAAATATCTCCCCTCTGATCTGTGAGCTCTGTGAACCCAGGCTCCCTCTGCTCACATCCTTCTTCTCTGGAAGCTGGTCTGATCTATCATAGGAGGCTCTCCATTAGGGATATGTAGTTCAGCCATCCCATGGAGACACACTAGCCTCCACACAGAGTCCTCCTCCACAACCCACCCATAGCCAACTCTGATTAACTGGCAGCATCCTTTCGAGAAAGGCCATTGCCCAGACAGTCCTTGCTTTCCATAAATAATCCTTCAACAGCAACTGGTGCTCCCTCACTCCTATATTTTCTACTGCCTAGACCTAATTATAGGTAAAATCCCACCTTGGCAGCTTCCCTTGCTTCAGAGGAGTAACTACTATCCTTTCCTGGACTCAGCCTCAGAGCTGGGAGCATGGACAGAGGACCATGCCACCACCAGCACCAAGAGCAGCCAAGACACTGCACTGGGCTCCATGACACCTTTGATTCACACATCACCAGACCGGTTAAGCAGTTTCCATTGCACATGTGCCCACAGTAGGCTCCTCCTGCGACTAGCTTTCAACTACAGAATCAACTACATCAAAATATCCTAAAACAATCAAAATCAAAAAAGTATCAACATTACTTTGTCTTCCCCAAAGCTACCATGCAGAGAGGACCTCCACTTTCACCTGCACTCAACTACCACTGGTAAAGGGCATCAGATGTAGATACTACACCAGCAGATGTGATCTGGCTTTCACACTTTGGCAGGCAGTCAGACTTCACCAAGCAGTGACCACTGCCAACCCAATGCAGCCATGGATGCCACTCATCCCCCAGATGAGAAGCTGATCTGTATAACACACTGATGGTCTTTAGACAGTGTGGGGAAAAAATATCTTCACCAGTCCTCCCTGCTCTTGAACCTCAGGGCCTTTCTAAGGAAGATTTTTGTGTTGTCTGATGGTAAAGGTCTCGTGTTCATCAGCCTCATCCACAGTCAAATTCCCATTGCTATGCAAGCAACACCTCAAACCTCCTGCTATCCTGAAAGGGAAGTAAACATCTGCTAGGTCATTGTCAAGTCTTGTAAATGGCCCAGCTGGAACAAGAACAGCTAGACTTTCCATGTCACTTTAAACACCTTTGGAGACTGTTTTTAAAATCCACTCCAGACCCCAGTTATCATATCAGCCTCTGTTACAAGAAAACTCATTGCAATCCTTCTGTAAGAAGTCACATCCCTCCAGGTCTTGCCTCACACTTCTTGGCACCTCAGAAACACTCCTCCACTCCCTGGAGAGCCCTGTTGTCACTCTCAAGGAAGACAGCGTTCTCTCACCCTCAGTGTAGTTACTCAGTAGTACCTGCAATGGGCTGGGCATCATTCACAGCTGCTGTTGCTGAAGCATGAGTTCTCCTATGCATAGCGAGCATTTAGATTGAAGTTTGACTACATCAGAAGCTTTGTTAAACCTTTTATAACAGTAAATAATTTGAGTTCACTAGGTAATGTTTCTGCAGTCCTATTATATCTTTCTAACCTTACACAAAGCCATCAAACTAATGGTTTGACAGCCAGCTAGTGGGAGATGCCCTGTTTATTCCTTCATGGCCCTTACACTTTGAAACACTTGGATGCCATGTGGGCTCTGAGCAACTCATTAGAGTGGCCTTAGTGGAGAAACACTATTTTGGAAATTGCAACCCAGATTAATATTAGAGGGATGTAACAGCAGCTGTTAAAATGTCCTTGGCATCCCATTTTCCAAAACCAGGATAAAAATCAGGCCTTTATGCTCCTGATGTCAATATGGTCTAACACACCAGTGTCCTGCAAGCTCAAATAGATACAAGTTCATCCTTTTTGATACTCCTAGTGGCATTCGTACAGAAAGGTTTTACAGACTCTACAGAAGCAAAACCACACCTCGACTATTAATATGACATGCACCCTATTCTCCAGATCAGCTTTCCACTGCAAGCACTTCTATACAGCACCACACCTCCAAGCACACTGCAAGGCACCTCCTCCCTTCTGCAAAGAACAGTCCCTAGCTTCCTACAGTGGCCTTATAGAAGGGACATTGGATCCCATCTCTCTATACTATTACCCATGCTCAGCACTCCCTACTCACACCTTCATCTCACAGCTGCTGGCCAGATGGGTACTCTACACTTGCCACATCAGTAGGTGTCTGCCCCTGGGGTCCAAGGTCAGTAACACACTCCTACAGGGGCTGAGCTCCTTGTGCTTATTCCTCTCCACTCCAGGTCCAGTGTGCACTGGCTTAACCAGTGATCACTGCCTAAGCCCCAGATCTGATCTCCTACCTTCCCCCATCCAGTCCCTTGAAATAGTCCTCACTTCCACACCCACCCACTAACCTTCCAGCAGTGGCTATGCCTGTTTTGATGGCTTTCCACTATCAGTGCCATCCAGGTGTTGAAATGAGCCACCCAACTTACTGTGTTTTCAAGGTTCCCTCCCTCTCTCTGCATCTGGATGCTCCCTTTCCATCTCCTTACCTTGCTTTGCTGCTGCATCCTCCCAGTCCAGCATGAAGAGTATCTATGTGATCAAATAGCATTTTTCTGGGGCCTTGCAAGCCCACCAGCTGTACTGCCTTCCTCCACAGCCTAAGCCCTTCAACCTTCATAATGGTGGGACAGGCTTCCTTCATCTGGTATGCAGGTAATAAGAAACACCAGTTTCTCTCCTACTCCTGCAAGCACTCTCCAAACACTTTCAGCCCCATAATTTCACTTACAGTTCCTTCCTCACCCCCCATTCATTTCTCCAGGCTACGAGCCTAAGAGAAGTCAGATGAAGAGACCCTACTAAGCCATTACCTCCTTCCACTTAAGGTTTATCCCCTTCTCCTGCCCCAGTCATAGAGCAAAAGGCATATCCTAGCTAACAACCACCTGGAAGTACCCTAAACCATAACAATACGCACCCTGCCAAAACACCAGTCCTCCCTCCTTGTGCCATCAGTTTTTATAGAGTTCAAACAGCAGATCATTAGTAGGGCCTGGGCACAGCCCCAGCTTTCCTCTCTTTCTAGCAGGCATCCACCGTGGTTCACAACAAGAAGGTTGCTGTCACCAGCAAGTAGTTTCCTACACTGCCCCAAAGCCCACCAGGAGTGGGGAAGGAGCAGTGGAGCTCCAACCTAGCTTGCAAAACAAGTGGGAGTTGGTGGCTGTTCTTCTCTACTCTGAATATGTGCTACTGGAATTTTAAACAGATTATGTAAGTGGTTCTCATTTAATCCATCTGAACTATCCTCTTTTAATCACATACGAGATCAAAGCAGCTGACTGTGAAATGAGTAGGGAGCAGCACGGGCTCTCCCCTGTGCAAGCTGGCTGCAGTGGGTGACGAGGTGACAGGTTGTGGGAACATATGCCTGGCATGATGCTTTTCATGTTTGTTTGGGTTTTTTTTTTTAAATACTCAGTAGCAATATGGGAAACACAAGTGCAATTGTCACTTTCTGTGCATTTCCTGTAGCCTTCCCTTTGTGTCTCTGCATCCCAGAGATTCAGAAGGACATGCCTGTGCCTTGGGTATGGGGGCATGATAGCTTGCCTGGGAAGCTGCTCTTCAAAGAGACCGCAGCTCTCTCTCTAAGATTTATATAGTTTACCTTTTTCATTTCTTCTCCTGAAGTCTGACATTTAAAAATGTGTAATTGTGTTTATCCCTGGCAAGCTGTGAATGGCTCCCCGGGCTGCCCATGCCTCCTGCACTGCTGTATAAATTACACTGACAACCCCTTATTACAAAGGGAAAAATAAGTTAATGGAAAAGCAAAGCAGAAATAGATGCATAAAAATCCCAAAGTGCCCAAGTCAGCAGAATTGCCCCCACGTGACAGTCATTGCCAGTGTTTAATTAAACAGAGATCGATCGTATGGGTGAGTGTGAGTTGGTGTGTATGCATGTGCAGGGGAGGGATTGGTACATTTAGACTGTATTTTGAGGTGGGGTTTGGGGTTTTTTGATAGTAAAGCATTATTGATTTTACACTGAAGCCTGTCCTGGCCGGGTGATGAGCAGCATGGCTAGGGGTGGGAGGGCTAAGGACAACCTGCCTTGGCCAGGTTCCCCAGCTCTCCATTCATCCAGGGAGCCTCTCCTGGCTGGCAGAGAGCCAAAATGCCTGGCTGCCCCTCAGGAAGAGAGCTTGGGTGCTGCAGAAATGCCGGGAACCATCAAGACTGTGTTTCCTCCATGCAGGCAGGTCTCTGAACTGCAGCGCAGGAGAGGCTTGAAATCTGCCTGCCCCAAGGTGTGAGCAACAGATCTACACAGCAGCACTGAGAAATAGAAGTCACGTTGCTCCCAGAGAAACCTCAGGGGCTCAGGGGGACGTGTGAAGAGCCATGAGGGCCAGCCACCCTGCATCACTCTTGTAGGATGGTGAACTGAATATTTGGAAACACTGAGGAGCACAAGCTGAGGTGTGGGACCTGCAGGCCAGGACTCGAGGAGCTTCAAGGAGTTCAGACATCCTGAGAATGCCATGAAAAAATGGGACCTCTGGACCCGAGGGGTACGTGTAACCCATCACTGCTGGTAGCCTACATGGCATCTTCGAGCTGACCCAGGTGACACAGGAAACAGCCACAGAGCTGGATTAGAGCTGGGGAGCTCTGAAACCCTGCCAGGTGGCTGTGGAGGGGGTTGGAGGCAGGGGAAAGCTGTCAGGCTCTCCTAAGCTTCCTAATTCAGACTATAAGGAAAGGCTGGGATCTCGAAAGATGTTGGCTATGGGATTAGAAATTTCCTGTTACTAATGGCTGATTTGGGTCTCTCCTGAAGAACAGGGACCCTTGACAAATCTCTGCCTCTCTGTGTTTCCCTGTTCAGGCACACAGTCACACACAAAACAAACTCTGGGACAAAATGCCAGCCACCATTCAATATCTGAGCAGGCTGCCAGTGGAAATCAGAAACAGATTTTTGAAAAGGTGGGATGTTTCAAGCTGTTATGGTTTAAACACAGACAGCAACTAAGCACCACACAGCCACTCACTCCCCCCTGGTGGGAGAGAATCAGAAGGGGAAAAGTGAGAAAATTGGTGGGTTGAGATAAAGACAGTTTAATAGGTAAAACAAAAGCTATGCATGCAAACAAAAGAAAACAAGGAAATCATTCACCACTTCCCGTTGGCAGGCAGGCGTGCAGCCATCCCCAGGAAAGCAGGGCTCAACCATGCATAATGGTGACTTGGGAAGACAAATGTCATCACTCCGAATGTCCCTCCCTGCACAGGCCCTTATGTTTCAAGGTGTACTTACTGCAGTGTGGACTTATCCACAGCCCCAGATGTTCTAATGTGTACTTTTTCCAGTGTGACCTTCTCCTTGAGCCATAATCCCTTCAGAGTATGCCTGCTGTGGCACAGACATAACCATGGTTGTAGACACATTTAGGTGTACCTGCCCTGGCATAGGCTTATCCACGGCCATAGGCACTTTGGGGTGTCCTGCTCCCATGTGGATCCATCCACAGGTCATAGTCCCTTCGTCTTGAGTTTGGCTGGACTCCAGCCTGTCCAGTGCAGCAGCACAGGCACAGCAGTGACTGGGCATCTGCCAGCCCAGGCGCATGGTCATTGCTGTTATCAAACTGTTCCCAGGCACACCAGTCAGATGATCAGCAATACAGCAGTACAGCGAGCAGCGAAGGCAAAAAGCAGACACTAATGAGCACTAGACTCTAACATACAGTGAGGCAAGCAAGCCCAATGGCAAGCACAGGAGCCTGTCAATTAATAGCTAAACAGCAATAACAGCTATGAATTCGACCCAGCACATTCCAATCAAATCTGTCACTATCTCGAACCCTTTGAGTCCCTGTTAGTTCCAGAAAGGACTGTTGAGGTTTAACCCCAACCAGCATCTAAGCACCACATAGCCATTTGCTTATGCCCTCCACAGTGGGGTATGGGAGAGAATAGGAAGGGTAAAAGTGAGAAAACTGATGGGTTGACATAAAGACAGTTTAACAGGTAAAGCAAAACTTGTGCAAACAAATAATACTAAACAAGGAATTGATTCACCACTTCCCATGGCCAGGCAGGTGTTCGGCTGTCCCCAGGAAAGCAGGACTCCATCATACATAACAGTGACTTGGGAAGACAAATGTCATCACTCTGAACGCCCCTTTCTTCCTTCCTCTCCCCTCAGCTTTATATGCTGAGCACAACGCAGTATGGTATGGAATGTCCCTTTGGTCAGTTGGGGTCACCTGTCCCAGCTGTGTCCCATCCCAGCTCCTTGTGCACCCCCAGCCTGCTCACTGGTGGGGTGAGAAGCAGAAAAGGCCTTGACTGTGTAAGCACTGTTCAGCAGTAATGAAAACATCCCTGAGTTATCAACACTGTTTCCAGCATAAATCCAAAACACAGCCCCATACAAGGTCCTGTGAAGAAAATTAACTCTACTCCAACCAAAACCAGCACACTAGCAAAATGACCAGTCAAAGGTGGAAATGCTTGGTTGGAAATGCTCACCTCTGCCAACAGGAGCTGAAAATATTTCCTCCTGGGACACTTGTCCAGGAACCGCCACTGCTGAGTCCCCACCTCCCTCCTCTGACTGTCCCTCCGTCACTTGCATGGGCAGTGGTCCTTGGCCTTTGGAGTTTGGCCAAAATGTTGTGTAAAGCATTAAGTGAAGATGTGCCTGGGCTCTACTGCCAGATCGATTCAAAATCAACCATCTTGGGAGCAGAGCAAAGAATTTAACAGCTGCTGGAAATTGCACACGGCTCCTTCCATTTCTTCACATTTTTCTTGCCTAATTGGAGTGAGCCGAGTGGTCGGACAGGAGCTGCGAGGGGCTGGGGAGCTGGACACGAGCTCTTTGTGACTCATTCCTGTGAGAGGGAGGAAGGGAGGGATGGTTTGCTCCCTGGGGTACCTGTTGCACCAGTCTGTTCTTACTGGGTCTAAAGTCAGAAGAAGCAGCCCTTTATCTCACTGCACCCACACTTGTCATTTGGACTAGATGATAGGAGGAAAAAAAGTACTGGTCTTTCTGCTCCCCAGCCCTTTCTCTGGCCATGTGCTCTTGGTGTAGCGCTGCTGCTCTGTTTTTTTGTACTTCCCCCTCTGCAGCAGCATCCAGGTCTGACTCCTGTAAATGTTAACCAAGAATTCAATGCAAAGGAAATCAAACCCCCAAACAAAACAAGAGGAATAATTTCTATTTTTATTCAGTTTTAAGGTCGGTCTCATGGCCCTGACATCTTCCAGATAATGACTGAAAATCCCTTCTCCCTGCAGTCTGGACACCAATCAATACTCCACAAGCGATTTCCAGTGCTCAGCTTGCTTGTTAAAGACCTAACATTCCCTTTCCCAAAAATTGGGTGGCACAGTGAGTCACAGAAAGCTCAGCAGGATGCTGCTTCTACCTGATGTAATGCTGAAGCCAGGCTCAAAATCAGAAATCATCCAGAAAAGCTATTTTCTCAGGCTAGGACTGAATCACAGCGCTAGACTGGAGAGACCTGAGAAGCCTTGCAGGGCAGCAGGTCTCAGAGGTCCTGACAGTGCCACCTTTCCCGGCCCAGCACCAGCAGCAGGGACAGAATCACAAGTGATGGGGAGCCCATCCTGACCTCCGTGGTTTTCAAAACCTGCTTGTGACACATGTCCATCCCAAGTGACCGCTCCTGGCTCTTTCAGCAGAGCAATGCTGCACGTAGCCATTTGCTCCATGCAGAGGCACGTTGCAGATGTATGCAAGGCTTAGCAGGGCTGGGGTCCAGCAGCATCCATCCATCAACCTGACAGCCCTACATGAATCCTGACCCCCTTCCTCAGCCCCATGCTGCCATTGTGGATAGAGAGCTGTGATAAGGCCCTTGGCAGGAAGAGGCACCAAAATGCTGCAGGAGCCTAACTCTCCTATCAAGGACAGTGGGTTGATCGGCTGCTGCAGGGGCTTTTCCAGGACCCCGAGCCTGGCTCTGGCAGCCGGCATTGCAGCTAAGACATGGCTGTGTCAGGGAGCTTGTAAAAGGCCTGTCTTCCTGCTGTAATAAGGCTAACCTTCTCTACAGCAAGGAAGTCCCCAAGGGAGCTCCTCAGACTGACAAAATGCCTTTCTTTTAAAGTTGCTTTGCTTAATTACTCTGGGACATGTTTAAAAATATGATGTGCCATGAGGCTTTGAAGTTCAGAGAGACTTTAGCAGGTGCAGTAATCCCCTTATTCTAATCCTGATGACCAAGATACGTTGGCTGCCCTTTCTCATGGTCTAGCGGGACTCCAGCAGTTTAAAAGCTGGAGTCTTTGTCTGCTTTCCTTGGATAAGACTTTCAGAATTGCACTGGCCTGTCTGCACTTTGAGTGGACCAAACACCTTACTAATGTGTTTATGCACACCTGTGGCTTATTTATATCTTTCTAAAAACACTGGGGTAAGCACCCAGGAGGACAGTGGTTGTGCCCTTTGTTCTTCCAGCTGTGCTTGAATCAGACTGATTTTGCTGAAGGAGGAGAAAGGCTTGATCGGTCCCTGCAAGCAGCTGGACCCACGCAGCTGGGAGCAGGTTGGGAGCTGCAAACCGGAGCATGCAGAAGCAAGAGAGGACCCTATTGCTCCAAAAACAGTCAGGGAGAGCAATGCAAAAGCTGGGCGTTTCTGCCATCCTTCAGTCAGAGCGAGCAGGGAAAGGATTCATTTCTCTTGTGCAATCAGCAGGAAATATTGCCCAAAGCACAGGCCACATGTAAGACTAATTAAGAGCTGAGCTATGTGCATGAAAAAGCTAAATGGATGTTGCTTTCTTAGAGGGGTCTATGGGCCTGCCTGTCTGGGGGTGGGGAGGCACAACAGAAATAACCAGAAGCAATCATCAGAAAGCCAAGGGTGGCCAAAGCAATACTTTGCAGACTTATGTTCAGAGAAAGCAAAGGCTGAGATTTTGGGCAGCGTGTTGGCTGGGAAAAGACGCTTGGGAAGTCTGGTGGCATCAGTATCTCCCGCTGCACCAGTACTCATCTCGAGGAAAGTGTCATTTACAGCAATGTTTTTGCATACCTAATGAATTCCACCAGAAATACCTGGCTCTCTTGCAAGTTCCCTCCATATTGGAAATGGCTGCCAAAAGTCAAGCGTGAATATTAGCTAACTACTTCAATCAAATTACATAACTACATGATGTTGAATAAGCTGAGAAATAAAGTCAATTGTGGAGTAACAAATGATGTATTTACTGCAATAGAGGTGCTTGAGCTTTCAAAGCTTACAAAATGTCTTCTCTTTTTTCAGAATTAAATTTCCTTGAAATCAATGTATTCCCATGGAAATTCTTTATTACAACAAAATGCCATTTAAATGCCATTTTCTGGTGGAAATGCTCTGTTGGTATATTATTGACATGGTTCAATTACTGCAGTCTCACTCACAGTAGCAATGTGTCAGACAAACAGCACCCAGGGCACATTCCTCTCTTCTTCCAGACATCTTTTGTGTCCCATAGATTCAACAGCTGGACTCCAGGCCAGGCTGCGAATATTCTTCTGGCATGTCCTGACACATCCTGGGTGCAAAAGTCCCTCTCTGGTGAAGCTCTTGAGAGTCCTGTATCCTCTTGGGTTCACCCAAGACCATTTGCATGATGAGGTCAGGTTCTCTCCCAGGACAGGCTCTGCCCATGTTTGACACCATGAGAGATATGAGGGCTCAACCCAGCCATTATGTGTTCTGAGCCCTGCTTAAGGAAAGGTACCCAGACCTGTTGAGTTTCTTCTCCAGGCACAGGCATCATTCATTTGACTCTCATCTCATGCTCCTCTGGCAACAGATTTGCATCTTCTGCCTTTGCATTTCAGCCACGTGATTTCTCATGCTCTGGGAATCCCACATGCCTATTAAGGTTGTCACAAGACTGGTTTATACTCAGCCTGTCTGGTTTTGTCCCAAAATGCATTGGACCTGTTGGAATCACAGCCCTTGCACATGCCAGGCTGCCCAATACTCAGCAGCTTCAAAGCTGCTCCTTGTATTCCTTAATCTAGTAAACCTTGATAAACATCATGTCTTCTCTGAAAGGGATCACACCAGCCCCCATCCCATCAGGACCCACTATTTGAAGCCACACTGTAGCCGTGCGGTGAAAACATCTCCAGTATGGTCACTGTCGCCTTAGTATGTGAACAGTTGCGTTCATGGCTAGGAAGAATAGGTGCAGTGGGTGCAAGTAAAAGCTGCTTGTTCCCCATCCTTAGTGTGTGCTCTGTGGAAACGAGGCAGCATCTTTCCTCTCATAGTCGGGAAGTCATTTCTGACCTCCTTCTGCCTGGTCCAGCTGAGACAGTGAGGTGCTTTGACCGCACCAGCAGGAGAATCTGAGTCTCAGCCCTGCCTATCACTGCTGGGATCCTGCTGCCTGATCAAAGACAGGAGTGTTGGAGCTGGATGATGGGACTAAATGCATCCACCTGGAAGATGGGACAGATGCACCCTCAACAAATCTGCAGATGATACAAAACCGAGAGGAGTGGTTGACACACCAGATGGGGGTGCTGCCCTCCAGAGGGACCTCTGCATGCTGGAGAAATGGGCTGACGGCAGCCTCGCGGAGTTCAGTACATGTTCACAGTGGTGCCCAGTGGCAGGACAAAAGGCAACAGGCACAAATTCACATATAGGAAAATTTGTCTGAATGTAAGAAGACATGTTTTTTCTTTTACTGTGAGGGGTGGTTGAACACTTGGAGTTCACAGGTTACCCCAAGGGGTTGTGGTGTTTCCATTCTTGGAGATATTCAAAACCCACCTGGATGTGGCCATGGGCAGCCTGCTCTGGGTGACCCTGCTTGCGCAGTGGTTAGACTAGACAATCTCCAGAGGTGCTTTCTAACCACAACTATTTTATTTGAGCACTCTGGTCTTCTGAGTGCTCTATGGAAACCTCTTGGGCAAAGCATGGCCCCACTAAGGTGTCACCTGGGCTGCCCTCCTGCTTCCCCAGATTCCAGCACAGGAAAAGCTTCTCCCAGTTGCCCTGCACTTGAGCAAATACTACCAACCCTCTCAGTACCCCATGTACTGAATTGGAGGAAATTTGGAGCAAGAATGTGGATCTGCTCCTCTGTATCACATGGGATAGAATGGGACTGACCTTGCCCTCCCTGCTGAGACCAGGACCCTCAGGTGCTCAGGGGTGTTCCTTCCCCAGCTGTACTCCTCCTTGCTTTAGTGTGGAAGCATCCAGGGAAGTATAATAACATCTTCTTCTTTCCATTCAGGTCATTAAAGCAGAGGATCCCCTTTCCTTCCCAAATTAAGCTGATGTACAGCTTGGCAGCCTGGATAATCTCAGGCAGCCTAAAAAATCTCCTGAGAGGCTGCATGACCCATTCTGTCCTTCCCATTAGCGAGGGCTCCCCAGAAACAGGGGTTGTGGTGTTTATCTACTACAGTATTTACTCTGGCAATGCAATGCATGTTCACCTGCAAACCCTCTGCTGACGACTGCCCTGGCCCCTTGGGGTGCCCTGAGCCCTGCAAGGTGCCAGTGCCAGCCCTTTTCTTTGGCTGCCGTTCCTCCCTCCTGCAGAACCCTGTCCAGCCTCCCCTCTGCAAATGCACGACGCAGCCACCGAGACACGAATCCAGCCCTGCAGCCATCCCTCTGGAGCCAGGGCAGATGCAGAAGGGATTAATTTTACCCACTTCAATGTGCTTGAAATGGGCAAAACTTTTTTTAATCTCCTTTTGCTATATTTCACCCTGATTCTCTGCTGCAGAGTCTCTTTTTCTTGGCCGCAGCTCATGTTGAAGAACAAGGGTCTTGAAGTTTGTTCTCACAAATAAACCGAGCAGCCTGTAGACCTACAGCAAATTAGAAGAAGCTATTTAGCTATGCAGATACAGTCAGCTCCATTTTTTGTTCAGCTTTGGCAGTTCATTAATAACAGCCCACCGGTACAGAGAAAAATATCACACCAAGCAATCAGCAACACACAGTTAGGATCCTCAGGATGTTGGCAGTTCTGCTGAAAGGAAAAGGAAAAAAAAACCCACATTGGGCCACAGAAATGCAGTCTTCCAGTTACAGGCAGCCAAGCAAGTCACAGCAAACACTTGATTCGATTCTTTTAGCTCTTTCTCTTCATATGAAATATTTGCAGTCTTCATTTTGTTCCACATGTGTTTGTTGATGAACCAGCTCTGCTAATCATTTGTGTCAAACCCTACTTCAGCCTATGTGTTCTTAGCCCACTGTTTGCTCTATTTCCACAAGAACTGGAAATCCTTCACAGACTGTGGGTGACTTACAGTTTCCTTTGTATACTCGTGTGCAGAAAAATGGTCTTGAATCTACTTGAGGGACCGAAATGAAAAGGAGTCAAAGGAAAAGATTATAGCAGAAAGATTACAGTATGAAATGACTGATTTTTATTTAACACATTAACCAATATACTTTTTCAAATATAGGCTCAAACCTACTTAAGGCAAAGTTCAAGTTAATATTGATATTTGAAGGAAGAAGCACTTTCATATTAATCACCTAACTATTAAATATCTGTTATGAGACAGAGCTTATAGGCTACGTCTCCAGACACATTTTCAAATGGCTCAGGCTAACTTTGATCCCTCTTAATGATGGAGAGCAATTATATAATGGGTTCAGAAACACTTTTAATGCGCAGCTTGCACGGGAATTTTTTTCTTTTTTTTTTTTTTTTTGCAGTACTGTCAGATAATATCTCAATAACATTTCTGGGAAGCAAAAATGACCATCCTTAGATCACCCTGTATTTCTGCTTTGCAGTCTCTGATTTGCAGCCTAATTTGCAGCAGTCCAGAGTCTGACCGTGAAATAGCCGAGTGACAAAAGTGTGAGGTGTCACAACAGTGCAAAACCCTGCAGGCTTCTTCAGCCAAGGGTGCAGAGTTGTCCATCACAGGTGGGGATGGAGCCAGGGAGCGTTATCCTCTGCTGAGCGGATGCCAGGTGGTCCAGGCCCTCAGCTTATGCATTGCCGTAGCAACTGCATCTTCCAGGGTAGCAGAGATGGTGAGAAAACCCAGCGCCAGGCCGGAAAAGCTCAGCTCATGCCAAACCTGGCACAGGCTGGGCATGTTGCCATGGCTGGGATGGGAAGAGGGAGCCAGCAGCCTGGTGTTGGTTGGAGGAAGGTGGATTTATTCCCAGAAATGGGGTGGGGGTGGGGGTGGCTGTCGGCACGTGGATGGATCGTGGTTGCAGCCAGGGGTGAACAAGAGCAGAACTGCCCATGGGGGAGCCTGTGCGCGTGCTCATGTGTGCATGTGTATGCATGTATGTATGTGTGTACATGCGTGTGTGTGCATGTGTGCATGTATTTGTGTGTGCATGTGCATGTTTGTATGTGTGCACTATGTGTCTTTGTACGCATCTGTGTGGGTGCATGTGGGTGCATGTGAGTGTGTGGGTGCATGCATGCATGTAAGCATATATACACACACACCTGTGCATGCAGGGACACAGCTGGGCACTTCCACACTCCTGCAGGGCATATGGTTGTACAACTACATACGTCTGTGGGGCAGTCAGGGTGTGTCACAGCCATGCCTGCGTTCTGTCTACCCGGAGGGTGCTCAAGCACATGTGTTTATGTTAAAAAAATGTAATAGATGTTGCTGTCATTCTCAGTGGGGAAAGGCCGCCAATACTGCGAGCACAGCACAGGGCATCATGACTGAGGGACAGGCTTGCACTTGGCGTTTTCACACTTCATCATTTCTGCATTTTCTAGCTAAACACTGACCTGTGTCGAGAGTAGGGCAGTGGGTGCCAGCATCTGCAGGGATACAGAGAAACCTCATGCCTGCAGCCAGGGCATGAAAATGTTCATCCAGGTATGTGAGAGCCAGTATGCTTTTGAGAAGCTGAAGCATGCAGAGAGTGGCAGCATCCCCCCCTGCCCTCCTGGGTTTAGCAGAGCTAAACACTTAAAGCTTCTGCTTGCCTGTGGGATATGGCTTTAGCAAGCATCACAGGTCTGGGACA
This sequence comes from Rhynochetos jubatus, assembly GCA_027574665.1. NCBI lineage: Eukaryota > Metazoa > Chordata > Aves > Eurypygiformes > Rhynochetidae > Rhynochetos > Rhynochetos jubatus. Next base: position 3,582,053 of record CM050662.1, read on the forward strand.
CACCTGTGGTCCAAGATGGGCATCCTGGCTATCTCTCACCCCCATACTAGACCAGCATGCTGGGATGCATCAGCTCTTCTTATCCTTGGGTTTCCAAAGGGATGAAAGCCAGTGGCGGGGGCTGGGGGAAAGCAGCAATGTGAGGGAACCATGGCTGCTGGGGGTACCCCAGTCCACGTTCAACACCCACCTGGGCAAGGCAGCTCCCTTCTTCTGCAAACCCCTTTCTTTGTCTGTGCCTCTGCCACAGTAGCTGCTCTGCAATGGTCAGGTCCATGTCATCCACCCAGGAGTATCTGTGCTGCTTTTGGCTGCATGCACAAGCTGCAGCTGCCTGGTCACCTGCTGCACCCTTGCACTCCTCAGCGTAATTTTCAGCTCTGCAGGCAGGATCAGCATAAAGCCTCAGCACCATAAAACAAGTAAGGGTGGGTTAAAACATCATTTTACAGCTCTTGGCCTTGCCTGTCCTCAAGGTGAATGCTGAATGAAGGGACACTGTACAGTGAGTAATTAGGGAACCCAGAAAATCAGAGAGCACCTAGGAGATGAAGCACAGCTGCATGGGGTCCTTCTCTGTTGAGGGTGAGGCTGAACCCCAGTCGGTTGCTAAGGCATCATTAGGGTGACTGTACTTCCAAGCAGGATCCTCTTCCTCTGACAAGGCCTCTCTTGTCCAGCACACAGGGTTGTGGGAACCCTGTGACTATACACACAGCAGTGACGGTTGGGTAGATGCGTGAGAAAGTGAAAAGCTTTGGGGGTAAAGCTTCTTGTAAAGCAGGAAGACAGCAGAGCTTCCCACTGCTGACTGCTGCACCTTATCTGTTTGCAGCTAGCAGCAAGGGCAGCAGCGAACAGGGTAACAAGCAGCTTTCACCTGATAAATGCTGTAGCACATTTGTGCAAATCATCTCTGAGGAAGAGGATATGGGAGCCAGGGATGTGCCTCTGGTCTGGAGGCAGTCACGGAATGCTGGGATGCCCTGCAGAGAGATTGCCCATAGAGACACACAGATTCTGCATTCACACATACACTTGTGTGTACTTCTGCCTTTACAACTGAAGAGGTAAACCTTTCCAGTTAGGGAGACTCGTCTCAGTGAATCCTACCTCTGGAGCAGGTCCCAGTGCCAGCTAGGGTTCATCCTCCAAACTCCAGTTGGTCCCTAAAGGTACCTCTGTGCAGCAAGCAGCATCTGGGGTGAAACATCTATGGAAAAACACAGGCACCTAGGAAAGCATCTCACCAGGATCGTTGTGACTCAGTGGGGACCCCCATGCAGCACCATCCATCTTGGTCTCCTCCCCAGCGAGAGCACAGGGACAGCTGGTCTCAGACCATCACTGTACAGCAGATATGGGTGCCCTCTCTGGCAATTACATCATAGAAACGACATAAACCTGGATGTAAGTACCCTGGGATGCCACACCATCTAATCTACCCCTTACTCCTATCCAAAACCTCCAGGTCCACGTCTCCTGCTTGGCAAGAGAAGGAGAAGTGAGGCTCGTGACAGCTCTGGCTGAGACACAATGTACAGTTAGATGCCTGGAAAGCAGGGGAAGGTTTTGTAGAGCTGATCACATGAAGCCTTTCTGTGTCTGTTCTGTTGAGTCCTTCCAAATTTTTCCTCTTTGAAAACTGGAGTGCTTCATTCTGCTCAGTTATGGTATCTTATTAGTCTCAGGTTTGCTCATCTTGCTGGGTGGCTCATTAGGGAGTGGATAACGAGCTTTCTCTGCCCACCGCTGATAGCAGTTGGTGCAAAATCTTTAACAGATATATTGTTTTTCTAAGTATTTCTTGAGGATTTGGTTTAAATTGGTGTTAACATAAGGGAAAGGGGGGATGTTTTAAAGAATTCAAATACAAATAAAATCTCTTTGTTAAGCAGGGTTTGACACCACAGTTGTCCCACTGAGGGAGTTTTCAGAGATGCAAATGGTACGTAGGTGGCCAGATCCTGCTGAGAAACATCATGGAAAAGTCCTGAAAATCCACTGAGTGCAGCTAGATCCACTAAAGGCACAAGAATTAAAATCACAGGAGCCCAAACTCCATCCACACTGAGGCCACCGAACAAGCAATGTGTTTTGCAGGAATTCTGAGTGATACAGGGGCTCCTAATGTTCCCTTGCATCCTCTGCCACTGCTCAAGGCAGAAAAGCTGTCCATTTCAAGTGGCCAAATTTTCAGAGCGAAGGGAAAATGATGGTTATTAGACACACGTTTTTACCTGAACTGCAGCCTTTTATTTATATAACAAAGAATTTTTTGTATCATCATGGGCATTTTCAAGCGTAGCTGTTTGGACAGTAGAATCCCAGCATGAAAAATGCAAAATATTTAAGTGAGTATATATGAGTATAAAGTCCTCTATGTACCATGGGTATTCACCTCACAGTTCAATTAATTTAAAGCCAGCTCTAACGAATCTGGACCTGACTCAGCTATCTCCCTCAGGACTGTGATAGCACAGCTGGCCTGCCTGGGTCAAGAGCTCCATGCTCAAATTTCATACGCAGGATAAATAGACATGTAGAAAAAATACGACGTGGCGTTTGTCAGAGGTGACCACTTGCTTCACCTGCTGTAATAGCAAATGACGCTTTTGCCAGGTGCGAATTTGCAAGCCCCAGTTTCTGTGATATCATCTAAAAACGTGAATTGAGAATGCATTTTAAGCAATTTTGGTTTACAGCTGCTCTGGTTTTATACCTTGGTCACTTCTCTTTTTGTAGGAAGGACACGGGGATGCAAAATTAACAGACTCACTGCCATTGGAACAACAGGAAGATTAGCAGGTCTCTTGAATTTATAAAAACGTTGCACCCTCTGCAGCATTCAGAACAATGCAAAAAGAAAGAAAGCAGCATCCATCCTGTGCAAGGGCTAACCCACACTCAGACAGGCACTGGAGAGATGCACAGCACTTTTGCCAGTGGAGTTTTCACTCTCAGAGCTGTCCAGGCTGCAGTGTCCCATGTCCTCATCCCAAATATCAGGTTGCAGCGTTTGCAGTCCTTCAAGCCCAGCATTGCAATGCAGGGAGCTCTCCCCACCTGCAAACCCAGATGCTCCCTGTTGTGACTGGCAAGTGGGAACATGAGTGTCATTAACTGCCTAAAAGCATTCGCTGGATATGCCAAGGGTAGACACAGATACTCTGGGAAGGCCACAACGTGGACGGAGGATGACTGATGGTGTCCCAGCATATGGTCACTCCTCCAGCACCCCTCACAGTGCTGTAAGTGTGGGGCAAACATCAGCTTCTGTCACAAGCATCTGCCCATGGAGTCCGAGAGAGCGGAGCAGCAGTACCAGCCCTGTGTGCTGTAACATAAATACGGCTCATGCTGAATCCTGGGGGGGTGTGGTTCAGACAAGGGGGGTGAGACACAATTGCTGCAAGGGCCTGGACACAGGCTCAGTTTGTCTGAGCTTGCCAAACTGGCACGGATGTAGTCTGTGCAAGGCATCAGTGAACTAGGGCCAAGCATGTGACGGCTACAGGCTTGACTTGGTTACACTAAATACAACAGATTTGCCACTTAGTGTGCTTTTCTGAAGAGACGGGAGGTGAAAACCGTGGAGGCTCTCTGATGGATATCACCAGGCTTTGGACCTAGACTCATCAAGCAGTCAATTAGCCTGAACTTCACATCTGAGCTTTTAAGAGAGAAGGAACCAAATCAGTGAGTAATCCTCATGCCGTCAGCCACTGCCAAGCCGCCTCAGTAGTGCATGGGAACCAACATATGTCACCTGAGCAAAAGGAACTTCTTGGGTCCCACTGCTCCTCATGATACTTGAAGATGTTCAAGCTCAGAGATCTTAGCGTGTGCAATGTTATTGGTTACATTAATCCATCTTTACAAGATCCTGTACCCTGAAACAGCCTCCCAGCATTAATGCAGCCCCTTAGGAGGGTGTGGAGTAGGTTGTGCATCAGTGAAAGAATCCCTGAGCTGCAGGTTGCTCAGCCAGCCTGGCAGCTGACACCCTTACCCATGGCCCATCCCAGGAGATGCACTTCCTCCCGTGCTCACACAGCCAGGCATCAGCTCACTGGCTGCTGTACTGAACCCAACTTCTGTTACCTCTGAGGTCCAGCAAGACACTGCAGAGCCCTGAGCATGACGTTGGCATCAGCTCCCAGCTTGGCCTTGGAGCTTGTCTGCTCCAAAACAAAATAGGCTCAGTGGCCCATGCTCATCTACAGAGATCACAGGCATCTGGGCTGTCTCCACAATCAAAGGCAAGATTTAAAGGACTCCAGAGAGTGATTTTGCCAGGCTTGCCTCCGACATCACCAGTGCAGTGGAGGGAAAGTGCTCTGGAAACATCTGTCTGTCTCCCTGGGCAGTTATGGGATCCCACACAGCCATGGCGTTAACTGCTGTATGGTGACAGGCAGGTCATAGAACACCACCCACAGAGCCTTGAGTAACAGCCAAGCAACCAGCAGTCCCAGCCTCAGGTGGGAGAATGCAAAGTACTACCAGATGATAGTGGGCTCCTGAGCTCTGGATCCCCTTCCCCATAGGTGGAATGTATCCATCCCACTAGATTTGCTAACACCTGGTAAAAATATTCTGAACGCTATTTCCCTCCTGTCTGAGCAGGGACCGTGCCAAGCACAGCATCGCATAAACCAAACCTGCACAGCAGACATCTCTGTGGGAAAGCATCTTACCACCTGAAAAGCGTTAGATACAGGTTATTGTCAGTAACATGGGGGTAGCCCAGCCCTGATCCTGCCAGGGACTGGGTGGAGGAAACCCTAGAGATACGTTGGATGCAGAAAACCTCAAGTGATGCTCTCCATCACAGGTGACAATGAGGTGTAGGTGACCCAGGTGGGACCACCATCCTCATCTCTTAACAGGCACTTCATGTTTGGACCTCATGATGTTGCCCTTAGGTAAAGCCTTTGAGGAGCCAGAGGTTCCATTTTGCTCCTGTGCTGCTGCTACCTGCAAGGCTGTGTGCTAGTGGCCAAGATGGGAATGGTATGGTCACGGGACTGAAACCCCAAAGGTCGTGTCTGTGCGAACCCTCCTGGGTGGCACTGCTGGAGCAAAGCCCTTGCTGGGTGAGTGATGCACTGCCATTCCTCTGACTTGTGCCAGGAGTATTCTGTGTCCCACGTGAAAGGTGAGAGAGCATTTAAGCCACTTTTAAAGCTGCCTAAGACCTTAAACCCTTGGTGTCACATAAGGACTTAAATGCCTTAATGCTGTAGCATGTCATAAGACAGAGTTAAAGCAACATAAGCCTCCTTTAGCCTCTTTGGTCCTTGAAGAGCAATCTTATGGCATCCCAAGGGCTCCTATTTTAAAGGACCTACGGAAACAGGCTTTCAGAGAGTTGTCCCTTCTGCTAGGCTACTCTGAAGGCTCCTGTTTGACCCTGGCTGTATCAGGCTGTGTGCATGTAGGAGGTCTCTTCCGTCGCCAGGTTTGGGTGCCTCATTAAGACAAAAGGCCAGGGCTTCTGGAGTTTGGCAAATAGAGCTGTTTCCCCCCTTTTCTTGGTTGTGTTTTTGAAGGAGCAGGTCCTACTGGTGCATCTGGTGTGTCTGGGAGAGGAAGAGGATGCTGCAAGATAAAACAAGAGCATTCTCCAACATCTCCACAGACACAGTGGTCCAAGCAAAGATGCAGGAACATGCATCAGAGCAGCAATGTGCAAGGTCAGGAAGAAAGGCCTGTGAGGCAGGCAGATGAGCGTGCCCTATGCAAACACACATACCCTGATCCATGAGCTTATCACAGGCTATAAAGACACATTTTGTGGAAAACCCTGTTAAGATACTGGCTGCACATCACTGCTTTAAGCCCCTACAGCAACTTAAACTGGCTATAATGTTAAGCCTTTAGAGTATTTTAAACTGCTTAGATTGCTCAAAAGACCAGCTTAATCTTAAACTGCAGTGCAGCTGCTTAAACAGTTTAAGCTGATCTAAAAGCTCGCAGGAACACAGAGTGCTTGAACTATGCTTAGCCCTGTTTGTTGACTGAAGTACGGTGCTGGCCCTGTCACACCCAACGTGACACTGGGGCTGACATATAAGCTGTTTTCCTAAATAGAACTTGCCAAGTCTGGGGGAGAAAAAAGACTTTCTATTATCCCTTCCTGGCACCAGACACAGCCCCAGGTGTTCTCATCCATCCCTGTAGCACCACAAGCAGCACTGGCTCCCCAGGGAGGGGAAGGTCTCCGGGCAGGACATCCTCAGCTAGGGAGGGCTTGTGCTGCACAGCATGGTGGGAATTGTCACTTGTTTTTTGTCAGACACTCTATGCAATAATAGTTTTTCAAGGGAAGGTACTCACTAGTTGGATTATTAATGGTGCTTTCTTGCACAGCCCAGCAGGAGTGAATGTTGGTTATCATCTTTGTCTAAAATAAGTAATTGCTGGAATCTCCAGCTATGAGGACAGAGGACAATGCTCCACCCCTGAGCAGGATGAAGTCACATCTAAACCAACACCTTGGTCGCCATTGAGTGAACCCAGTTCTGTGAATCTCTCCCCCCACAAGGCCATTTTGTCCCATTCCCACAGAGAAAGCCCAGGGTTTGGTTTTGGGGTTTTTTTTCCATTAAAGGTTAGTTTTGCAATTTCTTTGGGGTTTTTATGTTGTTTAACACCCATGAAAACGGTCAAGGACTTGTGCAATATGTGCATTGGCTTGAGAAAAAGACATAATTCTCCGGTGTGCCTCAAGTCTGGCTGGAAAGCCTGCCCAAGTATAAGAAAACAGGTAAATGTGGTGCCCAAAGTACAAATTATGTTATGCTCAGCAGAACCATTGTCTAGTGGATGAGCTCACATGAGATATGTTGGAGATGATTTTGGTCTGTGACATGAAATACTCAGTTTTCATATCATCGTGATATTCAGAAAAAAATGAAACAAAGCATTACCTGACCAGTTGTACCAAACAACTGCAGAAAACTCTGTAAACCTTGTGTTGTGATTTTTGCCCTCTGCGATATTTAACATTCATATTCATGTATGTGGATGTTATTAGTACAGACTGTACAGGTAGCAAAGGAATTTGCACCTTTTTGTCCATGCGCAACTTTTACAACATGCAAGTGCACGATTTATAACCATTGTGACAAATTTATCACTGAGGGACTTGGAATTGAACGTGCCTGTTATTTTTCCTAAAGCATGTTATACCAAGACCTGTGCAGTCCTGTTCTTCCTGCTGGTTCTATCTAACTGGCCTGAATGGTCTTCTAGTGCTTTTGTGGCATTGTTTCCTAATAATGGGCTACAATATGCTCAGCAGCACAACGGTGAGGTGTCATCACTATTAAGAATTATTCTCTAACACTGCAAAGGTTGGGTGATGCTGCAAGGCCCTGGGAATGCGTCCCATTGTTCATGTGTACCCAGCTCTTGCAATGGGCTGGAAGTCCAGTACCGTCTCTGAGAACATCTGAAGCTATTTCATAGGGTCTTGTTGAGATATGAAAACCTAAAAATAGGATGCACGATCTGTGGAGGGGCCTGCAGGTACTAGAGAAAAGGCCACAAGTGTCCCTGATCCTGCTGACAAGTTCACCACGGATTAGATCTCAACAGGGTGTCCTCGTGCCCTCCTGGCAGAATTCAGTGCTCACATCAAACGCCTCCGTTTGCACGGAGGGAGGTTACAGCCTGTTGGAAGTTTTCCCCCCCCCTTGCTTTTCTGCCCACCAAGACACCAGCTGCCCGGCCCTGAGCCAAGGACTGGAGCCCCAGTGCTCAGCATGGCCAGATCCCTCCCCTCCATGTCCTCCGGGACCTCTCCCTCTTCTGCTGGGAGCATCTGGGACTCATGAACTTGCTAGTTGGCTTTCTCGCCCAGGAATCATCTCTTATTGATAGGATGCCTTTTGCAGGCCTCAGGGCACTATTGCAGACTTTCAGGCTGTGCACATAGGAATTCAGTTCACCCATCACAGAGAAGCCGTTGCTGCATGCAGAGATGTTACAAAACTGTCTTGGCCAGGAAGCAAAAGGCAGTTTCTCAGTGTGTGCATAGCAACTGCAGCAAAATTACTGTTTCACCAGGCTGAATAATGTGTGCAAGGATGACACACATTCCCGGGGCTGGGAGCAAAGCTCTTGGGAAACACACTGGACTCCTCTCTGCACAGGTTGTACTGTGCAGAGCATTATTCCAACAGCATTAGTCCAACCTCATTGACCCCATTTCCAGCTCCTGGACAGCCCCAACCCCATCCCACCCACACTTACCCTGTGCATTTACCCCCAGGCCAGCCACACCAGTCCTATCCCACACTCCCCATGCAACCACAAGTGTCCCCAGTGGAGCATCTCCACCAACTTTGCCAGTCTCCTTTCTACCCTCAACTATTGCCATGGGCAGAATGAGAGGAACTCATTCTATAAACCAAATTCCTCAGGTCTCTATCTCAAGAGAAGGATTGTGGGCACATTCTGAGCAGGTTTTCTGGGCAGTTTGTGGTCCTGGTATTAAGGCAGTACTGTCTCCATGTTTGATGGTTGGGGCAGAAATGCAATATCTTTGCTTCTCAGCTTGCCTTCAGTTCTCCTATGAGAAGATATTGCAGTAGTCAGTGATCAGAAATGGAGTGAATCAGAAAAACGTAGCATTTCCAATAAATGGGCAATGAAACAAGCTTGAGGTCAAAGAGAAGCTGCCAACTCTTTCTAATGGGTTGCTCCAAAGTACGGATTCATCCTTGGGACTGAAGTTTTAAGGTAATTTCTGCCCATTGAAGGCTCCAGGGTAGAGGTGCCAAAGTTCTTGAGGCTTCTGAGATGCCTGATGGAGGCATTTGGACAGCATGCAGTACTGTCCTCCTGGCACTGGAGATGAAGATGACACTCCCAGGTCATCTGGGTAACCAGGACATGGATGTCACCTGGACGTAAGTCAGTACCAAAGGCTGACAAAGGATGTTCTTCTGAATAACACCATCAAGTTGGCTTCATGTAACTGGTTTAACCAGCACTTTAGGAAGAGTTTCCTTGAAGAGACAGAAACAGTAGCATGCTTATATTTATGCAGCCAACACACACTTCTCTTACCCCTGAGCAACATGTGCCTACCCTGCCACCAGCACGTCCTCTCCTATGGCCCCAGCTCCTGCGTCTGAGCAGCACGGAGACAATGTCCTCCCCTAACTGGGTTATAGGAGATTGGATTAGCAATTTGTGAGTTAGTAAAAGTCTAAGAATGGAAGATAAAACAAAGTGTGACAGGCTAAGCAGCCCTTGTCACCCAGGATTGATCACAGAGCTAATAGCCAGCGACAGCCGCACATTAATAACACAATAACCCAGCTTTGGATATTGGCACTATCACAACCCTTTAACCTGGTAATAACTCATTGGGAAAATGCTAACAGTGTCATAGCCAACATGTCTCTGCTGCTTACACCTCCCTCTACCTGCCTGGCAGAGGCAGAAGGACCACGATGGGGTCACCAGCTCTGCCACATGGTCGGGGACATGGTTCTAAGATGCCATTTGGTGCTGTGGGCACAGCTGTGTCGGGCAGGGAGGGGAGATGGGCAGGCAGGCACAGGATAAGGGCAGGGGTGAACCCGCACTGGTAACACACAGCAAGGGATGGGGAAGGGTTGGGCTGTGCGGTTCTGGTGAATATTTTTCATGTATTCTGGAATTCAGTGACATAAACCATTCCCAATTTGCCTAGAAAGCTTTCTGCTACTCCTTCTGGCTGTGATGGGAGAAGAAACACTGGGAAAGTTATGAAAAAATCAGTATTGTTTAGAAAATGAGAAATTAAATTAGTGATCAAGCTTTTTGAAAAATGTAGATCAAAACTGGGGGTGGGGGTGGGGGGGTGGGGCGGAAAGCAAACCCTGTCTTAAGACAGACAGCATCGCCTTGTTTACAAAGGCTTTTCTGAACACTGCTCAGTGTCACAGAGCACAGAGGAGGCGGAGAGATGGAGAAATATCACTACTGTTTCTCCACCCCCCAGCAGGAGCCACAAGAGGCATTTCCCTACCTGAGCTGGAGCCCAGGATCCACTTTGGCACCCACCCAGCAGTTGCAACTCTTGACTGTGCTGGTCGGAGTAACACTGAGAGCAACTGATTTAAGGGATTCAAAGGTCAGCAAATCCTAAGAGCCAGCTGCAGGAGAGTGGGGCTGCAGCACCAGCGAGACATCTGCCTCAATTCCCCTCGGGGTCAGCTTGTTGTCACCACATGTGCTTAAAACCCAAGACATCCCTGAGCATGGTGGGCATGCCCCCAGGGCTGGGTCTACCAACATCGCTGCAGCAGCAAGAGCCCCAGCACAGAGGGAGTTAGACCTATGAATTCCTGTTGCCACCCCAGTTTGGCCCAGTCAGCAATCTGGGATTATGGCCTGTTACACCCATGGGCTGTATAGTGCATCCTCCATGTAATCCTTTCCAGCAGATCCAACCTTCCTCATTTTGGCTCAGACAATTCTGGGGATGACTGTGTGTGCAGCCCAGATATGGAGGAGGAGACGCTGGTGAAGGAAGTGTGCCATGGTGCAAGGACCTGTGTCCCCCCTGTTTTCAGCCTGTGGTCCCTCCAGCAAGACATATTAACCCGCTCATTCTGCATCAAACAATGCAACTTAAGGGCAGAGAAGCCCCCAGCTGCTATAAAATGCATTAGGTATCGTCATGGTGTGCTCTGCTCCACCTCCCCAGCCAGAGCTCAGGTGTCTGCTCAAACCCTCCTTGGAGTCATGACAACTTGTTGCCCACAGCAGCAAGTCACTATCAGCCATCAAGAGGGCTGTGGGAGGCAGAGCAAAGTCAGGGGGTTGTACCTAGGGATACAGCAGCATTGCTGTGCCCCAGGGGGTGCAAAACCCTCCTAACCACAGCTTTCTTCAGCAGACCAGGAGAGAGGTGACTTTCCTTCCTTCCCAATGGGCTCCTGCCCACGTGGTGCCACTTCCCACCTCTTTGGGGCAGAAAGCAGACTGAGAAAAAAATAAATGTGGAAATGCAATACAGCTTTGAAGGATCCCCTGACTAATTAGTTTTGGAGGCCAGGCTGGCTGATCTCAGCCAGCCTTGCTTGCAATTACTCTGACAAGAAAGGAAGCCTTTGGGACTTGCTGCCAAAGGGGGGGCATTTACTCCTCCCCCCTGCCCAGCTAAAGGAGCGAGGACCCTAGAAGCAGCCAGGAGAGAAGGCATCCCAATGCTCCTGTGCCATCTAGCTGCCTTTTTTCTCCAAAGGTGCCCCAGCGAGGGGGTTTGCTGCAGTGTAGCTCTGATGCATGCAAGGGACATGCATCAACAGTGAAAAAGGGAGGGCTCAGCTTGTTTGGCTTAATTAGAATAATGAAGCTGTGAGCCTAATAGGAGGAGGTGGGGAGTGCTGAGGCTGTAATTGGCAGAGATTGGGAAGCGTGAGGCTGTCGGCTGGCAGCCATATGGAAGCAGCAAAGTGAGGGTAGTGAGTGACAGCCCGAACCTGTGGCGCTCTCATTAATTCCAACAGCAGAGCTGTGATTGATGTGTCAGCTCCCTGCTGCTCCGCGATTCGGGCGGCTGATTCCACCTCACTTCTGCTGCTACTGCTGCAATCGGGGCCGGGGAAGGGAAAGAGAGGGGAGGAGAGGAGGAAAACGCATAGAGGAGGGAAGGAGCAAGAGAGAAGAAACTGGAGAAAGGTTGCAGGGTGAGATGGGTGGATGGATGGATGGATGTTAGAACCTAGGCATTGGTATCTGCAAAGCCTGGTCAGCCCCAAAGACAAGCTTCAATTCAGGTTTTCAATCCAGATTCAGGTTTTGGAGCCAGAAGTCTGTCAGTGTTGGAGTCAGAGAGTGCTGTAGCCCCCAGAACATGTACGGCTCTGGCTTGCTTGTGTTCTCAGAGGTTCTGCCAGGCTGCAGGCAAATTGGTAGGGCCAGGCTACCCCTCTTGGTCCCTCTGCCTGCACAGCAGGATGTGCTGCTCAGTCCTCACACACTTGTCTTCCTGCTAACAGACAGCCCACTCCCACCGGTGCCTGACACACGGACATGCCGTGGGCACAGGGCAGCAACACATCAGTGCTCTGACTAGGCATCAGTTCTAGGCTGAGACTGCAAAGCTGGTGTGTCTGAGTTGTGTGTATTTATAGACCCATGAAGAATTTGCTGGGTAGAGTCCTAAGTTTGAGGCAGGAGAGACTCACCCTCTCTCCCACCATAAGAAGGACAAGAGGAGCCCTTACAAAATTCACACTGAGAAGCAATATGCTCTCAGACCCGCTTTCTTTTATTACCCTGAAGCTTCTGCCACAATCCTGGCAGAGTTACGGCATTGTCAGTGCTCTGCGCGTAACCAGCTAACCAGATTTAGCTGCTTAATCTTTCTGCAGTGCTTCCAGCTTCCCTTCAGCTTCAATCACATCTGAATGGGGCCAGCCTGCATAGGATAAGAACCAAAGGCTTTGCACCGGCAGCAGCTCCTTCATGCTGTTAAGACGTGGATAACGGACAGTGCCTGTCTGGCATCCCACTGCCATGCTCCTTGAGACATCTCATCTGGCTGAGTGTGCAGGGAGGAGTCACTGGGGAAGGAGCAGGTGTGCTCAGGGAAAGACATTTGCAGGATACAGCAGGATGCTGCAAGAGCAGCGAGCATGGCTGGGAACAGTTTGGGACTGGAGACACATTTCTGGTCTGTGAACACCAGCCACAGGGACTGGGCATTGTTAGCTGAAGCAATTACCCATCTATGGGCAGGAGGTGGTTATATACAAACCTTATTTAACTTTTATTCTGTCTGGCCCAGTCATTTTGAAACTTTTCTATTGAAACAGCTAATTATTTTAGTTCTCCAAAAGCCAGGTTTAGTAGTTTAAATGTCCTTTTACCTCTCTTTAGGAATGGAAAAATGTCTGGGCGGATCCATCTCAGTGCTGTGACTAAATGGGTGTCTTGGCACGCGATCCAAGCAGTTTTCCTTCATGGAGCAAGCCATGGCTGTGGGAGGCTATGGGACAGAAGGCCAGGAGAGTCCTGTCTCTGTCATCATGATCTGATGTTTCTTCTAGCATTGCTTGCCTGCATGAATCAAGACGTCTCATCCCTCTCCCTGAGGAAAGCAGCTACCCATGAAGGGGAACGGGGGATAAACTGCCAAGATGATAACTCATTTGGGTAAGGCTATCAAGGCTCATTTGCTTTGCCTTGTTGCCTTCGTGAAGGAGCATGCAAAATGAAGTATTAGCATGTGGAGAATGAAACTTCTGCTTTACCCTCTCCATACATTCCTGTAGTCCCAGCTGGGGGGAAGATGAGGTGATGCCTCACTCCAGCACTGGCTCTGATACACTGCAAAGCTAATGGGGAAAAATGGGTTCCCTTTTTCTCTGGGCAACTCCACCAAAAGCACGCAGCCACACCACTAATTTAAAAAGGAAAGAAAAGCAAGATGGAGAAGGAAAAAATGGTTTTGATTGCATAGATCCAGCCGTGGAGTTCCTCTAACAGGAAAAGAAGTAACAGTCAGGGTAGCCAGAAGCTTTGTATCCAGAACAGTCATCTTTTCTAGTAGGTATTCACTTGTACGATGAAGACCATTAGATAAAGTATCTCAGAATAACTCATTTGCAGACTACATGGTGAGGAGGTGGTTTCTCAGCAACTGGTGCCTCCTACACAGTGGCTGTGACTGTTCCTGGAGTAGGATGAGGCTTTTGCTCATGATGATGCTGAGATGTGCTTCATGCAGCTCAACTCCCATCTGGGTGGCTTCCTTAATGTCTCTGTCATATCTGGACATGCAGAAGTCCTAGTGGCAGGGATCACGACTGAACTGAAGGAAAGGTCCTCTGCCTGCTCCCTCAGCACAGAAAAGATACCAGGCTGACCTTGCTTTACCAATGCGGTTGTTGGCGGGGAGTCACAAAACCACAGTGAAGCAGTAAGCTTCTCTGTGAGTTTGGGTCAAGCGAGCTGTTCTGCATTCAATTTGTTCTTCAATTAGTGGGTTTCCTAATAGGGAGCTCCCACTTCACCTCCAAGCTGGGGAAAACAGACTGTCACAAGCTGTTCTCACAATCCTCTCACAACCATGGCTGTGCGTTTGCTATCAGAGACAGTACTGACCCTGTTACTCTTGGACCAGTCATCAGTGCAAAAGATGCTCAGTGTCTGATCCCCTCTCAAATGGGCCCTGCAGGGGCTGGCATCTGAGCTGGACCATCAGCCCACGGCTGGCCCCAGCAGGCTGTCCTACAGCCTTTGCATGTGTGCTGCTTGCTCCCAGCTCATTTGGCCCAGAAAGCAGGATGCAGGCTTGGCTGATACCAGTGCTGTGCAGGCCATGCCTTTAGATGTCTGCTAGCAGCTCCAGGCCAGTGACACAGGAGTTGCTGGTGTCTTCAGACCAAGCAAAAGCACGGAATGCATCCCAGGACTGAGCAGTTTCAACAGAAAGCAACACTGATCCTGGACAGGAGCTCTACTGTGGTAGAGCAGTGAAGAAATTAATTAGAAGTATGTGCCAGCAACCAAACACAGCAACTCTGTTGGATTTTCTCACACGTTTCCCATCCTATAGGTATTTCCAGGGGCTGAAATGTAGAATTAGGTTGGCTGAGAGTCAGTGATGCTGTTTCCAGGACTCTATCCCTACAGCTCTGCATACAGTCAACCTGTCTTCTAGCTACTGTAGCTGAGCAGATGAGTGCTGATGCTTAGGTCTCTGGAGCTTCACAGATCCTGCATGGGTGGTAGACAACAAAAGGCAGCTTTTGTTGAGTAGTCAAGAGAAGAGTAGTAACTACATGACAGCCCATGATTTGTCCTCTGTGTCCATCTCAGCATTTCTAGAGCTCAGGAGTGAGCAGCAGACAGATGTGGAGATGTGCATGAAGAGATGGCTGGTTTGCGTTGGCCAAAGCGCAGCCAGCTCACCAACTACAGCAGCCCTTACATGGCTGGGATACTCGGAGCTCTGTCCGTGGTCAGTCTGGGGCTGGAGAGGACGTAAGGACTCATGGGCAGGGTCTGAAAAGCCCATCATTCATTGTGGCCAGCATAAGGATAATGAAATAGAAACCCATGAAGATGGCTCCAGCATCCCACGTGCTGGCTCAGTGACAAGCCCCATGTACCTGGTAGTGTCTCCCATGTGGCTGCAGGCTCAGCATGTGCTAAGGGTGGCCAGATATCATGGCCAAGCTAGGACCCCTCTTCTCAGTGCCAGGGATGTACAGCCGGAAGGCAGCAGGTCCTCAAAACCATTGCTACAGCTGCTAAGTGCCAGCATGGAGCCGAGCTGGGGATCTGCCTGTGAGAGAGCTCTTACTTCACCCTTTCCACTGGTGCCTTGCAGTGAAACGGGGCAGAGAAGCAGCACCTGCACAGCAGCTGTGTCTCAGCTGGGACCTGTGATCTGTGACAAGCTAAATGGAGCAGCTTCCTCAACTGCTGCTCACTGATAGGAGCCCAGAGTAATTCCTTGTTCCTATCCCCACGCATCCATGCAGAGGGAATGGAGGCTCAGCACCGACACGCTTCCCCTAGCAATCCATTACCCTGCTCCAAAGCATCCTGTGCTAATTGTCACTGAGCTGCAAGCATTGCACAGTAGCAGACAGCACACACCCTGAACATACCTATATGCAGGGAACAAACAGAGAAAACAGCACCTGGGACAACAAGACATACAGGGATTTTAGATACCAGGCACTGGAACATGTGTTAGCATAGCTGAAGCATCTGGGGATCCTATCCTGCCTCTGGCCCATGGTGCCAGAAAGCTGCAGATTCTCAGGAACTACCACTCGTCTGTAACCTGGATCCGTTTAGGGACACAGAGCATGTGCCAGGCTTGCGGACTGCGGACTTCCCAGGTACTTCCAATGGCTTTAGCTGACGTCAAGGTTTTGCCATGGTTAGTTTCCCCATTTTAAGTGACAGACACAACACCAGCCTGGTCACTGTTTCACCTGGATCGTTTAAGCAGTATTTGTAAGAACCATCATGTATCCTCTTGGCAGAGCTCC
The DNA here is from genome assembly GCA_027574665.1 of Rhynochetos jubatus. Lineage (NCBI taxonomy): Eukaryota > Metazoa > Chordata > Aves > Eurypygiformes > Rhynochetidae > Rhynochetos > Rhynochetos jubatus. Next base: position 3,598,075 of record CM050662.1, read on the forward strand.
CTGGGCAAACGGCAGAGCAAATCCCTGGAGAAGCATCATGGCAGGTCACGTGGCCACATACACTGCCTGGTGTATGTGAGATCCTTATTCCTCTTGGTTCATCCTTCCTCCAGATATTAACTGGGTATTGTATTCTTTGCAAGGACACCTTTCTCTTCCGAAATGCCTAGGTGTTGCCAGCTGATCAAAGTGACCAAGAGAGAGATTAAGTTTCTTTTCCTACCTGAACAGTACTGGCACAGTGGGGTCATTTTCCACATTGGCTCAACAAGCACTGTGCTACCGAACATTGTTTCTCTTCCACTCCATCGTTTTTGCACAGCACAGTGTAGTTTTTTCTGCTCTGACAGCTTCCACACCCAGATGTTCAGAGATAACAGTGCCTTTGCTGTAGCATAGCCGAGGCATACTGAGAAAAGTCTGAGTAGGGTCACCCTCAAGTCCGAGGATGCTCAAGGAGCTTAGATGAGAGCTGCCAGGGTGGGCTATGACATGAAATCTCCAACCTACTTTTAAATCCAAGCATGATTATGGGCAACCATCACCACCTCACTGGGCCTTTCCCAGCATTTCCTCCACTCACAGCATCCCACAGTGCTGTGATCATCTCTTCTGCAATGTAGAGACTTTACAGCTTTCCTCTCCTCACTCTGGGGTTTTATTAACCTCACCTCACTGTACTGAATAACTTTCTGCTCTGTGCATTGCACTGCCTGCTCGGCTGGCCCTGTTTGGTGAATAGATTAATGCCGAGGTGAATGTGGGCACGGGGACATGCGCCCCTGCCCGGAGTTGCTGGCCAACCACGCTTGAGCTTAATGATTTTCATAATTCAGAATTGGAACTGTTTTGACTTCAAACAAGCCATGTGATGTGGATCTGCTTCTTAATCACATCAGACTCCTCAGGTTTCCAGCTTGAATACTCATAAGTTCAAAATTCATGTCTGAAACACATGCTGCTGCATCTTTGTGTAGAAAACATTCCTGTTGGCAAGCTCTGCAGGAGTGCTTATAAAGAACAAATATCAAAGTGTGACAACCGCGGCTGATTACAAATAGCAGGAACATTTGCAGAGCACTGCTCCGCAGAGCCGGCCTCACGCAAGAGGCTTTTCCGTCTGCCATGGAAGTGGAGCCCAGGTGCTCCCCAGGGACGGGCCATCTCTCGGCATTGCTACCCACAAGTTACAGAGCTGCTCTGACTCACCAGTGCCAGGAAGAATAACATAAAAGGTGTAAGCAGGGTGGCAGAAATGGACGAGAGAGAAATACACGCCAGGAAATGAATTCTGAAAGCAGAAGCAATATTAGGGGGAAAGTAAAAGAATTCTGTTCCTGCTGTAGCCTGCACAAAGGCAGAATGATGGACATGCAGAAGTTATTCTTGTGCTGTCTTTTTAAAGCTGGAATGAGGAACATGTTAAACAACCTTTTCATGTCAGTGCTGCAGAACATGCTGTCCCTCTCCCGGATGGCAAATCCCACTTCAAAATACCAGAACATGTTCCTACAACAAAACAAAACACCTTATTGTGATTTTTCAGGACATGTTTGCATGCTAACTTCTATTACCTTTGCAAAGTATATTGCCTTGAGTGTTCTATTTGCATCCATGTCAGTGTATCTGTGATGAACTTGGCCTTCCTTGCATCAGATTACATGATTGTCTGTGGGTTTTATGGGAATCATAAGGCAATCCAGGGAATTTCTTCCTGGATGTCACCGATAAAGTGGTGATCCAGTAATAGCACCACAGCCTGCTAGCAGTTAATGTTCTCAGATATTAAATAAATGTTCATGGACAATTTTCAGGGTACATATTGTACCATCTGTCATAGCAGCACTGGTAGGTTTTAATTATGTTTTATACTCTGTCTTCAAGCACCTGGATTCATTTTTTCATACTGTCTATTATTCATGATGATCTGCTAAACAGTGCCTTACTTCTGCTTTCTGCTATTCCCTTTCAACAGCTGGGCCTGCAACATAAATGGGAAGGTGCCAAAGGTGTGCAATATTTGAGGGCATTCTTTCTCAGGCAATTCCCAGTGTGGGGGCCAATTCCATGACCATTTCCAGATTTATCTTTGGAATAATTTGCCTAGGGACTTATTTGGATAAATGATCTGCAGAGAGAAAATGGACCACAGCAGCTCCCTGAAGAGGAAGGAGATCTCGATGCAGAGGAACCTTAGTCCAGCTCCGATAATCCTACACGCAGTTAGGCAGCCCCTGCTCATAGTAAAGCAGCTTGCTTTCTGTCTTCCTACAACCTGGATATTTCAGACCAATTTGCTCTTGTCAACTCATCCATGAGACAGCTAGTGGTGGAGGTTTGCAGCTCTGTTATTAAAGTTACTGCCTGTGGGTTGTGAGCATCAAGGGATGGCTCTGAAATAACCGCTAAGTTACAATGAATAATGTCTTCAAGCCACACTAAAGCCATTGACGTAGGGAAGCTGTGCTCAGTGAAGGAGCTGTAATGCTGCTGTGGAAAGTATGGCACAGGTATGGCACAGCTCAGAGAGGACCTGCTGTTTGCGCATCTTGGGGCCAGGTGGGATGGTACTGCCTTCCGGTACCTTCTCCAGCAACAAAGTGCAGCTCTGAATTTGGGTAGACCATGCCCACCACCCTCCATGGCTCACAGGAGGAAGGTGTTGTCTCAAAATGTCCACAGGAAATTCAAATATATCTTTAGCATGGGATAAAATAGACACTCAGCCAATTTGCCCGGTAAGAAAGTGTCCATGAAACAATAAGGGCATAGACCCAAAAGAGGTGGGGAAAACCCAGGCTGCCAAATATACTTGCATCCATGATATGGCACTTTCAATGAGTAATCACTTGCCAATACATATGGTGTTTTTGTAGATGTGAAATGTCACGGAACATAACGTACTGATATGTTTAAAAATAAATTGCTGGGATAGCTTAAAAAATAAATGACTGAAGTGAAGGGACTTATGGTGCATTTTGCTGTGGATTAATTTTGTCATTTGATTTGCGTAAAGCTTGATTCAGGTGTCAAACTAAGTATTGACTTAATAAACTGGGGTTTTTTCGCTTGCTCTCTGAGGAGCACTGGGGAGCGAGGTCAGCCTTTTAATTAATTTATGCAAATTGCTGTTTTCTTCTACTCCATTTAAATGTTAGTGATACCTGTCTTATCTCCTTATAGTAAATTGAACAGCAGCAAATATATAGCCACATGCAGAACTTCAAGATAAAGTCACAAGCAGGTACAATGAAACTCTTAAAATCCACCCAGAACAGCATCAAAATGATCATAATAATTATGTATGTGCACACACACACTTTTAAAAGCATTGATCGAAGCACAAGCCACCAGAGTCCCAAACCCACGTTCAGTTGTTCAGCATCAGGAGGTACTATCTAAAGGCACTGAGCACCGTATGTCCACAGCCTGGGCTCCCACTTCAGCCCTGTGCAGAGACACCCTGAGGCTGTTTGCATGAGCCTGGAGCATCAGGCATGAGCTCCCAGCTGACTGTCATGCTGATCCCCTGCTTGGCAAACCCACCCCCATATCTCCTTTCTTGGTTTCCCCCATGTTTGTCCCACCTTTTCCTCCCACAATGGTATAATCCCTCCCCAAATCTAGAGCTTGCCTTCCCAGTGCACCTCCGCAGCGCGATTTCTCTGACTGTACAGCTGTGCTATAACCTGAGAGGTGAATGCAGCACAAGGAGCTAGAAGATGCCATCCAGCCCCTCGGAACAGCTGTTGAGAGTGGGGTGTAGAGTAGGGCAGGGAGCCATGGGGATGGGTATGATGGCCCCGCTGGGTTTCCAGCACCTGGCTGTGTGCTGTGGTCACTGAAATATAGTGTAAATTCCTGCCCCACAGGGAGTGGGGTTAGGGAAACATGCTAGGCGGAGACTACAGCCACCTACTAGCTCCTGTTAGGGCAATGGGAACGAGGTACCCCACAGCCTGTCTCACCTTCTGGTTAGTCCTTCTCCCAACCCCTACTTTATTTGTGGAGGAAGGAAGCCTTTACGATACCAAAAAAATCATACCTGCATTAATTTTGCTATTAAAACACTCCAGCTAACTTTTGGTTTTCCCTGAAAGTAATTTTACGTGGTTTTGATTGAGGCACAAGCAAGAAAACAAAGCTAGTATTGCAGGAAAAAATCCCAGCAAAGGGCAGGGAAGCAAGACAATGTTAGTGCAGCTACACAGAGTGACCATCTCAGTCTGAACACCAATTCTGGGTGTTTCCTAATGATTTCGTCACCCACAGATGGGACAACCTGGATCAGCTGCAAGCTGCGTGGAGCTGGGTCCATGCATATGTCCTAGGAAAATCTGCCTGTTTTCCTGGTAGAAGATGTTACAGAACCAGTCAGCAAATGGCAAACACTTATTTCCAGGAATTTTAAAGGATAATTTGTCACCATTTCCTTTGGATCTATTGTTTCTTTTCTGAAGGGGGGAGAAATATTTGAGTACAAAATTGCCGGGTTTTGTGAGAAACCATGTACTGATTTTAAAACTGAGTTCTGGGTTGCTTGTTTGTTTTGTTGAAGAAAACCTGTTTTGTGCAAAACTACAAAGCCTCCAGCATTATTTCTAAGAGGTTTCATGTTTTGTTCCTTTCTTTTCTATTTTTCTTAAGAGAAGTATTTGAAAATTTGGCCAAGGTGAAAAAAAACCAACAATCACAGAAAACCTATCTGGCATGAAAGTTACTTTTACCGGCAAAATCAAACCCAGATGTGATGACAGCGACATAGCCTGGGCTGTGGAGGAGGGAAGCAGCCTCAGCCCAGCGGGAGAGCTGAAGGTAGGGACTGGAGGCTGGCCCATTACCACTTCTGTGGCACAGCAGGTTTCCTATGTCTCTGTTGCTTTTTGATGCGTGGCGTAAATAAAGGAGTGACTTTTCCTTATGAAAATGTTCTGTGTTTTTGCAAAGTCGCTCTCCTGACTCCCCCAGCCTTCCTACCCCCCAGGGTCTTTTCTCTTGATTCCATCACATCCTTCCCCCTGAAGTTCAGCCTGGTTCTATTTCTCTCCAAGCACCTTGGTGGAGCTGAAAGTGGGGCTACAGGCAAGCTCGTCCACCTGCCTCCTTCCACATCACACCCACGGAGCATAAATAAAAATGTCCGCTCTGCCACGGCTGCACAGGGATGCAGTGGGATGTGCATGCTGGTGGCATGAGGAGTGGGCATGGGCCACTGATGCAGCTCAGGAAAGGTGCCCACTGTTGGTTCCCAGCCTGTGATGGGTGCTCACAGGCACCTAAATGTTGGTGCCACCGCTGTGAGCTGGGGGCTTAGGCTCCCCTGACAGCCAGCTGTGGTCCCATGCTACACACATGTGCTCTCGCAAATGGGTCTGGAGCTGTTGGAGATGGCCTGATCCCCAGCTACAGCTTCAGGAGGCAAGGTCTCTTGTTTGTCTGCCTCCATGCAGACATCATGGGTGCTGATGGCTTCTTTGTCAGGCTCTAGACCCTTTCCTGTCAGTAATACCAGCCTACAAAGTCAGGGGACAGATGACCTGAAAGCAGATGTGGTCTGGCCAGCCCTGCGTGTGGCTCAGAGGTTGCCAGCACACCCAGACACCTATGGCTGGACTGCACGGTGCGGGTGGCTTAGTCCTGAACATCATCCCAGCCCCTGCCGCTGGCTGGCTGAGCACTCCTCATCTGTGCCAGAGCAGAGTCAAACAGCTTCGCTCAAAATAACCCCACTTGCAGATGCCTCTCCTCTGAGATGCGAGGAGGGGCTAAGCACATGCGGGTACCTCAAGCAAATTTGGTGTTCGAGCAAAGTGTGAGACTGTGGGAAGCGTCTGGACCCATTGAGGCTCCACTGTGACTGGCGGCGAATCACTATGTGCCAGCCTGGCAGCCAGCTGCCACCGTCCTTATGGCTCTGCCTACATGCATCCCCTCTGCAATGATTTCTAAATGTGCAATATCAACATTGCAGTAGCACAGGATTTTTGCATGTAATTATCCTAAGGTTTATTTGAATAAAAAGATGGTGGGGGGGAGGAAGAGCCCATCTATATCTTGCAGATCATGCAAAGTCTAGCAGCTCTGCTAGCAGAGCTTGGAAATGCCGATAGACAGTTGAGAGCACAGACACACAGCCATATCGGTATTTGCTTTGAAGCGTGCTGCTAAAACATGTTGCCATTGAGATTCCTAAGGCCCACATTTTAAAATATTCATTGCCACAGCCCAGATTCTCTCCTGAGGAACAGAAATCCAGGCAGAGACGAGCATCTATCTGGCATCCCCTTGTGGCTTCGCTTCTCCCTGCTGCAACAACGGAACAAGTAGTAAAACCAAAGGGTGCTCTGACATCTGTGGGTCATAGCCAGCCCCCATGGCAGAGAGGAGAGTGTCCTCCGGTAGCTCTCCCTTCAATACCTGCAACAAGGAGTAGTGGGATAAGGAATCAATGAATGAGTCCATAATAAGGGATCCATAAGGAATATCCATACTCTTCCCACGCTGGGATGTCTTGCGCCCATGGCCTGCATGCTCTGCTTGCCTTTTGGGATCTCACTCACTACACTGCCTCCGTTTGCTGCTGCTACCCAGAGATGTCACAAGTGGCTTTAAGTAAGAAACACGTACACACTATCTCGTGACCTACAACACTACTAGTCAAGTTTTTTTCTCCTTGAGGCTTCCCTAAGGTCTCGGTCACAAAGACCACGTTTTGGAAGGACTCAATGTGTAAAACCTGGCCCCCAGGCAAGCACAACTGCTTCAAAATGATCTTGTTTGGGTCCTGTTTCAAAGACTCTAGGCACTTTGCTGTATGGGCAGGGACCAATTCGGCAGCGCCCCATGAAAAGGCGGCGATAAGGAGGTGCCCCAGGGGTTTAAGCCGTGTGTACAAATTGTAAAATGCAGATGTCTTTCCCACACACAATCCTCCCAGCAATCTGCTGACCAAACTGTAATTTTTGTGGGTCAAACTTCGTTAAGGAAGGCCGGGTGCTTCTAAGACATTTAACATTTGTCTCTGGTTATTGTCCCGGTGATTTACATAATGTATTAGTACAGATTAGCCCAGCATTCGGAGAGTCACTGGGTTGCTTTGCATGCACCATAGGCAAAGGATTCAGGCTGTAAATGGGATGATCTAATAACAAGCATAATTGCTGTTTTATAGACTATAAGTACTGCCATGTCAGTAGCTCGTCTAACTCTACAGTGAGGCCATTGTACAGACATAAATCCCCCCAGTCACCAAATAGCTCTTCAGAGGCTCCTCTGTGCAACTGCTGCAGTGAGTATCCTCGTATGGACTTAGATGCACATGGGAAGCTGAATACCTGTGTTATGAGCCACCAGCTGAATACCTGTGTTATGAGCCACCAGTAGCAAACTAATCGATCCAGTCCTTTAAAGCTGCTAGGCTGAGCATCAGACGACATGGGGCTCCCTTGGTGCAACCATTCCTGCTTTCCTAAATCTCAGAGCAGTGCTGTGGGGGAAACTGAGTCAGGAGCAGAGAATGGCCCTTTGGAATCACACCATGGAGTATAGGGTGAGTTTTCCTTATCATACACCATTCCCAGTGCTTTTTTTTCCAGTACACTGGGCATAAATTCAGGGTCCAACAATTAATTTATCTCAGGTGTACTGCACCCCTCGGGAGTAAGCCAACCCCATATTGTTAATATTCCAAAGCTTTTTAGAAAAGGAGAGGCTGGCAATTGCAACAGCCCTTTTGAATCATTCATAATTTTGCACAGGGGCAACTTCTGTAGGTGTCTCATTTCCTGTATGTTTGTAATGTTTTAGGACTAAAAATAACAAAGAATTGCTCTTCAGAATGTAAGCGAGGAATTAGAGTTGCAAAAAAACTTGAGAGCAAAACTGTAGCAGAGGACATCAGAGCTTTCCCACAGCCGCAGCTACAAACTCAATTAATCCTGGGTTAGGCGGAATGAAAACATGCAGCTGGAGAGATTCGCTGTGAACACTCTGAAACAGCTTTAACTTTCCACCCAAGCAATATGCAGATAGTGATGAGACATTTTATGGAAAATTAGTTTGAGCTCATTTGTGACCACAAACACGGAAATGCTGTGATCCGAACTGCATGGCTACCCCAGCCCCTGTGTCGCAATCCCTGTGGTTTAGTCTGTGCATTTGTCAGTAGAAAAGTGATGTTTGGGGGCATCAGAGCTGCCCACCTGTTCCCATGTGAAGCTGCTCCCATCGCTTGGACCAAAATACTGAAGTGGTTTCAAACAGCTGCTGCAGTTCTTGGATCGCCTACTGCAGACAGGCTTTGGTCTCCTTGCTGGAGCTGCCTGGGGTCCTTCAGCAGTGACCGATGTGGAGCCATGCAGCTGGGCTTGGGCATGGGACCCAAGGCTGCATGGGAATCATGGCCATTGCATGCATGGAGGCACTGAAGCTTCAGGAAACCCCGAGCAAGGCAGTCTGGAGAGCTGGAAGTGGGGCAGACCCTTGGGGACATGTGGAGAACAGGGCACAGGGCTGATGATCCTGCCCTAAGGATGCTTTCAAATATCTGCAAGCAGGGTAGAGGGTGGCCAACAGCATCTTGGGGGCACAGACAGGGCATCTGCATGGAAGCATCAACATATGGCCCTGCAACCCTGCTCAGGGTCCTGAGAAAATCTCAGGTGGTTTGGGAAGCAAACTTATCAGTGACCCAGTGCCCGTCGCTGGTCTCCCTGTGCTCAATGTCCCCACTCACCAGGAAGGGGCACGTGGCCTTGAAGTCAGCTCCAGCCCGTTGCAGTCTTCAGAGTTCATTTTGCTGGTTGCTCTGTGCTGAACCCCGTAGACAATACACCCACGCTGGTCTGGCTGGATCAGGAAGACATTCACACCTTCTTGGTCAGCCCAGGGATGGCCATTTACACAACGAGCTGATCGACCCAACTGGCAGAGCTGTTGATCTGAAGAAAAGGCAACTCTCCAGTCCCCTCAGTGTTGGGACACCTTGGCTTTCTTTACAGTAGGCCTATATTCTTGATGGCACTTCCCAAGCACACTGTCATGCCCATCTCCGCCGAGCCCTCCTCCATCGTAGGGTTCTGCTTAAGCTCACTGCCTAATGATTTCTGCACTGAGCTCTCCTCTGAGACGAGGGAACGAGAAGAATTCACGTCTTGGAAGTTTCAGCCTCTTATTTCAGAATTAATTTTGCAACCTCCTCTTTGGACTGAGCTCTCTGCGGGCTCAGGCATAACAGGGCCAGTGAGAGGGGAAAGTCATGTTGCTGGTTAAATCTCCTAAGCAAAAATAATCCATTTTAATGAAGGTTCACAATCTGCAATGAATGTGAAACAATGTTGTCAGCTAAGCTGTTGCATTATTCACTTTTATTTGTACAAGGTCCTTCCATTAATATTTGACTACAAGAGAATGCAATTAAAAATTTTCTACTTGAATAAACCTCTCACCACTGTGTTAGTTAAAGGATAAAAACCTTTTACGTTGCTGTAGAAGAGAATTTAGCACACTGGCTTTGTGCACGTGGGTCACGGCAACTCTTTTATCTTCCCGCGCCCCATTTTTTGTTCTCTACTCCCATTTCTTCACGGCGTCTTCCCTTCAGCCCTCACTCCATAATCGGCTCCTCTGTGCTTCCCTTCTCTGTCATTTTGAGTATCCCAAACCAATCATTTGCTTCTGAGCAGAGCCACAAGCAGGGATGTGGGAGGGTTTGTGCAGGTAGGTGGGAAGAACCCACAGCCTTGCAATTTCCAGTAATTTCATAAAAATTACGGTAAGGCTGCCTCAGACTGAGACAGAGCCCCACTTTGCCAGAAAGAAATGGGGCTTTTCATTTGTGTGCATGGGTGGTTGCTGGCAGGAAAAGGTGATTTATTATTTAAATTTTAGCACGCATGGATGGGCAATGAATTAGTTGTAATGTCCCAGGGAGGGAGGAAAAAATCTTTGTAGGATCCTAGAAGACCAGAAAAAATAAAGAAACAGGGTTTAGGTGGGCACAGAAGCGAACGCAGTTGGTTTGTAGAGCATGATGTGACACGGCACTGATGAAGAATATGTCCATGTGTGTACAGACTGGTTGCAGAGAAGAGGGCGACCCATGTGTTTTGAGAAGAGCTGAAGCAGGAGGACTGAAGTGTTGGCTCTGTTGAAAATACTTCCCTGCCTCCCAGGCTAATCTGGGGAGCTGTGATGTACAATGAGAGATGAACATTTTACCCTATTCTGTCTCCTGGAGTCTCTGACACTACTTGCCTGTGACTGCAGCTGTGGGGAGAAGCAGCTGATGGCAAAAGGAAAGTCCACTCCTGGTTTAGGAGATTGTAAGCCAGAACTGCATGGGATAGAGAAATAAAGCATGTGTTTGTATGTAGAAAACCAACGCCAATAGTTTTTGGAGTAGAAATACAGGGGTAAAAAGGGCCAATCTTGGGGGCAAGCAGGTGGCAAGGTGCAGGTGACCACTGCCTTGGGTCAAATCTAGAAGAGGCACTAGGACCAGGTGAATAACAGTACCTTGGTAAGTGACTTTTAGGGGAGAAGGACCCCCAGGAGAGTCTTCATTGTCCCAGGGATCTCCAGATAAGCAGAGGAGCAGAGATGACTGTGGGGGACAGATGCTCTGGTTCAGCAGGCCCAGCATCCTGTAGATCACTGTTGGTTTTTTGGAAGAAGATCTGCCGGGGCACACAGCAGAGATCCCCCTCTTCTCAGAGGTGGTGTATAACTCCATCACACACCAAAACCTTATTGGTTCCTGTGGGAAATGCGTGCACTGACCATTAAACACCACCCAGGAACATGGTAATATTTGTAGATCTACATCTGTCTCCAAGCAGGCACCTTACTGCTGTGCAACAAAATCTATGCCATAGTGTAAGAAGCCACCAGCACTGTCCTCCTCCTGCTATGATGAACATTTTCCCATTTCTGTGACAAACAGCCCCACAGCAAGATCTTCTTCACTGAGCAACTGAGATCCATTGCTGAGGTTGGAGCAGCCCACGTACATGGATTCTGAGGCAGAGGGACACAACAATCAACCAGTAGCAATTGCAATTGATAATCAGAGAGTATTCTGCTCTTCCATCCTCTCCTGATCAGAGGTGGGTTCTTTCCTGGCCATTGGTGGGGAAGGTGGCCGTGATGTCCAGAACTCACAGAGAAGCCGCTGGCACCATCTGTGGGTTCTTCTGAGATGCTCCTGTTGCATGCCTGGAGATCTCCCATCCCACAGCTGCTGATCTGAGAGGGGGTTAGCCCATCTAATGCTAAGTAATCTGTCCATTGAATACTAAGTACCACCTAAAGCAGGGCCTCCAAGTCTCGGATTCCACAACCCTATGCAGAGGAATCTTTGGACCTTAAATACACTATGCTTCAACTCTTGACTGATAAAATGAGGATTAAGAAGCCCATTCATCTCAGAGAGTGTTGTGAAAAATCAGTCCATTATTTTGCGTCCCATTAATGTTATCTAGGCCAAGGAGATGAATAATTCTGTCCCCAGAAGAAGATTTGTACAGCAAGCAGCATATAAGACAAGGGACCATACCAAACAATAAAGCTAGAGCAAGATATTGAGAAATGGTTCGTTAAGTGTATGCCATTCATCCCAGCACAGGGCCAGGCTGTGTCTTACTGAAGCAGTGCATGTTTATAAGCAGAGGCTGCGGTGTGGCGCATGCAGAGAGGGGATGCCTCAAAGCTTTGCAAAGCACCCTGACAGGGATGTGTCCTGCCTTGCTGGTGATCAGTTTGCAACCTACATATTGTTGTGGGTTTTTAAATGTTGTATTTTTCTGTGTAATAACTTCAGGATCTTGAATCCTCATTAAGTGACAGCCACTCAAGAAGGAGCACAGGAACAAGCTCACAGGGACCAGCCATCCTCAACAGAGATCAGCTGTTACTAGGATAGCCAAGGCATCATGGAGCCTCACTGGGGGCAAGCACAGCTGCACACCAACCCCACCAAAGCAATTTGCTCAGAGGTGTCACCATTACGACCCACCTTTGTCCTCTGAAGTGGGGTTAGTGTAACTCCTTCTCACCAAGGCAGCATCTGGAGGCCACTTCAGTATTGGAGCTCATGAAGAATGCATGAGCCTGGAGCTGCGTTCCTCCTCAAACACACAAATCTCTGATTGCGTAAGGGTGGATGCTACTGGCTGACTGCAAGGGGTTCTGCCTGTGACACCCGTGGACCCAAACATGCCCATCTCAGGCAGCCAGGCAGTTCATGACTGTAATAGTCCTCTAGCCATTGTGAGCTGCTGAGCTCAGAGCCCTCTGCTCCTAACAAGGCATTGAGGACCTCGAGAAGGGGACTCTTTGTGCATCCAGGCAGGTGACAGGAGCATCTGCTGCATGGCCGGTGCTTGCTTTCTAACACAGATGCAGAGAAGGCGGGGGATTTGAAAGAGGACTAGTTCATTCAGTGAAGGGGACAGGTTTTCTGATGCTTCTCCTTGCTCCTAAGGGAGTTTGGTTGCTTTGCATGGCTTCTCATAGGCTCCCATAAGTAAAATCAGATGCCAACAAAATCCATGCCATTGAGTCTTGTTTTTAGAGATGAAATGCTTAGATTTCTTCTTCTCTGTCCTGCATTAGTCTGTAGTCAGGCAGGATTTTGGTTAAACTGTCCCATTTTTCTACCTCTCCCCATCAGCTCTGGAAAGAGCTGGGGTAAACATAGGCTTCAGCAGCTAGGCTTATATACTGAGCCACAGCCAGATTTCAAATTCTATGAGGAGTGATAAATTATTTGGGCTTCCAGACGTAGTGACCAGAGCTTTTCTTCAAACAGATTTAGTCGAAGTTCAGTCTCTGTATGACCAGGACGTACAAGGCAATGTGGAAAGATATCACCACCAAAGCTCTTCAAGTGGTGTGGCCAGATATGTTCAGGGCTCCATAAATGAGCAACCAATGTACGTCCCATACTGGAATCTATGAGTCTTAAACATGCACCCATTGCTGCACCAATCAGCTTTTGCATTTGACCTGTTGCATACGATAAATGTAACCTGAAAAATCTATTATTTCTGACAGTCTCCAAGGTAGTCAGGGACAAGACTTCTGATTATCTAAAGAAATATTTTCATTTCATTCAAAACACCTCTACTAGTTACAAGCTTGTCCTTTTAGCAGAGACTGATGTGGAAAATTCTCAGTGTCAGAGAGGCAACATGAAAAAATTAAAAGCAAAGAGGGAAGGCAATGGCTGAACAGGAGCTGGCAACTAATCTTACCTTCAGTTTGTCCCTCTTGTAACAGGTACAGAGCTGCCTGGGAAGGACTAAAGGTGCTAAAATATGGTGTTTATTGAATGATCAAGGAGTACGGCACTGGCTGTTCAGGAAGATTTATTCTCCATCTGTGCTTGTTTTTATTCTACTGGCATGCCTAATAAATATCAACCCTTTTAAACAAAAGCATCTCCATTTGCAAACGTGTTAGCAAAACTTTGGCATTTCCCAATGATTTTGCCTCAAACCTCCCTGCCTGGAGGCCCATGCATTTGTCCCCAGGACTTGCCAGGATTTCTCAGACTTGGGGAGGAGCTGGAGGTCCCTCAGGTTCACTCCTCCACTTGTTGCCTGAAACAAAAATTAAAGGTCTCTGTTTTTTTCAGCACACGCACTTCCAGATGCACATACAGGGGATTACCAACAATCCAGGGAATTTTAGAAAGCAATTAATAAGTGAAAGGTCCATACTACACAAGCACACCAAGGCTCACAAACCTTTGTTTTGCAACTAGACAAGAAAAAGAAGTTAAAAAGAAAAAAAAAAAAATCACCCAATCCCAGGGCCCTGTGAGGCAGTAAGTAAAGTTTGGCAACTTCCAAATGCATAACCCGTTGTTACAAGCTGTTCCATGAAGCTCCCCAGAGGGCTGGTCCATAAAGGATAACAACCTTTGCCTGCTGGGAGCTATTAGCTTAAATGGTAGCGGGCTGGTGCAGCATTTAAGCCTGATTATAATAGTGTCATTGGATTTGTATGCGCTGGGATCCATGCAGATGGATTTCACAAAAATTCTAAGAAATTACATCCAGGAAAGGGAGTTAAAGGGATGTCTCTATGCGTGGCAAGTGCTGGCTGACTAAAATTACAAATAGAGGATCGCCAGGAAAAAAAAAAAAGAAAACTCTGAGTAAGTTAAATGAGGTTCAACATTGCGATGGAGAAGTTAGCAGCAGAAACATTTTCCGGGCTCTGGAATCTGCTGGAACAGGCAGATATATTAATGATCAAAATGGCTGGGTCTCTCTTCTTCATTTTTGCATTAAATTCGTATTATTTTATTAAGACAGCCTATGGGTACCTGCATGTTCATTAGGTATGTGAGCACATTAAATCATTTGCTGTGTTACATATGGCATTGCAGGAAATTTGGCTGGTATCGTAACCCTCCATGCAGGTGTTATCTGTAGATTAGCATTTCTCCCTTCCCATAATTTCTAGGGTTTCAAAGGACAGACTTCAAGCCAGGAAATCTCATCAGATCAGATAGCAAAACCTGAATTTCCACATCCTGGAACAAAACTGGTAATTTATACCTGGCTGAAGCACGTCACCTCGAAAAGCATCGATCTCGTACAATTCACTTGCGTGTCTGTGACTTGCAGACATCAGGGCATTTACACCTTGCAATCAACTCACCTCTCAATCTCCTCCTTGAGAAGGAAAAGGACTACGCTCTCACAGCATCTTCTGCTCAGGGATTTTTGTTTGTTTTATTTTTGGGTTGCACACTGAACTATTTAGTGGAGCTTTTGGGCAGTTTTCTCACCCGCAGAGCTGCTGCAGCATCCACCCTGCTCCCCAGCTTGCCAGCAGGCCATCCTAGAGCCGCTGAGATGTGGACGATGAAGCTGGGCTTCCCCCAGCCATCATGGATGTGGCAGGTGAAGCCACAGATGGTCACCCCACCAAACCCAAAAGTGCCCGGCACAGTGCAGCTGGGAGGCAGTGGTTTTCCAGCAGCTTCTTTGTTCGCAGAGGCATTTATAAGCTTCCACTTAACGTAATCACTAATAAGCCTGGCAGCTTAGCAGGAGCAGCCTGTATCCTTCCTGCAGTTGCTGAGGGTAGCCTGCTCACAGTGCCTAAAGTCACTAGCTCACTCGTGGTTTACCAGGGAAGTTGGAATGAAGGACAGGAGGAGCAAGCGACCTGGCTTCAGGCTGCCTGATACCAGCCTGAAACCTGACGACAACGTTTGTTCTCAGGGCCAAGCTTCACCATCCCATCACGTGTCCATCCTTGCAAAGAGCTGTCCGAAGCAGGTACAGAGGGGCACAGTACCCACCACCCGTGCGCACACACAAGCAGGCAGCCCTCCAATTTCATCCCCACTACCAGGGTAGCAATCTTAGACTTTACAACCTCAGCCAGGGTCACCTACCCAACCTCGATAGGTTTAGCCCTCCATTGCCTCTCCAAACCGCCACTGCTTGGACAAACGGTGTCTTATTGCCAAATAATCCTTTTTTAACATTTTGCAAAATCTTTCCCTCCTACTTAAGGCTTAAGGAGAACAAAAAAAAAAAAAAAAAATCATATTCCCTATTTAGAAACATTCTTGTGATGTTTATTGGAACGAGCTGAAAGAGCTGAGGTTTGAAAATTAGTATCTGGCAAGGAAACAGTGTCCTCAGGGGCCAGAGAACAAGCCGCGCTGGGAGGAAAGTGATGGGACCAGCCTTTAAAGGCTAGAAAATTGCAAACCAAGTGTGCTCAGCAGTATTTTCCTTTATGCAGTTCTTTTATTCTTAAGATGAAAATTGCTCAGGACAAAAGCATCGGCCTGATACCTGGGACAGTCTGCTCCTTACTCTCCTTTTTCCTGAAAAAATATGTGGTTCTTTGAAGAGAAGAAATGTTCAGCAAGAAGCAAATGCCAACGTGACCATTTTTAATGCAAATTCTCCGAGATCTCTCCCCGCTCCTCTAATACTGCACAGGAAATCTGTGACAGTACCTTGGCAGGGCTGTCAGTCTGTGCCGCCTCTGCACCGTCAGGAGAGGAACAGGGGCCTGTGGTGGTTTTACATGATGAGAAACTGCCTTGTTCATTTTCCAGCCTCTGATCCCACCGTGACGTGATAGCTAGGGCCTCTTCCACCCCTCTTTGGGACTTGCTCAGAGGGTTTAATGAGTGGACAAAGATATTGCTGCTGGGAGGATGTTCCTGTGGGCACGGGTGTCCCTCGCAGGGGCAGGGACGGGCATGTCCCACACCACCAGTCCCAGCCCCATGCAGCATGCACAGAGTTAAATCCTGTGCTGGTATTCCCAAGGGGCTTGTGCTTTAGCTGCCTCTCTGCTCCTGGCTGCTCCAAGGGAACGCAGCTGTGACTTTCCCAGCAGTTCTTCCCACACTCACCCTCCGCCGGGATTCGGCAGAGCATCACGCCGACCTGCAACCCCACATGCAGGGCCCAGGCTGCTGCCACTCACCGCCCCCGCGGATGAACTGGGAGGCCAGTGGTTCCCACAGCTGTGCTGGGGAGGAGGAGCCGCAGCCCACCAGACGTGGCCTCTTGGAGCCACAAACAACGACAGCCCCCTGCCACCTCTCTCCGCTGGCCCCAGCATAGGCACACACCCCAGTTGTGGATGCTGAGCTAGCAGCTGTACCCCCGAGCCAACCCCCTCGGGATGTCTGTGGGATCCAATGCATGCAGACCATATGTGCTTTCCAGCAAGTGTCCACATTCCTATTGAATATACCCTCTAGCACCTACCCTCCCCGAAAGAATCCCAGGCTGATGGAACTCTGTCCACCCCCTTTATTATCACCTTGACTCCAGCATGCTCCAGTACTCAGCATTCACAGCACTGCATGCTGATGAACACAAGAGCACACATCTATAGGGTGATCAGTGCCTCTGGCTGAGTGCTCCTCTGACAAACAACTCACACCCTGATTAACATCCTTCTGTCCACACACACACCACCTCAGTCGCAGTCCTGGCCTGCACATCACCACCACACACACCACAGGATAGCCCATCCATACAGATGCTGGAGGAGCACAGAAGCTCATGCACTGACATTTGGGGGTCCACACAAGTTTCTGCAACCTCTTCTTCAGACTTGCACCCTCATGCTAACTGGGGGTGACTTCTCTGTCTCTGAAATGTCGGTCTCAAGTACAGCTGCAGGGGGAATACTGGGTGTAATGGTTCAGCAAGTGATGATTCATGGTTTCCAAGTGCTTTAGTAGTATTAACTAATTCACACTCATTAATTAGCCCCATCTGGTCATTATGTGGCTGAATGCTGCAGTATGCATGCAGGAAAGGTCATTTCCACCAGGTGCCCATACACCTCATCTCTGCTGTGGAGACAACACTCCCAAATCAGAGAAGTGCTGGGGTGAAGAGAAAAGAGCCTGGGTTCACTGGTCAACCCAACCAGGAGAGCGTCCTTCCTGCTAGACAAGGTGATTCCACTGCCAACCAGGAACACCCAAGCTGATTTTCCCATCTGAGATGCACAAGAGTTGTAAGGGAAGATAGGAGGAGAGCCCCAGCGACCGCTCCCACTCACCGAGTTGCCCAAGATGATGGGAAGGTGATGGAAACCCACTAGAAGACAGCAGCAGGCAGGGAGCTGCAGAGCTGTAATCCAGCACGCTTGGCTATTTAATGCTGCTTATTGCAGCCCTCAATTCTTCCTCTCCCTGCAAGACAAATGTGATCACTGCTCCGTATGCTTCACTAGCCTTCCCCAGCAACATTCAATTCACCACTGAGTTTTGCTGGGGGGCAGGATAAGATTGTGCAGATATAATAACTCCATTCATCACTGCCGAGCAGGGGTGGGCAAACAGCGCTTTGTAAATGACTCGGGAAGTTTGGCAGCTCAGATCCCACCAATCTCCCTGACAGGCAATACCAGCATGCCCTCGAGCCCTGGCACAGCACAGCCGGAGGAACCAGAGCCACTGCCACCATGCCAGCATGGATCCTGCCACCCTGAGGTGCACCAACGTGGATGTGCATGGGAGCTGATTGGGGTGAAGGCTCTCACCGCCTGGCCTCTCCCTGTGAAAACACTCAGAGCAGCAGGAGCACTGGGGGTGCTGGTACCCCAGCTGTGAGTGATGGTCTGAGACTGGCTGCTGTGGACACTGCACCCACAGCTCATGGGGGGGCCCATCTGCAACCTCCCATGGACTTTGGCAGCTTTGCGCTTTGTCCCCCCTGGGTTCTTGTGTCCTGCTGTGGATGTTACACCCATGACGGGCCTGAGCGTTGAAGGCTTTTGGTGCTTCCCCATCACACACATGCCTGCACAAACACACACACAGCCTGGCGCTGCTGCCCGATGCATCCCCTCCTGCTCTATCCTGCCTTAAAGAAATGGCTTCCACTAGACAAAATATGAAAGAAAACTGCAGGGATTTTTAAAATAACAGGCACAGACACATGTGGCAGCTCCAGCTGCATCCCACACTGCCTCCTCGCTGCTCTCAACACCTAGGAAACGCAATCCTGCTGCTGACATGTGGCTTTGATTCAGAAACTGTATTAGCCCTAATTCCCTGTGCAGATATCCTCTGCTGATCCAGGCTCTGTGGGCATGGAAGCCTGAGCCAATACTGCTAATTTCCATAACCCTCCCACAACCCCCGTCGCACCCCACACGGGAAATTGCTTTGCATGCTGGAGCCGTGGAGAAGGGTTCCCTGTGTGCTGGGCTCACATGGTCTACAGAGGAGGGGACAATGTCCATTTTCAACAAAATTTTTGGCCTACAGCGGTTTGTAAGGTTTTGTCTGGGTTTTTTTTTTCCAAATTTATAATTACTGAGAATGTACAGCAGGACCCATTTGAAAAAAACTAATTTAGTTCAGGCATGCTACTATATAGGCTTTTCATTAGAAGGTTAGCATCTGTTAAAGAAAATCCAAGGGGTTGACTTTTTCTTTCTTAACACAAAACAGCCTTTCCAGAGCTTAACAGAAATTTGAGTAAGGTGCTTGCTTCCAAGGATGCAAAAAAATTGATTTAGTGTGTTCAAGTTCACTCGTTATTTTTTGCAAAATATTTTCAAGGGTGAAATTTCCTGTGTTTGTTTTCAGCAGAGTTTACAGGAATGTGTTAAGATGCTTCTCAGCAGAACAGTGATTACCAATGTTCATTTTCAGGATTTAAAAAAAAACCAGGTTCTTATGACTATTTTAATTTCACAAACAATTAGAAAACGGTTGCAGCTTCCTACACAAATTCCGTATTGTGAGTATCTCTCTACAAAATATGTAGCACATCTCATCTTGTTTAAAGAGAGAACAAACAAATAAATAAATAAATGACACTAAAAATTATCAGAATGCCTTTGAGCAGTATATATTCCAACAGAGTAATGAAGTCAGGTACACATTGTACTCTGTCAAACCAAACAACTCACTTTTAGTATTCCTCCAGTGCTTTCTTGCAAGTAAGCACTATATTTACTTCCTCCGCTTTTCGTATTTCAAGGAAGTGGAGTTATGAGTACATTACAACAGGGGATAGAGAAACCTTATCCAGAACGTGCAAGTCAATTTGTGATTGGATCTGCTCTGCAATGCCCGTTCCCATCATCCTGGGAGCACATGGTGAGGCTCTCCTGCTCACGCATGGTCCTTTGGTCTGAGCAACTCAGACATACAGGACACAGCCATGCTAGGGACAGTCTAGGTGTTTGTGTCACCTTTCCTCTCTTAACATATTAGAAGAGTTGCAAAGTAGTGAGTAGGGAGGATTGGTTTTCAGGCACAGGAAGGGGAACTGGCAAGTTCTTCTTACAAATCACTGAAAAATCAACTTGCTATTGTTGCTATTCTTCTTCCCTGTACCGGAATGGGAGGGATTTAGTCACAAAGAGAGTAAAATGAGAGGTGCCATCTCCTTCCACATTAGACCTTCCATGCCAGAAAGTGATGGGAGTCCTCACCCTTATGCTTGGTGTTGGTTGGGGGTGCAAATGTCTTGGACAAAGGTTCAGGGAAGAGATCTTATGAGCTGGAGGTAGAGGGTGACCAGCATGATAAAGAGTGGAGCAGTATGGGGACACAGCACACACAGCCATGGCAGGTCTGGACTGGGCAGACTGGGAGGAATAGTTCAACAGCAGGCAGGGCTGGAGCAGAGCCCTAGGAAATCCCCACAGAAAATGGCAGTGGCCACAGGACGTGCAGAAACATCACATAACAGCAAGTCCATGAACAATGAACAACTGGGAAAGCCACATAAAAATCCACATCCCGTGAGCAATAATGGAAAATGCAATACACAGCAGGATACAAGATTCAGGATATCAAAATTCAAGAATGTTTGGTGGGGAAGCTTCATTTTTAAAGAAAACTTTAACTTTGGATTGCAGGATGGAGTGTACTATGTGCATTTATTGTTTGAAATAGGTGAACACTTCCCCAGGGGCTGTGGTCTTTCCTGACCAGACCAACAGATGCTGGGAATGTCATTCTCATCCCTGCACCTCTGAGTTCTGGAGCAACCTGCAAGCAGAGCCCAGCTAAGGAGAAGTAAGCTGGGATCACAAAGGGGACAAAAGTAAGGGCCCAAAGGTGGTGTGATATCCAGGACCAACCTGGGGTTGACTCCATCCAGTTTTTTCAATTACTTTTCCTCTCTTCTCTTCCAGATGCGGCTTCACTGCAGGTGTGGGTGGCTCATGGACTACTGTGAAGGAGACAGAGCAGCCTGGAAAACCCTTGGATGTAGAGATCTGGTCTTCTGAGCAGCAAGGAACAAGAACAGGCTTCTAAAAACTACCAAAATGAAAACAACCATAAAATGGAAAACAATCTTGTCTCTCTGATGGAAAAGACGTGAATCTCAGAGGCAGCAATGACGTTTTATGCCAATGTCCTAATGTAGTACAAGAAAGACACATTTCTGACTAAGGTTGTAAAAGAGACATTTGCATAATGTTTGCCTGCAGATTGGGGTGTTACGCTATGATAGCTTTAGAGGAAGGACAGGCTGTCCTCTTGAAAGTGTCACTGAAAAATACGCTTCCCTCGGAGACTAAGGGACAGCATTTGTATTCTTCATTCAGTGGGAAATAAACAGCCCAGAGGCTGCTTGGTGAGACATTCCCCAGGTCACTGTGTGCCTTGGGACAGCAGCGAGGGTGCAGAAGGGTGCCCACCCCCTTCCCAAGCACATTCCAGTCTGGAAGGAGCTGGGACCAATGTGCCAGTCAGGTCCCAGGTGAAGTGGGAGCAGTCAGGGCACACGGCTGAAAACGGGACCCATCAGCTCGAGAAAAATAATGCTGGGGACAAGTAGCCCTGATGCCTTGCATAATGAAACATGTATTTCTGCACGAGTGTGGGTTTTGGGCAGGAAACGTATTTGTCAGCCAGATTTGGTAGGCAGGGAGGCAGGCATACTATGTCAGGAAAAGACCAGGGCAGCTGGAAACATTGCACAGGTCACCAAGGTGGGTGACATCCATATGATGTTAGTTTTGTGGGAAATTATCTTCTGATCAAAATTTACTTTTTAAAACTGGATAGAAGCGGCTGGCATTTATGTGCTTGATTGAAGACTTTAACAGAAAGAGAGCTAATTACTTATTGCAACCTGAGGCTTAAAAAACAGACAGAAAGTAAGTGTTTGGAATGCTGCTTTCACTGACCTGGCTGCTCCGACAGAGCATAGAATCATAGAATCACAGAATGGTTTGGGTTGGAAGGGACTGTAAAGATCATCTAGTTCCAACTCCCCTGCCATGGGTAGGGAAACCCTCCACTAGACTAGGTTGCTGAAAGCCTCATCCAGCCTGGAGAAATCTGTGGTGATACCACCAAATCCATCCTTCCCTGTGCTTGGGAAAGGGGATGTGTCCTTCACTGAGCTCAGTGAAACTGGAGCCATACCCAGCTCCCACTCCTACCTGCTAAACCTGCAGGAGGGCTCAAATGCACAAAACTTGAGCTCCCTCACAGATTCTAGCCACAGAAATACAGAAGCTGATAGCGAACACCAAAATGGACTCTTTTTTTACATTTTTTAAAGACTTCTATTCTTGGAAGTCTCCTGTTGGACCTCAAAGCGGACCTCTTACTCTCTGCTTTTTAGATGATTTATTAATTACAGACAGAGTTATGGCAGAACTGCAGTGCCTTCAGTCTTGGTGATTTGTGTGAGACTGGAAAAAAGCTTTGCCCTTTGCAGGATTAAACCCCGTGTGCATAGCCAAGAAAGGGAATGTAGTCCTTAAAAGACTACACACGCAGACACACACACAAACACGCACAAATATCTATTCATATATATTTTTTATATATTGGTGATGTGTCTTATGCTTCAGGACTGAATCTATTTTTATGCTTTCATAAATGACCATGGAAGAGCATTTCAAACGAATCTTGAAGAATAACATCCTTTTGTTCACAGACACAGATACACACAGAATGGACTTGGCTGAAAATTAAAACGAGACTTTGAAAGAAGGAGAAAGGAGAAAGTTACCTGAATAACTACAGACTTAGAGCTTCTCATCTTGTTGTCACAGCTTTAGATATTTCTCTAGTTTGGAAAAAGAGTTCTGGATTCCCATCTTATGAAGGATGAAAAGAACAATATAAGATCTCCTTCAAACTGTGAATGAAAAGAGGCATTTGGTACTGTTTTGGAAGTAGTTAAATGCTGTGAACCTTTATGGAGATGTGTTAATTACAAAGTACCTGCTTCTGGCTGCATGGATGCTCAGCCATGGAAGATATTTTAGTGCATCCAGGGAGACAGCGAGAGCAGACACATCAAAAACTGAATCAATCTTATGCTCTTCATTAAACTCAAAGAGAATACCAGACTTGGAGAAAAAAAAATGACATTGCTTCTTACTGACCAAATCAGACAGTAGATCTCAGCCTTTTTTTCTCCAGGAGGAGAGCAGGTACACAGTAGTATGAGCAGTGGCAGGCATGGTGTTTAGGACAAATATTTAGGATGCTCATGGTGTGACAGCAAACAGGCTTATAGAAGCAAAAGGTCAGGTTAGAGAACTTTTTTGGTGGTTGCCTTGAATAATTAATCACCAGTGTGTCCTGTACCCCATGGCATGCATTGACTGCTGCGTGCTGGGTGCAGGCTGGGTACTGAGCTGCAGGTTGGGAAATGCCGGAGCTGACACGGCCTCAGGGTGCCCCGCACATCACTGTGCTTTGTACCTGCTGCTGTGGCTTCCTCTGAAAACATCACTCCAGATAATGCATCTTTATTTGTTTTGGAGGAATTAAATTTAAACTCCCAAAGAAATGTAATGAAACTACATAACAGAGAGCACAAAGCTCATGAGCCCAAGCTCCTCGTGCCTTCAGATCAGAAGAAAATCCATCTTTTCCAAACTCAGGTACTACAAACTAGGAGAAAGTTTTTTTGAGAAAGACGCCTGGACTCGAGCCAGGTCTTGGAACAACCAGGAGGCAGCCCGACCTGTTACTCCTAAATAAGGCTTTAGAAAATACAGTTTCTAACTGAGAAAGCTGCAAGACCCAGAACATTTGTATGTGAGATCCAGAGTTAGGATCTTAAATTCCTTTCCAAGAACATCAGCAGGAGGAGGACCAAATGAAGACTGTCACTGTTATTTTTCTTGTTGTCATTATATGGTTGCAAGTGAAAGCAGAGCGGGCCTTTTTGCATCAGAGGATATAATACAATCTGTAGGTGTTGTAGGAAGAAAGAGAAAAGAATAAGCAGAAGGGGAGGAGGGGAAGACAAGTGGAAAGTTACATAAAACTGCAAAGTCTAAGCCACTTTGGGCAATAGGGTTATAAAGAAGCAGAACACCCATGAAGGCTGGGTTTGAATTGCTGTGCTTGGTGGCATGCATGTGGTCCATGGTAGCATGAGAGAGCCTGCCCGTGGGGCTGTCCTGGAGCAGGCATCCTCACCAAGCCTGGACAGGCACCGTGAGCCAGTTGGGTTGAATCCTGACTTCCAACAGGGGATGACACCGAGGATGTGAGCCCCTGTCAGGTACCTTCAGCCTGTCCAAGTTCCATGAGCTTTGGAGCAACTGGATCTAGCATAGCGACCCCCATACAGCAACAAAGCCAAGGGGAAAGGTGAGGACTCCCTTCCGTCCAGGGGAAGATTTCTTGAACCCAAAGGTGCTGACGCCACCCATGCTGCTTTCTGCAAGGTGGGACAAATACTGTTGCCCCTCTGGTGCACTGCAGCAGGGATGTCTGCTCCAGTGACATGGGGCAAAGGGATGAGCATCATCAGAGCTCACACAGCGAATACTGCATCCTGTCCGTCAGGCAGAACAGGACTGTGGATGCTCACCTACACAGCCGGCGTTCGTCATTAGGGCAGCAGCAGAGATAAAAGCCAGAGCAAAACCACAAAAGTGCAGAGCGTGGCTGAGCCGCGGGGCAGAAAGGAAAAGCACCGCACAAGAAATTGATTCCATTAAAAAGTAATCTCAAATTTAATAAAAGTTATGATTTGATTATAGCCATAGAACCGGAGGGCAGGGAAGGGAGTGCACAGGGAGGTGGGGGGAGGCACTGGGGAGAGGAGAGCAGCTCTCCAGTCAGGCCAAGCCGCTAGCACAGTTCTCGCAACCCACCTGGGTGCACAGCTTACCTGGCTGCTGCCAGGCCTGTCTCCAAGCATCTCTGATCCTGCCTTCATCGCCCCTCTGACCAGCAGCACAGCTCCCTGAGCTGAGCTCCTCTGTCCTCACTGTGGGACTCAGGCACAGGAGAGTGAGGCAGCTGGGCAGGACAGCAAGTGTCATGGGGGAACTGATCCCAGTAAAGTCATCATTTATTAAATCAGTGCCTCAATGTGCTTGGATGAATCCAGAGAATTCCTTAGCATCCCAGAAGATACTCTTGCTTTTCTGAAGCCTGCTGGCACAGCTTCTCTGTGCAAACCCACCTGCTCCATTCTGACCTGGCTTCTCCAGTGAGGTGGCCAGCCCCTGCCTTCCCCTGTGGATGAATCTTACCTTCCCTTTGTGTGTTGGGACTGCCATAGGGGCAGCCAGACTCAGTGGTTTGGAGCAGGATTGGTACCACAGGGACCAGGCCAGGATCAGCAGATGCTGAGCCAAACTAGGTGGCTGGTGGTAGACCCCGAATGCCAGGAAGGAGCTGATGAGGCTGATACCTTGAGGTCCCTCAGCTGTGACATATCTGCAGCCTCCCTAAAGCTGTCGTTGCTCCTGAGTCTTCCTTTGGGTCCAGTGAAGAGACATCCCCTGGGAACAGAGTGCCTTGGTAAGCCGAACCTACCCTGGGGGCATGGTTGGGAGGATGTGTCAGGGTAACACCAGCAAAAGGGTGAGGTGGGTACCACCCTGATGTTGATCCAAACCCCACAGGGCAATGCATTTTCTCCCACTTTTGCTGGGGGAGGAATGGGCATAGCCCTGGGTGAGGGAGGGACCAGGGTGAGGGAGGGACAAGGGTGAGGAGAGGTTCCATTGCTTTCCCATGACAACACTAGTGGTGGGAAAACCAGTGGTGAAGGAAAACACAGAGGAACTTGCTTGTTCCCAGAGAGGTTTTTCTTGCATGTTCAATTAAATACCAAAGACACATAACTCTGCTCTGCAAAATAAATAAATACAAATTGGTTTGGGTGTTAGAGTAACACAAAAGCCCAACTCCTATCCTGTCAAAAAGGAATAATGACTTGGTCTGTGAGTCAATACCTACACTGAAGTCACTAGCTGCCCCCTCTCCAATTTCCCTGTTTATACTGATAAGGTTGGCAGCTGGACAGCTGCCAGCGTCTTGACAGTAAATGTATATGAATGATTTATGAACATACATAATATTGTTACGTGTTATAGGTAAAGATGTTCCTTTAAGTGTAGGTGACAGGCAGTGGCTGTTGATGCAGACATATATGCGTGCACATATACAAAGAAGGGAAGAGAGAATAATTAATGTAACACCAATTATCTGGGTTTTACCTTTTTAAGATGAGCTATTATATTATTTGAAAGTGTGTGGTTAGGGAAGTGAAGAACAAAAAAAAATATGTTGGACTAAAAATAATCAGATATTAGGAATTTAAAGGAATCTAATGCTGGTATAAGGCCCACTATGAGTGGGCATGATAAAATTGATGATAGTGTTACTGAAAAGCCAAATATGTTGCAAAAATATTTCTGCTTGGTAATTAAAAAGAAAAAAAAAAAAACAAAACACGACAGTATATTGGAAGTTTAGAGCTAATGAGATTTTTCATTCTAAACTGTAACTATGGTGGTTATTAAATTGTATTATTGAGGCAAATGCATTTAAATTAGAGATGCTGTGCAATGGGCTTCCAAGCGTTTTGGAGAAACTCCTGGGAAACTTGTGGCTTAATAATATGTACTGTGATGATGTGAAATACTGAGAAAGCTTCACAGGATGGGGAGAAGGGAACACTGGGCCAAAACAAAGAACAGAATAAAATTGCTGAAGTTATTTTGCCAAACACTGATCCTACATAAAATAGCAGGATAGCTTTTAAAAGATATAGCTAATAGTTAATTGAGAATATAGCATTATTATAATAGTGTATTATGGCCACTCAACAGGCTTTTCTGACTGTCTCTGGTAAACTATTGTAAATCAGTAAGGACAACTGTCAGAGTGATTTTTCTTGGGTACCTCTATCAGTCATGTGTAGTGTTGCGCAGCTGGTGCAACCAGAGGACGGCATGGAGCCACTGTGAGCTCAAGCAACTCTGAAATAGAAATTAAATCCAAGGGTTCAGAGGAACATCCTGGTGCTTCAAAAGCCACAGATAATCCTCCAACATACTTTAATGTACTTAACTCCAAGTCTAAAATACCAAATACTACAAAAAGCAATGTGTCAGAGGTAAGAAGCAGGAGAGACTGTGGATGTTGTCGGTGTCATGGACTCCTGCAGCAACAGGATATTTGCCTGGTAAAAATGCCCAGGTGCCCTTTAATAGTGTAATGCCATCTTACAGGAAAAATGTGAAAAATGTAAAGGATCTAATGATCCTTTATTTAAAGGAAACCACCTTCTTGGTCCCAAGCCTGCTGATCAGGTTAATCCTGGGCATGGGAGCAAGATGCACCTTCCCATGCCAAATCCACATTTACCTGTGGCTGCTTGCTGATGCTTCAGAACTTAAAAAAAAATAAGAAGTTACACATCAAGTGGCAGAAATAGGACTTATTCCTGATCCTCAAGACCACAGGATTATATATAGCCTAAGGATGGCATACTAAATAAATCTCCTTGCATCCCCTGTTTGGATACACCAAGGCACTGTACACCCAAGCTCTCACGTCACAAGTGGCAAATTCTCACTATCTCCCTGCAGCAGGAGGAGGAGAGCTTGTGTGGGATGCAGAGTTGCCTGCAATGAGGTGATGCACGGGTTTGGGTGCTGCCTGTCCTGTGGAAGTGCTGGGCAAATGGGAGCAACCACTGAAGGGGACCGTGGGGCAGGGGGGGCTGATGTCCAACAGCCCCACCCTGCAGTTATGGCATCCTTGGAGGGAGGGAGGATGACTCAGCTGGTGTCATGGTTGGTTTTACCAAGAGACTAGAGAGAGAGGGACTTGAAAAGCTCATTGCTGCGTTTTGGGAGAGGAGCAGCTGGTTGCTGTCTGTTCATCATCCCATTTTCTTTCCCTTCTTGATCTTAGCATGGTGCTGCTCTGCAAAGCTGTCTGACTCACTGCTTTGAGTGGGAAAGTGATGCTCCCTGTGAACTCGGGCAGTTTAATTTTCAGATTTTGATCAGGACTTGGTTTATCAGAAAGACTAGAAGCTGAAGCTGGCCCATGGGTGCAAACTGGGGGGTGATAGCTGATGGGCATATGCCCTTCTCCCAAGTCCTCCGCACACTGAGCCAGCTCTGCTGCGGGCTGCAAGAGGCATCAAGAATGCTGTTAAAGCAGCACAGCTCCTTTTTAAATTGTGGGATTGTGGGGTTTTGACATCGTGTCAATTATTCTTGAGACAGTTCCCAATTATACTCCTTTTCTTTGTGGTTTGGTTGTGGGGGTTTTTTTTAATTTGTTGGTTTTTTCAGATAGCTGATGTGCAAGTGTTCCCAGTTATGTGAATGGGCTCTTACAGGCTTTTAAGTAAATACTTCTCTGAATGGATCTGCACTTTATTCTTCTGCTTGTAGCTGAGGCATTGAAACTGTAAACTGTGGTCACACACAAAAAACCCCATGGTTGCTGCTGTGATTTTATTTTTATCTGTGAAGATGATGTCTGGTCTAGAGTTGGACATGGCACTCTTTACATTCAGTGACAGCCCATAAAGCCCATAATAACTTTATAAATACTGTGGTTACTTGAGCCCTGGCAGCATGAGAATGCTCAAAGATGAGCAGGCCAGCAGGGTCTTGGTTCAAATATGGCTGGTCCAGCAGCTGAGCTCCATGTTCCTACAGCTGAGAAAAGGTTTGGTTATGTCTAAGCAAGATCCAAGATTATCCTCAAAATCAAAGGGCTTTTTCTAGAGAAGCAGGAGTTCATCCCCAGCAGGAAGGCTCTGCCTTCATGCCCCCAGGGAGGCACAGGAATCTCTGGTTTTCCACCCCAAGTGCTGCCCCTGATGATCCCACAATTTGCTAATACTTGGGCCAGCTGAGGCTCCTGCCAGACACGTGATTACAGGGGAGAATTTTCATGAACTTGGCATGAAACTGCATGCCACCCTTATCTCAGCAGCCTTCGTGCAAAGGTGAAGCTACCCTGGTTCTCAGAGCAAGCAGTTTACTCCCCTTACCATTGCACCCGTGTGCTCATGCAATGTTTTCTCTGTGCAGTGTAGCAGCTCTGAGCCCAGGAGATAACTTTTTATTCAAAAACTGATCTCTTTGGGCTGTGCTGCCAGGGCCCTGGTGGGGGTGTTGAGGTTTTTCCTCCCTGTTTTGCAGTACCTTTTGAGTCCTAGGGAAGGAAAATGTAATGTTTTATCAGGCACTGATTTTGCTACTGAAGCAAAATCCTTGCTGTCACTCACTTGCGTGTCACACTGTCACAACACTTCTTTGGACCCAAGTATTTTTATTCATTATTGATCATGGGAAATTGTTTCTAGAAGTGGGATGTAATTTATTTATTACCAAGTCTTCCAGTGGAATGTGATTTGTGCTGAAGTCCTTTTCCCTGAATTGTGCTTTGGCAAATACGATAAGACTCTGGAAGTAGGACAGCTTTGATGCTGAAGAGTCACTCTTAACATCCCAAATACACTGCTGTAAATCTGTCTGTACCCTCCCTTCTGTGCTTCATTTCTGCTGCTGCCAGAGGCTCCCATCTCTTCATTTTAAAATCTAAGCCATCTCTCTCTGCCACTGGTGGCAATAGGTAGGGCCTGGAGTGTATCAGACCCACTCATATCATATCACATCAATATTATTACCCTTGGTAAGCTCATTAAGCAGAATAAACTTTTTTTTATGGAAGAAAGTGAATGAATTAAATTTTATGTATAATATAGGCTATTTGATAGCCATTGAATAGATTTTTTTAAGTACAGTCTAGTATGTTTTCCTGTTTCAGAACTATCCCTTATTTTAGGATCCAAAATACTTTTGTATGTCAGTGTGTTTGTTTTCCCTATGATGTGAGGGACAGTAGGTTGAGGGGGAAAAATAGGATTTGAGTACTCCCAGCTGACTAATAGTCACTGACACCCACTGCCCTGAGAGCACCCCCAAGAGCCTATTCCAGCTGCAGACATATTACGAGCTCCAAAGATAATCTACATAGAAGGGGGGAAGCTCCTGAAACTGGTGTTATCTAACACCAGAGAAGCTTTCTTAGTCTACCCTTGGTCATATATTTTTTACATAGGGGAATGGCATCTCTTTCATTTCCTCTGCTCTCCCTCTCTTATGATTTACTTTTTTTACCCATAAAAGTCTGAAATGTCCTCTTGCACTCCTGCTACTATTGTACCCACGATTTTAGTGGGAACATTTGGAAAATAAATACTAGCCAAGGAGCACATTCATTTTTATTATAGATATTCTCTCTGCATATGCAATGGTGAATTAACTCTATTTCTGCAAGTCTCTTGATTTTTATGTATCAGTGGAGAAAAGCTAAGGCCATAAAGCTTGTTTGGTCCTGTAGACATTTGTGTCTTAAATACATAAAGAGACCCCAGTGGAGCCCATACAGTTCCTCTATTTTTTGTGCAATTCTATTTTAATGCATGTATTGCTAGTGATTTCCATTTTGTTTAATTCTCCTTAAAAGCTGAAAATCTCTCCAAATCTGTTTCTCTTCCTATTTCTGAGACTGCCTGTTATTGTTGCAGAGTTATAGCATGACACTGCCTGAATATAGGCAATTTTCTACTGCAAACATGTTATCATTATTCCGTCAATACATTTATTGCTTCAAAACCTCTGGGGCAGTAGTTGCTTTGCTCTAGCAAGCACTAGAGATAGCAGACACTTGCTAGTCCGAAAGCTTTGAAATAGGTGTCCTGATCCATATTACACTGTCTGGGGCATTTTGGCAAAACCTGTGTCTACTTAAACATTTTCCCTTCCTTGGGCTTTTTGGTCTGATCCGAATGTATCCCTGTATTTATAGCGGTGGGATGCTCGTGGATGTGCGGACTTGAGCTTAGTGCCTTCTTTATTGAGTTACTTTTATGGTAGCTTATATCCTTCTGTCTCAATCTCATTTTTTTCCTCTCCTAGTCTTTATAGTGGTAACTGTCTCTGATATTTAGATGCCCACATACATGATCAGTAGCTCTTAAGAGTAATATTTTTATCTCATCCATTTAGTAAATGCTGGGCATGGCTTGCTTTACAAGTAAATCTGGATGATGTGATGCTCACATTGCATGGCCTTTCCTTCAGTGGTCACAATAGTAATAAATAGGTTTATTGCTATTGTCAGAGACATATGTTTTAAGGCCAGCAGGGCATTTATGATTATTTGGTTGGAGATTATGGATTGCTCGGAGCAAAATTCAAAGCACAGAGTCAAACTTAATAATGTGGAGTGAAGTGTGTGATCTGAATACATCACTTGGGAAGACACAGCCCTTATGGAGGTGTCCCTTGTGTGGTGTGCAAGCACGCGCTTGGCTTTAGTTGTGTGAGCAGTCATCTCCCTTCTCAAAGTCCACAGTGCTTTTCTAATCCAGGTCTCCCAGGCTGGAAGTGATGATATTTCACGTGCTCAGGGTTTTTGTTGCACGTTATTTACAGTCTGTATTCTCACAGCAGCTAGATCTTGGAATGAGTGTGTCTGTCAGCAAGCTGGCTAAAGTCTCTCAAGTATTACATGAATCCCTGCATCCTTCTGATCCTGACGACTTTCTATTTTTCTGAAGGAACTGCTGTTTCTAGAGATGCTATCTCCGAATGACATGTCTCTCCCAGGAAAGCGCATTCCTCAAGGGGTCTTTAGAGCCACTCTGCTGCACTTAGGCCCCGCTGGGTTGTGTGGCCGATTATGATGCTCTGCAAGGAGTTGTTTCACAACTGTGATTTTCCAATTACTTAGATCACCTGGAACCAAGAACTAAACCAAAGTTCCGTGTTATTTCTTTTTTCTATTTGTTTTTAGTGGAGCTTTTGGCTGTTCACCCCAAGATGCCTGGCCGTACACTGATGTGACAGACCCGCAGGTTTCCCAGAGCTTTGAGGCAGATCTGCCCAGATCTCCACCTTATTGCTAGGGCCCAAAGAAGACCCAACCTAAACATTAGACAGAAAACACAAAGTGGTTAAAAGTAAACTGATCAGAACATTTAAAAGGCTTATTGATGGCTCCTCCCTGCTCAGGATATCTTTGCAGGCAGATCTTTGCTTCCAGAATTGGTTTAGGCAAGTGATTCACTGATTTCAGGGTTGCAGCAAACTCCGCATATCCATTTCTCATCCCAAGAGATCTGCCCTTTCCACTTTCTCCTAGGCCTGGCTCTTTGATCCCTGCCCCTCACTGTGGGCTCTCTGACACAGCCTGGGTTGCAGGTTCCCAGCTCCACCAGCCCAACCTTGATACTACCCATCTAGTCCTCTCCAGCACCTTCTGCCTGGAGCAGGCTCAGCAGTAGTGTGCCCTCCTTCCATGGTATCCCACCGATTCCAAACTTCCTTCAGGAAGGGGATACAGCTGTGACTGTGTCTTCCCCACTCAAGATGTTTCATAGAGGCCATGGTGATAACAGGGTAGGTGGGTGTGCAGTTGGGTACATTCCCATGACAACTATGGGTCTTTAGCAAATAGGGGCAAGACTGGGTAAGGATTTAATACGTAGTCGTTCAGACCTTTTTGAGAAAGGCAGCCTAATTATCTGAGGAATTTCACAATTACCAACCTTTTTATAGTCTATACTCAAAAAAGGCAGCTGGAACTTGGAATTACCTATCCAGAGCAGTTCACCATATTGTTGCTTTCTGTGAGAACAAGATGTTATAAACCACATACCAGTTAAGTTGTTTTAATTAACCAATTATCTATTCAAAGTTTCCTGTAGCTCCCTTTATCTCTGTTTTTAGCTACAGTACAATATGGAAATTAGGGTAAATTAAAGCACTTTATTAGAGAAAATAGAATTAACAAAGAAAATAAGAAGTTAAAGTGTACAAAATGCAGGCCACCTAATCATGCTTGCAACATGTAAAATGATAACTTTAACTCTGGCTGTTAAAACAGATGAAGCATAATGAATTAAATCATCCCAGTCATTCTGTGTTTGGGTTACCAGAGTAAGCTGTGTGTGCTGGTGGGGCAGATGACTTGTGGAAAAGTGCAGAGCCCTCACCAACACCACATGGGCTTATTGTTGTCTGCAGGAGACAATCTGTGCCTGCATGCCCCATCCCACATCTGGCTGGCACTGGAAGTAGGACCAGGACTGTTGGATCTCTGGGCTGTGCAGCCAGCTGGTACCAAAGTGCCCTTAAAGCCATGGTTTCTCCCCAGTGAGACCTAATCTGCAGCTAAGAGAACACTCCACATGTGACACAGCAGCTGCCATGTGCTCTCAAACCACAGTTGGAGAATCCCCCATCTTTTCCCTCCACAGATTCTGAAATAATCCCATTATTAGAGGACTCATTTGGGGCACAGGGCAAACCCCATCTTTGCCTGAGGGCACAAACATACTCTACGTCCAGGCAGTTTGTTACTCCCTGGATCAGTTATCTGGCAGCAGTCTTGCAAGCAGTGTTAAACAAAGTGCCTAAAATCAGAATGGACAGACAGGACTGACTAGGGTTGTCTCTCTCCAGGGCTTTCCTCTTGGCTGGGGGTCTTTATGGGATAACCCATCAGCGACCAGGTCCTCTTGGCTGTGACGTGGTGGTTCAGCTTGTTCACAGCTTGACTGCTGTGTCAGGACAGGCAGCGGCTTTCCATGAAAGCAGGTTTTTGCCACTGAGAACAATGTGTGCTGAGCAGGCAACAACTATGAACAGATAAAACCAGGCAAACTGAGGATATGATTGCTGCCAGGCTTCATGTTCACAGGTTGCTCTTCACATCGTCACTGCTCCTGCACAGCAGTACCTCCTCCTCTCATGAATCACGGAGAGCATTAAAAACTGAAGTCCATTGCAAGGCTTTAACTAAGGTATGTGCTTTCAGAGAAGTGTTTGGACACAGAGTTGTCTTGTCACTTGGGTAAACAAGACACAACTATCATCAGGCTCAGTTTGGGGCTTATCAATTGGAACCAGCATGAAAGTGAGTTCTCCAGCTCCAGCTCGCAGTTGCAATGACTGGTTTCTCAAGATAAACGAAGAGTGCATTCAAGTACTTTTCTCTCAAAGTGATATGAAAGTCACATTGTTGTTACTCCACATCTTACGAGACGGTTCCCTAAATAGGATTTCCGAGAAACAAAGTTAATGGGATGCTCGTCTTGGATGTGATTTGAGGCACTACCAGATGTATTGATGGCCGCTACCCCTCACTGCTCCCCCCTCCCTCAGCTTTCATCAGGATGCTTTGTGCTCCAGGGAAAGGAGCATTGAACAAAGCACATGTGTTTTATTTAGTCTCTTATGGGCAATGCCTGTTGTGTTTCTCTTCTTGGCAAAGCTGCCAAGAAGTGATCAGATCTATGGGTAAAAGTTAGGAGAAGCCCACCCAGAGCAAGTCTTCTCTTGGCATTTTCCAGGAAGGGAACAAAACATATTCAGTATTTTGGCTGCTCCCTCTTTCTGGGAATATAAAAGGACCAGTGTCCTGCCACTTTGGGTAAGACAAGTCCAGCCATCTCTGACTTCTGAGTAATTGTACAGCTACAAGTTATCTTGGGATGTCTCAACTGAGGCATCAGCCAATAACCATTTGTGAAAGGTGCAGGCTTCATGACCTGCTCACTGGGAGGCCACCCTGGGCCACCCTCAGACATCCTTCTCTGTTGCGTTCAGACATCGGTACCGGGTGGAGATATCCATTTCAAAGCCATAACAAGGTCCCCCAACGATTCTCTACATGCTCACGGGAGTATGGCTGACAGCGGGGAGCTGGGAGCTACATCTGCCCCCTTGCCCCTTTGCCCTGCCTCTCCTGCCTGTTAGATCCAAAATGTCATTACATCTAAAACAGGAACACCTCTTCTGGGGAGCTATGGATTTATTGTTAGTCTAATTACAGTCTAATCAAAATATTACAAACAGTTATTCCAGTTACAATCATACTAACACACTGAATTAATATGGAAAAGCATCATTAATATTACAGTCATAAAACCCTGCTGGTATCTGTCTCAGGTTATGCTCACCCTCTGTTCCTAAGCCTGGTGGCACTGGTCCTCCTGGAGCAGAAAGTGGGTCTGGGTGTCAGATGGGTCAATGGCATCTCGAGCCCTTCACCAGGACGAGCTCAGGGTGAGTGCAAGGGCCCCTTCCCTGGGGTGCTTGGTGTAACCTTTATACCTTCTCCCAGTGCAGCCTGCTTCCTTGTCACTGCTGAAGTCTGCAAGTTGCACAGAAGCCCCCCAGCCTCAATTAATTTAAAGGGTTGCCTGTTATGCAGTTATTGCTGAGCTTTGCATCCTCATGTAGCACGTGAGCTAGGCTGAAACATGTTGGGCAACAATCACCGATCAATGGTGATTGCAGTCAGGATGAGCTAAAAGCAGCTCGTGGGCTGAGGAGAGCCCAGCAAGTGCCATCACCCTGCTCTTCAAGAGCAAAGCCAGCAAACCTCTGTGGGCCCTGCATAGTGAAAATCACATCACAGAAGACTGCATTTGGCCATTTCAGTAGCAGCAGTATTACTGATTCTATGGTAGTTAATGGAAAATGCAGTGCAGTAAACAAGCCCTTTTACTGCTTCATGAATATCCAGTGCTGCTTTGGATATTGTTCCTTATGTCAATAATATTATATTATTATATTAATTTTAGTTCAGTTTAACATCATATTGCTTATATTTAATAGGTTTTATATATTAGAGAAAGTAATAGAAACATTTTATCTTCCTCCACTTTTATGAGTTATGAAATATTAGAACCAAGTAGCTTTTAAAAGATATTTTTTCCTATCAAAATGTTCTTTTGTCAAAAAATGAAGCTTTAAACTGGAGTAGGGCTCTTCAGATGCTATAAGGATTTAATAAAGGAAAGACATGATGGTGGCTTTCAGTTTCAAAGTATTTTTTTACAATAACCATTTATGGACAAAGACTTGTAATACTGAAATTATCCCAAGATTGTTTGTTGCAGGTGATTTAACCCAGTTCCTGGTCTAGCTTTTAAATGTGATGGGCACTGAGATTTTAAAGGTGTAAGGGCACTGTGGGAACTGGCTTTCATCTGAAGTTCTGCCTTTGGACCTTGAGTTTCCAGCATTAGTAGGTGCTCCTTGGGGACTGAGCTCAATTGGTACGAGATAACTGTGAAATATGAAAGGGCTCCCTTATGTCTCTGCTCTTCCACTCCTGATTTAAATGGCTGCAAGACAGTTTAGCTGTGGCTATGCACTGCACCAAAATTTTCATTGACTCCCTGATTTAGTGCTGGAAAGGCCCATTAAATTACATAGTCTGTTCTTCAGACTAAGGGTTTCTATCTGCTTGGGATTACAGAAACTTTCAAACAGCCCAAGAAGTGTTACAGAAAGCAGTGTTAGCAGCTATTTCAAAGCAGAGGGGTGAGAGCTTGTTTTAATAATATATTGCAAGTGTTCACACTACCCAAGCATCTGCTAACTGCCCTCAATCAAAAGGTAAAAAATAATGGACTTCTTCGAGGGAGAAGTGCATGTTTATAACTGCAGGCAATAATTAGAGGATGGTGATTCAAGGTACTGCAAAAGGAATAGAGAAAAAATGGAGAGGTGGGGGGGGGGGAGGGGGGAGAAAAGAGCTAAAAACTACTCAATTACTTGTTCCAGGATAAATCTAACCTTCCTGAAATTTATCCAGACTGAGCTTTTCCCACCTCTAGAGGTGCTGTAGGGCTGCATTCAGCTAGTATCTGCTCCCCATGACTCTCCTCGCCCTGGTCCCACCACGTGCTTCTGCATCTGGGAAGAACCCGCAGGATGAGCAAGTCTTGTGATGACGTTGCTCTGGTCTCCTTGGCAGCTGAAAGAGGTGGGTACACCCAGGGACCCCCATCCAACCCCTCTCTGGAGGACAGTTGGAACAGGTTGCCCAGAGAAGCTGTGGATGCCCCATCCCTGTCTATCTTCAAGGTCAAGCTGGATGAGGCTTGGAGCACGCTGGTCTAGTGGAGGGTGTCCCTGCCCATGGCAGGGGGTTTGGAACTTGATGATCTTTAAGGTCCCTTCCAATCCAAACCATCCTGTGATTCTATGATTCTATGTTGGGGTCTCCATCAGGGGAACTCCTGCACTGCTGTTATACTTGGAGATGAGCACTGGGGACGTGGCCTAGCTCTTTCTAAAGCAGGGAGCAGAGAGGGGTTGGATGGGGGTCCCTGGGTGCACCCACCTCTTTCAACTTCCAAGGAGACCAGGGCAACATCATCACAAGGTGACATCGCAAGGCTTGCTCATCCTGCAGGTGCTTCGCAGGTGTTTCCAGGTGGTGGGACCAGGGCAAGGTGAGCCACGGGGAGCAGGCATTCACCCAACATCTGGTTGGGTGAATCCCCATCTCTGATCTTCTCACGTGCAGCTCTCCATCCCCAGGTATAAGGCTGCAGACTGCTCTCAAGCTGTTCCTGTGTGCCAGGCACTTTAATCCTTCCCTTGCGTGCTACAAAACATGTTCACAAGTTTCATACAAACTTTTAATAGCTGATCCAAACAGGTTGCAAGCAAGGCTTCTGAACAAGCAGCAGGGCTTGACCAGCACTATTTAATAGTGATTTTATCCATGTTCACACAGGTCTTGGATGAGGGAATGGAGAGTACACAGCATAAAACATTTTTTTTTCTTTTTACAGGAGCTTTAGATTAAATAAGTTTGTGGTAGCTGGTAGGATAAATTAGATAGGAGCTGGTGGAAGATAGCAGGGAGGATTAGTGGGCACTTGTAGCAATAATGTAGAGCAGGTCTGAGGTGTTAATTGTTACCCAATAAGTTGGGGGCACACACACCTATGAGGCTAGGGTTGGGGAAGGGTGAGTCTAAAGATGAACACCCTTTTCTACATGAGCAGTGCTGGTGACCGTCTGATATCTGTTTTGCATATCAGTGTGATGGTAACATCCACTGCTCCACCCTGCAACTGGGAATTCCCTTTTTCTTGGCTGTCTTCTGGGGATATAGAGCAATCTGGCAAAATCTTGTTTGGTAAACTTTTGAAGAAATGCAGGAGAGAACATTAATTCTGTATTTCTCATCTTCATCAGATTACTGCCCTTTAAGTATGCTCATAAACTCATTTTGCTCTTGCATTTCTTTGCAATATCTACAGAGACAGGTACTTAAGCAAAACTATTTTTTTTCCTGTGCACTTCTCCATTGCACTCCTATAATTTGCACATTAAAGTGTGTCCCCCATTTCTCTTTGTATTTCACCTTCACACTTTGAAGAAATTTCTCCAGTCCTCTCATAACTCAAGAATACTCTTGTTTGGGGAACACTAACCCTGCAGATGTGCAGACCCTTTGTAGTACTGATCACTTCTCTTTTGCTGCCCTTCCTTGACCTGGCTAGTTAGACCAGACATATCATTCTAATTAGGTTGTCTAACTACTCAAACTCATTTTGGGTTGATTAAATGCAACTATAAACAGCTGTCCTCCTACTGCACAGTTGTGTTTTTCTCAAGGAAAGTGTGCCTTTCCCAAACAGTGTTTTTGCTTTGACTGTAACAATGCAGAGCCATTTTCTAAGGAACATGAAGATGTGCTACAGGCCCCCTGATGCCTCTAGGCTTGCTTGTGGCCTTGTGCAAAGGGACCTACTTAGCTGGTGGTGTAGCTTTTCTTTTAAAGCACTAAAACACACCGGATGAAATCTGCACTGTGCTTGTATGGACAGCTAATCTGAGGTTTATAGAGCGCAGCAGTTGCTTACTGAGCCCTAGCAGGGTGATTCAGTGTGCTGAAATTGGGTGACGATGATGACTAACCCAGAAAGCCTCTGTGTCTACCAACAGTGCTGACCCTGCTCAAAGTTTTGATCAGAACTGCTGCACACAAGGGTTAGACTGGACCTTTTATCTTGCAGAGAAGCAATTCCCTCTTTGGCAGGTTGATTTCCCTCAGGCTCTGTGTGCACAAACAGCTCAGGCAGGCTCAGACCAGTGCTGGAGTTGTAGAGAAGAGGGAACCAGATCATGCTGGTAGTTGGGTATATGACACAATGAGCTGTGTCTGTCAGGATAAATCAATTGAAGGGAGGGTGATAGGGGCACTGCTTCCCTACACCTAGCGGCCTTCACATAAAGCCTTCTTCCAATGGCAAATCTTGGTTGACCTGCCTCATGTCAACAAACCTTCAGTCCATAAGTCCCATAATAACTCCTAATTCTGCAAGGACATGTCCCTGTGCTCTTGGTTTGGGACTCCCTTGCATACCATAGGCACAGCCTAAAAGGAAAAGCAGCAGTGTGGTTTTACCAGTGTCTTTGACCTCTCTGTTTGCACTGGTGGACCCTCACATCAATAGGGTCCCCCTGCCAGTGTCTGACCATGATACTCTCGGCTGGGTCAGTTTCCAGTGCAGTAGTTTTGCGGTCAAATCCTAGGAAAGGTTTTAACCTGTTGTGAAGGCGCTATCTCATGTGTGCATCTGAAAGCAATGTGACCAAAGAGTGGTGTGGCCCCTTGCCCTGATCCCTCTTTGCCTTCAGCAGAAGAGGTAGGGGAGCTGGAGGGCAGAAAGTCTGGGTGACAGAGAGCAGTGAGGCTTGTAGGTAGCATCACAGCTCCATGGCCGTGCCTTGACATCAAACCATTAGTTTTCCACCTGTCTTAAGTTATTACTTCAGCTGGAACTGCAGGAGGCCCCCGCAAACCTTTCCGTACCTGGGTATTAATGTGGGATTCCCAAAGCTCAAGTGAGTCTCATCTCCTGGGCTATGATGGGCATGATACCAGCCTCTTTCTTTCCATGGCACTTATCTCTGCAGGCTGCCCTGATGAGCTAGAAGACAGAAGCTATTTTGGGTGGTGAAAGGCTGGTTTGACACATTCCTGCAGAGAGCCTCCCCCAGCACCCGTTGAACTCGGTGAGCTGTCGGAGAGAAGCCCGCTAATTAGCAAAGATCCTCGTGCTGCGGCCAGGAGCAGAAAGGGTGTCTCTGCAGCTCTGCACACAGCAATGACAGTTTCGGCTTTGCTATTCTGTCCTGGCTTGTTTTTATTGGAACTTTGCGTAGATGTGGAAAATGCACAATTAGAGGCTGTTATGTGATTGATTTCTGGGCACAGGGGCCTTTCCTCCTTGCCTGGAAGGTCTGGCAGGTATTATTTAAAGAGCTAATGAATGTTAATGGGCACATTATTTGCAAATCTTGAAGAGGAATATTAGATCAGGGCTCCTGTGTGTCATGGTAATCAGCTTTCCCTCGCTTGCTCTGGCTTGGGGCAGGGGAGGGGGGGGGGAACACCCTGCAGTTGCTTTGTTGTACGCTTTTCAGATTAATATCCTTTTTCCAATCCAGCAGCTTTTCTCTGGGTGTTTTAGTCAAAGAAGCAGATGGCTCACATGCTGGTATTTGATGCCTGACCAAAGGGATTGTCCTGCTCAAAACCACCCTGCCAGGGCCACAGAAAGGGTATCCTGCTTTGTCTTCTCCTCAAGGGGGGGAAAAAGTGCTTGGAAGGAGGCAGGGGTGGGCTGGCTTGCCCACGCCACGGCAGCATCTCTCCTCAGTGGCTGGCACAGCCCACACAAACCCTTCGCCAGATGGGAACTGGCTGCAGGAACCCTGAGATCCAGCCATGGGAGCAGCTTGCACAGTAAGCACCTTGCTGGGCTCCCAGCTTTTGCTCCAAGATGCCTTTCCTCCAGTGCTTCCCAGGTTTGTCTTGTCTGCCATTACTGCCCACCCTCCCAGTGATTTCCCTCCACTCCCCAGCCAGTATAGGGGCTAGCCCTGCGCCTGGTGCAGGCTGGTGGCCTGCCAGCACATGTCCTCCTGGCTAGTGAGCTGATGCTGAACGCCACAGGTGAGGCTCGAGTCTTCTCTGCTGAACTTCCAATGAGAACACAAATAACGGCTCCTCTCCTACTGCACCTCCTGACTTACACCCACCTCCTAGAAATGTGCTGACCTTTGTGGGGAGGGACCCCTGCCCTCCTCAGCTGTAGCTTTGACTGCCCCATCAACTCAAAATGCCTGGCAGACCACTCAATAGCACGTGTCATTGCCTTTTGGAAGCCAAGCTAACAGAAAGGAAGAAATCACAGGTGACTTTTTCCAAAGGCCTCTGCTGGAACCTTTTCCAGGTGTTGGGCAAAGGAGAGAAGCTGCTGTACTGTGAGAAGTACAACTCTGCCACACATCAGGGGGTGCTCAGGGGAGGGTGTTGCTCCGTAGGGTCCAATGTGAGATGCAAAAGCGTCAAGTTGTGAGGTTGGACAACCTCTGGGTCACACAAAATTGATTTAGGTGTTATTCTTTGCTGCACATGTAGAGGACCCAAGTGAGATGAGCAGCACTGGGGAGCTGAGCTGTGGGAGACAGTGGCTGCCCATGTGCAGTGCAAGTGAATGATGGGGGAAGGCAGGCAGCGTGCTGCAACAATAAATCAGTAGATTAATGATGAAAGAAGATACATGACCTACCTATATATTTCCAGTATCATCCTTGGTGAATCAGGAAGGTTTCTCTCTAAGAAGAAGAGTTTTCTGCTCTGCAGTAAGTGTGCTATGTTGCCTCCAGCCTTCTCAGCGTCTACCCACCCGTTCTCCTTAGCTCATTGGTGCCAACCTACTTTGTTTTAACAGCAATTCAAATGTTAACAGCTGCTGTCCCTGTTAATCAAAAAAACTTAATACAAATATATGATTACTGTGTGAGCATTGTATAAATGATACTTGATTGTGTCTTAAGCTAAAATATATACTTTTATCCAATCCTGATATGTTTATAAATATATTTAAATGGATATAAATATTTATAAATAGTTTCTGTAATCTTCTGTAATTAGGCTTTAAGCTCTGTGACAGACAGCATCTGTTTGATCTGCGTGTGCTCTCTGCGTGTGTGTATGTGTCAGGTTTCTCTAATAAAAGTGAGTCGGGCGCATGCCTCTGAGAGGAGCCAGCCCTTTCTCCTTCCCTTGGGAGAAGGCAGCCCAGACCTCGACCTGCCTCCTGGCTGCAGGTGGAGCCAGAAAAAGGAGGCAAGGAAAAGCCAAGCAGAGAGCTGGGAGTCTGCAGCCTGTGCCCAGAGGCTGACAGGGGAAGCAGGGGGTGAGGGAAGGACAAACAGCCCAGGGCCCAGCGGGGCTGATGCTGTGGCTGCTGCAGCTCTGAGTTATTGTCAGCTGGAGCCAGGTCTGGGAGGAAGACCAGCCAGCAAGGACGCAGTGGGTGGGGAAGCTGTTCATAAACCTTTTTTATTTCTACTCATAACTCTTTTTATTTCTACTCTGTTTGACTTGGTTGCTTCGAGCTATCTTCATTTCAGAAGAA
The DNA here is from genome assembly GCA_027574665.1 of Rhynochetos jubatus. NCBI lineage: Eukaryota > Metazoa > Chordata > Aves > Eurypygiformes > Rhynochetidae > Rhynochetos > Rhynochetos jubatus. The sequence continues at coordinate 3,640,113 of CM050662.1, forward strand.
AAGAAACTATCCTAATATATAGCCAAACAAAACTGGCCCTTTTTGCTCTAAAAGCCTTTTGGGGATGCTTTCTAAACAGAGAAAATTGGGTAGGTTTTTCTCGGGGCTACATGCACCTGCTGACTCCTTCAGACCAACTGATGAACATGGTGGCAGGAGGACCCATGGCCACACAATGTCACCTGGGGAGCTTCCCACAGGTTCCTCCCCTGCGCTCAGGTCCCAAAGCATCTGCTGTGGCAGAGCTGGATGCCTGGCTGGACAGCACTGTGCTTTTACAGCTTGGGCCTGTCTGACGTTGCTCGGATGGCTCCTGGCAGTTCCAAGAACACCGTATGCGAACATAAAGCAAGTAGGGGAGGATGCTTAGACTATCCCACATAAGGATCACATGGGCTCTGGTAGGACAGAGGACATCTGCTTGGTGCCAAGGTGGCTTGATGGGTGTGTTTGAGAGAAACAGAAATAGGCACTGCAAAAAGTTTTACTGCTTTTCTTTTTTTTTTTTTACTTCTGGAGGACACTCTTTAGGAATGATGGCTGGTATCTCTGGGGAGATGCTACCAAACGGTCCCAGTAGGCACAAGTGAGGCGGGGAAGAGGGGGAGAGGCAGAGTTTGCCTGGTTCAGTTCAGGTGGGTGTCCTGGAGGGTGGTCACATGCAAGACTTTGATGCCTGGAACTGGGAGACTGCTCCAGAGAGGTGTCCTCAGCTCCTACAGGACCACTATGCGGTCCCCCAGCATGCAAGTTGCTTCAGAGGTGGTTTCCCCTGCCCTTGGCCTGGTTGTCCAACTGACCTGGTCATGTAAATACCTCTGGTGCATGAGAAGAGCAGGTGTTGCACATAGCCTCGGGGAAAAAACCCTCTTTCTGGGGAGACAAAGGGGCCTTTGCTGTCACTCAGGGTGAGGAAGAGGACATGGAGGAGGATGGGGAGGTTTGTATGTGTGGGATGGAGACAAGTACTAAGAATGGGAGGAAAACAGAAATTGGTGTAGATCAGAACAAAGCCAGACTGAAGCAGGAGCCTTGGGCTGTGTGGGAGTGGGAGACACATCCAGCAGAGCTGGACTGGCTGTGCCAAAACACTGAGGTGGGAGGAGAACCCTTAGGAATAGGGACTGAATGAACTCTGGCTCTGTTTTGAGTTCTGCTCTAAACCAGGGGCACTACGATGCTCTGTGGTTGATGATAGTTTCTTCAGGTTTCCATGTTTAAAAATGCAGAACTGACTGGGGAAAAAAAAATCAAACTGCAAACTGAAAAGTTGCAGAATGATCTTTGCTTTGCAGCTTTGACTTGGGCCCTGGCTGTGTATCTTTAATCTTTCAGAAGTCTTTAATCAGAAGAAAATCTGGCTTATCCCTAAAGCCCAGGGTCTGAGCCTGTGCAGTGCAAACAGAATCCTCCGGAGCCCCCGGGAGGAGATTGCACAGAGACAAGAAAGCGCGTGGCTGTAGCTGTGCGAGACAAGCACGTCACTGCACAGCAACAACCAGGTACACCGTCCAACGGGAGCTGCGTTTGGCAGCGTTTAAGGATCTGGATGCAGACGAAGAGAAAGTGATGCTCAAGGCATGAGCGGGGAAGAAATGAAACTGTGACAGTTGCGAATGAATAAGCAGTCAGTGTATTTTAAAAGGGAAAACTGAAAAGCCTGGGAAATGCTGTCCATGCTTACCTGGAGGGAAACTTGCTGGTACTGGTGTGCCTGCATCTATTTTGGGGTGACATTGAGGATTTGCAGGGGTTTGGGTTTTTTAGAAATGGGGCAGCGTGGCTTGCTACCAGTTTGCTAAGAGATCACTGAAACAAGCGGAAAACGCAAGAAGCCAGCAGAGCTTGTGCAGCTGCTCTGCTCCCTGCGACACCAGCTGCGTAACTCCCGTGGTATAAGCAAAGCCATCCCTGTCAGTGCCACTTTTCTGTTTAAAGTGAAGTGTATCTGCTTCAGACCTTGCCGGGACAAATTTTTTTGGCATGAACGAGGCTTTCTCCCTTGTCTTACTGGAGAGCAGACTTGCTTTACAAATGTTTTCAGGCAGAGCTAGCCAGGCATCCTGCCGGCTCTCTCCAGAGGAGCGCCGGCTGCCTGCGCTACCCAGCTTCTGCTGCTGGGTTTCCCTTTCCTCCTCTCCTCCCTTGCTGAATGTTCCTGGCAGTTTTTAGCTGTGATAAAAAGCTCAGAGAAATTTATGAGAACAGCCTAAAGCATGGGAGGGGGGAAGGAACTTGGATTTTCACCCTCATGCCATCGCGTGCTCCTGGCTCCTCTGCGCAGGTGGGATGTGAGGGGCTGTAGCAGCCTTTGCAGGTGATATTTCTGGTCAAGGAGTATGTTGGCAAGTTGCAATCCAAAAAGAAACCTGAAAAACGCTAAATATCTGTTAAAAAGTTGCACTTCGGGTTTTTTAAATGTTCCTTTAAAATGGCAGCCCTGGTTTAAATTTTGTGAACTGAGAAGTGGGGAGGAGGGGTGTTATTTTTTACAAAAACAAGAAAAAACATATAAAAACAATTTAGAAAACATCAAAAACATGTTTGGGCAATTTTATTTTTTCAGGCATAACCTGAAATTTTAATTGCTTTTTGACATTGTCTCGCTTATCTGGAATTACACTTATTTCAACAAAATCCTTAAAGTCAGTTTGGTGAGAGGCTTGGGCTCTCAAGCTGTCCAGTGCAGTTGGACAAAAGGGCCAGATAATTGAGCCATGGTCCAGGGCACACTGGGGGAGAGGTCTTCAACAGGGGCCAACCGGGGGATTCCCCAGTTCTCAGGGTTGGGACACGTCTTCAGGAGTCAAAGTGAAACACCACAAATGTCAAAGGAGCCTTCTTTATTTGGAAGAGCTGTGCAGTTTTGGGGGATCTTGGTAGCCCCCTTTTAAGTTTTGTAACCAGTAATATACGCTTTCCATTGCTACAGTGAAACTTATTTTGTATTGTTTTCTTATATACATTTATTTGGCATCACATATGAATCCAGGTAAAGCTGTAGGACCACACACGTGCCTGTCTATAGGAGCAACCATTCCAACTGAAGTGGACAACTCTTTGTTTTGGGAAAAGGATATCTTGGATGTCCATTTTGTCCAGCTAAGAAGGTCAGTGTGGAACAATACTGAGGGTTTATCCCACCCCATAGATTTTCTGCAAAAAGCGGAGGGACAGGGTGACCTTCATAGTGCCCACAGACCCCAGACCATGAGAGTATTGGCATAACAGGGTGGGACAGAAAACACGGCACCAATGGGGCAAGTGGGGGAGTGGGCTGGATATTAATTAGTACAGAATAAGACAATGTGCAATAAACAGTAGAAAATAACAGACACCACCACCACCCCCACCCCACCCCCCCCCCCCCCCCCCCCCCCCCCCCCATTGGTTTAAGTCCAAGGCTTCCTGCAAAAGACTGAGGCTGCATCATCACCCACCCAACCAGATGACTTAACCATTATAGCCCTCAGGAAGGTGGGGGGGCCAAGGGGGTAGAAACAAGCCTGATAGTGGGAGGGACTTCAGATACTCCCAGACAGAAATGGATAGATCTCTGGAGACAACATGGAAAATAACTCCTCGGGAAGCAATGCTAGATTTAATCCTGAGCGAGCCACAGAGCTAATTTAAAATGTTATTATTGAAAAGTCCCTTTCTAAAAGTGCCCACAACGTACTTAAACTCAGTAATATTGTAGGAATTTAAAAATAAAACCGAAAAAAAGTTCATTGCGACTTCATTTCAGAAAGGCTATCCATATAAAAGTGGAGAGGCTTGTTAAAAAGAAATTAAAAGCAGCCACCAAAAGGGTAAAATTTTTCCAGGGGACATAGAAATTGTTTAAAGATCTTCTATTAGATGATGAGAGCAAATCCATACAATTATCAAAAGAGACTTTAAAAGGGCAAAAAATTAACCATTCTCATTAAAGAACCGACTAAAGGAGCCTGTCAGAGGTAAAATAGTATCCTTCAAAAAGTAGAAGTCTTGTCCAAATGAGGAAAATAAAAAAAGAGCAGGAGAGCACAAATTAAGTTTAAAACTGTGACAAAAGAGACAAACCCTTTTTTTTTTTTTAATGAGCCGCTTTCTAAGGTGCAAAAATCCAATAATAGACCCTTTTTCTCAAACCTCTTGACATCTGAGGAGCTACCCAGGACTCTTCCCACCATGGAGGACCCATCTCAAAATCAGATGCCATTGGAAAAGTTTGGGGAGCAAACTGGGAAAATTAAGAGTATCAAAAGGAGCAGACAGCATTCACCCCAGGGCCCGAAGCATGTCTCATATGAAACAGCCATTTAGCGGTGGTGCGCAAGGGACTGTGCAAAATAACCGTGGTACCAAAGGAGCTGAAGGTGGTAAATGCAAAGATGCACGAAAGGGCCCAGCAGCAACCCAGGGGATTGTCCAGCCGATCCCTGCATCGGGCAAACAGAAAAATACAACAAAGATGTCAGTAGGCACAAGGATAAACATGAAAGACTGGGGAAGAGTCGATGCAGGGTTTGCAGAACAAAGTCCAGCACCGTGAGCCCTTGAAGAGTTGGTGAGCTTGCAGAGCAGGAGCTGCATTTGGCAAAAGCTTTGGAAAACTCTTCATTGGAGGCTCTTAAAGAAATTAAACCACTGTAGTGTAACAGAGAAAGTCCTCCCCTGTCTAATAAATGCATAAGAGTATGAAACACAAATTAGGAATAAATCAGCAGATTTTGCAGTGGAATAAAGGTGCCAAGAGAGGCACACAAGTATCTGGGATGGAGCATCATCTCCAGATCAGGAGGTGATATGGAGAAGGAAAGTAAAACAGTTAGGGATGAAGTTGCTGACAATATTTCAGTATTCAGAGCTGATGGTGAAAAACTATGGCAGGATGTCTCAATACATAGCAATTAGACAGTAAAATAAGAGTTAAATTCAGCAGCAAGATGTGCAAAATAATGTGCATGGGTGAAACAGTCTATTTGTACTTGAACCAGTCATAAGCCTTAAATGAGCTATTACTGCTTGGGAAATAATCCTTGCACACCCACGTCACAGTTAGTGTAATGAAAACATCACCTCAGTGATCTGTCATAGCCTAAATAGTAAATTGAGTGTGGAAATTTTCAGGAGAAAAGTGCTAAACAAAACAGAGGAGATCAATTTGTCATTGCGCAGATCAATAATTCACCTGCTACTTAAATACTGTTTGCAAATCTGTTCCCTTCACTGGAGGGGGGAAAAAAAGACAGAAAAAAATCCTAGAAACTAGAAAAGATGCAGAGAGAGGTGGGAAAGATAAGGGTTGTGGAACGGATCTGTGGGTGGAGAGATTACATGGACTGAGACTTTAACCTGGAAGCGTGAGTGATGGGCTGTGTGGTGAGGAGTGGCACGTGAGAGATTATTCACCATTCCCCAAAGCACAAAGAGTGAGGGTATCAAACTATGGATCAGTTTCATTTCAAACTATTTGAAATGTCAAGAAGAAAAATTTTTTTTCATATTCTGCATAACTAAACCTTTTCCCCACAGGGTGTTGTTGTCAGGTTTGGATGGGCTGCAGGGTGACTGAACAACTTACAGAAGAGACTCTGCTGGGAGATACCGGGAGACAGGCCGGGCCCCATTGGCCTTTCAACACCACCCAGGGGCACGGTTTGCTTTTCTTAATTTTATTTCTGATCTTTAAACTTCATGTAGGAATCCATCAGGAAGCTTCTGAAACGCTGACGTGGGTCAGGCTCTAACTTGAGCTCAGAGGAGGAGGAGGTTTGGTCTACATGCATGTGTTTCTGCATATGCAGTCCAGCGTGGAAACTGGCAGTGTGCCTTTAACACAGGATGTGCAATTTCAGGTTGAAACATAGGATGTTCCGTATCTAGGGGACATCCAGCCACTTCTGCAAGGGGATTCCCCATCGTGTGTCATGCCCACCTTTCATTATTGTAAGGAGAGAATCAGAATGATGGTTTAATTTCTTGAAGAGCCTTTGAGGAAAACTGTTTTTAAAATTAATCTCATGCTCCAGGAAAGCTCCAGTCCTCCGAGCAGACAAGCATTAATGTAACTCTGCACCCACAGAGAAAGGCAGAGCTTCTGGGACGAGGGCCACACGATGGCTTCGCATCTGATCTTTTGTGGAGTTGTGCTCGGTGCCAGCTGAAGGCTGGCAGGTCATCAAACACAGGCAGGAGAAGGAAAACAACAGGGCACAGCTTCAAAGCACATTTCTGAAACGAAGCAGGACTCCAAGCAGATTTCCACTGCAGCACAGGAGAAATATATATATATATATTTATATATATTTTGCTTACAGACTGCAGTACTGCCACGTTCAGGTTTAAACCGTTGGCCATGGAGCAGTGGTGTGTAATGGTGGTGGTGTAATTTTTCATTCTGCTGTCCTGAACACGGTTAAATCATCGTTTGTTCAAGGTTAAACAGCCCAACAAAAAGTTCTTCTTGTGCTGAGTAAAAATAGGCAGATTTTCTGCATGAAAAGTGAAATACATGAAGTTTTGAATACTTCGCATTTGAATGGAAATTGTCGCACCGCCTGAGCCCCGCCGATGATGTGCTCGTAATGGGGAATCAGCGCCGACAGGGTGGGGAGCGTGCAACTGGCGCAGCAGCTGCCTGCCTGCACCCAAATGAGAAAATAAGTTATTTTCTCAATCGAAATTTATTTCATGAAAAGCCATTATTCCAAAATCAATGTAAACAAATCAAATGGCAAACAAGAGCAGCCTCGGAGAGTGCAGCAGCCGGTGATGGCAAGGATGGGCTGCTGGCATGGCAGAGCAGATACAGGATGCGGCAGCTGGGCGCACACCAGGGCAAAGTTTCTGGGGTTCCTTTCTGGTCTGTGGGACGTTAAGAAATGCACCCACTAATTTCACCCCCCATCCTCTCTTGTTCACCCCACAGCATTTCTGCTGCGTGGGATGCTCTGGGCAGGGAGATTTGCGGTCACTTTCCGCATTCACCTCTGCATGATAATGAATATTCACATTTATGAATATATAACTACTGTAGAATCATGGTCTAGGAAACTAAGGGGATTTTTGGAGCTGAGACCAGGCCAGGGTGCACAGCGACTGCACCTGCAAGAGAGGCTCCAGGGATTAACCAGCCCATTCGGACACAATAACTAGGCAGAAGCCCTTAGTAAAATCTGCTGGCCAAATCTCCCACATGCAGCACTTTTCACAGCTCTCCCCACCGATTTATCAGAAAACAGAAATTTCTTGAATTCTCAGAGAAATAAATGCCTTTTGTTTCATTTCCCTCTTGACAGGTGCATTTATGATGATCACAAAGAACAGATCACAACAAATCCTGGTAAAAAAAAAAAAAAAAAAAAGAGGAAGAAAGAAGAGCGAGCTGAGCTCCAGATAATAAGTAACAAATCAGGAAAGGGAGAAAGATAATGGTTGTGATTAAAAATCAGTTGCTATGAAATAAAGAACAATCAATATGAGAAGTAAAAGTATCCATTAAAAAAAAAAAGAATCCATATCCAAATGTGTTATGGACAACGAGAAAGCATTTTAAATTATCTGGAACAAAAGAAATTCTAGCAAAATTGTGGTGTTATAGATCCGCTTTTTGATAGGTGCAGTAATGTCATCAATAATAATGCAGATGATGCAGAAGGGCCCAAAAACCCGCTCTGTGAAACGATGGAGACAACACTTCCAGCTCTCAATCCCTGTCATTTTCTATCCCAACGGCAACTGCGTAGCAGCTACCAAATTGTTAACAGTTTTAAAAATGTTGAGCTGCAACCTTAATTAACTGAAATAATTATTAATTTTTAAAAGCTTTCAATTAATTTTTAAACCCGTTTTCATCTGCAAGACCAGCCAACTCATTTCTAAATTTGTGGAGAAAATCACTAAATATTTTAAAAGAGTGACAGAATAAAGCTGGTGTCGCGGTGCTATTGAGAAGGGAGCAAAAAATGGGGCTATGTCGCATCATTGACCCCCCAGGACACCAGCTCAGATCTGCCGCCGTCCCCCGAAGGCTTCTCCCTCTCTCCATACACCCCTACTCCCCTGTATGCTTAGCCTGGGGCCTATGCTATAAACTCCTTTGTTTTCCCCTCAGCAACAAACATACAATATTTTTTTTTATAAACCAGGAAAAATCCTGTTTCCAGAAGCAGCTTGCAAGCCTGGGGTTTGCCTTGGATGCAGAAGTTTATCATCATCATTATTCCAGAAAAAGTTTTGAGACATTTCAGTTTGTTGGGTTGCAGCAGGTAGAAGGCAACATGGAAGTTGTGATTCATAATTTGTGAGATTATTTTGGACATTTGTGGGTTTGCTCTCTGTTAAATCACCGCCACTCAAGCAGAATATCAGCAGAATAGTTGCAGGTTCATTGTGACCCTAATTTTATTCGAACTCTAGAAGCAATACAAGTGAACTGGTGTTTAACCAGGGAAATGATGCATTCCACCTCTACTGTGATCCGCGAGCAAACGCAAGTGAAAACCAGGTGATTTGGGTTACAAAACAGCATCTTTGAGAAATAATTTCCTCGAGCCTTCCTCAAGTTTGTCCCTCCTTCTAGCACACCACTTCTCTCACTTGACAGGGCTGGGGACACTTTACTGTAGGAACGGGGTGATAAATTGCTGCCAGGACTTTGCTTTGTAAGAGCAGGGATTTGGGTGGGAAGGAGTGTTTTGCTGCTGCTTCATTTCTGCCCGAGCAAGCCCAAACCTTCCCATAACAACTTTCAATGTGCCTAGTTGGAATTAAACTATCAAAAGTAGCATACGTTATTTAAGCTTTGTCTAATCTCAGCCTAATTGGGCAGTGAACTGGCCTGGAAGGGCCCCTGCTCTGCTAGAGAAGGAATTAACACCCACTGGGGTACGCTGGCATCCACACCCTGGAACCGGTGGTTCCTGGCATTGCCAGCTGTCCTGTGTTACAGCGGGGCTTGGCACAGCAGTGTCCTGGATCATAAGACCTCATGATGGTGGGATCAGCTGGAGGGACATCAAACGTCCCGCAGGACAAAGCCACCGCTGCGCAAGCGCCGCTTTAAGCCGGGAACACAGCATGCTCCTCTCCGGCTGCCCATGGGAACCGGCGTGGGATTCGGTAATCCAGGTTATATGGAACCAGCAGGCTCTTGGCTACAGCTGCCCTGAGGTTGTCGGTGAGACTGAGCCCAGCTGCAAGTTCATCCTGGGTGAGTGATGGAGAGCAGGAGCAGGGATGCAGGTGCTGTTGTCAAAGCTTTGGTACTCGCTGCTGGTCCAGGAGAAGACCTGCCTGAAGCACAGATGGGCTGTTTACATCCACACATCGATCTTGAGTGGCCACCAGCACCCTTATCAGGCCCCCACTGTTATGAGGACACCTTTAAATCCAAGTAGAGGATGCTCCTCAAAGAAAAATGCATCAACCAAAGCGTTAGCTAGAAAGTTGCCTCTAGGTTCTAGCATCTTCATTCTGATCCCTTCAAGTTAATACTGAAGACATTCACCATCTTTTGGCAATTCTGGGCTTCCCAAGGCAGCCCAGGCACATGACATCATCCATTTTGATGAAGTACAAATGAATTTTGATGAAGTACATAATGAATTTCATTTTGAATAGAGTTTGTGGACTTGAAATACCATTCATAGCAGGTGAATGCATTTTCCTGCACTGAAGCCAGGAGAGGGGGTGTTTTATGGGCTGCACCCTGGGCTGAAACCCTGAATTTGGACTGTAGCTGTGCTGCCTGCTCGCCCCCAGGCTTAGGCAGGGCTTTTGCATCCCAGCGACTGGAGGGAATGGATTAGAGATGAGTGACCGCTGCTCTTGAAGCAATCCTGGATGAGGAGGTGTTGAGATGGCATCTGCTGGGTGTTTGACAAGGAACCGCACAGCCCTGCGTGCTTTGTCTGGCCCCCAAGGCGCAGAACCGCTGGGATAGGCTCTGATTAAACTGAGCTCCCAGGACAATCTTTGGTGTCTGTAAGAACTGTTGTTCCTTTTTGCAGCTTCTCCTTGCAACCTACTGCACGCACAAAGCTCTAAAGAAGGAGAGTACCTTGATGGTGCAGAGGAGGTTCATGGACCTTTGGGTGAGGCCCAATTCCTCAGCCACCTGTAGCACAGGATACCAAATCCCAGTGCTTTTCTAGCAGGGACAGGCAAGGCTGTGCCCAGTGTCCCTCCAGCTATGGAGCATCCTGCTTCCCTAGCCCCAGACTTGTCCCTGGGGGGAGACATGCATGAAGTCTTCTCCAAGCTAAAGTCCTATTTCAAGCCCTACTCCACTGTCATTTGCAAATAGGTGGACTGAATTGAGTGCTCAAGTCCCCACTTCCAGATGCCCAGGAGAAGAGCTCAGAAAACATCAGCTTCTCCATTTCCAGCCTAGCCAAGCTTGTAGAAAAAGCCAGAAAACCATAAAAATCGGAAGTTATCTAGCCCCTGCAGCAATGGTTGTTATTCACCATCACTGGTGCACATCTCAACCCAATCACACACCCCGCAGACAGGCAAGGCAACACCACTCAGCTCACACTCGATGCCTGACTACGTGCCTCACACCACGCCAGCACCCAGGGACAGCAGAGCTGACAGTGTATTCACACCTCACTCAGCACCAACCTTGCCAGACCAGGGTCAGCCCTGCGATGCTGTAGTCATACCAGGGATGATGCTTTTCCCTGGCACTGCTTCAGCAGGGTAGATGCTCTCCAGATGGGAAGGGTGAGCCAGGGGGCACAGGTGCTTCTGGTCATCAACAGAGCCCTTAAATTCCCAGCAGTGGGGCAATACTTGCAAGTAAGTTGTAAAGGGTGTGAAGGACAGGCTCACCTTGGACATGCTGAAATATTTGTGTTGTACTTGCAAGGACCTGACCTGGCTTGTACGCCTGTTTGCCTAACTGATGATGGCTTGATAGCTGCAGTCGGGAGCTTATTAACTGAATTCCAAAGGGACTAATTACAGCAGGAATAAGAGCTGTCATCTCACAGGATTTTCCATGCATCTGGGTTTGAGGGGGCTGCAGGAGCTGGGACTTGTTGGTGCCCCAGCCTTTGGTGTTGCTGTCCTACTGCTGGGCACAGAAAGGGGTGATACCAGGTTTTGGGGAGATGCCACCAGTTGTTTTCCCTCTTCAGGCACTGGAGAGGTGCTCAGCTTGCTGGGGACAGCAGGGTGCTAAGGCAAGTGGGAGGAGGGGGGTGCAGCATGTGCACCCCTCCAGCTATGGGGAATTTGAAGTCTTGTTATGTGTCCCCTGTGGTGCCGTTGGGTGGTTCCTGGATGGGTCCCTTCAGCTAAAGCCAGCCCAGAAAAAGCAGCAAGGCCCTGTGTAGCCTTCCATGGGCTCTTGCATGCCCAGGAGAAAGGGCAATCTCCAGATTGGGGGGGGTCACATGCTTCCTTTGTGACAGCAGCCCCTGGCACACCAGCTGCTGTAGTGCCAAGCAGTCATACCAGGCCTGGCCTTGAGGCAGCTGCACAGCGCTGGACACATGCAAGGGCCATGGGGTGAGACCCCTGGGATGAGCATCTCAGTGGCTGTCCTCTCCAGGAGGGCAGGCTGCGAGGGACCAAAGGTGTTTGTTCCTACTGTGCTGTGGGGGTGACTCCCTGGACGTGGACGCATGGAGCCCCAGGGTTGCAAAATCCTGTCGCTGTGGATCGCCCAGCGGGCAGGGTACTGCTGCAGAGAATGTTTCCCATGGCTGTGAGCCCCAGCACTGCTGCTTTCCCAGCGCCTCTCCTCACACTGCATCCTGCAATCCACCCAGCTGGGCCACAGCAGCAGCGGGGAACTGAGCCTCAGGGGGGTGAGGAGAATTTCCTGAGTTTAAAAATATACATTTTTACATGTGTGTGTATACATACGAACACAATCCTCCTTCCTGCTTTCAGAAGCCAACATTAACTCCAGCTGTGCCGGCCATGCTGTTCACAGCACAGACCCACAGCCACATGCTGCTGGAGAAGCAGCGAAGGGGGTGAAGGACTTCCCTGACTATCTTGGTGGCTGGGAAGAAAGAAAACAGCGTAGTATGCTGCTACATCCTAAACCAACTCCTGGCCCTGCGTATTTGACAGCGTTAGTGACTGATATACCCTGCAGAAAATTATTCTTGGCCATCAAATGGGTTTACTGCAGTCAGGGACTCAGATCACAGCAAGAGCCTGAATTTTCACCTGGCACTGGCAATAGGTTTTGGGGATGTCGGTGCAGTCTTGGGATGCCTGGGGGCAGGTGTCCTATGTACCATTGCCCAGAGCTTCTGCTGCTACAAGTGCTTTATTTTTTTTTCCATGGGCCAAGAAGAAGACCTGTCCTCCCATATAGCTGGAATAAAATTTGGGGTACCCTATGCACAAGGGATGGACTCTGCTTGAATTTCACCTCCTTCCACCAAAGGCAGCAAGGGGGAAAGGAGCAGGGCTGTGCTGAGCCATGGTTTGCAGCAGAGGGAGCAGCACCCATGTCTCTGGCAGCCTCAGCTGTGACCCCAGACGTGTCTGCCAGGAGTCAGCCCTTCTGCTCACCTCTCCTGGTAGAGCATACGGCTCCCCATGTGCTACTGCCATGTCCAATCTCATATGGTGTCCCTGCACCTCCTAAGCAGCAGGTTACAAGTGTCTAAATGCCTTGAAAAGCAAGTTACTGAAAGGTTTGGAAGGGGTATGGTGCTGCGGTGGTTGCCATAGCCTGCTGCATCCCTTGCCTTCAAGTTTTGGGGAAAAGTGCATGATCCAGCCTAAACTGTGCTTCCCATTTGCATGACCATGCTGGTTTCTGAAGCAGGGACCTCTCAGGATGGGGAACTGCAGCTTCTGCATCAGCTCTGGGATAAACCGCACGGCAAATGAGCTGTCCCCAGCAGCTTGGATTCTGGGAGAAGGAGCTTTAGTCCAGTGTAAGCCATTGCAGCTCACAGACTGTGGGTCTGGGGTGCAGGTGGGCCAGGGAGAAGCTCCCTGTCTGTAATTGCCGGCAGCAGGCTCTTTTTGTCCTGGGGTAGCAGCAGAAAGAGGTTTACAGACCCATACCCAGGAGCTGCAGCTAGGGCTTCACCTTGGAGACTGCAGGACACTCAAGGGCAATGAGGGGGATGTAACTCAAAACTGTAGGAATCATCTCGCTGGGAAAAAAGAAAGGCAAAGGCTGAATTTATTGTAGCCAAAGCTTAACAGAGAAGGGATTACAGTTAGAGCTATAGAGAAATGAAAGAAATCAATTTTTAAATGGATTTGCCTGTGTTTCAGACTGGTTCTGAAAAGCTTGGAGTGATTCAGGTAACGAGGTAAGAAGTTGCTGAGATATTTATACTGCTTCTGAACAGGTCTGGGGTATTCACGGATTGGGAGGGGGTGTATTGCACATAATCTTCTATTTCTTTCCTTGTGGTTAGAATCAAACTCAGATTTAATTTTTTTTCCCCCCGAAGCGTTCCCATGAATTCTAACTCAGGGTTTGTTCCCTGGGGGGATCTGCCCTGCTTCAAAGCAAAGAAAGGTGGTTTTTCGGGGGCCCAGCAAGGCTGCGTGGGTGTGTGGCTACCCAGGGAGTGGCAGGCAGGTTGCAGGATTTAAAACAAACCTGAGAGAAAGGACCTTCCTGCCAGGGGGGACAATTTCTATTCTGTATTTTCTGTAATTGAAGAGATTCAGGTGCTCTAATAAAACCCATCTCTTGGGCTTTGTGGTTTCCCTTGGGGAAAAGGTGCAGGCAGGCTCTCCCAGAGCCCAGCTCAGGGACCTCGCGGGGGTTTGCTGCCTTGTTATCAATAATAGAAACGATGGTAATGAAACATCTCCGGCAGCTTCAGGTTTCGTCTCTCCTTCAGCCCTCATGTCTCAAAGGTAAACTATTTCATTGCCAATACTGAGCGCAGGGTTGTTTGAAAGTATTAAGGCTCCAGTTCATCAGAGATCATGTTTTATTTGATTTTGGCCAATTGGCAGTTCCCTGTCTTTGCATCTGCTCCTGGAAGTAAATGTCTTCTCGGTTTCTGTGCCAACGCCAGCAGCGGCTGAAGGCTTGCCGGGTGCCTGGGTGTACGAGGGGGTAGATCTTTACCATCACTCTGTCCCACGGCTGCTGAAAAAAGATCCTGAGCCCCCACCTTTGAGGTCTGACATCGAGCCTTTTTGAGTATCTCTGGCTTCCAGGTTGGAGAACCTGGACCCAAACCTCAGATGGAGCAAAACTATTCCAACTGAGCAGGAAAACCCCGTTCTATGCACAGCCCTCTCAGCAGCAATCTGTCCTACCCCTGCTTCCAGTACCTGGCTGATCCATGCACATGCAGTGGCTAAGGTCACAGAGGAGGGATTGGGGCCGGGAGTTCTCAGCATCAGTGTGTGGATGCTTTCCAGCACCTGCAACAGCCTTGCCCGTTTCCCGCCCTGGGAAATGCTGGCCTTGTTCCAGGCCAACCGTCCGTGGGCGGTGCATCCAACCTGAGCATGCTGAACACGTCAGTTTTTGCCAGTGATGTCAGTCCTCTGGAAGACACAAAAATACTACAAGATCTTCTTTCTGTGTCCTTAGGAGTGATAGCAGCGCTAAAAAGGATTGATCAGAAGCTAAGAGCAGAAGCATTTTTTGCATTTTTTTTTTCTGAACAGTTAGGTTTCCAAGCTTGGGTTTTCAGAATTTTTAAAAAAATTTATCTGGGGGGAGGCAGGCATATTTCATGTACAGTTCAGTACAGTCCAAAACAGGACAGTAAGCCTCTATTTAAAATTACCAACACAGACCACTCCGGGGCTGCCCTGCCGTGCTTCCTTCTTCACAGGACTGCCAACGTAGCTGCGAACCCAGACACCCGGACTGGGAAACTGCCTCTCCATCTCCATTAAGGTTCCTTTCATGACACAGGTTATCGTCAGGCACTGTTTGCATCTCTTGCTTCCTGACCAGTGATTGTTGCTGTCAGCTTGCTCTTATCCCATTTATTATATGGGTTGTTTTATCTGGGTTTATTGCTTCTTTCACCTTTCATCTAATCAGTGTGCATTTTTCCCGTTGATTTTTTAATCAGCATGGCTTTTTTGAACACATTTAAGGCATCTTTTTAAATGGTCTTCAACAACTCTAAAGTAATCACTGCAATTATTCTGTTAATTTTCCTCCCAGTTCCTAAATGTTTTCAGCAGGGCCCATCTCTATGGGCCTATATCAGTTCCCAGGCATGGATTGCATTTGGGCAGAGGAACAAAACCAGGGCATGACAGATAACTCTTAATAAGGAATTGTGTTTGGTGATCAGTTCACCCTAATCCATTAGAAAAGGGGCTAAGACAGCAATATTCTGAAGGCAATGAATACTTTGAGTTGGAAAGTAATCAGGGCGTGTTTCTGAAGCTGTGAGTATGAGAAGCCTCCTGAGATCCCCCACGAGCTGTGCCTAGAGCCACCACAGCACGGGGTGTGCCTGTCTCCTGAGGGATAGAGCCAGTCAACCTCCATCGCTCCCTTTAGGGTACAGTACGGGGACAAGAAGGAAATTCTCCTGCTTTTGAAGAGGTCCCTCAAAAATCACCAATCCACAGGCACAGGCTGAGGAGCAGCAAGATACCACGTGTTGGGTGTTTTACAGGAGATGCTGGGGGCTTGCTCATGCCTCCTGGCACTTTCTTAGAGAGAAAATAAATCTTGAATTACCCTGTTTTCATTTCCAATAAAACTGCATGTTGGCAGTTGCCTTGGAGCTAATAATCTGACATGGTGCTGTGCATCTGGGAATGTTCGTAGCATGGGTGTGCTGGTTTTCTATTTGAGACTGACAGTGCAGTACTGTATTGTTGGTTTCCTACCGCTATATGGGGTACCCAGCACATCATAACAAAAAGAAACACGAAGGTAGGCAATTTATCATAATACAAAAATAAAAGGCATAATAATGTAAATTATGCACATCATTAACCCCAACTGTTGCTCCAAAATGGACACAAATTCCATAAGAAAATCATCTTTAAGTTGAGCCGTAACAATTTTCTCTGAAGGGCTTCCCTATAGGTGCTGGAAGACCCATGCGTCCTCTTCTTGTGAGGATTGGAGAGCTGGCTCAGCGCCCTGTTAACACACTAACATTAGCCTCTTCCTCCTCTTAACCATGGAGGGGCTGCAGTACCCCCAGGCACGCTCCCGCTCCACCAGTAAATCAACAGCAGGTCAGGCATCACAGATGGGATTCATCAGGCTACGGTGGACGTGGACCTGTCACTGTCAGCTCCTCGTTTGTTCAGGGCAGATGGAGTCCATGGCACAACCCATCTCATCCCACAGTAGATGACACAGAAGGGTGGGTGAACTACACACCACCCCAAAGTGCTATGTGTCCCTTCTGGCTGTGTAGGAGGCCAGAAATAGCCAGCTCTGACATCTCACTTCTTTGATGCCTAATGATGTCAGAAATTAATCCCATGCCATTGCTGCCATGTTTTCAAGAAATGTGACAGAGCAGGAGAGGAATGGGAGAGGGACATGGTTTAGTGGTGGACTTGGCAGTGTTGGGTTAAGGATTGGACTTGATGCTCTTAATGGTCTCTTCCAACCTAAATGATTCTATGATTCTACGAATTGGTGTTGGATGCCTCCTCCTTACCTACTTCTCTCCTTCCTGTCCACTCACTCTTTAGCCTCTTCAAAGAGGAAAGAGGCAGTTTAAACTCTTTCATCATATCACCCTCATCAAAGGCAAGTGGGCTACAGCCTGAGTGGGATTTCCCAGCCCCCTGCCATTGAACAGATTACTAAAACTGTTTAAAGCAACTTAAAACCTTCCTGCATAGAATTTTCCACTGCAAAAATTAGACCTCATGAAAATAAATAATTCCCAGAGGAAATTTCAATTTGATTACAAATATTGACTTGCTTGGGGGAAATTTTTTTTTAAAGAAAAATCCATTTGGAATCAACATTTTCAAATTAAACATGTATGTTCGCTCTCTTATAGTACTTAACTTGGAAAAATACCGATTTTGTTTCCAGTGGTTGGGGATTTTTAGGAGTTTCTTCCATCCATATTTTTCTGCAAGAGCTGAACAAAAGCAATGCCTTAAAATTGGGCAAAGCAGGGAAAATATTTGTTTTAATTTTAAAAGATTAAAGAAAAAGTAATATGAAATGTTGTAAATCATTTTCATGCATCTAGAAAACCCATAAAACTGCACAAATGTGTATTAAAGCTGTAGCCCCAGGAGATGCCTGAGCTGCAGAAGCACCAGGCAGAGTAGACACGGGTGTTGTTCACTCAGACTGTCTCTACCACCTCGTTGCTCCCATGTCCAGCAGGTCAGAGTGATTTTTGCGAGGATGTGACAGCCAGGAGATGTGGGAGATGATCAGACAGGTGGACAGAACTTGGTGGTCCACCAGCTTTAGTGGTGGGTAGCACCAAGCTGTGCATGGCCTCCCCATAATACCTGGGTTGACCCCATGAGCTCGGTGACCCTGGGCAACTACAGATTCTCCCCTAGAGGCACCCAGGCCAGTAGATGTTTGTATGAGTTGCTGAACTCCACTTTGGGCTTCACACCCCACCAGAGTCGTACTTCAGGCACCTCTGTGCTCTTCCAGGGTTTGGCCCTGCTGAACAAAGCAAAACCCAACTGCTTAGAATGCATATTTTTGGTTTTCCTCCCCAGAATCTCTCTTTCTCTGCTGAGAGTGATCCTTCTGCTCTCAGAAACAGTGAAGCTGAGCTGAAATGCTTCAGAAACCTAGGAATTTCAGGACATGGGGTGCTCAGGTGGGAATGTGTGCTGCTTTTGCCACTTTATGGATTAAAAAAAGGTAGGAAACCAACTTAGCTGCATCCAGTGTAGGAGTTTTGTCAGGGAGAGGGGCAAATTGTACAAGATAACCCTGGTGAGACCTGTGCCCTGCTTGGTTTTGAAGGGGAAGGAGTGGGTAGGAGGAAGGAGGAGCTGGAGGAACAGCAACCTTTTGATGTGGACAGGGTTTCCGCCCACTGATATTTGTCCTGTGAGAGGTATTGATGGGGAGCAGCCTTGAGCCAAAAATGTCTCTGCCAAAATAAACCAAACCCATTTGTTTTAAAACTAAAACCTGGTCATGGTAAGTGACACTGCCTGGAGTTGGATGCTCTCTTGAAGCCCGAATCAGAGGGCAGAGGGGTTAAGCTCTCCCCGAGGGAGGTCCTCCCCAGATCCCCAGCAGCTGCTCGGGTCCCTGCTGAAGGTAAGCAAGCTCTAGCAGAGACACTGCTCGCTGGAGGCATCCAGGTATCAGCCAGAAATTACTCCAGACAGCGGAAGTGCTTTCTAGGAGCACTCCATTAATAGAGGCAGATAACATATCGCTGATAACAAATGCAAAAAGCCCTTGGACTAACAGCCTGTTTGCCCAGGCAATATCCCCACTGAGCACAGCAGCCATTAGTCGCAGCGGGAGGCACCGGGAGCAGCTCTCTCTGGCAGGAGAGCCGCGCTCCGACATCAAAGCAGGAAAACAAATGCCTGAACTATTTACCCTGGCAAAGGTGCCATTTCTGCACCTCTCCAGCCACACCCCAGCATGCACAGGCTCCAGTAAGCGATGCTTGAGCCTGTCTGGCCCCACAGGTAGTGCAGCACCGGCTGGAGACGCGGCTGCAGTCCCCGGGCTGGCGTGTGTCCATCTCTGGGGTGAGCGGGGCAGGTGTCCAGTGCTTGCACCACGGTACCTCAACACTTTCCTCAAATGATGGTGTTTCACATACACTATTCCGTGCATACCTGGTTAAGCTGTTTAGGAGGATGGATGTTGTCAATGAGGATAACCTCTCTTAAGGTTAATTAATCATTTGTAAACCGACCTTTGGATGTATGCATTATTCATCAGTGCTCCTGAACTAAGGGGCCAGATAATTTTCAGTCACTGGGTTTTTTGTTAAAGTCTTTAGTTATTCCATAACTGAGGGCAATTGCTGAAGTAGTGCAGAGCAATGCCCCGGGGTGCTGCCTGCACGCAGGATGCTCATGCTTTCCCATCATTTAGACCACAGCCTGGGTTTAGGCTGGACCACAGCCCAGCAGCCGCTTTTCTTCCCCACCTGCGTATTTCTTCCTTGAAGCCTGACTGACCTTAAACTATTTTGAAGACTCCTCTCCAGGAGCTTGACATTTAAAAGTGCAGTGACAGAAAATAACTTCTTCTAAAAATACGTGTAACTTATTTACCAGTATGAGGAGAGGGGGAGAAGAATTCAGATGAAGGCATGCATATACATCGCGCTGCTCGATTGTGACTTTCGCTGAGGCCAGCAATGTGACTGCTCCCCTCCAGCAAAGCTGCTCCCTGTGTTATGGTAGCATGTAGGGCTTTTGCCCCACATCCAATCCTGGGGCTGGCTGAGGAGAAGCTGGGATAAGGAGAGAGGGGATCCCTGTGTTCCCCTCCCCAGGCTGCAGGGAGGGCACAGGGCAAGGCTGCAGCCTTGGGGGACCCAAGGAGTTGATTTAACATCCCACGGCCACCAAAAGTGGAAGACAGGAAAAGACGAGCCAGCATTTATTGCGAAAACACCCCGTGGATCATTCTTTGTCAGATTACATAAATGAAGAAAAAAAAAAAGAGAGAGAAAAAAGAAATCAAAGACAAAATGCTGCACAAGTTGGTGAGCTCAGTACTCAGGAAATTGCTTGTATCTCCAGGGGGAAAATCCTCCTGCACCCCTTGTCTTTCCAAGCGAGAGCAGACCCTGCCCAAACAGGCTTCTTCGCCCCCTTCCCCACCCAAAACTACAGGGTAGCCATGGGGGAGTCTCCTGAACGTGAGGCATTCATGTATCTTTAATTATTGTTTCAGCCACATAAATCCATGCTGAATTAAAATTCATGATGGTTCTAGGGTACAAGTGCAAACAATTTGTTCGGTAAACTTTGCTCTAATTGGCATTCTGAAAATTTCCTGTTAATCAAGCCCCTTGGGCTTGGTTTACCAGTGTAGTTCTGCCTGCGAATGTCAGTGCTCGCAGGGTGCGCGCATGTATGCCGATTTCAAGGGTCTTTATACGATATTAACTCATACACCTTGTCCTCACATTAATTTGCAAGTAATTTTTTAACAACCTTCTGTGGCCCTGTCTTTTATCTTGCTGCTTCATTACTCACGGCAAGCGAGCGAGCGGAAGAGCATTTGTAAAACCCAAACCAAAATTGCACTCAGGAATGCCTAGGATCTGAACTGAGGGCGCCTGAAATTCCTTCCCACAGGAGCCGTGTTTCCAGTGGCACTCAACTCGGAGTGGCCACGGGAGAAAGGTGAAGGTTTTCAGGCCAGCGTGGCAACTGCCAGCCCTGCAAGTGGTGCTGCTGCGTGGTGGGTCTGGCCAAATGTGCCCAGAAACAGGGCTACGGAGGTGGGTCACGCTGTCGTCCTCTCCAGCCAAGGATATGAGCATCACCTGAAGAGCGAAGGAATGAGCAGAGCTTGTTTTTCATCCCAGTCCCACGTGCACAGAGAACATCAGAAATGACTCCAGGAGATGCCAGGGTGAGGGAGGGTCCTGCCCCAAAGCCCCGTTTCCCAAATACCATCCAACATGGACCAATTGGTCAATTCCGGATCCTTCTCTCCAAGCAACACCCTCTCTGCAGCGATGTCCAGCCAGTCCCACCTGGGACTGCTGCCAGGAGGATTTTAGGAGCTTTCAGTGATCCCCCTCTTCAGTTTTGCAGCCTTGTCACACTTATATCCCAAGAGATTTGGGAATAGGAGAAGCTGTGTATAACCTGAGTGTCTCTTCCCATCAGCACAGTAAGATGGAAGGATAGAAATAACAAAATAATGAGCATCTGACAGAGATCAGGGAAGCAGTGGAGAAGCTCTCTGGGATGGCAATACGTGGTAAGGAAACGTATGAGAGCCGACACTTCCCAGAAGAGACCGAAGATGATGCACAACAGCAAACTGCTCCCCTGTGAAAGCAGATAAGAAGTGTAATTAGATGGCATTACGGTAGCAGCAGGGTCTGGAAGCTGGAAAGAAATCGTACGGAAAGTCGAAACAGGCACGTGCCTGGGAGGGAGAATGGAGGAATAATACAGGCTCACAGCGTGAGGGAGGCTCAGTCTGTGCGCACAAGGCTTTGGAGGCGACCAAGGATCCGCAAATAAATCAGGTGCAAAACGAGAACAGCAAGATGTGTAGGGATGTACGTGTCTGGGGCAGGAGAACGGACTGGGCGTTCAAAGCGGGAATTTGCCCCACCTCTCTTGTTTCAGGCTTCATAAAAAGGTTAATCGTAAATGAAACTTAACAAAACAGGCTTTAAAGGGAACTGTGGAGAAGGCCAGCAAATGGAAAGAAGTTTAAAGCCATTTGGCTGTGTTAAATATGTTCAAAATCAGAGAATCTGATAAAATGCACCCAAGAAGGTTGAAGCCTTGGTGGTTATCTTAAAAATTTATGAAGGCATAGAGATCCCTGGAGATGAAAGAAGGACCTCTCTTTTAAAGTGGATACTTTATTCAATTCTTTAATTTTTTTAAAATTGTCTTAATCTCAATTCCCTGAAAGAGGCTGGAAGAGAGTCTTAAATGAGCAACTTGTAACATGTAAAATGATGAATAAAATCAAAGACATGGGTTAGTCAAAAAACCACTCATGTCAGCCCAATTTAGTTTCCTTCTTTGATAAGGCAACAGGCATACTTGAGGATGGGAAAGCAGAAAACACACGAGTGAGGCCTTTTGCATTTTCCCACGGGACAGCCTCGACCAAGCTGAGAAAACACCCGTGGAAAACAATCAGAGCTCAACTGGCAGAACAACTGCTCCCAAAGAGGAGGGGTCAAGGGAGAAGGAGGATTCTCCAGCCTCCACCATGGCTCTCAAGGAGGGACTGTCGACGTTCCCCTCCACACAGCCAATGGGCTGCCCTTCTCTGATTTGGCAGTCCACAGCTTTGCCCAAAGACAGCTCCTTGCCCAAGGAAAATTGAGAGTAAACCCTTGTTATGCTGATTTCTAGCATCTTGTGTTGGTTTATCCTTCGCTTCCCCATGACATCAGCATTCCCATGCATATTTAAGTAGAAACATTTTGATGCTGTGTTATCCCATATTAACCCCAGATACTGGCATGGAGCCAAGAAGATGATTTTGGTAGAGCTTCAGTCAATCCACCTGGTTTGGAAACAGTGCAGATCTTGTACAAGCAGCCCACAAGCCTGTGTGTGAACATGGTGGCTTTGCCACTCCGCTCCCGGCCCTCTGGATGGACGGACAGACGGATAGATGGGAAGCCCCAGTCAAGGGACTTTGTAAGCTGTAGGAACGGCTGCTGGAGGAATGCAGGAACAGAAGCTTTTGATAGAGTTTCAAACAATGTGTAATTATCAGGTAGCTGAAAATTAGCCCATCTGTGCCTTGGGAGAAGACAATGAGAAGTTATGTGTTACTAATGGCTGAAAAGCGCTGGCAACACAAAACAGGAAATTTTCAGTAAACTTTTTTCTTAAGGTAATGTAATTACACGGCGTAATCCCCAAATCTCCTGACTTTTTGGTGGGTTTTGATAAATCTTATGAGGTCTTCATCCTCCTTTCTTTTTCCTCTCCTCATTGCAGCAGCAGTCTTTAGCACTTTGAGCAGTGCCAGCCGTCTGGCTGGGCCACCTAAAGCAGCAGATGCGGGTAGCATAAACCGCCTTTACAACAGAATAGCTAACGACACGTATCAGGTTTTTCTAAAGCAGATTGTGTATACCCATCGTGTCTTTGCCACAGCTTCGCTATCTGAATGCAAAGCACCCAAGCCTGTAATACTAGTTTGGACACAATTTCTGCGCCGGTGGAGTTGGCTGGCTAGAGTGTGGGTCTGGGATGCAGGTCAATGCACACACAAGTGTCAGCGTGGTTCAGATTTAGGACTCCTTTTGTTTTCTCTGCTTTTGGTCCTTGCTGATCCAGCATGCAAGAAAAAAAACCCCAGCCCTATGGTTTCTTTAAGTGACCTGAGGATCCAACGATAAGGTCTTTAGGGGTTGGTGAAGCAAAACTCATGAGCATAAAACTCATGCAAACAGTCCAGGCAGGGTAAATAGCTCATGATTTTTTTATTCATACTTTTGTCTGTGGAATAACTGGGAGCAAATTGCTTTTCCCTCTCCTAGTCCAAATTATTCAGAATTTTTTTTCTGCTGATTTTTGCTATTCTCCCTTTTGAGAGCATTCACTCTTGAAGATGGCCCGCTTAGCTCTGAATGGAAAGCAAATGTTGCCTTCACCTTCAGTGAACTTTGAAGCAATTGATTTTTACTAGCATAAAAGAAGAGCTGAGAAGTGACAGTTTGTGGGCTTTGCGGAGGATGAATTTTGCCATTTCACGACTGTCCGTGCGGGAGGATGCAGGCGTCCCAGAAGAAAGATGACAGATGCTCTTTCGACTCATCCCCGTTCAGCCACCAGTCCTGTCCTCTTTCGCACGTGGGGTCCCCGCACCGCCAGCTTCCCTGCAGCCGCCATGCAGACGCTCTAAGCAACCCGTAATAGGGAGGACTCCAAGGAAAATTATTCTCGCTAGCTTTTGTCTGGTAATCTGAGGTCAAGAAAACAAACTGCTTCCTCTCGGCTTTCTCCAGCGCTGCGGCGAGAAATGCAGCCAAGCTCCGGCACCGAGAATAAAGGCAGAGTTGGCACAAACACAGGAGCTCCTTAAATGAGTTTGCCATTAGCCGGAAGGGCTGCAAATTGAAGCGAAGATAAGCCCCTTAGCATTTCCCTTCTTTAATCCAAGCCTCATAAAAGCGGAGATGTGTTCCTATTCAGTGGGCTTTATACAGAGGCAGGTATTTCATTTACCCAAAAAACCTCTGGATCGGATAAATTATTAATGTTATTTATAAAGGCAATTCTGCCATTCAGCAACTTCTTTTGGATCCCTACGCTTAATCTCACTGCTTAGCATAAGATACACTCCAGTTAAAAAGCAAAATCACATTCCCTTACAAGGCCTGCAAAATAACGGAGTGCTGAGGTGCCTGAAAAAAAGGGTTGTAGTTTAAATTCCGCTTTAAAGACTAATACATTTATCAGTGGCAAACATAAGCCCTGACTTACTTGCTTGTACCCTCCCTGTGTGCTGGGTGGGGACTCGCTCGCACGCACTGAGAACCGTCAAAGCTCCTCAGCGAAAGCGATGGAGATGCAAAACAGGCTGGTGCTTGTATGAGCCTCTGTAAGGCTGTTTGGCGGCTGGGGGGAGCCCTACGGTGAGACAGCAGGGAACCCTCGCCTGTCCTACAGCATGTCCTGCTCTGGGACTGCCACAGCCATGCCTTAGGCTTCTGCAGCTCAGCCCTACTCCCACTCCATGGATCAGGGTGTTATCGAGGGCAGAGACACTCCAGGAAATATCCAAATGTCTCATTGAGTGGAGGGTTCACGTGGTTGGGCGATGGAGTCAGGATGCTCAGAGTCCCAAAATGGGTCCCCAGGGATCCTGGGAGTGCTGCCAGCCCAGTGGCACTGAGGATCTCGTCCCCAGCAAAACCAGCGTGGCACATAACCGTGAGGCGCAAGGGAATAAACACGAGAACATGGGAGTCGCTGTGCACAGCCAACACTGCCATTTCAGTCGCAACAGCGGGACACGATGGACCGGTTTCCACAGCGGAGTGCCAGCACTGACAGGTAAAGCAGCAACCTCCCGCCAGCACGGCGGCTATCGGTATTTTGGGGTTAAATGTCCCCACTGAGGAAGAGAAGAGCCAGCATCTCCCAAAAAACCCCATGTGCTCTAGGAGGGGAACAATGGCTCCTTGCTCCCACATCAAGCCCACACACAGAATGAACTGAAACACAGCCCCCCCGCTGGGGATACTACCACACGCATCCCGGCAGAGGTGCACACAGCCATAAGCCATCCTTCAAATCTGAGGGCGATGCACACATAGCATACCAGGGAAGGGGAATCGTAGGGAGGTTTGGAAAACTTCTCATGAAACGTTTTCTCCACGCAATACATACATTCCCTGAAATCCCGCTTTTGGTCTTTTCCTCTCCAAAGGCTGCACAACAAACTGTTTAATTGAGCAGCCAGCACTGGCTGATGTTTTGTTTCAGCACGATTTGAACCAAGGCAAAGTATTTTTGTTTGCTAAACTCGCTTCACCTTTTCACAGTAGGGTTACGACAGCAACGCGTGTTTTTCACAGACGGCATCGCCCCTAGGGAAGAAGCTCGGAAGGTTCCGGAGCCGTTTTCTCTCCTGGGCTTGGTGCCGGGGACGAGCGACGACTTGCAGGTGGCAGCGTGCTTTGCCTTTGATCAGCCGCGAGCAGGGAGGGCTCCTGCAGCTGTGCTTGAAGCTGGAGATGTCTAAGCTATGGGCACCACAGAGAAGCATACTTTTATGTCAAAACGACTTATAATAAGATTTTAAATTTGTTGAGGGAGCGGGAATGAAATATTTAAACACAGCATCACAGTAGCATTTTAGTCTCATGAAAATGCTGAAATGCCGTTTGCAAATCAGAAATGTTTTAAAATTTGCTTTGAAATAGCAGCGCCTTTATGCAACCGTTTTGGTTTTTTTTTTTCCAGGAAGAAACAAATGGGGGGAAAAAAGCTGAAATATTGGCCATTTCCTCACAAATGCGACGTCTGCTTTTCAGTCTGTTCTGGTGAGTCTGTTTTGAGCCATCGTTCCCCTACGTTGTTGCATCCAGCATTCAAATTACATTATCTTTGTTTCTTACACTTACGACAAGACATTTAGGTTGGAGAACTCCACTGGGCATTAGAACTGCTCTGAAGGGTTTGCATGATTTGAAATAAATGCCATAAAACAAAGAGCAAGTTCATGTATAAAAGCACAGCTGTCCTACTTTTTTTTAATTTTATTTTATTGGAGCAGTTTTCACTTTCTTTAGGCACAGTTTATTCATTTGCAGTCCTTAATTTCCCCATGTATATATTATATCTTGTTAAACACAAGAAGTCAGCTTGCTGCAGTTCCTCCTCAAGACTCTGATACTCTCTCATCCGACTCCTTGCTGTTCCCAAGCAGTGCACAGCTCCGGGCAGGCAGCCCAGAGCCACCCAAGGTCTTTGGCCCCTGGGTCTGGGTAGTGTTTGGGCCACTGTGACTGAATTTTGAGAAGTGAATTAATTAAAGTGTTTTCAATGGGAAAAGCAGTTCTTTAGGCAGTTCTGGCCAAGTTTGACATTTGAGGTTCAAAGTGCCAATAAAAAAGGGTTAGTCTGTAATAGTGACCAAAATATACTTGAATTCAGTATCTTAGAAGGATCAAAAAGCCCCAAATCCCTTAAGATGATATCTGACTTTAAAAAAAAAGACCTTCAGATTTGTATACAGTTTGTTCATAGAGTTTTAAATGCAAAATGCAAAGAACTGCAAGGATAAAATGTTGGCAAGCAGCATAAAAAACTGCTTAAAATAACATTTGAAAGTGTCAGAATAAATGTATATCATTTATCCAAAACACTAAGGATCCAACATAGCTGATATGGTTGAGGAGTAGAGGAAGCATAAGAAAAATCCTTCCGAACAGAAGGCAGGTCTAAACAGAGAGCGTAGAGAGAAGCATGCCGTGGCCAGGTAAATGTACCAAGAGAATGTCAGGCTAGTACAAGATTTTAAGGCACGACAGCAGCTTCCTCCACAGCTGGCATGGGTAGGACAGACCTCAGCAGGACAGACCTGGGTATTTTCTGCTCCCCAGGCTGTAGGGAAAGCTGTGGTAGTCTTAGGCGTTTCTCTTTGGTTCAAGCTGTCCATAACTGACATTTAGGAAGCCAGTGGATCTCCAGCCTGCAAACATTGCTTTTCTAAACACTCCCTGAGATTTGATCCAAATGAGCCAATGTGGAGCCACTCACAAGTTGCAGATGTACTGGGAAATGAGATAAAATTCACCTCTTTTAGCAATACAATAATCAGAAGCCCACACTGTCTCCACCTGATCCTGATTTCCCTGTTACTCAGCAGCTCCCACACGTTCAGGCCCTGCTTTCTTGCGGGTGATGCTCTCAGCCATTCCCAGCAGCCAAGCCCGCACCAGCCTCTCTTGCTGCTTCTCTGAGCCCACCTGCGCACACGTATCTCCCAGGCAAGCAAATCTGGCTGCAATTTCTCATGCCCTAAAAGCAGATCCTAATCAATGCTGCTCCCACCGTACGGATGGAACAGCACTTAAAACGTAGCCACGCTTGGAAACCTACACCCAACCGGCGGCGTGTCTGTCGATGCTTTTGGCCCTGCGCCTTCCTCACCCTCCTGCTTCTTGCAGCTACAAACAGGGAGGCGAAACTCCTGCGATCATCGAGCAGGTGATTAGAGGAAATTGCACCGCTGAAGCATTCTGTGGTGCAGCCGTGTTTCAGCTCTTGACTTGCCTGCTGGTAAGCTGCCAGGGAGAGGGAAGTGTAGGCATAAAATGAATAGCAGAAGAGATTGCAGGTAATTATGTTTCTTAAGCTGTTAACAGGATTGGCCATTTGATAAATGAGAGGATTTGGGAATGTTTTGTCACTGACAAGCCATTGTAAGATCCGAGTGGAAACGGGAGCGTTTCTCTTCAGTAGCACACGAAGGAAATTCTCCCGGGATGCTTACATACCGTGAAATTCATCTGAAACCTGCATGCCAGCACGTGGAGGTGAAAGAACAGATAGAGGACTCCTTCTGCTGAAAAAAAAAAGTCTCTTACACATGCTATTAATTTTGTTTTGGTGCCCCTCGGTGTCCCCAGAGGCTTCTGTTCTTTCATGGTGCCCTCCAACAACCCTGCATATGTTGTTTGGTGCCACCAGGGCCCCTCAAATCCCTGTTTCCCCTCCAGTTCCCTCAAGGTCTTGGTTTGCTTTTGTGGTTCCCTAGCTAGCCAGAGAGGTGATGGGGAAACAAGTGCTTCCCTCTGTCCTTCTGCTCCAACAGTGTCCCTCGGGGTGGTTTTAGGTATCGCTGGAACCCCTCTGTTTCTTTTCACATGCCCCCCAAGGGCCTTTCAGAGTGCCCCAGAGCTTTCAATCTGCTTTTTGGTGCCCCTTGCCCCTGAAAATCTGTGCTTTGGTGGTCCAGGAGCCCTCCTTGTGCTCTGTGGACCCTCAGGACTCAGTCCCACCACACAGCAGGAAAGCAAGGGCAGGACCCACAGTTTCACAGCCATCTGCATGGGGACAGGACACAGGACACAGCCATTTGCCAACAAGCTGGTCTGAAGCAAAAGGGCAGGATGAGAGCTGGACCTGCTCCAGGGGAGGGGAACCAGGACTCGCCCCAGGGACGGCACATGAGGCTGCTCTGGTGTGAAGGGGTTTGCTCTGCAGCGAGGGAAGGTGGTGTCGGCAAAGTGAATCGCACAGTTTAAAGTCGTGTTAAAAATCATCACAGATGTCAGCACCACGTGGCCGGTGGCTCCGGGCATCTTCTGAGGATGTGGCCCTCTCTACCATGACCCCCTGCCCAGTACAGATCTCACTTTCACTGCAGAGCCCAGCACTGGAGGTCAGAGAAAGTGGTTAGCAAAGAACAAATTGAACTCCCTAAATCTGATCCCTTACGCTGCTTTCTCGGCTGCCTCCCCCAGCCAGGGCAGGTTCCTTGCAGGATCGGAGCCCAAGGCAGCCCATGTTTGTGTCCAAGAGCAAAGGAGGAGGAGAAGGCTCCCCCAGGTCTCCATCACAGCTTTTCACTTCTTTGCTTTACCTGGACTTAGCAGCCAAAGCCAGTTATTTATTTGTACTGCTTTGCTTTTTCTGCACTTATTAGCAGGGAAGCATTGCTGGGAAGAAGCTGGTGCTCCTCAAATCTCATTTTCCCAGCAGAGCCTGGGCAACAGGCAGAGGAGACATGCTCCTTGCTTCAGTCCTGAGAGCAGCCTGGAGCAAGGGCTGGGTGACCGAGGAAGAGAGGCAGGATGGGGGCAATGAAGCTGTTCTCTTTCTCTTATAGTAATCCTACACTGGGCCAGTGATAGCAGAATTCCATCCAGACAGCCTGGACACGCACTCAGCCCCACCTTCTCCCCAGAGACAGGATGAGCAGCCCCCTCCCTCTCCAGTGCCCCTACCTGGGGAAGAAGCTTCTGTGGTCCTGCCTGGCTGGCATTCCCAGCAGGCACTGGCTGCCTGTCCCTGAGGAGGTAGGTACAGCAGCAGAATCTCCCAAATCTTTTTGGGAGATTTAGGGACTAGGAAATGCAAGTTCCTGCAGCTTTCTGAGCTCTTCCCAAGAGCAAAGTGGTGATTCAGGCTGAACAGACTTACTGGGTAGGAAGAAGAGGTTTTGACCTCAGCTGCATTAGTTGGTACAGCATCCCAGGGGGACGCAGCCTTGGGGGTTCTGCCCTGGTGCCAGCTCCCCAAGCAGAGCGATGTCCTGACCATGAGTCACGCTGCAATTAGCCTGTTTCTATTCCAACTGCAAACAACCCCCAAAATCACACAGGGATTCCCTTTCGGGAAGTGGGTTTGGTCTGTTAACACACGCTGCCCCAGCACTCAAGGCTCTTAAGAACAGCAATCACTGCAGAGACGGGGTTGTGTGAGGCAGAAACCCTGAGCGGCATCCTTATCCTCACACAGCTCATTTGGGCTGCAGAGTGAGGTCTCGCATTCACTGTCACCCCTCTGGAATGGGCCTTGCACCACTCTGGCAACTTCCCTGGTGGGGTCAGCCCCCACCCACCTCTGCACTTACCCAGTAAATGAAATCAGAGACTTCTCTTAAGAATAACAAGATGAGACTTAAGCACAGAGGTGGACAAGGCCCAACTGGAGCGGCTGACGCTGCCAGACTTTGCTTCCCAGCCTTTGTGAATAGTGTGGGCACAAAAAAGATGCTTGGGTTTTCTGCCCTCACACTGCCCAGGATCTGCAGCGATCGCTGTTCAAATTCCAACGAAGTTGGAGGGCCGTTCTCTTTCCAGGTGCCTTACTATCCCTCCACTGAATAAACACTTCCTACCCCCCATTTAATGGTAACATTTATGAAGCATATTGGAACAAGGACTTCAGCAGCTGGAGCCATGTTTCCTGGGCCCTTGCCGAAACGGAGTAAAGAGCAAGCTGGGCTGAAGGGAGCATCTGTGAAGGCAGAGAAATAGCCCCTTCTGGCACTTACCCACTGCAAGGAAAGAAGAGCTGCTGCAGCAAGAGAGCCATGGCCATTGGCTGCCCTCTTTCAGCTCCGCCAGTTTGGCAACAAGCTCTTTCTGATGCAGAAGATGTGGGACAAGCTGAGGATGAAGAGCAGAGCAAGGTCTGCCCCAGAGATCTGTTACCAGGGTTTAAGTAAATAATGCACTGAATAAACCAAAAGTTACCTTGTGTCAGTTGTGGCTTGCTTAACTTTTTATTTCCAAGAGGAAAACTAACCCAGCGTGATGCCAGCATGCTTGATCCCTGCTCAGCACTTCCTGTAGCGCGGCTCCCCAGCGAGGGCTGCAGGGAACTGGCAAACCCAGGCCCTTTCCTCCTGTGGCAGCTCCTTAAGGAGTAAATGAAGGCATGATCCAGTTCCTGCTCCTTAAAACAGGGTCTCTGGAAAACAAGGTCACTTACTCTTTGCAGCTCAAGCTGAAATCTAAACTGATGGCCCCAAGCAGTTGGCGGAGGGCAGGCAAGAGGTGAAATAGCATTTATTCTTAGCAATGTGCACCTAGAAAACAGAGAAACAGCAGGATTAGAAACTCCAGTCACTTTTCCTCTACAAACAAGAGGACTCAAACCCCTGTTTTCATCCAAGCACGGCAGGGGTGCAGATACGCACACTGGCTTGTGCCCCCTTGCTCCAGCAGCCTCCAGCCAAGCCCAGCGCTTCACTTCTCCACACACGGCAGGAGCTAGAGCTTCAGCCATAGCTGGGCAAGGCAAAAGCTCTCCCAAAGCTCATCCAAAAGCACAGGGCAGCCATGGGAACACAACTGCCACCTTGAGTGGGCTGTAGTTCAAGCAAAGATGCTTTTTCTTGCCAGCACATTTAGGAAAGGAAGATGGTTTGCCAACCCACTCCTGAGGTACATGGATGAGAAACACTTCCCAAAGGGCTGACCCACAGCGTCAGTCTTTGCCATTTATAAAACCTTCGCCAGCCGTGGGAAATAGAATGATCAGAAAAAGCTTTTATCCACAACGAAGAGCATCTGACAAGGGAAGGCCAAGTGAGCTGCTACCTTTAGTGCCAGTTAGCCCTCTGAGACATGTCCACAGGCAACCCCAGCACCATGAAGACAATCTTGGCCCAGAAGACAACTACCTGCTCTGGACAGCCTCGGCTCAGCAGCTGACCCCCCAGGGGGCAGCCTCCCTGCAGCCCTCGCACCCCTGTGAGGGCGGCACCAGGCCCTCTGCATGTTCCTCTCAAACTGACTGGGAAACTCTCTAGCTCATATTTTAACTATGTTCCTGCTTGTTTTACCCCCATCAGCCTTTCCCACGGTCCCGCTCCTGCCTCTGCACTGCAGCACTCCGTGCTTTCATGGCACAGCCCTGAAAACAGCCACCCCCACCACCACCTTGGTAACCGGGGGGGCTTGCAGAAGTACCTGTGATCACCGTACTTCTGTCTAGCAGCAAGTGATCCCCTCCAAGTCTCCCTGTATGTGCCTTCTGGGCACAACCAACCCACCAGGAATGGGGTACACAGATGCCCAAAGACTCCTTGGGGTTTAGCTTCGGTCACTCACCACTTTGGGGCAATTACCTCACATCTCCTCCCATGTTCCCAACGTCATCAGGGCTGTGCTCCTCACCAGGGACTTCAGGCTTCTGCCCTGCCAACTCCAACCTAACAAATGCTGTTTGGGAACCGATGCACTGCCAGGAAAAGCCCAAAATGCCAGAAGCTTCCCAAAATGCCCTGCCTGACAGGGAATAGCATGCACCATGTCCCATCTGATGGCACATTTCTTGTACCCTGCGCAGAGAGGGGGACATGTGCAGGGACCCCAGACCATCCCTGTGCTGTGACAGGAACAGGCACACACTTTATCTCGCCTTTTCTTCCAGAAGCCATGCTTGGAGTGTGGAATTTTGTGTGGGGGCCATCTCAGGCCTTGCACAGGGATCCTACCCAGCTATCAGCACCCTTATGCCCACAGGCTCCCCCCTTCCAGCCACCCTCTGTGGGGTGTTCACACACCAGCTCCAGGCCCCAGCTGCTGCAGGCTCAGCCCCAGCAACCAGAAGTTCTCCCACTCCAGTGCAATGCAGCCCGTGGCAGCTCCATTCCCGGGAACCAGACCCACAGCCCATTTCTGGGGCAGAGGCTGCTGCTCCCTGTGCAAGCGCTCCCGCTGACGCAGGCAACGCCCACGTCTGCTCATCCACCCTCCTCTCTGCCACATATCCCTGCAATCCAAAAATGCCCACAGACCCTAACAGGAACCAAGCAGTCGCACAGAGAGGAATGAAACTCCCCATCTCCTGAGTCAACCTGGAGGAGTCACACACCAGCAATCTCTTCGCAGCCCCCCAAAACCCTGGCACTAGAGCTCCCCCACTCTGCAGCAGCACGTTTGAAGCATGCCGTGGAGCCCAGCAATGCCCCAGCACCTGAAGACAAACCCTGGAGGAAATGGTGAGGAGGCCGAAGGGCCTCAGCCAGGGGGAGTGTGTCTAACCCCACAGCAGGGATGCAACAGCACTGGGGCTGCCTTCCATCCCTGGGGAAGAGCCTGTGCCATGGCAGAGGGACATCCGCCCTCGGAATGGAGAAGCTGCTCCAGCTCCAAGGGGAGATACTTAATTATTGCAGTTTCCAGAGACATAAAGAAAAGGACACACACAGCTCCCTGATGCTGCACCTGCTCCGGAGGGGCAGTGGGAACCCAGAGTAGAGCATCGATTGATGTGAGAAGAGGCCAGCCAGCAAGGCCTTGGAGGTGAGACAGTGCAATGTTACTGGTTCATATTTACAGAGAAGGAAAAGGCAATACAATAAAACTTGCTTCTAACAACATATAAAAAGATATACAAGAGCTTGAAAGGGTGCAGGACAGACTTGTAGACATCTGTGCTATTCATTAGTCTGTGCTCTTTCCCTTCGGAAGATTGTTCCCAACAAAAGAAGGAAAAACACCCCTCACCTGTAGCTCTTCCACCAGTTCCAGGGGCACAGCAGCACTCAGCCAGCCTGCCTCTTCCCCCAGCAGCCCTGGCACAGTCACAGCAACAAACTCAGCTCAAGGATGCGGCTCTGCCTCCGGTCCCAGCTCCCCTCAACCACAGCACCGCCGGCTCTGCCCTACTGGATAAATCCTGTGCTCACTTGCTACTCTTTTGGTAAAATGGATGTAACATTAAAAAAAAAAAAAAAAAAAAAAAAAAGAGCCGAAATTAAAACACGCTCTTTTTCTCCCCTCCACGTCTACCAGCACACCGCAGCCAACCTAGTTTGGTGCTGGCAACCTCCAGTTTCGTTTAATTATCCTTGTGGTTCTGTTTAAATATGCAAGTTCCCCTGCTTGGGAAGTGGTTAGTTGAAGATTTGTGGTGTGAGTGTCTTTCCGTAGACAGACCTGTAAGTAACCTTACTAATCTATTTATACTTCTTGTAAAGCTGCCGGCCAGGTTAAGCTCTATGCAGCTATCAGACCCAGGCCCTAAGACTGAGGAAGGCCTGTGTTTCTGATTGCTCAGAAAGAGAAAAGGAAGTAATTTAAAGTATTTCTTAAATTTCAAGTGGCTTTTGGTACCCCTGAAGCCTTCCGTGTGGCTTTCAGTACTAACCAGAGTCCTCTCTTTGGCTGTCACTGCCCCTGCCAAGGCTTCTCTCTGCATTATGGTTTTCAAAGCTTGTGTATGATATTTTTTTAATTTTCCTGTCCCATGGAAATGCCATCTTCATGCATAGGGAGGTTCTGTAGGTACTTAGACCAATGTCTGGAGTGTTTCAGCTCCCCTGACCGTATCACAACAGCATCACAGGGAGAAGCTTTCAGCACAAATCAGCTTAGCCAAAGCGTACAACTCTTCTCTCCCTGCTCCTTACCCTGGGTTTTGCACATCCTCACTTCACCATCCTAATGTGAGCCCACCTGCAAAAAGTGTCTTAAGGCTCCATTGCTGGCTAACAACCACAACCCCTGTGTGACAGATGAACCAGAAAGCAATAAGGAGGTTTTACAGGCCCAGAAAGAAGTGGCCCCAGCAAACAGTGCTGGAAGCAGCAGGACAGCCTCCCCACCGCAGCAAGGCTCAGCAAAGGCAGCATGCCTAGTACACCGTCTCGCTTCCAAGACTAGCCACAACTGGAAAAGACAGGATGGTCCATGTCTTTGGTGCCCCAGCACTTGACAGAATAACAGAGACTTTCTAGTTAATCTAGTGGAAAGAGTTTTGAAACAACTTGGAGGAAGCAACATGAATATGCAGCAAATATAGTGGAAACCTGCTGTCTATTGAAATGGCTCATTAATACTGCACAGACAAAGCAAATGACTGATGCTTACTGCAGAGTTACCAGTGAACATATCTGTGCTTGGATTATCAGAGCAGTGCAGAACATTTCACCCCATATGGTTAGCCTGAAGAGGCTGTTTCAGATAATGGTTCTCATGTTGTTTCCATGGAATTCCAATATTCCCCAGAAGACACTCGCTGGAGCACTCCAAAGCAACCTTGTGTCATTTGGTGCTGCGTGAACTAGCAGAATGCTGGGTACTTACAATTAAAAGTGGATTACAGAAAAATAATAATGAAGTTCAAATTTGGGAAAAAAAAAAAAAAAGGGAGCATGAAGATGTTTTCACTGGAATCAGGTTAATAAAACTAACTTTCCACATTTCTTTTTTAATGGAAAGTGTCACTCACAGTATAATTTTATGCGCATGGATAAAATTAATCAAAATCACTGGAAGAAAAGTTGCTCAAGATTAAGTATCCACAGAATATGCCTAGGCACCAGAGATCTCTTGGCAGAAAGGAAAGAAGGAAAGAACTGGGACTCATGCTCCATCTGCTAATAATGAAAATGAAGAGATACAGTGGTGTGAGTACAAGAGAAAGGTTCACCGAGGAAAAACCCTTCAGATTGAAAGGGCTGAATCTGTAGTTATGAGAAAAGAAACCCACTGGGCTTTAAGGTACAAAGAACACAAAACCATCATACCCAGACAAATCAAAGGGCCATGGACTCTCTCTGCTCACATCTTGTGACCTGTAGTGGGTGCTATGGAATAACCTCACAGTACAGGATAAATATATAGTCTTTTCCTGGATAATTTTCCGGATTGTCAGGGTTTGGGTTTTTTCTGGATTGTCTGTGGTCACAGAAATTTACAGTCCAAAGCAAACACAAGTGAACAGAGGGAGAGGACACAGCACTATGGCAGGGGTTTGTTAGTTCATACAGGCGTAGCTGCATGCATGCATGTATCTCTATATGTATGTATTCCGCATATTTACCTGCCCATATACCCTGTCCAGGGACAGCACAGTGGTGTGAGGAGGCTGGTGTGAGCGAGAGATAACAGCTTTGATAAAAGAATGAGGATCTCTGACACATGGTGATGAAGCACAAGGTATACAAGAGTCTGGGGAGCATGAATAGCTTTTGAAAGAGGATGGGTTTGCCACCATCATCTGTGAACCCTCTTTCACTGCCTGCCTCACCTCCAGCCCTGCTGATGCTGTATCAGGACGCCTTTCCAGATGGAGGGCGCACAGGTGGCCCTTCCCTCACAGAGCTCTTCCCCAGATACTGCTGCTGAAGAGAGAGCATTCTGGTATCCTCATCCCCTTCTGTGGCTTGGTATCTATAAATAATGAGGTTACTGATAACAGTACAGTGTTGTCACCCTTTATGAAGTAGAGTGAGTCTGCATGCACGTGCTGCGCTGGTGGTTTCACGTGTTTGCTGCCAGGCCAGCACAGGAGGCACTGTGTGGTGCTGGGCTCCATTCCACATTCTAACAGGCAACATACTCGAACAAGCGCAGATCTCTCCACCTCTATCCTGGGGACTTTCCCTGGCCCCACCTGTGCCTGTCCAGACATTTTTGCTTGCCTTCCTACCTTACATTGGTTTACCTTCTAAGTTCTTCCACCTGCCTTGCTTCTGAGGTCTGCTCGCACGTTCTGGCTGCTCTGCTTTGCGCTGCAGGTAAAATCCTGCTCATGCCTGAAGCCAGGAGTGGTGCTTGTTGTTGGACAAGGTCTCTGCGGAATACACAGCTGAACGTTGGCGAGTCTAAGCTGAACATACGTAGACTGACACAGTGAGAGACTGGGGACATGTCAGACTTCAAAGGAAAAGAAAAAAAAGGCACATCTTTCACCACGGTTATTCCTTTCCTAAACTTCAAGCCCTTATTTCAAACATTAAGACTCTAGCTTGTTAAAAATGGATTGCATGGCATTCCTATTGGGGTCTTTATTTATATATATATTCAATATTAAACATATATTACAAAGATATATGTATGTATTTAAAACATTGGGAAAATGGTATCTTTTTCCTAATCCTTTTGCCATTTTACCTGACACAAAAAATGGGAAAAATATCAGACTGTCAGACACTCAACAGGAAATTTTCCAACAACTGAGTCGCGTGGTTAAAGTTTGGTAGTGATATCAGCAAAGGAAAACAAAGAGAGAAATGTCAAACACTAGTACTGCATATAACCAGTTGTAAATCAATAGCCAGAAAAACTCCTGACCTACATGAACAGAAGCACGAAACAAAGAAACCCCAGAATAAAATCCATGGCTGACAGAGCTTAGCACAAGAAAGTTGTGTTTGCAAAAGAAATCCTAGCAACAGTACGGGGTCACTGCTTGGTGCAGACAGGAGAATTGTGAAGGATTATGCAGAAAATGCAGAAGTGTTCAAACAGACTTTTATTCGGTATTTGGAAAGAAGGATGATTTGCTTTCATTGCTTGAAGATGATGAAATACTTTCCAGTCTATTAGTAACTGAGAGAGATGTTAGAATCTATCAGCAATGAACATTTTTAAATCAGCAGGCTCTGAAGCTCTAGCATAGCTGGCAGAGAAGCTCTTGGGTCCACTAACGTTGAATGTTAATAGCAGCAGATCTGTAAATGCCCAACTTATAAAAATCTATTAAATGAGAAGGGAAGCAAAAGGAATCAATGAACCATCAGAGGAAAGAGCAACCCTGGGTCAAAGCAAGGGAAGGTTTTTTCCATCCTCTTTATCATCAGAACGGTCGAGGGTAACACAGAGTCCAGCTCTCCTAACAAAGTGGAGCCACCATCTTTGGCAGGCTCATTTAACCTGATGGCTCTGAGGTACAGAGTTGTCACTCAGCAGTCACTCAGACCAAAATTTCTTCTTGGTAAGACAACTGTGATTTCTAGGCTAGTCTGAAACCTTCTACTGGCTTTAAGAGAGTCAAATGAAAAAGGATAGAGATACAGGCTCAAGCCCTCCTCCCTGTAATTGCCCACATGCAAGGTCAGATAGTTTTCCAACAGGGATGTAGCTTTTTGTGAAGCTTTAGATGTGTTCTTCTCCCAGTGATTGGGCGTGAGAGGTGGCTGGCTTGCAGCCACAAAATGTCCCAAATGGGCACACAGAAGCTCATGGAGCAGCACTCAGGAGTGTAGCGCTGTGATGTGGCTCTCCAAGCCAGGCGTCCTACGTCTCCCAAACCACACAGGCATTCAACCTTTGCTTGCTGCAAGTGCCAGCAAGAGACCCACTTTAAACAAGCTTGACTCCCTCTTCTTCGTAACGAGTTGCGGTTAGAAGTGAAGCAAATTAAATCAGGGTACACTTTGCACCACTATGTAAGCAAATTCAAACAACTAAGTGGGGCTAGAACGCATTACCAGGTACTAGCAGCCGTTACTGCTTGAGGATAGCATCAAAACACATTATTACACACACCCAGCTGTGCACAAAACCATGTCTTTGGAACTTAGTGGTGTTTTCCACCCCCAAAAATGTGTTGCATTAAACAAGCTACTGCATAGTGGAAGTTGTAATACACTCAGTTTGATCTCCCATTTAATGTAATGAGGCTTGACCAAAAAAAGAAGAGGGGGGAAAAAAAAAAGATTAATCAAAATCCTATGTGAATTTATTTATGGATAACAAAAAAATGTTTCTAGAATATCCAAGACATGGTCGAGGGATAAAGTTAGATGAAGTTAGGATTTATCTCGATTACCTAACCTGGCATTAAAATCCTTTCCACTGATCAGCAAACAGAGGGATAAAAAGATTTCAGAGACATTATGTAGGTCTGGAATAATTCCCAGTACGAGTTCCTATAAGAAGAGGAATTGTGGGAGGAATACAAATATTAATCAGAAGAAAAGGTTCTAAATTGGGAAACTGCTCTGGCAATGAGACAAAAGTCTAAGTCATTAGTGTAACAACCTCTAATCCCTATCAGAGCAGCCAGTCTCATGACAGAGATGGACGTGAAATGGCTTTCTCCATAAATATTTCAGTTTTGATTAATTCTAACATTCTGTGTCTGGATGTAACAAATATGTTGTGAAACATATCATGAAAAAACAGAGATATTAGGCTGAACAATCCAAAACTGTGTAGAAAACTCATTTTCTGGGAAACGGAGAAACAAATTTTAAAGCTGCTTTCTTCTTAACTCAATGCAGAAAATTCCCCGGTGTCCAACTCTTTAAAATAACTTCTCCCCAAAAAAGCAGCCTATCTAATTAAGTCCAGAACCATGCTACCGTTTTGACCCTGATTTCCATTGGCAACTCTCTGACAGGCACCAAAATACCTTATTAAATTTATCCAGGGATAGCAGTTCTGATTTATAAAAAAATAAGTAAATATTTTCTAGGTCAGAAAAGGCAAAAAATGCTAGGAACAGTCCCACGGTCACAGAATTCCAGCGGAGCATCAGGCAGTAAGCTCAAAGTCCTGCTATGGTGACAAGTACTCATGTAAAGCAGATCATCCCT
Source organism: Rhynochetos jubatus (assembly GCA_027574665.1). NCBI lineage: Eukaryota > Metazoa > Chordata > Aves > Eurypygiformes > Rhynochetidae > Rhynochetos > Rhynochetos jubatus. Next base: position 3,678,982 of record CM050662.1, read on the forward strand.
ACCCAGAGAGAGCAGAAGATACATATGCATACCAAAGCTCTCAGATTACTCCGAACACTCTCTTTTTTTGCCTGTAATTACAAATCTTTTCCTTTCAGAGGCTGTGTCAGTATAAGAAGCTACTGTGACAGCCCCACAGCTGTGACAGTGCAACTCTGTTGGGGCTACATACAAAAGTGGATCAGTGTGGATCCCAGAATAGACCTGTTTTGGGAAAAGTATTTTCTAGGCAGCCCCGTTCTCTGTCCCAGGTTCCTGGGCAGCCTCATCGTGATCAAAAGGGACTGGGGACAGAAGGGGGTGTGAACAGCTTAAGTCTCAAACTGGTACTGGAAGAAATCATGGTCTTTGGTTGAGCTGCTTAATATGGCAGGAATTCCACGTAGGAGTGGGAAACTGCAGTGTTTTTCTTCCAGGCTCATGGACATGAGGCTGAGGCGCTTGTGTTGTTCTGGAGAGGATGGTACTTCCTCAATCAGCAACAGCAGCTCCCACCAGAACTCACGTCTTCTTACAGCATTTCACTTTGAGCTAATGAATAGTTCCAGACTTTAAAAAAAACCAAACTCAGATCCCCAAAGTACTAATGGATTTTACCACGCTGCAGCTTGGCATGCTTTACAATGAAGGATATAAAAGTTGCCATCAAATTTACCCTTGTTTAAAGGTTTCCATTTCTGATGGGCTTCTTATGTAATACTGAAGTGTATTTTAAAGAGAGCTGCATTAGATTCCAACTCTGCTTTTAAGTAGTGCTACCAACCTAATTAAACCATCATTCTCCGAGTTTGCACCCCACAGATAAGCAGTAACGCTTTCCAGAGAACTCTGAGTCCTTCTGAGGTCTGTGGAGCCAAACTCACGGCTGCCCATGCACACAGAAAATACCTGCAACTATTTAAGAGCCAAGTGGAAACGCCCTGGGGACAGCCAGCAGAGTAACTCAAAACTGAAACGAGTGTTTTACTAAATCACAAAATTAATGATGAAAACATATCCAAACAAAACAGGAAATGAGAGCAGGATGGAAAGAGACATGCTTGGCACCACTATACACAGCTTTATACTAAGCTACACTTATCTACAGTGGTAGCCACATTCATAATTCAGTTTTCCCCCCACATCGGAGAGCTGGAGATGTTCTCCAGCCTTGCTCGCCATAGTCCTGCATATCTTGTTAGCTATTCCTCTGAGACAATCCATCCGAACTGACCGTGTTTGGGTGTTTGTTGGTTGCATTCAGGATCCCATCTGCAACTTCAGTAATGACTGAATTTCAGTAATGAATGAATGATTTCACCAGTCAGTGAAACCCAGGGAGTTTGGGCAGAGCGAGATAAGCTGGGCTGCATGTGGTTGTTAGCAATTTAAGTTTCCAAAAACCACTAGAGCGTCGCTCTAGTAAAGACCAGATGTAGCAAGTGGATTCTAGTACCTACATTTCAAGCCGCAGCAGAAGCGTAACCGGCTGCAAGCCCTGGGGCCAGCTGTACTGCTAGTAGCTTCTAGGATTAGCTTTATTCAGTCAGCCCTGAGGTGCTGAAGATCACGAGCTACAAACACTGCTGCTTGCTCCAACATCTATGTTGGAGTGTACCACGGTTTCTACTCCTGAGATCCCACCTGTGGTTCATGGTGTCCCACTGACAACAAGAAGGGCTATTGGTGGGGTGCACACCAGTTTCTCACGCACTGCCTCTGTTCTGGCCTAGAAATTGCCTTTATTGACCTACTTACCTGCCTCGGAGTCCTTCCCATGTACCTCTACCTGGCTTTTGACAGCTGCATGAGCCTTCGTAATTCTGTTTGGCAGGAAACTGGCTTCCCATCAGCCTTTCAGAAATTCTTAATTCATTTGTACTTTTGACCTACACAACAGACCCTGGCAATAAGATCTATAACTTAATACTGTATTATATGAGAATGTATGACTTTCTGGTTTAGACATGATGCCTAATAATTTCATGGGGTATCCTTAATTATTCTTACTCTTAAAAAGAATAGCCATCTCCTCCTTCATCATTTCCTGTCTAGCTAGGAGATCTTAAGATCTCTGCCCCATGCCTGACTATTTTTTCTGGTGTGATATGAAAACCATTCTGTCCTCATCCACTTCCTGTGGGTGGAATTCACATTAAAAAGCTTTTATTTAGTGTTGGAGTTCAGGTATCTACCTTGTGGATTGACACCTACCGGTAGAAACCTAAATTTAGGTGTCTAAATCTCTGAGCTAAATAACTCCCACCCATCCTTTCTAGTTCTATTTTATTCTTGATGAGACAGGATGAACAGAACTGCACACATTAATCAATACGTGGGTTTGCCAAACATTTATACAGTGACATAATCACATAATCATGTTTTTCTTTTCCTTTTTTCCTTTTCTAAAAATTTCTCCCATTCAGTTTGAATTTTTTACTGCTGTGGTCACTACATCAATGTTTTCACAGAGTTATCCTACAGCGACTCTATTTCTGAGTGATAACATAATGTTCAGTCCGTAATTGAGTAAGTGTAATACATAATTGAAGATGTACATTCCCAGACAAACTACTTTGCATTTATTAGCACTGACTTTCACATGCCATTTCTGACACAGTCACTCACTGCTATGGGAACCATTTGCCTCTCTTTCCAGGGTCAGTTTTGACTATCTCAGCTAATTTTGTGTCATCCACAAACCTTGCCACTGCAATATTCACCCCCCTTTCCAAATTATTCATCAGGATATTGAACAGCCCAGGTCCTAAATCAAACGGTTGTATGAGTAAGCTGTAGAGCTCCTTTCACTGAGGAAACCGATCTTTCCTCCCACTTTTTGTCCCATTTTGTCTCCATCTTATTTACTTACAAGAGGACATCTTATTATCTCAGCTTAACTACTTTAAGAGTCTTTGCAGAAAGACTTATTGACATTTGTTTGGAAGTCCGTACACACTTTATCAACTAGATCAGCCTTACCTACAAGCTTGTTGACATCTTCAAAGAGTTCAAATAGATTTATGAGACTTGGTCTCCTTCTGCAAGAACTGTAATGACTTTTTCCAAATAAATCACATTTATGAAATTGTCTACTGGTTCTCTTCTTTATTATTGTAGTTTTTACCCACTTACTCAGTTTGGAAGTGAGATTTACTGATCTGTGGTTTTCCACATTTGTCCTGGAGTCCTTTTTCTCAAGGCTGAAGACACATTTGCCACTTTCCATCCTTCTTGCAGTGTGGTCAACTTAAATGACACTTTTCATGCTACATTTAGCTTTCTCTTAATCTACTGTTTGAGGTCTTGCTGAACTCTTGATTGAGTATCATCTTATCTTGGTGCTTTCTTACTGTTCATTTTATTGATTTGTTCCAAAATGTCCTCTACTGAAACTTCATTTAGGGACAATTCCTCATACTCTCCACTGCTTCACCACTAATGTACCCCTTTCCAGCCTTCCTCTATAATTTGTTCCCTATTATTATAGTTTCCTACCCTTCTGCCAAGTTTCTGAGGCATTTATTATGTCAATAACTTCCTTTAAAATCAGACATTCTAGTTCACCTCTTTTAGGCTTCAGAGTTGCAGCATTTGTATGGATATATTTCTACATTTTTTATTGATCCAGTTGCCCATTTTTCATGGGGCCTGCTTAGCTGGGACTTTAATTGCTGAGACCATTTGTTGCTATTTCCTTCCTCAATGTTATTGATTTCAGTTCCTTCCATTTTTCTAAATTATAAGAATTTTCTTATTTCTCTTCCAGGAGAGTTGCAATCTTGAACCATGTGCTATTGCTTATTTGGTGACTTTCCACAACTGTCAACTATTCAAATACCTCATTGCTTTTGAATGTTAAAACATTGCAGTCTAGCTTCACGTTGATTTATATAGCTTATCTCTCTTGTAAAAACTACCTTGCCAACGACTGAGAATCTGCTTGTCTGGTACTGTGACAATTTATAACGCTGTGATTCCACTTTCAAAACTTCTTTCCTGATCATTCCTCTGCCATGGGTACACACATCATTCACAACACCAGCTCCCTCTAGCACCAAGCATGGACATAGAAGTCCAGCAAAGGCCTCAAAAGCACTGCAGAAAATGAGATTTCCTCCCATGTTTTAATAATACATTTCATTAACACCTGCCAGTATGAGACATGATTGTTCACCCATGTTTAATTTTTTATTTTCTCTAATTCCCCTATCTTTTCCTGACATGCTTCAGGCAGTCAGTTATACTTTTTTTAATATTTTGGTGTTTGTTCCCTCTTTCATAAATGGGGCACACGGCACTTGTTTCTTTTTATTTCATACTGTTGATTTCTGAATCGCTTTCTCCAGTTTCTCAAAATCATTAGAAATCTGATCCTGACCTTCAAAGTGCATCTTGGGTTTATCCACAAATTTTATGAGTGAGGTCTTTGTTAAATGACATAGGTCATTAATTTAAAAACCGAATAGAACTGGATTCAGGACATATGCCAGCAGGACTCCAGTCAAAATAACCTGCCAGTGCAGTATTGCCACCCACACTGCAGCAACACCACATACCATCTAAACGATGAACTGCACATGGCCTGCCAGGACCATGAATTTGGCTGTGGTCTCCCTCGCTCCTTTCTGGCTCCAGACTAGAGTCCACAGTGAGGAGGACCGCCTGCTGGATGGGCTATTTCGAGTAGACTGCAGGCCATCTTTGCTGGGAGCCCACTCAGTGCCTCTGATCATGGCAGTATGTGGATCTGTCTGCACATATGCCACGAATCTCATTGCCCCAGGAAGCACTGGCTTTTCTACGCTTGCACAATACAGCTATGCCTTAGAGGAAGGGCTGTAACATATGGTCTCTCCCTTATACAGAAACAAGGTAAGTGTCTCACCCAGCCAGAAATACTGGGCACACTGATACAGACCATATTTCTTTAGTCTACTTCTGAGAGAATCATGTGGAACAGTTCAAAAGCTTTCCTAAAGCAAAATATGTCCCATCTGCTTCCTCCTCTTCATCTACTAGACATTATTTTCTCAAAAACAGAAATTAGAGTAAAACTGCACGATTTATTCTTGGTAAATCTATGTCCTTTTTTTTCCCCCCCTTTTAATCTTCTATTTGCTTTAAATTGATCATGTAATATTTTTTAGACTTATTTCTGGGAAGAGTTGCCTCTAATTCCCTGATTTTTCTTTTTCAAAATAGCAAACTGTTTGCCTTTCTACAGTGCACAATGATCTTACCTGCCTTCCAAGAGCTTCCAGGGTAGTCACTAATGCTTCAGTAATTGCTTCAGCTCCTGCCCACATGGCGCTCTCAGCACACACCCAGAGCAGTCTGAGGCCAGAGCTTCTCATTTGGAGGAACTAAGAGAGAACAAATGTAAGGCACAAAACCGCTGTAAAAGCGCACGAGACCAGGCCAAGCTCAGACTGTTTGCTCTCCTCTCACCATGGATAGTTTTTTAGCATAGCATAGAATAGAATAGCACTGTGTAGTATTAACATTGTGGGAAGCTGCCTCCCAGCTCAGGAAGAACGAGCTGACAACTCCGGGAAGGCTATATCTGAAAATACATTTTCAGTTGAGAACTTTTGGTCTAACTGTGCTGATGGGAATTTAAATACCAGGAGCATAGAAGCAGTGATGCATGTGATGACAGAGATTTGCTGACTTGCAGGCAGAATATGAAGGGGTCTTTCATGAGACACCCAGGTGGATGCTAGAAAGTGCTGGGGAGGAGCATGAGGGTCCGACTGCATGTCACAAATTTTAAAGGGAAATGCCAGTGAAGGATCCTGGAAGGCAAAGTCAGGCTGCTGGCTGGAAGAGTTAGCCCCAGGGTACTGTTGACAGTTTCTCTGAAGTCATGCCAGTTATATACACAACTCCAATTAGGCAGGGAGGAAGAAGACGCTATCCGGAGGTGATGGTCTCCATCAAAAGTCAAAAGTGAAATCAGACTTTTCACACAGAAAACATGTATGATGTGTTTAATTAAGCAGGAGCTGGGGGAAACCTGTCATGAGCTATGGCAAACAGATTGCTAAGGGTTGGTAAAACAAAAATACTCCATGTATCCAGCTAGTTCAGAGAAAAACCTTAGTGCAGAGATAGGAACAGTCCATAGGTGAAATTTCATTCCATCAAAATGACATCGAACTAAGAAGCTTAACAAAGGTGCCCTAAAATTAAGAACCATAAATGCATGTATATAAAAATGGGGGGGAGGGGTTAATTAAAAAAAAAGCTAGATGAAATGAAACACAGTTAATAAAATCAAATCTTGACGCAGCAGATAGTAAATGCCAGGGACAAAACCAATGGTATACCATGGTGTGTGGCCATAAACTACAGAAAAGAGAGTATAAGTCATAAAAGTGAAAGAACTTTTTTTATATCAAAGAAAATACTTTAAGTAATCTAGTCAGACTAAAATTCTTACTGGAAAAGACTATACACTGAAACTGCCTGGCAGTAAGAATGTAAATATATGAGTAGAGTTATGCCATCCATCACCAGAGAAAGAAGACTGAGTGCTTAATGTTGAGAGGTGAAATACTAAACATGGGGACCTCAATTATTCATAAATAAATCGATATAAAGGCACAAAGGAAAAAAAGGTTAGAGAACCAATTTATAGAAACACAGTATGACTGCTTTTCAGAACTATTAGATCCTGAACATCCAAGAAGAGAGGCTGCTCTCTACTTAATATTATGCAAGGTACAAGGGGAGTAAGTTCAAGAAGAGGCAGTCAATGAACCAACAGAGAATATGGGCTGCTCTTAGAGAACAGAAAACTCTATCTTGGCGTGCAATGGTTATGACTTAGGAGGTCTTAATGGGCCAGGAGCTCACCACAAGCGCTCAAGGTAAAAAGGTGATAAAATGGGAGAAGTGATTAGAAATAAGGAATCTGTTCAACCTCTGGGTACAGCATCATTGAAACCACCAGTATATCTAATTCTGGTGTTCACATTTAAAGCCATTGAAAGATTAGATTGGGGGCAGAAAAGAGCCATAAAAAGTATATGAGGAGAGAAGAACATGTAACTGGGAAACTTAAACAGCTCAATTGTGGGGCGATTCGATAAATACTTTCACAAGGGGAAAATATCAACCAACGCTTTTTAATCTAGCAGAGACAGAAGAAAGACTAAGGGCTGAAAAATGAAAGTGATTCAAACCAGAAATGAAACACACATTTTTTAACAGCAGTGATGATTAAATTTGGGAACAAACTACCACCTGAAGTGATGGATTTTGCAACTCTTGACATCTGGAACATATGTTCCTGTGAAAAGTTCAAGTTTTGATAAATAAGAATTTTTTTCCCCCCTGAAAAACAATTTTGCTAGAAAATTCTTAGCCACTATTTGGGTTTCTTCTCTACTTTAACAGGATATAAGATGAGCCAGAGAAACAGCTTTGTACACTGAAAGTTGGTCAAAATGATCATTAAAAGCAGAATAATGGAATTTCTAGATAAGGAGTATGATATGGTAGGAGCTAATTATCAGTGTCTGTAATGAAAATTTTGCATCCCTAATATTTCAGAATTATTTGAACATATCTTTATAATAACAATCAAAAGGGAACTGCTTGACATAATCTACTTGAACATTCAAAAGCCTTCTGACAGTCTTTTTCAGGCAGGGCCTATTCCAGAAGAATCCTGCATGGCCAGATACTGTGGATGCTATGGAAAGCTGAAGCAGAGACCAACATGCAAAGGCTACACTAACAGCCAGATCGCTGCCCGATATCACAAACGCGTATTTCGCTACAAGCTTTGGCTTTTCTGTGATGGTGCTAAGTGGCATTATTCCAAATATTATTTTTGTAATTGCAATCAAGGCACCAAGAACTCTTGCACAAGTGCTTTTAATACACTACAGGAATGAAATATGACACAGAAGGCACTGACAACTTGTAAAGCATCATTAAACATACCACGATCATTAACAAATGTGCCAAGGAAGGCTGGTTCATCTGTATGTAATTCGAGCAGAGGAGTTGGGCTCCACTTTTTCTTATTTTTTTTTTTTTTTCAGTAAAAGACTTCAGAAGACTCCAGTTTATCGTCAGTCAATAGAATGTGAAGCATCACTGAAAAAAAAGAACATCCTCTTGGGATTTTTCATTGGACTGAGAATTGTGGCACTTCTCAGTAAATGTCAGGCTTATCAGTGTTGTGAGTAAGCATCAGTTAGCTCTCAAACAAGCTGACTCTGTTCATTTTTCTCAGAACAGTATGTAATATTCTCCTGGCAAAGAACAACCCTTTTAGTAGACTGCAGCACAAATTTGTAAAAGAAGCTTGCCTCAGCTCTGATCCAAAAACCAAAAGAGATCTAGAACAGATTAGATTACTGTTTTTATCTACTTTTTGACTACAAACGCTGGACCACTTGGGGTTAAAGACATATGAGAAATACAAATTTCTCCCTTTCAGATCCTAACAGCTGCACTAATTGCACGAAAACCTTCTTCTTAATACCTGTTTATCTACTTCAAATTACATCAGTAGCTTCAAGTAGATTTTTGACCTGTGAGTGGTTAATGACATCAATATTTGCAGTACATTTTCATCCTTTTATAAAGATCCTTTCTTTATTTCCACCATGTAGCTTTTCTCTTTATAGTGCTAGATGAGACCTAGCAGCATCGTGGTGAGATCTTCATTAGCATTCAAATAAAAATTCATTGTTTGCTTGTATAGCAGGGAGATGAGTTCAGCGTTCACTGTTCGGTGTTCACCGTTACCATCAGAAGTGTTTACATTCATAGCTACGTTTCATTTTCTTTTGACAGAACATAACAAAGCACAAGAAAGGCTACACTGGGTCAGATCGAAGGTCCTACTGCAGCATCTGGTTTCCAATACAGATGCCTGCGGAAGGACTTTAAGAACACACCAGGCGTGCAGCACTGCTTTCTTGGAATATTATTCTGTTTTCCAACAATACATGTCTTGGGACTTCTCATGCCACAAGCCTTGGTTTTACTGTTTAACAGGTTATGCTTTAACTTCTCCCCATTAACTTTTCCTGTTACCCCCAGAGCACAAGTAAACTTTGCGCATCCATAACATCCTATGGCAAGGGATTTTACAGCTTAATTGCTAGCTTTGTAAAGAACCATCAACCAGATTAAACTGATTTCTAGTTGTTGCTTTGGAAGAGACACTAAAGGGGCTTCTCAGTTGGGAGAGAAGGCAATGAGGGGGATATGAGTGAGACATATAATCATGATCCTAGCAACAGCAGGTGGACAGTGTAGGCAGAGAGACCATCGGTCTGACCCACTGGAGCACGTCTTTTGTTGTTATGATTAGGTCATCTCAGTGGCATCTTCAGGACCCTCTCAAGAGCTCTAACAAATTTGCAAAATGTGATTTCTCGCTAGAAAAAGATTTCCCTGATACGTTGGGGTTTATCCACTTAATCATTTTATTCTTACAATTTCTTACTCGCGTGCTCAGTACAGACTGCAGCGTGACGGTCTGCAGTTCTCTGCTTCGCTCCTGGGGACCTTCTCAGGGATTGTTGTCACATTTACCATCTTCCGTCCCTCCTGCAGGGAGACTGATTTAAGTGACGGGTTACACACTGTAGCAGCTCCATAATTGCATATTTGTTTTCCTTCAGAGCTCTTGAGCGATTACCATATGGTCTTGGCAATTTCTGACTCTTCATCTTATCAATTAGTCTTAAAATGCATTTTCATGTCATTTAATTTGAGAGAGTTCCTTACACTTGTCCCCGTAAGTTTGGCTCTCAGGGGAGAACAACCCACCTCCACCATAGTGAGCACCAACACAAAGCTTCAGTTTACTTTTCAACAGCAGTTTTCCTCTCTTACAGTAATCCTTTCAGAGACTGGTCACCTGTTGACCAAACATGTGGAAAAGTACCTGATCCTGGCAATTTTGAAAATATTTTTACTAGGATCTTTATTATTCCTTTAGTGAGTTTGCACCTTCAAATTTTCCCTTGCCTGCCCTACAGATTTAGCTTCACAGTTAATGCCTTTTATATATATATAGTTGCTTTATTTCCTCAGAAATCCCAGATTTTGAATACACTCTTCCACTGGGCTGTTAGAATATTGCCTTTTTGGTCCCTTGTAGAATTATTTCACTTAGTGATATATTGCTCTGAGCCTCAGATAGGGTGTTTTTATCTAGTTTCGCATCTTCTGCATCCTTGTAGCAGCTGCTTTTCATTTCCTTTTAAGAAGCTCCAGCACTTTTGAGTAGGTCTCATTTTTAAGTTAGGTAACTTAAAGTTACCTAAAGTGAGAGCTTACCTCACTACTGTGAGGTAGCTGTGGGGGAAAATCAAATACTCCTAAGATACTCTGTCAGGAATCCCTATGAAAAAAAGATAGGTATCTACCATGGTGTTTTCAAAGAAGGGAGGCTTTGGAGGGAAGAGGACATCTGACAGCTCCAGCTGGAAGGGGAAGGATGGGGAGGACTGCTACAGCACTGCAGGTGTCCTAGCACAGCAGCACCCTGTCCGTGGGGACTGGCTCCCTCCTCATGCAGACAAGGTTTACAAACTGCAATGTAAATGGGAACATAAAGCAGGCAGCTGGCAGAACCCAGGCAGGCCTGCAGATCCATGATGGCTCATGGAGACAAATCTACCAGATGTTTCAGCCTCACAAGGGAGCCACACGCCTGTCCTAGTGCAGGAATTGTGGTTTGCTTCCTGCAAGAACACTGGAAAATGCTGGTGATTTGAGAGTTACTTTCCCTTCCTAAAATTGGTGCTACTATAGGCTTGTGTAGTAGGGAATATCAACAAGAAATAAATCAGAGCTTGGAGAAATGCTGCTCTCCACTCTTCCTCCAGCGTGGCTTGTTTACGCTGCTGCGCTGCAATCTGAAAAATGCCATATATAATGAATACTAAATAGTGGGAGGCTTTTTCTCAGCAATGTGTTACTAAACCTGATTGCTGCGCAGTATAATATGCTGGGAGAGAGTGGGGGCTTGGCTGTGTTTCTGTGTTTCATGCAGTCATAGAAACTGTCAAGCTTAGGTGCCTCTGTGATCTCTAAGCAGCATGTCTCCCTACACCCTTTCCTACCTACCCATTTATTTTTAAAATGTTCCACTGTTACTGTAGCTCAGTTCTTTCAGCCAATTTTAATGTCATTATTATTTCTGTCTCTTTAAAATTTATCTACTTATGCAATTTTAATCTTTTTTTTTTCCAAACCAATTCATAGTAATATGTTAACAGCTGCCTTGTACTGGAAGTCACCTGGAGATAATACTTGAAAGTCCTCGCTATTAGGAGATGACTCACCTCTGTGTTATAAAATCTGTACCACATTGCCTTGCGCCCCTCTCCTCAGTATATTCATGTGTGCCTCTGCTTCATGAGCTGGTAGTGTGCGCTGGCAGCCCAGAAAGCCAACCGTATCCTGGGCTGTATCAGAAGTGTGGCCAGCAGGGCAAGGGAGGGGATTCTCCCCCTCTACTCTGCTCTCGTGAGACCCCACCTGGAGTGCTGTGTCCAGCTGTGGAGCCCTCAGCATAAGAAGGATATCGACTGGTTGGAGTGAGTCCAGAGGAGGCCACAAAGATGCTCAGAGGGCTGGAGCACCTCTACTATGGGGACAGGCCTGGGAGAATTGGGCTTGTTCAGCCTGGAGAAGGGAAGGCTCCGGGGAGACCTTATAGCACCTTCCAGTGCCTGAAGGGGGCTACAAGGAAGCTGGGGGGGAATTTCTAGAAGGGCCTGTAGTGACAGGACAAGGGGTAATGGGTTTAAATTGAAAGCAGGGAGGTTTGGATTGGATATCAGGAAGAAGTTCTTCCAGAGAGGGTGGGGAGGCACTGGGACAGGTTGCCCAGAGAAGCTGTGGATGCCCCATCCCTGGAAGTGTCCAAGGCCAGGCTGGATGAGGTTTGGAGCAACCTGGTGTAGTGGAAGGTGTCCCTGCCTGTGGCAGGGGGGTTGGAATTAGATGATCTTTAAGGTCCCTTCCAACCCAAACCATTCTGTGATTCTATGATTCATCACCAAGACCATTTCCGACCTTGCAGCAAGTACCTGCCTGTGGAGGATACATGCAGAACCAAAGGATACCTCTTTTCCACACAGGAGTGACTTCTAGAATACTTCTACAGCTCCTTAAGCTTAAAGGACCAGGAAGTAGAAGGGGATCTATACTGCAGAAGATATAGTGAAAAAAGGGACGAAAGAAGAAAGAGTCGTAACAGGGCCCCCGCACACACTTCAAAATTCCTGCAGCCAACATGGAATACATCTGCCTCTATTTTGGGAGCTGGATGACACTTTATTTCCCTCCTCTGCCAGCAGTCCCATCTTCCAAACACCTCAAGGCATGACCATGACAATAACTCTACATAACAAAATGCACAGTGGAAATGGTGCTGACCCAAAGGCTTGTTAATGCACAGCATAGATAAGAGTTTGCTGGGTGGTATTTTTTTGCCCTTTAGAATATGGAATTCAGGCAAAATCAAAATTTCTGAAAACCAGCAAATTGTTCATACTAATGCAATGCATATTCTTTCTTCCTTGACTCACAGACTGGCGTGTTCACATAAATATGCATGCGCTGCCTATACGCACAGTACAAACACTCCAGCAGAAGTGTTGCAAGACGAAGTACAATAACTCGTTCTGGTGAGATCGAACCAAAACATCAGGTGGGGGCATGGAACAGGAGATACTAAAACTTACCACGCGCACTTCTCATTGAGCTGTGCAAAGGTCATTCGCTTCTATGAATAAGCCCATGTCAACACTGAGCATATATTAGAGTTCAGAAAACACTTTGCCGAGGAGATCCAGGCTTTCTGGGTTAAAAGGTTATGAAATTTAGTCTAATCTCTATTTCTATTTTCTTAGATGTTCACTACTAATATATTATAGGCAAAAAAGTCAGGGTAGCCAAAAATTAAGGTTTCCCAACTTCTTCTTTTACATGACCCTGACTGTATTTCTGCAAGACTGTTCAGACTTGTAGTTCAAACTGTTCAGAATTCTCTCAAGCTAGCCTGAAATCTCTATTTTAAAATAAGCTGATTTGCATCATAATTTCTCAGACTGAAATATAATATATCTTTTTGTCAAAACATTCCTTCTACCCCTCTCTTGAGAACCTTTTGTGTCTCTGTGTTTTAACACAGGAATTTTGCATGTGGCACAGGGTTTCTCCTGGTGAGAGGTTTGTATCTGTTGCCTTCACAGCTGTCCCCAGAGTTCTTACACTTTCAAACAACTGGAACCACTAGCCATCACCTTCTACAAGTCAAATAGAATAACTAAGATACCAAAAGATTTAACATCCAGAAAAAGAAAAACACCAGAATAATCTGAATGATTTCTAAGTGTATAGAAACTAATAAGCAGATGAGTACTTGTCAGCGTGAATTCCTCATAAACGAAACAAGCTGACTCAATCTAATTTTGCTCTCCGATGGATGAGACTTTGCAGATACAGAAGCAGCAGATATCACACACCTCAGTGTCACTGAGGCTCCTGACATTGTCCCACATGACACTCATGACTGCAGGAATGCTGCTGTGGTTTAACTTGGGCAAGCAGAATACCACAAAGCTGCTCTCACCCCTCCCACCCATCTTCAGCAGAGGTGGAATATCAGAGGAAAAAGACAGGGAAGCTTGTAAAATTGAGATAAGAACTATTTACTAATTGAATATAAATAAATAATATATATGTAAAAAATTAATATACACAAATACTATTAATAATAAATAATTTTAAAAATAGAAAGTAAAACATATGATACAATATTATACAATTGCTCACCACCTGCTGAACAATGCACAACCAAGGCTGGAGAAGTGAGAGTCAGAGCCAGAGAGCCCCAGAGCCAGAGCCCGAGTGAACCCTATCAGCGACAGCACAACCAGGAAAACTAACAGTCCCACCAACTCACGAATGAACGAGCAAGCAAAGGAGTTCGCAAAGCATCTAACAAAGGAGTTAGAGAGGAGCAAAAAGAGAGTTAGAGAGTGTAAAGAGTGTAATGGCCCCTGAGCCCACTCTCTGCTTATGTACCAAGCACGACATACTATGGAATGAAATACTCCTTCGGTCAGTTTGGGTTGGCTGGCTGAACTGTGTGTCCTCCCACACTGCCTGCAGTGAGAAAGTTGGGAATGCAGCTGCAGTATCAGAAGCTGAGAAAGACCTTGAATTTTGTACAAGCACTCTCCAGTACCAGCTAAAAAGACACCTTATCGGTACTATTTTCAGGGTAAATCCAGAAACCAAGCTTCATACCAGCCACTATAAAGAGAGTTAACTCTTTCCTGCCTACAACCAGCACAAATGCCCTGACTAAATTCATGACACAAATCTGGTTGGAATCCGCAATCTGGTAATAGTTTCCGATGCTTCACTGTGAAATGTAAAGGACAAATTGAATGGTTACTCAGCTGTTCATAAGTCCAATTCAATAGTTTATTGATAGCCTGGATGAGGGAATGGACTGAGTGTTTATTAAATCTGCCAAGATTAGATCTGTGAAGAGTGGCTACAAATACATGGGGGATAGCAGTATTAAAAACTTTTGACAACTTAGACAAGTTGTCTATAAATATAGGAATCATCTCAATTGTAAAAAGTGTAGCGTTTTAACTCAGGCGGGAGTAAAGTGCACAAATACAGGATAGACATCAGCTAGGCAGAAAGCAGTCGGGGGAAAAAAAAAAAAAGAGATCTGAAGGTTCTGATAGATCACAAACTGAACAGGGATTAAAATCCTCAGCAAAGAGAAAACATTACACAGCTATATTAACAGAAGAATTACCTGCAAGATGTCTTGCAGGTCCTTCTGCTGTACTCAGTAATACCTCAGTGCAGAGGCACGTCCAGTCTTGGGTACTGCTCCTCAAGAAAGGCTGACAGGCTAAGCAGCAAAACCAGCAATAATGGCTAGAGGTTTGCAATACATGACCTGAATCAAGAGCCTGAGAACAGGAGGTGCTCAAAAGAGAGAAGACCATGGAGAGATGCAGTAACAGTCCTGACAGACTCAGGATCAAGGCAGTAACAGTCCTGTAGCAGACAAAAGTCTGCTACAAAAATGGAAGAGAAACAACAGTTCTGCATATGCCACGGATGTCATAAGCAGATCCCATTCTGTTATGGAAGAATGATTCTGTGCTCAGCTGAAGCTGACTAGAGTTTGTCTGTACTCAGTTTGTCCTGATGTACCCAAGTGACTTCATACAGTAATTGCTTATGCACATTTACATCATTTGTGCATTAACATCATCATTAAGGTTACAGTGTTCTACGTCCATCTTACCATCTTAAGACTATCTGTCTTACAAATACCTTATCAAAATGCTATTTGCCAAACCAGCTTGTCTCGCAGCTCATTAATCAAAAGCCATTTTAATAATTAGTCCTCAAACAGTAATTCAATACAATCTTTGTATCTTGATTTTCCCTTCTAAGCAGCACAACAGGCAAAAGGATGTGTAATCATTTGGCACCACTACCCTCAGTCTCAAAGAATCTAGATTAGAGCTGCTGGGGCCAGAGTCTCCCATTTGACCGCCGTAATTTTAGAAACTGCTACAATTTTAGAAAAAATTGCATACATCTTGGGCACCTCAGTTCCAGACTCTTACAGAAGACACCCAATCATTGCTGCCACCACTAGCACCCAGTCCGAGCCCTGGCACAAAAGCAGGACCAGCACTACCTATGTCCATTCTGACACCAGAAGAGTTGTACTTTAGATCTTCCCCAGATTTCCCACTTCAGTGATTATACATCCTATATTAACGACATATTCCTAATGACGCTGTTAGTGCGGTTCAGCCTGTTATCTCCAACCATCTCCCCGGTGGGCATGGAAAACAGTTTAAGATGCAGTGGCCAGGCAGGGCCACTGACTGACGTGACTGCTTTTTAGTCACAATTATTTACTCAGGGTGCCAAGGGAAAGCAGTACTGCCTTATCAAATAATTATTATCAATAACCAATATTGATCAGAACCAGCTATAGTTCAGCTTCCCACAGGATCCATCAAATTAAATGGTTGTGCTGTAGTAGTGCTGGAAGGAGAACAAAAATCCTTGTGAAATTGTGCAGGTTCTGAGATTTATGAAAATCCAGCTCAATTTCACTGGCATACAACCAGTTAAATCAACATTACATAAACCCAGAAATGATACAAGCCACAGACCTTGTTAGCTCAGTATACCCTTATACCACTGTTAAATTGAGTTGATATGTCAGAGAGGGGAAACCCAAAAGAATCCTGATTTATCATCTTAATTCTTTAAATTTCTTCTCAAGAATTCACACTGCTGTCATTCTCTGCCATTCTGATTACTTTCTTTGTAACACATTGGCTTTCTTACTTTTACTGAATAATTCCTGATCTATTATATCTATAATTATACTAATAATTAAGCATGCCTTTTAATCAGCTAGCAGCTAATTACTTCTGTTCCTACCCAGCTTGCTCAGAAAACAGTCAATTCATCTGTATCCATATCACTCTCACCGTTGCTAAGCAGTCACTGCTAGTCAGCAGTTGCACCGTAACCGGTGGTCATGGGTTCACCCTGGCTTTAGGCGTATTTTGCAGTTGCTGGGAGGTGGGAGCTTTTCAACCTCAGCGTAAATGTTTTTCACTGGTAAGCAAGCTTCAGTCACACGTTGAAGTGTAGCACCTGCTTGGCAAAGACTGCTTAACCCCAGCGGTTTCAGAGCAGCTTTGGAGCTGCTTACTAAAGCAGCTACTCCTTACTGCGAGGAGCAGTCTGGAATTGGAGAGACCTGAAAAGATTCAGGTAGCAAACCAGACTCTAGCATCTGCAGTCTTAGTCCTTTTGCGGTCAGAGATCAGCCAATATTCTGTTATGTGCAAACTAAAGTCATGAAGAGGTCTAAGCTCTCATTCTCTAGTACCACCACAGTGAGGAACTACTTGCGTTCACACACTGTCCTTCCAGGCTTCTTGGTATACCAGATCATTCCTGTGTCTGCCAGGGTAGGAAGTGGACACTGTCAGATGACTCTGCTGTCTCACGCACAGTGTAGATGGGCTCTGCCCAAAACCACTCACTAGTTAGTACTGAACTTCAGTGGCATGGCGACAAATCAGCCTGGTCAGCTTTTCTTTTTTTTCCAATTACTTGTCATAGTTTAGAGAGAGAAGCTAATGTTCCAGGGCAGAATTCCCACCATCTCTAGTCCTGGCAAGCCACTTCCTTCCTCCTTTCTCAGTTAATGAAATTAGTGAAATGAGCATTAGTGAAATGTTAATGGCTGGTATTTCTAGCCTTCCTAGAGACTGGACTAGGCCAAAACTCTCCATCCTTTTATCTGAGACTGCATATTCTGAAATGCTGGCAAATGCAGTGGTTGTGCATGATTCCAGAGAAAGGGAATTCAAAAATGAGGAAATTTGTTTAAAAAAAAAAAAAAGGCTCAGAGTGGCAGCCAGAAAGGTAAAATGTTTTCAGATGGCAGGTAGACTATTTTAGGATTTTATATTGGAGGCTCAAAGCAAACGCATATAACCTGTCAAAAAAGACTTGAGAGAAAAACAAAAAGCTAGCATCATAAAACAGCAGGATCAGGGAGGCTGTTGGAAGTTAAAAGGTATCCTGCAAAAAGCTGAGGTTGTGTCTGAAAAAGGAAAACTAAAAAGAACATAAATTCTGGCAGACTAAATGTAAAAGCACAATAACATAGACTGAAGAAAGAGTTTAGAAGCAGTTTGCTAAAGAAATAAAAAAAATGTAATAAATCCTTATTGAACACATCAAGAGCAAGAAGCTTGCAAGAGTCAGTGAGCTATACAGGTATGAAGGAAGCACTCAGGAAAGATAATGCCATCACAAAACATCCCAGACTCCTTTTTTTTTTGAAATCTCTGTTCACCTGGAGAATCGAGGAGAAACTCTGAAACCAGTATCTTGTTTATAAGGCATTCACAGAAGGCCTGTCTTAATTTCAGGCTGTTAAGAATAAACAGATAAAGCAAGTAGCAACGTACTGCACGCGGATGATACTCATAACAGATTTTTACAGAATGTTAAATAGGAATCATCTGACAATACCCTCAGTATGTAACCTTTTGCTGAAAACTGCTGCAATTGTCAAAGGACTGGAAGGTTAACGAATAAGAAATCAGTTTTTTAAAAATAAATCCAGTGGCAGTTCTAGAAACCACGGATCACTAAGTCTAATGTCCATATTGGTCATGTTGGCTGAAGCTCCAGTAAAGGAGAGAATCAGTGAATACATGAATAAAAGTAACACGTTAAGGAAAAGTAAACATGACTTTTGTAAAAGCAGTCTGAGCCTCCTAAAACTGCTGGAATTCTTTGAAAGCGTCAAAAGCATGTAAATTACGGAGATCCAGCTGAGAAATTTTCCCTGTATTTCCAACTCACCACAAGCTCCCAGAAACCTCAGCCACTGAAGGTCTCATCAAAGGCTCCTAAATAAACTAAACAGCCGAGGACTTCAGCTAAGGACCTCACAGAGTTAAATAATAGTTTAATATTGGAAAAAGAAGGTAAGACTAAAGGATGAGTTCTCACAATGGAAGATGATCATAAGTGGAGTCCATGGGGATTAAGGTCCATGGTGTTCAGTGTGTTCAGAACTGATCTGGAAAATAGCTGGAATAGTGAAGATTTCTGATAAAAGCTAAATTAATCAGGACAATATTTACTACAAAAAAATTACAGATCTTGTGACACTGAACAGCCTCATGATAAAGCAGAAGATGCATTTCAGCTCTGCCAACTATAATCAGGCTAGCCACGAAAAGCAACACTAACTTTACACACAGAGTGATGGGCTCTGAAGTAGTTTGCACAATTTTGGAAATGCATCTTGACATTAGAATAGCTAGTTCTATGAATATATCACCTCGTTGCTCAATAGCAGTCAAAAGCAGAAAATCCAAAGTTCAGAATTCTCAGGATACTAAAATATGACTTTAAAGTATGAATTCATGGTGCATCTGCTGCTCGAAGGCCAAGTGCAGTTCTGGTACCCTCACCTCAAAAAAAAAAAAGGCAAAAAGGAACTGTAACGGGAAACAGAAAAGATAAATGGCAGATTGACAAACATGGTAAGCACCAAACTTCTTCCTTATGAAAAACAAGGTTAGCATGCAGGAGTTGAATAAGAAGAGATCACTTGCCATGCGTCTTTCCCAATTGCACTGAGCAGGCCGGGTGCCAGACACGGGAGCTGGACATTGTACGAGAGCTCTGCTGCGTGCCTTTCTGTTCAAATGCTGAGGCCTTCATATTCTGTCAGAGAGGAATTTCAAGGGATATGTGAGAATTGCGACAGCGAGGCTCCATACACAATCTCAGCATGTTTTCAGGAAATAATATAAGGGGAAGAAGGAGGAACAAAAGACTGCTGTACTTGCAGTACCTTTTGTTTCCATTACTTCTAAAACACAATTCATTAGAGGTCTCCACTTTCTTTCCCATCTGCCCTCCCCAAGCTACAATTTCAGAATTAAAATAAATACAAAACCATTAAGCAGCATTTGCTAACACCTGACTGTGGCAATCCAGCCATGTTGCTTGCCAGCCTCCATAGTGTGCGTTTTAACACAGCTCCTCTCTCACCTTCTTACATTTCTCTCATTTTTCAAACTCCTCTGAGCTTTGTGGGTTCGAGTTGTTAACTCAGCTCCTTCAAGGACAGCACTGCTTTTCATTCAGTTGTGCAATGGCTAGTACCAATTGGTCCCATACCTGATAACGGCCTTAAACTACTGGCGAGCTATTAATAATATGCAAGCAATCATTTTAATTGCAGCCGGGTGTCTAGAATTTAGGAGCTGTACAAAGAGTTCCTTCTATCTAAAATATTATTGTCCCATTGTGCATTTTGGAGTTTAACTCTCATTAAAAGTAATAGAGGGAAATAGTCTGTAGCAAACCAAATGTGTTTGTTTTCACAGTTCACCTCCTGCTCCTCTACACTAAAACACACTCTCATTCAATGACAAGACCACAGCTGTTGCCATCTTTTACTTACCTGCTGAGTGCAATATTTAGCTTGAGGGACACTGAAGTTTTCTGTTTGTTAGTTATCAGGTCAATAACTCTCACCTTATCACTTCAGTTTCCATTCTGTTGATAAAACCTGTCAGCCTTCCTTGAGTGGTTCCTGGCCCTCAGAAGAAATCACATTAAATTGGCACAACCAAGTAAATCTGTAAGGGATGTGCTCCTGACTTACCAAAGGGGACGGGGGAGGGCTTGAATTTCTCCCCCTCTTCCTTCTTGCATGGCTCCAATGTCCAAGCGCTTAGAGCTGTGTTGAAATCCTCCCTACGGATTCAACAGTTCAAGTCAGCTCAGGTCCTTGAATATGGCCCAGAGGAGATGTCTGTGGAGCCGAAACTGATATGTTTAAGTGCAAGAGACAATAATAATTTCTTCAAGTATAAGCTAAA
Organism: Rhynochetos jubatus; assembly: GCA_027574665.1. Lineage (NCBI taxonomy): Eukaryota > Metazoa > Chordata > Aves > Eurypygiformes > Rhynochetidae > Rhynochetos > Rhynochetos jubatus. The sequence goes on from CM050662.1 coordinate 3,699,444, forward strand.
AATACCCAGAAGAAAGTGGAATTCATAATGGAGATTTTAAAGATCTGTGACATACCAGAGCCCGCACAGGGGTTTTAATGAGAGAGAAGCCAATTTAATTGGTCAGTGCGAGCAGATGCTTTGCTGGGTGAGTGGGCTATAACGTCTCACGTTCCCATTTAATGCCAGCAGCATCACTGCTGTGCTTAACATGGCTGCAACGAGCCCGTGTCAGAGGAGCGCATCGTCAGAATCTGGAAGAACCTTGATAATCAACGTCACCACGTTGTCAGATCACAGAGCAGAGCCCTAAGGAGAAAGCACTAAAAAGAGGAGGCAAAAGCTGACAAAGGAATGTTTCTAAAGGTAATTGCATGACTGACCATCTCCGGTTGTCATTTTGTTTAATTATTATGCTAGGCATGAAGCTAAAGCAGCCCGTTAACACAGTGTTAGCGGACTTTAAAACTTAGCAGGGAATTGCTGAGTACCCGGGCTAAAATCTGCAGGTCTCCCCTGTGAAAACACTTCTGGGGTGTGTGTTGCCGTTCATAGGAAACCCAGGAATAACTTCCGTGGAACATTCAATTATAGGCAATCACCACACAGTGCTCCCTCTACTTGTGGCATGGCTCATCAATCAGGTTTTCTGTCACCATGTCTCTTCTCATAGCAGTCACCAGAAGGCTCTGAGCTCCCTCCGAATTCATGTGACATTTACTGTCAGGGGCTGTCAACACCAAGAGATTCTCTCAGGGCCTCCGAGTTCATCACAAAGCAACAAGACATATCCCCAAAACACGTTCCTAGTTCCCATTCTGGATTACAATGACTGACTATGGGGCTTTGCAGCAGTCAGGGAAGAGTGAAATGACAGTGCAAGCTACAGCTTAGGCCCAAATACCTTCCCATTCTCATTTTCGTTATAGAAAAATACAACCGCATTAAGAGAGGCTTTAGGCCCATGATTAATTAAGATTTTCTCAAAAATGCCCCTTATAAACATAGCAACCGAAAGATGAGATTATTTACTTTGAAATTTAGCCTTCCCTCTTCAGCATTGATCCTGCATTCAATGTCTGTTTAACAATACAGTGACCTAGTGGAAAAAATTTATAAAACTTAATAAATTGCAGTTGGCAGTATTGACAGAGTGTGTGTATGCACATTTGTTTTTGTATGAACAGATTATAAGAAAACTAATAAAGTAAAACAAACACATTTTCTTTGTCTGTGAGGTGTGAAACTACATCATCTGTCATTACAGTGTTTCAAGTATGCATGGTCAAAGTGTCTGGTGGGTTTTTCAGCCACTAATTTCTGGCTTTAGAAGAAAACTGTATATCAAAACTCACATGTTCCACAAAGCTACTTGGCTCAAGGTGCAGAAAGACACAGATGAAAACCTAACGTACCAGGAGATCACCATGAGACAAGAGGAAACAGCTTCAGCACTCAAGCAATGAGGCCCCAGTAGCAAACGTGCCTCAAAGAAATAATCAAGAACTTGGAGATACATTGATGTTGTCTGGACTTTAAGGGGAAACTGGTTGTTTAATGAGTTTTTAAACCAGTGAATGAACGAGTGCTTTCAATCAGAAGGTATTTAAAAGACTTCAGAATGTGTATAACCTCCTAGAATTCCAATGTTTGTTTTTAACTTGCTTTTTACAACCAGTCTCTTTCCACCAAAGTAAATATATTTCTTAAGGACCACAGTACTTATTTCCCTTAGAGGAAAAGTATTTACTTTCCTAAAATTATCGTGTGATGACACAGTTTTCTCAGCCTCTTCTGGAACACTCTGTGTGCTAGCCCAGTGATCACCACCATCAAAGCCCAACAGTCCAGGCAATTTTCCTTCTCATTTACAGTCCATTTTACCCAATCCATACCTCACCAGTTTGGTAAGATGATACTATGGGCAAAGACAAGGTGAACAACACCCACTGCTCTCCCCTTCCTCTCTGACCCAGCCCCACCAGGCCGGTTAGGCATGCCTGCCCTTGTCAGATCCAGGATGGCTGCTTCCCGTCACCTTCTTGTCCTCCACATGCTTAAAACAAAGTTTCCAGGCGAAGGTATGTCATCACCTCCCAGAGACCCAGGCTAAATGGAGTGTTTTAGAGTTGCCTAACCCTCCTTCTTACTCTTACTGAACGAATGCATGATGTTTGCACTTTTTCAGTCATCAGAATCCTCCCCTGATTACTGTGACCTTTCAAAGTGGCCCTTCAATGGCATCACTTCCCTCCGCACCCTTGGGTGTATGGAACAAAATACCACCAACAACAGTCAGAAAAGCTGTAATGAGACACTCTGCACGTGCAGCAATTCCTCATGGCTTATCGCCTCTTCGTTCTCAACGGCCTTTGCGCACACTGGCTGCAAGTCGCAAGGACACAAACTAGCTGAGCTGGAGAGACACAAGGAGCAGCGCTCTCACAGGAAGTGCTGTCCTCCTGCCTGCACAGCTCCAGATGTTTCTCTCTGCGGCATTTACTCCTTCAGCCACGTTACTCCACACCGGCCTACATCTCTGATCTTTGCTATCTCAACTTTGTTCTTGCTCTGGGTGGCCCCCCTCCTCGTTTCTCAGAATCCCCCTCTCATCTCATCTTCATTCAGCTATCTTCCCTCTCCAGAGTAAAAGACACAAACGCACAGCAACTGCACAACTGACGTTGTTCAACTCCTGTGGCATCCTCGCGATATGCATCAAAACAGATTAGCTCTGCTATTGACTTGCCAGTTGCAGAAAATAAGAGTATCACACACCAAATGGCTGAGGGCTTCAAAGGAAACCAGGACTAAACCAGGACATTAAAAATACCCGAGAAGATCTTGAACTAATACCAACAAATGCAGGTTTTGGAGCATTAATTACTGATATCAACTTGATGAGTGAGAAAATTAAGGCAAGATTATAGAGTGGAGATGCTGGTCTTTCTATCTTGCATGTGATTTTCATCCCCAAACAAACTGTTGTGGCTGAGGAAATACCAGTCTACTAACATGAGACGTTTACAGACACATTTACTAAAACAGATAACTAAATGACTTTGTAATTAAGATATTAATCCATGTCTGGGGTGTAAAGGATAAAGGATTTGTGTCCCATATGACACGACTGAAAAAAAAAAAAGCTATGGAAAACCGAAAGAAATTTGGTAGTTTAAAGCAAGCACTTAGGCTGATGAAAGAGAGCGATTATGTATCTCCTGCAAAGCCACACGTGGAGATAAACTTGCAGCCAGCCAAGCACAAAACACAGATAATACTGAACAAGAACTACGAGTTCATAACAGAAATTACCAGCAAAGAGAAAACCATATTCCGGAAAGGGAAACAAACTGCCAGAATGACCAAGAATTTCTGTGCCTATGGAACGAAGAAATAAACATGAAAGTACACTGTTCGGCTGGAATGAGCACAGGGGCAGCAATATTCACACTTCTGAAGGAAACCACTAGGGCAAGGAGAATATAAAGCGTATCTTTTTCTCACGCTGGCACGACACGCTCTCGGTTGGGAACTCTGCCATCTCCTGTTGCAACGCCGCTGAAACCAGTGCAGGGACATCGAGCAGGCAGAAGCCACGGAAGTCCTCTGCGAGCACGATCAATCACAAAATCAGGCTGACCGCCGACAGGAGGTGGATGCAGGTTCACGCACAACCCAAACTGTAACTGCATTAATGCATTTTGTACACATTTCCTTTCACAAACGTTGCCCATATGTACCCATTTCCCAAATATAATTAATCACATCACTGGTTGCAGGAAGATTAACCGACTGAGTTTCTGATCATACCTGAAATTGCTTTCTCGCTGTCAGAAAAGTGCTCTGCAGTATGTTATTTTTTCTTGCCTAGCCCACCGCTGCCCACTCGCGTGCCCGTCAGCCGGGCTGTCGCAGGCCATTCTGGATCAGGAAAAGGCTCCGCTCATTAGCTATTCACAGGCTCGGTACACTTCAGCACTTCCCACTACTAACCGGGTCCCGACCTTCTAATTCCTCACCCCCAGGGCTCAAGGACTCCTCACAGAAACCCCAGACCAGCCGTCCCCACCTGCTGGTGCTTTCTACGGGGGATTTATCCCCCCCAGCTACAGTGGATCCCCAAAGACCTTTCCCAGGGCACCCAGGCCTACAAGGGACCCCCCTCAGCACCTGCTGGGCCTACAACGGACCCCAACCCACGAGGGGACCCCCCAGGGCCTCCATGGTCCCTCGAGGACCCCCCCCCCCAACACACACACACACCCCCGAGGCCTCCCTCCGCCCCGTCCCACTGCACTGCCCTTCCCGGGCGCAGCGGCCGCCGTGCCGCTCCCACGCTCCGCAAGGGGGCCGGGCCGGGCGCCGCTCTAGCTCCTCTCTATGGTATGGCGCCGCTCTATCCTACCCGCCTGGCGGGCTCAGGCCGCCGGACACCGCTCCTCGGTGCTTTGCCCGTGCCGGCAGCGTTGTCCCCGTAGCCCGGTGGGGGGGGCCGCCACCCCTGCGCCGCGGGAGGTCTGCCGGGACTCGCCGATCCCCGCGGCCGCTTCGTCCTCTCTATGGCCCAGGCTGCCGTCGCTCGGCAACGCGCCCTTTCTACTGTCCCGCGGGCGGCATGTGGCGGCTGCTGCTGGGCCGCGGCCTGGGCCGCTGCTGGCCGCCCCCCGCCCGCCCCGCCTGCGCCGCCGGCCCCGCCGCCGACCCGCCCGAGCGGTGAGTGCGGCCCGGCCCGGGGCCAACCGCCAGGCCGCGGCGCTGGCCTGCAGCGAGAGCGGGGAGTGCTCCTGCCCTCGGGGTGCTGCTGGGGGGAGGGGTGTGCCGGTGTCTGGCTTCACGGTGTTGGCGTTTTCCGGTTGTTTCAGAGCGCCCGGCTGTCGGGATGGACGGCCCCGGGACGGCCGGGAGCGAGGAGGAGAGCAGCAGGCGCTGCCCGGCCTGCTGCCCCGCTGCTCCGTGCTGGAGGCAGTCACCTGGGTGAGCAGCAGCGGGCAGGGCCGGGTGCCCCTGGCTGGGAGGGCCGACGCCTGAAGACCTGGGGGGTGCGAAGGTGGATGGGAGCAGTGGGCACTGCGGGAGCCCTCGGGGAGGGGAGGCGGGGTGGGACGGCTCCCCGAAATGGAGCTGTGAACAAGCTGCCGCATGGAAACGGGACAGAAGGAGGGAGTGGGATGTTTGCCGTGACTTGTGTCTGCTTTTCTTTAGGGAGCGCTCGGTGCACTGCTTCTGCAGCTGGTCAGACAGATCTCGTGGTTGAGATCGCTGCCGGACACCAGGAGGGAGAACAGGTCTCTCTGGCTTTCTTCATTGCCCTCTCAGCAGACAGGTTAGCAGCTTGAGAAGGGGTTGTGGGAGGGCCCTGCTGACAGAAAGGATCTATGCCTTGTAATTTGTTAACTAGGACTGCAAGAGAGCTGTTGTGAGAAGCTGACAACCAGCTTTCAAGCTCTCTGGGGAGAGAGCTGGTATCTGTCAGGGAAATCTCGATGTTTCTTAACAATTTGGTGCAATCCCACTTTGTATCCCGCATGTTTTTACCTTTGTCTTCTGTCATGGACTCTGCCTCCTGAAATTTCCTCCAGCTTGGCTTTGTGGTCAGAGCAGAGAAGGACGCTGGGTAGATGCACAGTCCGGTGTTGTCTCCTGAAGCAGACACTGCACCACTAACGGAAACTGTTTTGTGCTCTATATTTTAGTGGTGACTGAAGCCTCAACCAGCTGTCCCAGTGCACAGTTGGGGTCCCACTTTCCACAGAAAGGAAGTCCAGAAGTTGTACCAGAGAATTCATCCTCAGGCCTTGCCTCAGGACAAGGAGACAGCCAGCCCTGGGCAGCAGTAGGTATGTGCAATGTGCTGTGGGGCAGGATACTCTGGCAGAGGACTTGAGTCTGAGTTTCCCCAGGGCAAAGCTAGGAGCCAAGAAGTGTATAGCCATTTACTGATGCTTGAGGAGATAGGTTAGAATAGAAAGAACCTCAGAGAGATGAATCAGAGGGAGACAGTAGGAAAAAAGCTCCTGAAGGCAGGGAGGAGCCTGGGCTGGAACCGTGCAGGTGACATCGACTTTACCAATACTGGTCTGCCTTAGTGACCTGATTACAGCAACCAGTTTCTGATCTTTTATTGTGGACAGATGTTTGCAGTCAGAAGGATTCAGTACACCAGTGATCTGGGAGACTTGTGTACATGGTGTGAAACTAAAGGAATCATTTTCTTCCTGGAACATGAAGATGTATTTCCAAGCACTTATGCTGTAGATAAGACAGTGAGATGAGGCATCAAAGACATTCTTATTAAAATGAATTTTATAAAAATAGGAAGATGTACTCCAAAAAAATGGAAATCTCATCCAGGAAAGCATGTCTTAACATGTTGAATTTAAAGTCATATCAAGGAGGATGAGGTAAGGCCCACAGCTGGGCTACTTCCTAGATGTGTAAACACTAATAATGGCTTTAGGAGAATTGTTAGAAGCAGGAAGCCTGCTGGAGCACGTAGAAAGGGGGACAGTATATGATCATGGTGTAGAAGAGACACATAAAAAAGCCATCCCACAGAAGTTGACTGGATGATGTAAGGAGTTGCAGCAAAGGTTAGAGGGGTTCCCCATTCTTTTCTTTCTTCCAGACTTTTGACTTTCTTCTGTGCTGATTTAAGCTACTGCCCATCACTGCTTATCAAACCCATCTCCTGCCAGAGGTTACCATTCCCATCAGTTGGCAAATGGAGCATTTTGTTTCCATGTCTCCTAATTAGCTCCAGGAAAACAGCCAGGTTAATTTACCTAAACTGCCAATTAGACTGTTTAACCCATCTGCTTTTGCCTGGAGCATATTAAGAAGCACTCAAACACACTGCCTTGCTGGCAGATTACTGGACATGGACCTGTGGGAGAAGTGGTGGGGAATAAGTGGAGACAGTGATGCCTTCAGCTGGCACAGCTGAAGATTCAGGAGTGAACATGTGTCTGTGTCGGACAAACAGTTTCCTACTGAGAGCCAACAGGAAGAGCTTTTAGGCAAACCGATAAATTGAACAGTGACAAGTCACTAAGGCCACATGCTCTGTGTTCAGATGTTCTTCAGAAGCTATGAAATCGCTGAGCCTCTAATGATGATATGTAATCCAGTGCTTAAATCTGCTGTATGATCAGAGAACGAACACTGACAAATTGGACTCTGGCTTTTAAAATGGGAGGTTGATTGAGCTCCAGAACTGCAAAAAAGGTAATTGTAAGTTGATAGAAACTGTGTTACAGAACAGAGATGTTCGATACCTGGGTGAGTGTGCTATATCAAAGAATCAAAGGTCTTGGAGGGATTTAGGAAGCCATTTCTCAAGCCATCTTGTTCCATTGCGGAGACGAGAGTTGTAAATCTATGAAGGGTTCTTTGGAGAAGTCAACAGGCGTGTGGAGCAAGATTATCCAGCTTTTAGCTTTCTGAAAATCTTCCAGCCAGGACCTAAAGCAAAGCTATCTGGAGAAATAAAGCTGATGTGAAGGAAGACAGAGGGGCTGCTCTTGGGTTAGTAACTCTTTAAAGTATAAGAAATCGTTTTCACAATGGAGAGCTGTTACCGGTGGATTCCCCTGAGTCCTTTGTTGAAACCTGTTCTGTTCAGCTCGATCAGCACTGATTTGCAAAAACGAGGTGACGAGTGAGGTGAGTGAAGAAGCAAATGGTACAGAATTATTCAGGACAGTCAAATCTGAAAGTCACAGCAAAAGATTGCACAAGAAGTAAAACCAGGGTAATCCCAAGGTAGGTTAAATTAGTATACGCAGGGGAATGTAACCGTAAATACAAGTACAGAATGAGGAGTGTCAAATTAATAATTATATTGCAGAGGGACCATTTAAAGTCACCACGGATATGTTTTCGATAAGGTTAAGTCAGTGCTCAGCAGCAGTGAGGCCAATTAGATGTTAATTATTGTAAAGGAAGGAATGGAGGGCAAGACAGCATCGTGGGTTTGTGTAAGTCTGTGATGCAGCCACATCTTGAACACTTAAGGAAAAGACACTGTCTTAAAGCAGCAACAAAAATGGCATAGAAAAGGATGACAAGGAGACAGTTACATACAAATGCAGCTTAAAAAAGAAGTGGCAGAGGGTGTGCTAGTGCTCTGTGAAACTATAAAAGTGTCGAGGGAAGGTGAATAGGGACAGTACTTTTCATAATACGCATATTAATAGGTAGCACAGAAATGGTCAGGTAGCAGGTTTGAAAAAAGGCAAAAGGCAGTACATGTTTTTGTCCAAGGCACAGGTAAATTGTGGGACTCATTGCTGCAGGCCAGAAGTATAAATGGGTTCCAAGAAGTGATTAGGTAAAATTACACATTCAAATTAGGCTTAATTGGTCCAGCCAAAACCTCCTTCTCAGAAGATCACAGAACAGCTGAATGCTGGAAAGTTCTGCCAGGGAAAGCGTGACTTTATAATCCCTGTTCCTTACCCTTTCTACCCAAGCAGCTACAACTGCCAGTTGTCAGAGATAATACATGTCAGAAATAATTTGATTTTGCTCAATACATAAGTTCTCAGGTTACAGTCTCACATTGTGCTGTGCATCCACTTTGTGGGAACTTATTGTGAAAAGTCAGGACAAAGAGGTTTTCACTGAAAAGTCTGAAAAAATGCGTAGTTTTTTTAACATGAGAAGTCCTGTGAATCTTTGCGTGGAAGGTTTTAAAGTGAAGCTTGGTCACACCTTGGTGATACTTTTCTCTCAGCATATGTGTTGCTTTCTTTTTGCTGCCTAAGGTTTAGGATTTTTTTCCTGGTGTTCAGCCACCGAAAGAGAATGAGGCTGGCTAAATCAGAATGCAGCAAGGAGCTGGGGAGAGCAGAAGGAAGGGAAGGACAGACGCCTGGCAGATGATGCAGGGGAATCTGGTAGCAAAGTCTTCCCATTAGAGAACAGACCTCCAGAACTCGGAGTGGAGCAGAATGTACCTTCACTTCTCCAGTTTGTTGTTGCCAGCCGTGGCAAAGGACCTTCTAGAGAGAATTCCATGTCCTCATCCTTTCTTCCCGTGTTTCAGTTAATTTGAAGGCTTGTGCTGGTCCACGTTTACAGTGACAATCTGCTATTGCTGTCAGCTCCTTCTTTACGTCGGGAGGCAGAGATCGCTGTGATGGATCTCAGCACCTCAGAGTCGCAGATGAGCCATTCCAGTTTTAACATAGCACAGTATGATGCAATCTATTACTTTTAGTGTGTTTAAAAAGAAAAATTTAGGAAGTTCATTAGAAAGTTGCTTTAAATAGCATTTTGGGTATTACTATCAGCAAGTCCTCAGCTGCATGATCACATCCTGGTTTTTTTCATGCAATTCGTGCCTCACACGAAGCTTTTTTGCCGAAAGTTGAAGGCACATCGTGAACGAGCAGGTGATTACAGCCAGTCTCAATGTTATAGCAGCTGAATGCTGCCCTGGGGAGTTGTATTTTACCCCTGGCAGAACTGTAAAATTCGTTATTTCAATTCTGAGATTACAGACATTTCAAAAGTGTGTTTTCATTTCAAAGCACAATGAAACCAATTGGAAACACTAAAATTTTCCATGAGGCAGAAATGCTGGATTTTGGCCAGCTCTTGTTGTGAATTAATTCTTGTGAAGCATTTAGATGTTTTGGGATGAGCAATCTAGACTGTCTATGAGAAGATTATTAATTCCTCATTTGGAGCTAGCTTTGAGCAACATTTGATTAGTACGGGATGAACAGTGGGGAAATACAAAATATTTATTAGCTGCTGAGTATGTGAGCGTTGGGCATCCAATACGGGGGAAGCTGCAAGACTGCATGGAAAAACGGGTGCATACTCGTATTAGATCATAGCACATGTTTGAAGAAGTAGAAGGAAAGTTGCAAAGAAAATTCCAACTGGTATTCCAAGCTGTTGTGTGCTTCAGAGATACAACCTTAAGAATAATTTGACGTGATTCTTTCTGTGTAATATAGCAATTAATTTGTTCAAAGCCTAGTTCCTATGAAGTTCTGCTGAAGCTTGACCATTCTTTGGGAAATAAGAAACGGTTGGGTGAAGTTGTCTGGCTGAAGGTTAATCTAAGCTGGTTGTCTCGTTCTGCTGAAGTGGGATGGGATCCTTTGCTGCGGGGGGTGCTTTTATTTCTCTGCTTACTGCCGAAGGAACCTAAGCGTTGTGTTTCGATTGTGTGTTCTGAAAAAGGCGAGTCTTAAAGATCATGATATCCCTGAAGAATTTTGATTTGAGGATTGCCCAGCCTCCAAGGTGGGTTCCGAAAGGCTTCATTAATCTAGTCCTTTGGGTGATGGGTGTCAGGACTGGTTGTCCCTGTGTTTGCTTCCAGGCGACCTTACGCTCTCCAGGAGTGATAACTATTCCGGTCAGATTACTGGGGTTTCGGAGAGAAGGGGTTTCCACTGGAAGAGGGGCATGAGATGGTTCTGCAGGCTGATAGAATTCAGAATTAGTTTCTGTTTATTTTTCACAGGGAATGGTTTGCCCAAATTACAGCATGTTTTCTCAGTAAATGATGAATCTCTCATTTAGGAGTAGATATCTATGTGAAACGTAAAGTTTCTTGAAAGCATGGATGTACTAATGCAGTTTAAACAAATAGTTGGGAGGATTTTTAGTACAGACCATTTTTTTTCATGGGATTTGCCGTTGTACGTACGGAAAAAAAAACCCAAATTACATCATGAGGGAGCTACCTGAGCAAGAGATAGTCCTGCGGTGAGAAAAATCAGATAATTTTATGCCTGATCTGAACATAAATGTAAAGCATAACTAATAAATTCACAGATTATGTTACTTTTGGTGGAATGATGAATAGAAATCATGTTTGCCGTAGCAATCTTGCTTGTTGGGTGAGTGGGGCTTGTTGAGATAAAATACATTTTAATACAGCCAGAGGGGAATTGTTTATCTGGGAATAATGAGGCTGCAGCTGGAACATAGGCCAGGGCTTCGTGCACATTGTAAGACAGTGCAGGCGCTGCAAGAAGCAATCCTGCCTGCTGCACACTCGTTTCTGCCACCGCGCCAGCACAAGTAGCCGTATAGTGCCAGAAATCAAGGAATGGCGCCCTGGAAAGGCCTGATTTTTTCACTTGTATTAGCTGCCCACTCTACAGCCACACAGCTTGAGAGGGGCTGGGGAGACCTGGGGAGGGCACAGCTACTTCTTGTGCTAGTAGCACTGGCTTGAAGCGATCCAGGCTTCAGCACCCGGTGTTCGGTGCCTGCTGGGCTCCAGCTGCTTATGGTGATTCAGGTTAAAAATAATTGGCCTCAGTCCGCCCTCACCTGTCCGTCCTCTTTGCTGGAGGTCACCATCCTCTTAGAGTAGCCGGTGTAAGTGCCTGTGTAATTGCTTCCAGCACAATTCTGTTAAGAGCAAGGTGGCTTAGCTTTGCTGTAGATGTTTTCGTTAGATAATTCTGATTGAAACCGGTCGGATAGTGGCTGAACATGTAGTGCATCATCCAAGAGTGGGGCACATTGGGGTGATAACCTAAGTCTGCATCCGATGCAGCCAGAAGAGCATGTCTGATCATCCCCTTGCAGAAGCAGAACTGTACCTTGGAAAGAAATTACCTGGAAAAGGAGCTAGGAAGGCAAGCACCTAAGCGAGAGATGTTAGTGTGATGCTCTGGGCAATGGGAATAGGAGCAGAATTCTGATACATTCAAACTAGGCGGTTACAAATTCGAATAAGGAGGCAATTTTACCCTTCCTGTGACACTGGTGAGAGGGTCCACACTTCAATAACCACGTTGAAAATTCAGGAATAGTGGCAAAAAGTCATAAAATTAATCAACTCAGGCAGAAAAGTACTTCAGTTGAAAGACATGAATGGCACAGTCTGTTTAGAATCACAGACAAGAATCAAGAGGGGTTGATTAGTCGTATCAGGACTTTCAAAAGGAGAATGGGCTTTTTAGTAGAGAGGAAAATAGCCTGGAAGAGCCAGCATCTGAGAGCAGAAACCAGACGTATTTTAATTTAAAACGAAGCACAGAGGTTTAAAGCAGCAATTAGAAGTTGCTGGAACAAGCTTTCAGAAGAAGCAGGGGATTCTCTACCTTTTGGTGTCTTCAGATCAGGGCTGGAGGTCTTTTTGGAGGGGTGTGCTGGCCAGCTGCAGTTACAGGACTGCATTCACGTGGCACTTTGTTGCTTATACAAAGGTCAGCTTGGTCAGCATCCCTTCTGTTCTTAATGTCCCTGGCTGGGCGGGTGGTGAGTCCTCTAGGAAAGAGCTGTGGAGTAGAGAGGATGGGAACAGGAGGAAGAGGTGAAGATACAGCATTCCTTAAACTTGCTTATTTTTGTTCTTTTTTTTAATGTAGGGGAGTTCCATATCTCTGAGAGCCCCAGCTTGGGGACAGTTCTCGGCACTCCAAAGGTAAGCTTTCCTTTTTTTCACACCCTCCATCTGCACCTGAGGACCCTTCCCTGCAGGAGGACATGTCAATGCAATCCCAAGCACAGCCTGAGCGATCCACTCACACCCAAGACTGTTTTCTGCCCTGCACAGCTGGAGGCCAGGAGAAAGAGAGATGTGATATGCTGCCCCATATTTTGCTTTAGCCAGAGCAAAGTTCCAGGAACTACAGTCTGGCATCCCCATCCTTTAAGGTGTGTATGTAACAGCGGTGCTGGTAGAGAAGCACTGAAAGAAAATGGGGAAAATAAAAACCCAACCGCTGAACAGAAAGAAAACCCTATCCAGTAGCACCAGTCTGTTCTTGTGCATTTGCATTTTGATGTAATCTTTCACTCGGTGATTACATGCTGTTGCTATTTCAGTTTTTACCAGACAACCCGTGAGTGGAGAAGGTAGTGTCACTCCTCCTAAAGCTGCAAAGCAGGACTGGCTGTGGTCTGTTAGAGAGAGGAAGACACTTGGAGCTTGAAGAGGGTGCATCAGCTTGAGAGTTACAAGGCTGTGAATTATATTATTGTTCTTGTTGTGATTAAACCTGCTAGTTCCTTGCAATTCACAGTCTTAGGTGCAGACAATTCCCCATTTTAAAAATCAGATGAGCAATTGCTCAAGCACAGTTTAAACAGAGTGAAGGTAAATTTAGTATTTAACAGCATGGGATCCTCTCTTTGACACAGAAGCGACCTCTGCTCCCCCACCAGAAAGGCATTTGCTCGATCTGCTGAGGGGGTTAGTGTGGAGCTCCCCAGCCTGGGAGGTGCCACTTTTCTGCAGAGCCTGTAGGAAGAGTCTCTAGCTTGTTGGTAGGTGGTGGGGCGGGTCTTGGGAGAAGAGGGGTGCTGGGCCATGTCTTGTCCTGTTGTGAGCAGCTCTGAGTGCTGGCTGAGCACTAAAGCTGTTGGGTGGCAAGGGGCATTTTTGCTGCGTGACTCCCCCAAGCACGGAGGCACCTCCGCTTATGTGCAGCGTGCACTGCTGCCGCTCGATGGCACTAAATTGGTACGCAAGCTGGGAGGCTAAAGCTGCAGGCCAGGCTAATCCTCCTCCCACCTCCCTGAGCTGTGGTAAAGTAAAAAATACTGTTCATTACTGAGGAAGAAAAGACATTGTCTCTGCTGTGCAGGATTTTATTGGAAGCGTGCAGTGTTCAGTAAGCTGGCAATGTGGGCTCAGCTGGAACTGTGTAAAGCGTATACAAATACGTCAGTGCTTGTTTGGCAGGAACTGCTTGTGCTGTTGGTGTGATGCAGGAGGGTGAACAAGGGCTAACGTTACTTTGCAGCGGAGGGGGCAGTGTGAAGATGTCCAAGGGGCTACACAAAGCTCTCTGGCCTGAGGGGAAGCAAGCAGTGTCTGTACAGCTTCCCTGACTAGATGGCTGTGCGGCACAGGGAGATTTTTTTTTTGTGGACACATGACACCAGATTGCATCACCCTTGTGATAACTATAGTACAGTACGAATGTGTCTCACTGCTCCATTTCCAAGAAAGAATCTCCTGTAGGGATTGTATGTTTTTGCTGTCTTAATAGCTTTCTTCTTTAACTCCTCAGGGTGACCCAGCTCAGCGAGGGCATTTAGAGGAAGCTGCTTTCCAATTGCAGCAGATTTTCCGGATTGACATTTCCATTGCGTTGAATATCCTCGGTAATGTGGACTTGGATTTGTTTTGTCCTTAAACCACGCATTTCTCTTTTTGGAGGACCTCCAAATTGTTGCAGGTCTTGTGTGAAGGCAGAGATGGCGTATGCCCAAGCTGAAACCTCCTTCCAGCAATTTCAGCTGTGCTTTGAGAGATTTCTTGCCCTTTGTCCCACCCTGCCACCTGATTTATATCAGCATATTTAAATCCAGGCTTGGTTGAAGCCTGCACTGTTGTGCAGTACAACATCTGTAGTTGGAAATTGAGCCATCCCTGTCTTTTCTGCAACATGAGCTGTCATACCCTTGTATCCTTTTTCATTGTCTGAGATCTCAGTCTTCCTGGCAAGCTGAAAAAGCAGTTGCAGAATTGCAGCTCTAAGAAGAGCTGAAGGAAGGTGCAATGATCTAAGAAAAAAATCCCTGCCCTATATACACCACTAGTTGCAGCACTGAACAAGCGAGTGGCTTCTGTGCGAACCATACGCTGTGTTAGCCCGTGATCCTTCTCTGCCGTGAGACTAGAAAAATCCCTACAATGCAGTGTTGCCATTTTTCCTGTGGAAACTTTTGGTCCAGTGGAGTGAGGGTTGGTGAGCCAACTGGAAGTGGACTGGCACGCTTGGCATGGGCCAGGGAATGCCCCAGTAGCTGTGGGAGAGGTTGCTGCATTTGAGGCTGAATTCTGCCCCTTTTTTTCCCCCTGTTTTCACTTTGTGTTCTTCTCAGGGATTGAAAGTATGAGAGAGGGTCATCACAGGATAGCCTATGCCTGCTTCAAACTGGCAGCAGATCGAGGCTACAGCAAAGCCCAGTTCAACGTGGGTCTGTGTTATGAGCATGGCAGAGGCACGGAAAAAGACTTGGAAAAGGTATCCATGGTTTTTAAGGTTGTGTACGTGTGGCACAGACCAGGAGAGTGGTCTTTGTCAGATGCACAGGCGCTTTTCTCCTTTTGCATGGGTGTGACAGTCTGAAGTCTCGTTAGAAAATGCTGGAAATAATAGAAACTGCGGGTTTGCAGTGCTGGCTTCAGTGCCGTAGATCCCCTCGTGGATGTGCTCCTGAAATCCCTTTTCTCATAGATTCTGAGGTCTTCTCACAGGTACACAGGCTGCGCCACTAGCACCCACGAGACTACCGAGGAGAAACCTGTCATGTTACTGTATTTGAAACACCACTGCACATCGGAGAGCTCCTTTCCATCTCGAGCTGTCCAGTGTGGGTACCTTAACTACAGCCTGCCACCTAGTGCATGCTGGCCGCAGTCAGCATCCCCTTCGCCGGGAAGGTCTGCAAAGACAGCTTGCTGGAGTAGTTGTGCAGATCCCTGTTGGCACGGAGTGAGCTTTGGTATCGTTGGCCGAGTGCCACCCCCTTCAACGCAGGGAGTTTTGACTGGAGAAGGCAGGGTGGTTAGAGGGCTTTCGTGTAGTCGCAGTCCACTGTCTCACTTAAACAATCTCCTGTTCGTCAGCAGGGGGGTGCGGGAGAGCTGCTGGGGTAAGCGTGTGCAGCTTATGATAGATGTGGACAGAGAGGTTAAGCTTGTCCTGGCCAGAGGGGAGTCATGTCATGTTTGAGGGCGTGTATTACCTGAAACACGAGTGTGTTTCTCTTTTTCCAGGCAGCTTTTTATTACTACCGCGCAGCCAGCAACTGTCACCCCATGGCACAGTACCGCTACGCTAAATACCTCTTATGCCACAGACCTGGAAATGAGTGGGACAGGCATCAGAAGGCAGTGACATTCCTGGAGCAAGCAGCAATGGCTGGGATTACAGAGGTTAGTGTCCACAGCATGGGAGTTCACAGGAGAGAGCTGGCAGAGAACCCTGTCTAAAGGATTAGAACCACAAAGCATCCTGGAAAGCAGCATCTGCGGGACCGGAAGCAAAATTCTTCCTACATATTTATACTCCTGACAACGTATGTGAGACGGCCCTGCGTACACATGGGAGGCAGCTAGGTACCCGCTGTGTCAACAGTGTTGGTTGCCTGGTTTGCTGTGGAGCTTTTTAATGTGTCTTTTGGATTAGACCATTTCCTGAGGAAAACTGACCTACAGTTGAAAATGTAGCTCTGTGTTTCACCTCCTCTCAGTTCCGAGGGGACAGGTTGCTGTGGTGGAGGAACTTCCCTGAGATGCCTGCAGTAAGAGCAGATCCTCACATTGTATCTGTGACTTTTCAAGATGATTCATCACATGGATCTGTGTACCCTGCCCTCCTTTCCCACTGTGTAGGAGATGCATTAAGGCATGTGCCATCTTGTGTTGCGAATGCCAGTCGTTCTGGCAGTGCCTCTATCTCATGTAGCATGCTGTTCCAGGAAGTGCATCTGCTGTATCTTACAGGCAGCTCACGACTGGGAGCCATTCTCTGGCTCTGACTTCCACAGTGCAGTTTGAAGTGATATTCTGGGTCTTACAGTGTTAGTGTGGTGATGTTAACTGCACGTATGGTGGAGCTCTATAGATCCAATGTGATTTTTCATGATTACCATGTCAGACTGATTTTTCCTAGGGCAGCCCCTCCTTCTCTCCACCCTCTGCAGGAGGCAAGGTACTTGGCACACTCATCTTGCTGCAGAAACCCTGGCATTTGAGCAACTTGCAAAATCAGTAAAAGAATTGGAGTAAGTAAGGGGCCAAATCCTGGCTGATTTGTATTGTGTGGTTTTGTTGCAGGCACAGGCATATCTTGGAGTGTTCTACATGAGGGGGCTGCAACCTAAGGAAAAGAGAGGTCTGAAGTACCTGCTGCTGGCAGCAAAGAATGGCGTAAGTAATCCCTTTGCAAGCTGTTACTGTTCCCAGTTTGGGATCATTGCAGGTTACAGGTGGCAGGTTTCAGGGCCTCTTGGAAATGGGGGTGAGCCTCAGGACTTTACCACACAGTCTGAAAGGACAGAGTGGAGCCTTGGGCATCTTGGGGAGGCCCTGGGGCACAGACCCCGCAAAACATGAATGTAGAAACAGCCCTGTTGGGTTGGAGTCATTCTCAGAGCACCAGTGCTTATATTCATCTAGCATAATTTTGCAGGTTTCCTGTTGTGGAGCATCTACACCCTCTTCAGTCAAACTCTTTCACTACTGCACCATTTTGAGAACTTTGTTGTGTCTATCTTGAATCTGTTCTTCCAAATTGGCCCATTATTTCTTGCCTTCTATTGAGAGCATGAAAAGACTGTTTCTGTTCCTTGGAGGGACCTTTAATGTACTTAAATACTTGAATCCCCATTCAGCCTTCCCCCCTTGTTTGAGTTTTTCCTCACACGTCATGTTGTCTAGATCCCCAACAATTTTCTTGCTCACTGTTAACTTTCTCCGAGTGACCCAGTCTTATTTTTTCTGAAGGGCAGTGTCATAGTCTCAGCATAGTACTGCTCCTGCACCTTTACCAGCACTTAGTGTAATAGAAGTCTGACATCCTGTGTCTCACAGCCAGGTTTCTGCATCCCACGGTTCTGTTTCTTTACAGCGTTGACATTGTTCACTTGTTTTCAGTTTGCACTGCATCATAATAACTAGTTTTTTTCTGAAGAACTTGTTCATTTTAACTCCAGTTCCCACAGCTTTTGTGTAATGGAAAATAATGAATAGCTATTCCCTCTTCTTCAGGCTAATACTTCTGATTGTCGCCCTTTAGCATGTCCTCTCTGAGTCATTTCTTTTGCAGGCTGCACAGCACTAGTTTAGTTTGTCTCTCCATGTAGTTAAGCTGTTCCATTTTGCTTGTCAGTCTTCCCTTTATTTTTCTAATTCTCCTTTGACCATTTTAAGATGCTTGGTCTAAAATTGGTCTCAGGATGGAGGCATGCCAGGGATCTGACATAATGAGATCCTCCGCTTTGTTCTGTATTTCCTTCCAATAATTCCTAATACTGTTTGCCCTTTCACCTGCCTCCAAGCAGTGACTTGATGGTTCCAGGGAACCATCACAGTGACTCACAGATTTCTCCCTATAAGCACTACTTTGCATTTATCAACACTGTTTCCTCTGTGTTGCCCACTCTTGTTCCTGTTCATCTCTCATTAATTCTTTACAGTAAATTTGATCACTCTGAATGACACTACGTCGCTTGCAAACTCTACCACATCAGTTTTCACTCACTTTTAAGAATGCAGACACGGTCAGATCACTGGTGAGACTAGACCTGACTAGCCCCAGCAGCTCAGAGATCACGTTCATGATGGTTGGTACAGTATGTAATTCCAAATCTGTATCACTGACTCCATTCTTCCAGCCTGATGTCAGATGCGCATGCTGCACAATGTAGGTGTAGGTGATTGCCATTTACTGAATGCCTAGCAAGCGCCTAACAACAGAAAACGTAGTAGGTACCTGCAGGCCCCAGGGGTACGCCCAGCAGATCAGTGTTTTGCATGTTTTGGGTGCAGCCATGACAGTTCTCAGAACCCAGTCATCTTTTCCCCATCTGCTTCCCAATGGATACTGTCTGCAGATGTACCACAGCCTCATCTTTGGTGTCTGGCTTGTCTATAGGCCCCTTGGGATGTAACCCCATGTGTTCTGCTGGGACAAGGGCTCCATGAGTATCTTCTTTTCCCATTAGCCTGGAGTATGAATTTATGTTTAGTTGGCTAAAAGAACACTGGATATGGGTGAAGCAAGGACAGCACCATTTAGCTACAACTCCAAAAAAGGGAAAGAAGGCTTAAAGAGTGATGGGTTGTGTTTCTCTCTAAGGTAGTTGCTCTGTGCTAGAGCCGAGGGGGGAACTCTGACAAGTGGTCTTCCAAACAACGATGCTGCAGAGAACTGTGGTTGACTTTGATCGCCACTTTTGATCCTCCCTTATTTTATGCGTGCAACCACAGAATGTAAAAACCACATTGAAGAGTGTTGTTGGAGAACTGAATGTTGTTGAGAACTTCAGGTTTTGAAGTATATCGCAGTCCGTTATGCCAGGCTAATTTGGGGCTCTCTTCTCCTTGTGGCCTTGCCTTTGAGGCGCTCATCATATACGAGATGGCTGGTGGAATACTTCATACTTATTTAACCCTGTCTCTTGTCACATCTGAAGTGCCAATCCTTCAGCGTGTTTATCTCATCTCTAAAGAAGTTTACTGCTGTCATAAACCGAGACTTGCAACATTTTGCAAAGCACCCACTCACCGAGTTCTTCGCTTTCCTCTACCAGCTACACCCCAGACAGCAACACTTGCAATATGTTCTTTTCTCGTGGCTTTATTAAAGCTTGCTATTTACTTCCATTTCTTTTTTTGCAAAGCCTTGTTTAGATCATGTTTAGATCATACCCTTCAAGTTATGTTGCTGGCTTTTTTTGCTGAAAAGGTCCATGAGACCACTAGCCCGTGCGGTCTTTTCAATGTGTTCAGGGCCATCATCTTGCTTTCTTGCTGTCTGCAAGACCCTTTTCCTTCTATTGGATCTCAAAGGTAAAGTGCGCAGCTGGCATGTAAACATATCACGGCTTTGGATTTGGCTTCACTGACCCGTCTGCAGTGACATCTTCTGCTGTCTAGGTCACTCTCAGCAGTTACAGATGTCTGAGTGGTTTAGGTGCTTTTTCTCTGGCACTTATGTGCTTGACTTCATTTCTGCTGCTTGAAATTTCTTCTGGAATATAATCAGGTGGGGCTGAGCAAGGTAGTGGGGCACCATCCTGTTGAAGGCCTGTTGAAGGGAATCTTCCGAGCTTTGGCAGCAAGTGCCTGTCTGGCATTTGCTATGTTTTCACAAGACTTCTGCCTGATCTGTAGTAGGGCAAGCTCAGAAGTTGGGTGTGATCAGGATGTGAGTGCAGTCAAGGCTGCCCGAGTCCTCTTAGCTCTGACCCCTGAGACAATCGGGATGCTTTGTGGAGACAGCTGTTCCTTTGTTCCCGTGACGCAGACCTGGGTGTTGAAGGGAAATCGGTGAATTTAATTGGAAAGGAATAGGAAGGAACAGAGTTGGAGATCGCTGGTAAGAAATTCTGCTTCGCTGTGTGCTTGGAGAAGGGACTAAATTACTGAAGATAGGGTCTGAGGGATAGAGGAGTAAACTTTAAAAACAGTGACCAAAGATAGAGCAGTAAACTTCAAAGAAGGTGTTAAAGACTCTCTGTTCTCCTTCCGTGTGCTGCCGTCACTTCTCCATCATGTGGGGCTGAGTGCTGTGCTTTCTCCTGTGACTAGGATGCCCAAAGCAGGTACCACGTGGGCGTTTGCTATGAGAAGGGCCTTGGAGTGCAGCAGAACCTGGCGGAAGCGATGAGACACTACCGACAGTCAGCTGCTGTGGGGAACAGGAACGCCCAGGAGAGGCTGCGAGCTCTAGAAGAGGAGGGGGAAGGTACCATGGGTAGTGGGGGTAGAGGGTGCGCGGGACTGCAACGTGTAGTGACCGCACAAAAGCAGGGCCTGTATTGCCAGAGGAAGGGTGGCACGGGGCCGTGGCAGAAAGTCCTTTTTACTGAAGGGAAGGGACCACTTTTCAGTTCTTTTCACTTCTTACCACCTATTTCCAGTGGAGCTGAAGTGCAGAAGCTGTTCCACAGTGACATGCATCATTAATCCCTTGGTTTAATGTACTTTCAGATGTGCGAACAAAACATCCATTCCCTTCCGGAATAAGAGCCTCTTCCTCTAGCCCCTGTTTCTGGGCGATGGAGCGTGTGCCTGCAGGCCTCCACACCACCCAGCCAAGACAATCAGCCCTCACCCTGCCCCATTCTTGGAGTGCAGATGGGCTCCACATGATGATGCTCGGCGGTGCAGGATGGAGCCGTGCCCTCGGACACAGGGCAGTGCCACTGGAGCTGCAGTGCTTGGAGCCCCACCACTGCTGTTATTAGAGCAGTCGGTAAGTGAAACAAGCAGGCAGAAGGGAAGGCAGCCCTTCTTTGTCTACGTGGGGTTGGAAGGAGGCTGTCAGTGAGTGGAACGAGAAAACTTTCTGTTAATGGAACAGGAGCCTTTCTTTAATACCAGGGTTTTGAGACTAAACCTTGTGTCATCTCCTGTGCCACCATGCTGTCTGGCCCTCTACTTTGTACAAGGACCATCCTTATGCTCCTACATTTCTGTGTAGAGCTACGTATAGACTCTACCATGCCACAGTGCTGTGGTATGTGGGGCACAGCGTCCCCCAGTGAGATTTACAAGCCACTGTATGATGATGTTGGCAGCTAACTGTGATGGGCCTGTCCTGCACCCTCTGAGGCAATTTGCTGTCACTTCAAGACCTGCTGTTCCCACAGTGGTTCTGCTGCCAGCACAATCTGGGCTTGTCTCTCCATTGCCACTGTGGCAGTTTATTCCACTTTCAAACCTATGCAAGCAAGAGAGCGAGTTCTGATTATTAGGGCACAGATTTTTGTGGGACGTGGCTTATGGATCCACCTGAACTGGTGAAAGTCACAGCTGTCCTCAACCATCCTGCACCATTGTCAGTGCCCTTCAGTGCCCCGTTGTTATTCCTTCAGCTCTGGCAGTGAGCTGCTCCCATGGGTACACCCCTTTGAGTCACAATGAGCAAGGTTTTCTTCAAAATTCGTATTGTACATGTTTGCAAAGCACTCCAGCTCATTTTCACTGAGGTGGGTAAGGGATGCTCCTAGCGGGCAGTAACCACTGCCGGGCAGACAGCGCCAAGCAGCTGGGATGATAATTTCTTCCACCGGGGCAGCTGAATCCGGAAAAAGACATTTGTCCACACCAGTTTAAACTGGTTCAAGGGCATCTGGATAAACTCTCCAGCTTCCTGTAGCTCTGGTGCTTTGTGTAGATCAGGCTCTGCAAACAAAGGCAATGGCCCCATCCTGAACTTGCTGTGGTCTCCATTCAGCAAGGGAGGGGCACAACCACAGCTCAACACATCTGATTGTTCTTCTAGTCTGGTCTCTCTTTCTGCTCCATGGTCTTTCTTAGACCATTTCCTTTATCAAGCAGGATACAATTAGCAGGAAATTCCTCGGGTGGATTTCCTATTCTGTGATAATCCACAGCATGCTTACGCACTGGTCAGGACAGGGGTGAGGGTTGGGGGGGTTGAAAGCAGTTTGCAGAATCAGGAAATTGAACTGATAGAGGAATTTGTCTCCTTTTAATGGTCTTGTTATAATGTATTTTTGTGTAGAGATTCGACAGGCACATCAAAGTAACTTTCCAGAGGAAGATGTGAGGTTGTGCTGTGTGTTTGTCATCTGTGTGTGTTCCCAGGAACCAGAGGAATCCCATAGTGCTGCATCTCCTCACAGTCACAGATATGCCTCCCTCGTGGTTTGCACAGCTGCATCTCAGTTAGAATTTGGCTCACTGTCATGGGTTTGGTGCAAGAGCCTATTTTGTTTGTGAAACAAAACAGCAAGACATTTCTACTAGCAGCGCAGCAGGATAAGGAGGCTGGGGCAAACCCATCATGTAGTTTATTGCCAGACATGGGGTCATCTGTAAAGTGCTTTGGAGACTCCAAATACAACAGAGGGTATTTTGGATATTAAAGAGTCTACCAGGGGAAATCTGTTGCTTTTGCCGTTTGGTCCCAAGAGCTACAGAAAGGGATAACTTTCTCATTTACTCTGCTTTAAATTATCTGTATGATTGTTGCTGGGGCTTGTTTGCGTACACTAGGAGGAGGGCACCGTCACCTCTAGGTGCATGGAAAAGGAATACAGGACTCTTGAGATGCTCCAGGATCATGTCTGCTGGGTCTTGCTGCCTGTTCTTTTTCAGCTTAACAATAAAACAAAAGCAAAATATACCACCCAAAGACTCCTGATGCAATAGCCCAACCGTGAGCAGATCAGCTGTGGAGAACCCCTGTGTTGTGAACTGCAGCGTCTGCGGAGAAGTCAGTGCGATATTTTTATTGTAGAGATGCTGAAGGGAATCAAGCAGTGTGTATAAAGCACTGCTGGCCCTGCACTCCAATGGAAGGGAGCCTGGCGGTCTTCTCAGCCTCCCTTCTGTAGTCACTTGGCAAGCAGGGACGTGCATTGCTAGCAGTGGAGGCGGTGGCTTACCCTCGTTCCCAGGGCATGCCTCTCCTCTCACCTGTGCATCCGCTTTGCCAGCATGCCCCAGATTTGTTCCGGCATTGTGTATCATAGTTGGAAGGCACAAACTACGGCACAGAAGAGTCCTGTGTGCACCCGATCCAGAAGTGCTTACCTGCCATCTATGCACTGCTGTGTAAGCCTACAAGTGTACTCCAGAGGCTTATGCCACTGTTGTCTTCCCATCCTCTGCGAGTGCAAATCCCTTGGATAGCACCACCTGTGTGCTTCTGCCTCTGTCACTAATACCTGTATCTTAGTTTTCCTGTTATTCTAAAGCTGTCTTACAGCTCACATTGATACAGACCAAAGTGAAAACCTGTAGTATGCCTGAAGCTCATGACTGAATATTTCAAAACTATTTTCATGCTTCCCTTTTCCCAGGTACCTTTGGCAGACTCCAGCCATCTGTTGTCTGCTTCTGGGCAAGGGCTATGCTCCAAAATCCAATGGCCTCAAAAGAGAGCATGGAGAAGGAAATTGTGGGCACGTAGTGCAGCCACAGAAGAGATGCCAGAGCACAAGCTCCGGTTTTGGGGCGTTTTACGAAACGCTAAGTTCACAGTGGTAGAACCACAAGAGCTGAAAGGGTCAGTGGGAGACAAGAGGCAGATCTCCCGTTCTGAGTTGCCATTTCAGGCTCTCTGCAGACACGTCATTATGTCTCCTGTAGTGCACCCGGAGATGGTAGTGTTAGAAAAAAACAATTTTATTTAAATAAGAACTGAGATCCTGGAGCCCAACTCTGCAGCGTGTTGCAAAGTCCGTGACTGCAATATTTTATCTCCCATGGTGCACAGTCTGTAGTCGCATGGGTGTAGCTGACTGTTGTGCTTGTGGTTAATCTAACAACCCCCCCCTCATCGCCCTGCCCTGGGAGGAAAGGGCCCTCCGGCTGTTGAGTGACTTGAGTGTGACGGTAAGGTGAGAGGTGAGGTTGGAAGAGGAGGAAAGGTAGGAAGGCAAGAACAGCCAGGTAGAAGGGGACTGAACAAGGTGAAATCAGTCATGGAGAAATTTGATGGGGTGAGGCAAAGGCAGAAATATGCCTGTCGCGATCAGCCTAGACGTGGGTGATACAGTGACCCTGTTAAAGCACACGTGTGCACCCCAATTGCAGAAACCTCTGTCTGACTCTTATCTCCTTATCACAGCCACCAAGCTGCCTACAGAGCAGGAGCACTGTCTTCCTTTGCAAGGCTCTTCCCACGTGCCGACAGCTGCCGCAGAAGCTCTGAGCCTGTTTCATTGTGCACTTGGACCTTCTGGGACAAGATCATTTCAAAGAGGGTGCTCATTTCTGAAAGGAAAGTGCTGGCCAGTCTTGTCCCAGCGGCGTTCGAGTCGGACCCAACACCTTTGCCAAAGGTCTCAAAGGTCCTTGGCTTCTCCTGCAGTGCAGCTTCCTCATCCTGAGGTGAATGCGGAGAGTCGGGGGAGAAGACGTTGTCCTTGTAGCTACTGGTGAGCGGCAAGGAGAGCCGAGCCACCCATGTTGGGTCAGCAGCCGTCAGCCTCTTGAGGGCCAGCTCTGCAGGGAGGGAAAATAAGAACTGGTGGTGAGACGTGGAGTAGAGGAGACCACAGGAGAGAAGAGGAGGAAAAAAAGAGTAAAAGGGAAAATTAAACTTGAGAAATGAGGCGATAACCTGAAATCAGCTGTGTGAGGACTGACTGTGAGCAGGTCTAGGGATAGGCTACCAGCGGCAGCATTCAAACCAGCAGCTTAAAAAAACAAACTAGAACTGGTTTAAAACTCCTGTGGGGTTTTGTGACTTGTTTTGGTTTTGGGAGGTTTTTTTAATATAATAGCCATTAGGATCTTTGATTTCTTTGATTTTTCATTTGTTGCAGCCTCAAGTGGCACTTCACTCAACCGTTAGCAGAGCCAGTGAAAGTGAGGGTTTGGGACTGTCTAAAGGGGAGACGACAACGGAACGCTTTGAAGGGGGAAGTGTCGGACAGAAAAGGTCACGAGTGGACTTCCCTTGAGGGTCACTCTGGGGTGGGGATTTGCTGCTGAGCAGGCATATCGAGCCCAAACAGAAATGGGTTATTGTGAAAACAATAATAACAGAAGGAGAATGAAATTCTGGATTATGAAATGCACAGCTGGATGGTTGAAGAGTAGTAACAAAAAATTGAGCTTTAAAGTAGTTGCTCAGCAATTGGAGCAGACGAGGAGCAGCGGCAGCCTGGTGTGGATGTCGGCTGCAGGCTCGTTAATGTACTTCTAATGCGCTTCTGCCCCAAAACGGGCCAATGAAATCAGACAGTCTGTTGGTCAAGGCATTCCCTGTTGGCACGAAGACGAATCCGTGGTATCGTTACTAGGTCTGGCGAGACCTGATTAGGAGTATTACGTACAAATCTGATTACCCATCTGTGGGAAAGAGGATCTGAAATGACAGAAGTGCAGAGAAAGCTATAGAGAGGAAAACAGGAGTGAGCCCAGGTTTATCCGATGGAGACCCCAAGAGGTAGGGCTTGCGTAGCCTAAGGAAGCAAATGCTCACTGGGGATCTGACTCCAACCTGTCCGTATTTTGATGCGATAAGCACCAACAAAGGAAATCTTTATGCTTAAAATAGTGTTGGCAAAAGAAGAAGTGATTATAACTGTCCATGAATAAACATAACATGAAAGGAAGGACCCCATAGCAGAGTAAGCCTGGAATAGCTTCCTCATCAGGCGGCAGGAAAGGAAACAGGGGTTCTTATTTTTAAGGTAGAGCTTTGCAGTTGATAAACAAGACTCCGTGATGCCGTGCACAGACACTGCCTTCCTGCCCCGCATCCCTTCATTTCCAAAGCGTAACCTAAAACCACGGGGATGTTCAAAGCAGCCGCCGGGTTTGTGGAACAACCTGGAGCCAGGGAGCGGCAAAGCAAATGACTGGCGTCTGGTAGCAGAACACCAGATACCACGACAGTCCCGATCAGAGGGCAGGAGCTGGTGTCATAGTAATTGCGCAGCTCTGACTTGTGAAGTGACCTCGGGAAGGAGGTATCCCGTACTCATGCTGTTACGCTGTTTCCAGAAGATAATCAATACCCTGCCACAGCCTGGGATGTGTGGTCCTCAGTCAGCGGCTGGTCAGTCAAGAGGCAAGTCTTCTTCCTCAGCCAATTAAATAATTAGTCCTTTTGCTCTGAAAAAAACGTGTCCTGGGGGTGGGTGGGATGGGGATGAGTGCTGGGACTCAAACCTGGTAAGGAGAGAAGGGCAAATACCTCGCTTAGATTTCGTTTCAGCCGAAGCCCCAGAATTCTGTGTTGTTTAACTTCCAGGATTTCTTTCTACAGTCTCAGTATTTTCTGTCAGTCACAGCGACTGTTCCTTAAGAAATCTCCCAAGCCTGCTGAAGTCCCGTGGTTTTGCTCTAATCCATCCACAGTTCTCTCCTCCTCAGTCTGCGAGAAGCCTCTGCATTCTCCGAACGTTTTAACGCTCAGCTCTGGAGCCAGGCACAGTAGCCTGCCCGCCGTGGGGAGAGCCAGACCTCAGTGGGCTGGTGGTCCTGTGACCACGAAACCTTACACTTAGGTACGTTTAATTTGACGGATAACTCTTTACAGCCTTATTTTGTTGGTGTTTCATGGTGGGGGGGGTGTAATCAATAAAGTTACATCTCTCAGCTGCTGCTGCTGCGAACACTCTGCTTTGCTGGGGGGGGATAGGTGTTAATAGAGGATGCTGGGCACTGAGAGTTCAGCCCGTGGCTCCATGCTTGCAGCGTAAACAACCAGATAGCTGGCTGGGACAGATTACTCGCCATTTCCCCCCAGCTGTGAATAGCACAAAGACCCAGACAGCCTCAGCCAGCTGTTACCATACTCCTGAGCACAAGCAATGCTTCCTTCCTCCCTCTCAGGATGCAAGTCCACTTCTCTGTTTGTGTTTGGGAGAGGAGGAAGGAGTCCAGCAGCTCCGTCATCTGCGCTTTGTTGCCTTTTTGGGAAGGTGTGGGCTCATGGTTAAGGTTGTTCTCCCCCACTGAAACGGGGCAGCCTCTTTGGCATGTCCAGCACGGGCAGGAAGCCACCCTGGCATAGCTTCCGCCGGCACCACCGGCCTTCACTGTGAAATTCCAGTGATTTGGCCAAAGGGGTTTTTTTCTATCAAATTCAAGCAGCATCTGAGATGGCGCTTCATGGATACGCCTCGCCATAGCACAGATTGTCGAGGATGTGCCCATCTGGACAGGACGGGATCTGCTGAGCAGGCCCACCAGTCCTTTACTGGGACCGATGCATGTCAGTACACCCATGGGATGGAGCTGGGCAGCCTGTTTGCTCCCTGCTTTTGGCTGCAGGATCTTTAGATCTGAGGAGGCTTGCAGCTCTCATTTCACCCAGCCTTTCCTTGATTTGCTCCTTTCCAGAAAAAAAGGGCAGGAAGGCAAACAGACAGAAGCAACGTGGTGCTTCTCTAAGCAAGGGCACAGAAAATGCCCAACGCTGGAATTAAAACAAGCGCAGCAGCAAACGTCAGTGAGTTCCTCTTGCTGTGGAGGAGCGCAGAGGCTCCACAATGAAATTTCTGCTGCAGGACATGAGTCAGCCCAACTCTTTCAAATTGAAATGCCAGTAGAAGAGATTTTTAGAACAAATCAATAAAAGGAGCATGTAGAAAATGTCAGGCCCAGATGGTATTCACCCTGGAGTGCTAGAGGAACTCAGATATGAAATTGCTTGGTTTATTAACTGCTGTTCGTTAACTACTGCTTCAAATGAATATGGTATCAGAGGAAGGAAAGGTAAAAATTGTGACATGGGTTTTTAAGCGTGTGAAGGTGAATCCAGTGCAGGCAGATCCATAGAAATCATTACATGTGAAACCCAGCAGATAGCTGAGTACCCACTATTCAGACAAGAACTGACGTGACATTTGCAAGGCAGGGAATTGCGTTTTGCAAATTTCTTGGCATCTTTGGACAAGGTGGATGAAGAGTCCTGGTTGAAAGAGGACACCCGAGCTTGCAGAAGGGCACCACCAGGCTCGCAGGGGACAGGAGCTCTCCCTGAATTAACAGCCAGGTTCTAATGCGTGTTAAAAGCTGAGAAGCAAGGGTAGGAATAAACGATCTTCCCCACAATGGGAGGTCCTTAGTGACGTCCCAGAGTATCTGTTCAGTGTAGTGATAAATGATGTGGAGAAGTGGTTGGCGTTGGTGTTGACTCCACTGCAACAACCAATGACATAAAGCAGGGTGTTGCTGAAGGACCTAATAATGCTGAGTGCCACGAGCAAAACGTGGCTGGTGGATTTCCGTGTCACCAACCGCTGGATGATTGTCATGGGGAGTGACACGTGCGTTGATGACTCTCCCGCCATGCAGAGGGTGGGGTTTGGAGTCACCACGAGTGATTTGGTAACAGAGCTCAGCGTGGAGCTCAGGCAGGAGAGGAACAAAGAACAAACCACGTCTCAGTAATTCACGCTGAAATTGCTAACAGGTTGGTCACAGGAGACAGGACTGGACAAGTTCATCCTGGTAGGAAACAGGCGCCTGATGGGGCTCAAAGGGTCCTACAACATCACGAGGGCTCGCGAGGCCAACACTTCCCTGGTCCCACTCTGCATGGACTGGGAGACCACAAAATGCAGGGGCTCGGGTCAGCATGGGAAGCCAGTGTTCACAGGGTTAAACTGGTTAAACTGGACTTCACCTCTGCAGAGGCCAATGTCACAGATCAGCTCAACAACAGCAGACACCTCGGAGGGAGAAGGCTCTACCAAGAGTCGTTCAGCATGAAAAGGTCTGATGGAAGCTCTAATTCCCTTTCCTGTAAACGGCCCGGTGCCAACAGCATATGGTGGTCCATACCTGCTGTCCCAAGCATCTGCCACCCTAGGAGATGAGATCTCCCCTGGCTTGCCACAGGCCAGCCAGTTTTATCTTCTGAATGGGGTTAGAGAGTTATTTGAGGAGACGGCGCTGCTGGACCCCCCCAACCCCAGCACAGTCCCAGTAGGGAAGCCACCTCACCTGCCTGCGGCTCCAGGAGGGTCTCCAGCTCCTCTCCCACCAGCTGCTGCACCGAGAGCTCAAACCCGCTCTCCGAATCACGGTCCTCTGCCTCACTCTCGCCATGCCCACTGTCCTTCGTGCTCAGGCAGTCAGCATCCAGCCCCGCAGCCCTGTGAGGGAGACAGAACACTCAAATCGCATTTCGACCCTCGGCACGACCCAGCCCCCACGATTCCTTTAAAGGTGGTTGTCTTTATCCCCCCTAAAATGAGCTGGAGGTGGGGTGGGGGAGCCTCTCGGTGCATCACTCTCAGTACCAAAGGCACAAGCATTTCAGTCCCAACCAATTAATGAGTTTGGGGGTGGTTTTTTGCTTTAAAAAACACATGGAATAGAGCACTGGGATCAGGAGTGCCATGGACCCTCTGAAAACAGCCCAACTGGATGCTGGGCTATACACATGGGGCTCTTCCACATTTCTTGCCTGAGAGGATTTTTATCCTTCTGCAGGGAGATGCTGAGTGAACAGGGAGCTGCTGGCTCTCGCCTGTGTAATCCTGGAGCTGCCCATGTGCAGGACTGGGCGAGGGTCGACGCAGCACAGCAGCCCCAGAGCAGCCCTCCATCCCTCCACCCTCAGCAGATGGAGGTGAGGATGAGAAAGGTGGGGAAAGCTCTGGCCGGGGCAGGACAAGGGAGAGGGACGTGGCGAGGCAGCAGTGAAGCCCTGACATCCTTGGGAGCATTCACCCAGAGGTGTCAACACCATAATTTCATGAGAACACCATAAAGTTTGTCTCTGGGGACATATTCAGCACACTGCTGGGATATCTCAGTCCTGCGCATCCCTGTTAGCAGGGCCTCTCCCTCGCACGCCTCCTGGCCCAGGGATAGATGCCCTCAACTCACGTCAACAGGCAACAGCACCTCTAAGAGGGTACCCAGAGCCATGAGAAAGCTCATCCTTGTGCTGCTGGGGCCCTCTGTGCTCACCAGAGCACCTTCCCACTGCACTTGAACACCCTGAAGTTCCCCCAGCAAGGACGGGCAGGTGGTTCATGGCTGCGGGAGAGCTTGGCTGGGTATGGAAGGAGGCAAAGAGCAGCCCTAGGAGGGCATTGTGGACCAGCAGGGAGCTGGGACCAGAGGACAACAGCCATCCCTGAAGGGAGGACCTACCTCCCCAGGCTCAGGTCAGCAAAACCGGGGCCAAGGTTTTGCCTTGTGTGTCTGCTGCCCTGGTGCCTCTTGCCTTTGGAGGCTTTTGGGGCCAGCGGGGTTGAAGCAGAGGCAGCAGACGCAAGGGCACGGGGTGTGGGGAAAGGAAGGGCTGAGAGTCAGCCTTACCTGCTGCCATTCTTGGCCGTGTACTTGTTTCCCCTGTGGTTTGTTTTGGGCTGGAACTGGCCCTGGTGCAGCAGGGAGAGCAGCTGAGAGATTTGCTGTAAGGCAGGAAAAGCCTGTTGAGCCCCGGCGATCGCCACTCAAGCTGCTTCCTGCCAGGACGTCCCCTCCAAACCCCCCGGCCTTTTTATAGCATTTCCTCCTCCTGCAGATGGTCCAGCATCCCCATGCGGGGGGAAAAGCAAGCGGTCAGGCAGCCCACTGCACCCCAGTGCTTCTCCTGCGCCAGCTCTGCCTGCCCATTCCCTGCCCGCATGCTGCCCTGCAGAAGTGAGCGTGGGGTTGTCCCCTTCCCTGCGTGACAGGCACCCCCCACCCCAGCTCCCAGAGTGTCCTGGTGGGTGCGGGGAACCCTGCCCATGGTGGGGTGGCCATTCATCCTACCCAGCCCCTACTGCTGGGGCACCCCTGCCCAGGTATGGCAGAAGAGACTGTCAGGTCACACATTCCCAGCACCCCAGGGTATGCAAGACCTGGATGAGGAAGGATTTGGGGTGGAATAAGAGGGTATCCATGCCTCCAGCAACAGGTGGGGGGAGCTCCTACCTGCACCGGGGGTGACTCCATCGCGAACTCCCCAGTGGAGCTCTGCTCTGCCAGTGCCACCAGCGACAGCCGGACCAGGCTCCTGAGGATGTGCTGGTGGGGCTGGGGCTGCCCAGGTCCCCCAGCACCCACTGGCTGGTTGAGTGGCATCAGGGGCTCTCCTATGGACCCCTGTGGGGGCTTCACCAAGCTCTTGCAGTGCGGTGGTGCGTCCAGGGGGCTCGCAGCCTCTTTCGCCGAATTTTTCAGTCTGTGGGGCTGGCAGGGCCGGCGCTGCAGGATGGGCAGGGTCAAGGTCTCCTGCGGCTCATCAGAGTCCCTTTGGGTCCTCTGATTTCTCAGGGTCCTGTAGAGAGTGGGGGTGAGGTGGAGGGGAGCCTGCGGGGATTCCCCCAGCGCAGGGGCAGCTGTGCCGGGCAGATCCTCCTGGCAGGGACGGGGGGGCTCAGCCTCCCGGGGCCGGCCCCGGAGCAGCGGGACAAGGTGGATATCTGTCTTCTGGATCTGCCTGTGTGGCTTCTTGAGCTGCTGCTGCCTGTGGGCATCCTCTGCCTCCCTGCAGTTGTAGGCCATGCCGTCCTTCTTCTCCTTCTTACGCAAAGACAGGGTTAGACCCAGAAGGAGAAGGCAGCCACCCAGGAGAGCGGCCAGGCACAGAATGGTCACCACAGTCGGGCTCAGCCACCCGGGATCCTGGGCTGAGATTTTGGAGAATGCCCCATGCTGCCGGAAAACTAAGTGGACCCGGGCCAGGGTGTGCAGGGGCATGTCCCCCCTGTCGCTCACCCGAATCACCAGCTCCCGCTCACTGCCAGCGAGGCTGCTGGTGTTGCTGGCATTGAGGAAGACCTGCCCCAAGAAAGGGTCCAGGATGAAGAGCCTGGCATCATCCCCACCCACCACATCATACCGGAGAGCCCCGTTGATGCCAGAGTCCACGTCCCTGGCCACGATGGTGAACAGGAAAGGACTGCTGGCACACGACACAAGTGTTGCATTGGTCACTGCTGCAGCCCCTTGGGTGCTCCCGTTCCCGGGGACCACCCAGAAGCACCCTGTCTCTGCATTGACCAGGACCGAAAGCGTGGCCACACCTCCCACCAGCACCGGCATGGTGATGACAGGTGCGTTGTCGTTCTGGTCAAGCACAGCCAGCTTGATGGAGATGTTGGATGCCAGCTTGGGGTGACCACCATCCTCCGCGGTCACCAGGAACTCCAGGCTCCTCATCTGCTCATAATCAAAAGCTCGGAGGGCAAAAACATCCCCAGTGGTGGGGTCAATTGAGACCAGACCCAAAGCAGAGGAATCCAGGATGCTGTAGGTGATTTTCCCATTGGAAGCCAGGTCAGGGTCGGTGGCACGGACGGTGAGCAAGAAAGCAGGTGCTTCGCTGTTCTCAGCAACAGCAACCTCATAGGTGGCCTTCTCAAAGGAGGGAGCATTGTCATTGACGTCGCTGATGCAGATGGTGAGGTGCTTCAGCACAGCCAAG
The DNA here is from genome assembly GCA_027574665.1 of Rhynochetos jubatus. Classification (NCBI taxonomy): domain Eukaryota; kingdom Metazoa; phylum Chordata; class Aves; order Eurypygiformes; family Rhynochetidae; genus Rhynochetos; species Rhynochetos jubatus. Next base: position 3,731,957 of record CM050662.1, read on the forward strand.
GAGAGGTCACCCTGGTCCCGCACCACCAACGTCAGGTTGTATTCAGCGCGCAGCTCCCTGTCCAGCGTGGCGTTGGTCATCAGCACGTAGCTGTGGCTGTTGGTCCTCTTCAATCTGAAGTGCTCATACCCTTGGCTGAGGGAGCAATGCACTTGCCCATTACTTCCTGAATCAGGGTCGCTGGCTGTCACCAGAGCCACGAAGCTGTCTTTGGGAAGAGCTTCGGAGAGCACAGGTACCCGTGTGGCCCAGGTGACGTGGACATCAGGAGCATTGTCATTGACATCCAGAACTTTGACAAGGATCTTGCAGTGCGCCGGGATGGGGTTGGCGCCCAGGTCCCGGGCTTGCACGTCCAGCTCGTAGGCATGGGTTTCCTCATAGTCCAGCGAGTGCTTCAGGATAACGCTGCCTGTGTGGGCATTGATGCTGAAAGCACTCAGCACCTCGGGGGGCGCGTGCTTGCTCAGGCTGTACTCAATCTCCCCGTTGGGGCCCTGGTCAGGGTCAGTGGCCGTGACCGTCAAAAGGAGAGTCCCAGGCAGAGCATTCTCCTGAACCTCTACCGTCAAAGAACTCTCTGCAAAGACGGGGCTGTTATCGTTGGAGTCAAGGACAATGACTTTAATTAAAGCAGTACCTGATTTTGGCGGCTCCCCGTGATCAGTGGCCGTCAGCACCAGATCAAAGGAGGAGTGCAGCTCCCGGTCCACTTCTTTAACCACGACAAGCTCCGCGTGCCTCGTCCCATCGGAACCAGAGATGACCTCCAAAGCAAAGTGCTCACTGGGGGAGAGGGCATAGGAGCAGCGAGCATTGGGGCCAGCATCGGCATCCAGGGCTCGGTCCAGTGGGATCCGTGTCCGCAGGGATGCACTCTCCGATATCTCCAGCTCCAGCTCAGGCGTGGGGAAGCGCGGCGCATTGTCATTGACATCCAGCACTTGAACATCCACGTGAATCAGAGCCAAGTTTCGGGCAGCCAGCACGTCGAACGAGACCCAGCAGGGATCGCTGTGCCGGCACAGCTGCTCCCTGTCCACCCGCCCAGCTGTGCTGAGCACCCCATCTCCGCTCCCCACGTGCAGCGGGAACCTCCTGGGGGTCTCCATCAGCTGGAAGGTATCTGCCGTTTCACCGCTCTCGCCCCCCTCGAAGTGCTCAGCCAGCGTTCCTATCACCGTTCCCAGCGGCACTTCTTCGAACACGCGGTACTGCACCGTGAACGTGGCCACCTCCTGGGCATCGGCGGAGAGGAAGAGGTACCACCACAAGGCTGGGAGGTGGAGAGCGGAACGGCTCAGCAGCAGCATGCTGCTGGCGTAGCCCACCGCCCCAGGCTTGCCCGCTTGCCGCCTCATACCCAAACGGTCCTTATGGCGATCGCAAGTCCTCGGCATCCTCTCCCGTCTCCAAGTCCCGTAGGTGCCAGGAGAAATGGTAAGAGAGTCCAGCAGTTGTCCCCTGCCCTGCCATCGCCAGGGGACAGCCAGGAGAGCCAGCCACTCCCTGGGCTGAAACACTCAGCCTGGAGCAGAGGGGACTGCCGCAGCTGCAGCCCAGTACAGCGTCCGGCCGGTCGGGCAGGGGCTGGGGCTGGGAGGTGGACCACCCATGTTTCCTATGGAAACCCCACCTACAGGAAAAGGGAGGACCAGGCTGGTTCAGTGCCTCAGTGGGGTCAGGGCTCTTGGGGCACCACACTTCCCAGCTGGGAGAGAGGTGTGGAAGTGCCCTTGGTTTCCAACCTGCAGGGACCATCCCCACTGCCTGCTGTCACCTGCAAAGTGCATTTTACAGCAGGCACCACTCCTGCAGACAGTTCCTCTCCCATCTGCAAAGCCTCACGTGTGCTCCAGGAAGATGTCTGCAGGGACCAGTGATGATGATGGACTCCTGCTCTTGCAGTAACCCAAAGGCTTGCTCCCCACACTGTTAGATTCCTGACTTACTTACTCTGATTTATTTTCATTTTGTCCAGGCTCAGCTGTAATCCCTGCTCCTTTCTCTGCCTTTTGCTGCTGGTTTTGAGGGTGATGCACCCATGTCACCTTTTCCAACATGTGGCTTATGATGATGTCACCGCTGCATTTTCATCTGGACACACCAAAATGAGCTAATGAATCACTGGGAGAGTTGCCACACCAAACACAGGCAGGTGGGCACAAGGGAAGAAAGGAGGCTTTAGCAGATGTGAGCTGTGTCCTGTCAGGCCTTTCCCCATCCCCTAAGCCCGTCTGTCCTGGCCAGCTCCCCCATGTTGGCACATGCTCCATCCCTGACTCAGCTCTCCTTGGACTTCCCCGGCATCACGTCTCACCCAGCACTGATTTTGCACTATCAAACCCCTTTTTCACCTTATTTCAGCACCTTACCCTGAGCCCCTGCCTTTGAGCAGCACCAGTTGGCCAACCAGCTGGACACATGGGTGCGTGTACAGGTAGCACAGCCTGAAGCTGTTTCATGCTGTCCCAAGCAAGCAGGGGAGCAGGCAGCTGGCTGCCTGCAGAGCCCAGTTGCCCCAAGCTGGGTTGTACTTTGGGCCGTGAGGTTTCTGAAGGCATTCGGGATGGTGGAAGGTCACTGCAGAAGTTTCCTTGGCCATTATGGAGAGCAGAGCTTCCTTACAGGGGGTTTGAGTCCCCCTGTGTCCATCAGGCAGCTTCCAACAGCCCTGCTGCTGCCATTGCCATCCTACACTCATCTTGCCCTCCTCCTCCTGCCTTTCCAGCCTTGCTGGGCACCCCTGTAGCCCCATCCTATTCCCACCATTTCCTGCTCCCCTCACCACCCTCCTAACAGCTCCGATTTGCCCAGCTGAGGTCCCCCATCGCCTGCATCCCCTCCCAGTTCCCTGTTCTCATCGCCTGTAAGGTAAATTAACAGCAATGTGCAGCAAAAGCAAAACCAGCCCAGTGCCAGCGGGGTTAGTGCCACCACTCAGCACACCCAGAGGAAGGGCCAGTGCGACTCAGCCCTGGTAGGGGTGGCAGGAGACCCGGTGTGATTCCTAGGGTCAGTCCCAGCTCCAAGTGACCTTTGCCAAGTCATTTCCCTGCTTTGTGCTCTCGCTTCCTCCTCAGCCGAGCGAAGCCAGCCCGGGGGCTCTCCCAGAGGGATGCACGCCTGCTCACCGGCTGCCTGTGGAGCTGCGGATGGAGAAGCGGATGTCTCCCAGCCCATGCCCTGCTTTTACGTGGGTGGGAAGGCTGCTTCCTTCTGGGAGGAGTCTCATCCTTCCACCTCCCTTTTTTTACACCTTTCTTTCTCAGGGATAGAGAGGAACAGAAGAGCCACACCGAAATATCACCAAGGAAAGGAAACAAATATTATGCCTGAGAGCTGTAGGGGTTCCTCAAAAGCCCTGCCAGACATTTCCTTCTCCCCACCACCTCCCAAGCCACCTGCCGAACAAGCCAACCTCACAGAGTGCCCCATGTCTTACCGCCCACTGATGTGCCAGGAGGTGTATTCCCCCCAGCACCAGCACCCATGTGTGCTGGACCCTGCCCCACCAGCCAGATGCCCCTTTAGGCTGCTGCAGCCCCAAACTGCTCCTTTTTCTCCCCAAAGACAGGGAGGCAGATGGGATTTTAAGCACCAGCTTGCTCAGCCACTACAGGGAAAGGCTGATGTGACAGTCCCGGCTGTGGGAGAAGTCAGTCACTGAAACGTGTGCTCTGACCCTGTCCTGAGCATTGTCCTGTCCATCTGCCAGCTGGGCTGTCCCCAGCCTGGCTGTACAGACTGGTGACAGAGCTGGGCTGCCCAAGAGAACAGGAGTGGGAGGAGCTAATGCATTAATTAGTACGATGCTTCGTGAATAAATCCCTGTAGACCAGACCTGTGACCCCGAGCCATCAGGACAGATTGCAGGGAGGGTGGCTGCAGCACACTGCAAAAGCATTGCTGGGCTGCAAACCACGCCGGCCACATCGTGGTGGGAGACAGGTAAAGCCTACAAACAAAGAAAGCACAAAAGAAAAACAGGGTTGAGCTGAGACTTGCCAGGGGCACAGTCAGTAAAATAAAACCTGGTGCTGAAAACAAAACAGGCCTCCTGTTTCCTGTTCACACACAGGCAGGTTTCCAACATGCAGGTGCTCCAGGATCTTCATAGACAATGTTGTGTCTACGAATGTAAAACTTCTCCCCTAAGAGGTTGGCTGCAACTAAAACCTTCCATTTAAAGCTTAAAAAGAGCATCAGTTATATTCAGTTATTGCAGTAGGGTTCACCAGCTTCTGCGTGGTGCCGTTAATGCCTGAAGCAGATGCAAATGCCACTTACTGATGTGAAAACCTGGCTCCTCTGAAGCTCAGCTGCTCTCCAGGCTCCAGAGCAAGACACAGGGGACACCCCAACTTCCCAGGGGTACAGAGCTGTGCTTCAGGCCCCACACACTCACTGTCCATTGAATGGCAGAGAGCAGCCCTACCACGTTATTTTGGGCTCGACTGCATGGCTGAAGGTCTTCATGTTTTGTGTGTTGGGTTGGCTTGGTGTTGGCTGGGAACTGTCAGCACAGTGATGCTGCACGTCTCTGGCAGGGTGCAGAGGGCAATGTAAAAATAAGATGGGAAGAGAGATTTTTTTCAAATCTAATAATGAAAAAACCAATATCAAAAGGAGAAGGGTTCAAAATGAGCACACAACTAAAGGCATACCAAGGGTTGACCTCACTAGAGTGCTCAGGGCTTACGATATCCCATGGGCCGTTCAGGGAAGCAGGACCTGGTGGATGAGAAGCTGAACATGAGCCAGCTGTGTGCGCTGGCAGCCCAGAAAGCCAACCGTATCCTGGGCTGTATCAGGAGAAGTGTGGCCAGCAGGGTGAGGGAGGGGATTCTCCCCCTCTACTCTGCTCTCAGGAGACCCCACCTGGAGTGCTGTGTCCAGCTTTGGAGCCCCCAGCATAAGAAGGATATCGACCAGTTGGAACGAGTCCAGAGGAGGCCATGAAGATGCTCAGAGGGCTGGAGTCCCTCTGCTATGAAGAAAGGCTGAGAGAGTTGGGCTTGTTCAGCCTGGAGAAGGGAAGGCTCCAGGAAGATCTTATCGCAGCCTTCCAGTACCAGAAGGAAGCTGGGAGGGGGGCTTTTAGCAAAGGCCTGTAGTGACAGGACAAGGGGTAATGGGTTTAAATTGAAAGCAGGGAGATTTAGATTGGATATCAGGAAGAAATTCTTCCAGAGAGGGTGGGGAGGCCCTGGAACAGGTTGCCCAGTGAAGCTGTGGATGCCCCATTCCTGGCTGTCTTCAAGGCCAGGCTGGATGAGACTTGGAGCAAGCTAGTCTAGTGGAAGGTGTCCCTGCCTGTGGCAGGGGGGTTGGAATTAGATGATCTTTAAGGTCCCTTCCAACCCAAACCATTCTGTGATTCTATGATTCTATGACCTGGGCTCTGCTCTGCTCTGCAGCTGCTCCATGGGGTGGGAGGTGATGTCTGAGTATCAGGACACAGGGGCCACAGACAAAGGGATGCACCCCGAGGTGGGACGCCCTCTCCCAGGCTCAGTGCACCATCCTCAGCAGGGTTGCTGCAAACCTGGATGGAGCAAGTGGAAGCATGGCTGCTCCGCACCAGCTGGTTCCCTTACACCAGGGATCATGCCTTTGTTTCCTCAACTGTCCTGATTTTCAGCCCTTTGAGGACAGGCTTTGCTCCTCTGGAAGTGTCACTCCCTTCTCAGCAGAAAGATGCCATCTCCGTGCTTTTAGGACCCAGCTTTTAGGAGCTGGGTGCAGATGCACAGGGTGGCCCAGGTCCTGCTCACCCTCAGCTGCCTGCAGGGACTGGGGAGGACGCAGGAAGGAAAAGATCGGCCCTCTCACGCCAAGCAGCAGGTATGCAGATGTGCCAGAGGTGGATGGACCTTCCCCCGGGGGTGCCCGGCTCTCCCTGTGCTCATCTGCTCCATCAAACCAAAGGTGACACTGGCTCAAAGTGTCCTCTGCCTGCCACCAGCCCCCCACCCCACTCAGGTCCCCTTGGGGCTGCTCAGGACCTCATCCTTCCTCGCACTGAAGACTTCTCCATCCCCTACAACCTCCCCCAGCAACGCCTCCTTTGCACCGGAGACCCCAAAACGAAGCCCACTCCCCAAACACGAGCTCACCCCGGCTGCGCTCTCACCGAAGCCGGAGAGAAGCAGGAGAAATGCCCCCGCTCCGCCCGCTGCCTGCACCCCGCCTGCCCAGCGTGCAGTTGGCCGCCTCCGCCACAAGAGCTCACTGCCGCTCCGCGCTCGGCGCCGGCGCGCTCCCGCCTCCCGCATCCTGCATCCCGCATCCCGCATCCCGCATCCCGCATCCTGCATCCCGCATCCCGGCGCTCCCCGGCTCCCCGCGCCGCGCCGAGCCCCCGGCGGGCAGCAAACCTCCGGCCAGCGGGGCTCTGACGGCACTGCCCCCCAGGCAGGGGGCCGGGTGCCGGCCCTGTGGGCAGGCACTGGGAGATGCTGCAGCTCCCCTCTGTCCTCACCGGGTGCTCTCGAGGCCCCCCTCGATTTTGCAGTGGTTTGGGCTATGCTGCAGCACCGCGAGCCGTTTCCCGCAGCCCCGGCTGTAAAAACCCTGCTGAGGGCTCCTGGGAGCTGTGTGCCTGTGCCGGCGCTATGGAGGTGCTCCCCCCTGCAGCAGATGACACCCTAGTTAGGAGGGGAACTAAAGGAGATGGGAGTGATCTCTAATCAGGACAGAGTTCATAGGTGATGTTGAAGGTTTCCTAAGGCAGCAATCACAGAATCTTTGTGTTGGAAAGCACCTTTAAGGTCATCAAGTCCAACCGTTAACCCAGCACTGCCAAGGCCACCACCAAACCATGGCCCTGAGCACCTCATCCACACGTCTCCTAAATCCCCCCTGGGATGGTGACTCTAACACCTCCCTGGGCAGCCCGTTCCAATGCCTGACAGCCCTTTCTGGAAAAACATTTTCCCTAATATCCAACCTAAACCTCCCCTGACACAGCTTGAGGCTGGTTTCTCTTGTCCCATCACTTGTCACTGGGAGAAGAGACCAACCTCCACCTCCCTGCACCCCCCTTTCAGGCAGTTGTAGAGAGCGATAAGGTCTCCCCTCAGCCTCCTCTTCTCCAGGCTGAACCCCTCCAGCTCCCTCAGCCGCTCCCCACAGGAATTGTTCTCCAGACCCCAACCTGGCTTTGAGGAAAGCTACGAACTACGAACTGCCAGCTCCTGCTTGCTGCGCTCCAGGAGCTCCCCTGCGTGCAGGGTATGATAGGGAGGGTTGTTGCTCTGCACTCACAAAAAGATGATTGTTAAGGAGGGGGAGAAAGTTAAAAGTGACATAAATTGGAACCAGCCCGGTGTTGGAATGGAGAGTAACGATGTTATGATAATTTGCATGCACAGCCTCCGCCACCCGAGAACCCTGATGTATTTTATAAAGTTTTGTGCTACAAAAGCCAATCCTGTGAGCCAATAACAGTCGAGCTGGCCAAATATAAAAGAGGGGGATGTGGAAAAATGACATTTTTTGCATAAGAAAAAGCAACAAGAAGCCAAACTGAGATATAACCCTCAGTGTCCTTCTGGAGGAGAAAGCTGGTGAAAGATGGTCGCTTGTTTACGCAACCTATTTTGTCATCATGAGTCTTACAGCAACTGTAAACTTTTTTCTCTCTGTATTTCAAAAGGTTGTATCTAAATATCTGTTTGCAAATTAAACACATAGAAAAATTCCTGAAGGCCAGCACTTCAATACTAGATCTTTCCCGGGAAGGTCATGTAGACGGGGGCACTGCTCACAGCTCCCGGGCTGGAGGGATCAGGGCACAGGATGAACATGGGGGGACCCCCACCAGCCCCACTGTTCGCTGATGGTTCTGTTTGCTTCTGGTTTGACAACCTGAAACACCTGAACAATGCCAAAGCATTTTGCAAGGGTGGGGTTTCCCCAGCTCCTCCACTGCGTAAGTGATAGATCTAGGCCACCGCACGCTGTAACATAAATCAGGCCTTTACGAGTCCCCAGCAGCTGCAAATCAGTGAGTTCTAGTAATAATTACCCATTTTATCTTTCTCTTTATTAATATTTAGACTTTTCTAATCTTTCCTTTGCAAACATGATGTTTCCTTGCCGTGGTTGTCCTTCAGCGGGTGCTGCTGTGAAAGCTCCTGTTCCTCCCATCAAAGCTTTGTCTCAAACCAGGCTGCTCCCTGATGCAAAATGACACCACCACGAAAGCTGGGTGGTGACTGCCCCGGTCACCCTGGGCAGGTGACACCGCCTCAGCACAGCCGGTGTCCTCCAGACACGGTGTAGCCGTGCTGGGTACCACCATGAAAACCTCGTGATGGTAGCGAGGGGTGTTCTCAAGCTCTGAGACTGAGCCCTCACCAGGGGTGACACCTGGACTGTCACAGTCTACAGCCATCGTTTGAAGAGGTGTCCCTGGAAGGTGGTTAGCTCTTCAGGTGGTGCTGCAGCTTGGGGATGTACAAATTAAAAAATAAGCCCTGTGCTGGCATGCAAAGGGAGGTGGGACTCTCGGCGATTTTCGACTGAAACAACAGACCTTATCTCCTCCACAACAGGTGTAGGAAAGCTGATGGTGCACTATCACCTCTGGAAATAAAAAGGGGGGAAATACCAAAACAGAAAACAACCCCCAAAAAGGGCAATATAAATTACATTTATTGTAAAGACCAGCATTTTTCAGCAAGTCCAACCACTGCTTAGCTTTAAAGTAAGTGAGGGGAAGGACACTGGAGCATCCACCATGCCAGAAATACCCCCAGCGGTTGAAGGAACAGGCAAAAGACCCCATTTCTTGTCCAGCAGTGCACAGAGGGATCTGAACCAGGGATGCAGCCTAGGATAGACACGGATTTGTCTTTTCTGTTTGGGTGTGAGGAGGGAAGAGGTGGGAACCGTATTCTGACTTCTGGGGCTATTCAGCAGAATAAACCTTTGAGGGTGATCCCAGAGGCTGTGCTCCCTCTCCAGGGACTGTCCTCCAAGCCCACACGCTGAAGACAGGCTTTGATGTCCAGCTTCCACCAAGGGAGGAGACACAGAGACCAATTTCTTCTCCAAATTGTTGCCCAGCACCTGGCAGCAGCAGGACTCCTAAGGCTGAGCAGGTCACCATGGCCTGCTACCCCCAGGAGCCTTATGGGGCTCAGGATGACATTTCACCCCTCTACTGCTGCCTCTGTGCCACCTCATCGAGCTTCTGCCCGGGTGACCGAGCCACATCAACATCCAACACAACGGGGTGCCAACCCCACCACTGCTCCCTCCCCGTCTGGGACATGCCCTGCTACTTCCCGCACTGCATTCACCCCAGTCCCCAGGCCCCCAGGCACAGCTTCCCTCTGCACAGGGACAGAAGACAGTGATGGGGACAATGCAGATGACCTCAGGATTCCCCACCCCTGCGCAGGCTCTGCCCAGAGATGCACGCCTTTCTCCAGCGATGCAAATGCCTCAAGATGTTCAGCCACCTGCAAGGGGTGGCTGATGTGCCAATAGCACCGCTCCCACCCCTCCCCTGCCACCTCTCACCCCCTCCACCGGGGGACCAGGCACATCGTCCTCTGCTGCTGGCTCCACCACTGAAACACCAACACAGGTTCGGGTGCTGCCTCCTCTCCTCGGGCTGTTCGCCACCACGGGCTGAGCCCGCTGCTGGGGCTGGCAGGAGGGAGAACAGTGTTTCAGCCCTCCAGTAGAGGAAAAGGGGCTGTGGCATGGAGGAAAAGAGGGGCTCGAGGCTTTTCCATGCCATATAGATGGTATAACGAGGGCACTGTGCACATGGAAACATCTTTAATCTGGAAAGTAATTCCGGGTGATGTAACTTCCCCCTCCTGCCAAGGGGCTGAGCATAAGCCCAGAGCTCCTGGGCTGGGGCAAGGACCAAGACAGCTCTCCTGGGCACTCCCAGACAGCGTGGGACAGGTAAAACCAGGGCGAGAAAAACCAGAAGAGATGCTAACGCTGTCCCACATAGGCTGACCCCACCCCGGAGCCTGAGCTGGGGACACAGATCTTCCTTGGGGAGAGTGGTCCCCTTGGGCTGGACTTCTGGGGTCCGATGATGGGTCACTGCAGTGACACAACCTTCTATCTGAGCCTACCTGGGGATAGACACAACCCTGGGGAGCTGAAACCTCCACGCGTAGAACTGGTGAGGCTCGGGCTAAGCTAACATCCCAGTTGCTGTTTTTCCAGCGGGCCATGGTCCCGTGAGTTCTGCCCGGGTGGCCCGCAGCCTTGTCACAGGTAGGTGATCTCGATGACCCTGGGCTCAACGCTCCCACAGGGAAAGTGGTGCTTGCAGGAGCACTGGCAGCTCATGCCGGATGCGTCCACACCGGCCAGCTCTCCCTGGCAGGGTTGGGCAGACGACTTCTTCTGGGAGCCCAGCTTCTTCCAGTCCGTGAGGTGCACCCCGTCGTCCAGGTCCTGCGGCATGGGCTCGTGGTAAAGGGTGATCTGGACAGTGCGGAGCTGAGGGCCATAGTGCACCATGATGATGATGAAGACGGCCAAGAGGACAAAGATGACGACGATCGCAGAGATCATGGGCAGGGCGTCCGATTTCTTCGTCATGCTCCTGACAACGGAGATGGGAGTGAAGGGGGCCGCATCCAGGGCCTCGGCCTGTCTCAGCTGGCTGCTGGGCGCGGAGACGTTCATGGCTGAACAGGCTGACCTGTGACAGAGTAACATGGGGTGGAAAGGGGTGACCACCGAGCAGAGGCCATCCGATGTGTCTGTCTCCTGCCCTCGAGTCACAGCTCCTGCCTGCACCCGCAGCTGCCAGGGAAACGGGATGGTCCCCTAAGTGCTCCCTCCCTCAGGCTCATGGGACAGGATAAATTTTGGTGGTTATACCCGGGGTTGTAGGACTGTGCCCGGGTCACATTCAGCTGGGGAGGCAATGCCTGTGTCCCCATGTCCCAGACACATTCAGCGTGGGGGTCCCCGGTGGGGAGCCCTCCAATCTCCCCTCTTCGTCCCCAGCCCCACGGTGCTCATCCAAGACAAACCCACCGGGACCTCCCTGGCAGACCCAACCCCACCAACACACACCGCAAGGCATCCCTTGCCACAGCCACAAAACCCCGTGGGAGCCTGCACAGGTGGGAGCAGGGGGCAGCGGGGGAAGAGCCCTCCCTAGCCCCGTGGGGGTACCTCGGCATTCCTGCAGCACAGGGATCATCGTCTCCAGCGGCGAGGCTGGGAAGCTGACAGTGTGACCAGCAGAAGTACCGCCGGGATGGTTCTCTGGTGTAGGTGCAGCCAGACTCACCTCGGAGATTGCCACGTCACGCCTCACCCCACACCCCCCCGGGATTCCCCGGGGCAGAGGAGGAAGCGCCTGCTCATCCCGTGGGCAGGAGAGGTACTCCCTTACCTTCCCGGGTGCCACATCAGCGCCACCGCCCCCTCCCTCACTGTCACGCACCCTCACCGGAAAAAAACCTCCTCTCACCCGCTGCCAGACAAGCGCCCTTTTGTTCGAGGAGAAGGCACCCTTTGGCTGCAGACACGCAACCCCCGGCCGTTTAACTGCAGGAAACCTCCCTCCTTCCACCGACCTGGCGTTAAAATTTAATGCTGTTAAGAAATCGGTGTAAAGAAGTCACCCTTTTGCACGTGAGCCCTTTGCAAAGCGTATCCACACAATGCTCCGGGCTGGAAGGACCCTCGTCCCAAGAGATGATGCAGCCCCAGGGTTGATTTTCTGTGTCGGGGGTTGCACTGCTGCGGAAGGACCATTCGTCAGCAGTGGTGTGAGCCCACAGCGAAGCTCCAGACCCTGGGACCCGCTCAGGGTCGCAGCCAGGAGCCAGTGCCAGGTCGGTGCTCGCACATCTCTCCCCTCGCACAGTGACCGCGTCAGCAAGGCTGCAGGGATGCCCTCGAGTCTGGCAGCATTCACCCTCGCACACAGGCAGGTAAACACCCGGTCCAGGGATGCCGTGGGGTCAGACCCTCTGCCACCCCAGGGTGACCCTGATCACATCTCAGAGCAGAAAAGACGGATCCTCCGGAGCTTTAGCCATTACAAAACACACCTCCCCATCTTTCCGTCCCAAAACTACACTGCTCTTACCTGGAGGCTCTCAGCACACAAGCTGGGGTGAAGATCTGGGCTCCGTCTTTCCTGCACATGGGGAGGACGGGATGGGAAATGCCTCTTCCCCCATCCAGCCGAACGTCCAGCAGATTTGGCTGCACAGTAGAGCTTCTGGGAATTTGCACTCGTTTCAGGATTCAGTAAAACCTTAATCTACAGCGTAATCTCTGAGCATCACATCTGTGCAAGAGAGGAAAAATGGTGGGGGAGGTTGCTAACAGAGGCTTTGTAAAAGCTAGAGCTGCTGTGGGAGGCTGTCTGCTTTCGGCCTGATGGTTTGCTTGGGGTTTTGGAGGCGCTGAAGAGACCTGCTGAAACACAAGGAGCTGTACAGTGCACGGGAGTTCTCTCCCTCCGTTCCTGCTGCTGTCTCCTGGCCGTGGGAAGCCAAGGACCTTGCTGCAGCAGAAGACACCCCCTTGATGCGCCCCATGCAATGAAGGAGCAGCTCCGCTGCCCTCGGCCGAGGTTTGGCATCTTTCCAGGGGGCTGCGGAAGGGGGCTGGACCAGCTCCTCTAGCCAGGAGACAGGTAAGGGGCTGTGTCGAGAGGCTGGGCTGGACCACAAGCTTTCCTCTGGGGCCCCAGTGAGCTCCCACAGGTTCACATCACCCCAGCACGGTGTTACGGTGTCCCCAGCTCCATGTCCAGCACGTGAATCAGGCCAGGGTCCCAGAGACAGGATTGTGACTATGACAAAATTGTGTGGATTTGCATCTTGAACACCTGCACAAACCCTCTGGGACAGGTGGACACAGGAGTCTTTCCCACGTGGGGACACTAAGACTCTTCCTTTCCCCCCCAAACACCCATTCACACATAGACAAGTGCATCGCGAAGTCGGGGACAAGAAACTGAACCCCTTGGGCTCAGTGAGGGATGGGACTGGCCTAATTTTCCAGTTCCTCCCCTTGTCAAGGAACTGGAGTCAGGGCCAGTCAGAGCCTGCCATGGGCTGTGTGTCCTGTGGGGTAGGATGCTGCTGCTACCTGAAAAATGGCATCCCAAAACCAGCACATCCTGGAGCCCAGACTCGCTGGAGCTGCACGGAGACAAGTGGGGCAGGGGGCAGCACCAGCTTCTGTATTACCCTGTCCCCATGAGAAGCAAATATTTCCAAATCCCTCCCAGAGATGTTAAGAAATCCCCTCTCAGGTGGGAGAGGAGGAGTGGCTCCCTCAGCAGCTCCTCGCCCAGGAAGGACCAATGCAGCCTGCAGCCCTCACAGCTGATGGGGAGCAGATTGAGCACATCCTCACCACAAACAAAGCGTCTTCCAAAAAAAACTCAAGCACCATAAAGAACCTACTGAGGCCCAAAACAGGGCAGGCTCTCCCCCACTGTGAGAGCTGAATCCCCCAACAACCCGATGGCGAGGTTTCCTTTGCCGTCGGTAAGTGATGTCTCACATCCTCTCCGACCATAATGGGCTAAAAAACACGGTTCCCCTGTGGATTCAGCCCGTTTCCTTCTATTCTTTAACAGGAAGCTCTGTGAGAGTCAGCCCAGGCAGGCAAATCGCTCCTCACCCTCCTGTCCCTCCGGGGATGGACAGAGCCTCAGCAGGGCTGCAGAGCCACCAGCCACCGCGACGATGCTGGGTCCGTCCGTCCATCCGCTCCTCTGGCTGTTCGGCTGCGTGCTGCTCCAAGGTGAGATGCTCTGCTCACACCCGGGGAGGATGGAGTGGTGCTGGGTGGGGAGATCTGGGGAGATCCTGCACAGGGGGCACCAACAGGCAGCGGCCAGACGTTCGAACGTGGGGTAGTTGCCATCGGAAAGCTCAGCCGTTAACCTCCGGTGGCAGGAGTCAGGGTGCTGGGAAAAACGTGGCTGTGCCGGGTTTACAAGGTTTATGTGACAGCACTGGAATAAATTAACCTGTTTCCTGCTTAACAAAAGGAGTGTTTCTGCTGAGGGTTGAGATGCTGAGGCGTCTTGTAGTAAGTGACTTTTGACAAATAACCGTAAAACTAGAACATTTTAATGTCCAGAACATTGTTTTCCTCAAAGGTATTTTTTTCCTTGGCTGATTTTAATTTTTCCTCTCATCGATGTAAATACAAAAGTCAGGTGTGAGACTCACGCAGACCATGGTTTAGTGTGGACTTGGCAGTGTTAGGTGTACGGGTGGACTTGATGATCTTAAAGGTCTTTTCCAACCTAAATGATTCTACGCCTTATCCTTGTTGTAGTAATTCTGCTCTCTGTGATAGTTCTGCTTTAACTTCTCTTTCCCACGTGTGTCGCCGTCTGGGATGCAGGAACAGGTTTCCTGCTCTGAGGGGTGACAGGTTGTTTTTTCCTGCATCGTCAGGCACTTTTCGCGTTGCTGACAGCTAGAGTAGCTCGGAGCTGGAGAGCAGTCAAAGGAATGGAGACTGCAACATCATCACTGCTCCTCGTAGACAACCACCTAAAAACAATGTGTCTCCAATCCAAAGCCTTTCTTGTTAAACCACAGCGGTTGCCTATGGGTTCTAGCCACTGTGCTGGTAATAACAGGAATTTTAAAAGGCAGAGAACATAGAAACCAATTCAGTTAGTAGCTGTGTAAGTCCGAGAAGGAAGAGCACGTGGATTGGAAAACTCTCTTCATTAGGGGCGATGCTGCTGGCTCCAGCATTTGGGCAAATGGTGCCTGGTATCAGACTAGAGGCTTTGCGGCTCCTTGGCCACACTACGACGCTCCTTAATGTCTGGCCACAAGGTTATTTTTCTCTTAAAACAACTTGGTTTGGTTTGCACGGGACAGGAATTCCAGGGAGGTTGTCAGGCACCTTCTCTGCCCTAGCTGCATCCTGCCAAGCTCCAGCCCCTGCATGGTGCGGGGCTGTCAGCTGCGCTCCCCCAGAGATTCACCTCCTGCATTGGCCCCCGCTGCTGCGGCGTGATGTGGGAGGGATGTCACCCTCTGTCCTTCGGTCCTGAGTGTGTCACCTCGTCATTTGCACTCTGCATAAACCCACAGAGCAGGGACCATTCGCATTGGATGTGTGCTCAGCAGCTAGCGCCAGTCCGGTGCCCGCAGAGGGGGATAACGGCACCACCGATGCTCGCCACGCATCAGCCGACACCGCAGTTGCACCTCGCGAGCAAGACAACCGGCCTTCCCCACTGCCATGTACTCTGCCTCAGGGTTTTTTTGCACTGCTCCGACAGTTCTGAAATGGCTTTTTAATTTGATTTTTATTTTTTTAGCCAAGTCACTAAGGTGGGGAAGGGGGGAAGGCTTCTGTGTGAGGCAAAGCAGGGGGCCTAGCGACAGGGGCAGAGACGGGGGCAGCGATGCTGCAGGTTCCCCGACACACAGGCAGCTGGGGAGGGGAATTAGAGGCTCTTGAACAAGACGGAAGAGCTCGGAGCTCTCCCTGTACCTGAGGAGGTAGAAGTAACCTTGCAGGAGAAACAGAATTCACTTTGGCTGGAAACTACTACCTGCCTGTTTCCACACAGGCTGGGTTTTCTTCTTTTACTTTGTTCAAGTTCATTAATGTATTAATGAATTTATTATTTCTTAATTTAAACCTCTAAGCTCTCATGGTTGCTTGTAAAGGAAGGTCCAAATACTGCTATTTTGAAATCGCTGAAACGGGAAGGTTTGGAACGTTTCCAACCACTTTTTCCTCCCCCAGAAACACTTAACAGAAAATTTGTCCAAACAAACCTCTTCCTATGAATGGTTTCCATTACAATGGGCAGGCATTTTCCAGACAAAAGATTTCCACTGAAAAATTCCTCCTCCAAGCTAATGAGAACACAGCAGGAATTTCCCTCTGTAGCTCCATCCATTGCTCTCCTTATCTGCCCCACAGCCAGTGGCTGGATAGTGCCATGAGAAGCAGACTATATTGAAAACATATAAATAGGTTGATTTATATTTTTGCTATCATCAAAAATGTGGGGTGCAGCTAGAGGACAGAGACGGAGCTACCAGAAAGACCTTCCAGATGCCTGCATCCTAAAACCAGGGCATCCGGCGCATTCTAAAACTGATCCCTTGCCCAGAAAGGAGCGGCCTGCACAACCCTGACGTGGTGGAGAAGGAAGAGAAAGCAGGAGGTGGTGAGCAGAAATGTTTGTTCACAAAACAAACTGCTCCCTTCTAGTAACATGAAACTCTGCAGATGACTCTGCAAATCTGACCTAGAGACAGTTTCCAGGAATTATGTCCCATGTACAATAGGTGAGTCAACAACAGGTGTCCTTGGAGGGGATGGTGATGGAAACCCAGGAACGCTCCTGCTGGGAAAGCCAAGGCATGGGCTTAAGCCCGAGGCTGGAAAAGAGAGCGTAGGCAAAAGGCAGCACTGCCAAGCCTCGGCTAGGTCTCCACTGCCCAGAGGAGCCCGCTCGGCATGACCGTAATGAGGAAGAACCTCCCATTCGGGCTTTTTTGAAGACTTACGGGCTGGGGAGGCTGGTTTTACCTTCCAGCTGAATCATCCCAGCACAGCAGAAGGAGCAAAGTCCCTTCCAGTATCTCCGGCTGCAGTGGTGTTTGGAGACACAGAAGTTTCAAGGAAACTTCGCCCCTAATGCCAGTAGGTCGTGAGACTTCCCGCAAACTCAGGGAAATGCCAGGGATGCAGTTGTGAATGGCACTGCCTTGCAGGCAGCTGGGTTTCGCAGGGTGGGGAGAACCTTCTCACAGCTGGATGGTGAGAAACTGCTGGTTTGGGCCCCAATTCCCTGAGACTGAGGTTGCTGGTTGCAGTGATGGGACAGGGACATCATAGTACGGAAGCAAAGCTAGTGGCAAAGCTGGAGTTGCTAAAAGTCCTGAATCATACCAAAATTAGTGTGATTAGAAATCAGGGAGAAACATGTCACAGCCTTGATGCACCGGATGGGAGACACAGGACCACTGGGCTTTGTATCTGCCACTTAGCACAGCCACGTAACGCTCCCATGCCTTGTTTTCCCCAGGTATGGAATGGGGATAATAACATGACCTCTTCTATAAAATGCTTTGATATCTGGGAGTAAAACCTAGGTGATATCACCAGGGTCACACTCCTAGAATCTGGACTCAGAGGAAGCTTGTCAGGCCAAGAGGCTTTACGTGCTCTTTGGCTGTAAGACATCACTTCCCCAGCACCGACACGCTGAAACGACTGCATCCAGGCAGGGACGCCCTTCACAGGGGTTCCAGCCGGAAGGCTTAAGAAAAGAAAGCAGAAAGAACAGGAATTATGAGAAACCCCTTTGCCACTAGCCCTTTAAACACCTTGTCTCCTGGGTCACCCAGTGGGAGCTGAACTGATCCCAGCAGATCATGCTCCTGCACAATGGTTCACAAACACCGCACAGCCTGGCTGCTACCAGAAAGACCCAAATAGACCCAGGGAATCCTGGAATTACTGGAAAGAATAATAATAGATTTCTGAATAAACTTGGAAACGGTAGCAAAGAGCCTCCATGAACCTGGGGGTGTCAAGATGTGCCTGGTGGGCACCCACTCACTGATGCACCATGCTAGGGCCATGCCACTGCAGGGCATGGTAATGCACGGGCTGTCCCGGGGCTCTGTGGACGCCCGCACAAGCAAACACAGCAGCTGATCACCTATAGCAGCTGGAGCACACAGCATTTGGAATAAAATCATGCAAAGTGATGAGGAGGACCTGCGTGGTGGCCCATACAACAGCAGGACCTTGGCTGGTAGCCTCACCAAAGTGTGAAAGCCATGCTGCTGAACTAGCCTGCAACCCATGACACATCCTCTGTGCCTCAATTTCCCCATCTGCAGAAAACAAAGCAGAGCTAACACTACCCCCCTCCTCTGTAAAGTGCTTTGAGATCTGCTGCTGAATAATTTTTATATTTTTTTAATTGTAGCTAGGCAAAAACACACACTGGGCTCCAGCTCCTCTCAAGCCAGGATAAGTGCCCCCCATCTTTCATTTGAACTGAGCACATAGTGATTTCCTCCTCTGAAACCCCAGAGCCAGGCTCAAACCCTAGGAGCAGCATAGCCAGGAGAAGGGCAGGACGCACATCACCAGCACGATGGAGACCAGGAGTGAATGCAGAGCTCTAAAACAAGCAGGTCGCGGAGGAAGCTGGAACCAGTCTGGGAGGGTCACCAGCTGGGAGGGTGACAGCGCAGCAGCCTGAGGGAGCAGGTGTTTATTCCCCAGACACCATGCAGCAGTGGTGGTGCAGCTGGGGGAAAAGCCATGCTGCTCTCCTCTTCCAGAAGCAACCACTTTTCATGTTATATCCAGACCTCATCACTCACAGCCATGTGGCAGAGCCTGCTCTGTGCATGTGGTTTCCCCACATTGTTTGTCTCCCACCTTGTTTTCTTCATTTAAGCGGTTTTTAATTGTCTTCCGCTAAGATCTGCTTCCAGAACAGCTCACCAGAGAGGAGCACAGTGCGCAGTGCTCGGGGAGGATGCCCGGAGCTGGGTGCAGCCCTTGAGGAGCGGCAAAGGAAGGCTGAGATTAATTATAATTGCTGACGAGAACCGGGTTTAATTCCTGGCTCTCTAAACTTTCCATAACACTTTGGCCAAGTCGTTACATTTCAGAACCACTTGGCAGTGAGCTGCCAAACCCCTCATGCCATTTGGGAATGAGATGCTTAAATACCTCTGTGGATCTGGGACTTGATTTAGGCTGTCAGTTAACCAGCCTGCATTAACGACACTACCTGTCTCTCCTCCACCATTTCCACCTTACAGAACTGCTGTGTGACCCTCCAGGCAGAGGCACCTTTTCTAGGTGTTTAATAAAATGGGACTGAGGCTTTTGCAGAGATCTCTGCTTTCCAGATTTCCTGACACAGGAGTTTTTTTCATGTGAGTGTCCTAAGAATTGGGTGTTGTTGCTCTCCGCTGCTTCAGCAGCTGCTGTGCTTCACCCAGGAAACAGCTGCACTTGCGTTAAGAGGTCGGTGTATTTTTGTCCTAGGTTGTTTGACGGAATTGCCAGTGTTTGAACAGAACAGTCTAATTTTAGGCGGCTAGGTCTCTTTTCTGAAATCATTTGCTTATGCAGCCTGCAAGCAGAGGGTGACACTGACGTTGGTGCAGCAAGGCTGCATGCACAGGCTCTCTGCCACGCTGCCTGGGGACAGGTAGGACATCATCGCATCTCCCTCCACAAACTGCCAGGGAAGGGGAAGGATCCAGTGAGTCCAGGGTCACACGTCACTGGGGACAGGTGGTCCCTCTCAATCACCAGTTCTGAGTGGACAGGACCAGCCCCAGTGCCTTCAGACTGGTGCCAGAGATCCTCCCCGTGACTCCATCGCTCTGTGAGTGCAGGCTGGACAGCACAAGCCTTTCTTGACCCTCACCTAAACCCTGCAGAGTGTTTCCAAGAGCTGGCCCAGCTCTCTGCTACAGCAGTGCTGCTGCACGAAGGCTCTGATGTACAGTCAGGGGTTTTAAATCTCAGTGCCACTCTGGTCAGCAGCTGGAGAAACCGCTCTTCAAACGTCTTATGATTGCCAAAAGTAATACCAAAGCAGAATACCTAAAATTCACTTTTTTGTTTGTTTGTTTGTTTGTTTACATCATCTCTTTTTGTGCTGAGTGAGCAGGGTGAGCTGCTGGCTCTGGGAATATCTCGGCTGCCACAAGAGAAGGCTCCACAGAAAAAGCCCTCTTCTCTCAGTCTAGCAGTCACACCTAACCTCACAGAACTACTGCAAATAACAGAAATCCAAAATTCCCCCACTCATCCTCTGCAAAATTCACTGGAAAGCAGCTAGCGCTGAGCCAGAGCTGAAATGCACCTGCAGCCCCGACACACTCCTCTGCAGCCCCCTGGCTCTGGTGGGTAATCAGGAGTTTCCCATTACAGCAAGAGCAGAAAGCCCTATTTCCCATCGTAAATCCCTCAGCAAGCTCCCCGTCTCCACCTAGAACTGCACAATCCGGCTGTAAATCACTGGCACCCAAACACGCAACAAGTATCTTGGCAGTGCCTACACTTAATGGCCAGCCCTTGGGGTGGCTTTGATGTTTATTGCAGTTACAGCTGCCCTGGCTGCGTCCTGGTTGTTATTGTTTGCTGTTTATATAGCCAGGGCCCGCCACGGAGCAGAGCACGGCCATGCTGGCACAGCTCCGGGAGGAAGCGCTTTCCAGCCCCGTTTGCACGAGGGTCCCCTGAGGAGGTCCACAGGGAGCCACGACGCGTGGCACTTGTTTGGTTCGTACCCATCCTGCTGCACAGCCCCACGACGTGCCTGGGGTCTCTTCCTGCTTTGCACATGTCTGTCCCTCTCTGCTGTAATGCAGCCGGGATGCTGAGCACCTTCACCAAAAGAAAACAGCTAATATAACAGGACTTGTGATTATTTAAGTTGGCAGGGAAAGCGTAACAAGCAGCAGTGGCCAGAAGTCAGAGCCAGACATCCTCCGCTTTGAAATAATGTGCAGTTGTGTTTATAGAGCCAGGGCCATTAATTCCTGAGCTACGTGCCAGAAGTGGATCTCCGTCCCTTGGCCTCTGCACAGCAAGACCGGTCACTTCACCGCAGCAAAGCTCAAACGTGGCACATCAGGGTGAGCATCTACTTGGCCAGATGGACTCCAGGGACTGAGCACTGGAAAAAAATATAGTTATTCATCTTATTTACAATAACTCCAAGGTTTAGTTTCAGAGATGGAAAACTCCATATGAACCGATGCTCTGGTGTGACCTTCACCAAGAGGCTGAGCTGTGGAGGAAGAAAGCATTGAGTATGATCCTCCTGCCCTAGCACCGGGGATGCAGGAGCTAGCCCATGGCATGGTCCCGTCACAGACAGCCGTACAGGGCAGCAATGTCATCTGCCTTGCCCTCAGCTTCCTCCTGTTCCAAGCTCTCAGAATTCTCCTCAACTGCACCAAAAATGTTGAATAACCTGTCAGCTCAGCACCTTTAGTCCCCTTTTCCTTCAACAAAGACTAAGCGTAGGAAATAGCTCTTCAGCAATTCCTGATGCTTTCACATGCCATCTACACTAAAAAGCACCTGTGATAAATCAAAAAAGAAAAAGTGTTACAAGCAGCTATTTCTCCCCACAGAGGATGAAAACAATGGCTTCTGCAAGGCAGCTTTGGAGAAAGGAGCAGTTTGAGTTTGGCAGCTGCTGGAGGATATTGGCCCCCATGATGATCTCAGCACATTTTTTTTTTTTGTGCTGAATGTATACAGAGTACCTTATGGCATTTGCAAACCAATGTCCAGAAATTGTGTTGTAAAGCTGTTTAAGAGGAGGAAGCCTAGTGACAAAGGAAAAACTTGGGAAACTCTTGGGATCTATAGAAATAGCCCAAATCACTGTACTGACTCTCCATGAAGGTGCCCACAGCATCCCAGGTGACGTCTGCAAAGGGGAGCATCCCCCTTCCTCAAAAGAAGCATCTCTACTTCTTCAAGAAGGGCAACTGTGTGCCAAAAAGGTCATTTTTCCCATTCTGTTGGTGGATTTAGTAAGTGATGTTACATCTGTCCATAATCCTGTCTATGTTACTAGACTGATGCTCATCTAACCTGTCCTCCAAAACCTGCAGAGAAGGGTATCCCATAATTCTCATGCACAACCACTCCTAGCAACTCACTGTCCTTATGTTAGAGCAGTTTCCTATTGCCCAGCCTCCCTTTTCCTTGCTGGAAAGAGACCATGTTTTATTATGTTTTCACACTGTTTTGGTTCCTGTTTGGCTAGGACCAATCTCATAAAGCCTCAGACAAAAAAACAATTATGGCTTCAACGCAGCTATGTGAGAAAAATGGGATCAGGAGCTCGCTACGCCCAGACAGTCCCAAGGGGTGAGCTCAGAGCCAAGCCCTGATATCCCACAGACACTGGATGCTAAAGACCTCGTTCCGGATACCACTACCAGGGCATTCATCTGACCTCTCTCAGGCACCTACAGCATAGGTTCCTACCACAAAGTTCATCACCTACGTCACCTCTACGGCTCCTGGTAAGAAATGGGATGTTGCAGGCTGTGCCTAGAGGAGTCAGAGTAAGGTAGAAATCTGAAACAGGTAAGAGATCTGAAATAGGTCAGAGCAATAGGTTTTAGAAGTGCCTGGTCATCTCTATGGTGAGAACAAGAGCCCGGAGCTGAGCTCCCTTGCCGGCTGGCTCGGGAGAGACGTAAAGCAGGAGGTGAGATGAATCTTGTGTACAGGGAGGACAGACTCTGGCTGTAAGTGGGTGCACGAGCACTGCTCTGCTCTAGCATCACTGCGTTGCTGGAGCTCCCCTCCTGCCACCCCACGAGGCGCAGCACCCTGCAAAGGCACTGCACCTCCCCACAGACCACTGCTGCGATGGAGCTACACAGCACTGCGAGGGGACAGCGAGCTGCAAGGATTCAACCTTTACTGCTGTCCCTTTTTGTCCAAAACCCTTAGCTCTCATGGGACGCTGGCGAGGCGGGTCAGATTCAGCTGGTTTCTGTAGCTGCAATGTAGTTTCTTTCATTAACCTTAACTACAGGCAGCACCTGGATCACAAGCAATAACCAATTTAAAATGCCAATTAGGATGTGCATTTCGAAAATGACAGTCTCAAAGTCACCTTTTCAGAGTTAAACCAGCCGGGTTTGATTTGAGGGTTAAAGTGCATTTATGTTTTCCAGTTCTTGTCCCCAGGTATGGGAACTGGACATCTCTTTTTTCCCCTTTTAAATGGCAGCATTTTTAATTGGCATCTCACCTAATCATAGGAGTCTGGGAGACAGGGCTTGAAGAAAAGCACCAGGGATCCTGGATCAGGCAACATGGGGGCAGTGCGGGGATGCTTTGTCCTAAATTCCAAACAAAAACAAAGAAAAATGCAAGCAAAACCACCTTTCAGTTGAGAAACCAGGGACTCAGTGCAACACCTACAATCCTGGGAGAGCAAAGCCCTGCACGGACCTACAGCACTACCAGGGAAGGCAGCTCCAGGTCAATCCCATCTGCAGCCCCTGACAGCCCCCTTGCTCTGTCCAGACCTACACGGCCACAGGGCTTCAGCCACCTTCCCAGGATGCAAATACATGGGACAAAAGGATCAGAGGTAGAGACAGGAAGGAAAAAACAGTCTCATGGGATCCTGGAAGCCTTTACAACCCTCATCCATCCACTCATTAAGGTCTCAAGGGAACAAGCATTCCAATGTGTGTCAACTCTAAACATCTCCAGAACACAGGTCAAACAGCCTTTCTCTGCCAAGACTGTGCAGGAGGCAAACAACTCATGGGGAGGGAACGACCCCAGTGATATACATGGCCCTGCATTTTCCCTGTAACTGAGGAAGATGAACGGTTTGGCTCCATGTGGGGAGAAGGGCAGTTACCCGGGCTGAATAAGCTCCAGTACTAATTTACTCAGAACCGGATAGCTTTGTGCTCAGTATTTTCTACTACTTCTTTGCTAATGCTTTTGGGGAAATCATGCATTTTAAAGTCATTCCTACAGAAGATGAGGAAAACCCAAACCACACGACTAGCAAGAACACTAATCCTTTAGTGACAGTCACCGATTTACACTGCTAATACTGTTACTCTTTCATTTCAGGTACTACAACCTCCACAGTCTCCTCCATCCACGCTGTAACAGGTACTTCCCGGGTTGTGATCTGCTTTAAACGTCTGTTTGGGTGTGGATGCACATGCCCATGTGGGGATGCAAATGGAGAGTCCACAAATGGGAACCAGATTCCAGACTCACGTCCACTTCCCATCATTTTCCCAGGACTCTGCGTTGCCCACCTCTGCCTGCCCTTTCTGTCACCATTCAACCCCAGATCCCCAGGGCCGTGGAGGGCACTGTGCCCCAGAGGATGACCCTGCCTGGGTCTCCTTTTTCTGGCCTCTGTCCCCAGCCTTGTCTGGAAGAAAGCAACGCTGTGTTTCAGGAAGCCTAGTGAAAGCAGAGGGATCCTGCCTCGTCTTCCCCCCAGCTGTTTCCGAACTGTTCTCCACTAGCATGCTCTTCTCCACGGATCCTCAGAGCCAAGGTCTCTACAGCCACACCAGCAGCACCGCTCCCCCCATCCTTGGCATGTCTTGCCCCCACCACTCTTTCAGCTCTTATTGTCCATAATGGCCCATCCTTCAACCTCCCTACAGGGATCCCACCACCAAGGAGCACGTTTAGGAGATGTCACCTCCACATCTCTCTGCTTGTGTTACAGGTCAATCCCAATCAACAACACACAGCCCTGAAGCGAAGAACCATAACTCAGGTAACATTCTCCTGGAGACCTAAGGGTGCAGCTCAGGGGCATCCTGGCATGTAACTGCTCTGACCAGTCCAGCTGGGCCACCCAGCAATAAACAGGGCTGTGCAGGTCAGATGAGAACAGTGATGGGGAAGAAGGAAGTTTTATGGTGTAAGGGCTTCTGATCCAGCCACCCCAGAGGGATCAAGGCACACATGAGAGCAAGAACAGGGGAAAAACATCATTACACTGAACAGGGAGAAGCAGGGTCAGCACATCACAACCCAGGGAGAACCCTGGGCTTTGTGTCTTGTGGGCACAGAGAGTGCAACTGCCCAGAGCTCAGGCGAGGACCCAGGCTGGGCAGTGAACACGCTGCTGCATCCTCCTCCCTGGCATCACCCACTCTGCTTAGCGGCTCTTCCGCGCAAGGACCATCGGGTGTGCGCAGCACATGCAAGCACAGTGCCTTGCATGCCCAGTCTGGCCTCGTCTCCTGGTGTCGTGACACAAGTAACAGCAATGGGGTCATTGTTGTAAGAGCTTCCCTGCACTACGTTTACTGCTCCACACTGCTCTCTTGGCAAGCCTGGCCACATTTGTTTTTAATCAGAAACTTCCAGAGCTGTGCACACCCTCAGCACGTCCCATACAGGTCAACGTGTTCCCCATTGTGCCAGGAGGAAAAGGGGGAGCATGAAGAGAATTGTCCTAAACTGTACCATGTTTGTGTCAGCACAGGGCTGAACGCTGCCTTCGCTCTAATTCAGCTGTTCATGTTGGGGGGTTTGCCTTGTTATCTATCTTCATGGAAACAGCAACTACTCCTAAGGGCAGAAAAATATTTAAAAGTAATATGAACCTCTGAGGAGTTCCCTTACTTTATTCTGTTTTTTTCTGTTCTCCCCCTCTTCTGAAACCAGCTTCAGGACACTGCCAGGCATACGTGGTCACACAGCAGAAAGTTACATGTTTCAGTCTGAAAATACTCAAAGAAGGGATCTCTCCAACTCCAGATCCACATCTGTTAGTCCACTTGGATCTTTGGAGACAGATCCCTTCCTGCTCTGTTGGGGGCGGGGGGGGGAGAAAGCTTTCTAAGCACAAATACCGCTCCAAAGGGACCCCACATACGTAAAGGAGAAAGATCTCAGATTCTGCTTCATGCCTTGCAGAAACTTATTCCTAAATTCAAATATTTTGGTGATGCATTTGGATAAAAGTAAAAAACAACAACAAACACAATCCAACTTTAAACCCATCTTTACTCTTTTCTCATATTAATTGTTATTATTATAACAGAAGCCCAGACAAGAAACTTGCCTATAAATTCCAAGGTGGTGATCCACTCTTCCTTGCGAGGGATTTACTGAAAGCTTTTTCACCCACATCTTGCTCTGGATCATGTTCTTGCTATGCAGCTTTGAGTAGCAGGTTGAGGAAGATGACAGACCCTCCAGACCACTACAAGAAATGAATGGTTTGTGCTTATGTTTGAAACATAAAGTTAGCATCTCAGATAACAAGCAAACACACACGTGGGTACCAGGCAGCTCTAGCCAGTTAAAGTGTCTGGTGATAAAAATATTTTCATTTTCAAAGCAGGAAAAAGCAGTGGCAAAAAGCAGACCTTCTCCATGTGTGTCCTGAGTTCTGCCAGCTCAGCATCTCTGTACACTAAAAAGCAGCAAAAGCTAATGCTGAAGTACAAGAGCTCCCTCAGTCTGAGAAGGATGAAGGCGATTTCCTTGTTTGCTCATGCCCCTGCTTTCCCTAGCAGCTTATCCACAACTCCCAAGGAGGTTGAGGACTCCTTGCAATAGCCATGCCCTCCTCCAAGCTGTGTCTGGGCAGAGCTTGTGGTGAGCAGAGCTCTTTGAGGTAACACTATGCTTCCTCTGCAGAGCCTTCAGTAAAATCAACAACACCGACCTACTTGAATCTCAACTCTGTGCGTCAAACTACTACAGCCAAATCCTCTTCCGTGGCTACAACACTGCTAGCGTCAAATGCAACAGGTAAGTTCGGAAAACTCAAATTTTTCGTTGGTCAGGACCCCTCATGCACCCCTCCTTATCCAAGTAAAACCGGGGGCATCAGAAAGACTGCGCTAGTCCACGCCATGCTACTTATCCAGTAGCAGCAACTGTGGAATCTCTTTGAGTCTTTGCTAAAAGAGCAGCTCATTCCAGCTCCCCAAAAGCACAGGGCTGGACACAACTGTGATCAGGATGTGGCAGCTGCACAGCAAGCCCATATTGGAAAATCCAGGTCATGCTTTACCAGGTAATGTTTTGTGGAGGAGCTACAGGCACCCCAGCCTCCCCAGCAGACCTCTCCCAAGCTCACCTCTCATGTACACTCTCTAAATTGACTGCATGGCTCACCACCTGGACATCATGAGGGGAATTCTCATGAAAACAAAGTATTTTACCCCATGGAAACACAACAGCTCTCCATAGCGCTATCAGTAGCAGCTAATTCTCCTTTCCCATGTTTTCTTTATCCAGATGAAAAGTCTAATGGAAGCAGAAGCACAGCAGCTTCAACACCTCAAGGTACTTTGTCCTTGTATAGAGTACCAGTAAGTTTAGATAATTTCATGGCAATTACCTTACTTGGTTCACATGGTGCAGGTTATCTAAGCACGAGTCTTTATCTTGGAGTTGAGCCACCAGTAACACCCAAAATCATGCCTGGTGTCCTTACAAGCAGTGATAAAACATGAGGCCAAATGCACTTAACATCCTCTGCCTGGGATGAACCTGAGCAGTTGAAAGGCTGATCTGTGTGTAGGAAAAGAGACCCCTTTTATCATCCTTTTAAAAAGAAATAGTTTTGCTTTTGACAGTTTGCTTAACCCAGCCTGCAAGCAAAATTAGGGAACTCAGGAAGAGTTTTCTCAGAGTAAGAGAGGAATCCAAGAGAGTGTGAAATCTGACAACACAGCTGATTCCCCATTACAGATTCAGCCTCACAAATCTGCAGTGGTCAAGACAGAAGCTGCTCAGCCTCTCCAACTGCCTCTCAGATCTTCTCTAACGCAAGCAAGGTTAAAAACCCGTGGTCAGCTCTGCCTGCACAGATGTCCAGCCAGCATGCCAGTGCCCAGCTAAGCCTACAGCCCTTTGCAATAGAGCAGATTGCTGTTAATTATATCCCTGCTCTCTATCTGGAAAGCTTCATACATCTTTGGCTATAGAAATGCTGATGCTTCCAAAAGCGAAGGCTCCTGTTGTGTGAGACCCAACATTACCCACGGACGGGGTATCCATGCCAGACTCAGCAAACCACAGCTTCTGCCCACTGCCCGTAGCTGGAAGAACAATTTCAGAGTGAAACAAAGGTTTTGATGACTGGTGAAAAAATTGCACAGCAGTCATCCCTGCTTCTCAGGACTGTTCTGCTCCACGTGATTTCTGAACTAGTTAGATTCGTTATTTTTATACATTTTCCCCTTTTTTTCCTGACTTATAGCAAAATGACATTCCAAAACAGGGATGTTTTCTGCAAGACCAGACCCCTGTTTCAGCTGCACACCCTGTGCTCCAGTGCAGAGTGCCAGGAGCTGTTTCACACCTCTCCAGGCAGCACACACTTTTCGCCAATGCTGCTACTGGGAGAGGATGGGAAAGGAGGAAAGAAGATCCTATTTGACCTACAGATGATCTTCTGAAGCTCTAAAGTATCATTTTTAGTCTCCAGACAGGGCCCGTAGCTCTTCATTAAGGTCACTGCAGATAATCTGGCCGTTCAACATGCATCCAGGAGGCAACAAAGGGGTTTTTTCTCTGTACAAGTGAAGCACACAGGCTAGCTTTAAATTTGCTTGCACAAGCACTGGAAGCAGCTGTCACAAACCAAACAGTTTCATATAAGCCAATTCATCCCACTGAGAACTGGAGTTCTGGATTGAACAAACCCCTACGCTGTCACAGCTAGACTACATATGGTGTGCAAGTTAGCCCAACTCAAAGTAGCTTAATTACTTCTAGATAACCCAAGACAGCATGCCTACTAATTCCAACCCCAAGGACAAGCTGAACAGTCAATCCACACCCATATTCTGCAGAATTTCTTCCCTGAAGCAGATTTTTTTTAAAGTCTCAGTGTCTATGACCAACAACAATTCTCTAACCTTCCCTGATCACTCTTGAAGTATTCAAGTGCGGTATCTGCCCAGAAACTGGATCTGGGACTGCAGAACCAGATCAATTTATACAAGGTTATATGAATTTTGGTTCCCTGAGTTTCTATTTGGATATGGAAAATAGTACAAAGAATGTTTGGTGGGAAGGTTTTAGCCCAAGTATGAATTCCGTGGTTATCCAGATACCACCAGCATTACTGTCAATCCATCCTCCTCTCCAGCATGGCCATTAATTATTTTTGTTATCAGATGACACTCAAGGGCAAGACTCACATTCTGCGTTTCTCTGTGCAGGTCAAGAGCTCAAGAGAAGCGAGAGTACCACAACATCAGCAACTCAAGGTGCTTTCTCCTTTCTCATGCAGAGAGACAGTTATCACTAGGTGCTTTACAGCCCTTTTCACAGCCAACAGCAAGACCATCACCCTGCCATCATCACGGCAGCATGGTGACCAGCCAACAAGTACCTGAGGGATGATGGCCATCCCACCTAGCCCTTGAAAAGCCCAGAAAGCTCTGCAGAAGCAGCACTTTTGGGCAACCTGTTGAGCCCAGGAACAGTGGTTGTGAGTCACAGCAGGAAAAGTGCCACTATGGCAAAAGGTTGTGAGACGAGGGAGACAGGACAAGCATTCCCCTCAAACACACTGCCAGATCCACCCTTCACTTGCCATGCTCAGCTTCTTCACTAGGGCCCCAGCAGAAAACCCCTTGGGTGTTCTCGGCGTGTCAATATAAGGGGCGACACCAAGGCATTCCGATTCCCACGCAGGTATTGGTCACTTTGCTGTTCACGTTGATGGGGCTGGCCAGGATCCAACGTTATCCTCTGCAATGAAGTGCAAGTGGGAGTTAGATCCTCTGGCATTGCTAGGAGTCCTCTTCCCAACCTTGGAAGGAAAACTTTTATATAAAGCTACCTTTTTTCCCCTTCTTGTAGGCACCTCAAAGCCAGTCACCCCAACACCGCACTCCTCTGGCTACTTGCCTGTGCCCACTCTGACAGACGATAAATCACCACTGACAGTGGCAGCTTTTGGTAAGGTCTTGTGTAAGCTGGGGAGAGGGAGGGGATCTGTTTTGCCAGGCCACGCTGTTCTGGACGCCCAGCTTCAAAGACACTTCCCTGGAGATGGCACCAGTTTTTTTTCTTCAGCATGCCTGATCCTGGAGTTTTCAGAGCGCAAGGGAAAAGCCTTGAGAAAAAGACTTACCACCAGCAGGCAATAAAGTGCCTAATAAATACCCCCAGCCATGCCCGGTGTACAAGGGACAGACAATTTGAAAGTCCACCATGGCTACACCTGAGCTTGGTCCCAGCGCCAAGGGTTTGCCTCGCTCCATGTTAGGACAAGACATGGGCACAAATGATCCCATGCTATGCCTTTGTTTCCCTGGCAGTGTCTAGAATAAATACACTACCCGCCTGGAATCTCAGGTGATTTTTTTCCCTGCAAACTTGTTGGGACTTCACTCACACCCTGCCTTAGGGCCTTTCCCTGCACAGTTGCAGTCTGCTTGGCAGGAAGCAGCCAAGTCCTCTGCATCCTTTAGACGGTGGAAGGACAGAGCAAGAGATGCCACACCTCAACCTGGTGCTAGATTTGAAGACAGGCACAAGGTAGATTTAAGAGACCCACTCTGCCTTGAGCTATACTGTCTTCCTCCTCCACGAAAACGAGCAAAAAACCCAATTTGCTCATTTCCATCACACTATAGGAAAAGGTGTTATTTCAGAAGCATTTTTAAAAGTCAGGTGTTAACTTCATAGGTACCATTTTCTTATATCCTCCAAGGAAAGCCACCAGAAGTCCTGACGCAGTCTTAACGTGGCAAGATTCCCATGCAAAGAATAGTCTGATTTATTGTGGCCAGATGTCAGAATCAAACCTGCACTTGGCCACTGGTTTATGAGACAGATAACATTGTTCACAGTCTTTAGCTTGTCTCTCCCCATTATATGACGTATTTATCTGACTTTATACACCTGTAGGATAAGATTTACCAACTGTAGTAGGAACATACTGACTTCAGTCAATCCCCAGTGTAATCAGCTGACTTCTGCCCTCCTGGCACTGCCTTAGCAATTAAGCATTCATCAGAAGCTCTTTGAGGCTAAAACACAAGAGGATAAAGCCATCCACCCTAGTGGCTATTTACTTTTCTATTACATACCATGCTCATTTTAATGAAAATATTGATTTCCTACTCATTGACTACAGTCCAAGTCTCTCCGCTACCACAGAAGCTGAGGACAGGCACGTTGTTAATCACAGACCTTTCTTTCCTCCATGCCCAGGTGTCATCAGCTTCATAGTTATCCTGATAGTGGTTGTGATCATCCTGGTCAGCGTGGTCAGCCTGAGGTTCAAGTGCAACCGCTCAAAGGACTCCGAAGGTATTTGCCTGGGGTGACCTGTCTTTCCCTAATCAAAAAGTCAGCAGTTTCTACATGGATCTGGCAATTCCTAAAAGATGCTTTTTTAAAGCTTACATGGTGGGGAGGTTTTGAGGGCAAACTGGAACACAGATTCAGCAGTTAGGAATGTAGTGTGACCACCTCTTTAGAGCCCCAGCCCAGACCCATCTGCACAAGGAAACAGTCTCGAGTTTGCTGCAGTTAAATGTGCAGAATTCCATGGTTGGGCAGCTCTTCCAGCAAAAGTCATGGAGTTTGACACTTTTCTTCCCCAGGAATCCCATCTCCAATTAAGCAGTGCCCACTAGAGGGAAACTGCCAGAAGACCAAAGGATGCTAGTAACCAAACAGGCAGCAAAGCATTCAGTCCTCCCTCTACACTGGGTGAAGAATTTTCCCTAATCAACTCTCAAGTATCCCCCATGGTGTCTCTAATCTCATTTGCATTTAATTTATAACCCTGTACAATGTAATTCTGAACATAGCTGACTTAGTTCATTGCTTGGCTGTGATGTTTTCTCACATGTACATCACCAACCGCTTTTCTCCCTCCAGACAAACAGAAACCAGGGACCTCCATGGTATCCGAAAGGTAAGGCTGCTCACGCTATTCACAGCCTATTGAAAATGCCTGGTTTATTCCAGAATTAATTTTAGCAAGGAAAATAGGCCACTTGGGTTATTTCAGGTGGAAGGAAACATTTCAAGGTATTGTTGAGACAGGTAAAAAAACCAAAATGGGTGTTGATAGCACCTCATCCTCTGCCTGTTGGAGTCAAAGGAGTCTAAGTTCAATATTTAGGGGGCTCATTTCAAAGCTGCACTGATGTCTGTGAAGACTCATCCCCTTCCAAAAGCAGTTTACTTCTCTTTCTTGGCACAGATACAGACTTGGGGTCTAAACTTGGGTTTCTGGATCTCAAAGCAGCCTCAGTAAGATGAGATCAGTCCCCAAAAACATCTTCCAAGAGGCCTAGTACTGTTATCTAGCAAGAGCAGGATAAGGGGGTCCCAATACAGAGACCTTTGGAAGAGAAGCACCAAGAGGAGGAGGGTCCATCTGAACCCCACGGTCCATCACTGCTAGCCAAAAAGAGATGCTGCATGTGGGAAAGCAGCAGGAAACAAGAGCTGAAAGGGACCAAAACACATCCAGTCTCCATTGGCACTAAATTCATATCCCAGCCCTCAGTGTAGGGAGAAAGGAGAATTCCACCTTCCTAACACCCCTAACTCTCACTCTTAAGGGAGACAATGGCAATACATGAGCAGCAGCATCAGATGTAAAAATATCCAGGGCTCCCTTTGTATGACAAGGAAGGGCACAGGACAGACGGACACGGTAATGTTTGCTTTTGTTCCAGTTCTGGTACTGGCTGCAGGGCTGGAAGGTAATTCGGTCACTGAGAACCAGATCCAAACTGCTCCTTGATTCTGCCTGCAAGGGGTGATACAGGTGACAATGGTGCTTTCTGTTGGTCAAACCAGCGCCACATCCAAATTTAAACGCGCTTCTGGTTTTCCTAGAGGTCTCCAAACCTGTGTTCAGACAGGGGATGGGGAATTTGGCAGTAGGGATGCACCTGAATCAGGGCAGCAGCTCAAAGGGCAGTGCAAATCAACCCTGGTCCCATGTACCAGCCAGTCACAGCCTTGCCTGTTTGCCTCATTCTGTGCAAAGAAGTTCCCTTCTCTCGTTTTCCAGAAGAGTTAATACTGCCTTCTCTTCTTGACAGCTGCTCGGCAGGCACAAGCCAGAAGGATAATAGCATCACTCTGATCTCCATGAAGAACATCAACATGAACAACAGCATGAGTTACCCACCATCAGAAAAGGTTTCCCTGTTAAGCCTTGCTTTTTAGAGAATTAGCTGGGGTTTATTTCTCTTGCTGGATAGGAGCATGCCTTTGAGGTATTTCTTTGCTCTTTTATTCCTTCAGAAAGGCAATTAAAAAACCCAGCTGCCATCAGCCTCCCAGTGAGCCTGGTGAAAGTTGGGGTGCCCATCTCAGGTTTATCCAAGCTGCCTGAACTCAAGGTGCCTAGTATACCTCACGTATACAGATGCCATCACTAGGGCCAACCTTCAGAGCTAGAGCAGTTTGTTGTTAACTGAAGAGGTACATAAGCTTGCCTTAGTGAAGTCAAGGTCTCACCCTCTATCCAAGCTTACCACACTCCTGCTCCACAGGTGATGTTGGGGCACATTCCCATCAGTACTCTCAGATCCATTCCATGCGAGTAATCCACAGAATCTTAAGTTGTTTTAAAGCTAAACTAGCACTGGGACTGGGTTTGAGGGAACATATTGCTTAACTTCTTTTGCCAGCCCAAACAGGCTGGTGATGCGCCATGTTTTGTTCCTGTTGCAGGTGCTCTGAAGCCAAGGACCCAGAGCTTGAAGCTGACTCTTGACAACCAGCAGTGACTTTCTAGGTTCTTTTTTTTTTTTTTACCTTGGGGAAAGAGCAAGGGTGGACTTTATATATAAATTATTATGTCCTTTCTGATCAATATATGTACAGTAGCATCCCACACAGATTCCTTGCTTGGGGTGTAAGGGCTTTCTCCAGTTACAGCCTGCCATGCTCAATGGTTGATATCTAACTCTTTTTATATGCCTTCAAATCCTCAGATAATTCCAGCAGCAAGAAGAACCAAGGAACCATCTACTTCTCTAATAAACTGCTGCCTTAGACTAATGGCTTTTATAGTCTGTGCCAGCTAGTCACAGGCTCGTTAGCCCCACACTGAGTCAAATCCATGCATTAGAAAAGCATGGTCTGAA
This sequence comes from Rhynochetos jubatus, assembly GCA_027574665.1. NCBI lineage: Eukaryota > Metazoa > Chordata > Aves > Eurypygiformes > Rhynochetidae > Rhynochetos > Rhynochetos jubatus. The sequence goes on from CM050662.1 coordinate 3,765,598, forward strand.
GCTGAAGGCCTAACGAGATGTAAATGGCCAAGGGCTAGGTCAAATCCCAACATGATTGCTCCAATCATCTTACCCTTGGTGCCCTCATTGTCCCCGCATCAGTGCGGATGATCATATCCACCTACCTCACAGGGTGGTTGTGAGGCCGTGTTAATCAATGTCTGTAAAGCATTTGGAGAGCCATGAATTAAAGGTGCTGCTGAAATGCAGACTGTCATCTTATATACTTTATTATTAATAACTGAGCTTCAGACAGGCAGATCGCTGTCTTCCCACAGGTCCAACATGCGCAAGGAAGACTCAGCTGTAAAGAACAAGGTCTCTGCACAGGCAGGGTTTTATCTGACTGCAAAGAGGAGTGGCCACAAGGCAAATGCTGAGCTACTTCAGCTCCTGAGGTTTGATAGCCTGAGTTTGCTGGGACAGCTTCCATCTTCCATACCACTGCTTTCCCACAGCTTCCTGAAAAGGAAGAAAAGCAGATGCCGCTTCCAGTTCAGCCAGAGCACCCACCTCATGGCAGCAGCAGGAACCACCAGTGCACCCCTGAGTCACCACAATAATGAGCATCGTCCGCTGTTGGGCTCCGCAGTGCAAGAGCTCACATTTGCAGCCAGCTGGTTCACAACCCGAGCTGGCTCAGACCCAGCTGCCAGTCACTTTTACCACCTACAGGAAAAAACATGAATACAGATCAGCCGAGTGAACGAGGATGATGGAGGTGTCAATACCCAGCCTCCACATGACCATGAGAGAAACGATGCGCTGGCAGGTATTTCTGGAGGCCTCAGCTGCCTTATTCAGCAGCATAACGTACTAAAGCATAACTCTGCAACGGCCTTTGCCTCTGCCCCTCTTCACCATGACTCCTGCCTGCAAGCTTCACCTCCTTCACAGACCTCCAAAGCGCCTACCCAGCAGCAGCACACCGAGATACTGCTTTCTCCTAACATGAGCATCAACATCCATCAACCCTGATGGTAAACCATGACGTCAAGGCAAAAAAGGTTTAGCTGAGTGCTCAAAGTAGGTATTGCTGCACACATTCCCCTGCACAGTTAGACAAAACCTATTAATTTGTCTTGATTTAATTTTATAGGGTGGCTAAGAGGTGTTTGCTGGAATGTGCAGTGCTGCAGGCAGCTGTGCTTTGCAGCTGGCAACGAAGTGTTCAGCAAAATAAATGCAATGTTTTCACAGCTCTTGCTAAGGTCGAACACATCATTGTCTTTAACATATGCACCAGGTAGTTTGATAAGCTGTTCTTAAAAGAAATTAAGCCTTTCTGGCAAAATTCCTGAAAAGTAAAATGACATCACCCCATTCACCCAGCCTCCACCAGACCAGTGAGTTTGCTTAAGCACACAATCCCAGGAGACTCCCAGCTAGGTGGATCCAGGTGCACAGAGCCTCACAAGTAGGTTTTCAGTCCCAGGAGGACAGCACAAAGACAGCTGGTAAGCGCCTGGGATATCAGACACTTCAGCAAGCGTCAAGCTTTAACTAAACTCCCCTCCTGCAGGCAAGGAGACAACCTCCCCAGACCAGCGAAGACTGTCGCATGAGGTGTTGCTACTGCTCCAGTTCTCCTTCATTTGACCTCCTTCTTCCCATAGGCTCTTGAGGGTCATGACAAATAACCCGCACCTGCTCCATTCTAAAACGGATCTGCATCCAAAAGCACCGTTCCAACTTTGAACTTGTACAAAAGAAAGAATGAATTAAAAAATATAACCAGTGGAAGTGTTGTGACCCCTGACTTCCAGCGCTGCGGCTCACTGAAAGGAGAGACCTCCGCCAGGCTGCTGCGCTCCTACAAAGCACGCTGGTGGAAGACACCCACTCCCTCACACCATGACTCCACAGCTCCTTAGCCCGCACGACACACGGGCTGAGGGGAGACACGCAGCTGCGTTAGCAGTGCCGGAACGCAGCCGGAGGGAGCTGCAGGACAAGCCCTTGAGGGGTTTCCAAGCAAAGCTTGGTCAGAAGGTGTGGAGCGGGCATTGCTCCAGGCTCCTTCCACCGTCAACACAACCGCTTGAGACCATTCCCCATGGCCCTGCCAAGGCAGAAGCGCTGCCAGGGACAGAACCTGCAGTGGCGAGATGACGATGTCACTCCCTGAAGCTACGGTCGCAGCAGTAACAGAATCCCTGGAGGTGTTCAAGGGGCGTGTAGACGTGGCCTCGAGGACACGGTGTAGCGGGTGTGGCAGTGTTGGGTTGGTGGTTGGACCGGATGGTCTGACAGGTCTGTTCCAGCCTTAGTGATGCTGTGACGTCACCCGCTTTGGCCGGCGATGCGCAGCAGTAGAGAGTGGCTGAGGCTCAGCCCACGTCAGCCACAGCTCTGAGGGCGACCCACGGTGCTGCTACCACCGCCCGCCCCGGTCAGGAAGCTACCCGTGACGCCACCGAGCTTCGCCGCGGCGTCACGCGGCACCGCGCGCGGTCCGCCACCCCAGCCCTGTAAGCTCCGCCCCCGCGCGGTGCCCGCGCGCCGCCGGCAGGGGGCCGGGGACTCCCGTACCCAGAGGCCCCCGCGCGGCCGCCGCCTCCGCTCCAACATGGCGGCGCGGGCGGGCCGGGGCGGCGGGCGGTGAGGGGCGCGGGGGGCGGGCGGGCTGCCCCGGGGCCCGCCGCGGCCGCCATGACCTACACGGCGGAGCAGCTGGACGGCGTGCGGCGGTGAGCGCGGCGCGGGGGCTCCGCCGGGCCGGGGGAGAAGAGCGCCCGAGGGAGCAGCGGGGGCACGGCCCGGGGGGCGGCGGCGGCGTTGGGGGGGCGCTGGGTCTCTGGCGGGGGCCCGCGGGGATGGGCCGGCGAAGCTAACCTCGCGTGCGCTTCCAGAATAAAGAGGTGTCGGAACTACTACGAAATTCTGGGGGTGGAGCGGGACGCCAGCGAGGAGGACCTGAAGAAGGCGTACCGCAAACTGGCCCTGAGGTTTCACCCGGACAAGAACCGCGCGCCCGGAGCCACCGAGGCCTTCACAGGTGAGGCGGAGGCTGGCCCGGTTTCGGAAGTCGTACAGCAGGAGCGAAACGAGGACAGGCTGCCTCAGGCTTACGGTTCTGCGCCTTATCTAAAGGCATCATACGGGCCCGTGTGGCTTGTCGCGGTGACAGGCGTGTGCACACATCTCCCCGGAGCCCGGCGGCTGCCCAGCAAGATTTTGCCTTTTACTCTTCAAAACACTGGTTTCCATTAAATGCAAAGGGAAATGTATCTGGAACCTCATCCCTAGATGCTGCTAAAGGTTCAGAGTGATGCTTGGAGGTAATCCCGGCCACGCAGGAGGCTGTGGTGTTGTGTAATCAACAACTGCTCAGTGTCATAAACAACGCTGTTTATACGCAGGCATATGGCATTTGGGTACGGTGTTCTGCGTCTGGACTCTTCAGTAGTGTTGCTGTCTAAACCTCTGCCAACAGTGTTAGCACCTGAACGCTTACACCTTTTGCCTTTTCCGTGCCGTGTTGCCGCTGTCTGCGACGGCACTGTAAGAAACACCAGGAAAGCGAGATATTCAGTCATAGTCTGTTAGAATAGGGAGTTTCTGAAGGGCTTTTTGTGTGTGTGTGTATGTTAGGGTTGGAGTTCCCTGTGAACTTGTTTACAGCTGTGTTCTGTCAAAGGTCAAGGAAGAAGATGAACCAAATACTTCTGGGTGGTTTGACATAAAGTGCGGAGCAGCTGGGCTGTACAGCTTCGCCAGCATCTCTGCTGACAACGAAACTTAGAATACGGGTCTGTGTTTTAATTGGTCTCTGCAGTTATTAACTCTGTATTAACTGTATGTGGAGGTGCCCTTCTGTACCAGTGCTTGCTTTGGTCTGATAACACGGTACATTCTCACTCAATCTCTTGACTAAAGTGGACTCCCTCACCTCACTTTTACAAATATTTCAACGTTCTCCATGTGCTTTAACACTTTTCTCTTTCTCCTGGTATCAGTGATAACAGGGAGTAGGTTCCATCACTGGTCATGCCAGTGATGTTCTTTTGCAGAGGCAGTTCTTTCAAAAGTAATTCAATCTTGGGTCAAGCACAAATTGCCTATGCCTGCTTGGGGTTTTTGTTTTTTGCTACTCTGCTTATAAAAGCCTGAGATCTGGAAATATTGCATGATATGCCTGTGTAACGCTTCTTCTGATTCACTCTCCAGCAATAGGCAATGCTTTTGCAGTTCTGAGCAACCCTGAAAAACGATTACGATACGATGAATTTGGAAGTGACCAAGAGCATGCCAGCACTGCTCAGGCCAGGCAGTATAATTACTACACAGAATTTGAAGCAGATATTACACCAGAAGAAATATTCAACGTGTTTTTTGGTGGGCACTTTCCTACAGGTTAGTATCTGTGCACTGTTTTTGAAATGTAGTGAGCTGGCACTAGACTGCAAAGGAAGTTGACCTCTTGATACTGCTCAGAGAGTTGATTGTGCGTCTGGAAAGAGCACAGACCTTTTTGGATTTATGCTTTTCTGCCTTAGCTTTTTATGGCTGGAAAGGTTCCTTTAATGCACTTCAGATTTTAGCAACCCTGTTCCCAGAGAAAGCTCAAAGGCCAGCTTCGCTGTCTGGGGGCGCTCCTAGGAGAGGGAGCTGCCGGTGGGGTCATGGCTGTTGCTGCGGTGGCAAGGTCCTAACCTCCACCCTCTCTTGAAATTTTCCAACAGCACTAGTTAGGGGTAAGAGCATTTGAATTCAGCAAGGGGTGAGGCTGTTTGATTCTTGGGTAGGCAACATTTTAATACCAGCTGTAGTTGAAGACCCTTTTTTTTGTTGTTGCTTTTATTCCCTCCCTTGCTGAAGCCAGCAGTGGTACGGGAGGTGAGATAAGGTGTGAGCTGGAAGGGATCAGCAGTATCGTTGCTAATGGGGTTGTACTTGGGACACCTTTCTGCGTTCCAGTACAGCATGGCAGCAGCTCCTGGCGTTGTGGTCTCAGTGCCCCCCGTAACCAGGAAAGCATGGGGGTTCATTTGGCTTGCAGCAGCTTGCATACTGCAGAGGAATTAAACCTTGTTAGCTTAGGAAGCGATACCTGCCAGGAAAGGCTGGCTGTTACGGGATACACAGTATCCAGTAACGAAGCAGTAGATCTGTACCTGCACCAGCTCCCTGTGTGTCTCAGTCCAGCCTTGGCTTTTGTATTTGTAGTAAAAACAGGAAGGTGCTGCAGGATCAGCGGAACACAGGTTTGGGTTAAAAGTAAACCTGAAAGGTGTGGTGAGCTCTTCCTGGCAGTATCTAACACATTGCTTTAGCACTCTTGTAAACTTTCTCACCTCTGAGGTGCGGTATAAAGCAACATACACGCCAGTTACTACAGCCTAAAGCCACAGTAATTACCAAAAGTTAATTACTTACAAGCTCCCCATAATCTTAGTCTGTGTGGTAGCGTCCTGCAGCGAAGGAGACTTCAGATTGTTTGCAGAATGTGATCAGCAGATGCACAAAGTGAGCCAAGCTCAGCGCAGCACAGTTCCGCACAGAGCTTGCAAGCTCCGTTTCTGACTTCGCAAGAATCAGCACCCACGTGTGCCTTTCGCCTCAGCCACCGGTGAAACGTTGCCCTCGTGGAACACGACTGCTGGGTAGCCTTGGGCAGCAGGGATGCTTGGAGATGAGGACAAGAAATTGAGGAGCTGCAGGAGGAATTTGGGTACTGGGCATGGCAGGTGTAACAGTGGCATGAGGAAGGAAATGGGAGTTTGTATCAATGTGGCAGAGAATAAAAAGATCATTTCATAGTCATAGGTCTTGGTAGTAAACAATAGTTCCCTTGCCAGCAAATGTTTGGTGCTGCATATATGTATGTTTTCCTAGTCTAAAGGTGAGTTTTAAATTACGGAAAACGGTCAGTTCAGTAGTTTTCCAAATAGGCAAAGCCCACGCAGTTTCTGCTTATCAAGAGAATTACTAGTAAGAGGGTGTCCAGACAGTTGATAGGGCATTTTTGAAGCTGTCATAACATTGGGTGTGTGCGTGAGCGGAAGGTTGTTCTAAGCTGCCGTGTTGTGCCGGGTTTTGTTTTGGGACGCCTTGCTATGGCCGGGCTCTCTGGAAATCCGCGTAAGAACTGTTGGTGTTGAGTTAAACTCACTTGTGTAGCTTTTGCGGGCAGGTTTATGGCTTTGGTTTTACTCTGCATTTTTCCTCTGTGGAAATTCAGTGGGAAAATACTAAGTTAAAAAGACGTCGTTCAGTCTCAAAGGAAAGTCTCCACGTGGCATAGTGTTGCAGTCGTAAGGGGTGGAGGCTACAAGCTGAACTTCCTTCTCATAAAAAATCAGTTCACATGGAACGAAACAAACCACTGGCAGAAGCTTGAGATTTGGGCAAACTCTTCTTTTCTAGGCACCCTGCAAAAGCCATTCTTCTCTCCCACGCTTGCTGCTGGTTTTTCACAGCTTGATAAAATATTGTCTGAGCAGCATCAAATGATAGAAGTAAACTTTCTTTTTCAGGAAAGAAACTTTCCTTCTTCAGGCCAGCCTTGTTTGGCTTTCTCTTGGAGATGTGACTGCAAACGTGCCTAGACCCTTGAAAAAAATCTTTGAATAAGCACTAAAACACGTTTTGACACAGTAGCAAAGGTCACTTCCGCCCAGGTTTCTTGCAGAATTCATTGGAAAATTCAGAGAAAGGACATTATAAGAGTGTAAAATAATGTTACAGCTTTCCCAGGGCTTAAAGATTTGCATTTCTGTTGTCATAAGGCCATAAATTTCCATTATTTAATGCACAGACGTTCTGAATTTCAAAAGAGGAGAGCACAGCTATTATTAAGATATTCATATGGTGATAAAATCAGAGTTCAAGCTTCAAATCGAAGCAGCATATGTGATTCTTTCCTCATTTTAGAATTTTAAAAAATAAATCAGTTACATCCAGTGTGCAAGGAAGGAAATCCTGAACTGTACTCCTTTTTATTCAAAAAGCTGTTTTTTAAATCACTGTCCTTGTTAGAAAATCATGAAGTGAAACTATTAATAGCTTGAAGGAAGAGGAAGTAAAAGTGTGTGTAGAAGACCATATTCAGTAATTATGGGAAGCCATAATTCATGGCCTGAGTCTGGTGAAGCAAATTAATTTTCCTGCTTAGAGCCTGGGGATGAAACACAAGCCACAGCCTTGCACGTGTATGTGATAAAAACTGTTAAAAAATGAGGTACAATAATAAGAATTGCAGCGTGTTTCTGCAGTTTGGTTTTAATTAAGGTGGACTTGGGGCACTCTACAATTTCTCTGGTACACTTTTTGGAGCAACGTATCGTTTGGCATTTGAATCTCAGGTGTGTTTGTGCTTCTTAATCTGAGATCTCAACTGTAACTCAGGCCACGTAGCCTGGATAATCAACTAGAAACCTGGAGAAATACAGGCGAGTACCGGCAGCTGGATGGAAAACATGAGTCTCTCCTGATTTCTCTCAACAGGAAATATCCATATGTTCTCAAATGTAGCTAGGGATGCACACTACTATCCACAGAGGCACCGGCATGAGAGAGTGTGGACGCAGGAGCAAGAGGAGGAAGAAAACAGGCCACAGGTATCTAGGAGGAGGGATCTCTTGGGCTTAAATATTTCACCAGGGTGAGGGGTTGACTTACACACCTGAAGCCAGGACACACCATCCCATGCGTAAATGCTGGGTGTTTATCCTCAAGTGCTGCAGCCAGGGTGGGTGTTTTCAAACGTAACAAGATTTTATTAATCAAATTAGTTTAGGTTATTATTAGATTTATTATTATTTAATTATTAATCAAATCCACTGATAGGATTATGAGCCCTGGAGTTTCTGTCACCGAGTGTTTTGTGGGTGCTTCCAGTTTGCAAGCTCTGATGGTTTGGTAACCCAACGACAGTCCGAATGTGGACTGGTAAGGGATACGGAAGTACTGCCTTGTCCCCATGGTGTATCTGTTCCTTCAGTAAATTAGCACAGAGTCTCTGCCCAGGTGCCACACAGGCTTTTTCCAGCCCGGGGCAGGATAGGTCTGGGGTATTTGTCTACCAACTGAAACCTCTAGATCTGGAGACACAGGGTGTCATTTGTTGCTAGCATATGTACACACATGCCACCTGCCTTGGCAAAATCTTCCTCTGGAGGCAGTCTGCTAACCTAACAAGGTCGTTCTCCAAGGAAGGTGAATTATAGTTGGGCTCTTAAAAAACCCTGACGCAGCCTATGAACAGCAAAGCTGGGGCAAATGAGTCCCCCCTGTTCCTGTGTAAGGTATTCTTGGTGCTATCCCAGGGCAGAGAGCAAAATCTAAATAGCTGCGTATTATGTTTTGCTCCTGAATTAGAAAAGGCATTTTAGAAGCTAGTTTAGAAATCAAATGAGGAGCAGGAGGAAAGATCTGGATTTTCTCTGTTATTTTTCCACTCTTTTTGTTCTGCTAAATTCATTCAAACAGAAAACCCAAGTGCTTGCATCCTGTCCCAAGTTACACTGCCTATGGTCTCTTGAGCCTTTGCTCTTCAGCCACTTTATCCAGTGTTTGAACGGAGATTGAGGTTTTTAGAACACATGTAGCAAGCTTTGGAAGGTGCACGGAAAGCCGTAGGCACACATGGGAACTGCAGTGTGGTGGTGTCGGCTGGTCAGTGACAGGTACAGTGCAGTGGGCATCTGTCACCATGTGGAGGAAGCTGTAGGTGAAAGAGTTACCATGGAAATGGAATTGGAAGAAAGTGGCTCTAAAGAGCTTTCTGAAATTACTGATAAAGGTAATTTTGAAATTAAACATCGTCCCTCTCAAAATTTGAAAGCATTTCCTCCTCCTTTCTGTTCTGTTCACGTTTAGTGCATTGCTGGTCTGTGATGGGTAGCCTGCTTTCTGTGAACACATGTTCCTGCATCTTTTCTTGTCTGCTAATTATTGTTGTTCTTTTCAGAATTCGTATTCTGCATTTATTCAGTTGATGCCAGTTTTCATCATAATAGTAGTGTCCGTTATAACTCAACTGATGGCCACTAACCCACCCTACAGCTTATTCTACAAATCGTAAGTCATTTAAAACCCTGGTTTTCTGGTCTTCGGTGTTTGCGATACGGGGCAGATGGCAGTTGGACTCGATAGCAAAAGGCACGTTAGTGTTCTGTTCTGCTCCCTCTAGAAAGTGTTATCAGTTTGTAAATAAGGGAATGCCAACAGGCCCTACTGACAACTTCTCCTGAGCGTTATCGCTGTGAAGTTAACGATGGCATGCGTTCCTGTGCTGTGTGCTGAACAAATAGGGGCGCGGAGCCAGGGCGCTTGCTCAAGCCGTGTGAAATGCTTTAGCCCAGTGACACAGTAGCAGGAATGTGGGTGTAGCTCAGCTGCAGTGCTGAGCAGCCCCCAGCAAGCTGCAGACCACTGCAGAAGTTCCCATGTAAAGCACTGAAGAAACAAAGCCTGCTGTATAAATCCAAATCTGCTCTGGAGCCTGAATTCCACTGGAAGAATTGTCAAGCTCTGGGCATCATTAAAGCCTTGAAATGCCCTGGTTTAACATCCGGAAAGAAGCAGGACACAGGGGTTGCAGAGGGCCGTCTGAACTGCTCCGCTCTGGAAGCAGAAGGAACGCCAGGCCGGCTGTAATCTGAGTTTGTGGGGCAGAGGAAAACCCATTCGCTCCCCTTGGTATCCGGTGCTGGGAGGAGGGAAGCTGTCTGGGGGGAAAGAGATGACCACATCAGTCACCTTTCCTGTCTCTTACTGAGATGGGGGTGGGAGTGAACAGGTTTTGGAGAACCTGCTGCCCACAGCAGTGCTCCAAACACTCCCCTTGCTCCCTCTAGGAGCAGAACTAAGTCGGTTAATGCCTGCATCCTCTCCGCTGTCATAGTAGCCCAGCGCCCTTCATCGCTTTTTACCACACGATGTCAGTGTGCAGACCTAGCATAGCAACAGGAGGGTGGTTGTTTTTTGGTTTGGGTTTGTTGTTGGGTAGGTTGTTTTTTTTTCCAGAGCGTGTTTCTGCTATCTGCCAGTGCCATGTGGAACCTCCCACACTGCCCCCAGAGCAGCTAATCTCTCCTGCTTTTCTTCACTACCTCCTCTTCTCCTGTTGATTTGAGATAGGCTGGCCTGAGCCTGGTACACAGCTATGTCGTTTCTTTAAATCATATCTTTAAAGAAAACTAACAGCTTAAAAACTGAAAAAAATTGTTTACATAAAGAAAGCGTACACCTCTGAGACACAGTGAGAGAGAAGGAAAAGAGGAGTCCAGGAAATAGAGAGGCAAATTGGATTCCATTGAGTAGAGTGTAACCATTGTGTTTTGGCTGCCTGCCTCTTCCCTGGGCAATGATTTGAGCAAACGCCTGGGTATCTTTGCTCAAATAAGGAAATTCAGTAGAACGGAACAGTTTAATCCAGTGGCTGTGTCTCTGGGATAGCCTGTGCCCCACTTTGCTTGCTGGTGATTAGAAAAGCCTAAAGTGTAACTAGAGTCTCCTCTACTAATCCTTATTTCTACTAAAGGATCCAGAAACCAGGAAAATCCAGATCCAGTTGTGTTATGCCTTAAGCAATAATGGGATGTAGAGATTATAGGAAATTGTTGTTATACATTTGTCATCAATTCCCATGGATTTCTGGACCCAGCTTGTCTGAAATTGCTGCCAAACAGAAGAAAGCATACAGAGCTTGTGTTCGCAGATTAAATTTGCGCTTAGGTTTTGGAAGTGTCTTGGCTGAGCTGTTGAGAGCAAACACAGTCTTTGGAAGGAATTGGCAGCTCTGAACCAGGTCTTTGTCAATATTTCCAAGCTTTAGGAACTTTCACTGTGTTTTTTAGGGGTGGGGTAGGGGGTGTGGGTGAATTCTGTTTGTAATGTGCAGCTTGCTGTGCCCGAGACCTGTCATTTCCTTATCCCGTGGCTGAGGGAGCTATACTCCTGCAGAAACTAAGTTGTAAATCCTGTCCTCTGGAAATGCTAATACGGAGAAACATGTTTGGATTTCTTTATATTTGAAGGGCTAAACCAAGGTGTTTTCTCCACGGTGTTTTCACAGGTCCATAGGCCATGTTGTTAGTAGAGAAACGGAGAACTTGCAGGTGCCTTACTATGTTGATAAAAACTTTGAAAGGAATTATCAAGGAGCAGAACTTCAAGAGCTGGAGAAAACGGTTGAAAAAGATTACATAGACTATATTCAGACCAGCTGCTGGAAGGAGAAACAGCAAAGTAAGTTATTTTGGTTACAAGTGCGTGCCTGACAGCCGTCGGTAGCGGTACGATGGCTGTGCTTCACAAAGCACTGCCGGTCTTGGCCTCCTTTTCCCACGCGTAGAACATCTCAGACCTCGCACTGGTATTTCTCACGTTTGCTCCTAACACTAGATTTTCTGGGTTTGAGGGTCTGTCAAAACTCATTTTAGGTGGTTCTGAGAGACGAGTGGAAAGTAGATTTCACCATTTGACACATTTTTTTCCACTCAGGTTTTTATGCTTGGATAACTCTTAGTGATGATGTTTTAAACGTATAATCCACCACATTATCTAGCTCCAACAGATTGTTAGGGCTGGGAAAGATCTTGAGACATCACCTATGCCACGTTTCCTTTGCTGGAGCAACATAGTTTGTGCTCTGACTGGCTCCACGAGAAGATCACCTGACTTTTCCTCAGCACTGCACTGGAAGGATGAGCACTTTTGGTAATCTTGCAGTGGACCGTGTTACTGGTATCAATTTTCAGAGCGGGCTGCTGTGCTTGTTTTGTACACTTATTTGCATTTTCTATCTTTAGATGAGATTGAGATCATGTTTTTCACCATAGTTGGGATGGTCTTTCAAAAGCAAGAATTGAATGCAGGAAGGGAGAACAGAGATGTGAGCATTCAAAATCACGTCAGTCCTAAGTCGATCCATGGCACGTATAGACACGGATTTTAACCCCATGTTGCATTCCTTGTTAACAACTGCTCTTCCAGCTCATTTAAAATAGAGACTGAGAGAGTTGGGGTGTTCAGCCTGCAGAAGAGAAGGCTCCGGGGAGACCTTATAGCACCTTCCAGTACCCAGATGGGCTACAAGAAAGCTGGAGGGGACTTTTTACAAGGGTCTGTAGTGACAGGACAAGGGGTAATGGGTTTAAATTGAAAGTGGGGAGACTGAGAATAGGTACAAGGAAAAAAAAAAAAACCTCTTCCCAGAGAGGGTGGGGAGGCAGTGGGACAGGTTGGCCAGAGAAGCTGTGGATGCCCCATCCCTGGAAGTGTCCAAGGCCAGGCTGGATGAGGCTTGGAGCAACCTGGGCTAGTGGAGGGTGTCCCTGCCCATGGCAGGGGGGTTGGAACTGGATGATCTTTAAGGTCCCGTCCAACCCAAACCATTCTGTGGTTCTCTGAAATCCCTACTTCTTCGGTAACTGTACAGTATAACAGAAATCAATTTACAGGGACTCACTGAAGTTGGGATGTCGTGACTGATTGGATTTTTTCAGCTGGAGAACCTTAAAATGAGTAAACACCAACCCCTGCTGTGCATAAAGGACAGTGGCAGTTGTTTCTGGGTAAATGTTTAATAGCAGCAGGCAAGCCGCTTTCACACGTGAGCGGGGCTTTCTAAACTGCTCGGTGTAAAACAGTCCTCAGCACACTACGAAAAAGTGGCTTTGCGCTCGTTTACAGTTTCTCTACCGGTTGCATCGTTACGGTAGCATGAGCTTAGTCTGAACAAGCCTTGTTTAATCCTGTGCTAGAGGTAACCGTAGCGTTGCTGACTCCAGACTGTGTACGGATTTTTGGATGGGGAGGGTGGTTGTGTTCGTCCAGAGACTGGGGGTTTTATTTTACATAAAACTCAACCAATCTTGCTTTTGAAGAGAAGTGTGCAGATGTAGGCTCTGAAGTTAAAGAACCCATAGTATAAGGCCTTAAAAATCCCAAACAATCCCTCAGTTTTGGGTATGCTGGACTTGCGAACGCTGAGCACTGTGACTGGCAGTAGCAGCCTCTAGGTATAACGTAGCTGTTAATAACCGTAGATGTAGGCTTCCTGTAGGGATGGGATTCAGTTTCTACAGAAAAATCCTCGTAACTGACCTTGTGCGACGGAAAGGTGCCGTATTCTCTTTCATGTAGACCTTGAGCTAAGGAGTGCCGTGCCCCAAAACGGGCAACAGCGTTTGTGAGTCTACGAGAGACTGGTGGTCAGAGAGGGGGAGATGATCCAGCACTGAATGCCAAGTAGTGCCTGCAGAACAGGCCTCCTCTGCAGCTTTTTGCACTTTGAGACTTTTAATCACACATCTGTAAATAAGTTTACAACGTCCACAATTAGCAGCAGCCCGAGGAGAGCAGTGTAATTAAAAAACCGCATTTTCAGGGTGAGTACCGTCCAGGCCAGCGAGCAGGATTGGGCACGGCTGAGGCTCGGCTAACGTTAGTATAGCCAGGTCTGTAAAAATAAACGGCGGGTGCAAGACGGAGTGCTGGGGAGAAGGTCTCTGGGGGTGTTGAGACAGTTCTGAGTCAGATGTTGTTTCAGAACTTTGGTCCATTAATTCTTGCTTAAGCGTTTAACTGTGTGGTCAACTTCGGGGGTTTTTGTCAGTTGAATGTGTATTAATAGCGCGTTTGTTTGGTTCACGGAGGGTGCGTTTCTCTTTAGAGAGCAGATTGATTTTAAAGTCCTTGATTTTATCATTCGAAAAGCGTTACCTGGTGTCCTTAACTTCCGAAGTGACCGATCCAGCGGCATGGTGTCCAGGCAGCCGCTCTTACACGGCTGCAGTAGACAGCGCTCCTGCCCTCGCAGCAGAGCAGTGTGTAACGCTGCGTGCGCGGTGGGTTTTGGTTGTCTGTCGGCTTTGGTACCGTCAGGTACAGACAGCACGTCCCAGGCTTTTACAGGAGAGTGTTCAGCAGTGATAGCACAGCTGTAGGGCTGCGGAGAGCTCCGAGGCAGAGAAAATGACCAAGAGGCAACTGGAAATGGAGAGAAGAAGGATGCGTAGTTGGAATTAGGGGTTTCAGGAGCTTCTTAAAGAGAAAATGTTCAAAGGAACAACTCTCTGTAAAAGATGGAAAAACCTAAGAAACCAACGTGACGGCGTGAATGCTGCGCGAGTGCGAGTCAGTGCGAGCGCTTGCGGTCAGCGTCTTTGCCCGGTTGGATACGTGTAAAGTGAGACTCTTCCGTGCGGAACTCCAGGGGCTCCAGGCTTGGAGACGGTTCCCCAAGTCTAGTTTTGCAGGAAGTTTGTCAAGTCTATGTGCCTAGCTCAACCTGAGTGGCATTTTGGGTATAAAACCTGCGAATTGATTCCTGATCTGAAATCTTCGTGGCTGTCAGTTTGTCAAGCTCCTCAGTAAGTAGGTGGCACGTCGGATGGCTTCAGATTTCAGTGGAATGGGGGCAGAGGGCATAAGGCATGAGAGGACCCATTGAAGTTCTTTCCACACTGAATGATTTTGTAAAATGAGGGACTTGTAAGGTCTATGAAAGCTCTTGGAGAAATTGAGTGTCACCAGGTGGCCTGTGCTTAGGGAAATTTTGACCTTTTCAGAAACAAATTACTGGGATGCTCTTAGGTGCGTCTAATCCGGGATCGCAATTATTCCTCGGGCAGAAAGCTGTATTGAGACTTCCTCAGCTCATCAGCAAAAGAAGCTTCTCCGAATGACTGGGGGGAAATCATTTTAACAATGAGATTATTATTTCAGTTTTATGTTGCTTTTGAGAAGAAGGGGAGAAAAATACGCAAAGCACGTTCGAGACTGTGCTGTTAATGAAAGGGCACAGGGACCTTTCAGACAAGTCCTGCTGTTCACCTTCCTGCAGTCAGTGCCAAAAAACCCACCAAAATCCAAAGAATTTCCAGTGTGCTCTGGTCAAACACTGGCCAAACAGAGCTTGAATTCCGAGAAGTGCAGTAACAAAAATAACCCAAACCAATTGCCTGCACCTTAAGGTCTCTGCTTGGCCGGGTGCCCTGGCCCCTCGCAGAAGGGCTCAGCCAGGGCGATTGCGTTTCTGGGTTACCTGCGTAGTTCCTGCGTAGCTTCCTGGGCTGCAGGCAGCTGGCACGGCCTGAGGAAACGAGGAAAAGTCAAGTCGGCATGAGGTTCTCTTTCCTCCCGGGTTGTCACTTCACACCGCTGGCAGGTGTGGGGTAGCCCCCCTCTGCCGGTCCCCATGAGAGGGGGCGGTCTTCAAGCGTGAACAGGTGTCGCTGAAGACAAGTGCTGTATCCTGCCAGCCCCTCCTTCCGCACAGCCGGTTGAGCTGTGTGCTTGTGTTTTAAAGCAGTCACCTGTTCTGCAGACCATTAACGTGACTTTAAACCTTACATGACTTGTATATTTTTATAGTTTGTGTTTTCTTGCAGACAGAAATAATCAGTCTTTTTGGGTTTGGTTATTGTTCTGCTAGCGCAGTGGGAGAGAGGGTTGTTATAACTGTGTGAGTTTTCAAGCAATTAGGAAAATACCCGTTTCTTAAGTAGCCAGCCTCGTTAAACCCAATGGCCTCTCTTCAGAGAAGTTGCTGACGTGCCCAGTTTCACTGAAACGAGGTGAATTTAAAAAAAAAACCACCACGCCACCAGGATAACAAAGCACTGAGCAACAGTTATTTAAAGCAGGCTCACAGCTTCCTCCTAATGTCGGTTGTTTTTTTTCATCTTTCAGAGTCTGATTTGTCCAATTTGGCCAAGCTGTACAGAGACGAGCGGTTGAAACAGAAAGCGGAATCCCTGAAACTTGAGCACTGTGAGAAGCTCTCCAGTCTGATTGGAATGCACAAAGGGGGCTGACCAGGACACACACGTTCCGTAGTTTTATTTATTGCTGTTTTAACTTCTGGTTTTATTTTCCTTTGTATAAAAGGGAAGGAGTCTACTGTAAAGAGCCTGAAAATCCGCATCCTTCTGCATGTAGTGCAGAGGCGGGCCGACACAAGCTGTAGAGCTGGTGCTCGCTGTATTATACTGTACACTGTATTTGGTTCCAAGGACCAGTGGCACTTTGTAAACGAATCCCCTGGGAAACGCTGTTAGTTTGGAAGCTGTCTTCATGGGTAGTTTGTCTGCCATCCAAACGGTATGTACGTCCCAGGGGAGCAGACAAACGTCTTGGCTTTCTGTATGTCATATGGACCCGCAGTTCACTCGCCCGTACGACCAGCGTGGTGCTCGGCATTAAGCGCGCTGGCCTTCTCCCGCTGATACTGCGCGGATGCCCGCGCTCCTACGGTGGCGTGGCACGTGAAACGGAAGGCGGCGTGTTTCCCCTTGGAGTGTCTTACGCAACGCGAAGTTCGGAAGAGTCAGGTACCCGCTTCGGGCGAGCGCCCGAGCACGCCGCAGCTCTGCTGTCGGAGGGGCCTGGCTGGAGCGCCGGGCCCGTCTGTTGCCTGGGGATTCAACGCGTGGCGCGACATCGAACGAGACAACAGGAGTCGGCAAATGGTGCTGAGCTGTAGAGAAAGGACGGCTGTGTTTATTTTCTCATGTTTTCAGTGGCATATTTTTAAGCTGGCTATTTAATTCTGGGTTTTATCTGCAAACTCTTCTCCAGCTGTGACAGGGGTCCTGCTTTTTCTGGTACGGTTTTGATGTAGCATATTTTTACTCTGTCCAACAGTTATGAATGTGTGACTGTAGCGATTAGTATTGCAAAGAAAAAGATCCATGTAGCAGTGTCCTGGTTTTTCTCCATTCTCCTTCACAAACCCAGGCATTTAAAGGCAGGTGGGGAATGGGTTACGCTCAGCAGGGAGCAGAGTATCGCTCCCCTTGAGCATCGTTAACTTCCTGAGCCCGTTTCTCTGGTGGGGTGACACAGGTGGGTACCCCACGAGGAATGAACTGTGCTTACAGAGGACATCTGCAAGCAGCACAGAGCCCGGAGGGGCTGGATCCTGCCCTCCCTCCCCACTGTGAGGACACAGCATAGCCCCAGCGCGGACACATCTCTGCTCAAGTGGTACCTTGCTGCAAGTAGCGCAGGACGCCGCGGCTGGAGCCGGGAGGCAAAGTGCTCAGAAGTTGGAGTAGTGCTGGAATTCAAAGCCTTTAGAGCTCAGGCTGTTGGGGTGCAGTCGGGTTCCAGTGCTCTGGCCCTGCGCTGAGGGCGTCCAGCTGGCGCGGGGCACCAGGCACTGACACCGAGAGTGGGGAGCTGGACCCGTAGGCACCAGAAACGTCCCCTTGGTGCCCCGTCACGGCGGCCAGAGGTTGTGCAGCGAACGGAGCTGGAAGCTGCAGGAAGAGCAGCTTTCCTGGTAATCTACACCGGAGCGGAGGTTGTCTTGGGCTTTGAGAGCTGCTGCTTCTGCTGATGAGACGTGCGTGTCCTGTACACGTGTCACAGCGACAGCAGCGTCACCGCTGCGTGTGTAAAAGCAACTAAAACCCAACATCCTGACTCCTTAAAGTTGTGTTTTTCGTGTTAACGTTTGTTCCCCGTTGGGCAGCTTTGCAGGAGCGCTTGGGGTAGTTAGGCAGGTTGTCAGTGCTTGGGACAGGGAGGGCGCCAGCAGCAGAGGCGGTGAGAGCGGGTTGTGAACCGTGCTCGGTGTGAGAGGCTGTGAGGGCAAAAGCGGTTGATTTTATCATTCTGACCTGGTAACGGGGCTGGGAGTGGGATGGGCCACCTTGATCCTGGTATTTCCCCATTTTCAGCACACAGTATGAACACGTATAAAAGCAACATTCTTTTAATGCTGCTTTTCATGCGTTAGAATCATGGGAAGGTTTGGGTTGGAAGGGACCTTAAAGATCATCCAGTTCCAACCCCCCTGCCATGGACAGGGACACCCTCCACTAGACCAGGTTGCTCCAAGCCTCAGCCAGCCTGGCCTTGAAGACAGCCAGGGATGGGGCATCCACAGCTTCTCTGGGCAACCTCTCCAAGTGCCCCCCACCCTCTCCAGAAGAATTTCTTCCTGATTTCTCAAATCTCCCCACTTTCAATTTAAACCCGTTACCCCTTGTCCTGTCACTACAGGCCCTTATAGAAAGCCCCCCCAGGTTCCTTGTAGCCCCCTTTAGGCACTGGAAGGTGCTATAAGGTCTCCCCAAAGCCTTCTCTTCTCCAGGCTGAACACCCCAACTCTCTCAGCCTGTCCCCATGGCAGAGGGGCTCCAGCCCTCGGAGCATCTCCGTGGCCTCCTCTGGACTCACTCCAACCGGTCGATATCCTTCTTATGCTGAGGGCTCCACAGCTGGACACAGCACTCCAGGTGGGGTCTCACAAGAGCAGAGCAGAGGGGGGAGAATCCCCTCCCTCTCCCTGCTGGCCACACTTCTCCTGATACAGCCCAGGATACGGTTGGCTTTCTGGGCTGCCAGCGCACACAGCTGGCTCATGTTCAGCTTCTCATCCCCCAGTACCCCCAAGTCCTTCTCCTCTGGGCTCTCGATCCATTCCCACCCATCCTGTCCTGGTGCTGGGATTGCCCCGACCCAGGTGCAGACCTGCCCTTGGCCTTGTTGAGCTCCATGGGGTTGGCAGGTTGTAGAATGTATTTCAAGGGTATTAAAGTGGCCGGATGTTGTCCCAGGTTCAGTATCTTCCCTGTTTGACCCCTGTGGCTGTAAAGGGATACGGGTGGGGGGATCTGGACACAACAACTTTATCAGACCCGTGCTGTCCTGCACGGAGCTGGAGCACGTACCTCGTATTTTGCCCTTAAAATAGATTTCACTCCCCATCCAAAGGCCTCAGAGTACTTTACGGAGGTGGGCGATCAGCGGTGGGAAGCACAGTGGTTTTGAGGGCCTTCCCTGCAGCGAGGATGAAGCAGATGAGACTGAAAGGTAAAAACAGGGCAACGAGCCGTGAGGCGTTCGCCGTCGCGGTCACGGGCGTTTCGGAGCGCTGTGCCGTGCCGCTGTTGTGCGCTGTGCAGGACAGCTCGGCTCTAAGGCGTCTTGGGCGATGAACGCCAGCGCTTCGTTTTGTACGGAGCTCGCGTGCGTCGTTCTGAACGGGAAAACCCTATCCCGTGGCTGTTGAAATGCGTCGTTAACCGAAGGTTCCTGGCAAAAGGCCGTTCACTTGTACCGCTTTCTTGGGTCTCTGAAGGCAGGACAAGGTGTTCCCTGCGCGGGGCTGCATCCCGGGGGCGGGCGCTGCTGGCGCGGTGGGATGCTCCGACCTCTGGGGCAGCACCGGGGGCTTGCAGTGGGTTTGTGTAGCCAGATACATACGTTTTCAGTGAAAGACTCGGCCTTTCTGGGCCTCGCTCTTGGCCCAGCCCTTCCCCCGGGCCGTGGCCCCGGTGTGGGATTCCCGGCCGCGGCCCCTTTAAGACGGGGAGGGTGTTGCTAGGAGACGGGGAGGCGGGGCGGCGGCCGCCATTTGCGGGGGCGCGGGAGATGGCGGGGGCGCGGGGGCCCTGGGCTGCCGCCAGCCGCGGCACCGAGCCGGCACCGGGGGACCGGGGCTGGGGCCGTGGTGGGGGGCGCTGGCTCCCGGCCCCACGCGAGGAGGGGGCGTGCCCCACAGGCACTGCGCCTCTGGGGGCGGGGCCGAGGTGGGCGGGGCGATAGGGACACGCCTTCCGGGGCGGGGTCAGGGCGGGGCCGGGGGCGGGGTGGTGCCCCGGGCGCCTGCGGGGGCATCGCCCCCCGCCCCCTCGGCCGGGCCGCGCACGGCGCCCCCGGTGCTGCCTGCCCCGGGCTCGCACAGCCAGCCCCGCGGTGCCGGAGCGCTCGGGGTCTGCGGGAGCCGCCCGGTGCCCGTGAACACCGGGGGCGGCTTGGGAAGCCTCTGCCGAGCGGGGCCGGTGTTTCCTGCTCCTCGGGAGTTGCAACGAGCGGCTCCGGCGTGGGAGCGGCACGTCCTGCCTCCGGCAGCCGCCGCCCTCCCCCGCGCAGCCGCCCGCGGTGCCAGCGTTGGGGCGAGCCCGCCCGGGCCGCCCCCAGCCCCGGTTCGCACGCGAAGGCAGCGGGGAGCCTGCAGGCAGCGCCGTGCCGGCTGGAACGTTACACCCGTGTTTAATCAGCCGGTCTGGCTCGGCCTGGGCCCACCCGTCGTTCTGTAACGTGCTTGTGCCTGACAGGCGGCTCCCACCCTCCCCCCGAAGCCCTTCGGGTGCCGTCAGACGGGCTGGCCGGCGCCCCGAGCTCCCAGGGCTGTGCTGGGGCGGTGGAAGGAGCGCGGGGCTCTGCACCGTGTCCTCTTCCATTTCCTGCGTGGGCGTCACCAGCCACCCCGAGGAGGGGGGATGCGCCCCGGGACCAGGAGGTGCGGGCGCGGAGCCCTGCCCGGCGGGTCGCTGGTTCCCTCGGTGCCGCCGCAGAGGGGTTGGGGCGGCCTGGGGACGCGGGGACCAGCCAAGCCGTCGGTCCCGGCCGCGCCCCAGCCGTGCGTTGCCGTAGGGCTGGCCCTACGGAGCAGGGGGCGCGCGGGGCCATCCCGTCTCCCGCAGCACTGGGCGCGGGTGCCGGGGAGCGGGCGGAGCGGGCGGCGGTACTTCCCGGCCGCCCTCGCAGCCGCCCGTAGCGTCGCCCCGCTCGTCGCAGCTGTTGACACCGTTGCGGTTGTGGCAGGGCCTGGGTGTGGGAGTGAGAGATGCTGCAGCGCTCTGCAGGCTCGTGCCCGGCGCGGGTGCTGGCCAAGGGGCAGGGGGAAGGTTTAGGGCGGTTACAGGAGTCGTTGCCCTAAATCTGTCGCAGCCGCTGCCAGGACAGCAGGACCCGTGGGCAGCTGCACGAGGACCTTTCCCTCCGTGCCCAGAGAGAGCTGCAGTGAGCTCCCGCTGGCCTGTTGTACCGTGCCCAGAGCTTCACCGGCGCTCGCGGCCCGTGTACCCCTTGTGCCCTCTCTGCCCTTCCCCTCACCCCCAGCCCCCTCCTCGTACCCCGGATGCACCCCAGCACTGGCAAAGCACCCCAGGAGGCTCAGCAGGACACCAGTGACCCCGGGCTGGACCAGTCTCCCATTGCCACCCTGTACATGGCCTTGGGATGCCGGGCATGATCCTCGGTGGAGGAGAGGGAACAAAACAGCTTCTCTCGGGGATCTGGACCGGCCGGGGAGCAAGGGGTCAGCTTGGCCCGAGGGGATCTGCACCTCCCCTTATTGTGGGCCTGTACATCCCCCGGCACTGCAAATCCAGGGGGCTGCACGCGTGTCCCAGCTGCTCTGTGCCAGGGCTGGAGCCAGCAGTGAGTCCGCAGGTGCCTGCGGGGTGCCGTGCCCCGAGCCCATGCTGCGGGCACCCGGGGTGCCCCCGGCCAGCCCCAGGCGGAGGCCTGCGCCCCCCTCGCATGGCGACCATAGAGTGGTTGCAGCCCCCAAGCATCATCCCGAGGTTTTGGGGTGCAGTGTGCCATGCTGGCAGCACCAGGAGCTTCTCCCCTGGCATCCCACTGGCTCCCTGCAAAGCTGGGCTGTAGGGATTTGGGGATATGAAATCACACACTCTCTCTCGCACAAGGCCCCCGCGCCGGCGAGTGCTGCCCGCGGCACGTCTCCTCCGCTCCCGTGGGCACAAACGCCACCTGCAAGCGCAGCCCCGCGCAGCAGCAAAGGGTTAATCGCCAGGCCAGCTACCAGGGAAGCTTTCCTCCCCTCCTTTTCCTTGCCAAGGTTTAAATTTAGTCCCTGCATGAACCCAGATGACTGGGGCATCGGGTTGCTCTGGGTTGGCAGTGCCGGGGAGCACCTGTTACCACCGCTTCACTGCAAAACCCCCCCGAAAGCTGGGGCTGAGCTCCGCCGGCGGCAGTCAGGGCCGGGACGCTGCGGAGACTGTCGTGCCGTGCCGGGCGCCCCGGCCGCTTGCTTTGGGTCCCCCCTGAAAAAGGCAAATGCTAGCCATCCATCGTTCAGCTCTTGTGAGTCCCGGAGGTGCTCGGTGCCCAGTTTGATTTCAGGTCTTGAGTTTGCTCCTGGCCGCTTGCAATTAGTTGTGGGGGAGCTGCTGCTTGGGGCAGGATTGTTTTGGGGAAGCCCCCAGGATGGAGACATGCCATCCTTGCAGCGAGACGGGCAGAGGTGCTGGGAAAGGAGCCGTGGCAGGAATGCAGCTGCAGCCGGGGGCCTGGCCATGCTCTCCTTACCAGGGATGGGATGTCCCCAGAGGGATCTGTGAGTCTCCCAGCTCCGGGCCAACCCAGCCTGCTGTGCCGGGGGGCACAGCCTCGGTACCTGTGGGGCACGTGGATGCCCTGGCACCTCGCCTGTGGGTTTGGGGAGCAGTGGCATGGGGTGAGGGGGCAGGGAAAAGTGCTGGCAGCCCCCCGGCAGACCCCTAAGGCTGGGGGCGGCAGCGGCATTCCTGCAATGCGCTTGGCATCGCCTCCCCCGGGGCTGGCGCTCACTGATGTCCATGTGATCGAGGGGCTGCTCCGTCCCATCCAGCCTCTGTGACGGCGAGGGAGCCAGAAGGTCGAGCTGGTGTCCCCGGTGGAGCGTCCCCAGCACCGAGGAGGGTCCCCCAGCACCGGCTGGCACCCCTCGGGGTCATCCCTGCCGTGATGCCCCGTGGGAAGAGGGTCCCCATCCTGGTCCCCCACGCCGAGCTGCCCGGCACCGACGGCGAGGGTCCCCGCAGCGGCGGCGAGGGCCTGCGCTCCACGTCGGAGGAGGAAGGCCACCTCCCCGGCCTCCCCCGCGATGACCTCGCCAAGAGCATGTCGGGCTCCTCCGTCTCCTCCTACCACTCTGCTCTGTGCTCAGAGGGGACAGAGACCTTCAAGGACTGCCTGGAGTTTCTGGATGAGGAGGGGATGCCCCCCCGGGACATGGGGCGGCGGAACGGCTGTACCGAGGGGGCTGTCCCGGGGTGCTGGGCTCCGGCGGGGGCCCCCGGAGTCCCCCCGCCACCCGGCCCCCTCGCCTGTCTGCAGCAGGCTCAGCTGTCCATCGCAGCTAAGAATAGCCCGGCGCCGGGGGGCAGGATGGGTCCCCTCGGCGGGGACCGGCAGCCGGCCACCGCTGCCACCGCCGCCAGTGGGGAGCGGGCTCTGCTCCGGCAGCCTGGGGGGATGCTCGGTGGGGCACCCAGCGATTCGGACGAAGCGGACGGCGAGGTGCGGGCACTGACGGCCAGAGCTTTCCGCAGCCTCTCTGGTCTCCCCGGTGCCCGCCTCGACATGTGCAGCTCCCACACCTCCTCCAGCCTCTCCAACTCATTGTCAGAGGACGGCGGGCGGCCGCGGTGCTGGCCAGTGGCCGGCAGCGAGCCCCGGGGGACGGTGGCAGCCCTCCACGGCAGAGTGGGCTGGCCCTTCCCTGCCGGTGTGGATGGGGAGCTGCTGGGCTTGCTGGGGAAGGAGCAGTTTGAGTGCGTGGACGTGGAGCTGGAGAGCGCGGAGGCCAGGAAGGGCTACTGCAAGAAGAGGACCGTCCCCAAGCGCCAGATCCTGCTGAAGAGGAAGGAGAGGAAGGAGATGGGGTTTGGTCCCTGGGAGGATGCCCCGGCCCCCCAACCCCTGCCCCCTGCCAGGAAGGAGCCCTTCAGCAAGGGCAGGGCCATTGGCGAGGACTTCAGGTTCAACTACAAACAGTTCATGAAGACAGCCTCCCTGGATGCCGACGCCAGCAAGACCAGAGCGGCCTCTTGCCTGGTGCGAAACGTCCTCGCCAAGAAAATGCAGTACGAG
Organism: Rhynochetos jubatus; assembly: GCA_027574665.1. NCBI lineage: Eukaryota > Metazoa > Chordata > Aves > Eurypygiformes > Rhynochetidae > Rhynochetos > Rhynochetos jubatus. The sequence goes on from CM050662.1 coordinate 3,789,172, forward strand.
CAGAGGATCAAGATGGAGCAGAAGGGGCTGCAGGGCAGCTCGACCTCCTCAGGGCCGTCCTCTGCCGGCACCGACCTGCTGGGGGATGGCCTGGAGGGCAAGTCCAGCTCGCTCTCCCGCTCGGACTGCAGCTTCTCAGCTGAGGACCTGCGGAGCGGCGGGATGCCGGCGCCTGTGGTGGCTGTGGGGGACGTCGCCACCACCCGTCCCACCAAGGGGGTGGTGCTGAGTGAGGCAACGAAGGAGAGTGTCTGCAAGCTGAAGAAGACCTTCAATGAACTCAATGAGAGGATGAAGTACCAGGAAGTGCTGCAGGGCCACGGGCTGCCTGGTGCCACTGAGGAGCCGGTGTCTGAGAGGATCCACTACCGGCGAGCACGCGCCTTGTTCGAAGCCCACTCCGGGGTGGGGAAGGCGCTGGATGTCGCGCCCAGATTTGAGAGAGTGCCAAAGCCGTGGCCCAGCTTGAAGCAGCGAGCCATCCTCCCCAGCCACCCCCAAACCCTCCCTTTGGAGGACAACAGCCTGGCCCTCCCCGCCACGCCACAACGCCGCCTCTTCACCTCCCAGGCGCAGGAGGTGAGGCTGATGCCACAGAGCCAGCATGAGGAGAAGCCACCGGTGGTTCCCCGCCGGCCACCCAGCCCCAGCGCCCCAGAACAGGGGTCCCTGCCGCCCACCAACCCCAAACCAAAAGGGAAGGGGCGCATCCCGCAGCCCCGGGATGTGCGCAAGCTGGTGAAGAGCAGCTACAGCCTCAGTTTTGGGAGTGCCGGCACATCCTGTGGCACCACAGCACCGGTGAGCGGCGGGGAGCCACCACCGGCCACCCCGCTTGTCATCCACTGCACCTCGGTGTGCCGCCGGGAGCCGGAGCCAGAGCCCAGGGCTGGGGCTGCCAACCAAGACTCAGCCCCGCCACGTGCCGAGGGCCCGTCAAAGCTTGCTGGTGGCCAGCCCTCACCCACCCAGGGCTCTTCCGTCCACTTCACAAAGGTCCAGGCCACGCGGAGTGGGGCGGCCGCCACAGAGGGTCCGCCAGCATCGCCCCCGCGCCGGGAGCGGAGCGAGCTCGTGGTGCCGCTGCGGGCACCAGCAGCTGAGGGGGTGCCACATGTGGAGTCCCACCTCCACGTCCTGGTGGGCCGGCGGTCCCCGGTGGTGGCTGGTGAGGGATCCCCAGCTCAGAGCAGCACGGTACGGATGGAGAAGACCGTTCTCCTCCCACGACCACCGAGTCCCATGGAGGGAAAGGAGGGACATGGCCACGACGGTACCGGAGAGCTCCACGCTGCTAAGGGCCCCGAGTCAACAGTGCGGCGGCATGACGGCAGCGAGAGGGGGGACCCCCAGGCCGGACCCCCGGCCAGCAGCAGCGCACACCCAGAGCCTGTGACACCAGCAGCACGGAGCGTGCCAGAGCCGCCCAAAAGCGGGCAGAGGCAGGAGCAGCCGAGCAGCAGGCTGGTGTCGGCGGGAAGCGGCGGCTCCGCTGGCAGCACTGGCCCTGCCGCCATGTGTGGAGCCGGGGAGGCCAGTGAAGGTGCCCCTGGCCAGCTGCCGGAGCGCAGGGAGCAGCATTCACCGAAGTGGCCGGCAGCCACCGAGCCGAACCTGCCTGCTGCCCCGGTGGAGAACTCCAACTACTTAACAATTCCTGTGAAAAACCCCAAATCCTCTCCAATGCCAAAGCTGCCCTCAGCCCCCAACCCACCCACCATATCCTTTGGGACCCCCGCAGTCCCCAAACTGGCCAGCACCTCCTTTGGGACCCCTGCAGTCCCCAACCTGGCCAGCATCTCCTTTGGGACCCCTGCAGTCCCCAACCCGACCAGCACATCCCTTGGGCACCCCATGGTCCCCAAGTCAGCCAGCATGTCCTTTGGGACCCCCACAGTCCCCAACATGACCAACTCATCCTTTGGCTACCCATCAGCCTCCAGCCTGGCCAGCACATCCTTTGGGACTCCCTTGCTCTCCAATCCCACCAACAAGTCTTTTGGGATCCCCTTGATCCCCAACCTGTGTGGCACATCCTTTGGGACCCCTCTGGTCCCCAATCCATCCAGCGCATCCTTTGGGACCCCCTCAGTCCCTAATCTGGCCAACCCATCATTTGGGATCCCCATGCTCCCCAACCCAGCCAGCTCATCCTTTGTGTCCCCCCTGGTCACCAACCCAGTCCCTGCTTCCCTTGGGCACCCATCAGTCTGCAGCATGGCCAGCTCATCCTTTGGATCCCCTTTGGTTCCCAACCCATCCAGTGCTCCACTGGGGACTGGTGTGTGTCCCGTGCCTGGTGGGGAAGCACCCTGCAGCAAACCCATCCCCGAGCCCCCCCTACCCCAGCCTCCTGAGGGCCTGGCCACTGCGGAGCACTCAGTGCCCCTGCCCCCAGCCCAGCCCCAACCTCGCCTCGAGGACACTCCCCATTTCCTCAGGAGGACTGACGGCACCTCACCGAACAGCAAGAGCACGCCGAGCCCCACCAAGCCCGTCGCCCCCCACCTGCCTGCACACCGGAGGATGCTCGTTGATCCCGACAGTGGGAAATGCTACTACATGGAGCCACCACGGCAGCCCCAGCTGAAAACACTCTACGACCCTGAGACAGGGCAGTACCTGGAGGTGCTCATCCCACCGTTGGCATCGCACGCTGGGCTCTACCAGGCTCCTTTCAACCCTCTGGTCATGGCCCCGGGGGTCTACGCTCCACCCTACATGCCCTACGGTGGATTCCCGGGGCTCACAGCACCCCCACTGCCCGCTGCCTCCTCCCCAGCGCACCCTGACCCACCGGCTGCTGAAAACTCTGGCTTCTCTGGGACCTACAGCCCGGCTCCCAAGGGCGAGGGGCTACCCGCTGCCGGGGGTCCTGACTGTGGGTACCTGGAGAGCCTGTACTACATCCCCACGGGGATGCGAGCCAGCCCCGGCCCCAGCCCCGGCCAACCCCCTGCCCACGCCAGTCCTGCTGTTCCTGAGAAGGGACCGATGATCCAGATGTGATGGTCCTTGGCTGGGAATGACCCACGTGGCATGTGCCTTCCTGAGCTTTGGGCTTTAACCCCAAAGTCAGCATCGCCCTCAGCATGGGAGAGACCCCCTGCCTTTGGCTGAGCTGGCTAAGCGCCAAGAAACATCAGACACCGGCTGGACCTCACTGGCTCCCCATGAGAACGGGAGGAAACAGGGTATTTTTCCAGGGTGAGTACCTGGCAGCCCCAGGAGGGACTGTGGGCCCCGGCCAGTAAAGGGGCCAGATGCACAGTCCCCGCTTTCCCCTGTCCTGCCAGTCCCATCCCAAGGGCAATCTGGGCTGGTCAGCACAGGGGGACGATGGCGAGCCACCGCCAGCCCCACCTCCAGCCACGGTTGCGGCACAGACTCCCTAAAAGAGTAATAAAAATGCTGAGACAGCATTAAAACCTGCCTATCCACGCTGTGTTTGTGTAGTCTGTAAAGGGGGGGTGCAGGGCTCCGCAGCCCTTTGGGGGAGCTGAGGGGCAGAGGCACTGGGACGGCGCAGTCCGTCTGTCCCGGAGTGTCCACTGGATAAATTCCAGTCCCTGGGAGCAGGAGGGGGGTCTGCAGTCATCAGCAAGCCCTGAACCCCAGCCCTGAGCCCCAAACCCCAGCCCTGAACCCCAGTCCTGAACCTCAAACCCCCACCCCAGCCCCAGCCCAGGGGGGCCCACGCCATCCCGGGGAGGATTTGGGTGGAAGAGGAGAGGTGAAGGGTTCCAGGACTGAATTGCACCAAAAACCTCCTGGGGAGGGGTCAGTTGGCCGGGACACCCCACACACACCTCCCCCCATCCCCGCCTCAACACCCCAGGGATGGATGGGCCACGTCAGCCGGATGCAGGTGCAGCAGCGGTGCAGCAGCGCCTGCTCAGCGGCCCCCAGGGTGTTTATAGCTGCACCCTGCCTCCACCCTGGCACTTTCGGCATCGTGGCAGAATGCGGCCGGAGCTGGTGGTGTGGCTGGCCCTGAGCCTGCTGGCAGGGACGGGGGCCGAGGACACATGCGGGGGTCCCCCCGCCACCCAGACCCGCTCCATCCCTGCGCCCAAGCTCAGCCCCGAGGAGCAGCTCTCGCCCCACATGCCCGAATCCCTGCGCTGCGACGCCTGCCACGCCATCGCCTTCCAGGTGGGAATCGGGGAGATGGCACCCCAAAACCGGGTGTGAGAGCCCTCACAGGGATGTACTAGTCTGGGGAGATGCTGCCAGCTCCCCTGGGATACCTGCTGCTGGCTGCCCCACACCAGCACCCCAAAAAAGCCCCTTGCAGCTACTCCCGGACTCACCAGCCCGTGCAGAAGTGCTTCGGCTGCCGGGGCCATGAGGAAAGGCTGGTGAACCCCGTCCTCACTTGGGATCAGGGACATGGGGGGTGCTGCCCTCACTGGCCCGTTTCTGCCCTTTTTCATCCTAGATTGAGGAGCAGCTGAGCAGGGCAGAGGGGAAGGTGGGCAGGAAGGCGCTGAGCGAGTCCGACTACCTGGAGGTGCTGGAGAGGAGCTGCTCACAGGGCTGGGAGAGGTGAGCGGGGTGTCCCCAGGGACGGGGGTGTCCCCAAGCTGGGGGTGTCCCCCGGGACGGGGGGGTCCCCTACCCATGCCTCTCCCCGCAGCTACGGGGTGCAGGAGCTGGATGGGGAGAAGCGGCTGGCAGGGCCGGGGCTGCTGGGACAGGCGTCCATGAGCGTGATGGTGACGGGGGGACCCTGGCCGGGCAGGTAAGCCGGGAGGGGTTGGCGACGGAGGTGGGGTGCCGGACACTGTGCTCTCACTGCCGCGTCAGTGACCCTCTCCGGCTCCTCACAGGCTGTCCAAGATGTGCCACAGCTACGTGGGCGAGCAGGGGGAGGCGCAGATCTACGGGGCGCACCGGCAGGGCTCGGGCGCTCTGCGGGAGCTGCTCTGCCATGGGGAGAAGGGGGCCTGTGCCAGCAGCAAGGCCCGGGGGGCGGCCTCCCACAAGGCACTGCAGAACGAGCTGTAGCCCCGGCGCAGTTAATGCTTAATGCCCCGGCGACCTTCGGAGCCAACTTCGTCCCCAGCAAGAGCTGACACGTGCCGGGATGTGGGCGCCTTCCCGGCATCGCCCATCACCAGCAGCGCGGCCATCCCTCGATGCCCAGCCCAGCTGTGCCGCGACGATGCTGGTGGCAGCTGGTGCTCCGCGCCACCGGACCCCCCGTGAGCCGGGAATTACTCTGTAACCCGCTGGCTGTAATATTTCACTCGCGGCGGGATCGCCGCGGTCCTGGCGGCGGTGCCAGCCCTAATTAAAGGAGTTAATGGCTGATCCGTCCCCAGTTTCACAACCGGCAGCCAATGGCCGCCTTTCAGCCCGCTGCCCCACACCGCAGCCCAGCCCGCGTGGGGACTAAAGTCCTTCCCACAGCCATAAAACCCCCGTGCGGTGACATCGCTGCCGGGGCCGCATCGCCGGAGGATGGGGACCCGCTCGGGAGACCTGGCTCAGCCCCAGGTGAACGCAACCTCCATCCCCGTCCCTTCCTTGGCTGTATCCCGGGGCAGTGGGGAGGGAGGTGGGTGGCGGGGGTGTGCTGGCCCCAGTGGTGGCCAGCCTGGGGCCATGATGTCCAGATGGAGCTGGCAACGGATGGGGGAGCTTGGGGATGGTGGGGAAGCCCAAGGGGACTGAGGGGACCAGCCAAGATGCGGTGGCTGGGGCTGGCTCTGCCGTTCTTCCAGGCACCCAGGGCCAGTGGGGACTCCCCTCCACCCTCCCCTGAGGGCAAACCTTTGGGCTTTGGAGCCCAGATTCCTCTTGGGGTGGGGCTGGCCAGCCACGCGTGCCAAGCCGTGGCCCAGTGGCTCTCGTGTCCCCGGGGCAGAGCCCAGCCCCGTTCCCATGGGACACCCAGGACAACACTGACCTGGCTCCTGCCTCGCCCTCGCTGCCAGAACGGGAACACGGCTCTAGCCCCCGGCACCCCCGCCCATCCTCCTGGGAAGGAGATGCCTGTGGCAGGCAGGGTGAGTACCAGGGCATCCCAGGGGCAGCACAGCACCCCTCTAAATCCTTCATCCTCTGGATGAAGACCAGCCAGCCGGGACCCCTCCCCATTCCTGAGTGCGCAGGGGGTCCCATGGGGCAGACTGTGCCTCCTGTGGGGACAATGCCGGGGGTGGCTGTCCCTCATCCCCAGCCCCCAGGGCGAGCTGGGGCTGAGCTGTACCCCTGCATGCCAGGACCCTGTGGCTGGCGCTGTGCCACCCCGACCAGAGGTGGACATGCTCTACAGGATCGAGGACGTGCCCCCCTGGTACCTCTGCATCCTGCTCGGCTTCCAGGTACAGCCTGGAAGGGGGCTGTATCCCCATGGGCAAAGCCCGAGCTCCTGTTCCCCATGGTGTGGGGCACCCCATGACTCCCTAGCCCCACTAAGCCCCCCCTGGCCCCCCCAGCACTACCTGACCTGCTTCAGCGGCACCATCGCCGTCCCCTTCCTGCTGGCTGAGAGCCTGTGCGTGGGCAAGGACCAGCTCACCGTCAGCTACCTCATCGGCACCATCTTCACCTGCGTGGGCATCACCACTCTCATCCAGACCACTGTGGGGATCAGGTAGAGCTGTGGCCCCTATGGGGAACCCCCCGGCCTGTCCCCGGGCCACGGGCGCACACATCCCCTCTCGTCCCCCCCAGGCTGCCCCTCTTCCAGGCGAGCGCTCTGGCCTTTCTTGTCCCTGCCAAGTCCATCCTGGCCCTGGAGAAGTGGCGATGCCCACCTGAAGGTGAGGGCAGAGGGGGGGCAGCGGGGGCGTCCAGCTGCTCCCCTCCCGCCCCAGGGACCCCCTCACCCCCCCTTCATCCCCAGAGCAGATCTATGGCAACTGGGCGCTGCCACTCAACACCTCCCACATCTGGCAGCCCCGCATGCGAGAGGTACGACCCACCGCCACCCCCGACCCCAAGATCCCTGGCAGGCCGCTGACTTCCCGTCCTCCATGCCCCACAGATCCAGGGAGCCATCGTGGTGTCCAGCCTGGTGGAGGTGGCCATCGGGCTGCTGGGGCTCCCCGGGGCGCTGCTCAGCTACATCGGGCCGCTGACCGTCACCCCCACCGTGTCCCTCATCGGGCTCTCCGTCTTCCAGGCGGCTGGCGAGCGGGCTGGCTCCCACTGGGGCATCGCTGCGCTGTACGGCACAGGGACTGGGACAAGGGGGTAGGGGTGTCCCCTGTGGAGCCAGGAGCACGCCAGGGCCATAAGTGACCTCATCTCTCTCCCCGTCCAAATCCCACCCCCAGAACCATCTTCCTGATTGTCCTGTTTGCCCAGTACCTGCGGCACGTCACCGTCTGCCTGCCCGGCTACCGGCGCAGCAGAGGCTTCGTCCTGCTCCGTGTCCAGATCTTCAAGATGTTCCCGGTAGGGTCCTGGGGGAGGGTTCCAAACACACACAACCCCCCTGCTTTTCCATGCCTGGCTTTGCAAGCAGTGCTGGCTCTGCCCCTGCAGATCATCTTGGCCATCATGGTGGTGTGGCTGCTCTGCTACGTGCTGACACGCACTGGCGTCTTCCCCAGCCAGCCTGAGGCGTACGGCTACAAGGCCAGGACGGATGCCCGGGGGGAAATCCTGTCTGTGGCCCCCTGGTTTCGGGTCCCCTACCCCTGTGAGTGGCAGGCAGCCCCACAGCACGCAGGGCCCCCCATACCCCTTTGCCCTGGGGGATGCGGGGTCCTGGTGCAGCATCACCAGGGCCCGGGAGCACCCGGGTGGTACGAGTCCCGGGATACCCCCCACCCTGACACCCCGCTCTGGCCCCTGTGCAGGCCAGTGGGGTCTGCCCACGGTGACCTCAGCAGCCGTGCTGGGCATGTTCAGTGCCACACTGGCGGGCATCATCGAGTCCATCGGGGACTACTACTCCTGCGCCCGGCTTGCGGGAGCCCCCGCTCCCCCCGTGCACGCCATTAACAGGTACAACCCTCTCCAATACCCTGCCCGTGCCGTAGCATCCCTGGACACCCGTCAGGGACCAGCCCCTTCGCGTTGTTCTGCAGGGGCATTTTCACGGAAGGCATCTCCTGCATCATCGCTGGGCTGCTGGGAACCGGCAACGGCTCCACCTCCTCCAGCCCCAACATTGGCGTCCTGGGTATCACAAAGGTACTGGGGCCAGGGAGGGGTCCCAGCACAGCCCAGAGGGACACAGGTGTCACCACCCACTGCCGGTGTCTCCGTGCAGGTGGGGAGCAGGAGGGTGATACAGTACGGGGCTGGCATCATGCTTGTGCTGGGCACCATCGGGAAGTTCACGGCGCTGTTCGCCTCCCTGCCCGACCCCATCCTCGGCGGGATGTTCTGCACCTTGTTCGGTAACCTGGGCACGTCAAACCCGGGTGCTGTTACCATCAGCCCCGGGCCGTTTCCCTGGGGATTCGGGGGCTGGTGAGACCGAGGGATGCAGGGCAGGCTTTGAGGGTCTGGGGCTGGGTTTGGGCCCCCTTTGCGGGCAGCCCCTCCCGGTGCCCAGCTCCTGGCCAGCAGCACGCCTGCCTGCCTGCGACCCGGGCGCCGTCTCTGCTGGCAGGCATGATCACGGCCGTCGGCCTCTCCAACCTGCAGTTTGTCGACATGAACTCCTCCCGCAACCTCTTTGTGCTGGGCTTCGCCATGTTTTTCGGGCTGACGCTACCCAACTACCTGGATTCCCACCCCAAGGCCATCAACACAGGTACCCTCCCGCCGTGGGAAGCCCCGATTTTGGGTGTTTAGGGAGCGAGGTGGGCAGATCTCGCAGGCTCCTGCCCGCCCTGCGTAAGCAATGATTAATTAAGCAAATCCGGCTCGTCGCAGCACGCCCCGGCTCAGTCCCCGTGCTCTCGCAGGTATCCCCGAGCTGGACCAGATCCTGACGGTGCTGCTAACGACGGAGATGTTCGTCGGGGGAACCATCGCCTTCGTCCTGGACAACACCATCCCGGGTAATTACAGCACACGGGGCTGGAGGGTCGGAGGCAGAGTTGGTTTGGTTCAGAGCTGCGAGAGGGCGAGAGGGGCTGGCGCTGGGCACCCACGCTGCGGGCAGGCAGGGGCCGGGCTCTCGGCCGACAGGGTGCTGGCTGCCACAGGGACACAGGAGGAGCGTGGGCTGGTGCAGTGGAAGGCGGGCGCGCACTCGGACAGCACGGCGAGCGCCAGCCTGAGGAGCTACGACTTTCCCTTCGGGATGAGCGCGGTGAGGAGGAGCCGGTGGCTGAAGCGCGTGCCCATCTGCCCGCTGTTCACCGGGTTTAAGGCCAAGGCGAGGGGCGGCGGGGTGGCGGCCGCAGCCGTGCAGGAGACCGCAGACGGGCTCTCTGTGTGCACCAAGGTCTGAGCGAGGTGGGGGCTTGCGCCCCAGCGCCAGAGAAGCCGAGCCCAGCTCCCACGGGTGCTGTTGGAGTTCGTCAGCAGCCGCCATGTCGAAAGCCAAGGCTTCTGGTGCTCGTCTCGAACACAGGGCTAGGGAAACTCAAAGTTGCCTTTCGGGGACATCCTGAGCTCCCGGGGTGCCGGCCTGGGGACCACCACCCCCCGCAGCATTGCTCCACCTCAAGCTTTAGCTGGTTGAGACTCGTTCAGTGCTTGCTGAAGCTCGTTAGCCACTTGCTGACGCTCATTAGCCACCAACCAGAGCCCCCAGAGCCACAAAGTCCCACCCAGGGCCACGAATTTTCATGCTGGGCCCTCGGCTTCGGCAGGCCTACGTGGTGGCTGAAGCGGGCTCTGTGGGGGACAGAGTACCCAGAGCAGCGGTAGGATGCCTATTGTAAGATTGTACATTAACAGTAAAATAAAAACTTCAAGCCCTACCCCCGTCTCCGCTGCGTCCTGCGCTGCCGAGGTGTCAGCAGCCTCCCATACCCCTCCCGGGCTGCCCGGCACAGAGACGCGCCGGAGCCCACCCAGCCCTGCTGCAGCGGCAGCCCTGGGTAGACACGTCCTGCTCTGGGAGCACGGGACAGGCGGCTTCGTCCCGGCCGCTCCGGTGAGGCGCTGCCGGGTGCAGCCGGCCAGTTTGCAGCAGCGGGCGCGGAAGGCGGCCCAGGGCCTCGCCGCGACGGCCGACGGAGTCGATCCCGCTCCTGGGTGCGGGTTTCGCACCAAAATGGAAAGCCGAAGGAAGGCAGCATTGCGTGAGCCCGTCCGTCTGTCCGCACCGGCTCGGGGCCACGGCCACGCGCTCGCTCCCAGCCCGGGCAGGGCCAGAGCCGAGAGAACCCGTGGGCTGAGGCAGGGGCAGTTCAATAAGCGAGGAGGGGAGGGACAAACCAACACCAAAACCCCCAGGTGATGCAAATGCCACCTCCCGCAAGCAGAGGGATGCCCAGCCGGGCTCTGGGCGGTGGCAGAGCCCCCTCTCTCACGCTGCTGCGGAGGATGACGTTCAATACCCCTCGGTCAGCCGCGTCCCCAGCCCGCTCACCGCGGCTGGAGCGAGGAAGCCCCGACGCTGCGCAACAGCCAGCGCTACCAGCACCGTGTCACGGCCCCGACAAAGCAGGGCAGGGGGAGAGCAGCTCCACCCTAGCAGAGACCATCGGGAAGTTCAGCGCTCCAGTGAACCTCCCGGTGCGTTACAGGTGGCCGGGATACGGCCGGGAGAAGCCGACGTGAGGAAAGCCAGCAGCGGCGAGGCTGGCTGGTTCACGAGCCGGCTCCTGGCAGCAGCGTTCGGCGGCCGATCACCCCCAGCTCGTCGCAGCCGGGCTGAAACCCCGGGAGGAGGCTCGCTGGCACACAACCGCTGCCAGCCGGGCAGGGGCTTCCGGTGAAACTCCCACCCCAGCTCAAAATTCGCCAGGGCGCAGCAACGGTATTTCCTGAGCTTCTCTCTCTCCAGGTGCTGGAGTCTATTTCCAGGTCAGCGGAAACACCCAAAGAGATTTGCTGTTTCTAGGAAGGCCCAAAGGATCTCCGAAGGTTAGCAAGAGGGAAGGTAACGCTCGTTAAGCAGCCCGGGATAACGGCAATTAACATTTTGCAGAGCAACAGTGGAACGAGCGGGTCTGGCCGAGTTCCTCTGCCCACCCGGAGCAAGAGCGACGCGCGACGTGGCTGCGCTGCAGGCCGACGCTGGCCTGACGGCTTCGTCTCGCTCCTCCCGCCCGCGGATCTGTGCAATTCCCAGTGCTTCCTTTGGGTTAAACGAGCTCAAAAACCAGAAAACACACAGTAACAGCGGGGCTGGGCAAAGTTACGGCGCAGGAGTGGATCAGGCTCGTCTCCGAGGGCTCACCCCCACCACGCTCGGGTTTGCGGGGACCAAGCGCTCCCCGGGTGGCACAAAGCCACCGGCAGCAGCTTCCCTCGTGCCCGCGGCTGCTAACCGGGACCACCGGCAGCCCCGGAGCCCAGCCGGGACCGGCAGCGGCGAGAACCATGGAAAACACGCCCCGGGGAAAGCGGGAGGAAGGGAACGAAGGAGCAGTCACACCTGGGAGGGGTGTTCTGGGGTCTGTGTCAAGGACAGCCTGCCAGGCACCGCATCCGTAAGGTCACCCCTTCCCTCTGCCCTGCCAGCAGCGCGCACGTGGGAGACGCGCGTCGACGAGCGCCGCCGCGGGAGTCACGAGCCAGCCGCCACATCAGTTCTACTATTATTTATTTTTTTAAATATTTTTGAAAAAATATAATTTTTTTACAATATTTTCAACTTAAACACTATTCACACTGAACACGTATGGCAGCTTAACCTACCCGAGTACGAAGTTTAAGAAGCCAAAACTGTTCTAGCTTTATTAAAAGGGGGGGGAAAAAAAAAAGTAGTTGTGCTGTAGACTATCGTGTAGTGATGATTAAACAAAGCAAGGGCAAAGCACCACTCCGATCACTAACGCTGGGGTTTCGCGGTCAAAGCCGGCCAGAAGGAAGTCGTACGCCAAGTGACGCAAGGCAGCGCTACGTACGGATCCGGGTCCTTGGAAGAAAGGGCACTCGGACGCGCCATCGCCTTCGTCATCGGGAAGCGGAAGGTTGGTAAGGTGGGAACGCGCTGCAGAGCGCGGGGAGGTTCCTCCTTCCGATCACGTGGATGTGAGCTCAGCGGCCGAGATCTACGACTCTGTGCAGGTCTGTGAAGTTTCTGTTAAAGCTCATGCTGCTTGGGAGGAGCACGAAGTTTTTAAAGGGGCAAAATTAACGTTAGTACCGACACTGATATTTCAAAGGAAAGTTAGCTAATTTGCATAACAATCAGATATCCTCTTTCGTTTTGAAGTTAAGGCATTATCAGGTGCCCAAGCACCAGTTAACACATCTTTAGTTCTAAACAGACCATCCGGAGCAAACGCCAAGTCCTGTTTAAAAAGACAGAGTCTGCAGAAGGTTTTGTGGACGTGGTACTTTGTCTCAACTTGACTGGTGCTTCTTACCTCGCCGGCCGCCTCCCTCCAGAGGGCCAGGCCCCACTCACGGCTCCATTACACTGGTGACAGATTTACTTAGTAACAGTCTCAGCACTTTTATTGAGCATGCAAGACTAACAAAACTTTGGCAATGCATAAGTGTAACACAGTGACAAGAAGAGAGAGCTTTTACAATTAAATCTTCTAATACTGGCTTCACAGTGTGGAAATTGTGCTACATCCACCAAGATAGGGCCCAGTCTACTCAAATATTTAAGTACTTCACCCCAGGAACAAACTCCTTTGCGTTTGGATTCAGGTTACTCTTGACCTGGGGAAGGGAAAGAGAGAATCATCATTGTCACCTTCCATTTTGAAGCTGAGCGCAATTCTAGGACGACAGCGTTAGCAACAGGTTATGGATCGAGTGTAACAGTCGGGCACGGAATATAAACCCAAACAAAAATACTAGAAATATGATAATATAATACTTTAGATATATGATAATAATGTAAAACAGATTACAAACTAGGTTTGGCATGTACCAAAGTCTCTGTAATCACCAGAAAACCCCGCTGCCCTGTGCTGGTACCCGAATTAGCCATCCTGCCTCAGCACCACCTGGATGCTCCAGTCAGCCGAGGGCCCAGGGCACACGAACACCACAGACACGCATCAAACACAGCAACTCCAATTAACGCCGACATAGCTCTTTCTGAAGCTGCGCTGTTAAAACGTGCCATGAGGTTTTCAGATCTTGCTTATTTAAGCAAAAGACTTGCTCCGGGAACTGAAGCCAGTTCTGAGAAAGTAACGCACACGAGCACTGTACTGATGTTGAAAATTTCCAAGCCTGGGACTACCCAGCCCGCCCACTTGGCCAGCTGCTGCTCTACAAACCCCGCAGCTACCCGTGGGCAGGCGGCACCTCCAAAACGAGCTCTGTCACACAGAAATGGGGGATTGGGCTTTGGGGGTTTCTTAATTGAGTCTAAAAACACTGCCTGCAGCTGCTTAAGCTTGGAAAAGTCGGGGTTTGCATCTGAATTTCACAGCGGTTGTGACTGACGATGGGGTTTTTGTACTCTGAGTTTTGTTAGGGGAAAATCCGTAGACACTGCCCTTTCCTTGTAGTTAAGCTCCAGGGAGGAGTCGTACAGCAACAGGGTAACAATCACAGTTCAGCTGCTTTCATCTTCCTTAGGATTTCTACAGAGAGGTCTGCTACGGTTCACGTGACCCAAACCTCGCACCTACCCAACACGAAGTGCTGACAGACACTGAATTAAACCTTTGCACTTCGCAGGGTGAGCGCGCGTCGCTCTCAGCCGTGCTCCGTAACTCAATATGCGTACCCCAGGCCGCCTGAATTTATGCTGCGGGCTAGGAAAGGCACCACGCGGTCACGAAGAAAATCACTGGAGGAAACATCCCTTACCCAACCATTCCGCGTTTCCCCTCCACCGCGGCCAGGCACGGTTTAACAGTCTCTGGCCTACGGGTGGAGGATTTTCTCTTGCCATTATCAGCCACAAAAATCAGCCCTGGCCAGAGAGATGTCAGGCTGTAGAAACAGGATGAGAAACTGAATTTACCACCAGATCCTCCAGTGATGAGCTGTCACTGATAACAAGGTCATTGAACTGGTCCTGGATTTGATCCATTGTTTGTGGGAGATCACGGGCAGGAATAAACCATTCGTGCTCCTCCTCTTCTTCCAGCATCTCCTGGAAACATCGCTCAATAAATTCTTCTTCCCACAACTCCTCTTCAATCTACACAACGAGAAGAAACTGCTTAATCAAGACATTTATTGAGAGCTCGTCTCCTCACTCCAAGGTCTGTGCACCCAGCTGAGCTTCCTTCCAGCTCCGCAACAGGACTCCCAGCGGAACACCACGCCTGTGCTGCGGGAAGCCAAGCAGCAGTGTGGAAAGGTGCTTTGCCCCAGGAACCTGGGCTGCAGTTAAAAGTGAACAGCAGGAGAACACCCCCCCAGCGCCAGCTGTTCTGCTCGCAGCTTGTTAGGAGCTCAAAGAGAAGGAAAAGGTGGGTCCCCAGTGAAAAGTTCAGTTGTACCAACTAGTCTGGAGTGAACTCACCGAGTAGGAGGACGGGAAGCGGGGACAACACTCGTGGCCAGGCACACTCCCTAGGGAAGTGTCCTACAAGACTCTTGGGGAAAACACAAACCCCACTGCCTGGCACTCGGAACAAGCAGCATCTCCTCGGCTGCAGAATACGCGATCACCCAGTGTGGTTCCAAGGAACTCCACACGATGGTTCTAAGGAACTCCACACGATGTCAGCGGCTGTCAGAGTGCTGACCTGCTGTCCTCTAAGCAGGACAAACCAACTGATGCAGAACTGACACGCACTGCAGAGATTAGAGGAGTTGTGCTCGGTTGTTCAGTAAACAAGCCTCGGAGGGAGTTCATCCTGCAAGTTTTCCATGTCCTGCAAGTTTTCCATGTCCTGCACTGCAGTACCGAAGAGTGGAAAGCAGGGAAATAGAAGCTGGAGGGAATGACTTGCCAGGAGCGGAAAAATTATTCAGGCCAGATTTCAAAGTTCACTCAGTGGAATATGGAACAAGTTTTCCTATCTCTGCTCACTCTGAAATCAGACACACGCTCAATCCTAAAGTGGAAATGAAGTTACATACCACCAATAACAAACCAAAAAAGTTAATGCCAGTTCAGGATTCCTCTAAAATCCAAGTCCCCGGTGCTCTCCAGCCCACTCGGTGCTCAAGATGCACGGCTTTGGGAACCGGGACTCACCACCACCCGCTCTAAGCTGCTGCCCAGACAATTCAATGCCCACAAGGAACACGACTTGGTTTCCCCAGGAAAGCACTCCAGCACGGACAGCGGTCTCCCATCAATCCTCCTTGTCAGGCACTGTCCCTGTCCTGCCTGTGGGTGAAAGGCAGCTGTGGGCACGCAGCCACAAGCTACTATTACGGCAGGGGTTGCCCGGCGCCAGGTTTTCTGTTACAGGGTTGTACTCCTACAGGGGCCTCTGACAGCAGCTCCAGAAATACCAAATAAACATTTCATTTCCCTTATCTCTTGAAATGAATTCTGCCGGTTTGTATTTTCTAGCCTAAGTTTAACTTGTTCAGGTTCCCAGAGATGTGCCTACAGCAGCAGGCGACCAGGCTGCCACGTGGTGCCTGCCTGCCTAAGGCCATTCTCCCCCCATGCTCCCATCTGTCCTCTTCTCTGGAAAGAGAGCTCACACCTAAAAAACAGTTTATTCATAGCACAGCTCTGGGCTCCTTTCCCCGAGAACTACACGCCCTGTATGCTAGCTACAGGAAAGCCCCCAGGAGGAAAAACCCACCCAACAGGGACCGACCCTGAGTCCACCCTGGCATATGTACAACAGAATGTAGAAGTTGTGAGCAACCTGAGTTTCCAACTAGTTCTGTGCCCCGGAGAGCCACGGATGTATCCTGTTTCAGAGGCTCAGGCTTCCGCACAGCCATACCGTGCTGGAGGGCAGCGAGAGCAGCTACTGAGTACAAACATCGAGGTTTGATTAAGAAAGGGGCACAGGAAAGGGGTAGGCTGTCCCCAGCCGCCACAGGAGAGAAAAGAGTGTCCAGATTCAAAAAGAAATTAAGGCCTCCTTCCAGCCCGACTGCGAAGGGCAGCTGTGAGACACTCGAGTATTAAGCAACGAACAGACTGTCACCCCACTCCCTTGGGAACAGCCGCCGGGTTGGGGCAGGTATGCGAGGCAGGTAGGCACCCAGGCAGATCCAGCTCAGAACTACAGCGGCCAGGACGCTTGCCCACGTAAACCCCGCGCAGCTCAGCAGCCTAGCAAGACCCGTCCCTTCCAAAGTGCCACATAAAGTCTGTCAACTACGGCTTTTCCCCTCCCTTCGGCAGAAGCAGGGAACTAACGGATGTGTTACAACATGCCTCGCTTCCCTTATTTCCCACCAAGATCACAGAAAACAAGTATTTACTGCCAGAAAAACTGAGATCTGTCTGTTCCCCGGGATTATTCTAGCAAGTCTATCTAAAAACCTTGTCTCTACAGGATTCCCAGTCTTGTACCCTGGTTGCTAAGCCACAGCACCTCTCCCTTCTGCTGAAAATTGTAAGGCACATCACAATACATTTATCGAGGGAAATGACTTGCCTGCCTGTTAAATTCCTCTTCGTTCTCCATCCACATGTACTCCGCAAAGGGATTGTCATCTTCATGAGAATGACCGTTTATAATCACATCTTCACTGATGATGCTTGGGCTAGTACTGCTGCGACTTGGATCTTTCATGGCTGCGCCTCTGATTCGAAGTCTGCAATTAAGAAATGCAGTAATTAAAGACGTGCCGGATCGCTCATCACCCTGCTTCTGCGTAAGCCGAGCCCAAGGGAAGGCGGCACCTGAAGGCCCCGGGTAGGCTCACCCTGACCGCAGCAGAGGAGCTCTGCTGATCGCAACAAGTACGAGAGCATCCAACGCCGTTTCCATTGCACGCAGGTGACAAATTCACTGCCAGAATGAATGGCCAAACCTCACCAAATCAGCAAACGCCAAGAGCAATGAGAAGCGACAGGAAAAAACAGAAAGCACATGTACTTGCCAGCAGGAAAATATTTACGGCAACGTTCAAGCAACAAAAGGATAATTCCTTTTCCAAAACACATCTGAAGCCACTTTCAACAAACTGCCCTGCAGACGAAGTGCCCACTGTCCGTGCTGTTTCAGAGGGGGTGGGCCGCAGTTCAGGGGAATTTCCAAGGATACCCATGGTAGGGGAAACGCCGGTGTGACCTCCAGCCCAGCCAAATGCCGTTACGGGATGTTCCGTGCAATCGCACGAACCAACTCCCACGGCCCACCGGGAAACCTCGCGAGCGAGGCAGAAACTACTGCGCACCAATTCCGCAGAGCCAGGTCAGCACAAAGGTTCTTACGGCTACCTCGCTGGGGACAGCCCCCCGAGGGGCTTCAGGTGAAGGCAACATCAAAAGGCACTGGAAGACAGGACGTGCTTGCCTCTCATCCCGCTTCATTAATATGGATCAGGTCACGTCTGGAGAGCGCGCAACACTGCTGCGTGCCCACGATATGCGATATCCCCACGTCCTGAACTCAAGGAATGAAGGTACAGTTGGCAGGCGTGTGTTGTTCCACCTAACCACAAGCAGAAGCAGGCCAAAGCCTACATTTGGGCCGAACGCTTGCCGTAGGACCGGTACTGCAGCCTTTCGTCAGGCTGCGTGAGGCTTGTCACCGAGTTCAGAGAGCCAAGCCTGCTCGCAGCCCCGGCTCGAACCAAAACCTGGTTTGTGCTGTGAAGGAAACGAGGCAGTGCTGCTGTCTTCCCTCCACCATGCTGAAGTACAGCTATTAATACGGGAGGAGCTGACTATTTTTAACTATAATACTGGCAGTGATGAATATTTTGACAACAGTACATAAAGCACGTGAGGCAACGAGCTCAGAAAACAGAAAATCAAACTTGAATGTTTTTCCAGTGCTAAAAATTCGGAATGAAAAGATGCAGCAGTGAATGAAAACACTCTTTATTTTATTCTCAAATCAGCATTTTAGTTTTCTGCATATCAAGAAATGACTTGCTGAGAGAAGAGGGTATCACAACACAGCCTCCATCGTTGTTACAGCACAAGGGCTTATCAAGGAGCAGCTCGTATTTTCTCTTTAAGCTGGGCCTATTATCTATGGAATTAATGCAAGCTTTGGTTCAAAACGTGCTCTTGATAATACCAGGTCAAAAACCTGCCACCCCCAAACGATCAGTTCAGAGCAGCGCCAAGACAGAGGAACTTGCCTGGTTTGCGCTATTCGAGGTTCTCCACCAAAGGCAAACCCAAGTGCGGAAGTCCTGTTGGCTCCCTAGGAAGTACAACAAATGAGACCAGAACCGGGTATTCTAGCAAGGGAAAACAGGTTCTTTTTGATGTTCTTTCAAAACAAACTTGCAAGGGATTACTGGCAGCATTTCACATCAAACAGGAAAAGGCTCTGTGTTTAACACCCCAATTCAAGCTTGAAATCGCTAGAAAGAAACTTCAGCTGTTCACAAGCTCACAAAGAGGATGGACTGAAAGAAAGAAAGAACTTCAGCCTAAAAAAACCTCATTTTTAATTTTTTTTTTCCCCACTGGCAAGCATTTTCACCTTTTTTTGGCTGATTGATCCCTGATATGAATACCCCACCAGGCTTTCTGCACAGCAACACCTTACACTACAGGTGAACAGCGGCAGGAGCAGTGCCTGGAATTTGACCTTACAACTTCTGTACAAAGACGACTGCAGCTAGACAAGCCCATGAAGGTAAAAATAATAATTACAACACCCCTACTCGTTTGTGTAAAAGCCTGAAAGGTTAATTTGTTGAATCATGGGCAGGTTTTCTGAAGTGTTCCCACAGAAGACCAGCTATTTGCTTTAGGAGGGAGGGAAGAGACATGCGGTGTTTCGCGTTTGGACCGAAACAACTCCTTCCATGACTGCCCAAGGATGATGTGGATGATTATCTTCAAGAAAGATCCAAGGCTCAGCCTGAGTATCTGAAGTTTATCTGATGAAGCCCTAAGTCCGCTGATGTTTTCCCACAGGAAAACACGTCAAACAAACGCTTACCCACCCTGAACAGTTAGGAAGCCCCAGGCCAGTCCCTTACTCACTGCACTCCTTGTAATTTGATTTTCTGCAACTTGTTACAAAACACAGTGTAAGGAGCTTTCCATTTCACTGTTTCATGATACAAACCAACTGGCTTTCCGTGCTCGTTCGTGAGGACAAGATCTGTCTTGTTTCACCAGTATTTGCTACAGGTTTTCTAGTCATCAGCTACAGACAATTCTGAGGAGGAGGGCCAAATGCCACTTTAGTCCTACAAAAAGTCACAATCTAAGAAGGCTGCTGCAGAAAACAAGCTGCACTGACAGGTTCCACTACCGTCATGAATAAAAATAATACATTTTCCATCTGGGAGTAGGTGGAAAGCAGACAATCTCAAAGCTCCTCACAGTAGAACAGGAAATAGAACACTAGCAGTGCTAAGGAACAGCAAATATGGAGAATTCTGCCACAGTGATATAAATGTGGAGATCCAGCCCCAAATTGTTCCTGGATTTTGGCAGGGGTGGTGCAGGAAGAACAGTGTAAGTGCCTAAGGACAGGCAGAAGTGAACAGGATTTTTATCTTGGGAATGAGGTCAGAGATGAAAAATCCGGCAGCAACGGGACTTTCAGTCGACTCTTCTGGATGAAGAGTGGGACTTGTTACTCCAGAACATCATTACAGACCGTCAATTTACCTGCTTCTCTGAATTTTGCTGCGTTTATAGCAATGAAAAGCCCCAGACCAACCATCATTAAAATTCGAAGCTTTGTGATTGAAGATTTTGCATTTAAACCCCAATCGCGAAAGAAGATTATCTAACGCCTACTTCAGAAGATAAGGCCAACGGGCCTAATTCCACACAGCAAACCCCAGGTCCTTACCCTTGAGAAAGAAGAAAAGAAAAAAAGGAATTAAAATATTTGCTTCAAGCATCCAAAAGCAACAGAGCACAGCCAGCAGCACACCGGGATTCCAGCTGCACTTTACGCAGCGCTGGTTGAGTGCAGCAGGGAGGGCTTTGAACTTCTGCAGAAGACGGAGTTGTTTATTAACCACTGATGACTGTGAGTCAGGAGCGCTGGCCGAGTTTCTTGTCATCTAATTAGATAAGCAAGTGGCAGTTATCAAGTGAACCGATTACACGGAGTATAATAAATAGATTTCTCAATCGAAGTCGTGTGGGACGCCAACGCTATCTGACAGAAACACTTCAAAGCCTTGCACCGGAGTTTACTTGAAAACAGACGACTCATCTGCACGGCATGTGCCACAGACCCCCACCCGTACGGAGCAGAGCGCCCGCAGCGCTGCGCGGCTCAGCCGGGCGGGCACGGCGAGCCCCCCGGGAGGGGGCACTCCGCACACTCCCCCCTTCTCGGGGCCCATGCTGCCGCTGGCAGCCGCCGCCCGCAGAGCCGCTTCGCTTCAGCGGGACCGGGGCGAACCTGCCGGGCCGCGGGGCCGAGCCCAGCGCCGCCGCTCACCCTCCGCCCATACAGCCTCGGTTATTAGGCGGGGCGGGCTCCACCCCCCCGGGGGCGGCCGCGGACTGCCCCTGGCAGCGGACAGCCTGGAACCGCAAAGCTCGCGGCCTCCGCGGCGCTGCGTCTCCGTTGCCGGGAGCGGAGACCCCCCCCCCGCCCCCTTTGTTCGCCAAGGGCCGCCCCCGCGGCGGGGGGTCCGCCCCATCAGGCCCCGCGCGGCCGGAGCGCCCCCCCCCCCAGGACCCGGATGGAGCCGGAGACAATGAAGACGGCGCCACGGGGCGGCCCCGCTCCGCAGGCCCAGCCGCCGCGGGGTTTGGGGAGGGGGGGGGCCCGTCCGGCACCGCCTCAGGGGAGGGGGCGGCTCCCCTCCCCCCAGCCCGGCCCAGCCCGGCGCGCGGCAGCCCGGGCCTGCGCGCCGCCCCTCGCGCCACCTCACCTGCGCGCAGAGGGAAAAGCCGCGGGTGCGCACGCCGGCTCCGAGCTGCTGCAGCGCCCCGTGCCCCGCTCGCTCCCGGCTCCGCTCCGCGCCCGCCGCCCCACTCCGCTCCCCTCCCAGCGCCGCAGCCCGCCGGACGTGAGGTCACTTCCGCTACCTGCCCGACCCCGCCGGCTCCGCCCCGGAAGCAGCCGCGCGGGCCCGGCCGGCCGGCGGCCCTGGCGGGGAGGCGGCGCGCTGCATGCCGGGAGCCGTGGTTCCGCCCGGCCGCCATTTCGCGCGGGGTGGTGCGGCGCGGGGCATGCCGGGAAGGCCGTCCCGCCGGGGCACGGCAGCCTCCATCTTGTGGCGCCGGCCGGGCCGTAAACCCAGCTCCCGCCGGCCGTGGCCCGAGTGCGGGGGGGCCTCGGGGAGCTGCCCCCCAGCAGGTGCCGCCCGTGCTGTACCTCGCGGGCGGCCGAGCCTTTGTGGCCGAGCCCGGGGGGCACGGAGCCCTGCCCGCGCTCCAGAGGGCGGTGGGATTTGGCGCGTGCGGCACACGCCTCTTCACCGATGTTTCCACACGGGACTCGGGCACTTCCGAGGCTCCACGTTGGGAACACACAGGAAATAAACACCCTCTTCTGGCAACCTACTCACAAAATGGGGTGAAAAGCTATTTTTAGTTCTTCCTTCCCTGGTTCTTAAAGGTAAGGTTGAAATTACTCCGTCAGGCACTGCCCGCTGGAAGTAGCGCACAGATTTGAGCCGGATCAGAGCTTTGCTCCCCCCCCATGACCCATCCGCCCAAACACTGCCCAGGGACGAGTGTTGGGGTCTCCTCCGGCCTCCACCGTCTCTTAAAAAGCAAGAAACTAGACAGTGAGGAGAGCTGGAAGACCCCTCGTTCCACCCAAACACGATCAGACTTGGAGCCAAAACGCCGTGTCGCAAACCACCTCCGCGGCTGTGTGGGTATGGTGGGGCTGTGACCCCCCAGAAGCACACAATCAGCCCTGAAGGGAGGCTGAGGAACGTCTGGCAGAGAACCTGGTCCGTTGCCGCAGCCGAGCTGCACAGGAACAAGCAGCCTTGGATAACCCTGCAACCCGTTGGCGGGTGAGGAGTTGCTGTACAGAAAATGGGTTGTGTCAGGCTCCGAACAGCTAGCGAAGGAGCAACGAACAGCCCGACTCGCTCGGCACTCCGTGTGACACCGCCCGTCAGGCTGGAAAGGCTCCTGTGTTAGCACGCCACGCGCGTCGGCTGCCTTACCCAGCGACAACAGCTTCACTAACATTTCTCTGCTCAGCCCTTCAGCTCCCTCCTCCTGCATTTCAGCACGGGTGGTCAGCTCTCCGTAGAAAGTCTGGGTTTTCTCTGATTTCCTGGGGGCCCATTCTCCCTCGAACCAAGCTGTTGACACTTTTGGTCACCACCTTGGTTCCGGGGCCTAGGTGCTTTCTCTGTGGCCCATCATACCTTACCTTCTAGCCAAGTAGAACCTTAAAGTACCCCTGCAAGGATCATCCTTAATAAAAACATAATCAAAACTACCCTGCTCCTACTCCCACAGCTATTTCCAACTCCACAGTAACAATCCAGCGTGGCACAGGGCTCTCACCCGGAACGGCAGCTCCCCTCTACTAACCCCCGCTGTGTTCAGTAAGCCCAGGGCCTCGCTGCAGAGCCACACACCTGGCGAAGAGGGAACGGCCTCCGGGGTACTCTCCTGAGCTGGCAGTCACCTATGGAAGCCGGCATTGCCATCGCAGAGCCTACATCCAGACAGGCTCTGGGCGGCTTCCCCTCAGCCCCTCTACAGTGCAGATACCCTTACACCCAGAGCAAGAGGCTGCTGGCAAGCCCACGTATCAACCTGCCACTCAGCCCCAAGACGAAGTTTTCCTGACGCCATCTTTTCATCAGAAAGGAACACAAAGCGCGTCTTTCCTCCCTCCTTTGCACGTAAACAGAAGGCATTTTGCAGGAGCAGGTGAGGTTTGCCTTGACTCTCCCGCTATGTAAAAGCGGCATCATGTGGCACACGTAGAGGCGCCGGGACTGCGGACGGCGTATCGGGGTCTGAAAGCACACATGCCCGGCTTCCCACACCCACCGATACCAGGAGGAGAGTTGATGGCAGTAAGGCATTTTTTGACTGAATTTGGACTGCGCTGCAACAACTCTGCTCCTGGGCTGCCTGTATGTGCAGACACTAAACACAACATCCTCCCGGTATAACCCCCAGCCGGTACACTGGCAGTATTTATTGGGGGCTGAGAACAGCAGGTGTAGATCGAGCTGCACAGCTGTTTAAAATGCAGGTAATAGCCACAAAGGCTGCTTTAAAACCAGACCAGAGCTGTAGTGCTTTAAGACATTAACCTCAGGCAGCAGTGCATGATGTAAGCGTGTCAAAAATGCTTGTGGGAGGTGGAGACCTTGAAAATAAACTCCTATCTACCCCCTTTAGAGAGCAGGGAGAGGACTGCCAACACTGCCTGACTGCTAACTGCCGCCTCTTGGAGACAGGAGCAACAAATGTCATGGTGAGCAAGCGGGGGACACCGTCAGGACTTAGTCAAAACAGGACTGACTGCAAGGCTGCTGCTTGCACTTTCTTTCAGGGGCGGGAGAGAGCTGCGTGGCATTTAATCCATTTCATACAAACACTAACGCTGCCTGCTGAAGTAAGTTCACTTCATTAAGGATCAGTCTCCTACCTCTGAAACCCTGTCCCAGCACGGAAGCCTCCCTGTTGGCCCAGAGGCTCAGCAAGAACGGTCTGTCCCCGGTCAGTGCTGTCCTCATGAACGTGGCGAGCTGGAGCATGAGCTGCGATGACACCACCGTACAACTCAAGAACTACAACCGCCAGCAGAACATCCCTACCGGTGTTGCAACAAGCGATACTTTCATTTGTTTGGAAACAGAGGAGGTTTTAGGAAAGCAAAAGCAAGGTGATGCAGCCAGCTGCTAGACGCCAGGTGTTAAAACATGCACGTTTTAAGAAGAGAGCTAGAGTTCCAGGAGTACCGTGAACACAGGAGTAAAGAGTTCAGTAGACACAGTGGTTAACATGCCAAACACCTGTACCAAGTTACTGTGGCCTAGCTTTGTTTATTGGTAGATCACTTTAGTAACCTGAATTCACAAAGAAGCAGTAAATAACAAAAACTACAGAGAAACACAGGTTACACATGCAAATTCCTGTTCACATTATCACATGTGCAGGTACATGAAGAGCACAGTTCTAAGGATTCTTGACGAAACCAGATCTTAACAAAAACTGGTTTAAAATGCAGGTATGAAAAATTACATGTGAAGAATATAAAGATACCTTTTTACATTTCAGGACTCAAACGCTGCTTTTGAATATACTAGAGATGTACGACAGCTACAGGATTCAAGTAAAAGCAGGAAGAGCTCGAGGAAATAATACTGGTCAGAGGAGAATGGGCATTTACTTCTCACTAAAAATACACAGAATAGCTGAATAGGAAAGTTTACGGAGAGCTTAGAAAAAAAATCACAAGGCTGTAAAGCTGACTAATCACTAGTTTTTCTATTTGCTATATAACAGCAATGACATTAAAAGAAACTGCAATTCAACACTTAAAAATGCAACTTACATTTAAAGACTTTTTGGAAGTGAAATGCAATGACAGCCCTACACTCCAAATTAAATATCCGCTAGGCTCAGACTGAAACATGGAATGTTCTAGATAAAATAAAAATACAGTGTAACTTTTCATTTTTTATTGAGAATGGAATTGAAAGACAATTTCTGAAGCTTGAAAGCAGTAAGTTTCATTTAAATGAAGTTTTCTACCCATAGAGGAGCTTTCCACAAGGGTGCAAGATTTTTCTTTAATAGCTTCAAGTGTCAAAACAAAAACCTGTTGCCATTCTCACATTACAAACATGAACTCTGTCACGAACTTAAATTCATACGCGTTTTGCTACAACATTTAACACGTGAACAGACCTATAATGCCTACTGTATTTCACTAAACCAGAAAAGAATACAGTATCTCCATCTACTACTTGTACTGCTTTTAAAAAAGATTAACATTAAAAACAAAGCCACTGTTTTTCTCACATCCCTCCTTTCTTTTAAGCTTCTTTCTTTTGCCTGTGGTCTTCTGCCATTTTATCCAGAATTTTCTGTTGAAAAGAAAACAACCGTGTGTTGGCTATATTTAGGAGTTCCTCCCAGTCACAACATCAACAACAAACATCAGTCCGGTGTTCAAGCTGCAATCTGTGACTATCAGCTGCAAAGGTCAGAACAAGACGACTGGCACTCCTCCACGGACCGAAGCAGCTACCGTCAGCTCACCGAACACGGAGCTCGCCACCAGCGAGCGCCCAACGGCAGCCTCTGCCGGCATCTACCTGGCCCTGCCGTTAGCACCTTCCTCGCAGGCTGGCAAGCCACGAGTCACTTTCCCGTTTGTCATGGACTCGTGCCACTTACCTGGTCAGAATGTGCCATCGCTACAGCTAGGGACAAACCAGCTCACCTCCCTGGAGAGGGGCTATTCTGGGTGTTTGAGGAACTTGTTATCACTTCCATGACATTTGGTAGCGCTAACTCATGTTTATTTACCTTCACTGCCCTCAAAGCGAACGAGGTTTCGCTCCAGCTAGAGAAGTGCCTTCCCATCGCAAAACAAAAGCTGCATTTCCCCCCTTCCTTCCCCGATTCCAGACCCACACCAAGAGCAGCTCACTAGTCATTTGTCCCATGGAAAAAGCAAATCAAATCATGTTTCATTTAAGTGATAAAGTTAGTAAGTCGGTATTATTTCCCCCACTGCCCCTTTTACATCAAATCCCATAATCAAGTACCTCAATGGAGAAAAACAAAAGAAAAAAGCTATGGGTGATGGATGAGGTGGGGTTTTCTTGCTACAAGATTCTGCACAGTAACTGATTTCCTGATCTACTCCTTGATGTCGTTTGCTCAGTGACATTTATTTGTGCCATCTGCCTTCAGGGCCCTACGTCGTTTAGGGTTCCCTATGACTATAAAAGAGAAAGCAAGTGTTTTGAGCCAGAGGTGCCATGGCCTTCCTTCCTACGGAAGCCCCGGCTTTGTTTTCAGCTTGACGACTGACTGCTATGAAATCGGTGTACGTGAACACTGATTATTACTGGGATACTGGTTAGGATCTCCCTTTCTCGGAGGGGATATACTCAAAAGCAGCTCGCAGTACACAAAGATAGAGCAGCAGCGCTATCACTCATGCCATGCAATCATGTGATACCTAAGCCAATCAGAAATTGTAAAACACGTTCACAAAATCAGAAGTTGCAAATACGGGGGTTTTGAAATATATAAAAGCTTCAGCTTAAGCTTTGTTGACTGGTTACAAATACTCCCAGGGGGACATCTGGAAGGGATCCGAGTCACCTGTATTTACTTTGCACCACTACCTGGTGGCAGTGGTGCCTGGCCTTTCCTCCAATCGGAATGCCCGCTTTAATCCAAATCGACCAAAAAAATGTTGGAGCCTGTCTTTAAAACGTGTATCCTGTGTATTATTTTCAAAGGATGAAGTTTTGGAGAAGTCTAGCTTGAGATAAAAAGCTATGGAATAAGCCAATTTCCACTGCCTGAAAGCTTTTTTTTTTCCTCAGTCCAGTCTCATTCAGATCTATTCCCCAGGAAAGAATCACGCCGTTTAAAATGAACAAGTTTTTGCCTTACCTTCAACTTTTGATAATGAGGAAGGCTGCTGCAATGGGTCTTTTTTGCAACATCTTCATTTGTGTAGAACAGGGAACACAATTTGCAATAAAACCCTGTTTTGGGTACCACATAATTCACACCTAGAGAAGTAAACACCACAAAATAAACTAAGAGATCTACTCTACATCATTTCAGCTAAATCTTAAAACCATAATTCACTTTACATTAAAAGCTGCTTTATCTTTAAAACTCCTTGTTTTAATTTATTCAAGCCAGGGCCTAGTAATCACTAAATATGTGCAGGCCTTTTAAAAAATTTAAAGTCAACCTTTCAGATTAAGGGTCCATTTTATTGTTCCGTCAAAAGAACTAACAACGTTCCGTGACCACTTTCTGAGTATTTAGTATGAATCTAAACTAACACCACTATTGCAATTTGCGCTATTAATTGAATTGGTGTTGCTAAAATATACCTCTTCCAATTTAATTTCTGCCCAAGGAAAGTGTTATGGAGAACTGTATGAAAATAAGGGAAAAAAAGAAAAAACTAGGGTTAGGGGAGGAATGAAGAAGGGGAGAAGAGCGGGAAGCCCTAAAATGATAGGCTCAGAGGCAATGTGTTGCCAGAAATAAAAGCCAAATGGAATGAGAAACGCTACTGCAGTGCAGACACATCTGAAAGGAGAAAGAGCGAGCCTTACCAACAGGAACGTTTGGCTGGTATGGGCCAATCCTAAATTCATCCGGAACAAGAGGTTTCTCTGGGACGTTCTTTGTTTCCTGTTCATTCTGGGTGTCTGTATTTTCATGGGTGTTTTTCTCAGTATCCTGCACTGTTGTTGTATCAGAAGCTTCAACAGTTTCAACCTTCAAATTATCTTCGGTTTTGGTTCCGTTTTCTAACATCTCGCTTTCCGGCTCTGGCTCCTCAATCTTGTCTACCTTGATTTCTGCCAAGCTATCATCCGTTTTGCCAGCAGATTTCACTGCCAGACCCGACTTGCGGAGTTTTTGATGATCCGAGTCTTCTTCATCACCAACCTCATCCAGAGTGACAAAACCTTCCATGCTCCGTGGAAAGCCACCCACGTATCGCTGTTGAGAAAATGTTTTCCTCATGTCAGCTTATTGTTAAGTATTTCCCTCAAACTGTCTTAAGTTTTAGAAGAGAGATGTCCAAATTCTCCAGGAAAAGCGCTTAAATTCCTCCTTCAAGACCTACCTCACTCATTCACAATGTTACTCAAGCATGCACAAGTGTAACCATCTCTCTTTAAACGTACTTTGCTGTCCCAGAATCAAGAGTTGAATTTCACAATAATTTTCCCCCCAACCCGAGGGTCCACAATTTTATCATATTAACCTGCGATCTTCAATTTCGGTGTCTTTTTGCTCTATTCTTACTTTGAAAGTCCTTCTAAGACGAGTATTTTAAGCGGGAGTCATTTTGGAATACCCAAGTTTTGTTTCTATTTGGGACTGTTCCAAAAGATCCTCAAACTCCTGCCTCCGTAACAGGTAAAACCTTACGGGAACACTTCTGTGTCCACACGCTTAACAGCGTTCGTGAGCCATACGGAAACGGCATTAGCTTTACATCTGTGCTCTAAGACTGCAGGTCTTGAAGGAAGCAAGTCTGGGGGTTGAGGCAGTTTATTACAAGAAATAATCCAGGCCCTCTGCACTGGTAACCGTAACCCCAACAGCCTGTAACCAGCTTCCCCGGGAAGGATCCCTCAGAACTGAAAGCCATCCATCCATTAATAAGGAACATGCCTTACTTCTTTGCAAAACAACATTCCAAGTCAATAATGTTACTAAAACTTTGCACGCTATTCCACGTGACAGAGTATCATTTAAACAGGAAAAAAAGCAGCTGGTAGGGTATGAGAAACCACCAGAGTGTGGGATTGTCTGCTGAGGAAAAGGAAATTCACAGCAAGTAGCCTATGAGTGAAGACACCTTGAGACTGCCTTTATTTTTTTGCTTTCTCCAGTGGGCCTTGGCTAACTGCAAATGGCCCTGCCCACCTGTCTAAGCATAACGAGCAGGTGTACCTACAGTTCTGTCCAAACCTAGGTCAGCCTCCAGTCCCAGAGAAATCATTTTTTGAATGTCACTGTTCTGCTCTGAGCTTGAAAGAGCCACTGACTACAGCCAGTCTCGTGAGAAACTGCTCAGGAGAAAACGGTTGCTCAGTATTAGTGAAAAAAGGGTGACGAGAAAGGCAAGGGAAACCCCGGGAAGTGACACGGGTAGGAGCGCGCAAGCGGCACACTTCAAAAAAGAAACCGTGCTTTCTGACTGATTCCGTTTGCAACTTGCACCCAACGGCATCTTCCACACGGGAGCCGTAACACCCATTTCCCTACAGGGTGCGCCAAGCACGTGTGGTTTTAAAGACCACAGAAAAAGGATCTGCAGTAACGCGTACTCTGGTGTGCTATGTAAGTTAGACAGGGTTTTCCCCACTCGGGTACCCTGCCACGCGATTACCTTTTTAAGCTTCTTCTTTGCTGCCGGACTGGCCACAACATTCCCCTCAGTTTTTACGGTCACATCTTCAGCTGGCTCCTTTTTTATTTCAGTAGTCACATCAGCTAGAGTGGCAACGTCTGCGTCATCTCCTGCCGAGCTGCCGCTTTCTAACAGTGCTGCTGCTTCCTCCTCATCCACCAGCAGCTCGTCTTCAGATTCAAGGAGTAAACTGGGCTCATCTTGGTCTGCCTGTTCACTGCTTTTAGCGACTGGCGGCTCAGCGGCATCATCTGGTTTCTCCTCTTTCACTTTCTCTTCTGCACTGCCACTTTCAGGTTTCTGAGCAGCGTCGGGTTTAGCCTTCTTATCACTTGGAGCATCTTTGCTGTCTGGAGAATAGGTTCTCTTTCTGTAAAGAACACAGAACGCTTGCTTGTAAACCTGAAGAGTGGCCAGAAACGACTAACAAAAGGTAGGTTGTGCTTTTCTAGACAAGCCTGAGAAAGACTGTGTTTTAGTTGAGAAAATGGAAGGCTGAGGGAAACCTGGAAGGACACCATGCTCCAAATACACAAAAGGCTGCTGCAAGAGGAACTGTCCTTACAAGGCACAACAAGTGCTCAGGGGTTCAAACTGCAGGAAGGCAAGGCTACTTAAGGACTGGGAAAGACTTCCTGAGGAGCCTGCAGAGGCTGTGAAGTCTCCATCGACAGAGGAAGAGGGCAGGTACCATATTAGATACAGTTAACCCCCGGGCACAACCACCACCGATTTGATCTCGGAGCTTGCCTGACTTCTTCTGTATAAGCTCTAGTCTGGGTAAGGTATTTTCGTATTTCTTTTACACAACATTATACTTCAGCAATAGGGAATTACCTAGTTTTATCCTTTTTCAGCAGTTCGACTCCTTTGTTTGGAATCTAAAACAAAAATTAGAAAAACTCTGTAAGTCACAGCAGAGTATCATTTATCCAGCTGTTGCAGCATTAACTCAGACCAGACAGCACAATCTGGGCAAGCGCTTAATCCACGGGTACTCTTTTACCACACCCACCTGCCAACCAATTAATAAACTGCTGTTATGTTAGACGTGACCTTAGCAACCTAGAAATCCCATGTCTTTATTCATGGTAATTACCAGTTTTTCCATACAAACGGGCTATCTTGCTCCACAAAACAAGCCATATACAACTCCTCTTTTGTTTATGAGCTGATACAGTGTGGTGCAGGCAACGACACAAACCAGCCTTTGTACCCTTCTCCCCGTCATTAGCAGTGGGCTGCATGGAAAGCCTTTGAAGACTCAAAACATGGATTTAGGAGTTACTGAATAGGAAATTCCATTTGTACGGTAGTAACGTGGAGTATTTGAACGTGCCACAGAGCCTTCATTTCTGGCACACGATCACGTGCGACAGTTGGCTTTCTTCACGCTCCACAACAGAAACCTTATGTATTTCACCAGACAGCTTGACAGTTCGTAGTTCTGCTTTTCTACAGTGTCCTAGTCTGATGGAGAAAGTCTTAAAATTGCAAGAGTATCAGCCCAATGTTACGTCAAAAAACCTCAAAAGCTATCAGCCAACCTTTCCGCCTTGCTAGAAGCTGCACATGCAACGGTGCAGCCTAAGTTTTGACAAAGCTTGTTCTTAAAAATCAGATCATCTGTCTAGGTAGGTGGGGTGCATGCCAGCAACCAGGATCAAAAAGCTTTCTGGTGCAAATGAGAAGGGGTTTTGGATAGCATCCAACTCCGGAAACATGCTGCAGTAATACTTCCTGGCTGACGTGGCAGTAAACGTGCAACAAAAGCGACACGCGGCCCAGCGGCTGTGAGAAAAGCCAAGACTTCAGCCTCCAATGTTTGTGTACACAGTTCTGCCACCCAGCTTGATTTTCAGAGGGGGGTGAGAAAAAAGAACTCACACTACAGAATGCTCTAAATGGAGAAATTGCAATTGAAATCTACTATATTAATTACTCTAAAAATCTGAGGAGTCGTTTGGGGTTTGGTTAATCTGAAGGGAAAACCCTTTTACTTCTAGGCCTTCATGCTAAGTAACTGCACTTAGGTAGGCAGAAAATACTAAAGCGAATCCTTGCATTTTACAAGCAGCACTGAGTTCTCAATAGGCGTCATCTGTCTTTTATTTCACTTTACACCTTTAATTACAACCGAAAAACTAAATCCATTGCTTACCCTTAACACCAGTTTCTTGTATTTTTCAGATAAATCTACTTTCACACATCTGCCTTGGAACCAAAGGGCTTTGTTGGCACAATGCTCGACCATAGCTAAAGCATCTTCTCTGGTCTCCATCTCAATGAAAGCCTGAAAAGATTCAGACACACATTAAGAACAACTCTGAAATACCTAACACTCCCAGGCAAAGCTATTTACTTAGAACACACCACTGCCAAAAGCTGAAACAAAATTATGAGATTCAGCTATCTCCATCCTCTCCAAACTAGCCGTGCATCTTAAACCAAAGTACTCTATATACCCAGCTTTCCAATTAATATCTGCCCCACGCAAAGTTCTGAAATGAAACAACAGGCATTTAAATAATTGGGGGGGGCGTGGGGAGTCACTACAAAGTAGAATACTATTCCAAATAAAAAGCATCTGGACAATGAAGCTAATTTTTTGGTGCTTAAGTATCTGGGAATTCCAGGGCAGGTGAGAAACCGCCCCAGTGTTTTATTTTTCGAGAGAAGCTCAAAAGGGAAAGGCAGCAGCTGCCGGTCTGAGCCCTGCTCTAGGGGGTGTAACAAGGCTATGGCACAGTAAGTCTGCTGAACGAGCTGTTAAAAACACGGCTGGGCTCGAGCATCACTGGCAGATAGAAAAAAGCCATTTCTGCATTCCACTTGCACAGCAAGGGATTTTGTTTTTCCAGTGATAGAAGGTCAGGGAGGACTTCCTAGTGGTTGTACAATAGATTGTAGTAATTTTTCATTCCACGTGTGGCATTAGGGGATTCAGGTTCTCATCTCTTTGGAAAAGCGCTAGAATTTCCTATTTAATTCAAGGGAGCAAAAACTGGGACTGCAAAGCTGGAAAAAAAAATATTTAGAACTAAATATTTTAAAATTTTGTGTATTTATAGAAATCATACACATCCACAGCATTTTACTATACACACGCAATGCGCAAACTTTTCACCCGAAGTGAGAGAGCCACAGCAGGACTGCTTTTTTTGTAGCTTTGAGGGATGAGAAATAAAGGGTGAACAAAGGAAATGTGTACCAGTGGAGTATATTTGTTGAAGTTTCAAAGGTAATGTTTTTTCAGCCTCAAAAAGACTCTTAGAAATCTGCGTAACAAAAACATTAAGCCTGGATGCTAAATATACCTTCTCCACAGCTGAGGCCAGTTCTTAGAGCAGCTCACGTTACAGCAATGTTTCCCAATAGCTGTAGAGCAAAACACCACCTACACAGTCCTCTAATAATCACCAGATCTATGCTAGGGGAGAAGTCTACACCAACTAAAGGCATGGCCTTTCTTCACAGTTAAACCCTTCGTTTCCACGTCCCTACCGTCAGTTACCTGGCTTTTCATTCTCATGAGTATGTAGTTCTTGATTTTTCCGTACGGTTCAGCCAGTTTGAGTACTGCATTGTCAGAGTATCCCGAATGAGGTAAATTGCTGAGGTGAATCACACGACCAAGTTCTGGTTTTGGCGGCTCAGTTTTTTGATCAGGTTTACCCTCGGGTTTCTAAAATTAAGAGGGAATGAAACTTTTAAGTTATATACGATATAAAATATACGTGGTGACTGTCTCGATTAACCTGGTACAGCTGAGAGGTACGTAAATTAGCTTAAGCACGATGGCCCCATAACACTGACTTGCTCAGATTAAAGTAAGGCAAAGGTAACGTTAAAAAGTTTTACCTTTATTCTCTTGTACTTCTGTGACAAATGGACTCTGACTGGTTTACCGAATACGAGTGCGGGTGTTGTTGAGTAGTATTCCACTGCAGCCTGGGCATCTTCAGTGGTCGACATTTCAATAAATGCCTGAAATCATTTAAAAACAGATTAAGCGACACTCCGTCACAAATATTTTAAAAACCTCAAGCTCTTCCTTACTTTCTGGTAAGAATAGCTGCATCCAAAAAAAGAAAATTGCCTTTTGGTTACGACATGAACTGACCTTGGCATGAATGTCACAGACTTTATTTAGGTGCACAAACAGAACTATTTGGTTTGTTTACATTCCACCTACATTTGGGTTCAGAACATTTAATCGCTTCCTGCTTTTTTTCTCTTCTGTGATACTGGCTTTTTCCACACTTCAAAATACAATACAGTCTATAATACAAACTAAGACCGAGTTCCAACATTCTCTGAAAACTGACAAGAACAGAGTTTGGGAGCATAGTGTATGAGAAAGCTGTGAACAACCAACAGGAAGGAATTTTTAACAATGCTGAGGATAAAATGCAGTACTACAGCATTTCTGGAAACATACTAGTCACTCTTTCTTTCACAGGTGACCTCAGCGACATGCGAGACACCTCGCTCGGTAGCGGAGCCCATCCTTTTACCAGGATTCAGCTCCGGCAGTAAGCGTACTAGAGACGCCAAGCAGTGCAACAGCAGTACTGAAGGGCCAACCTTACCTCATTGATTTTGTTTAGGATCAGGTGATTTGTAATTATTCCAAATGGTTCAACAAGCTGAAGCAGCTGGTATCTCAAGTTCTTTCCCCTCTGGAAATCCATGATGTGAACAACCCTGCTTGTTTCCTGTTGGAGACAAAGCGTGCACACACAACATGAAAACATGTATCAGCCAACCTAAGAAGAAAGTCTGTCTCCTCTACATTCTAGCTGTGTCCCCCCGCCCCATTTTTAAAACTTCAATAGTAACCAAAATGAGACATATACAGAAAAGGCACAGAACCTCCAGGGATTTCCACAGAGGAAGATGCCTGCCATGCTAAAGCTGCCTTTCTGTTTGCCTGTGTCCCACAACTTCATCATAAGAGAATGTTTAAATATGGCCTGTGCAGTTTTGGAAAAAATATTTTGCGGAGAACTTGGCCCGACGAAACCCCAGTCTTATTCCAAAGCTCCAGTTACTGCCACACAAATAAATCCCAAACCCTCTCTTTTAAAGACAATCCATTAATCAAAAAAAAACCCAACCACCCTTATGAAAACAAGCAAAAAGCGTATTTGCATAAAACTGAAACAGAGCCAACAATTTTTTGATACTAACCACTCTGCCCTTTTGCATGTGCCTCGGTCCTTGCATATTTCCATTTCCGGCTCCTTGAAGAAATTAAAAGGATGAGCAAGCTTAGTTCGAGCTGTAAGACTGCTATCAACATGTCACTTCACAAGTCCTTGAGACACAAGTCACTTGTAATACTAAACCAGAATGACATCAGGGTTTTAAAACTTGATTACAGTCTGAACAGGCTGCTCATTTATTTCAGCTCTTGTAACTTCAGGTCCTCTCCTTCCTGGTCTTTTCGTTCAGTTTAACATTAGAGAAAGAGCTGCATTTACTGACGTGCAGAAATAACAGAGCAAGTAAAGCCCATTACAAAAACCCTCTCTTCTCTTTTACAGTAAAATCTGCCATAGCAAAACATCTCCGTAGCAAAAGATTTTTACAACTGAGGTTTTAAAGATAGAAAAAGACTCCTAGTTCTGGCTCTAAAGCACCACCAATCCTATCATAACGCCCATGTTACTACCTGAAAAACACCTTTCAGACAGTTTGGCTCCAAGTCAACTATGAGATGTTTTGAGAAATTAACAATACTGTTTAAATCAAATGAAGTATGAATGCATCTATCATCTAAAATTCGGTTAAAGTGTCTGAAATACTAGCACTCTGTCAGGATATGTAGGCAAACTAATCAGTTTTCCTCTTTTAGTCACTCAAACTTGGTTATCTAGCTAAACAAGATACACAAAAAACTTCTAGACAGGAAAAAACAGAAGTCCAAAACATGTGTGGATTAATCAAATACCATTTAACAACAAGAAAAAAAAACCAGCCATAATAATGTGGCTGGCAGTTAGCAGATGGTAGAAAGGTCAAAGTGTGGGATCTGAGTATGAGCGTTTGGCCAGTGAGGAACTAGAGTATTTCAGTTCCACTGCTCAGAGAAGTGGGTGGGTTGTTTTGTTCTAAGACAATGGTAACTAATCCAAGAACAAGTATATCAAGAACTTAAAAGCAGATGCCTGTTGATGTTACCTCTTGGCCCAACAGGAGGTCCTCCAAGGTGAAATGGGGGTGGGGGTGGTCCCAGAATTCCTGGTGCAGGGTTTGTGGACTGCTGCAACATAAAGGGATCACCCCTGGAAAGCGGGGAAAACAACAGCTCAATTTTAAACCAAAAACCTGCAAAGCTTTCATTCTCAAAACCCCCCAAACTAATTTCTGCAGAGCGTCCAAGGAGAAGTTAACTTTAGCTACTTTTACTGCTGCTCTTCAGCTAGCAGGAAACCAAGGGAGGTATCCGTTTGAAAAGGAGGTGTGGTGTGTCACATAAACTATTAATGATGTCGTCTGCTTCAAGTAAGTTACAAGGACTTTAAAATTCATTACTACTTACATTCCATGTCCTGAATCACTGTCAGGATTCCATTCTGGGTATCTAAAAAGAAGCAAAAAATATTAAGAAAAATACAATCCCCTCCACCCAGGTAATAACGTTCATACAAGCAGCAACACCTCTGCACGTTAACACAGATAAAACACGCAGTAACGCTGCCCGCTGCAAGAGACAGGAGCAGCACCTACTGCCACAACAGAAGCGCTTTTCTCGCCGAGAAAACTGCCTACACTACACGTAACGCGCCCACCAATTCGTAAACACGCTGCAGTGTGTGTCCTAACAAAAACTTGGAAGTTGGTGTAAGTGACTAGTAAAAGATTCCAACAGGTCCTCAACTCCTAAGATCCACCTCTTTAAAACGTTACACGCAGATCAGCAGGATTCACGTTAGGAACCGAGATCCCTTTTTGTCCTGAAGACGCTCTTTCAAGCCGCATGTTTTTATTCCCTACCAGGCACAGCGTGTTTTCTAACCCTGCTCCGTGCAACACGATTGACCGTTTAGTTGTACGAGCCCTCACACCGCAAGAATGTTCAGTGTACTTCAGAGTCATACATTTCAAGCAGCAGCTGACAACGTCGGCTGTGAGTCGCTCCATTGATATGATGGTTCCACTCCTGCAGCAAAGTAAATAATTCAAAATTAACAGCCACGTCCGGCAAGCCATTTTAAACATCATCATGTTGCAGAGCGCAGTACCTTCTAAGATGAAGTATCAAACATATATGCACAGATAACGAAATCTCTTTTGGGAGGGCATTAACAAGACACTGAAATTGGACACAACTCCTGCCCTGGGCCAAAAGGTGTCTGATGAAAAATGTCTTGCCATCGATGGGCTTGATCCTGCCTCAGAGGTGCAAAGCTTACCAGAGGATAGCTGCTACAGCACACGTGCTCATCGCTGCACCGTCAGCTTTTACAACTGGATGCTGAGATTTTTTACTTCAGTAATTTTAGAATTTCCTCCACTCTCTCCGCTTCATTCCTCAGACTTTTATAAAGATTAGCGTGAACTAAACACTCCA
Source organism: Rhynochetos jubatus (assembly GCA_027574665.1). Taxonomy (NCBI): domain Eukaryota; kingdom Metazoa; phylum Chordata; class Aves; order Eurypygiformes; family Rhynochetidae; genus Rhynochetos; species Rhynochetos jubatus. The sequence goes on from CM050662.1 coordinate 3,825,868, forward strand.
GGTCTTAGAAAGATAAAAAAGCCAGGAAATTGCAAGGAAATCAGAAAGGAAAGACTAAAATCAATGAAAGTGCATAGCTAGGACAAACAAGCACAAAGGTGAAATATAACAATACATGACCATTTGGGGGGAATAATCTAGAAAAAAATTGAAATCTAGATGGAACAAAGGAGCAATAATGGAATTAAACTAAATCAGCAAGGGAAAATCCCTTCTGGCTTTAGCACTAGAAAGGAATGAGGGCCTTCTACGTTTTCTCTGCAGATTATTTTGATTAAGGGAGCTACTTATTGCAAGAGGAGAAGGCACAGGGATACTCCTGTATGGAAGTACAGAGTGCCTCATCTCCACATCCTTACATTCTCACAAGTAACAGCACTAGTTGGTGTGATATTGGCATCTCTAACGTGAACGAAATTCTGAAGTGTCACTGCTGCACATCTGTGAGCCACAGCCTCATTTCCCCTCTGATGCCCTTCCGTCAGCAACCGCATCAGCAGAGACACTCGGGGCAAGTTAGCTTTAGGCTCACTGAGAGAGGAAGGGGAAGGTAATTACAGACCTTGGGGACAGTTTAACAACGGAAGGCTTTCACCTATCTGCTACGCTTTCACTGGTGAACACGTCCGCTGCACTGGCTGTTTCATCGGTCTCTAATGTGTATTTCTGCTCAGCGCCCACAAAGGTGGGTTTTTTCCTAATCCCTCACCTTCCCTGATTTTTAGGTTCTGCCACACTACAGCCGTGCTTCTGGATACACCGAGACACTGAGGCTTACTGCAATGTTTCCATCTGCTCAATGCCTACCTCACACTTTGCACCAAGGAGAAAACCTGGACCTAAAGTCTCCCATGAAGTGCTGTTAAGCTACACGATAATGTTACTCCAAGATGCACAGGATATAGTGTGGAGGGAGAGGAAACTTTCATTCATTTTATCAAGAAAACGTAAAATGGGAGCACCACTTTTTCTTGTGAACTGCAGAAGATGTAGGTTCTGCAATTATACATAAGTACTATCCTACAGAACACAGTCCTTTACACACTAAAAACCCCTCTAAATTTGGTCACAATAGGTAAAGCACCAGTGGCTGATTCAGCCAAGTGCAAAGTACTTTGAAGCTATCTGAAGACGTAATTTAAAATGATTATAAACTGAAACAGACATTATCTGCAAATTACAGAGATAAAGTCTGGGAGATCCAATTCTCACTATACTTCAAATGCATTTAAATTGGCAAAAAGGGAAACCTGACACATAGTTTAGGATTTCCCCCCACCCCGGGCAAAGTTTTCAGAACAACACTGGCTCACCTAAGGTATTAACATTTTATTAAACACAATTCTTATCCTGGACTTCCTTTTACTCCCTGCTTCTACCCAGTCTGAAGCATCACTCCTCTGAGGTTTCAGGACACTCATTAACTTGAATGCCTGCAGCCGGAGAAAATCTGCACCGAGTTTCTCAAAACTCAGCTTACCTTTTGCCTGAATTGATGCAAGCAAGAGGACGCACTGTTCTTCAGAAAATTAGGCCAAACTTAAGCACATAATTTTAGACAGCCCTCTATTAGGGACACGGCCATGCTTTTCCTTTGAGATGTATCACTGTTTCAAGCGTTTAACCTCCAAACTCATCTGCTGGTGTTGCATCTCTCTTTCTTTGGCAGGGAAAACAATACCTCCACAGCTAACACCTCGTTCCCTAATAAAGGGATCAAGATTGACAAAATGCCTAAGAAAACCTGGGGCACAACTTACTTCCCAATTAAGACAGAAAACAAACTAGGTCTTAAAAATATATACACACTGAATTTAAGCAGCAATCTAAAACATAACTAAAAAAGAAAGTAGAGAGGACTAGTCTGGCAGCTTAAGTTACACTAAGGGTGTTTAACCCCCTGCACACTGCTTTATCCTATACTTTTAAAACACCTTCTATGATATTATTAGTTGGAAGTGGGGAAAATGAGATTTTGCTACTGCAGTAGTAAGGTTATATTGTCCCAGCTAAGAACAGCATTCCCTTTCTGCTTTCCGTAAATTTTGGTTCAGAACAGATTAGAAGTTCTACTTGATTCAATTTTGTTAAGAGACACAGACCAAGACATTCTGTAACTGTTAGGTATGCAAAGCGGAGGAAAAAAAGGAGGAAAGAGAAAAATTCTTGGGGTAACATGTTTTCTGAAATTAGAAACAAAGCCCAAACTTGGGTTACAAGAAACAGATGATCCAATCTCAAATATTTTGTGGTGTACCAGCAGATTAAGTCAAAGCATATTCATTAAAATAATAATAATAATAATAATAATAATAAAAAAGATGGTTTTACACGTTACAGAAGAAGTCAGCCGCTTAAGTTACGCTGTCAAAAGAATTTGGTATTTCTCATACCTGGAAAGATATTTCAGGTTGGATATCCTTTGAACAGATCTTCATACACTAAGAACCACGAGGCTTTAAAATAAAGAACCCTACTTACAGGATTACTGGTTGCCATCTTCAAGGGCCTCAGAAGTTTATGGTTTCAATCTAACCAAATGAAGTCCTTTTACAAAACTGAGCATGGCATCTAAACTGTTAACACTTAAAACCTTTTATGAAAATAAATGTCAAATATGGGAGACAAGAAACCCATACTACTGTGATTATTTTATACACAAAGTAATTAAAGCAACACAAGTTCATGGACTGTCAGATCAGCTGGAGTCTTGCGTGCACGCTCTAAAGCGGGTTTGATCATTTCCTTGCAGGGACAGAATAACTGTTTCAAAAAGATCAGATGTACAGAAGCAGCACTTTGAGAGGTAACTGTAAAGAAATGGTTAGTAACAGCAATTCCACATTGTATCAATTTTACAGTAATAGCATGTATTATGTTCTCAATTGAAGGCCTTCAAGCTAATGAGTCACTAATTGTGACAAGAGGGGCACTGTATTAGCCAATTAAATTGCCTAGTACACTGAAAATCAGCAAGATGAGCAAAATTGGAAAAGCTGAAAGTGAGAAGGCTCTGAAAATAACGACTGAATAAATAGGCCATTTTGAGTAACCTGCTACCTTGGCAGAGAGTTGAACTACTCGTGAATAAGCTAAGAGGGAAGTCTCAGCATAACCGAATACACCCGAAGATCCACTCTACTTGCGAGCCAAGAACACTACTAGGAACTCAGAGTGGGATACTGCAACAGCAGACTGATTGCTCGGAGAGTCTACAGGGATAGATGCAACATGTGACAATAAAAAGTGAGTCTGAAGTGTCTAAGAAAGTTGTGAAAAAGGAGAAAAATGACGACAAATTTCAGCCATAGTATGAGATAGAGTGTTAAAGTGAAATTAAAAAGGCAAGAATGAGCTAATCTAAAACGTGTTTTTACTTTTGCAAATAAGTTCCAGGGCTCTACATTAACTCTTTCCCTTTGGACTGGGAAAAAGCAGAACTGTGCAAGAATGCATCTTAACTAGGTATAAATCAGCAATCAAGACAGATGTGGAGGAGAGCTGAAACTAGCTTCCTGAATAGCACAGTAGATACACTGCAAAAAAACAACCCCAAACCAACACAAAATAAAAAAAACCCACCCCAAAACTGCTTGAATGCCAGATGTTTGTGGTTAAGAGAACATGTAGATGTAAAATATAAATAAGATATCCCAGCAGATGACAGCTGTTGGACTTGAAGTTAAGCAATCTGGGCAAACAAATACATTAATGTAAAGCCCTGGTTTACAATGTTTGTTAACAATTACCTTGTAAATAAACCAAGTGCCTTTTTCACTCTCAAACCAACTTTCAGATAATTTCAAAAGCAACCAGGCTATAGAAATAATTAAAGAAATAGGTAAAAACAGAACAGATACTACAACGTAAAGGAAAATAGAAGTTATCTGGTGCGTAACTCACCTTATTAGAATGAACTGGCATATCACATATAGAGCACAGATGGGGATAACCCTTCGGTAAGAATCCATGGAAGTCTTCAATATTGCTATTTGGAGGAGCACCTCTCTTTTTCTCAAAGAGAGATCTCTCGGGACCAGGACCACGACCCATTCTGTCATACTCACTGTCAAACTTATGATAGTTATGCGAAGTCTCGCCATAAAAGGATTCATCCCTACACCTTTCTCCATCTCTTATTCTGTCATCTTCATAATCCATTCTGTCATAATAACCAGATTCTTGAGAACGACTTCCATGGTCATAGTCAACCACTGGGTTGAGACTAGGACCACGATCATCAAAGCTATCTCTTCTAAAATGCCTTTTTTCTTCCCAATCATCCCTAGGTACTCTGTACGGTGGTTCCCGTGTGGATGATCTGCCATCTCTACCATAACCTTCTTCAGCTCTCCTCCTTTTAAGTTGTAGAAGGATTTGAGGCAAGTTTTCAGGAGTGATCTTGTCCTCGGGATAGCGACTCAGTTCATCTAAGTCTCTAGCAGACAGACCAAAGCTGGCCAAAATGTTAGTGGCCTGGTCTGCATCTCCACGGTGCTGAGAAGACAAAGGGAGTGGACCTCTACTTCCAATGTTAAATATAGACTGCAAATTATGGGAAGAGGTACTACCAGAAGACAGTGCACTATGAGATCCTTGTTGGTTCAATGAAGAACTCATTCCAAGATTCATCAAGCTAGCAAGGCGTGCAGTACCCTGGTTCATCCTTCCAAGAGATGCTGGCATATTTAAAGACTGGGTAGCAGCAGCAAGAAGGCCTATTCCTGCAGAGAGGTCACGCCCATGACCTTGTGAATCCCTACTCAGAGATGACTGCTGGAATGACTTGGACATTGTAGAACTATAGCTTGTCTACTTTATGGATCAAAAAAAAAGTGTTTTTCCTCTGTTATAAGATGGCTGAAAAGAGAGCTCACACTAGAAAGCTAGGCAAACTTCACTTCAAAAATGGTAACGCCAAGAAAGAGGATCAATAATGACTGCAGATCTTCTTCAAGCTGAGAAACACCAGACAATTCTGTAGAAAAACAAGCAGTTTTAGTCATAAATCCCTTTAAACAGATGCAGTTTTAAACTTATGCATCATGTTGATCTAAAAACATTAAAGATCTCAATCTTACAAGGCTTTTATTACATAACAGATTCAAGAGGTACCCAGAACCTACATATATTATTTCAGATAAAAATACAGTAGTGGTTCCTATACACACTACTCCTCTGCTACAAAAAGCTACTTTCATACCGAAGACAAGTGAATTTTGGAAGTTTGGGATGTCTGAAAGCATCTAAAGTTTACTAGCCTTGATCTCTGGTTAATGGTTTTGTTTATACCCTACATTACTGTACAGTCTCTATGAGAAGACCACAAAAATTTTTAAGCCCATAGAATCCAAGATGACTTTGGCATATAATACATATTTGAAAACGAAACCTATACCACCACAGAACAGGACGAAAGAAAGTTAAAAGTAACTGAAGTCTGGGCAAAAAAGTTTCTGCTTAAGATCTGGTAAATAAGACCAAACATAATATTCCATCTTAATGCAGTAAAATTCAAATTACTGATGTGAAGACAGATGTGAATAAGAAAAATAAGTTTTAAATTTTGCAGGAAGTAAACAAGACCTCTTGCTCAAATTGCAGTTATACCGATATCAGCACTTAGGAAGTGATTCTTTACTCTTGTTACATTGCAGCCATGACCCTCAGACCTCAAGCTAAACAAGGTCAGGCTTAGTGCTGGGATGGCAGACCCAAGGAAAACCCTGCCCCAGCAGAAAGAGACACCAGGTGAGTCAGGAGATGGCACTATGCCCAGCCAGCCCGGCAGGACAGCGGTGTCCATGTCTCTTACCAGCTTCCTTGGTTCAGGTCAGCACTTTGATACCATGACCACATGTGGCAGTTAAAAGATCCTGAAACAATACTCGTCAGAGAGAGATACCTGCCCCGCATTCCACTAAATCCTAACCTAGTATTCAAATATTTGGTTCAACTGTATTTACTCGACGTTTTAACTGAACAGCGTATCGATATCCACAGTACATTTTATGGTGCAACGGATATATTTCTTAAAATGTTCATTTTCTGTTGTGCCGAGCAGAAAAACCTGTGGCACTTCTCCCCACACCCTTTCAGCCTTAGGACAGATACACTGAATTCAAAGCAGTTCAACACACGTGAAAACATTCCACCAGGAATACATTGTTCTGGGATCCATGATGTGGCAAAACCCTTTCAAATCCCTGCAGAGCAGTTTTGCTGCTCCAGCACCGTCAGGCAGATGCACACAAAACACAGAACCACTTGAAAAAGAAACAAGCACAAATTGCATAGCTCCAAACGAAACCAGCTTCTAAGAGAACAGGTAGGTCTGGGGAGGAATGGAAAGGACAAAATGAAAGCAAGGACTTTTCCTTGAAGGGACCAGTTCTGCAGAAGGCAATTTCTCTGGCACTGGAAATAGAAAAAAGGTCAAGGTTATGAGCATGTCTCTGCCCCAGCTGCCTAGTCCATCCAGAGCCCTGCTTCAACAGCGCACAGAGTTTTTCCTGCTTTAAGTTGAAAAGCATTTCGGTTTTCTTTCTCGGCAGCAGCCAAAATCATGCATTTATGCAGAAAAATAATGGATTCTATGAGAGACACATAAAAGTACACAAAACCCCCACACAACTCCACCTTGCAAAAGCAGAAGTTTGCTATGTGTTCTGTTACCCATACACCTAAACTCAGATTGCAGCTATGCTTTTAAGATCCACATACGCTGGGGCCACTTAAAGTAAGCTTAATTGTGAGACATTCGGTTAAGAATAAGAGATTGAGAAACGTGGGGATGGAAGTAAGTTTAAGAGTGTTTGAGGCAGAAGACAGAAAAGCACTACAGAAAGCTTCAGAGGAAAACAGTAAAACAAGAACACAGGGAGAGCAGACAAGGTAAATTCTAAGAGAGATACCCAGGACAAGCGGAGCACGGTAAATGCCTGAACAGGAGGCATTTAAGAACGGTATTGTAAAAAACCAAGACTGAGTTTTAACATGAAAAACACTAATGTTCACCTGGGTACCACATCTTCTCTCAAATGCATTCAGGTATCTTCAAAGTACTTTATGATAATTTTACAAGTTAATCCTTACTCCTTCCATTCTTACGTACACATTTCCTTCCAGTTCCTTCACACACTTGCAGAATGGTTTGAAATTGAACTTACGAGGTTCTTCATAACATCAGACATTCCAGAGGGCTTTCCAAACCAGAGCCTGACAGCGATTCAGCAGACAGCCATGTGGTCAGGAAAGGCGCCGCCAGTCCTGCTCTAAGCGCAAGGACCTGCACTATTCAAGTTTTCACTAAATCGGGAAAGTTCTCCACTCTTCAAAAAATACCCTTTCTCTTTGAACAGATGCTCCCTAATCCTCTTGTCAGTTTTCAATTGGCGGTTCATTGTCCGCTGCTCTGGAGAGATTAGCGGAGAACAAAACCCAACAATTCCCAGCCTGGCAGGGACCTGGGATGCAGAGAACCTGGTTACATGCCAGGCTCTGACCCCACATACACACAGAGGTTTTACATAACCGTACCATGCCGCTGCTGCGAACACCCAGAGAAGAAGCAGAGAAAAATAAAACCAGGAAAGATGGGGGGAAAAAAACGAGACAAAGAAATAAAGAACAATCTTATGCAAAAGCATGGAGTGGGACAGCAAGACACTGGTGTGATGAAGACAGCACGTAAGGCAGGCAGTCGGTGTACCCTACGCCTGGCTAGGTACTTCTCCGGGAGTACTTACAAAAACTGAGTTACCCTCAACAGTCACTGTCACATCAGTGGCACCTTGCAATTGCTGCTGTACCCTTCACCTACACCCTACCCCCGTCCTTTCAGATCAGATGAAGGCAACAAAACAAGGTGGGGGAAGAGCTCTAAAAATCATCCCAAAGGATGTTTAACTTCCACATGGTCAGGTTTAATATGTGATTCTAAGACTGCATTTCTTGCGTCGATCGCTTCGAAAAGATTTCGAGTCAGTATCTGATAGAGACAGGTTCCCACAGATTGGTGCCAGCTTTCCGGCGAGTGTGCCATCAACTGAGTCACAGCAACAAGATGAGTATGACTGAACAAAAGCTGTCTAAAGATCCAGACATGATTTAGCCGAGTTGAAAATGTTATGCTAATTGTTCTGCGTGTAATTTCAGCTATACTGGGAACAGACAGGCTTTCAGATACACATTTTTAAGATCTGTGGACAGAAATTTGGCCGTATTAAGATTTGAAAATATGTAATATAAAGCAATCTAGAAATAAGTGGAAAGTCAAAATGGTACTAGATTTCCAGACAAATGTGGACAATGAAAAAACACTCTGTATATACAAGTTGCAAAAGAATTTTCCGTAAAGGCAGACAAAAATAAGAAATTTGAATCCAACAGAATGCACTGCTACCAAATAAAGGCCAAAATAAGGCTGATTTTCAAGCACTACAGAAGGACTTTCTTTTCATGTAAAACCGATTGTAAATTCTTTTCAATAAAACCTACAGAACACTTGCTCCCCATAAATATTAATTTTGTTCCTAAAAACTCTAATTCAGCGAATACTTGGGATACACTGACTGTGCTGAACACGGTAACCTTAGATTACCACTTTTTACCAGTAGGCTGAAAAAATTTAGCTCCCTATTCTTTCTACCACTTCCAGGGGGTTTTAACCTGTGCATACATATCATAGTTTTAGTATCAATCTTGTTCTTAGAACAACTCATGTTTCATCCATTCCTGTTCCATTATTCTCCAGGTCTCAAAAATGACACTTGCACTTTCTAGTCAGTTTCACTTTCACTTCAAAATTACTCCAAACACAATGAATTTAATCAAATAAACTCCATTACAGTAAAAACATGACATAATCTGCAAGCTGAAAAATACATCCTCAGTTTGTGAGAACCCGAGGCTTGTGAAGATCGCACACCCCTGGGGAAAAGAGAGTCTCAAAAGAACTTTCACATCCACAATCTTTGCTTTTTGGGTAGCAATCTACAATTGTTCTTCTCCCTTCCGCATGACACTCAGCGCAGCAATCCCTTTCACAGCCATCTACTCCGCAACAGAAGAATTCACGCGCTTCTTGGCAAAGCTCTCTCCAACGCATCATGGCAAAAAGGGCTACTGAAGGAAGAGATCTGGAAGTCCAAGTGACAGATTGATAGACAGCACTTTTTTCTGTGCAGATCAGGCAATCTGTTTCAGGCCTTGAAGAGCCACTGGAAGAGTTTAATTTCTTAGGATTATGTTCAGCTTCATCTCAGTGACCTGCTTGTCAGAGGAGCACATAATAATCTGAGATCTGAAGTTACTGTAACAGAGCACTGCTTCAGAACAGAGAATGTTACACGTGAAAAAGACTTACTTATAAATGTGAAATTAAAATTACTCGTTTGGCAAGTAAAATCTGAAAAGAACTTAGTTTTCAACATCTGAATGCAGAAGAGCACTGTAAGACTCTGATTTCCTATTTCTGTTTATTATATAATGTAATAAAGTCAAGCATCCTTTTTTTTTTTTGTTTTAATAACTACATGAAAAAAAGTATATTCCTTTACAGAAACAACAGAATTGGGAAAAAAAATCATCCAAGGAACAGTACAGAAAGAGTAGAGGAGGCAAAAAACCCAGATTGTACCAGAGAGTTAATCAGCGTAAGAGAGAACCAATTTTTTTTTTTAAACACCAAAACAGAACACTGCTGTATTCTGATCTGTACGTGATTACAAAGGCTTCTCACTAATCAGTGGATCTAAGTCTGCCCCCAGGCATTTTCAGAGCTGGGATAAAATCGCATTCTTTCCCAGCTGAAATCTCATCTCGCAGGAGGTTTGTTGAGATGGATTCTAGCTGCAGAGAAGAACCAAGGGGTTGTTTGACTGGTTTAGGGCTCAAAATAAAAACTCTCTTGTTTAAGTTACGACTACACAATATGGTACTTAAAACACTTGCAAACCACCTTGTTCAGAAACATTGTGAGGTATTTGCTTGTGTTTCCAAGACTTGTTGACTTAGAGCACTGAGGAGGAATGCAAGCAGCACCCAGGCTACAAGAATACTCAGAAACAAACAAATAAACTGAAGGGAAATCATTTATTAGCAGCTTTGTTTAGAACAGCTTCTCCCCCAGATTTGCTGAGCCACTCAGAACACTGTCAAGTTTTAGATTCCAAAATATCATTGCATTCACCCAAACTCAGCAGAGATATGTGCAAGTCACAGGGAAGGGCAGTGGACAATACTTACTTCTTTTGTTTCCCACCAAATTAACGAGCATTTTTGTTAAAGTGCAGTCCAGAATAAACCGGATGGCAAGCATTTTTCACTTGTATGGATCATTATACCGTGAATCCTCAATTTAGTTTGGAGCCTGACTGACTGTTCTTCCCTCCTCCTCACTTGGTTTTTACTTTTTACCTCTAGGAACATGGATGTTCACATTTTAAGAATGCATTTAGGAATTTCTCCTGGTTGTTCTTCCCATCTTTTAGTGCTGGGATGTATGTAACACCTAGATACATGCAAAACACTGGAAACGGAAGTTTTCAACACACAGTAACTTTTGACAGCTTCTCAAGCAAACATACAAAAAAGGCTTGTGACATCACAAGCCTCACCAGAATCATCAGGAAGCAATCATAACTCTTGAATCTGTTGTTCAAATTTCATCCCCTTACCCATCGCACAATGTAAAAGCACGGAGATTGGGTTACCACTGAACAAACCCCAGTACAAGCCTCAACTGTCAGTATCCTCACTCAAATTTAATTACTCCATGTAATTTAGCAGTGAATCATTTTGTGCTGGTTTTGATAAAATTCAGGAGTTCACTAATTTCTCAGTAATATGTTAAGAATGTTAATTTGTTTCACTACAGCTTGACAAAATATATGATTTAATACATTAAAGTTTTCAATACATTAACATGTTTCAAAACTCAAGAAGATTAAACCACTAGATCAACAGATTCTTTATCAAGAACTAACAGACAACGCTATGTTTTCCTCTTCTGAGGCTCAAAAACTACACACACTGTTGTAAGACTTATGTTTTCCACAAGAGCTGCTCACTACTTATCTTACTCTAGGAAGTCAGGACCACCTACTCCACTGCTAGTTCAAAAAAACCCGAAGAATTTACTGTTGAGGAAAAAGAATAAAGACTATTCAATTGTTTAAGACAGTATCAGACATTTTTTCCCCCAAAGGTATGCTTCATGGAAAGGAAAAAAGCCACACAGTCAGAGGAGGGATTTTTCAGCTTTCTTTCTACAGCATAAATGCTTAATTTACAAGAATAAAGTGCCTCAGGTTCCCAGAAAGTTCAACTTTTGCTTATTTTCAGCAGAGGTGAACTTTGTATCTCATAACTCTGGAAACAAACTATGTACGTTAAAATCGTAGAACGTTACTAATCCACCACGGGAGGTAAAAAGAAAAAAAAATCGCTGAAGCATGATCTGTAACCACCGCCTGAATTATGTGGAAGTGAAACTGAGCAGAAAGAGCCGTCAAACGGATGTTTCCACGGTCAGTATTCTTAATGCTCGATTCATTAACTCTTAATGCCAGACACATCAAAACCTGCAGGGTTTGAGACTAACGGCCTTTGGAGAGGCTGGGGAGGAAAGATGCCGCCCCTGAGGCCTGAGCTGGAGCCAGGAGCCTTAGCAGGGTGCTTCAGCAAAGTTTCGACCAGCGGGCAGACGCGCGGGTTTACCCGGTGTCGCCCCTGAAAACTCGTTTTACGTGCCGAAACGCCAAGCAGCCGGCGGGGAAGCCCCCTCCCTGCGCTCAACAAGCGCTGGGGAGCGCCCACGGGGCGGCCAGGGGCAAGGGCACCGGGCCCGGCCCGCAGTGCGGGGCACGCGGCGAGGCCCAGGCCGCGCACCGCCGCCGGGGCGGCCCTTCCCGGCAAGGGGAGCCGCGGGGCTTTGTTCGGGCCCGCCGGAGGCCGCGCTGCCCGGCCCGGCGGCAGTACCTGCAGCCGGCGGGCGGGGGCGCTGCGGGCGGGTCGCGGGGCAGGCGGTGGGGCCGCGGCACCGGCCGGGCCCGGCCCGCCGCTCCCGCATGCGCGTTGCTGCTGCTGCCGCCGCGCCAAGCTCGCCCCCTCCCCCTTCTCCTTCCCTCCCCCCCCGCCCCGCGGCCGTTCCTAACGGAGGCCGCCCCCTCCCCCCCGGCGGAGCGGCGGCCACCGCCGCCAGTTCCCAACCCGGCGGCGGGCCGGGGGCGGCCGCAGCGCCGCTCCTACCTGCGGGCCCGCGGGAAGCGAGCGCGGCGGCGCTTCCCGTTCGCTGTCGCACCAGCGGCGGGGGGAGGGGAGGGACGAAGGGGCTGAGGAGGGAGGCGGCTGCGCGAGCCCCGCGCACGTCGCGCCGCGCTCGCGAGAGCACGCCCGCCCGCTGCCCGCCCGCTCACGTGCCCGGCGGCGGCCGCCCCGCTCCGCTCCGCGCCGCTCCGCTCGCTGGCGACGGCCGCCCGCCCCGCCCTCCGCGTGTGGATGTGGCCGTGGGGACGGGACGGGACGGGAGGGAGGGAGGTGCCGCCGGCCCCGATCTCGCGAGAAGTGGGAGCCGCTCACCCTGCTCTCGCGAGAACCCTGCCACGACGCGCAGCGCCGGCCCGCCGCTCGCCCCCTGCTCATTGTCCGCGCGCTCCCGCGGGGGCGGATGGGAAGGCGCTCGGGGGCGGGGCTCGGCGCCGCCCTCCTGTCCCCGCCCCCCCGGCCGGGGCTGCGGGGCGGGGGGAGACGGGGGGGGACCGCGGGTTCGCGGCCGCCCTCAGCCTCTGCGGCACCTCCCGCCCAGAGCGGCGCGGGGTGAGAAGCGGAGGGGCAGTTGTGGGGGCCGTGCCCTGCGAACGCCAGGCTCCCTGAGGAAGAAAGGCGTCCCCAGCCCTGGAGGAGCGAAACGCTCCTCAGAGAGAGCCAGGGCTTTCCTCAGGGCCCCGGCCGACCGCTGCCTCTCCCGCTGTCCTGGACAGGGAGGAACGGCCGGTGCTAGCGGAGCGCTTCAGCAGCCATTTGCCCAGGATAATAAGGAGCCTTGGCTGCCGCCTGGCTCTTCTAACCCCCGAAGCGTTATTACCTCCGTAACAGGGCAGGCACCCCTAGTCCCTGCGGCTCCCCAGGCCAGGCTCTGTCGGCTCAGGCCTAAGGCCCGCTCTCCTCGGCAGAATGAAGATGTTGCCGCCTCTGAAATATTTAAAACCACAAGCTCTCGGTGCTTATGGGGTTCACTAGAAGCTTCTGGTAAAAAAACCCCTACAGCCTATGTGCAAGGCTCTCCTTTCCAGCCAAGCCAAGGTTGCCACCTTGTGCTGGAATGAGGAAAGTTCACTTTCCCGGTGCTCTCCCCGCACGGCGTCGGCTTTAGGACCAAAGCGGTACTCATACACCGGGCAAACACTATTTATGATTTGAAACTCTTTCCTAGCCAGTATCTTTCTTTCCAATTTAATTTTGGGGCTAAAGAACCAGTCTCCCCATCACCTTGGAAGCAGCTATGTTCCAGCAGCTTTACAAAGGTGAGGGCGTGCAGCTGATTGCAGTCTGCAGGGGAAAGGGATTTGGCCTTCCGAATTCATCACGGGCTGATTTTAATCCTCTGTATGTGGCTGGGGAGCACAGTGAAACAGGAACACAGAAGGTATTTCAAAAAAGAAATTGAAATAATATGTGTTGAAATAATATGAAAATGCTTAGAGAACAATTGCAAGAAATTCAGCTCCTTTAACAAGCTCAGGGTAAACAATGAAATGTTCAAAACCAAACACATAAATCCAAGTTAACAACACTGTGCTCCAGCGCTACAGAGCAGTCAAAGCAGAGCAAAGCGCCTCGACGAAACGTAAAGCAATCCAGCCACTTTTGCCCAGTAAAAATCATATCTAGATTGCAAAATGTACGCTGCTAATAAACAGAATCATAAATCACGATAGCATTTCCCCAGTAGAAAGGCAGGTCTTGCTCCATCTCCCTGGCTTTATTTCAACACCAGGATTCTGTTCCTCTGAGACTACATGGGCTGTCTCTCAATTTTCTTTGCTGTCCTTCGGTCAAGACGCCACACCGGCGGCGAGGTGAATCCCTTTGACATTCACCCAAGTCAGGAGCCGTGCAGTGTTGACCGTCAGTACTACCCTGCTTAACACAGCCACTGCGGGCAGACACAGACCCCCAGATCCCTACGCCCGTACTGGTGCTGATCACTGGAGAACGTTTGTCACATTCCTATGTTTTTTCTTTTCCAGTACGCGCACAAAGCCTGGTGTATTGGGGGAAAAAAGGTGCTGCCTACCCCTCCAGCTGTCGGAGAGGCGTGAGGCCTCAGAGGAGCTCTCCTGGGGTACAAGGCGTGCAGGGCGCAGCTCTGCAGCCATTCCCAAGCGATATCCCAAGCAATGGAATAACACCGCTGGCAGCAGCAGGCGTGCAGCGAGGCTACCCAAACAGATGTCCTTCGTCCTTTCCTACTGCCTTTTTTGTTATAACACAACCAGGCCTACAAGTCTTGGTTTCAGCCCTGAGATGAATGTAGTAGAGCTTTATCGCAGACACAGTTTTTCAAGGAAATAAGCCAGTCAGCATCTATTTATTGTCCATATAGCACATGCTTTACGTGGCTGACAGCGTGTGTTCCTCATTTTATGCCAATTTCAGAAATACTGACATGGAGGCAGAGTCCCCTGAGACAGTGAGCTCCGTTCTTGGCAGTCAGAAATCCTTCACAGTGAGAACTGGAACCCACACCCACCCTGAGGGAACCATCACTCCACTCCGGGGCGAGTGCTGGGAGAGGGGGAGATTACTGGGCACAATCACAGAATCACAGAATGATTTGGTTTGGAAGGGACCTTAAAGGCCATCTAGCTCCAATCCCTCTGCTGTGGGCAGGGACACCCCCTCCACTAGACCAGGTTGCTCAAAGCCTCATCCAGCCTGGTCTTGAAGACAGCCAGGGATGGGGCACCCACAGCTTCTCTGGGCAACCTGTCCCTGTGCTTCACCACCCTCTCCAGGAAGAACTTCTTCCTGATATCTAATCTAAATCTCCCTGCTTTCAGTTTAAACCCGTTACCCCTTGTCCTGTCACTACAGACCCTTGTAAAAAGTCCCCCCAGCTTCCTTGTACGCCCCCTTCAGGCACTGGAAGGTGCTATAAGGTCTCCCTGGAGCCTTTTCTTCTCCAGGCTGAACACCCCAACTCTCTCAGCTTGTCCCCATAGCAGGACCTCCAGCTTCCTCCAGCCCTCTGAGCATCTTCATGGCCTCCTCTGGACTCACTCCAACCGGTCGATATCCTTCTTATGCTGAGGGCTCCACAGCTGGACACAGCACTCCAGGTGGGGTCTCACAAGAGCAGAGTAGAGGGGGAGAATCCCCTCTCTCGCCCTGCTGGCCACACTTCTCCTGATACAGCCCAGGATACGGTTGGCTTTCTGGGCTGCCAGCGCACACGGCCGGCTCATGTTCAGCTTCTCATCCCCCAGTACCCCCAAGTCCTTCTCCTCTGGGCTCCCGATCCATTCTCCACCCAGCCTGTCCTTGTAGTTGGGATTGCTCTAATCCAGGTGCAGGACCTGCCCTTGGCCTTGTTGAGCTCCATGGGGTTGGCACAGTCCCACCCCCCCAGCCTGTCCAGGTCCCTCTGGATTGCATCCCTTCCCTCCAGCGTGTGACCACACCACACAGCTTGCTGTCATCAGCAAACTTGCTGAGGGTGCACTCGATGCCATCATCCACGTCACAGACGAAGATATTAAACAAGACTGGACAATGTAAATCCATGGGAAACCTGGTCATGAGTCTTGCAGGTAGAACTTGTTCATATAGAACCAGTAGTTGTAATTCATGTATGTCACAGACTTCAACTCAGAAAAACTTCTGAGCTGAATACTTCGACCAGTGTTTATGACACAAATGCATACTCAAAGATCAGCGATATTCCGATGGCAGAGGGTAACAGATAAGCAAGCAGTGCCAGGGATATTTCCAAATTAGGAGAGCCCTGAAGAAATTCAGTGCTGCAATTCATTTGCACAGAAGTAACTACACGACACAAGCACCTATTTGACAGACCATCGATAACCTGGGAACTAACCTGACGCGTGGTAGTGTTTGCTGAAAAGCCTCACATTTATAAACTCCAGCTGCTAACAACCTGAATACGCTGACGCTGCTATGCTCCTGCAGATAGCACCGTGTACAACAGCAGTCCCACGTCCATGCTTCCGAGTTTGTGTAAAGATGGCACCGTAGCATCTATGACAGGGTAACTGTAACGTAACCTGACTGAAGACCATGGAACCAACAGAAAACAAGAGTTTTAACCTAAAAAACCTCCTAGGCTTGGATTCAGAAGACTGCGCTGAGTACAAATGGTCCAGTCATCTCGGGGAGGGCAATATGCCCCTTTCCTCTGACAACTACAGTCACTTTGGAGTTGAAGCAGCATTTTTGTCTGAATCCATGATGGTGATCTTTCCCCTCCCCACCAGTGTCAATGTATTTTGCATTTTTTGACAGCCTTTTCCAACTCCCAGATTTTGGTGGGCTTCACCTCCCCCCAGGCCCAGGGAAGGGAGATAATGATAAAGTTCTTTCAAGGCAGGAACTGGAGCAGGGAAGGATATCTTGTGAACCTGTACTGGCTGTGTACACAGCTGAAACAGGAATTCCAGGCCTTATTTCCTTTATGGAAACCTTTAAACATCTGTTCTCCTTCAAAGTGCTGGAGGAAAGGAAGCCTTGTTAAAAATCTCCACTCTCCTACGGGCAAGAATTTAACACAACCTTCAAATCCTGCTGCACCCCACAGCTTTGTGATACAATGAAAACCAAAATGAGCAAGTTTAAATATAAATAAGTTTAATAAATAGGGGTCACATAAAAATCTATTTTTAAACAAGCAGTGAAAGGGGATTAACAATTAATGGATTGTGTATCCAATTCTTGTTATACCTTGCCCCCAACCACAACCACCAGTACTTTCATGTTATTACATCTGTATCCTGAAAACAAGTCCTTCTCCAGCAATCCCATTTAAATTGTGGAAGTTTCCACCTTCTCAATCTCTTTCAAACAGGGATCTTCAAAGCAGCATCAACAGCTCATTTCTTCTGACAACTACTGCTGCTCCCACCTGCAGTGCAACATGCAAACCATTTCCCTGTAATTAAAAGGCATACAAAGACAGTTAAAAGGACTATCTCTAAACACCCCAAATCCAACCCTTGTCACTGACCATTTAATCAGCTGACCATTTTCATACAAAAGGTGCAATCTTAAACAAACAGATGTTATGACTTTGCATTGTCTGCATCCAATCTAGGATTAACTCCACCGAGAAGGAGTTACTCCACTCTCAAGCATGCAGGGTGCTGCCAAAACCCAGCACCATCCAGCACTAGAACAGCACTGGCGGTGCCAGGAGCCACTCGGCAGCACATTGCTCTCCCAGCAGCATAACACTATCACAGGCACTGAGCAGCAATGGGTAGCTGACTACCACTGGATGAAACAGGACTCAAAATTGAGTTTTTAACGGACAGAAGGAAGTAGAGGCCCAAAAGCACATCCCTCTGGTGATGCAGGCCTCACTTCCATCACCTCCTCTCAATCAGGGCTTCCTCCAACAACAGAAAGCACTGCCTGTTTCCCTAGACAAGGTTATGATTCCCTCCATGCCGAGCACCAGAGGCTGGCACAACAGCCCATTCACAGGCAGAACAACACCCTTTTTGCCCATATTCCCTTGCTGGCTTGTGGAGAGACCTCACACATGTCTCATGCAGGTTATTCCCTTCTGTCTCCTCTCCACAGGCACGGGTCACACTGCCAGAGCAGCACTTTCCTCCAGAAGACACCTCACTTGGCCGCTTCCATATACTGCAAGATTCAGGGGGTTTCATAAACGAAGGCCACCGGTGAGGACCCATTACCTGAGGGCTGCATCTCCCAAAGCTCTTCGGCACCCGAGACCTCCGCGTACAGCCGTCCCTTAAGCCACAGACCAGCTGGAAGCCCTGAAGAGAGCACAAGAGAAACATCACTTCAACTATTCAATTAATTAAATCTGTATTAATAGAGCTAAACAGATGGAATCTGGCATGTGGAAGGTAAAAAAAAGCCAAATAGGCCGAGAAATTACTTCCAAACAGCACGGCCTGAACAGATTAGCCCCCAGCACCGCACAAGTTATCAGCCAGCGCGGGCCGCCGGCCACCACCGCCCTTAATTAATAACAATTAAATGTTTCACGGGGGAACGTTTCACGTGGCTTTTTCCGTTTCCAGACCCCGGGAAGGGGTGACGCACCCCAGGTCTCCAGCCCCGGCGGCGGAAGACCCGGCGCCTTCACCGCACCGCACCGGGAGAGGCCCAACCCTTTCCCTCACCTCATGGCGGGCGGCGGGCCGGGCCCAACACCCCCACCGTCCCTCATGGCGGCGGGGGCCGAGAGAGGCCGAGCCCCGCCGTGCCGCCGAGGTGGTTCCGCAGGCGCCGCCCCGGCCGCTCCCCTCGGGGCGGGTCCGGCGCGGCGCGGGGCGGTGGTGGGGCCCGGCGGGCCTGGGGCAGGCTCCGGCGGGCCGGGCTGGCTGAAGTGAAACTCGGTAATGTCGTGAAAGAGGCAAAATGGCAGCGAAAAGGGCGCGGCTACCCCTTCATCTCCTCCGCTGGGGGCTGAAAAAAGGCTGGTGTGGAGCCGTAGCTTGTACCTGCTCGCGAGGCGCTGGTCGGCAGAAATGCGGTGTGTTAGCATCCCGCCCCCCGCCGTGACACGGTTAAAGTGCCGCTCAGCAGAGCCCAGCTAAGGCCCCAGAGCTGCCCTGCAGCCGGGCCGGGCCTTGCAGCCAGGGCACAGGCGGCGGCAGTGGCCGAGGGGAGCGGGGCTGGGGTCAGCACGCTTGCAGAACCTTTCCGGCAGCGATCTGCTGGAGTTTCTTCCCCCTCACACAGTATCGCTCTTGCTTTAGCTCTGGGGACTGAGTGCACAGCACAAATGCCGTTGAGCCAAGGTCTGATACAGCCGGAGAATCCTCATCACGGGAGCTGGAGGAGAGCAGGAGACGGGCAGGCAGCGAGGCCCTGGGCACGGGCCGTTGCGGAGCTGAGGGGGACAGCAAAGCACAGCTCTTGCTGCAGCTCCGGATGCTGCTCTGGCCATCCCATCCTTGGAGCACACATACTTTTGAAGCGTTACAGCTCCATGCTAGCACAAGTCCCTCGAGCGGATAAGCTGTGCCAACAGAGGGTGGTTCATGTCCTGAGCTAACCCATCCTGCTAATTTATGGGAGCAAAACCTCTCGGATGTGATCCCTCCTTTATTCCGTAACAGAGCATTTACTCGACGGGGGTTAAACAGGCTTCTGGAGCCTGTTGAGTTGCTTTGAACACACACTGCAGGGCTGCACTGGGATGCAGGGAGTTCAAGGGAAGCTGTGTCTAGACGAGAGGAGCTCTTCTGAAGGCTGGCTGTGCCTTTGTTTCATGCTAAGTTATGTCCCTAATCTGGCTTGAAACAAAGCATTTCAGTCCCCAACACAGCACATGCAAGAGAAGAGGAGGATGTGTTTAGCTCCCACCAAGCTCAGATGAACAACAGGCCAAGCAGGGATCTCGATATCAAAGAACAACATGATGTCTGCTGACACTGCCTATGGCCTGGGAGAGAGGGAAGGCCAGCACAGCTAAACAGATGAAACCGCCATTGGATAGTCAAGGCAGTGCTGTGGACACTGCTGGGGTGCTGCTCCAGGCAACTGCCTGTGTCTCTGGTCCCCAGGCCTGGAAGCAGGCGGGCGGTCAGACAGGAGGACCAGCCAGGTGCTGTCCCCAGTCACAGCGTGGGTGTGCTCAGCTCTGCAGACCGGTGTCTGGCCAGGCAGCTGCAGCACAGACTCCAGGCATGGCATTGCTGGGTTCTGCCTGCTTCAGAAGCCTTTTCTCGTCCTCACGGAGGGATGCAGCCAATGTAGAGAGCCCGTTCAGCAGGAAGCTGTGGCAGAAGAGGGCTTTACTTGGCACCCATGGCAGAGCCATTGTGTTCCACCTGGTGTGACACCTTTTATCCAAAGTTCAGAAGTAATGTGCAAGCATGTGTTTGAGCCCCCTCGCCACATGAGATAAACCAATGCTCTAAGCCCAGTTTCTAGAGGGGAAAGCTGTGCAGGAACCCAGGGAAATCTATGCTGTGCAGTGAGAGGCTGGTCCTGGCATCAAGAGTCGCTGAGTTCTGGTATTTGGCATTCAGAAAGCTTTTGAAGTATCTCCCTGGTCCTGCTGAAAACATCTTATTATAAGAGTCAAGGCATATTAATTTGGGCCTCGTGCTGCGCTAATGAGTTATACAGCTTCCAAACTGGAGCCATCGCTTAGGCAGCCTGCTCTGGGTCTTGGCAAAGCCCATCATACATCCCCGTCTGTGAGCATGTGCCCTCAGCCACAGTCACAAATGCCTCCAGTAACAAAATCATGAAGTGCCCCCTGTGTTTGCTATTGCCATCCCACCACCATAGCAGCTTTTCATCAGCGCTGGATCTTCTGCGCTGCAGCGTAGCCAGGAAACTTCTGTCTTTCACCGCCTTCATCACTAGCTGAGAAAGCACCTAACACCTAATGCCAAAGCACTGGAACCCCTTGGCACCAGCCTCTGTGCCCACGTGCAGCCGTGGTTGTCCTGGGCAGAACAAGCCTGGTGCTTCCTGGGACAAGGCAGGGGCAGGCTGCTTCAGGGAGGAGCACCTCACATATCATAGCCTACAAGATCATCCAGGAAGAATAGCTGCCCGCCTCAGGCCAAAAAAGAGACAAGAAGCACTTGAAGAAGATGGGGATGGGGGCACATGGTTGCCTGAGGCAAGAGACAGCTCCATCGATGGCATTCCCAAAGCTCTGAGAGCTTAAGCTACAGGAGTACTATGGGGAAGGGATCCCAGGATTTCCCCAGAGGCCTTGAAATGAAAACCTTTCTTCAGATGGATCCCAAGTGAGAGAGGTTGTACCTGTGCTGCATATGCCTGATCTCACATCCACAGAGCACCAAGCCCATGTTAAGGTATCCAGTGAAGGCTGGGCAAGGTGTAGCTGTGTCTCTCTCCCAGGGAGGGACTTGGCAGGACTATATCTGTAGTCTGCTTGTTTCAGGGCAGGCTTTTTGCTGGTGGCAGCCCACAGCCGTGTCTGAGCTGGATCTTTCTACCTCATGTCTGAAGTACAGGTAAGCAGAGAGCCAGCTCACCTGTGTCCGCGTTACCTGGTGCTTGATTTCATTTTTTCCAGCTTCACAGATCCTGTGGTTCCTGTGCTGGTTCTCCCTGCCCCTACGCATGCAGCTCAGCATTGAGGTTGGTGTGGATGCTTACAGCAGAGGAGATCTTGCTGAACTCTTCCAGCTTCAATCCAGGAGGAAAAGTTCCTTTGTGCCTGTATGTGGCACTTTGAACAAGAGGTCCTTCCACCGCAGCTCAGCGCACAGATGGCACAGTGTCCTTCCGTGCTGAGAAAGAAAATTAGCCCTCAGCACCCAAGGAGAGGCACCAGTCAGGTTCTTTAGCCTGGAAGAAATTGCTTTCTTAACCAGATAATTGGACTAGCGAGAGAACTACTAACAGGATGGGTAATTTTCGCTCTCTCAAAGCAAGAATAGGGTCTTTTCTATCAGAGTCAGATTTTCTTTTAGCCCCTGACTTGTTAAACTGGGGTGCTTCTGGGCTTTCCATCCATCTGAACAAGAGCCATGCATTTCATGACGCCAGACCCTGCAATTTCCACTTCCCAGCTCTCATCACAAGATGGCATTACAGACTTAAAAGCTGGGCTGCCCCTGCCAGTGCTCAGAGATCTTGCCCAGGCCCTGGGGTGTCCGACCCCAGAAGAAGCTGTGGACATAACCCTGCCTGCTGAGCTCCTCCTCAGCCCCCCACACTCGCTTTTAATCACGTCCCTCTAATGCCAAGGCTGTGCTTTAAGCACACAGCGTGCAGAATGAAAAGCTAAGCCGTTACTGCTGCAACCTGTGAGCCATCTAATTGCACTGATTTAAGCTAGTTGTAGTTTTGACAGTTAATGGCATGCAGAGCACTTTAATCTTGACCTGCAACACCTCCAGCTCTTCCAGGGCCTCCTCTGCCCTGCTAATCAGACCAAGCAGTGAAGGAGTTCAAGATGAGGCTGAAGGGAGCCAAGGGCAAATCACGAGCAAAATGCACCCGCCTCGTGTTGCAAGGCAGTCAAATTTAGAACTGTCTTTTGTTAGCCTGAGACTGATTTGAGAGAGCAATGATAAGTCTCTCAATAATTTACAGCTTTAAAATAACAACAGAAAGAGAAAAATCACTCTTCTTAGATTTTTTTTTTTAAATATAGTTTATGTTGAGTTAGGTGCATGAAGCCCCGGTGCAGTGTGTTATCCTCTCCATATCCCTCCTGCTTGCCTTTGCCCTCAGGGGGACGCAGCCTGCCCACCCATGGCATGACCCACAGCTCAGCTTGGCCCCCCTGGTAAGGAAGCTCTAGCCCCACATGCTGCCCTGTCAGCTCAGGAGAGGGCATCCGCAATGGCCTTGGCTCACAGGGGCCTGTGCTCCTCCCCTTCAGCCCTCGTTGCTGCCACCAGAGCTCTGACCAGGTCAGGCTGCTATGGCTGCGCTCACTTGCTGGGTAGTTCCTGTTTACCGAGGGTTGTCTGCAGCTTGGGTCAGCCCCAAGGGGCCAAGAGCCCTTCCTGACCCTGACACCCCTACACCCACAGGTCAGGACCCCCACTGAAGCTCAGCCCTGGGGCTTCACTCCCATAAGTGATGCTGCAGGAGTGCTGGCTCCAGCCCTGCCGCCTCTGCTCCTGGATGGACCCCTTGACTCTGCACTGCGCGTGGCTTGGCTCCTGGAAGGACCCTTGGACACGTGTTGTAGCTGTGTCTCTGGCCCTATTTTCGAGACAAACTGCTGTTGATGGTGATATCTCCGCTAGGGTCACCTTGGTTTCCCTTCCCGTAGGGAGCCGCTGGCCCTTCCTGCTGCCTGCTGGGCCCATCATCTTGTTGCAACAAAGTACAACGTCTCTATATTGACCTTCGTGGGACCTGGTGGAAGCTGTTTCACCACGATGTCCAGTGGCTATGTTGGAAGAGGAAGACACAGGGCTGGGCTAACCCGAGGCTTGCTGATGGATGGATGCTCCAGGCTCCATCCACCAGTGGCTTCCTTCAAGGAGCAGCTGTGGCCTGACTGCATCTCCTTCCCCGGCCAGGGGCCCTGGAGCCTCTCACCGGGGCTATTTGGCTGTCTGGATAGATTGGTAGCTGTGCCGTCTCCTGGGGTGACAGCTGCCCCGGGGATGGCAGTGGGGCCAGATCTGTTGCTGAGCTGTTTTGGAGGCTGTAGCTGGATGCATCCCTCTGGGCAGAGCAGGGAAATGCCGTCCAGGCTGTTCCCTTCACTGTGGAGCTAGAGAGCAACCTCCCTCGGCCCAGAGGAAAGAGAAATCGAAAAAGCTTATATAAACCCAAACCCGCCGGAGCGGTGGATGCACCAGCAGGGAGTGCAGTGCCAGTTGGCATCGGGGCAGGTGCAGGCCCTGTCTCCCCTTGCTGCCCGAAGCCCCTCTCCCAGCTGCCCTCCCTCCGGGCCTGCCTGGGTTTAACCCGCTGCCCGAGCCCAGGCCTTGTTCAGAACGCGCTGTGGGGCGGCACGAGCAGCCAGTGCTGTTCCCTTCTCTTTGTGGCTAAAACTGCTGCCGAGCTGCTTCTTCCCTTTTGGCTCTGGCAGAACGATGGAGCTCTTCTCCCTTCCCCTCACATCCCTCCTCCTGAGCCAAGTCACCTTCCCCACTCTCCCCTTCCCCTCCCACCTCCTATTCAACCCCCGTTTTTCCTCTTCTCCTCTCCTTCGGTGCTCCCATCCAGAAGACAGGTTGCAAGCTGCAATCTCTTTACTCAGTGCCTTTCATCTGACAGATCCTAAACTGCTTTCTCAGAGTGATAAATGTGAGCTGCTAATCCCTCGGAGGGGGATCTCCCAGGACACAAGCCACCTCTGGGACCTTTGGCAGATCTCATGGCATCAAGACGCTGGCTCTGCCTCTGCTGCAAATGTACAAGTGGTGAAGTGCCCTGCGCACGGGCATCACAACTTGCTCCGCTCCCCCAGACCCTCTTCATCTCAGGAATTCAGACACGCAGCAAGGCTACCCAAGGCAGATCTTCCTCCTTCCAGTGCTCCACCAGGTCTCTCTTCAGCAAGGAAGAAGCTCTGTGGGATAAGCAGCAAGGTATGGGATTAAGTGCGTGGAGGAGAGCTTGCAGAGCACCGACCCGAGCACGCCAGTGGGCTGTCTGGATCTCTAATGACTGAATCACACTGTGGTAGCAAACCCCAGTGACTCCGAGGGCTGTTTTGCTGGGGCTGGTTTCATTCTGTGAGGATTAAACCTGACTGCAGCCCCGGGGGGCTTTAGCCATGCTGGCACCTGGAGCAGGGTGGGGGAAGCATTGCCTGTGTGTCTTGGGGACGCGTGGTGGGTAGGGATGAGAATGAACACACCAGGAAACTCCCAGCCCAACATTTTAGAGTGGAGCTGACTAGAAACAGCTTATTGTGTAAAAAAAAAAAAAAAAAAGAAGGAAGAAATATCATTCTTAATTAGGACAGAAACCCCCAGATAGGCTTTTTTAAAGAAAAAGCCTAAAAATACAATTTTTGCTTTGACTTGAAAACTATTTTTGCTCTTCAGACAGCAAGATAAAACACATTTGAATTGATGATGCATTTCACAACAAAAATATATCCCTTTTCATCTTGAAAATGCTGAAATGGGTCGTTTCAAAATTTTCAACATTTACCCCCCTTTTTTAAAAACCAAAATTTTTAATTTAGCTGAAATGTCTTTTTTTTTTTTTTTTTTTTTTTGAAAGGAAACTCTTGATTACATTTTTTTCCAGCAGCTTTAATTAGAATTAACAATTACAGCTGATTCTTAGCTGGATGAGAAACAGCTGGACTGAATCCACCCCGCAGCCCTCTCAGCGCTGGGACTTCCCATCGAGCTCCAGCACTAGCAGGAGTTTAGCCCCGGCAACATTTTAGCCTTGTCTAGTCACTGGAATTTATTTTTCTTTCTTTTTTTTCCCCCTACTCCTCCTCCTCTGAGGATTACTTTTTACTAGTGCAGCATCTCTAACAGTCAGGGAACTTCACAGTGAGTTGAGATCGCATTGATTTCTCGAGGAAGAAGCCGCATACTAATTTCTCCTATTTTCCTCCCGTGAGGAAAGCAGGTAACAGCTTCAGGAAGGCAGATGGGGTTGTAGATATTATGTTCACCCACCGGATGACAGGAAAGTCTGAGGTCTGTGGGACCATCATAGGAAAGGAGGAGACCTTGGTTGGGAAGAAGCTAGTGTGGCTGGTAAAGAGAAGCACATGGGATTAAAGCTGAATGGGACAAGCTTGAGAAGAGCATTAGGTGAGGCTCAGGAGTTGGATTATCCCATGGTCTGGCCAAGAAAAAAGCCAGGAAGGGCATCCTGCTTAAACCAGACCCCGCATCAGGCAGAGAGGAACCCTTGCTTGTCATGCACGGGGTGATGCTTGTTGCAGGCAGCAGCTCAGGACACCCAGGGCAAGGGCCTGTTCTGGGCAGCTCCAGGTCTACCAGCCCAAGTGCTGTGTCTGCCTCCTCGATGCCTCTGCAGCAAAGCCCGTCCATTAGCTGGAGGGTTACCTGGCTCATGGCCACACTGCAGGGCCCCAGTGACCAGCAGAATGGTGCTGCAGAGGATCCAGATAGCTTTCTAGGGCTGGAGCCCAGGTCAAAGCTGCCTCAGATGCCACCCCAAGGGTGTCCAGGGCCTTCTACCTCATGGTGTGGTGCCAGGGGCTCAGCTGCTGTCCCGGCAGTGCTTCCCTCTGTGTCCAGGATGATTTTCACACACCCCAACTCTGGGGGCAAGGGAAGGAACGCTGCAGTAGTGTGAATGGAGGGGAAGGGCATGGTTGTGGAGAGGAAGGACAGGTATTAGAGTCTGCTCTTAAAAGCCCTAAAACCTCCATTTCAGGCTTGTCCAGCCTTTGCGGGCAACCCCCAGAGGGCCAGCAGTCACTGGGGCACCCTCCTTTGCTGAAACCAGTGTCCCAGTGCCCACCGTGGCTCTGCGGCTGCTGGGCCCGGTGCTGTTTGTCACTGTACATCCCTGTGTTGGCTCGTCACTGTGGAGGGCTGATGTCTTCTCCCTGGAGACAAACCCACGGCTTCTGTCTGTCCCACCTTGCTCCTCCAGCTTCCCAGCCAAACACTTAGGGCCATCTTGGGTGATTCTGAGACGGTATTAAGCAAGGGCGAGGTTTCTGTATAGAAGTCTCCCTGTGATTAATGGATTAGGAGGTTTTGTGAAAATCAGTCTTTCTTCGTCCTTCACACTTTCAGCTCTTTAGGCATTGCTTTTTCCCTTCCACCTCCGTACAAAAATCCCCGTGGGCCTCGCTTGCCCCATCCCTTTCGGTGATGTTTTCTCCCCACAGAGAACTGGAGATGTGGTTGCAGCACCCACTGCTCTTTGCCACTCGCTTTCCCCCAAAACCCCACCCTGATGGGTGAGCAGACCCCACGGCTCCCGGGCCAGCGGCTGCAGAGAGGAGGGTGCTGCGAGCACGGCTTATTTATGTACAGACCCAGCCCAGGAGAGGGGCTGTAAATGCCTCTTTATTTCCATATTTATCACTGCCGTTCAGACGGATGAGGAATCCGATGGGAAGTTTAGACGAAACAGAGAGGAAATGAAAAAGGGTTGGTACGCGGCAGCTCAGCCGGGAGACTGGCAGCCTCGAGGGTTTCCAGCAGCAAAAAGGCTTTCAATTACCGTGCCGCGCTGCTGCTCGATAACATCTTTATTTCCCAGCTCTGCTGCCAGGGCAGATCGGATGGGGCAGCGGGTCCCAGCTGTGGAGCACCCTGTGCCCTGCCATCTCGTGACCCCAGCCGTTTTCCCAAAGGCTGCAGCCTGGTCCTTCCAGGGATACGGACCTGAGACCCTTAAAAAAAAGCACGTTTGGTCTTGGTGTTTTACAGGGCTGTTTCCTTCCTGGATACCGGTACGTACTGTAAGCAGCAGCGGAGTGTGGGTGCCGAGGCACAGTAAATGTCTCTGGGTAACGAGCATCGCTGTCACTCATGCCACGGTGGAAAGGAGCCACAAACGCTTTGCTGGACAACTTCGGAGCATTCGGTGCTGGGCATTGGTGGTGGATGATGATTTACAGCCCATTTTTGCAGGGAATAACAGCTCATAACCATCCCCTCTCCTTTAAGTGTGCAACACCACTGAGATTTATGGTCTCCTTGTTTCCACCTCATGGGAAACGTTTCATTAATTGTCCCTGTGTTTGCTCCCAAACCTGCGTGTGCTGCGATGTGGGGATGTTTCAAATGCTGTGAAGTGGAGGTGGCAGCACAGGATGCGGCTCCCAGGAACGCAGGGATGGGTGCTTCCTGGGAGCTTTCCAAGGATCTGAAACCTTCAGCCCTGGGAGGGACCGTCTGCCCGCGGACCAAGGGACCTGGCTTGGCCACGGGATAACTGGAACCACAAGTCTGTGCCTGGGGCTTGTTTATACATATATCTCACCTCTATCAAGACATACTTAAGAGGGGGAAAAAATGGTGCAACTGCAGCTGGAGGAGTGAGCATATGTGAGAGGAGCAGCCCTGCAGACCCCCAGGTCAGTGGAGAAGGAGGGGCAGGAGGTGCTCCAGGCACCAGACCAGAGATTCTCCAAAGCCTGTGGTGCAACCCATGGTGAGGCCAGCTGTGCCCTGCAGCCATGGAGGGTCATGGGGGGCACAGACCCACCTGCAGCCCAGGGAGGACCGCACGCCAGAGAAGGGGGATGCCTGAAGAAGGCTATGACCCCATGGCAACCTGCACTAGAGCAGG
Source organism: Rhynochetos jubatus (assembly GCA_027574665.1). NCBI lineage: Eukaryota > Metazoa > Chordata > Aves > Eurypygiformes > Rhynochetidae > Rhynochetos > Rhynochetos jubatus. The sequence continues at coordinate 3,853,801 of CM050662.1, forward strand.
CTCCTGGCAGGAGCTGTGGCCCCTTGCAGAGAGGAGCCCAGGCTGGAGCAGGTTTGCTGGCAGGACTTGTCACTCCAGGGGTACCCAGGCTGGGGCAGCTGCTCCTGAAGGACGGCACCCCGTGGGGGGGACCCGTGCTGGAGCAGGTCATGAAGAACTGCAGCCCCTGGGAAGTGCTCATGTTGGAGAAGTTGGCGGAGGACTATCTCCCATGGCAGAGACCCCACGCTGGAGCAGAGGCAGAGTGTGAGGACCCTCCCCTGAGGAGGAAGGAGCAGCAGAGACAGCGTGTGTTGGACTGACCCCAACCCCCATTCCCTGTCCCCCTTGTGCTGCCTGCGGGGAGGAAGGAGAGAAATGGGGAGCAAAGCTGGACCCAGGAAGAAGGGAGGGGTGGGGGAAGAGCTATTAAGATCTGTTTTTATTTCTCATTACCCTGATTTGATTGGCAATAATTTCCCCAAGTTGAGTCTGTTTTGCCTGTGATGGTAATTGGTGAGTGATCCCTCCCCGCCTTTATCTCAACCCACAAGCTTTCCATGATAATTTCTCTCCCCTGCCCAGCTGAGGAGAGGAGCGACAGAGCAGCTTTGGTGGGCACCTGCCCTCCAGTCAGGGTCAGCCCAGCACAGGCCTGTGTGTCCCTGGGGAAGGAGGTGGGTGTGGAATAATTACTGAAGGTGACTTGGAAATTAAACTTATATTCACATTTTAAGAAAAGGTACAGCAGTAAGAGACTTTCAGAGTGGAGTGAGGCCAATATGCAGAGAATCTGTATCACGGTAGTTCCCCAGGCAACCCTAGCTGTTAGCATCACCAGGGGAACTTGGTGTGCTGACTCTAAGAGGGGCTGTGCCGAGGGTGGAGCACAGTGGAGACACAGCGGCCAGGCTCTGTACTGATATGGGGTGTTATGGAACTGATAAGCTGCATATTTAAGGCCCTGGGCCAACAATCTGCCATTTTTTGACAAAATGTTGTCCTTTAGGTGAACTTTGCTCATTATAATCTCATTATAATACAAAACCACACCTCCATCCCAAAAGCTACCCACATCCGAGTTGCGACCACCCCCCACTGAGCATGCACTCTGAAGTCTTCCTAGCCTATCCCTTTAAAAGCAAAGCAGGAGTATTTTACACCAATTGTAACAAAGGTGTGTGTGACTGGAGTCACTCAAGTTCCACCTGAAAGGTAAAAAATAGTATAAAAACGGATTAAGAGAGGAGGGGTGTTGGGGAAAATACTGTCACTGACCACCCCTGATTTCTGGGTTCAGTCGATGGGCTGAGCCTCTCTTCACCCCCATTGGGACACCCTGAGTGAGACTTAAACTCCTAGTTATACTGAGTATTTTCCTGGGAACTTGGGAATCTCTCCCAATATAGTTATTTTATGCTGCTCTACTACTCGAGTAGTTTTATATTGTCGTGTGTTACCATATTACTTGCACGTGGTTTTGCAGACAGTGTATCGTCACCAGGAATTCAAAAGAATCTGCACTTCTGTTGCCTCAATAACTCGCACGATTCATTAATCCAGCCCTGAGAGTTCTTATTGAATGCAACCAAACTCCTTACGTCTGGCTGTGCTGGTTCATTGGATGTGACTGGGCCAATCGTGCGTCACGCTGTTCGTGCATCCGTCATCATGATAGTTCAGTACACTGAACGCGACTGGACTTAGAGTGTGTGAATTGGGCATCACTCAGAATCTAATCCCAGCCGCCCCCAGCCCCTCTGATATCATAGGATAAGCTGGAACGGAAGGGAGTTTATTTTCTGCCATATTACTTTGCCTTTTAACGCCACAGCAAGAGATGGAGCTGCCCGTGTGGTCCCCTCCAGCACTCCATGCCAGTGACTTTATTCTTACCTAAATCCCTGCTTGGACATCTGGACAGGCTCCTGCTCAGGTCAGTAGAGGTGACCACTTCTAGAAAGGGTCCCTGTGGATGCTGCTGCCCATGTGGTCCCAGCCCCGTTGCAGCCAAGCTGGTGGCACTAAAAGCTTGATGTTCCCTTTACACGCGTTATGTACCCGCCAGGTCCCTCTGCTCTCACTGCTGCCTTTATTCTCCTCTCTGCTTCTACACCATTTGTGCATGGCTTTGTAGGAAAATGGCTTTGAATTGATCACTGTTGTGCCTTATCTGATTTAATCCAAACATGATATCAAGCAGGAGAGAGGGAGGGAAGCCCGGTGGGAAGCCTGCGTGCAGCAAAACACTTGGCTGTGGAGAACAGCGTCATTAATAACCCGTAATGAAATGCTGGAGTCATCTGGCGTTGCTGGGCTCTTGCAATAAGGCAGAGCCTGCCCTTGCTCCCCCGCCTGAAGCCCACGAGGGCCAAGCTGTCCTGTGGGTGCGTTCGAGAGGGAGAAGAGTTGCCGCAGACTGACACCCGCCGGGATCCCGGCCCCGAGCTTTGCCACCGCTGCAGGGGCAGCAGCTCACCCGGAAACCCCCCTGCTTCACCCCTAGTCCTGCTGGCAGAACCTCCCCGTGAGCAGGGACAGGCCCTCAGCTCATCCCGTCGCATCTACCACTCTGGGGCCTCCGAGGGATTGATGGCAAAAGCCCTTGGACAAGTCGTTTTTATTCTTTGTTGACAGTGAATGTAATAAATAGTACTTGAACTGGTGGTGATGAGAGGCTGCAAACAGGATCCATCTGATCCTTACAGCAATCTGGAGAGGCTGATGCTGGCAACATGGCAGACTGGTGCTGCAAAAGCCCCCGTGGCCCAGCATGCAAAATGGGGGAGAAAAAGCAATTTTAAAAGCAAGCTGGGTAACCCTTCAGCTGCGATGCCACCCCATCTTAAGTCCAGGGTTCACCTCTGTCCTCTCTGGATGCATATGCGCTGCAAAAATCATCTGCTTGGAGCCCTGGCTGGGTCACGACTCACATCTTGGATTGTAAAGACACATTTCATCATCTCCGCGTGGAAAGTGGCTGCCACCAGCTCGCTGGCAGTGGTGAGGCTGGCAGGGCAGGCCGGGAAGGTACCTGCTGCCTGTCAGCTGCCTGTGAATGTCTGTGCTTTGCTCCACTCTGCATTGAACAGCATCTTACGGCTTTCTTCTGGGTCTTCCTCCAGCCAAAACTACCTAAAAATGCCACTAGAACCTTCGAGTGAACTGGCAAAGGGCTGTGCTGTGTGGCTTCACAGCGACAGCAGCTTGTTATTTCACTCTGGACTTGAATGTCTGATTATGTGTCTGGGGGTATTCAACACCAGCCAGGTAACTCCATTTCTGACCAAATTCAGGGCATGTTGCCGTGGCTGAGCTGCTGGGGAAGATGGATGGTCCCAAGAAGGGTCCCCAGGAGGGGAGGTGGCTCCAGCCAAGCATGTGGTGGTCCTGGGCACAAAGCCACGTGCCTTTTCCTGAAGAAAATCTGAAATTCTTGTGGCCCAGGAGTCACCCTGCAGCCCACAGCAGCATCCCCGCAGTGATAGTGCAATCTCAGCTCCTGCCCTGGAAGCAGCCTTGCAATCAAGTGATGAGGGCCAGTTGCAAAGGCAAGGAAAAGTTTTATTGCCTATCGTGACAGTGAATCACACTGCGGTGTCCAGCTATTGTTCTGGGCTCGTGCTGAGCAAGGGCAAATTTTGTATCATCCTGCCGGGGGGGTAGGGAACCAAGCTCTCCCCGCTGCTTCGCTGCTGCTTGGGCGTAGGACTGGCCCAACTCCGCCGGGCTCTTAGCCTAGTTTGCTGTTAAACTTGCAAACCTGTGGACTGAGAAAATGTCAGTGCTGCTTCACAGGGAATAACCCATTTCTGCATCCTCAGCTTTTCTGATTTCCACTTTTGAACAGCCCAGTGCTATTGATAAGGGAAGACAGAGGTGCCCGTGCACATATCTGGGGATGTCAGCGGCTCTGATCTTGCTGGGAGATCAGCCCTGAATCCCACCACACATTTAAAGTCAAGCCGCCTTGAGCAAAGCTTGCCCTTAAAAGGAGGTATTTAAAAACAAGGAATCAATTGCATTAAGTGCAAATTCATCTGTTGATATGGCTGTCCAGGGGCAGAGCGGCCATTTACTGTGGTGTGCAATGCTGTGGGGATCAGCGGCTCTGCGATCATTAACACTCTGGGTCACTAACGATGCCCAGAAGTGGCTGGAAGCAAAGAGAACTGAAGTCTGATGGATTAATGCTGCCTCCCACCAATGCGGCCCGCGATATATCAATTACCTATCTGCTTAGTCCTTTTCTCCATCCTTTTACAATCTAAATAGCACATTTTATAGTCGCTGCTAAGTGATGTGATCAACATCAATTACCTACTAAAAGAGAATCAAGTCTTGATTTAAAATTAAGTGCTGCATTTTTCCATGTTCTTTATATGTAGCCAACAGAATAATTGCAGTGACATAAAAACTAATTACACAACTCCACAATTAGGCCTCCCTCCTAGTGCTGTGATTGTCTTTAAGTACACTGATGAAAAATTACTCCCAGCCCTAAATTGCTCTCTCACACCCATCTTCTCCAATACCTTTGGAAAAAACCCTCCATCCCACCAGATCAAACAGAAGAACTTGAAATGCAAAAGATAATACATGCAGAGCGTGTTTTCTAATCTCTTTGATGTGTGAGCGGTTTCAGACAGCGGATTAGGCTGGTATCGCTTGAGGATGCAGCACTCGCTCCTCTCTGCGACGATGGACCAAGCATCTCAGCAAGACTTCCCAAACTGGCTGGGGCTGGCGTGGGGCTGGCGTGGGGCTGGGGCCAGCCTGCCAGCACCCTGCGGCATCACTGTTAGGCTGTGGATGGGAAGAAGCTCCTCGTCCCTGTGCCCCAGACAACGTTTGGCTTTTGGGCTGCAAACAGAGGAGGGGCCAGTCCTGCCTGGCTGCTGGCCTTGGGTTTGGCTGCACAGAGGGGTTTTATTGCTCCTTCTGCTGCATCTGGAGGAGAGGGCTCAGTGCGGCTTCAGAGAGATGGCTGATCATCCCGTTAGTGCTGTTTCACCTGGCAGAAACAAGGGGAAGAGCTGGATCCAGCTTGCCTGCCCCACCGGAGAAACCATGTCGGGGTTTGGGCAGAGGCAGATGGACAAGCCCCATCCTGAGCTGGTGGCAATGCTGCCCCAGGAGCCGAGAGGGCCCAGAGCCACAAAGGGAGGAGAAGGAAGAGACTGGAGTGCGGCAGCGCTGTCATGCATCCAAAGGCCAGGAGTTAGGTCTTGCCAGAAATCACATAGCTTCCTGAAAAATCATGCCATTAAACCCCAAAAAATCATGGGGCGCTCCTGATGGGCTTTGTGCGTTTGGATTCTGGATTTCAGTTTTGAGGTGTTTACATCCAACGTGGAAAAACTGACAACACTTCATTTACTGGAAACGAAAGCTGAGACTTGCTCACTATCAGCCTCCTGCCTCCAGGACCTTTGTGGGTGCCGGCAGCAAAGCTGGGTGCGTGGGTGAGCAGAGCCGCGGGGACACCGGCCCAGGAGACAGGGCAGGCATGCAGCTTCCTGCCCGCCCCTTACACCGCGCTGCCCCGTGGATCGTTGCTTGCTGTCACTGAGCATCCTTTGCTGGATAATGAAACGTCGCGGGGTTTATTTTGGGGCTGGCAGGGTGTTTGTGGCCGTTGCGGGATGCACGGCGGAGCCCTTGCCGGGGGAGGAGTGTGGCACAGCTCCCGCCTGTGGCTCCTCCATCGCTTTGCGATGCCAGCACTGGGTCATTGGCTGGGGGAGGGGGCGGAATTTTAATCCGCATGGCACTGTGAGCTAAGGAGGCAGAAGGGATGCACGGCCCGTCCTGCGGCAGCCCGCAAGTCCCTGCGCCTTCCGGTCTCCCTTGCTCACCTTCCGCACGTCCAGGGGACGCTGGGTGCCAAGGCTGTGAATTGACACCCCTGCCTTTACCTGGCACTCCAGTGCCCCCCTCTAAACGCGTGAAGAACAAGGGGGTGCCGAGGCAGCCCGCGGCAGGAAGGTGTGATGTGGAACATCGCTGATGCCAACATCAGCTCCTTCTTCCCACCGCCCGGCTGGCGCGGCGGCAGCGGGAGCTGGGCACGGCCCGGCACAGGCGGGCGGAGGCTGGCGTGGGCTGCCCCGCGACCGGCCGCTCAAGGCCGAGGGAAGGCGCAGGGAAGGCGCAGGGAAGGCGCAGGGAAGGCGCCGCCAGGGCCGCCCCTGCCGGCGGCAGCCCCATCCCGCGGACCCGCTCAGCGCGAGGGGTGGAGCCACCGCCCCACGGGACGGGGCAAGGGGGCGGGACCGCGGCATCGGCCGGCGCGGATTGGCCGGGGGCGGCGGCCGAGGGGAGCGTGCGCAGTGCGGAGCGGTGAGTGGGGGGCGGGGGAGGCGGTCGAGGCCGGGGCGGGAGGGCGCAGTTGTTAGACCCCTGCTGTGCCAGGCCGCTGCTCGGTGCCGCGCGACCGGGCCGCTCGCGGGATCGGGCCGCCGCCTCCCGCACCGGAGAGTGTCCTGACGGTGCCCTCGTTGGAGGGGGGCCGGCGGTGAGGCCTTGCGGGGCGGGGGCCCGCCCTGCTCTGCCTCAGAGGGGGCCCTGCCCAGGTTCTGAGGGCGCAGGGCCTGGGGAGCTGCTTCTGCGGCGGCGTAATGGCGTTTGCCCTAACCCCGGCGGGTGGCGGCCTGCCTCGGGCAGGGCTGGGAAGTAAAGGCAGGTGCCCGGGCTGTCGCGTTGCAGAGGTGACCGGGGCCGGCGGTGGGCACCTGCCTGCGAAGCGCGGGGCAGGACGCCTGGGCAGACGAGGGTCCCGCGCGCCGGGGGGGTTTAAACACGATTGCCAAGAAACGGGCACGGTTTGGATTCTGCTTTGGGCACGAGGTGGGGCTGGGTGGCCCCAGGCCCCCTTTGCAGCTGGGCAGTTGTGCAGTAAAAGAAGCCCGGGTCCCTCTCGCGTAGCTCTGGGCCGTTAAAAGGGGTTTTCCTTGTGGCTATGAGCGCAGTAACACGAGGCCTGAGTTCTAAAGCTAATTATTTTGGTTGAGCTTACATATGGCTCTCGCCGGAGAGCTAGTGGAATTACATGTTGCACAAAGCCAGGGAGTGAAAACTGAGCAAATGGGATTTTGTATATAAACACTATTTGGAATATTGCCTTAAAGTGTTTAACTTTGGTGGTTGACTAACACTCGCGTTAGAAGTAATCTTTGACAAATAATCAACACTACCCGCCTCTCAAGATGGCCTAGGTTTACCCTAACAAGTTCTGTAGACACAATTTCTTGGGGCAAGTTATTTATTTTACAGTGTTTTGCTGATAGAACTAACCTAGTACAAATATGGCTCAGAGGCAGAAAGTATGACTTCACTGATACTGTTTAATTTGCTTGCCAAAGCGGTGTAATCAGCGCAGGCATTTCTGCTGGTAGAGCTGTCTGGGCGGGGAGGCTGCTGCAGCTAGGGCCGTGATGGGAAGCCTTTTAAGTGCAGATAAGTGTCTGTGGCGGTAGGAGCCGACGACACACCTTGTCATTACGTGCTACTGCAGTGTTTCTGCTCTGTGCGATCCTTTTGAATTCATTTGTGCTCTGGGACTAGCATTATTAAGGGATGGCGTTCTCTCTTTCTCTCTTCTCTTTCCCCCAACCCTGCTTTAAAATGACCAGCCTGGACTGTGTTGGTATTTTTCAGCAGCCTCCGAGGCGCAGTGGAAGCATCCAAAATACTGTCCCCGAAACATTAATGCTGAAGTGCAGCTAACGGAGGTGAGAGGAGTGTCTGCAAGTTCCTGGGGTCTGCCATCTGTGTGACCATGTATTTACTAGATTTGAAGGGATAACAAGTATGATCCTGTTAAGGAAATAAGCTGAAAACTAGCAATTGCTAACGAGTTGTCGGAGCAGCCCTTGAACCCATGCCCTCAAGAGCACAAGACCAGTGCTAGTGGTACTGCTGCCACCTTCTCCTTTTTATGGTTGAGAATTCCTGTAGCCTGAGCAATAGCACACCTGAGAAGCTCCCCAGCACCCCAACCCCTCTCTCTGTCGGCTCTGGCTTGCCAAGTAGCAGACTACTTAAATGCTGGGCAGGTGTGGTTGAAAGCACATCAGGTATACCCTGAGAACTTGCGAAGCCGTGGATTATTGGGCTAAATTTAGGGCTAATAGGCAGCCTTTCTGTGTGCTAATCCTCTCTGCTGCTGCCTCCCTCCATGGCTTCTGTAACCCACTTCAGCTCTCTTACTGCTCAGTTCCCCCCCCCCCCCCCCCCCCCCCCGAAATAACGTTTAACTTGCACTCATGAAGTAGGTGAATCAGCTTTAATTAAGATTTGTCGGGCTCTTTGTTGATAAGTACCCTATAAAGCTAGTTCTTATTTTTATTAACACGCAGATATTCTTAGCACCCAAAGTGAAAAATGACACAATACTGGGGATCTTCTGGGAAACAGCCCTGTGAAGGGAGACAGTGCGTGCTAACGAGGGCTTTGTCAAATCTCTTCTGGCGGCGGCTCACGAGGCAGCTTGCTCCTAAAGCTCTGACTCAAAAGAGCCCAAAATCTTAAATGTTCCTGGAAGTTAAGCTCTGCTTTTGCCTAAGGTGTAGATCTTGCCCCGTTGCTGGGTTCCTCGCAGAGCCTTTGGTCGGGGTTTGGCGCAGCTGTGTGTGTATGGCATCAGCTGCACAGGCACAGCTGCTCTTGACCACTTTGCAACACCTTGTTTCAGTGATTTCAGTTGCTTTCAGCAGTCATTGCCCCAGATTATTCTGTCTGGGGTAGGGAGGGCTTGCCTGCTCTGTGGGCTGATGGCCCTTATAGGCTACAGCCTGTCTTTGGGGCTGTTTGGGGGTAAGCGGGGAGGAAGGAAGCCTTGTCCTTCCCTGTGGCAGCTGAGGCATCCCTTGCCCTGCAGCGCATGGGAAGGTCATCTTAACTGCCGGAGTAGCTTGGTGGCAAATCGAGCTGAAGAGCTTCGTTTATGAAAGGTCATGAAGATGTGAATTGATGCGGTTACGGCTGTGTTTGTTCTGCGTTGCTGTGTGGGTGCCCTTTCGGCAGGATGAGGAGCTCTGTTGTGTTTTGGGGAAGAGAAGGCTGTTGATGTAGCTCTAAGATGTCACTGCTGTAGCAGTGTAGGAGCAGCCTAAGATGCTAAAATGAAATGCAGGGCTGGAAAAGCCTTGTCTGTGCCTCTGTCCTGAGGCCAGCTGAAAAATACCCAGCTTCAGACTGGACTGTGGTGGGTGTTATTGCAGATCTGAACTGGGGGCAAGTTCCCTCTGGGATTTGATCAGGTCCTGGTTTCAGAGAGCCTGGTCACTTTTTTCTGACTTGCCTGTGCTGCAGATTAAGTGGGCTGCTGTGCCTCCTGGCTTCAGAGACTGTGGAGCCCAGCGGATGGTTGTCCTCCTTGTAAGCAGCTCTTAAATGCTGAGTGAGAGCCGATCATGGCCCTGGAGGGGAGCAGGGATGGAGAAAAACTTCAACAGCTCCCAGGCTGCACGTTTGGCACCCCTGACTGCTCCGCTCGTTTCCCAGACCCTCTGGTTTGTCTGTGACTTTCTTAGGGGCGATACCCAGCGCTGAGCATGGCCTTCCAGCCCAGACTGAGGAATCTTATGTTATTAAATCCCAGAATCATGCTTAGCTCTTTGCGGTGGGAACAGTGGTGTCACGATGCTGACACGTCACGTTTTCAGTCCAGTCCCCCGTTTTCTTCTGTGTTCCTCATCCCAAAGAGCTTTCCCTCATGTGCTGTTTGTGTGCTTGATCTTTGGTTTTGCTGTTTCTGACTGCTGTTCTTTGCATTGCTTTCCTTGCTTTTCTTTTTATTGATTCCTGGGTGGTTTTAGAACTTTCCTTCAGTTTATCAATTCTGATGGTGACCTCCAGAGTGCTTCCAGCTCTTAACTGCTGGGCATCCTTTCAGGTTTTATGAAAGTACTTTCTCTTTCATTGTTCAGGCTGTTAATGAAAAGGATGAATAGAAGCAGACCTGGACTGAACTCCGAGGGCCCGTACGTGAGGTGTTCTGCTGTTGTGACAGGGGATCATTGGTAGCTACCCCTAAAGTGTGTGTGTGGGGGAGTTGCTTTGGTTGGCTTTTCCCTTAGTAACGAGCACTGTGCCTCATGAGGGTGAGCTCCTCTAGTCCGGGCTCCTCTGGTTTGCCCGAGAGTGTCGGACGGATAGAGCTAAAAGCCGGCTTTAACGCAGGTCGGAGGCGTGATAGGCAGATCTCTGCAGAGAGGGATTTCTGCCCCGTTCCTGAAGACTCGGGTGATTTTCAAGAGCTTTCATGAACCTCATTTAACAGGCTTCTCGCTGGCGCTCGCTAGGACTAGCATCGCTCAGAGGCAATCCTCCGGCCGCTCAGCCCTGCTTTCTGGCGAGAGCTCCCCGGCTGTGTCTGCACGGGGGAATCTGTGTCTGTAGTGTCCTGCTCACCTTTGTTTCTCCGTAGGCCTGTCCTCAGTGAGAGTTAAGCTTATCTGTATGTGACTAAGGTAGCAAAAATACATTTTTCTCCTCAAGCAATTCTAAGTTCCTTGTGTGGTTGCTCTGTTCTGGGGAAAAAAAAAAAATCACTCTCTCTGGAAAAACTAATTACACTCATTTTTATCCCCAAATAGTGTGTCACTGTGGGAGCGGTTGCCGGATACCTCATTCCACCAGGGCTCTGCCAGTCACCTCCACACAAACTAAGCTTAAGGAAGAGGAGTTACTTTAACTGAAACACATTTAACTGGAAAAAACATTGCTGTCCAAGCAGGGTCAGCTCTAACTGCCACTGAATTCTGTGAGTACTGAGCTGCTGTGTTCAGCTTTTTAGATTTTAAGAGGTTGGTCCTTTTTCTGAAGTGCATCTCCACCCACTGTGCCATCTTTCTTTGCACGTCATTGTAACTGTGGGGTGAAATTTGGGCCCCTATGAATTCAGGGACACCACAGGGTTCCTCTGTGGTTTTAATCCCTTCCACCTCTTGTGGCTGGTAACTGGAGGTATGTGACCACAACCGTTTGCTCAGGCTGTGCTTCAAGGACGTCATCAATGGGATGGAGAAGGTGTGCCCTGTTTGTTCTCCTTTATTGGCCCATGGCTGAGGGGGGAGTGCTCTGACCAAATTTCATTTCCAGGGAGAAAATTCAGCCTTCCTACAGCATTCCTGTGGCTTCTGTTGGATTCTTCCTTACTTCTCTCCGGGGGGCTGTGTGCTGTAGTTAAATACTGGTAGAAAGGTTGTGTTCCGCTCCGGGTCATGACTGGATCTTGATGGTGGATAAATTACATCCAAGCCCAGTTTGCAGAGCCCTTTGGGCTTCATAGTATGCAAGAAGCTGTATTTTATTCTACATGTGTGTTGGCTGATAATTCGATAGGATTTTCAGTGAGCAGGTTCTAAGAGTCCTGATTATACTGGTTGTCTGCGCAGTCAGACTCTTTGCCCAAATAATTCAAAAGCCTGCTGTGGAGAGAGGAGAAGGACGATGGAAGGATGATTTGGAAACCTCTGGGTCGCTGGAATAGGTGGGAGGAAGATGCATATGTTGATCTGAAGGAGATACAGAGCCAGGTATATGCCTTTAAGCATCTAAAGAAAGTCACGATTTTTTGAAGGGCTGCCTACTTTAAACACAAATAGTTTCTTTAATGAGAGTTTTTAAAGCTTTAACTGTTAATTTTAGAATTTTTATTTCAAGCATGCTTCCATAAAATTAACTTTTTCACTGCAGAACACTTTAATGTCTTCCATGTTTGTGCTCGTTTGCAAGAAATCTATGCACAATTATTTCTTATGTACCAGTTAAATCTATCAGCCAACAGATGTCAAGTGTAGCAAAAATGCTATAATAATATTATGGTCTAATAATAGTTATAATGATTCTAATTACCTGGCACGGCTTTTGAGCGAGGCAGACTCAGAAATTAGTGCAAATGGGATGTTTAACCTTGAACTGCAGAAGTCGGGTACTTGCAGAGGTGTTTGGGCTGTACCCCTTCTTTACTATTGGACATCCCATTCCCTTTGTTCCCTCCAGCACACCAGGAGTAACAGTCTGCTCTGTTTTAAATGTTCAGACCTCATTGTCTGTATGTTCAGACGTGGAGAAAAGTGCTGGCGAGCTGTAGATCAGCATGTTTCTTAAAATACCCATAAATGTGAGGCCTGGTAATTGTTAACCTCATGCTGCAGTCTAGCCACCCCGGTTTCAGATTGCTCCCGCTGCTGGATGATTGCAGCGTGCCCAGATTGCTCTCACCTCAGGAAGGCTGCAGGAGGCTCAGCAATCGTCATCCTTTATGCAAGCTGGTTGTGCTGCTTTTAAGTGTCAGGGAGGCTTTGCCACCGCCTGGAAAGCACAAATCCAGCCTGATTCTGCCCGAGTGCTGCCAGGCAGCTTTCTTCCTGTCTGCTGATGGGAGAGCGGGGGTGTGCAGGTGACTGGCCACGAGTGGTTGGTCCCCATGGATGGTTTGCTGTGAGAAATGAGGAGGGCAGGGCAGCAGGTGGGAGCCAGCCATCTTGCTCGGGCACTGGTGCCTTCTGCAGTTTGTTCCCACACAGCCTCCTTGGAGTCTCCATCCCCAGTGCAGGAAGGATGCTCTGTGTGCCAGATCTTGTGTTACTCCCCATGCCTCTCTAGCACCATATTTTCCCTTGCGGAAGGATCCTGGGCTGTGTTTTCTATATTCCAGTGGTTTTTGCCCTTGCCAAATGCTCTGTAGTGTCTTGGGGTCCCAGTGCTTATTACTGTCACAGGACCGATAAGGCAATATCGTAACTGTTCATTTTAATTTTGAGATGTGGAGTTGGTGAGGAGTCTGTGATTCACAGAGAAGGATCCTTGCTGCAGAGGAAGCCCTCGTAGGCTGGAAGTTGACAGCTTTCAATGATTATATGCCAGGCTGAACGTTTTTCCTCTAAATAATAGATTCACATGCTGATGAGAACTCAGCAGGGCCTAGGAGAATTGGGCTGCTGATCCCTGGCATGGGCAGCAGCTTTGAATCTTTCACCATCTTCCTGTCAGATGGATCCAGGGGTGCCCTTGCAAGGTTTGCTTCTTCCTTTCCAGCCTGCTCTCAGGCCGGCACGCTCCACTTCTCGTGAAAGCCCTGCCTGCCAGTGCAGCCCACCGTTCCCCGGGGCTCACACCGATGAGAGCTCTGCCATCTTCAGCCTTTTCTTTGGGGAGGTTTGCCTTCTTGTTGGAGTTGGTACCTCCACTGGTGCATCACCATGGAGATGGGGCTGTAGGAGCTGCAGGGCACAGCCTTTTCCAGGCTCATGTGAAGTAGGATGCGGTAAAGGGCTACCCTTGTTGGGGGAAAATGATTTCTCAGGGTAAATAATTTGTCAAAGAATGCTTGGCATCGCCCTAGATGCTATTAAGGAAAAGACAAATCTTGGTTCTCTCCAAGCCCGAGCTGTAAGGCTCATGTAATATTCACTTGGATTTTAACACGCTGCTTTGCTTTGCTCATCACCAAGCATTGCTGCTGTGGCCAACGCTGGCTCGCTAACCTGCTTGTGCTTTTACCTACCCTGAAAAACCAAAGCTCCCTCTGTCTTCTGTTCCCAGTAAATGTTAGCAGCACATTTCACATCCTGCCACAACAGCACCTTTCTGCATCCCTTTTCTCAGCCTGATGCTGCTCCAAGTCAGTGGCAAGGGTTCTCTTCCCTACGATGGGTACGGCCTGGCCGGCCTTCCAAAGGATGCGAAGGGTGTGCAGGGGCATCGAGCTCTCCCACATGCAGAGCAGCACAGGCACCTCCCCGCTTGGCAGACTGTGCCAGAGCCTGAATGGGCTCGTGCTGAAACCTCCTCAGAAGGTTCTAGGGCCGCTGCGCTTTCTGCTCACCTGGCACTGGCGTGCTCTTTCTTCCTCTAGTTTCTGGTACGTGGGGAACCGTCACAAAAAAGGTCTAGAAGAGCCCTCTGGCGCTTCTCTGCCTCATTGCCTACACATCTCATTTCAGATTTCATCTGTAAACATCTCTTTGCCCTTGCTAAACGCTCTGTCTCTTAATTTCTCTCTGCAAGAGTATTACTTAATTTGTAAATGTTTTAGGATGTTATTTGAAAAATACGATGCGAAGCTGTATTTCATTTGCTGTAATGATCCACTAATGCAGGCATATTTCAAAGGCAGGCTATGCGGTACTGTGGGGTTTAATTAAATTTTGTTTTTCAAGTAAGCATCAATAGACAGACAGTAACAAATGGTGGGCAATGTGCATACGGAACAAAGTCACTCCACTTTCTTTTCCAAGACTCTCAAAGTGAAAACGTGCAGCCCTTACAATGTACTTGGCCTGCTCACGGCTGCTGCTTTAGTGCAGTTACTCACTTTAGGGGAAGTTTTTTCTTCTTACTCTGACTTAATTACTTTTCTTGATCTCTTCCTGCCCGCAAAATAAACTGTTACACCAGGGAAAATTTCCAGCAGGAGCCTTGGGTGAGCTGCGTTCTGCTGTAAGCTCTGGACTTAAGTTTTGAAGGTTGTGTTGCTTAATGTGTTATGGCTTGTAGAGATGGGTCCTCATCAGGGTTACAAAACTGAAGGGCTGAGTGTGAGGTTCTCCTTCCTTCGGTGGGAAACGCCTGTCTCTGGTGGCTGGATGCGGGGTGTGCCAGCGCCAGTGCAGGGAGGTTGCCGAGAGGGAAAAGTGATGTTGTTGCATTTGACATTGTTGTACCCAAACCGGGAAGAAGCAAGTGGCTCTTGAGTGCGTTTTGTTCCTTCCAGCAAGCGTGGGGTAATCAAGTAACAAAATGTATGCAGAGGAGCTTGGAAAGTCTGTCGAGCGTCAGCGGGAGGCTGCTGGAAATCATAATGGTGCTCACAAGTGTGGCACTTGTACGTGTTCTAGGGGTAAAGAAATTCATCAGCAATGATGTAAATGGGCTCCGTTGTCTGGGCTTGTGCAGAGCATCGCTTGTGGAGCAGTGAGACTGCTGGCTGAGCAGCCTTGAGATCCGGCTGGTTTCTGGTGGCTAGCGTGGCTTGTGTTCTCCCTTAGCGTGGCAATTTTCCATTGTTTAGGAACATAACCAGAATTTGTCAAGGAAATCTGTGGGAGTCCAGGGCACCAGCACTGTGCTACAGCCCTTTGATTTCTCTCTGAAATCTCTCCAAGTCAGAGACCTGAAGAACAGATAAATTTTTCAGAGGAGGACCCTCATCTTCTGTTCATAGATGAGAGTTCAAGCCGTTTCCTGGATTGATGCCTAAAGCTTTGCCCCTTGAACCTGCCTGTGAATGGATCCCAGACGGGGGCGGCTGGGGGCAAGGGCTGGCTGTGCCTGGTGCTGGCCCTGCTCCCGCTGGCTGACCCAGTGTCCACAGAGCTGTTGGGTGGAAACTGGAGTGTGTAAGGCCTGGGAGAGGCTGTGGGAACCTGGCTGTCGACTGGCATCTCTGCAGCTGTAAGTGCCTGAAGAGCATCACTGTAAATGACAGACTTGTGTCTGCTAACCTCCTCCTCCGTAAGATCTCGGTTTAACACTTCCTGCATTACGCTAACAGCCTGTGTTTTGCTCCTTGCTGGAAAGCAGTGCCACAAGGACTTTACAGCTCTCCTGATCCATGTACTGGCTGATGGGGTTTGCTGTGCTGGGTGAGATGCTTGTAGGAAACAACAGTCCTGTCTGAGCAAGGCTGGCAAGCTGGTGTCCTGTGCTTGGTGCCAGTCCCTGTGGCTGCAGAGGAGGCTGGTACAGGTAAAACAGTGTCTGAATGTCACTTGACATGAGGCATCAGTTGCTCTTTAAACTAAGTTCTGGATAAAACCCCATGCAGCTGAGGTTTGTGCTGGTACTACCAGTACCGTGAGAAATGTTCTGTGCCTGCCACCTTGTTGTTCCATTGTTCCTTGCTGTAGGCTGCCAGGTTTTCCCTTTTCTCGCTTCTTTTTTTCATAGATAGCATCATGCGAGACTCTGTTGCTGGGTTTTGGGGCAGGCAGTTGCTTTTGGTGACTTGAGGCAGTGTTACCTGCTTCTCTCACCCTTCCTTTGGATCTCCTGCCCTTCACCCACTCATTCTCACTTTTCAATAAGCTAACCTTCTTTGTGGGCTGGTCAAGCTTCCCATCCAGGAACCTCGAGCAGACAAACATTTCTGGGGGCTTTATTCATCATATGTAGAAGGAGGGGTTTTCCTGGCCTTGGGGGCTCAGCTGGCGGTCCCCAGATGAAGCACACTGGCATAGGGAACATCTGGAGCCAGCGGCTGAGCCCTGGGCAGAAGGATTTGCTCTCTGTGCAGACAGTAAGTGCTTCGGCCTGGTCTTTGCAGGAGCAGGTGAGTGATTTGGGTTCCCCACAGTATTTGCTGGCATGATTAAATCTTGCAGATGCGCCCGAGCAGGTTTAGGGGCTTGTTCCCAGCAGGGTAACAGGGAGAGAACGATGTGCTCCACAGCAGAGCCGGTGCTGGAGAGTCCAGGGCCTGTGCTTCAATGGTTCTTGCAGGACTGTGCAGCAAACAGGGGACAGGTCAGGGGCCTCGACACAAGGTGTGGAATGACACGAGTCCAGGGCATGGGTGTGCTGGTTTTAGTCAGGAAAGAGTTAACTCTCTTTACAGTGGCTGCTATGAAGGTATGTTCCTGGATTTACCCTAAGAAAAGTACTGATAAGGTGTCATTTTAGCTGGTGCTGGAGAGTGCTTGTACAAAATTCAAGGTCTTTCTCAGCTTCTGATACTGCAGCTGCATTCCCAACTTTCTCACTGCAGGCAGTGTGGGAGGACACACAGTTCAGCCAGCCAACCCAAACTGACCGAAGGAGTATTTCATTCCATAGTATGTTGTGCTCAGGGCATAGGTGGGGAGAGGGTCTGGGGACCATTACTTTTTCACTTTCACTCTCTTACACTTGCTAATGCTCTCTCGAACTCCTTTGTTAGCTGTTTTGCTAACTCCTGTTTCGTTTGTGAGTTGGTGGGTCTGTTAGTTTTCCCGGTTGTGCTGTCACTGATGGGGTTTGCTCGGACTCTGCTGCGATCGCTCTCTGGCTCTGACTCTCGCTTCTCAGGACCTGGTTGTGCATCGGTCGGCGGGTGGTGAGCAATTGTATAATATTCACAGAATCACTAACGCTGAAAAAGACCTATAAGATCATCCAGTCCAACCATCAACCCAACACTACCATACCTACTAGACCATGTCCTTAAGTGCCACGTCTACATGCTCATTTTCTATTATTTTAATTGCCTATTATTAGTACTATTTGTATATATTCATTTATATATATTATTTATTTATATGCAATTAGTAAATAGTTCTTATCTCAATTTTATGAGCTTCCTTGTCTTTTTCCTCTGATTCTTCCCCTCTGGAGGAGGGGAGGGGAGACTTGTGAGAGTGGCTTCATGGTATTTTGCTAGCCAGAGTTAAACCACCACAATGGGAAGCTGTGATAGTGCTTGGGAATGTACAACAGAAAAAGGGGGGTCTAGGACTATTTAAAAGAAGACAAGGTAATCTGTAATTCAGGTTTTGGGGGATTCACTTCTAGCAAGAGAGCATGAGGCTGGCTGGGAGGGGAGGAGCGCTTGCTCAGACGAGTGATAATCCGTGGCACGTGTTACTGTGCCAAGGCTCTTTGACAAACATTAGCCTTCTTAATGCCTCCCTGGGACGAGCGAGATGATGCGCTGCTGGATGAGGAACGTGGAGTTTTCTGGGCCATAAGAAGCTTCAGCCCAGAGTGGTGATTTAAACACCGAATTCCTTTTGATAACGGAATTGATGGCTGCCTCGCAGGGGAGTGTTGCACAGGAACAGATTGCGTTGTCCTGATGTTTTTAAAAGTGAAAAGTGTGCTGGTCTTCACAAGCACTTGGGTCTGACACCGGCCAGCTAGGTTTCTTGGATTTCTCCGTTGGAGTTTGGCAGCCGTCTGCTTGAGGGAGTGCAGTGGTCTCATAAGAGTGTATTTGATCTGACACATGACAAATTGTTTCTGCTGGCAGGTGCTTGAGGCGCAGTCTGTTAGCTGGCAGCCGTGGCTTTGCGGGCACCGAGGAAGTTGGGGAAGGCGAGCCTGCCCTCTTCTTAGAAAGTGACAACAGAGGGGGTGTTGGTTTAGCCCCCCTCCCATTCCAGCCTCCTTTTTGCTAGTTGTTAAACTGTGCTATTTGCATAGATGATTAATGTGGCGTATGTAGGTGTTCCTGCGGATGCTTGTTGTGTGTCTTGTTGCACTTCAGCGTGTGGGGCAGCAGAGGAGAGCCCGTGTTTTTGGGACCAGACCCATTTGCCATTCAAGATGCTTTGTTCAGTTGCTTTTTTTAGGACACCCTTTTAATTCTATAATGAGGAGTGGAATATTAACATTTCTCAGCAGAATCAGAAGTACATGTCCCCTGTGAGATACTGTAAATACATTTTATCTGTTCTGTTACCTGCAGTTTTAGAGAATATGTCCCCTGAGCATTTTAATCTTGTTTTCCAGAGTTGTCTCAGGGTGAGAAATCGCCCCGATTTGCAACTTCGGGAATAATTACTGGGCGTATTAATTTCTTCTACTTCCTGCTGTCCATCCATTATTGCCTCTGAGAGGAAAAAACCTCTCTGTAAATCTCCACCGAAACAGGACTGACT